>CP106732.1:166892438-168162438 GCA_025506655.1 Gossypium rotundifolium | reverse complement strand
GTATAAGCTAATAAAATAAATGTTAATATGAAATGAATGTAAGGTCCACCATTGGTATGGCTAGCAAACCTTGGTTTGGTATGTGTTGATGTTATCTTATAAATATGCATGAATTTATTTTGAAAATATGTTGAATTGGAATAGTCTCGGTTTAGAACTTGCAGGAAATGCTAGATATTTATAAATGGGTTATATTGAGTAAAAAAAAATCGTAAACTCCGGTAATGCCTCGTACCCTATTCCGACAATGAATACGGGTAGGGGGTGTTACATTATCAAAGAGAGATAAAGAAGAAAAAGTTAATCTGGAAAGAAAAAACATGGATCAAAGACTCGAACAGTTCCAAAGAGACATGCAAAGACCAACTGCAAGAGCAGTTGGCAAAGATCCAACAATATATGAGGGAACAAATGATGGAAGCCCAAAGAAATATCGTGGCTCAAATGACACAGCTACTGAATGAGGCAATAGACAAGGAAAAAGTCCCATGACTAATGCTGGAGAAGATAATGAGGATTACCTTCCGGGTTTTACCCCACCATATGTACAAACACAGCTTGAAGCATATCCTCAAAGGTCATCTGTTACAATTAACCCTCAACAAGGTCAAGCTAATACTAGGGTACCCATGAATTTCCAAATTGGCTCAGGATCTAACCCAGGAAATAACCCTGCTAATCCTGTTATCCCTGATTTAGATATAGTAGAGAGGGAACTGGGGAACGAAGTTTCCAAGACCTTGCATACTTGGGAGTGTTTTGAATAATGGGACTGTGGAAGAGATCCCTGTATTTTCAGAGCTGATCTAGAGTAATATTCAAAATACGCTTGTTGCCTTAAGCCTAGAGGCAATAAAAACCCTTTTGTGAAATAGGCTTGTATCCAGAATTTTTATTTCAATAAAACGCATCTTTTTGAGCAAATATTCTTTTATTTTTTCCATTTCATATTATATATACAATTGTTCTTAGTTTTTTTCTTTTTTTATTATTTGGACTTTCTTTCAAGTATTCTTTCATTATTCATTCATGACCATTCAAATAATCATTCTTTGAATCATTTATTCTTTGAAATCTTCCTTCTAACCTACAATAGGTCTCCAGATATCAACGATGTGAGAAACGTTGCTACTGACTCAGAGTCTCCTTTCGAGTAAGATATGTGTCTAGAGGGATCTCAAGACTTTGAAGATGATGGAAATTGTAACTTATCTTCTGATTTGTTAAGAATGGTAGAACAAGATGAAAAACAAACCTTACTCTACAAAGGGCCAGTGGATATTATGAGCCTAGAAAATAGGTGAAGATTGTAGCCTAGCTCACCACAGAAATAAGGCGAGACATCATTGATTTATTTTCGAGAATTCAAAGATGTTTTTGCACGATCATATCAGGACATGCCTGGGCTACTGACACGTGGATACGTTGAAATCTTAAAGGAGGTCTATAAGGATGTCAGAAGGACACATGCTAATGGTTTTACAATAGCCAAGCTAATCATGAGGGGTACTGCTAATCTACATAGAAGGGGATGGCATCAGTTATGCCGTATTTAAGGAGACAAGATTCATATGCCTCATTAATTTCTTCACAGACTTTCTCTATGTGTGGGAAGTTAATCTCGACGAAGGCTTCTAGTCGACATCAATTCATAGTCGTGGTTGTCGTTTACTTTACTAAGAGGGTGGAAGTAGCTTCATATGCCTATGTTACAAATTTGATAGTCATCAAATTCTAAAAAAAAAATCAGATGCCGACAAATAGTGCTAAAAAGGACAATTTCAAAAGTTTGAAAGTTTGTTCAAAGATCAGACGCCATATCACAGTGTAGTAAAGGTAGAAAAAAGAAGAAGAGAAAAACAAAAAATAAAACAAGGATTGTAGGAAAGATGACCGAGACTTGTAAAGATTGGCATAAAGAAGTTACCATTTATCCTCTATGATTATCGAACATTGGCCAGGACCTTTGCCGAGGTAACATCTTACCCATTGGTTTATGGAATGGAAGCGCTTTTGCCAATTGAACCTAATCGAAGAAAAAGGTTAAAAGTTATCCATCACGATCAGATGATGCAAGCTTACGACAAAGAGGTTCATCCTAAAGAATTCCACGAGGGGAACTTGATGTTAAAAAAATCTTTCTTATACAAAAAGATTTCAGAGAAAAGCAGATGCCAAACTAGGAAGGACCTTATGTAGTAAAAAAGGGCCTGTTCTAGAAAAGCATTGATATTGACCGAGACGGATGGCGAAGACTTGCCCAATTCGGTGAATTCAGGTTTATTCAAGAAGTATTTTACCTAAAAGGGGAAAGGCCAAGGTGAAAACCTGCAAAGGGCGCCTTGAGATCAAATTAAAAAAAAAAGAGGAGAGGCCAATGCGAAAACCCGCAAAGGGCGCTTTGAGACCAAAAGGGTTTTGAGTTGAAAACCCGAAAAGGGTGGCTCAAACTTTGATCAAAGATAGGGCATGTGGTAGTCTTGCTATGCCTGAATTAACAAAGAGGAAGTATGCTACGTCTTGGGGCATTGACAAAGTACTCCAGATCCTCTAAACACGTTGATAAACCGTAAAAGTAACATATTTTAATCCCACATTTAGTATGCTTTTGGATGATTTATCCCTGATTTATGTAAAAAGGTGCTCTTAATCCTTTTTTTTCATGTCTTATACTCAGGAAAGCACTTAAGGATAAAAAGAATGTAAAACGGGCTTAAAACGGACCAAATTGGGCCAACCTAAGAAATCGACACGGCCTGGACTTCAAGCCACACGGTCGTGCCTCGTCAAATTACTTCACATGGCCATGCCACGATTTACACGGCCGTGCCCCAATCAACAGAATCGAGACACGGCCTAAAGACGATTTACACGGGCGTGTACCATGGCCGTGCCCCTGCCACGGGAATGAGCAATTTCACTCGGATTTGGATGCTTGAAGCCAAAGAAACATACTCCTAAGACTACTTAAACACCTTAATAGTAATTCTACTTGAAGGAGGTACTTAGGAGCCAAGTAAAGCATTTAAGGAGCCTATATAAACAACCCAAGGCAGTTGTTTTAGAGGAGGAAGTTTTGGGCGAGTTTTCACGGAGCTTTATTCGTGGAATTACTCAAGATAGCAGTTGATCTATCTCAAGAAGTCGGAGTTCTACTCAAGACAGAGGATCTCTCTTCAATTCCTTCAAGGGTTTTAGGGATTTCTTATGTTCTATTTTATCTTTTCTCTTGAGATGTTTTCTTATTTTGTTATGAACTAAACCCTTGAGATACGAAGGGATGAAACCTATGATGGATTTTGTTATTTGATTTCTAAATTATATGATAAGTACTTAGTTTGTTCTTAATTATGTTGCTTAATTTAATCGATGTGCGTAGGTGGAGGAGGAATAGAATACGCCTAATAGTAGATCTAGCATAATTAAGCGGAGTTGATCGCATGCCTAGAGATAGGGTGACGAGATTTTGCCGGATTAGGGTGAAACCTAATATGGGAGTCCATTGATCAATTTACTGCTTCCTTAGGAGGCTATTATAAGAGAATGAGAGTTCCACTAATAAACCTAAGGTTAGACGTTATTCACCTCGAAAGAGGGTTTAATATAGGTTAGGGAGTCTCACGGATCAAGCTAATTAAAGAAGTCATATGAATTAAAAGTTAGATAACAAGAGAAGTCATAGGTGGATTCTTCCTGAGGGTATCGTCTAAAGTCAACTGATTTTTTCCACAGTCTTTTCCCAAAGTTTCATTCTTTTGTCTTTGCATCTAGTTTAGTTTTTCATTAGTTTAATAAACCAACCACTCCATAATTTAGGCTAAATAATAGAAAGAAAGTGAGTAGTAGTACTTTTAGGTTCCTTTGGGTTCGATAAAATAATCTTGCCAAAATTATACTATTGTTCGATAGGTGCACTTGCCTCAATCGTTGTCATAGTTAGTCTACAGGTTCGATCATTCTTTATAAATATTAAAACTCGACTATTTGACACGATCAAATTTTTGGCGCCATTGCCAGGGAACACTAAAATATTAAGAAAGCTCTATTTCTATTACTTTAGCCATTATTTTATTATTTTTTCATAATTTACTTTTATTTTTAGTTTAGTTTAAATTTTTTATTTACACTAAATTTCTTTCTTTCTTCTCCTAGCAGGTACCTCTAGTTTATGACTAGAAGGAACCCGAGAGGACCTTTAGCGTACAAAAGTGACATTGAAGCTACCGCTCGCAGGAATCGCAGAGAAACTAGACGAGCTCTAGACTACCAAAGAGAAGAACAACAAGATAGATCCAATCCTACTGAAGGGATGGACGAAAACAATCCACCGCCAAATGTGCAAGAACAGAATGCTCTGCATACTATGTATGATTATGCTAAACCTAATTTGACAGGAGCAAAATCTAGTATTGTTAGGTCGGCTATAGCTATTAATAACTTTGAATTAAAGCCTAATACAATACAAATGATTCAACAATTTGTTCAATTTGATGGTTCGTAGGACGAAGACCCGAACACTCATATAGTAAATTTTTTAGAGTTCTGTGATACTTTCAAAATAAATGGCGTTTCTGATGATGCCATTCGTCTTCGGTTATTTCCCTTTTCATTAAGGAATAAAGCCAAGCAGTGGTTGAACTCGTTACCACGAGGATCAATCACTACATGGGATCAAATGACTGAAAAATTTCTTTTAAAATACTTTCCACCAGCTAAAACGGCCAAATTTAGGAATGATATATCTTCTTTTGTGCAGAATGACGCAGAAACATTATATGATGCATGGGAAAGATATAAGGATCTCCTGAGAAGATATCCACACCACGGATTACCATTGTGGCTTCAAGTCCAAACTTTTTACAACGGTGTGAATTCTTCAACGAGGCAAATGATTGACTCATCAGCCGGTGGAACATTGAATAACAAAACTCCTGAAGTGGCTTACGACTTTATTGAAGAGATGTCATTGAATACATATCAATGGCAAATTACAAGGGCCAAACTGAAAAAATCAGCTGGAGTTTTTAACATTGATGCAGTAACAATGCTGTCAATACAGGTGGAGATGATGAATAAAAAGCTTGATAATTTATGTTCTTCACAGGTACACCCAGTAATGCAATGCGAAGCGAGTGGGAATGTGGCAAATCCTGAGTACCCACCCTACCAACCGAGAGCGAACATGAGCGGACAAACTATATAGGTAATGATTTGAGATCCAATAATAATACTTATAGTAACACTTATAACGCAGTTGGAGGAACCACCCAAATTTTTCGTGGGAGGACAAGGAAATCAAAGCGACAACCTCCTCCAAATTATCAAAATCAACCATATCCGAAGAGAAGAAATCAAACCTCAAAGAGATCTTGACGAAATTCTTGGCGACCACAGATTCTCGTTCCAAAAACCAAGAAGCACTTGATGAACAACAAAAATCGATCAAAGGGATCAAGAATCAAATTAGATTACTTACTGAGGTGGTATGTGAAATATGGACAGAGATTTTTTCCAAAGGCATATAGCAGGTAAAGGCAGTTACACTAAGAAGTGATAAAGAGCTAATGGAACCACCAAGAAAAAAACCACATGAGATTATCAAGGAAAGGATTGTAGAAGTTGAAACTAATACTCCAACGCATCCGGAAAAAAAGCACCAATTCCATATCCAGCAAAACTGAAGAAAGAACAATTGGATGCTCAATATGGTAAGTTTCTCGAACTTTTTAAACAAATACATATTAACTTACCTTTTGTTGAAGCCATTTCACAGATGCTGAAGTACGCAAAATTCTTAAAGGAACTCCTAACGAATAAAAGGAAGTTTGAAGAAGTGTCAACGGTGGAACTTAACGAAAAGTGCTCAGACATCCTCTAAAATAAGCTACCAACCAAATTAAAAGACCCAGGAAGTTTTACTATCCCTTGTTTAATTAGTAGCTTGATTATTAAGAAGGCATTAGCTGATCTAGGCGCCAGTATAAATTTAATGCCTTATAAAATGTTTAAACAATTGGATCTTGGGGAACCAACACCCACTAGGATGAGTATTCAGTTAGCAGATAGATCCATTAAATATCCTAGAGGAATTATTGAAGATGTCTTGGTAAAAATTGACAAATTTATTTTCCCTGTTGATTTTGTTGTGTTAGACATGGATGAAGACATTAATGTTCCTTTAATCTTAGGGCGTCATTTTTTAGCCACTGCTAAAGCCGTTATCGATGAGGTGACGGTAAACTCGTATTGCAGATAGGTGATGAAGAAATTATTTTTCAAATTTATGATGCTATGCGATATTCTAAAGAGCAAGATAATTCCTATTATTTTGTTGATACTACTGATCATATTATTTCAAACTCATTACAGGAAATCATACATGATGACACGATGGAACTGTGCCTGACTCAAGAAGAGGGGGAAGAAGATGAGGACGATGAGTTGAATCTGAATATATCATCATCCAGACGAATAAAAGAAGAAAGCATAAACAAAAACCCTCTATCGAAAAGCTGCCCAAATTAGAATTAAAACAGCTACCAAAACACTTAGAATACGTATTCCTTGGGGACAATTCTACACTACCGGTAATCATCTCTTCAGAATTAGAATCCAAGGAAAAGGATAAGCTGATAAAGGTACTAAGAGAACACAAGAAAGCCATAGCTTGGAAAATTTCTGACATCAAGGGAATAAGCCCCGTATTTTGCACCCACAAAATTTTAGTGGAAGAAGAATATAAGCCGTGTGTGCAACCTCAGAGACGGCTAAACCTCAACATGAAAGAAGTGGTCAAAGCCGAGGTAATTAACCTTCTAGATGTAGAAATAATTTATCTTATTTCTGACAGCACTTGGGTAAGTCCTGTGCAGGTAGTTCCAAAGAAAGGAGGAATGACGGTAGTGCCCAATGAAAAGAATGAGTTAATTCCCACAAGAATAGTTACAGGATGGAGAGTCTGTATAGACTATAGAAAGCTGAATGATGCCACCAGAAAAGATCACTTCCTTCTGCCCTTCATAGATCAAATGCTGGAAAGATTATTCGGGCATATGTATTATGTTTCTTGGACGGACTCTCCGGTTACTTCCAAATCCCCATAGCTACTGAAGATCAAGAGAAGACGACATTTGCATGCCCATACGGTATGTTTGCTTATCGTAGAATGCCTTTTGGATTGTGTAATGCTCCTGCTACTTTCCAGCGCTGCATGTTGGTAATCTTTGATGAACTCGTGGAAGACATCATGGAGGTATTTATGGATGACTTCTCGGTATTTGGTAATTCTTTCCATCTTTGCCTCAAAAATTTAAAAAGAGTTCTAATGAGATGTGAGGAAACGAACCTTGTTTTGAATTGGGAAAAATGTCACTTTATGGTTAGGGAAGGAATTGTGTTAGGACATAAGATTTCTAGTAAAGGGATTGAGGTAGACAAAGCAAAGATTGAAGCCATAGAAAAACTACCTCCCCCTAGTTCGGTTAAGGCTATTAGAAGCTTTTTAGGACATGCAGGATTCTATAGAAGATTTATTAAAAAAATTTCTAAAATAGCTAAGCCATTGACAAAATTACTAGAAAAATATGTTCCTTTTGATTTCAATCAGGAATGCTTAAACGCATTCAATATCTTTAAGGATAAACTAATAAATGCACCGATTATAATTGCACCTGATTGGAACTTATCCTTTGAACTAATGTGTGATGCAAGTGATTTTGCAGTAGGTGCAGTTTTGAGACAACGAAGAGACAAGCACTTTCAACCAATTTACTACGCCAGCAAAACACTAACGCCCGCGCAAGAAAACTATACCACTACAGAGAAAGAGTTGCTAGCCACAGTTTTTACTTTTGATAAATTTAGACAGTATCTAATACTGTCTAAAGTTATCGTTTACACTGACCATTCAGCTCTCAGGTATCTTTTAAACAAACCTGATGCAAAACCTAGACTCATACGATAAATTTTACTCTTGCAGGAATTCGACTTGGAAATACAAGATAAGGAGGGAGCCAAGAATCTTGCAGCAGATCACATTTCTAGACTTGAAAATCCACACACCAAAGAGCTTGACGAAGGTGAAATAAATGATTCGTTTCCCGAAGAACAACTCTTTTCTATAACTCATTCTAAGGTACCATGGTTTGCAAATATCACAAATTATTTAGTAGCTAACATTCTACCAAGAAAGCTGGCACATCACCAAAAGAAGTGATTCTTTGTTGATGTGAAAAATTATTTTTGGAAAGATCTCTTTCTTTTTCGCATATTGTAGATCAGGTAATTCGAAGATGTGTTACAAAGACAGAAGCAACCAAAATCTTGGACCATTTCCATTCAGGACCATCAGGAGGACACTACAATGGAATTAAGACAGCACACAAAATACTCGAATAAGGTTTTTATTGGCCCACTCTATTTAAAGATGCCAACAGGTATGTTACCTCATGTGATAGATGCCAGAGGATAGGTAATATTTTTAAACGTGATGAAATGCCTCAAACATATATGTTATCATGTGAGATATTTATCGTATGGGGTATCGATTTTATGGGAACATTCCCCAGTTCGTTTGGAAATGAGTACATCCTAGTAGCGGTCGATTACATGTCAAAATGGGTTGAAGCAGAAGCTTTACCTACCAATGATGCTAGGGTAGTAGTCAAGTTCCTCAAGAAATTGTTCTCCGATTTGGAACACCTAGAGCAATTATTAGTGATAGGGGTACCCACTTCTGCAATACTCAATTTGAAAAAGTTCTAAAAAATATGGAGTATATCACAAGACAGCAACCCCATATCATCCTCAAACCAGTGGGCAGGTTGAGGTAGCAAACCGAGAGCTTAAGCGCATTCTAGAAAAAACGATTGAATTAAATAGAATAGATTGGGTAGTTAAAGTAGATGATGCTTTATGGGCCTACAGAATAGCATTCAAAACACCTCTAGGGACATCCGCATACAAACTTGTATACGGGAAAAGCTGTCATCTACCATTCGAGTTAGAACACAAAGCGTTTTGGGCAATAAAATTCTTGAACTCTGACCTCAAAATTGCAGGAAAGAGAAGAATGATGCAGATGAATGAGCTGGATGAATGGAGAACGAAAGCCTATGCGAACTCAAAACTGTACAAGGAAGCAACAAAGCGACGTCACGATGCTCGTCTCAAGAGATCAAAATAATTTGAAGTAGGAGACCTGGTCCTACTATACAACTCAAGGCTTAAACTATTCCCGGGAAAGCTGAAATCAAGATGATCATACCCATTCATGTTCAAAACAATTTTCCCATATGGCACCATTGAGGTAACTCATCCCACTAAAGGCACATTCAAGGTAAATAGTCACCGACTTAAAATTTATAACGGTGCAGACCCCGAAGATATGAGAGAGCAGTTTTTGCTCCATGAGCCCTCTTTTAGAACCGAGAACAGGGAGAGTCTAGCTTAAGACTATAAACAAGCGCTTCTCGGGAGGCAAACTGAGCACTAACACATTAACATTGTCTTTATTTTTCTAACACTACCCTAAAATAGTTTCACAGAAAATGCAGGACTTTAAACACAGCCTTGAACACGGGCGTGTCAACGACCGTGTACAAAACAGGGGACGACCCACGAGCGTGCCAAAAGACATGCCCAAACAGGGAAAAATTTCTATCGTCAACACAGGCTGCGATACTAAAACACGCTCGTGTGATCTAACCGTGTGAAGCTACTGACTTGCACACCACGGGATAGACACGGTCGTGCCCAACACCCGTGCTGAGACACTGACTACTCAGACACGGGCATAGCACATAAAGAACAGGCGTGGGTAATGCAACACGCTCCACACACAGCCGTACGAGGCGGCCGTGTAACTCGATACGCCCTTAGACCATGGGCGTGTGAACGTGCTAGATTTGAGATACTATTTAAACCCCACAGCCCTTCCCCTTCTTCCCATCTTTTCTATTCTTTCTTCTTTCATTTTTATTTCAAAATTTTCTTTCTCAGTAGGAAAAGTGTCCAAGACTCTTGAGCAACACTAAAATCATGCCGAAGAAGTGGAAGAAGGCAAGCATAATCTCCCTATGGGAGACCGATCTACATAATTTCATGCCGGCCGCTTCATTCAAACACCAAGCCAAGAGTCTTTGAGACCATATAGTTTTTACTTTCTTTTTCTCTTTTGCTTCAATTTCCTTCTCTTTTTCAATCTTATGCTTAGTTTAGTTTATTTTAATTTAATTTTTTGGTGTCAGGTTCGCCAGGCTGCTTGGGAATCACACTGACCACCACGATAACCTCTTCACATCTGCCACCGCCATCACATCCCCAACCTTAGTGTTGATTCCCACCTTGCGAACCATCCTTCAATAAGGACTTAACAGTCCATTTATTTTTTTATTTTCACTTTAGATTGTTTTCTATTTTAATTCTCGCCTTCTTTCTTATCTTCATATATATACTTAGTTTATTTTAAATATGTCTTAATAATTCCTTGATAATTCTCTACAAGCTCTCCAATTTCTTCATCTAGCGTAGAGATCGTTGGTAGCCACCCCACCAGGACCATAGAAAATGCCACCACCATCTCCTCCAACTACCTTTTACCACGACCACTTCCAACTCCCGGAGCCATCCAAAAATCAGGAAGTCACTTTACCCCTTATCTTTTGATTTATACCATAATTGTCATTATTTATCTTTGTACATTGAGGGCAATGTACATCTTAAGTGTGGGGGGTAAAAGTGTTAAACTTTTTGCATTAATTTTAAAATCCTGAATTTAGTCTTGTTCGAAAGTATTTTTCTCATATTACTAATTGGGATGAAATTTCTAATGATTTATGATTTTTATTGATATGTTTTAGATTAAGTCATAGCTAATTGTGCATTGATGATTAAATTTGAAGAATACTAGAGAATCGAGCATGATAAGTCTACTTTTTAAAAATTAAAATTGATGGGTCGTTGAACTGAATTTGAATTTTACCTTGAAATTTGGAATTTATAAGGATTGATGTCAAAAACACCCATAATTTTTGTGAGATTTTGAGCCTTATAGAGCATATATCCTTTTTCATGCTCACTTCATTGATTATGAGTATGTCAACTTTGAACTATTATTCTAGAACTTGCCTCGTTAATTCATGTCAAGACCACACTTTTGATTTGATATACAGAGATGATAAAGGCACCTAGGATTTAACCCACTTACTCTTAAAAAGTCTATCTTCACAAATTAACCACTAGTGAACCCGTTGAATCCTAACAACCTTTTTATTGACTCACCCACTAATATTAACCCAAAATCCCTTTGTATTTGTTATCACCCTTTCTTTTGACTACCCTTTAATCGAGGTTTGATTTGATTAAGTTACCGAATTATATTAGTTCAGTAGTTACATTTATCATTTATGATGTAATATTTTAGGATTTTGTTTAAAAAAAAGCTTGGAGCATTTAAATTTCAATTGTTGAAGAAAAAGCTCGTATTAAAGTATTATCAAATTTTAAGTGATGAAAATACTCTTTATTATAGAGTAATTATCAATAGTGGTATTATTAGTTTTCATTCGATGTAAATATTCATATTTAGTTTATTGTTTCTAGTTAGGTAATTTGTCAAGTCAGTCTCGATTCTAACCTTTTAATTCAGCCTGTATCCACACCCTTAACCTTAGCCCCGTTACAACCCTGATAAAGACCTTTTGATCTGTGTATCATCTCATATATAGTGGTGGAGATTTGATTTTCAAGCAAGCCTATGGGATTAACTTTTCAGGTTCGACTTATGAGTGCTTATTCTTGAACCTTAAACACTTTGAGTGATTTGAGTAAACCTTTAGTGAGGATGTCAATCCTTGTCGGTTTTGAATTAAAGGTAATTATTCAAATAAGGGGAGACACCTATGTTTCCGTACCACAAAGGTATGACTTATCGTGATTGAATCTTTAGGACTCTTTGAGTTGAATTATCCATGTATAAATTATCTATGAATTATGATGAGACATTATCGATAGGAATTATGAATTATGGAAAGTTCGTTTTAATTGTAAGTTGAGAATTTTGCTTGAGGACAAGCAAAAGCTTAAGTGTGGGGGTATTTGATAAACCGTAAAAGTAACATATTTTAATCCCACATTTAGTATGCTTTTGGATGATTTATCCCTGATTTATGTAAAAAGGTGCTCTTAATCCTTTCTTTTCATGTCTTATACTCAGGAAAGCACCTAAGGGTAAAAGGAACGTAAAACGAGCTTAAAACGGACCAAATTGGGCCAACCCAAGAAATCGACACGGCTTGGACTTCAAGCCACACGGCCGTGCCTCATCAAATTACTTCACACGGCCATGCCACAATTTACACGGCCGTGCCCCAATCGACAGAATCGAGACATGGCCTGAAGACGATTTATACGGGTGTGTGCCATGGACGTGTCCCTGCCACGAGAATGAGTAATTTCACTCGGATTTGGATGCTTGAAGCCAAAGAAACATACTCCTAAGACTACTTAAACACCTTAATAGTAATTCTACTTGAAGGAGGTACTTAGAAGCCAAGTAAAGCATCTAAGGAGCCTATATAAACAACCCAAGGTAGCCGTTCTAGAGGAGGAAGTTTTGGGCAGAGTTTTCTGCCGGAGCTTTTATTCAGGGAATTACTCGAAGATAGCCAGTTGATCCATCTCAAGAAGCCGGAGTTCTACTCAAGACAGAGGATCTCCTCTTCAATTCTTTCAGGAGGTTTTAGGGATTTCTTATATTTTGTTTTATCTTTTCTCTTGAGATGTTTTCTTATTTTGTTATGAACTAAACCCTTCAAATACCTGAAGGGGATGAAACCTATGATAGATTTTGTTAAGCACTTAGTTTGTTCTTAATTATGTTGCTTAATTTAATCTGATGTGCTTAGGTGGAGGAGGAATAGACCCTGCCTAAGAGTAGATCTAGCATAATTAAGCGGAGTTGATCGCACTCCTAGAGATAGGGTGACAAGATTTTACCGAATTAAGGTGAAACCTAATATGGGAGTCCATTGATCGATTTACTGCTTCCTTAGGGGGTTATTATAAGAGAACGAGAGTTCCACTAATTAACCTAAGGTTAGACGTTATTCGCCTCGAGAAAGGGTTTAATATAGGTTAGAGAGTCTCACGGATCAAGCTAATTAAAGAAGTCATATGAATTAAAAGTTAGATAACAAGAGAAGTCATAGGTGGATTCCTCCTGAGGGTATCGTCTAAAATCAACTGAGTTTTTCCACAGTCTTTTCCTAAAGTTTCATTCTTTTGTCTTTGCATCTAGTTTAGTTTTTCATTAGTTTAATAAACCAATCACTCCATATTTTAGGCTAAATAATAGAAAGAAAGTGAGTAGTGGTACTTTTAGGTTCCTTTAGGCTTGATAAAATAATATTGCCTAAACTATACTATTGTTCGATAGGTGCACTTGCCTCAATCGTTGTCATAGTTAGTCTACAGGTTCGATCATTCTTTATAAATATTAAAACTCGACTATTTGACACGATCACACGTATTGAGCTCAAAATGGTCTTCAAGAAGTTTGTAAAGAGAAGCTCATGCTGCGATATCTGCGGCACTTAGCTTCTATCTTACCTATTTTGAATTGCTATCTTTGATTACTTTATTCTTTTCAAGATACACCCCAATCAATTTTTTTAATAGCCTTGGCTATCTTTGATTACTTTATATTTTTCAAGATACACCCCAATCAATTTTCTTTTATTACTTTGGTTATCTTTGATTAACTTATTTGTTTCGAGCTATGCTCCTGATTAATTCCTTTCTCGTCTATTGTTGTGATCTTTTTCAAGCATTTTATATTGAAATAACGATTAATGGACTAATAATACTTTCATAAAAAGGAGTTTCGCATATTATTCTGGAAACTTCTAAATAATATGAGAAATCTGAAATAGGACTATTGTTTAGAACTCACCAAGCTTAAGGGTTGGAAATATTTGAGCCCAAAGTGAGTTTATCTCTTCAGATTTTCTGTCAAGGACATTGGTTGATCAAAAGATTAGATATTGCATCAGTGATACAAATCCTACAGAAAATAAGCAATGATAACCCAAGCGTAGAAGGAAACATTCTCGAAAAGAAAAAATGACATTCTGCATCCATGCGAGTATCATGCATACACATCTTGTCAGGCCACTGAGGAGTGATCAGTGGATGGAACAAGTTACAGATCCTATACCCCAAAGTTGCAGTGGGATGAATTGAGAAAGATACAAGTCTTATACCCTTGAATTGCAGTGGGAACGGATCAAAAAAGTTTTAAATCCTATAATCCTGAACCGCAGTGAGATGGTTTGAAAATGGTATAAGCCTCATGTCCCTGAGGTACAGTGGAAAGGACCCTGAAGTTAGTGGGGCAAATTCAGTTGAGCAAAAATATTTTCGGGTTTTCTGTCAAATGCCAGCTGAGTAGGAAGACAGTGTACTACGTTAATGATAGAGCCTTGATGAGCAACAAGTGGTGACATCCTAATTATTAAAAAGGGTCGTCCTCATGACATTTTGCATTCGTACATATGTCATTGTTTAGGAGTAGTTGATTCGTTCAGATCATAGCATCCTATCCATTTTGCATAAACATAAACATATAAAATCGATTTTACAAGATAGGTCCTCCAGAGGACGGTGTCGCAACATCTATGAATTCACAGATCTTATCTTCCTGAAGTTACAGAAAGCAGATCGAAGATATTAGCCTGCCTCCCTAAAGTTGCAGCGGAGCAGACTGAAGACAGTAGATCTTATCTTCTTAAAGTTGCAGGAAGCAGATCGAAGATATTACCTGCCTCCCTGAAGTTGTAGCGGAGCAGACTAAAGAAAGCAGATCTTATCTTCCTGAAGTTGCAGGAAGCAGATCGAAGATATTAGCTTGCCTCCCTGAGTTTGCAGTGGAGCAGATTAAAAATAGCAGATCTGGCATTCCTGAAGTTGCAGTGGAGCAGATCGAAGACATCAGTCTTGTCTCCCTGAGTTTACAATAGAGCAGACTAAAAATAGCAGATATGGCATTCCTTAAGTTGCAGTGAAGTAGATCAAAGACATCAGTCTTGTTTCCCTGAGTTTGCAGTGGAGTAAATTAAAGATAGCAGATCTTATTTTCCTGAGATTGCAGCGAAATAGATCGAAGACATCAGTCTTGTCTTCCTGAGTTTGTAGTGGAGCAGACTGAAGATAGCAGATCTTGTCTTCCTGAGATTGCAGTGAAGCGGATTGAAGATACTAGTCTAGCATCCCTGAGTTTGCAGTGGAGCAGACCAAAGATACCAGATCTGGCTTTCTTGAGGTTACAGTGAAGCAGATCGAAGACACCAGTCTTGTTTCCCTGAGTTTACAGCGGAGCAGGCTAAAAATTACAAATCTTGTCTTCTTGAAGTTACAATGAAGCAGATCAAAGACATCAGCCTGACCTCCCTGAGTTTGCAGCGGAGCAGACTAAAGATTGCAGAGCTTGTCCTCCTAAAATTATAGCGAAGCAGATCGAAGACACTAGCCTTGCCTCTCTGAAGTGGTAGCGGAGCAGATCGAAGAAAGCAAATCTTACGACAAATTTTATTTTCCCGAGGTTGCAGTGAAGCAGATTAAAGCCGCCAGACTTATTTCCTTGAAAGAGCAGTAGAACAGATAGTCCAATACTTCTGAAGTTGCAGTAGTTGCAGAGAAGTAAAGATAGGTTAAAATTCCAATACCTCTGAAGTTGCAGTTGGGTTGGTAGCCATTTGGAGAAGACGAGGACCAAGAAGTCAAGACTCGGTAAGGTCGGGCAAAATTGGTCAGTTTATAGTCTTTGCTCCATTCTCGTTACACGAAAATGAGCAAAGAGGGGCAGCTATAATAGGCCAATTTAGCCTGGGCCCATACAAAAAATAATAAACCCAAAATAATAAAACAAAGTCCAAGTCCAGTCCAAAATATATTATTTGGCCCGATCGAAATGGCCTATTACTTGAAAAGATTGAAGGTCCATCTACAAGCTTGACGTATATGGAAACACAATCTTCAAGGATATGCAATCTTAGATATGATATGCAAATCTTAGATATGATATGCAATCCTAGAAGATATGATATGCAATCTTAGATATGATATGCAAATCTTAGATATGATATGCAATCCTAGAAGATATGGTATGCAATCTTAGAAGATATGATTTTGTAATCTTAGAGATTTAATTTGTAGATACCTTTTAATCTTAACCGTTGATGTAATTGATCTGCACTGTTGGATTTGGGGAGGCTCAACTGTAACAACCCCAACCCGTATCTGTCGTCAAAACAGGGTTACGAGGCATTACCAAAGAGTACAGAACACTTATAGATAATTTGAAATCATTATCTTTACACAAATAGTACACTTGAGGTGTACAGTTCTATAATTCTGAATAAACACATTTATCAAACATATTCTATGTTTTTTTTTTATATATCACAATCTCATATTTCCATGTATCAAGTACCATCATTTCCTCGTATTTCAGAAAAATACGTGTAACAATTCATAGACACACAACTCACTAACTCTTTCTGCCAATCACAATTTAAATTGACAAATCACTTATTAAGTCCAATTTCATTTTTCACTAAAATCTATCATTTAAATTTGGATGTACGTATCCACCAATAGATTCCATGTACCGATATCATCATCTCAAATTTCCACATGCATTTACTTTCCACATTATGAACTCAAATAACATATACAGGATATACCAATGTATTTCAAGTACGGTTTCATAATATTTCATTTCAAATTTCAGATTATTTCATATTAGAACTTTTCTCATTAACTTATTTGGAATACCAATTCATACGGATAATACACTCAAGGGTGTACAAATACAAAATCACAAATGAACTCATTTATCAACCAAGTTCTATGTTCATGTCTCATCAACTCGTATTTTCTTATATCACATAATTCTATGTAACACTTACCAAACTTTGTCAAATTAGTGAACGTCTTACGGAATTGGTATGCACCGGTATGCACCGAATTTCACTGATATCACTGATGCCATAACATAGCTATGATCTTTTCACTAGAATGCCATAGCTCAGCCATGATCTTACATCTTCACTATCATTATGCCATGGTGAAACCATGGACTTATCCGTCAATTCATCACCTTTCACTAGAATGCCATAGCCAGCTGTGGTCTTACATCTTAAACACATATCACACCGATGCCATATCCCAAATATGGTCTTACACAGAAATCACTTGTCACTTGTAGCCGAAGCTAGCACTATTCACTGATCAGGTAGCCGGAGCTACCACTTTTCATTGATTAGGTAGCCGGAGCTACCACTTTTCACTTTTCACTGATCAGGAGCCAGAGCTACCACTTTTCACTGATCAGATAGCTAGAGCTACCATTTTTCACTAATCAGGTAATTAGAGCTGCCACTTTTCACTTTCACTTGTCCTTGATCAGATAAGTGTAGCCGAAGCTATCGCTTATCACTTTCACTTTTCCTTGATCAGATACGTGTAGCTGAAGCTATCACTTATCAGTTGTTGCCATGGTTCAACCATGGTCTTTTTCGTCTATTCGTCTTGTCGCTGAACTAAAGTGCTCAATTTGATCGTTTATTCAATTTTCATGCTTTTACATTATTCACGATTTTATCATCATTACATATGAAATAACACATTATGAAGTTCATAAAATTAAAAAATGATCACTAAAATTTAGCCGTATAAACTCACAAGTTCAAATTTTGTATTATAACGATAATCATAATTTCATAATAAACATTCCAAATAAAATATTATATCATTTCTAATTCAACATTTATCAATTATAATCGAGCATGTAATCAATTTATACACAAGTTGTTCATATATTATTTTTCCTCCTGCTCCTCTCCATCCACATCCTTAGTATAAACAATACACTTGTAAGTAACATTATCTATAATTTTCACTATTTACTTATGTGAATATACAAGCTGTTCATCTGTGTCATAGTAACTAAATTATTTTTATCTTAAGCTACAGAACTCCAAATTAAGATCCGTTAATTTTCTTTGAAACTAGACTCACATATCTTCTTATTATAATTTTTCCAGAATTTTTAGTGCGGTCAATTAGTACATTTTATTAGTTAAGTTCTCCCCTGTTACACAGTCCGGTGGCTCTGACCTCTCTTCACTAAAAATCAATTATCTCATAGTACGATTTTCATATAGTGTTTCCAATTATTTCTAATGAAAATAAGCTCACTAAGGAATACAAAAATATAAATCATAACTCATAATTATTTTTGTACAATTTTTAGTGAATTTATAAAGTAAGAACAGGGAATCACGAAGTTATTCTAAACCAGTCTTACAAAACTTTAAATATCTCAATATGTAGACTTCCTTTGCTTTCTTTGTTTCTTTTATATGAAAATAGACTCAACAAGCTTTAATTATATATCTCACTAAACTTCTAATTCAATTTATACCATTTTTGGTGATTTTTCAAAGTTAGACAACTGCTGCTGTCCAAAACTACTTTAGTGTAACATGTTGATTTCTATTTTTGTCCCAAATTCCACAATTCATACAATTCATACAATTCAGTCCTTACTCAATTAACCCCTTAATTGAGCTAATTTTCTCATTTAATACTTTTTTATATCATTTTAAACTACTTCATAACCTTTGAAAATCAGAATTTTAACACTAGGCCTTAATTTTAACTCTTTCACAATTAGGTCCTAAAACCAATTTTCATCAATTTTACTTGATAAAATCATCATATATCAAAATTAAAGCTTCAATTCTATATTTATTCATCATATTATTCAATCAATCATCCATAGAAACTTTAAAAATTAGCCATAGAATAAAAAATTAAGGACATAGTAAGTTGGACCCAATTGTAAAAGTTCAAAAACATAGAAATTTCAAGGAGAAAGCAAGAATTAAACTTACATGAAGCCAGAGTATGAAAACCAGCTTGAACCCTCTTCCATGGCTATTTTTCAGCTGATGAAAATGAAGAGAAATGAAGAGAATTCTAGATATTCCAATTTGGTTCCATTTTTATTTAGCTAATTTTAGCAATTTTTCAATTTTGCCCTTATTTCACCCATTTCCTGATTTTTCTCAGCTATTGCCGCCCAAAATATCTCCTTTGGGCTTATTTGCACTTTATGTCCTTCCTCATTTGACAATTAAGCTATTTAATCCTTCTAGCAACTTTTACACATTTTTCAATTTAATCTTTTTTATTTAATTAACCACCCAAATGTAAAAATTTTCTAACGAAATTTTAATACTACCTTATTGGCATTCCGTAAATATTTATAAAAATATTTATGACTCGGTTTATAACACCAAGATCTCGATACCTCTTTTTCTCGAGTTCTTAACCAAATAAATCTTTATAAAACACAATTTATTATTTCAAAAATCTTTTAAAAGCTACAATCAGCCGATAAATATTAAATAATATAATATTCAAGTTCATTTGTCAGATTTGGTGGTCTCGAACCACTATTTCTAATATTACTAAAAATTGGGCTATTATATCAACTATAAATAGAGGTCTCTCCCTTCATTGTAAGAGGACTTGAATTTTGGAGTAATAAAAATTCTTGAGAGCATTCACTCAAATTTCTCTCTCTTTTGCGTTCTTATTTCTGTGGCTTGTTCTTATTTTGTTCTTCGCTCATCTTCATTTCTTTTTGAGTTGCTTCTGTTCGAGTTAGATTTTGGTGGAGGAATTTTGTTGAATCATCATATTGCGAGAGTTAGGTTGACTTATGCGTTTTTTAAACTTTTTTTTATCCATTTAATTGCTTAACCATTATTTATTCATTATTTTAATTATTTTAAACATGTTTTTATTTTTGTTTTTCGTTATTTACGTTAAATTGTTTTATCATATATATATATTATTATTTGTTATATATTATCTCGTATATTATATATTATTTAATTTTAATCATATTATGTATTATTTGAAAATTTGTATGTCGTACACCATTCTAAATTGTTTTATTATTAAGGCAAAATTTTCTATATATTATTTATTTTAAATATGTACATTGTTCTTTTATGTATATAATAGACTTATTATATTATATACGCTTTCCTTATATTTCTTTATAGTTAAAGTTTTTATATATTCTATTTATTTTTTTAAAAATGTATTTTTTTATTTTATCATGTACATATATTATTCATCTTAGTTTTTAGCCATATCATTTTTATATTTTTTTATATTTTTCTAAAAATTGTTATAATATTCATTAATTGTTTTGAGTATATTATTTACGTTATATTATTATTATTATTTATATATGAATTTAATCTTGTGAATAAATTTTTTCCTTTATTTTTTTATAGATTCTTTTAAAATTGTTATTATCTACTCTATATTTTCTATTTTGATTGTTCATTTTTTTTTGAATCCATTATCTTTGTTTACCTTAACATTATTATTATTGCTTGTCATTCTTTTACTTAATTGTTTATGTTAGTGCTAATTGTCAATATGACCTGTAACTTTAGTAAATTGTACTTTTTGAAATAACTTAATGTTACTTTTTGTCAAATCTTTGTTTAAAAATCTCTATCTCCTTTAATTACAACATTTTATCCAAAAGTTTTTCTTAAATAAGGCAATGTTTTGTGTTTAGAAATTCGGAAAATAGTGCCCTAACGTGCTGGGTTTCGATTTTCCGTTTGACTAAATAACTAAATATCCTTTTAATGAATTTTATAAATCATGAGATGGTTTTGGTTACGAGGGTTTAAAACATCATGTCCTAACGTGCTGAATCTGATGTTTGTATGCTTTCGGAACAAAGGAATCTCAAGGTCCAACTCAAATTGTTCAAGTTTTTAAAGAAATCATGTTTTCAAATCTTTTCGAATTTTCGACATTAGGACAATAACTAATCAATCCGGTACCAATTTTGGGCGTTACGAGGGTGCTAATCCTTTCTCGTACGTAACCGACTCCAGAACCCTTTTTCTTGAATTTTGTAGGCCAAAATCAATGTTCTGGAATAAAACGTTTTATAAGGTGATCCGATCACACCTAAGTAAAAAGGGATTGGTGGCGACTCCATTTTCGTTTTAAAGTCAATCCCTGTTTTTTTTTAAATATAAAAATAGTTTCGATAATGTAAAAATCTTTAACCATTAATCGAGCCGATTTTTTTTCATATATATTAACCGAACAAAAATATTTCAATTAATTTGTTCGATTAATGTAATTAACTATAATTTATTTTTTTTCTTTTAGTTAAAATAAGTATCAAACATATAAAAATAAATTGCTAATGTTCATTATTATTTTTAATAGTTCAAAAATATATTATATATAATTTATATTATTTATTTCGATTAATATAAAAATAATAGTTCAAAAATACATTCATAATATTAAAAATATATTGTATATAAAATATATTATTTAATTTATTTAATCACCCGATTTTGAATCGAATTAGTCGATAATTGAAATTCTAAAAAATCATTAACCTACTTTCGATCGAACTAAATTCAACTACAACTGATTAACCAAATTCGATCGGTTCAGTCAATTAATTCAATTTTAACCGAACTGTGAACACTCTAACTCTTTGCCTTGTCTGGGTGATCAGCCTCGTGACAATCACCATATTCTCATTCATATTCTATCCATGTTGCATCATAGTATTGACAAATATTAAGGATATTTAAAGGTTAAAATATGTTTACTTTTGTAAATTTAAAATTTAATTTTTATGCTTTTTATTTTCAAAATTCAAAATTCATCATCAACTATTAATAGCCTTAATTTTAACTGGTAAGTGATTATATTTTTAAATTTCAAAATGTTACACTAATGAGTTTAATAATGTTAATAATTTAACTTAAATTTTAAAATTTAAAAATAACAATAAAATAAAATTTTTAAAAATAAAAATATGAGAATTAAATTCTGTAAAAGTTGAATTTATTTTAAATTAGCAACGGAATTCTAATTTATAGTTAAGTTATAAAGTTAGGGATTCGAATGAACTTCTTTTAGTTTCAAATAAATAGTTAAGAATCATCAATTATTTTGAGACGTGTAGGAAGCTGTAACGTCATTAAATTGGGAACAAAAGTACGAAGGCAAAGAAGGCGTAGGCCTAGTTAGGCCACTGCAAAAGTTGCCTAGTGGCGTGGCTTACTCTACTCTCTCACTTTATTAATTAATTGAAAACTATTTCCACCTGACACCTTCCTAGTTTGGGGCCCACATCCCACGTGTCATCCTCTGAACTAGTCTGTTTAGTTGCAGCCACTGTCGGCCGACCAAATCCACAGTAACGTCGTTATCAGTTTATCAGCTGCAGCCAGCATAGCTTTCCTCAAACCGGTTAAACACAGTCCGGTCCCGTTTGTTAACGTTTCAATTTCAGTTCTCAGCGTTGGGGTTTAACGGAGATCCAAGTGATTAACAGCCAAGACCGCGAAACAGTGATGTAGTACGAACACTGTCTTTTCACTTTTGCTGCCTTACCTATCTTACCTTCTTACCTTCTTTTCACATTCATTGCTGGGTTTTTGGAGTTTATACGTGTCGATTTGACCTCCGTAATTGCTCCAGCTTGTTTGTCCTTTTTTGTTTACTCCATTACAGCCTAAATAAAAACCTTGCAGATATATACACGCACATATATGTAGATATGTGTATGAATTTGATCAAATCCCATTGATTTTAAGGGATATAGCTAGGTCTCTACTCTCTAGATGTAGTGCAAGCTAGCAACCCTTGGATGGATGCTTCACAAATCAACATAGTACATTTGAATGGTAAAAGCTCAAGCCACCTATATCTAACCCCACCATTGCTGATAAGCCAAGGGCAAGGGCGTGGTTCAGTGAATCCATCACAATGAAAGAGGGAAAAAAAAAAAAACCCATGTGATTCACAAGCTCACTTAGCATGTAGGTCGCTTGATATTATTGTTTTAGTTGATAATTTAATATAATAATAAATAAAATATATACTGATCTAAACTTTTAAATAATTAATATAAATAAAAAAATTAATTTGTAAAATACAATAGTCAAATTCGAAAAACTCTTTTTAACAACATTTCTAACTCCAAAACCCAGGTATTTGACGTTACTTTTAAAGCTGAGAAGTACTGTAGCGAGGCGTTAATCGAATTTTACTCAACATTGGAAAAGGGTTGAAAAGAAGAGGCGGAGAATGCCATGGAATTCAATAGGGGATAAGCGCATTTGCATGAAAAGGGCAATGGGAAAAAAAACACGTAGTATACATCGATGCCCAAAGTAGCAAATATCGCCAGGAATCAACGACAACGACCCACCCTCAAACAAAGCAAAGGGAGAAACAAGACAAAATCTGTATTACTGACGTTAAACAATATATCTTAAAAGTTAAAACCATAATAATCATAGTTGAAAAGTTTTATACTTAATTACGTTACTCTAACAGGAAATGTATCTTCAAAACTGACACCTTTTTGTCTTCTCTTACATTGCATGCACTTTGAGGTAAACGATAAAAACGTTTTTGCATTAAGAGATGGGGGCAATAGAGCCTAGAGGGGGCCGGGTTGTTGAAAGTGAGAGCTTGTTTCTATGGTGACACGACCTAGCCGCCTGATTCTCGAGGTGTACGTACTCCTTTTAGTCTATTTCTTTTTTGTCTTTTTCATTTTTAATTTCTCTACATAACTTTAACTTACACACACCCTTTTGCCTTCCCCTTCCACTCTCGTTTTATTTCTGCACCTTTCCTTATTCCGGGAAAGAAGCTTCTTCTTTTTTCTTTGTATATACTCCATCTTTTGGGTTAAGAAAAGAGAGAAAAAGCGGAAGATAAATGGACGGTGAACGGAACGGTTTGAAGGCTAAGGTCCCATTTCACCCCAGAAGACGTATCAACGTCTATGGCTTGCCGCTGCTTCCTCCGAACAATCAAGGTTTTATATCTTCATTTCTGGCACCAACACTTGTTTATCAAGTATCAAACATGTTTGATAAACTTGAGTACTGCTAGCATTTTAAAATCTGCTTATTGTAGAATGATGTGATGACGGAGTAGTATCTATGTTTTTCTTTTTTTTTTTTTTTTTTGCGCTTGAACTTGTTGGTCGAAGATTATTTCTTTTGTATTTCGTTTCAACCTTATATGCTATGTAGTACACGACAAACATTGGAAATTAATTAACCAATCAATCATCTCATTTATGTTTTGGTCCTAATTCTTGGCTCTGTTGGTCTGTAGAATGGGTCCCAAATGTTTCGATTTGTTCATATCTCTGATTATCGGAACTTTTTTTTTTCTTTTGTTTCATTTAGATTGGTTTTTAAGTGTTATGGCTTGAATTTGTGTGTGAAACCAGGAGAAAAAGATGATCTACATGTTGAACTATGGCATGCATGCGCTGGTCCTTCAGTTTATGTGCCACGCGCTGGGGAAAAGGTTCTGTATTTCCCTCAAGGTCACATAGAACAGGTATAAGCAAATCTTTTACTTTACTTAATTAAATCAAATAATTAATTAACCCCATTTTTTCTCTCTTATTCAAAAAAAAAGGAGGAAAGTAAGAAAAAGCATTTTGTATGAATAAATATATGCTTGTGCATTCATCTGTTTGATGACCGAGCTTTTGACACAGGTGGATGCATGTATGAATCAAGATGGGATAATGGAAATGCCTATCTACAATTTGCCTTCTAAGATCCTTTGTAGGGTGATGCATGTTCAGCTTAAGGTATCTTCTATAAATGTACCTTTAATTGTTGCCTAATGACTTTGATTGGAACAATGGAGAGCTTAGACTTTCAGGAGGTTAATATGCAAATGCAAAGCTCATCATAAGTTGTTGATTTTGATGCATCTTTGCCATATTGCAGGTTGAACCTGGCACAGATGAGGTATTTGCACAAATAACACTGATTCCAGAAGCAGAGGTTAGATATTAAAATGCTTAGAGTAATTGTTTTTCATTTACTTTGCCTTAGAATCTCCCTATTATCTTTTACCTAAATGCTTTTCTGCCTCAAATAGCAAGATGAGGAAAGTTTGGAGCACAGAAATTATCAACCTTTACCCCAGAAAGCTTATCCAGTGTTCTTTAGTAAGAAACTCACTCCATCAGATACAAGCACACATGGCGGATTCTCTATCCCAAAGCGACATGTTGATGATGGGTGTATCCCACCCCTGGTTGGTACATCTTTATGTGATCGTTTGTCTTTTTAGTGCACTTATATTCAAAACAGAATGCTTTTGAAAATTTGAAGATTAGATATTAAGCTCAAAGCTTTCTTGTTCTTCAAACTAATAAAGGGTGCGGAAACTGGAACTTGTCAACCCCCCTTTTAATTAAACTATTTGTGATAATGTAAATTTCCAGACTAGTGTCTTTCTGTCTTAAGGCACAAAAACACATATTTATGGTTTTTTTGGAAGATTCTTTAAATACCGTGCCAGGTTTACCACATCAATGAAGTCTTAACTGATCTGGATAGGCTATATCATTCATGAGTTGTTAAGTTATGCATATTGTTACAGGACATGTCTCAGCAAACCCCACATCAGGAATTGGTCGCAATAGACTTGCACGGTTTTGAGTGGCGCTTTCGACATATTTATCGAGGTACCTTAATCTATCTTGCACTGATCTACATTTAAGCATTACCATGATCAGCTCATCCTACCATGAAAGTAATTTTAGATATCTCCGAGAAATCCACGTATTAAAGTAATGTAGAGTATACCATGTAGTTTGTCTTAATGAGCTTATGTTTATGTAAAAGGATTATTTTTCACTGTTCTTTGTTTGTTTAGAAAAGCTATTTATATAGTTAGTTTCCTTATGGAATTTGTTCCCATTCAAATGTAGGTCAGCCAAAAAGGCACTTGCTTACAAGCGGCTGGAGTACATTTCTGACTTCAAAGAAGCTTCTTGCTGGGGATGAATGTATCTTTCTTAGGTTCTCTTTCTCTCTGCCAATTCCCCAAAAAAATTATTTGTGTCCATGTTTCTGCACAAAACTTTTCTCTTTTGTGTTTCACATAGGCGTAGACATGCACATGATTCAATGTTTTTCTTTTACTAGAATGTTGGTTTTATAGTAGTATATCTTAGGCGATGAATAAATCACTAATAATTTCAAGAAAATTTATTATTCTCTAGAGGGGAAAAAGGAGAGCTCCGTCTCGGAATTCGGCGAGCAACGACTGTTCTGAAATATACATCAACATCCATCATATCTGGTCATAGCATGCGTCATGGCATACTAGCAAGTGCTTTTCATGCCTTCTCTACCAGAAGCATGTTTAATGTCAACTACCGTCCTTGGTAAGGTGTAATAAAGTTCACTGTAATATACAACTTGTCACACTGGAACTGGAAGAGGAAGGCATTCATTCTTGCACCTGTGCAGGTCTACTTCTTCTGAATTTATCATCTCATTAGATCGGTATATGAAGTTGGCTCAAATTGACTATTGCATCGGGACAAGATTTAGGATGCGATTAGAAGGCGAAGAATGTGCGGAACAAAGGTTATCATTTCAAAACCCAGCATATGTGATTTGATATATTGAAGTATGTTTTTATACCTGGATCCCTTCAAATTTAATGCACTATTCTCAAAAACAGACCTTCTGGCACTATCATAAGCATTGAAGATGTGGATCATACTAGGTGGCCTAATTCTGAATGGAGATGTCTGAAGGTAACATGTGTTTAATTTCAAATGCATGATTGCATTGATATGTGATTTGAAGCTAAATATTCATGGTTGTACAATTTCATAGGTGAAATGGGATCCCACAGCAGGTGAAAATTTTCATCCTGAAAGAGTTTGTCCTTGGAACATTGAACCAACGGAATTTAGTATCAAGAAGAGACCCTCCATTCTACATAACCAAAAGAAGGCTCGTACTGATGATGTATCATCCCCTGGGTTTTCTACCCTGCTAATGGATGGTAACTATACTTGTGTATGGATTCAACATGATTTGCATTTATAATAAATGTTGGCAGACTTTGCAGCTACTGATCATAATTTCTTCTTTAGCAGGCATGTGGAGTGGTTCCATTAAATACGAATCTCAAAGTAGCTCAGGGGTCTTGCAAGGTCAAGAAGATAGTGACACAGATGGTAATCAACCCGATGCACTAAAACAACCATTACCATATTGCCTCCCACTAAATCACAGTTGGGATTCAATGCAACAGCCAATACAGAACCAACGAGAGATTGGTGCAGCACCCTTTTCTGGTGGACAAGTAGAAAGTTTGGGTCTTCATAATAGTTGGTCCACAACGTTCTCCTCCTCTAATGGAGTACATGAAGATGCTATTGCTAGCAGAAAAATTTCAGTTCCAAATGTTAATTCTCAGGAATGGAGTATTTCAGAACCAAGGAATGAAAATGAAACATCATGGTGCGAACCAAATGAGGGACATGCATGCATGCTTTTTGGAGTAAATTTAGTTAACGGTCCACTGGAGCCCCCTTCACCCCAACTTGTCACTTCTAGCGAGCTCGAAAGTCATTGTTCTATTCCTCCAACTTCTCAGTCAACTGTTTCGAAACGTTCTAAGGGTACATCTAGCAAGCAGTGTGACAACTGCTGTTCTGCTAGCAATTGGAGTTGCACCAAGGTCATACTTTCATTTTGGCATACCTGAATTATTGTTGAAGTCGATTGTTCCCCTAAATTGATTCTAAGAACATACCCTTTCTCTTATAGGTACTCAAGCATGGGACTGCTCTTGGAAGATCAGTTGATATCACTAGATTTGACGGATATAAAGACCTCATCTCTGAGCTTGATCGCATGTTTGATTTTAATGGACGACTGATTGATGGAAGCAGCGGCTGGCATGTAACCTTTACTGATGATGAAGGGGAGATGAGGATGATTGGATATCATTACCCATGGCAGTTAAGTGCAAAACTAAACAAAAATTCCATCCAAGTACAACACCCAAAAAAATGTATTTTAACCATATCTCATTGGAATTGCAGGAAATTTCAGAATGAGGTCCGAAGGATGCTGATCAACCCGAAGGAAGAAATTGGAAGGGTGAATTAGAGCTCACTAATGGCGCCTTATGATGAAGTGTTTTAAATAGGTTTGTTGATTGGCCATCAGTCTCTTTATCTGTTGAGGCTTTCCAATAGGGAGGAAGAAATGCCAATGCAACAAAGCGCATGAACCGAAAGTTAATTTGTTGTTTATTAAAGGCTGTATGGACATTGTTGGTAATTAAATTATAACTTTTTCTTTTGTCCAATTAAAAGCTGCCACCTAGAACAAAAAAGCTACATAAGAATTGCCATGTATTTATTTATATCAAGTAATTCTAAAAATTAAATAAGAATTTATAACTTATAATAATTATATAAAATTAAAAATATAAACAAAATTTTAATATTAATTTTTATTAAAATAATAAGTTATATTAATTATTTATTATATGGTTAAATATATACGTTTAATAATATAAAAATAAAGTTTATGAATTTAAAAGTACTTTAACTTTTATATAAATTTCAAAGTTTTATTTTGAATATTTGGATTTTCTTTTTTAAATATTTAAACTTTTGAATAATAATTTTAAAATTTAAACGATATTCTTAATATTTTATTGAAAATATATTAATATTTTTAATAATAAATATATATATTTATAAATATTTAGTAATAAAAGGTTTATAATACACTTGATCATGGGTCGGGCCACCCGATCCGGCCCAAAGGTCCGTCCGAAATGTCGCAGGGTTTGGGTAAAAATATAGGCCTGAAAAATTGAGCTTGGACAAAAAAAAATAAGGCCCGTTTAAAAGACAGGTCGAGCCTCGGGTAAGACATTTTTTGGCTGTGCCCAGCCCGGCTTGGGCCGAATTCACTAAACGACAAAGAAATATGCTTTTTTTTAATTGTTATTTTCTTGTTGTTTTCTCCCTATTTTGCTACCATTTTACTATTATATTGCTATTATTTTGTTGTTATTGTTTAAATATTGTATAAAACTTATTTTATTCTTAATTTTGTTATTATTTTAAAAACATTTGTTTGTTAAGTTGCATCTATCTTAGTATTATTTAAGTATACATATTTTTAAAATTTATTTTAATTTGTTGAGAAATATTTATTTTGATGTTTTTAGTATTTTTGATGTATTATATATATATTTTTAAAATTATATAAAATAATATAAAATTAATATGGACGGTTTGGGTGGAACCCGAGTTCTAGCATTTTTATTGAAGTCGGGCTTGAGTAAAATTTTAGACCGATTTTTCGAGCCGAGCCCGAGCCTAGCAAATAGACCTTAATTTTTAATTGAACCTAGCTCGAATTCGGCCTGGCCCATGCACACCTCTAATTTATAATATAACACATGAATATTTTAACGATATAAATATAAATATTTGTTTTATAAAAAAAAGTATTTGTTTGAATCCTGTTGCTTCATATATGCTTTCATCTCCAATGTCTTACTAATCATTCTCATATATATAACATATTTAACTTCAAATTAAGTTTTAATTAATTATCGATTATTATTAAATCTATATGAAATATTATCTTAACATAAAACTAATTTTAGTTGTCAAAGGAAAATGATTCTATAATATTCAAAATTGTTGAAATGGGATTCAATCGCTGTTTGATCAGGAAATTGGTTTGTATATCGATCTGGAATAAGGGAAAGAATCGTTTGACTTGCAAATGGGTGTAAACTGATTGAACCAATATAAAAATTAGTTGAACCAACGATTGAATCGGTTAAATTAAATTTTATATATTTTTTTATTTTTATGATTTTAATCATTTATTTAATTGAAACTGAATATTGGATTAAAAATCGGTTTAACCATGAGTTGAATTAAATTTTCAAAAATAAATTTTAAAACAAATGCTTTTCCAAAAAAAAAAAAAAACTAGAAATGTAAATAAGACAGAAAAACTATATGGAGACATCAGGGAACCATATGGAGACGTCATCCCTGAATGTTAATATAAGGCAAATGACCAATGTGTAAATGATATGTGTATGTTTTTGCTATAACATGAAATTCCTTTAGCTATTATCTAAAATTTTGGTCTCTGACTCTCATTATAGGCTCCTATATTTGGCTATATTGTTGATATATGCTGATTTTTTTAATTGGAAATAGACTATTTTTAGAAAGTGTGTGTGAAAGTGCTTTCATTTTTTTTTCTATAAATACCAGGTCATTTTTCATTTTTTTCACTCAAATAGGATTCTTTCTATTCTCTCTAAACTCTCAATTTTCTCAAGTTTTGTTCTAATTTTTTCATGGTTTAGCATGATTATGAAAATAGTGAAAGTTACACACCCATGTCGATGCGTTGATCTCGCTTACTATTTGAAGGCCATTTTTTGTGATAGTTGGAGTTGACATGTCGTATACAGTACCTATAGTGTGTTCGATCTCAAAGGCTATCGTGTCGTTCAATAACGGCTAAGATTACGGGTCTCTTGTCGGATATGGCATATATGTCGGGTTGCGAGAAAACGCGACGGCGCAATCGGCTAAGGAAAAAATCTCAAGCATCTGCCTTTTCAAAGGGAGTTATTGTGAACGCTATCGACAGAATCCTCCAATTACCATCCTAGGCAACGACCATAACAAACGGTGTTCATACCTCTCGTACAACCAGGTGCCGTCAATTTGTACCAAAGGCTTACAGTGTCAAAAAGCTTCCCTACATTGATCAAAGGTCCAAAATAAAAAATGAAATGCTCTTTTCCCAGAGACCAAACGATCGCCGAAGTACGCTGGATGCATTTCCAAATCGATTATGGAACCTGATACGTCCAGATCCAGTACCTGACACCATTGCTACAAATCGTTGTACGACCTGTCTCAAACATGATGCAACTTATCCATGGCCTTTTGTTTTGCGACCCATGCCTTATAGTATAATGACGACATTATACTATGATGGAACTTATCCACGGCCTTTTGTTTTGCGACCTATGCCTTATAGTATAATGGGGTTTAAGTTATCTTATTGGAAAAATCGAATACCCTGGTCAGGTCACATTATGTCAAAAAATTGGGTGATTGCATCGCGCACCTTTTACAACACAAGTATGTGGACAAAAATACTTCTTTATCATCCATATGGCCGTTGTAACGACCCGATAATCAAGGGTATCGGAAAGCGTAATTTTGGGACTTCGTACCCGTTAACGGACTAGTAAATATTTTTATTTACAGGGCTAGCTTAGTAGCTAATTAATTTTTGGATTAGTAAATTTTGTGAAATTAGGAATTATTAAGGTACAGGAACTAAATCGCATAAGTGCTAAAAGTTGAATTATAGATTGAAATAAACTAAAGGGGTTAAAGTAGCAATTAAACTATTTATTAATGTTTGTGCATAGGTGGCCGGCCATAGGTTAAATAAAATGCATGTATATACATTATATATGTTATATATATGTTAACTTTAATGTATATATATAATATAATAATAATTAAAATGAAAGTATAATAAAAGAAAGAAAAAAAATATGAAAGTGGATTGCATGCAAATTAGAAAGAAAGAAGGAAAAGAAGAGTCACGCACGATTAGGGGTTTTGAAGTTTAAATCTAATTTGGTTAGTGCAATTTAGCCATTTTCTTGTAACTTTTACGTTTTTGGAATTTCGGTACCTAGAGCTATCCGACCGATGTTGTAATTTTAATATTGTTCAAGATTTTAGATGTTGACATTGTTGAATAGGTTAAGTATTAGGGATTAAATAGATAGATTTTTACGTTGAAAATGGAAAAGGACTAAATTGTGAAATAAATTGTTGATTTTGAGCAATAAGGACTAAATTGTAAAAAATTTAAAATTAAGGGGTCAAATTGGAAAAGAGGAAGTTAAATTTAGCTTAGAGTGAAATTAGAAAAAAAAAATTGAGTTTAAATGTGAAGGTTAAAATTAGTCTCGATTTAGGGACTAAATTGAAGAATAAGCAAAAAATAGTGTAAAAATTGAATTTAAATGTGAAATTGAATTGTGAAATATTAATGCATTTTGTTTTATTTTGTACCTAACATCGTACCGGAATCCTCTAGTAAAAGAGGGAAGGATAAAATCGACGTCGAATAGCTCGGAATTCACAGTTTGTGTTTCTATAATATGAATTAAGTTATAAATTATTGCATTTTGAATTGTTGCATATGGTAAGTATTTGAAGTGAGTACTTTTGTACTTTGAAATTGAATTGAATTCATAGTCGATTGAAATGGATTGATTTGGTATATTATGAATTTATTGAAAATATGAAGATTGAATTGAATATATGTTTATATGTGATAATATGTATATATGTGAAATTGAGATATTGGTTGTGTAAGACCCATAATTTGCTCGGCCCAATAACACTTAAAACCCATTAAACCAGCCCAAACCCGAATAGCCCAATGAGACCCAAGCCTACATTAAACCAAAACCCAATTACCCCAGCCCATTTCTACAACCAACCTAATTAACCAAACTAACAAACCCAGAAGCCCAAACCTATTTCAGAAACAAAAACAGAAACGACAAAACCTAGGTGCGCCGCACTTAGGTCTTCTGACCGCCACTTGCCCCTACACCACAGTCTGGCACCACCGGCCCCTGCAGAGAGAAAAAAAAAAGAGTTAGAGTTTCTTTTTTAAAGCAGGTAAAAAATGAAATTTTTTTTGAAGGTTTTTAACTTATATAGGCCCTCAAAACGACGTCGTTTTGGAACCAGCCTTAAACGCCTAAAACGATGTCGTTTTGCCTCAGAATCCGCGTGTTGACCCGACCCGCTTCAAGATCTGCGTGTTTTTAAAAAAGGAGGAATTTATGCGTGCAGTCCCCTACAATTTTTTTATTTTGTGAATTTGCCCCTACAATTTACTTCGGTTCACAATTTGGCCCCCCTTTGCTGCTGTGTGTTTTTTTCGGAGGGGTTTGTTACATCTTTGGTCCCTCCGCTTCCTCCACGCATACAAATAGATCCTTTTCTTTTATTTTTATTTCATATTTGCCCCAAACTTCCGTTCTAAATTCGATTTAACCCCTTTTTTATTTTTGCTATTTTGTTTAATTCTAAATGTTACTGATTTTTATCTATTTATAAATATTTCTGTTATTATTATTTTTTATTATTGTCAATCTTATTGTTACTACTATTATTATTACTTTTTATTAGAGTATTATTATTTGCATTTTATTACTATTGTTTTTATATTATTACCATTATTATTACCTTATTATTGTTATTTTCATTATCATTTTATTATTATCATTATTATCATTATTTTTATTATCTTATTATTATTATTGTTATTAATAATGTATTATTCTTTGTCACTATTTATTATTACCATTATTTTTATTATTTAATTATCACTACTATTATTTTATTTTAACTATTATTATTATTATTATTATTATTATTATTATTATAATTATTACTATTTTATTTGCTATTATTATTACTTTACTACCAATTGTATTATTATTTTTTTATTTTTTATCTATTTATTCTTTTATATTTTCTATTATTATTATCATTATTTTTCTTATTAATGTATTATTATTTTCTATTTAAGCTATTATTATTATCATTATTAATATATATTAACACATTATTATTCTTGGTTTCTTTTATTATTACTATTATTATTGTCATTTTTACTATTATTATTGTTATTATTTTTATTATTAGTACCATTATAATTATATTTTCTCTTGATATTTATTACTTATTATTATTTTATTTCTATATTATTTTTAGTTATTCTTATTTATTTTATTTACTTGTCTTACTTTTATTTTTGTTCGTATTATTGTTTTTCACACTAACGCATTTATTACTATCTTGCTACGCATGTCAGTATTATAATTCATTCTGCATTTTATTGTCACATTAACCTTTACCCGATACATCAAATTTTCAAATAACCGATATTTCGTATTAAAGATTCGAGGAAATCGAGCCCTAACTTACTAGGTTCTGGTTTTTCTCATTCAATCTGAATAACGGAATATCCCTTTTAAAATCGCAATACAAGTTTTGAATAAAATACTTGTTCTCGGAAATTTGAAAATGTTGTGCCCTAACTTACTGGCCATGACAACTACATACCCCGAGATAAGTTTTTTAAAATAAAGGTAATATTCCGTATTTGGAATTTCCAGAAATCAAGCCCTAACTTACTGAGTTTCGATTTCTCATTTGACAAATGACGGAATATCCTCTTCAAACCTAAATACGAGTTTTAAAAGTCAAAAGACAAGCTCAGTTTCGGTAACTCAAAATGTCGTACCCTAACTTACTAGATGTGACATTTTATTTCTTCGAAATAAGAGGGTCTTAGCATCCATTTTGATTTATCCAAGTTTCTTAAGATAAAAAAGGATCGTATTTTCAAATCTTTTCGAATTTTCGACATTAAGACATTAGATAATCAATTAGGTACCAATTTTGGGCGTATCGAGGGTGCTAACCCTTCCTCGTACGTAACCGACTCTGAAACCTATTTTCTCGAGTCTCGTAGACCAAAATCGTTGTTTTGATAAATCAAACTATTTATTAAAAATAACAGTTTTACGAGGTGACCTGATCACACCTCATCAAAAAGGATCGGTGGCGACTCCCCTTTTTTTCGTTTTTATCTCCAAAATCCAATTCGACCTCCATTTTTTTAAAAAAATGGTTACGACAGCTTAATCTTTGGTGTATGCAGCGAGACGTCGAGAAGAGGGCGATGCACCGGACGTCATAACCGGTACGTTCTTAATCTTTGGTGCACCATATACTACTTTGATAGATGTGGGTTCGACGCATTCGTATGTTGCTAGTAGCATAGTAGAGACCATGAACCTAGACTTTGAAATTACTTCTAGGAGATGATGATTTAGCCCTCTAGGTCACTCTGTAGAAGTAACTAAGTCAGATAGAGATGTACCCTAGAACTCCAAGGGGTAGTGTTTGTAGTGATCCGATGGAACTCTTGTTTGGGGAGTTCGATCGATTCTTAGGATGGTGGTTGGTCAAGTACCGACGAGTTTGGATTGTCGCTAAGCGCATGGTGTTGAAGACATTTCGAGGTAAAGAGGTGGTTATGATAGGTAATAGAAGAGATTATCTATCCAACGTGGCATCTGCGTTGAAAGTCGAGAAGATGGTCAGGAAGGGCTGTGAGGCATTTATGGTTCATGTGTGTGCGTTGGAGGCTAAGGAGTCTATTGTAGGGAATGTCCGAACAGTAAATGAATATGCTGATGTATTTCCAGAAGAACTTCCGGGACTGCCTCCGGATCGTGAAGTTGAATTTGGTATAGATCATTATCTTAATCGTGCTATCGTCTATCGCTCCGTATAGGATGGCGCCGAAGGAATTAGTGGAATTAAAGGCTCAGATTCAGGAGTTGTTGGATCGAGGTTTTATCCGACCAAGTGTTTCACCTTGGGGAGCGTCGGTACTTTTTGTCAAGAAGAAGGATGGTTCGATGCGGATGTGTATAGATTACCGTCAGTTGAATAAGCTGATGATAAAAAATAAGTATCCTTTGTCGAGGATAGATAACTTGTTTGATCAGCTTAAAGGGGCAGCGATTTTCTCCAAGATTGATTTAAGGTCTGGATATCATCAGCTAAAGGTGAAAGAGGCTGATATCCATAAGACGGCATTTCGCACTCGGTATGGGCACTACGAGTTTCTGGTAATGCCTTTTGGATTGACTAACGCGCCGGCAGCATTCATGGACATGATGAATCGGATATTTCAACAGTTTTTGGATCAGTTTATCGTAGTATTTATAGATGATATTTTGGTATACTCAAAGTCGGAAGAGGAGCATGATGCGCATTTGCGAGTAGTGTTGCAGATTCTGAGGGAAACATAGCTATATGCCAAATTTAGTAAGTGCGAGTTCTGGCTTAGGGAGGTGACTTTCTTGGGTCACGTAGTATCAGCTGAGGGGATTAGAGTGGATCCTCGAAAGATTGAGGCAGTGTTAGATTGGAAGCCGCCTAAGTCAGCGGCTGAGATTCAGAGTTTTCTAGGTCTGGCGGGGTATTACTGAAGATTTGTAGAGGGATTTTCTTTTATCGCAGCACCAATGACCAAGTTATTAAGGAAAGGAGTTCCATTTGTGTGGACTGGGAAGCAACAAGGAAGTTTCGACAAGTTAAAGAAGATTCTAACTGAAGCTCCGATTTTGATCCAGCCTGAGGTAGGCAAAGAATTCACGGTTTACTGTGATGCATCACATACTGGCTTGGGATATGTGCTGATGCAGGAAGGAAAGGTATTGGCTTATGCATCTCGACAGTTGAGACCACATAAGGTTAACTACCCGACGCATGACTTGGAATTAGCTGCAGTGGTTTTCGCCTTGAAGATTTGGAGACACTATTTGTTCAGAGAGAAATCGATAGTCTATACTGATCACAGGAGTCTAAAGTATCTTTTGACTTAGAAGGATTTGAATTTGAGGCAGCGCAGATGGATTGAGTTGTTGAAGGACTACGACTGTTCGATTGAGTATCATCTGGGCAATGCTAACGTGGTGGCAGACGCGTTGAGCCATAAGGTTGTATCAGACTTAAGATCGATGTTTGGTCGTCTTAGTTTATACGACAATGGGAGTCTTTTGGCAGAATTGCAAGTCAAGCCGACTTGGTTAGAGCAGATCAAGAAGAAACAGTTAGAAGATGATGGTTTGAATGCTCAGAGGTTGCAAGTTCATGATGGTAATTTAGAGGGTTATAGTTTGTCCAGTGATGGGGTATTGTGTTTTCAAGGGAGAGCTTGTATGTCGAAGGATGTCAAGTTGAGGCAGAAAATTCTTCGAGACGCACATAGCAGCCCATACACTATACATTCTAGAGGTAGCAAGATGTATCGGGATTTAAGAGAGCAATTTTGGTGGCCAGGTCTGAAGCGAGAGGTAACTGAGTTTGTGAGTAAATGTTTGACGTGTCGTGAGTCAAAGCGAGCATCGCCATCGTCTGGTTACTTCAGGTAGAAGATTCCACAGTGGAAGTGGGAAATGATCACTATGGACTTTGTCAGTGGATTACCCCTTATACCTAGTAAGAAAGACTCAGTTTGGGTGATTGTGGATCGTTTGACTAAGTCAGCTCATTTCATTCTGGTAAGGGCGGATTACTCGCTTCAGAAGTTAGCTAAGTTGTATGTGGCGGAGATAGTAAGGTTGCACGGAGTGCCAGTGTCGATCATCTCGGACAGAGATCCTAGATTTACGTCGAGGTTTTGGAGAGCGTTACATCAAGCTTTGGGTACGCGGTTGGATTTCAGTACGACATTTCATCCACAAATCGACAGGCGATCGGAAAGGGTTATACAAATTTTAGAGGATATGTTGAGAGGTTGTGTTTTAGACTTCAGAGGCAGCTGGGAAGAGTTTTTACCATTAGCTGAGTTCGCATACAACAATAGTTATCAGGCAAGTATTAAAATGGCACCATATGAGGCGTTGTATGGTAGGAGGTGTCGCACACCTACATGCTGGACAGAGTTGGGTGAGCGTCAGATGTTAAGACCAGAGTTGGTTGCACAGACTGAGGATAAGGTTAAATTGATTCAGGCTCATCTGAAGGAAGCTTCGGATAGGCAGAAGCCATATGTCGATCTCAAGCGGAGGGATATAGAGTTTGCAGTGGGTGATAAGGTCTTTCTGAAGGTCTCGCCATGGAAGAAAGTGTTACAATTTGGGAGAAAAGGCAAGTTAAGTCCAAGGTTTATTGGGCCGTATAAGGTGTTAAGACGAGTGGGACCAGTAGCCTATCAGCTCGAGTTCCTATGGAGCTGAGTCAGATACATGATGTGTTCCATGTCTCCATGCTTAGACGCTATCGTTCTGATCCATCGCATGTTGTGGCAGTAGAGGAAATAGAGTTGAGACCATATCTGACGGTGGAAGAGGAACCAATGCATATTCTGGATCGAGATGCGAAAGTTTTGCGTAAGAAGTCAGTTTCATTAGTGAAGGTTTTATGGCGAAACCATGGCATAGAAGAAGCTACGTGGGAATCAGAGGATGTGATGAGATAGCAGTTTCCTCAACTCTTTTGATCAGGTAATTTCGAGGACGAAATTATTTTAAGGGGGTAGAATTGTAACATCCTAAAATTTGAGTATCATCTTGTTATTTGTGTTAGTTCAAGTATGATTTTTATTGTGTGCTTAGTATAGTTTTGTGAAGGTTTGGAATTATTAGCTAAGCTAGAATAATTTTAGTATTAAAATTTAGTGAAGTGGATTAGTGATCCCGACACTTAAATTAATTTAAGTGTCTAATTTTAGCACATGAGGAGTTAGTGGCAAGGTGGTTATGGAGCATGAATGGTTGCTTGAGGGAGTGGTTCAATATCATGGAATACATTTTGAAGACTTTATTTTATTCATCCTTACATCAAGTGTCGGTCAAGTTTTACATATGGTAAGTTGGAGTTTAAATTTTATGGCAAGTTGAATAATAGATTAGGAAAGCTTGTATTTTGGGATAAGAATCTTATGGATTAAAGAAGGATAAGGGGACAAAAGGCTTGAATGTTGGAGAGTTGTTTTGGAAACTCTTCTATAGCCATTAGTCCATGTATTTGGACGGTTTTGGGGCCTAGGGGGGGTTGACCGAATTTGTTGAAGGCTTGGTAGGTTGATAGTTTGTTAGTAAAAACTTTCTTAGCATTTGATCATCATTTTTTCTTTTCTCTCCACAAACTCTCTCCCTAGCAGAATGTGTTCTTGGCAATAAGGTAAAAATTTGTTTTGGTATTATTCTTTGTTTTGTGTCATAACCGAAAACCCTTTGAGTTTTGCAAATTTTTCCCTAGTACACCATATTGTGTAAAAACTGAAACCATTATAGTACTTGGCCGAACCTCTCTTGTTCTCAACTTTCTTTTCCATTCTTTTCATACTTGTTCAAAACCCACATTTCTTTTTACTTTCTCTTGGCCGAATCTTCCTCCTCCCCAATTCTCTTTTCTTTCTTTCACTTTTGCTCAAAGTTGAAAGCATCCATCTCCCATTCTATTTACTTCTCTCCAGTCTTTTCTTTCTTCTATTGTCGAATTCTCCTTCTCCTATCTTCACTTTTCTTTTTCCTTTCTCATTCTCCACTTTACTCGTATCCTATTTGTTGTCTTTAAACAACCATAGCCGAAACTTCCCATTCTCTTTTTGATTTGTCTTGGCCGAATATCAACAAGGGTAGATTTTCTTTGGGTTCATCTATAATCGGTTTTGAAGATAGGTGAGTGTATTGGCTGAATTTCCTTACTCCTTTTCTTTTCTCTCTATCATTTCTCATGAGGGCAAAGGCCAAATTTTTGGGCATTTGTTAGTAAGGTTCTAACTATTCATAGGAACCAAATTCTTTTAGGCTCTTCGGGACTTTGGAAGCAATCGATCTAAGCCTCAATTCTCTGACAATCGATTTTGGTAAGTCAAGGGTAAGGATTGTGTTAGTTATATCGTTATTTCACCCTTTGGGATTTAGTGGTATGGTGAATGGTCTATGTTTTTAATCTAAGTATTGACCGAATGTAGGACAAGGAGATCTAGTGCGTAGATCGGGTCTAGATTTAGTGATTTCGCTAGTGACGGTGTGTAACTTACACACTTTATAACTCGGTAATATATTAATAACTTGATCATGTTTTAAAGCTAAAAACTGTGAAAATCTCGATATGATACCATAAGGGTATGAGCAAGGAATCGGGTAAGTCCGTTTCGATATGACTTTTGCAATATGATGCATGATGATACTATTTATGATATATTTGCTATGTGATTCCTAATAAAGCATAATGGCATGATTTGTATAAATGTTGCATTGTGATGGGTGATATGAGAGGAGGGGGAAGGATTTGATATCCGTGTCTTTGGGACACCAGAGGTTTGGCACCTCCAGTGGTTTGGTACCACAAGATTATTTCGTGTCTTTGGGACACCAGAGGTTTGGCACCTCATAGCGACTCGTCCCAGTGGCTTAGCACCACAGTGGGTTGGCCCCACATTTGATATTACGGGATCATCGCCAGTGATTTGGTATCACACGTGGGTTGGCCCCACAGATGGATTATTCATGACTTTGGGTCACCAGTGGTTTGGCACCACATTATTGGATATCGTGACTTTGGGTCACCAGTGGTTTGGCACCACCAGTGGTTTGGTACCACACGGGGTAGAAAAGGAGTTATGGATGGCTAGGTTGGGTGCATTATTTACATTACTTGGTTATGAATTGTGTAAGTATGTTGCATTAATCGGGGGAAGGATTTATGCACTAAGTCTTGGTGACTCACCTTCTCCCTTATCTTTTCAGGTGATTCGTAGATCGCGGATGAGGAGCCGGATGAACTCGAGGAGGCCATGCAATAAAAATTCGATTTTACATGAACTTCGATTTGGGTACTTTATTTGAAATTGTAATAAGGCCTCTTTAATTATGTTTTTGGATTATTTATATGCTTTGGACTTGTTTTAAACATGGCTAAATAAATATCATGGTTGATTTAATAATTGAGCACAAAGTTTTCTAAACTATAAAAATGCAATGGTTTTCAAAATCTTACCATCGGGTAATATAAATCGTTTGATAGTAAAATTTCAACTTATGTGTTTTCGACAACTTAAATGATTTCCAAATTGAAGTTTCTACACTTAAATGCAAACGGTTTTCAAAGTAATAATTCAGGTTTTTCTTAAAATGACATAAATGTTTTCTAACCTATGGATTGACAACTAAGTTTTAAAAGATTTATTTACGGAATTTCAAAGTAAATTATCAGTTTTTAACTTGTTATAACCTGTTTTCTACAAATATAGAACAATAAAGAGTTTATCACTAAAATTTAATCGGTAACTCAATTTTCTTCAAAACGTTTTCCTCTGTGGCATGCCAGATTCGGTCATGGCGTATTGACCGGGTTTGGGGTGTTATAGATCAAGACTTAGTGGGACCGGGCAAATTTGGATCTTCTTTATGTCTTTGCTCCATTCCCGTTACACGACAATGAGCAAAGAGGTGCAGTTGTAAGACCCATAATTTGCCCGACCCAATAACACCTAAAACACATTAAACCAGCCCAAACCCGAATAGCCCATTCAGACCCAAGCCCACATTAAACCAAAACCCAATTACCTCAGCCCATTTTTACAACCAACCCAATTAACCAAACTAACAAACCCAGAAGCCCAAACCCATTTCAGAAACAAAAATAGAAACGACAAAACCTAGGTGCGCCACACCTAGGTCCTTTCACCACCACTTGCCCTTGCACCGCAGTCTAGCACCACTGGCCATCGCCTTGTCACGTCCACCACCCATTTTCCTACAAGAAGAACAGAGAAATCGTTAAAAAAACAAGTTGTAAAAATGGCTTTATAAGCCATGAAAAAACCAAATGTACGGGGCTTTTGTTTGGGAAATAAAATAGAGAGATTTTGAATGCAAAATAACAGAGATTAAAACAAAGATTCAAGAGATAGAAACAAAAAAAAAAAAAAGAGAGTCATTCTTCGAATACTAAATCAAGAGCAATAGGCACATAAGACTAAAAGGAACAGCCAAAATCAGAAATCGAAGAGGTGATTTTATTTTATTATTTTTTTTAAATTTTTTTTTATTTTCATATACACATAAAATATAAAAAAAGAGAGAAGAGAAAGTTACCCTTATCAATCGCCGAAAATTGGCAATTTTTTGGAGTTCCGGCCACTTGCACGGTGGCCGACGGCGACGCAGACGACGGAGGCGCAGTGGCCGACTGGCTGGACCTTCGTCGGAAACCCAGTCCCTGTAGAGAGAAAAAAAGATTTTTTTAAAAGCAAGTAAAAAATAAAATTTTTTGAAGGTTTTTAACATATATAGGCCCCCAAAACGACATCGTTTTGGAACTAGGCTTAAACGCCCAAAACGACATCGTTTTGCCTCAGAATCCGTGTGTTGACCCGAACCGCCTCAGGATCTGCATGTTTTTAAAAAGGAGGAATTTATGCGCACAGTCCTTCCGCCTTTTCAGAATTTTGCAATTAAGTTTTTTTATTTTGTGAATTTGCCCCTACAATTTACTTCAGTTCACAATTTGGTCCCCCTTTGCTGCTGCGCGTTTTTGCCTGAGGGGTTTATTACATCTTTGGTCCCTCTGCTTCCTCCACGCATACAAATAGATCATTTTCTTTTATTTTTATTTCATATTTGCCCCAAACTTTCGCTCTAAATTCGATTTAACCCTTTTTTTTGCTATTTTGTTTAATTCTAAATGTTACTGATTTTTATCTATTTATAAATATTTTTGTTATTATTATTTTTTACTATTGTTAATCTTATTGTTATTACTATTATTATTACTTTTTATTAGAGTATTATTATTTTCATTTTATTACTATTGTTTTATATTATTACCATTATTATTACCTTATTATCGTTATTTTCATTATCATTTTATTATTATCATTATTTTATTATCTTATTCTTATTATTGTTTTTAATATTATTGTTATTAATAATGTATTATTCTTTGTCACTATTTATTATTACCATTATTTTTATTATTTAATTATCACTACTATTATTTTATTTTAACTATTATTATTACTATTTTATTTGCTATTATTATTACTTTACAACCAATTCGTATTATTATTTTTTATTTTTATCTATTTATTCTTTTTATATTTTCTATTATTATTATCATTGTTTTTCTTATTAATGTATTATTATTTTCTATTTAAGCTATTATTATTATCATTATTAATATATATATTAACACATTATTGTTACTATTTTCTTTTATTATTACTATTATTATTGTCATTTTTACTATTATTATTGTTATTATTTTTATTATTATTACTATTATAATTATATTTTCTCTTGATATTTATTACTTATTATTATTTTATTTCTATTTTATTTTTAGTTATTCTTATTTATTTTATTTACTTGTCTTACTTTTATTTTTGTTCGTATTATTGTTTTTCACACTAACGCATTTATTACTATCTTGCTACGGATGTCAGTATTGTAATTCGTTCTGCATTTTATTGTCACATTAACCTTTACCCGATACATCAAATTTTCAAATAACCGATATTTCATATTAAAGATTCGAGGAAATCGAGCCCTAACTTACTGGGTTCCGATTTTTCTCATTCAATCTGAATAACAGAATATCCCTTTTAAAATCGCAATACAAGTTTTGAATAAAATACTTGTTCTCGGAATTTCGAAATGTTGTGCCCTAACTTACTGGCTATGACATCTAGATACCCCGAGATAAGTTTTTTAAAATAAAGGTAATATTCCGTATTTAGAATTTCGAGAAATTGAGCCCTAACTTACTGAGTTTCGGTTTCTCATTTGACAAATGACGGAATATCCTCCTCAAACCTAAATACGAGTTTTAAAAGTCAAAAGACAAGCTCAGTTTCGGGAACTCAAAATGTCCTACCCTAACTTACTGGATGTGACATTTTATTTCTTCGAAATAGGAGGGTCTTAGCATCCATTTTGATTTGTTCAAGTTTCTTAAGATAAAAAAGGATCGTATTTTCAAATCTTTTCAAATTTTCGACATTAAGACATTAGATAACCAATTAGGTACCAATTTTGGGCGTATCGAGGGTGCTAACCCTTCCTCGTGCGTAACCGACTCCCGAACCCGTTTTTTTGAGTCTCGTAGACCAAAATCGTTGTTTTGATAAATCAAACTATTTATTAAAAACAATCATTTTACGAGGTGACCCGATCACACCTCATCAAAAAGGATCAGTGGCGACTCCCATTTTTTTCGTTTTCATTTCCAAAATCCAAGTCGACCTCCGTTTTTTTAAAAAATGGTTTCGATAGGTTGTATTGAAAACTAAAATGAAACCCTATTAACTGTATCGGGCTGAGTCGGATATAGATGGCATACCATAGCATAGGAAGAGTTCAGGGATTACTTCGATCTCGAGTCGATAAGGCATTGGGTGCCAATTTGCTTCGGTTTAACCGATAAGACACTGGGTGTCAATTTATATAGTGCTGAGTACAGTTATTACTTCAGATTTATCCGATGAGGCACTAGGTACCAAACTATTGTGTTGGTTCTATCTGTGTATCCGTCAGAGTTCACGTTGTGTTAATAGGGAAAATAAACAATAAAATTTGTGTTCGATATTAAAATGACATGGTTGAGAAATGGAAATGTGATGGCGCTCGAAACTAACTACTATTTCGACAAAGGAAAGCGCACCTATCGAACAGTAGTATAGTTATGGTGAGTCCGGAATATAGTATCTTCAAGGACCAATAGTACTTAATAATAAATATCTTTTTATTATCTAGCCTAATAATTAAAGGGGATTTATTTTTAATCTAAAATTTAGCTAACTAATTTAACTAACTGATGAACTTAACAGGGAGTAAATTGGGAAAATACTTCAGACAACTTATATGAGATGGACGACACCTAAGGAAGAATCCACCTAGACTTCACTTATTACTTTTGATTCATGCGATATATTCACTTGACTTAATCCGTAGAAATCCTTGAATTATATTAATACCTCTTTCGAGGCTACTAACAACTGACTCTAGGTTGATTAATTGAAATCTCTTTCTAATTAAACCTCCAATTGTGGCATTGATTCGATCTATGGATTCCTATATTAGGTTTGACTCTAATCCGGCAGATTTTCATCGCCCTATTTCTAGGGTTGCAATCAACTCTGCTTAATTGTGTTGATCTACTCTTAAACAGGGACTTTTGCTCCACTAAATAAGCACATTCGACTTGAATCAATAACCTGAATTATCAAAACAAGAATAAAACTCACAATTAAGAATAAGTACAAGTATTTATCTCATAAATTAAATAATAATAAGATCTGTCATAGGTTTCATCCCCTTAGGTATCTAAGGGATTTAGTTCAAACTAGAAGAGGAAAACATCATAAAATAGGGAAAACCACAAAACATAATGAAAACCTAAAAACTTCTAAAGAACTTGATGGGAGATCTTCAGTCTTGATGGAGATCCTTCTCTTAAGTTGTTGAAACACCCCACACCCGGCCCACGAGCCTGGACCGGATCTGTATGCTCTTTGATGTAAACCGGTTCAAATTTCTTTTGTTACTTTGAAAACTGTGTGTTTTGAAGATAATTTGTAGTGGGTTGGGCTTGAGTTGAAAACAAGTTTATATCGTTATTAAAAAAATCCTTTTTATTTAGGTGAAAAATGTTTGGGCTTTGTATTAAATTACTTAATCTTTTAATAATTATAAAGATTGTAGGCTCAATAAAAAAAAGGAAATAAAGTAAACGCTACTACGACCTTATTACATCAAATAATTTCCCAAAATTAAAACCAAAATAAACTTTAAAATACTTAAATTAAAATAAAAGTCCAAGTCGTAAATTTCTTGCTGTGCATGGCCATCCCTAAGCTTCTGCCGAACCCGGTCCATCACTGATCATCACCTGAAACATGTTCCCACAACGGTGTGAGTCAACGGACTCAATGTGTAACCAACACTAAAATTAATAATTCAGGCATACCATACATGTCATGTTCACATAATAATTCAAGATAATGATGCAACCCAAACCCAAACCTAGATGCCATCCACTACACATCCCCGTACCAACCTGCACACCGTGGGGACTACTAAGTCAACCCTCCATCCGCTACACACCATCAAAGGCAATGCTGCAGTCGACGTGCTCATCGCCCATATAAAAATTCGTGGCATAGCCACCAGATTTAATAATCGTGTCATGTGACACCACATTCAGATAATGTAACCAAAGTTACCACATTCAGATAATGTGACCGAAGTCACCACATTCAGATAGTGGGACCGAGGTCACCACATGCACTTCCCCTTTCTCATATAACCCAATGCCCTAATATTATTCATATCATGTATATCATACTTATAATTCACATTTATGTCACTATTCACATGTTAAATATAACATTTTTCGGAATCCTAATAGGAGCAGGAAACGTACCTGAGTACTTTGTACCATAACATGGTACTTTAGCCACATTCTTACACTTTCATATTAACACATATAACAATTTTAAGCCATAAATCAATTAAGATTAGTGTGGGGTACACACCTGATTTGCTTAACGAATTCCTTGAAATCCCGAAAAAAATTGATCTATTACTTTAGACTTTTAAGTCCCTACATTCGGCCAACATGGTAACATTTAGCAAAGGCCTATTCGGCCAAACTTAGTGTTTTCTTTTAAAGCCTAATCGGCTATAACCCAAATCTCGAAGGATTTATGTAGTCAACTTCTTACCTTGCTTGTCGAATTGACTATCAGCAAATCCCGAAACCTTGTGTTACTCCTTCCTTTAATCGGCTAGGCACTACAACCACTTACTAATTAGTTTCGGCTTTTAAGTGAAATAAAGAAAATAGATCTTCATACCAATATAAGCCTTGGCCGAATATTCATGTATACTTACCTTAGGGATCCAAATCCCGAAATTGCTAATTCCCTTTGGTATTTGTCGAAATTACCTATAGCCTCATGTTAGATCTAATCTAACATTAAATCATAATAGCTTATGGCCGAATGGTATTCATAACTTACTTTAGATCCTTAAATTCTGAAAGATTCTTCTTTGTAGTCGACAGCACCTAATTCCCAAAACTTCCTTCAAGTAGTCGGCCATAGATATTAATAGAGTTAGAGTTCAAATTTTCGGCCTAAGAAAAGAAATAAGATGATAATCTTTAGATCCTTACCCCTTAATACACAAATCGACAACCTTATGCTTTAAGTCATTCGAAGATTCGGTTAGGAAGACCGAATTGTGGTCACAGATTTTGGCTTTTGGACTTATTGGAGTAATCGGCTAAGGGTTGTTTTTGAGGTTTCGGCTTTTGGTGAATTGAAACAAATAAGAAGAATAGGGATGGAGGATTCGGCAATGGTGAGTGTTTGAGAGAGAGCTTGCGGTTTTGGTCAACAAAAGAGAATAGAGAAGATGACAAGGGAATTTCGGCAGAGACTTTCAAAAGAAACGAATAAGAAACAAATGGCCTTTATTCCTTTTTAGCTGAAAATACCACACTCAGTTCCCCTTATTCGGCCAACTCTCCCTTGTTTTGATAAAGTTCATCTTTTATTTATCACTTTAATTAATCTCATCAATAATCCACTTAAAGTAATCTGATATTAAATCTATTATTTATCCCCTATTTAGCCGAAATTTTAAAAGGAATAAAACTCTTCTTTTACAAGCCTTGTGCCATCCACCTTTGTGCTTCTAGAAGCAAAAATAAACTTCTTTTATTTGCTTCCCATGTGACTCGAACTCAGGCCCAACACCCTTGCATGTGGCGCCATTTCCAGAGGCCCTAAGTGGCATCTTCAGGCCACTTTTCCAAGCCTGTTTGTGTGTCAAATTTCACATACTTTTTCTCTTAAGGCCACCTTGCCTTAATTTCCTCTTTTAAACTTTAAAACTCGGCATTTCTAGGTCATTTCTAAGTTTCCAAAAATTTTCGTTTGGCTCTTTAAACTTGACATTTCCTTATATTTCCAAGTTTCCAGAAATGTTCACTTTCCTATTTTACTTAGGTTTCCAAAATGTTCACTTTCCTATTTTACTTATGTTTCCAAAATGGTCACTTTCCTATTTTACTTAGGTTTCCAAAATGTTAACTTTCCTATTTTACTTAGGTTTCCAAAAATATTCAAAATTTATTCATAACACATACGACATGTCATTTCATACGATTAAACAAAAAATGCATAAGCCCTTTTCAGGATGTTACAGTTCTACCCCCTTAAAAAAATTTCGTCCTCGAAATTACTTATTAACGAACAATCGTACAATCTAACTAACCACACTACATTATTGCTGCATACTCTGATCTTAATAAAACTAACACATTTCCTATGCACAATTCCAAAGTTCACTAGCAATACAAGAATGAACTAGCTCTATAATAAACAGGGCAATAAAGGCATTCCAAAAATAAGAAACTTACCCGTTGTCATATCTGGCACATCACTCTCCTCGCAACAGCCAACTGCGTAACCAACCTTGGTTGGCTTGCATCAGAACCTTCAGCACCTCCGCTTGGTGCTCCACGACCACGGCCGGAACCATTTCCTCCATGGTTCGAACCACGACCTCGCTGAGGCTGCTATCCACCTCTACCAGCCTGATTAATATTCTGAGCTGCTGATCAACTTTCATCTGGTTTCTTAGGACAATCTTTGAGCATATGGTCATTGGACCCACACCTAAAACATCCTCCCGTCTTTTTCCAGCACTCCCCTAAGTGCTTCTTTCCACAATGATCACAAGGACGATACTGCCATCTTGTACCAACTTGCTGACCCCTCGGCCCATCAGTTCTGGGCCTTTTCTGCACATTTCCGATGATCCTGACGACTCATAATCCCTCTTGGGTCTATTCCTATCAGAGTTCTGCTTAACCGAGTCCTTGATTCCCTCGGCTACCTTAGCCTTTTCTACTAACGTGAAAAACTCCCGCTCTTGATGTGGAGCTATCAGTAACCTTAGGTCATCCCTTAAACCATCTTGAATCAAGACACACCGCTCATGCTCGTAGCCACTACTCCTCGAGCATATCGGTGAACCTCGAAATTGACTTCATCTGCTGCATCGACTTGTTTCCTTGAACCAGTCCTAGAAAAGCTTTCCTCTGCTCATCAATATAACGTGTGCCAACATACTTTTTCTGATATGCCTCCTTAGCATACTCCTAGGTCAGATCCTCAGCAGTAGCACCATCCCTCACTGTTAACCACCATTGATACGCTTCATCTCGTAGTAGTGCCACCATTCCTTTCAACTTCTCCTCCGGGGTCAGATCGAGCTCATCCATAATGTGCTCGGTTGCTTCCAACCAAGACTCACCATCTTGGTGCCACACCGGATACTCCACGAAACGCCTCAGCTTTGTTGGCTCGGAGTCACTCGGGTATAGATTTTTGAGCTCTCCTATTTCCACCCGCGCCAGCCACCATTTCTAAAACTCACAAGATAGCTGCGACACAAAGATCATCCCCGTCGAGCTTGCTGCTCAACACCAACAGCTGGGGGTGGTGGTGGCGGTGGTACTTCATTATCAGACCTTTGACCCGATCTAACGGGTTCCTGAATTTTGGATGGAGTCAAAGAAAAGAAACGGTGTAAAGTTGGGCAGAGGAGGTAGATACTCCGATGGTGGTGTGGTCGTTCCTTAACAACCCCTTAAACCTAAATTAAAGAAAGTAAAATATACTAAAATAAAGTGAGGACAGGAAAGATAAAGGGAAAGAAAAAAATAAAAAAAAGGAAAAATAAATGCCCGTGTAGAGGTCGCTACACCCATGTTGATAAATCAGTGTCGACCACGGCCGTATTACACGGCCGTGGCATTTTATCGCCGCCCGTGGTTTAGGGGTTTTTCGTCCTTAGTTCGTACGATCTCTGCCACGCCAGTGTGCAAATCCATAGTGTCCACACGGCCATGGCCACGCCCGTGTGCAAGGCCGTGTGGTAGGGAAACCTACGCCTTATTAAATTTGTTAGTTTCTGGTTAGGTGCTAAAAATAAAAAAATATAAAAATTAATGGGGTTAGTGCTCGGGTTGCCTCCCGAGAAGCGCTCGTTTAAAGTCTTAAGCTAGATGATAAACCGTAAAAGTAACATATTTTAACCCCATATTTAGTATGCTTTTAGGATGATTTAGCCCTGATTTATGTAAAAAGGTGCTTTTAATCCTTTCTTTTCATATTTATACTCAGGAAAGCAACCGAGGATGAAAAGAACAAGAAACAGGCTTAAAACGGGCCAATTTGGGCCAAAGAAGAAATCAGCACGGCCTGGACTTCAAGCCACATGGCCGTGCCTTGAAAATTAACTAAGGCATGGCCATGCCATGATTTACACGACCGTGCCCCAATCGACAGAATCAAGGCACCACCCAACCACGATTTACACGAGCATGTGCCACGGCCGTGCCCCTGTTACGGAGAGAGCAATTTCACTCAGATTTGGATACTTAGAGCCAAAGAAACACTTTCCAAAGCCTGTTCAAACACTGAGTAGGAAGCATACTTAATTTAGGACACTTAAGGACCAAGTAAAGGATTCTAAAAGCCTATATAAACACCCAAAGTGCACCCTAAGAGAGGGCGGTTCGCTAGGCCAAGGAGCTGAGCCAGAAAGATCACATTTGTGGGAATCATTTGAAGATAGCCAGTTGGTCCATCTCAAGAAGCCAGAATTCTACTCAAGACGACAGATTTCTCCTTCAATTCCTTCAGAGGGTTTTAGGGATTTCTTATGTTTTGTTTTATCTTTTCTCATGAGATGTTTTATTTTAAAGTTATGAACTAAATCCTTCAATACCTGAAGGGGATGAAACCTAGATAAATTTTGTTATTATTTCTTAAATTATATGATAAATACTTAGTTTGTTCTTAATTATGCATGCTTAATCTAAATCTGATGTGCTTAGGTGGAGGAGGAATAAACCCTGCTTAAGAGGAGATCTAGCATAATTAAGCGGAGTTGATCGAATGCCTAGAAATAGGGTTACGAGATTTTGCTGGATTAGGGTGAAACCTAATATAGGAATCCATTGATAGATTTACTGCTATTCTAGGGGGTTATTATAAGCGAACGAGAGTTCCACTAATTAACCTAGGGTTAGACGTTATTTGCCTCGAGAGAGGGTTTAACATAGGTTAGGGAGTCCTACGGATCAAGCTAAGTAAGGAAATCATATGATTCAGTAATAAGTAACAAGTGAAGTCTAGGTGGATTCTTCTTAAGGGTATCGTCGCAATCAATTGAGTTTCTACAAGTTATTTCCCAATTCGTTCTTTTTGTCTTTGTGTCTTTCGCTTAGTAGTCGTAAATTAGTTAAAGCAACCAATCACTTCATATTTTAGGCTAAATAATAAAAAGAAAGTGAGTATTAGTACTTTTAATTCCTTTGGGTTCGATAATTCGGTTTTGCCTAAGCTATACTACTGTCTAATAGGTACACTTGCCTTTAAGTCGTTGTCAGAGTTAGTTTCCAGGTTTGATCATTCTATTTATAAATTTTAAAGCTCTGATTTCAACGATCAAGTTTTTGGCGCCGTTGCCGGGGAACTAAAATATTAAGAAAACTCTATTTTTATTACTTTAGCCATTATTTTTTATTTATTTATTTTTATTTTATTTTATTATTTTTGCTAATTTTATTTCTTCTTTGTTTTTCCTAGCAGGTACCTCTAGTTTATGACTAGAAGGAACCCTACAGGACCTCTAGTATACGACAGCGGAACTGAAGCTACCGCTCAGAAAAATCGTAGAGAAATTAGGCGTATACTAAATTAAACAGAAGAAAAGCGAGAAGACAAATCCAATCCTACTGAAGGGATGGGCGAGAATAACCCACCACGAGATGTGGCGGATGCTCGCGCACTATGTATGATTATGCTAAACCCAATTTGACAGGAGCGGAATCTAGTATTGTTAGGCCTGCTATAGCTGCTAATAATTTGAATTAAAACCTAATACAATACAAATAATTCAACATTTGTTCAATTTGATGGTTTGCAGGACGAAGACCCGAACACTCATATAGCAAATTTTTTAGAGTTCTGCGATACTTTCAAAATAAATGGCGTTTCTGATGATGCCATTCGTCTTCGGTTATTTCCCTTTTTATTAAGGAATAAAGCCAAGCAATGGTTGAACTCGTTACCACGAGGGTCAATCACTACATGGGAACAAATGACCGAGAAATTTTTATTAAAATATTTTCCACCGGCCAAAACGACTAAATTACGGAATGATATTTCTTCTTTTATGCAAATGGATTTAAAGACATTATACGATGCATGAGAGAGACACAAAGATCTCTTGAGGAGATGTCCACACCACGGACTACCATTATGGCTTTCAGTCCAAACCTTCTACAATGGTGTAAATCCCTCAACGAGACAATTAATTTATTCAGCCACCGGTGGAACCTTGAATAATATAACTCCTGAAGCAGCCTACGAATTCATTGAAGAGATGTCGTTGAATAATTATTAGTGGCAGGTTACAAGGATAAAACTAACAAAATCAGCCGAGTCTACAGGATTGATGCAGTAACCATGCTATCAAATCAGGTAGAGATGATGAATAAAAGTCTTGACAGTTTATGTTCTTCGCAGGTACACCCAATCATGCAATGCAACGCAAGTGGAACTGTGGCGAATCCTGAGTACCCACCCTACCAACCAGAAGCAGAAAACGAACAGACAAACTATATTGGTAATAATTTCAGATCTAATAATAATCCTTATAGTAATACTTACAATCCAGGTTGGAGGAACCACCCAAAATTTTCATGGGGAGGCCAAGGAATTCAAGGAAATCAAAGACAACAACCTCCTTCAAATTTCCAAAATCAACCGTATCCGTAAGAAAAGCAACCAACCCTGGAAGAGATGCTGAAAAAATTTACGTCAGACATAGAAAAATGCTTCCAAGATACGGAGAGAACATTTAAAGATCAACAAGCATCAGATGAAAAACTTACTGACTCATTCGAGGAGCTCACTAAGTCGATTGGACCGCTTACTAGGATAATCTGTGAAATATGGGCAGAAATTTTTTCTAAAGAAACAGAACAGGTAAAAACAGTTACACTAAGAAGTGGAAAGGAATTAGTGGAACCAAAGAAATAAATCCCACACAAAGATAGCAAAACAAGAGATGAGGGAGTGGAGAATATAAACCCAGTACGCAAAGAAAGTAAACCACCAATCCCATATCCAGTAAGGCTAAAGAAGGAACGACTAGATGCCCAATACGGTAAGTTCCTTGAGCTTTTTAAACAAATACATATTAACTTACCTTTTGTTGAAGCTATTTCACAGATGCCGAAATATGCAAAATTCTTAAAGGAACTCCTGACGAATAAACGGAAGCTTGAAGAAGTATCGACGGTGGAACTTAATGAAGAATGCTCAGCCATTCTCCAGGACAAGTTACCAACCAAATTAAAAGACCCAGGAAGCTTTACTATTCCTTGCTTGATTGGTAGCCTAAATATTAAGAAAGCATTAGCCGATCTAGGTGCCAGTATTAATCTAATGCCTTACAAATTGTTTAAACAATTAGATCTTGGGGAACCAAAACCCACTAGGGTGGGTATTCAATTGGCCGATTGATCTATTAAATATCCTAGAGGAATTATCGAAGATGTTTTAGTAAAAATTGATAAATTCATTTTCCCTGTTGATTTTTTTGTGTTAGACATTGAAGAAGATATTAATGTTCCTTTAATTATAGGATGCCCTTTTTTAGCCACTGCTAGGACCATTATTAATGTAGGTGATGGTAAACTTGCATTAAGGATAGGCGATGAAGAAATTCTGTTTCAAATTTATGATGCCATGCGATATTCCAAAGAGCAAGATGATTCCTTTTATTTTATTGATAATACTGATCATATCATTCGAAATTCACTGCAGGAAATTATACATGACGACACAATGGAACTTTGCCTGACTCAAGAAGAGGGGGAAGAAGATGAAGGCGATGAGATGAATTTGAATACATCATTGTTCAGGCAAGTGAAAGAAGAAAGCATTGAAAACAATGACGAAATAAAATAGAAATCCTCCATTGATAAGCCACCCGGTTTGGAATTAAAACAATTACCAAAACATTTAGAATATGCATTCCTCGGAGACAATTCTACACTACCGATAATTATCTCTTCAGAACTAGAACCTAAGGAAAAAGAGGAGTTGATAAAGGTACTAGGAGAACATAAAAAAGCCATAGCTTGGAAAATATCTGATATAAAGGGTATAAGTCCCTCGTTCTGCACCCACAAAATTTTAATGGAAGAAGAATACAAGCCGTGTGTGCAACCCCATATATGGCTAAATCCCAACAAGAAAGAAGTAGTCAAAGTCGAGGTAATTAAACTTCTAGATGTAGGATTAATTTATCCTATTTCTGACAGTGCTTGGGTAAGTCCTGTGCAGGTAGTCCCAAAGAAATGAGGTATGACAGTGGTGCCCAATGAGAAGAATGAATTAATCCCCACAAGAACAGTCACAGGATGGAGAGTCTGTATAGACTATAGAAAGCTCAATGATGCCACCAGAAAAGATCACTTCCCTCTACCCTTCATAGATCAAATGTTAGAAAGACTATTCGGGCATATGTACTACTATTTTTTGGACGGACTCTCTGGATACTTCCAAATTCCCATAGCTCCTGAAGATCAAGAGAAGACCACATTTACATGTCCATACGGTACGTTTGCTTATCGTAGAATGCCTTTTGGATTATTTAATGCTCCTGCTACTTTTCAACATTGCAAGTTGGGAATTTTTGACGAACTCGTGGAAGATATCATGGAGGTATTCATGGATGACTTCTCTGAATTCGATAATTCTTTCAATCTTTGCCTTAAAAATTTAAAATGAGTTCTGATGAGATGTGAGGAAACCAACCTTGTGTTGAATTGGGAGAAATGTCACTTTATGGTTAGAGAGGGAATTGTATTAGGACATAAGATTTCTAGTAAAGGGATTGAGGTAGATAAAGCTGAAACACCCCAAACCCGGCCCACAAGCCCTGACCGGATCTGGTATGTTCCTCGAGTAAAACTTCAATTAATTCTCGTTTTGTTTTATAAGAAAATATGATGGTTTCGTATAAAATGGATCTATTTAGTGGTCGCGTTGTAAATGGTGTTTAATATAGTTGGTGTCTCATTAAAACGTTATCTTTAAGAGAAAGATTTTAAGTTAAAAGAAAACCAAATTTTATGAAAAACTTATTATCATTGTAAAAACCATAGGTGTTTAGGTGTCAAAATGGTTTAAGTTATTTTTTCGAAATCATTTAATTATTTAGTAAATATTTGATCGTAGCAGATTAAAAATCTAAAACGTAAAAATTTAAACAGTTCATAGCGGCCTTATTACAAAAATAACATAACCCAAAATAAATCCTAAATAATAAAAATAAACTTAGTAAGTTTAATTAAAAGAAACTCCGAAATACTAAGTTGAGCAATGGCCACCACATAGTCCTCGTTGACACGATCCATCACGCTAAGAGTCACCTGAAATATATCCCATAAAAAGGGTGAGTTAACAGACTCAATGTGTAACATTACACTAAAAGCCCAATCGATCAAAGACATTAAGCCCATTTAAAACATATTTAGCTATAAGCCCATTTTATATCAAATCAGATAAAATCGATTAAATCACATGTATATATATAAATGAAATGCAATCCTGAGCCCACCTAAAAATCCATCTGCTACACACCACCCGTACCTACCAATCACACCGTGGGGATTACTAAATCGATCAAGGCGATTCTTGCGATCAACATGCACATCGCCCTTATAATTTTGTGGCATGGCCACGGATAATTGTGATCAAGTCACCGGATTCATATATGTGATGAAGTCATTGATTCATATTATGTGACCAAGTCACTTGGATTCATATTATGTGACCAAGTCACGGATTCATATTATGTGACCAAGTCACGGATAATGTGGTAAAACCAGGAACACTTCCCTTTATCAATATCACCCATATGCCCATGCACATACATATTATTTGGATTTTATGCAATATACCCCAAAATCATAATAGAGTCATACTTATTTCATATTTATGCTTATAGCATTATTAACGAAGTAATGGGGTAAACATACCTGAATATCGTGTATCACTGAATGGTACTCGCAACCATTATCATACATATTTTCATACAAATCATTATTATTTTAGATCTATGAGAAATTTAGTATAGTGTTACACACCTTATAACAGTGAGAACGATACCTTCCCGCTCGTCGACACCTAATTATTTATCACACTTGATTAAAACACACTACTACTTATAAATCTATACTATTGATGAATAATCTAATTCCTTACCCTCGGAATCTCGGACAACTATTATATGTGATTTTTCTCTAATAGATGGATCAAAATCCGATGACAAACCACGAACAAATAGTGGCTCAGGTGTACGCACGACTTCAATTAATCGATCTTCGTTGGCAGAAGGTCCACAACCCGGTGGAAAGTCTCGAATCCCCGATACAACCCTTCGTTTGAAATTTGAGGGTATAACAGAACCACCCCTCTTCCAAACACTCCTTACCACTCTTTTTGAACCTATTTTCTTTGCCCCAAAATCTTACGTTCATGGGAAAATGATCGAGCGATAGAGTTCCGCTGAAACAAAAGCGATTAGCAGTCTATCTAAAATGATATATTAAGTATATAAAACTCCTTTACCTTAAATATTTAATTTCCTGATGGATCTCTCCTTAATCGTTGGCTATAAAAAGAATCCCAAAATCCTCCTCCAAAGATTCGGCCAAGGAGAAATAAGAGGATTAGATTCCTAAAATCGGCAAATCCAAAAGATAAAAAAGAAGAACGATTGATAGGTAATCCTTACCCGTAACGCGGAGATTGATTGTACCCTTACTTGAACTATAAAGAGATTCGGCCTTAACAATTAGGAAGAAAAGAAATGGTGGTTTCGGCTTTAACCAAAAGAGAAGAAAGAAAGATGGTGGTTTCGGTTTTAATAAAAGAAAAGAAAGAAAGATGGGAGATTTAAGATGTTATGATAATGGTGAAAATGGAGGATGGTTTCGGCTAAGAGAAAGTAGGAGAAAAGAAAAAGATGAAAAGGACCTTAGTGCTAGGATGATTTCGGCACTAGAGAGGAAGAAAAGAAAAGAGAAATGTCTTCTAAGCTTTTTGGTGTTTTCGGCAATAGAGAAAAAGAAACACCAAAATGGTCAAAAATGATAGCCAAAACAAAACAAAACTTTCACCTAATGCCAATGACAAATTCGGCTAAGAAGAAAGATTTTGGAGAAAAGGGAAAAAAAATGCACAAAATGTTAAGATTTTGGCCAACTATCACCCCTTAATCCCATACAACATTCGGCCAACTCACATGCCAACACAATCCCACTTTTTCCTCCTCATTTCTTCCCTATCTTCCCCTTAATCACTATCACAATTAAGCCAACCCCCTTAGCCCTTATGTCGTCCACATTCATGGTCAAATGGCCATAGAAAACTTCCAAAACATCACCCATTCATCAAGCCTTTTGTCCCTTATCCTTCCATAACATCTTGATTCCATACCTTAACTAATAACTTGCCTTTTCCCTTTGGTCTACTATCCAAAAATGAAAGAAAATCCATCCAAACTAAGATAAGGCTTGACCGACACTATAGGAAAGAGAACAAAACTAAAAATCCTTCCAATTGCTAGCTAAGGGATTCGAACCTCTCCTCTCCTGCATTCACCCATGCGCCAACACCACCTTGCCAATTGACTTGTTATGATTAAAACCTCATGCCAATTTTTCTTAAAGCCTATCTTGCTTAGCTCCATCTTAAAACTTAAAAATTTAATATTTTTCTAAGGCATTCTCTTACACACTGAAGTTCCTAAAACTCCCAAAGCACACTCAACTACACATAGGCATGCAACCACATACAATTAAGTTAAAAATGCATAACCTCTATATTCTGGATATTACAGTTCTACCCTCCTTAAAATTAATTTCGACCTCGAAATTACCTGGTTAGAACAAGTGAGGGTATTACTGTCGCATTGTTTCCTCTGGCTTCCACGAAGCTTCTTCCGATCCATGATTACGCCATAACACTTTGACGAGAGGAACTGATTTTCTCCGTAACACATTTACATCCCATTCCAGAATTTGAATTGGCTCCTCTTCGTAGGATAGATCTGGTCTTAATTCCACCTTCTCAACTGGCACTACATGAGATGAATCCGACCGCTAATGACGTAACATTGAAACATGAAACACATCGTGCATTTGCTTCAACTCCGAAGGCAATTCTAACTGATATGCCACTGGTCCGACTCACTTCAAAACCCGATAAGGTCCTATGAACCTGTGACTTAACTTCCCTTTGCGACTAAATCTCATCACCTTTTTCCAAGGTGAAACCTTCAGAAATACTTGATCCCCCACAACAAACTCTATTTCTTTCCGCTTAAGATCTGCATACAACTTTTGCCTATCAGATGCCTCCTTTAACCGAGCCCGGATTACCTTAACCTTTTCTTCGGATTCAGCCACAATTTTTGGTCCCAAAACTTGACGTTCCCCTAATTCTGTCCATCACGTAGGAGTGTGACATTTTCGTCCATATAGTGCTTCATACGGTGCCATCCGAATACTGGCTTGGTAACTGTTGTTGTACGCAAATTTCGCTAAAGGTAAGAATTCTCCCGACTTCCTCTGAAATCTATCACACATCCCTTAACATATCCTCTAAGACTTGGATTACTCGCTCAGACTGGCCGTCCGACTGTGGATGAAATGCCATACTGAAGTCCAATCTGGTGCCCAAAGCCTGATACAATGCTTTCCAAAACCGAGACGTAAACCTCGGATCCCTATCCGAAATAATCGACACCGGCACTCCATGCAATCTCACAATCTCAGCCACATACAACTTCGCCAATTTCTGCAAAGAGTAATCAACCCGAACTGGGATAAAATGTGCAGATTTCGTCAATCGATCCACTATCACCTATACCGAGTCTTTCTTAGTAGGCGTAGGAGGAAGCCCACTAACAAAGTCCATGGTGATTCTCTCCCACTTCCACTGCGAATCTTTATCGACTGAAGCAATCCCGAAGGTACTTGATGTTCAGCCTTGACTTGTTGACACGTTAAACACTTTCCTACGAATTTTGTAACTTCCCGCTTAAGACCAAGCCACCAAAACTGATCCCGTAAATCTCGGTATAACTTACTTCCTCCAGGATGCATAGCATAAGGGCTACCATGCGACTCCTGAAGAATCCTTTGCCTCAACTCCGATCCTTGGCTGCATGGACCTTACCCTTGAAACACAATACTCCATCGCTGTTAACACCATAATCTTCCAGCTCCCCATTCTGCACCTGCCGTAGCTTAGCACTCAAATCATCGTCTACCAACTGTCTCTCTTTTACTTGACTCAACCACGTCGGCTTTACTTGTAATTCTGCCAGCAAGCTTCCGTCGTCATAAAGACTAAGATGTGCAAACATCGCCCTTAGATCTGACCCATTTTCTGACTTAGAGCATCTGCCACCACATTCGCCTTGCCCGGGTGGTACTCTATAGAACAGTCATAGTCTTTCAACAACTCTACCCACCTTCGCTATCTCAGATTCAGTTCCTTCTAAGTCAGTAGATATTTCAAACTCTTGTGGTCCGTGTATATCACTGACTTTTCCCCATATAAATAATACCTCCAAACCTTAAGAGCAAAAACTACTGTAGCCAACTCCAAATCATGCGTCGAGTAATTAACCTCGTGTGGCCTTAATTGTCGAGACGCATACGCAACTACCTTCCTGTCTTGCATCAGAACACATCCTAATCCTGTGTGAGAAGCGTCACAATACACCACGAAATCCTTCCCTACCTCAGGCTGAATCAAAACGGAGCTTCAGTCAAAACCCTCTTAAGCTTCTCAAAGCTCTCTTGCTGCTTATCTGCCCATACGAAAGGTACCTCCTTTTGCAACAATTTTGTTAAAGGTGTAGCTATCGATGAAAATCCTTCGACGAATCTTCTGTAGTAGCCTGCTAAACCCAAGAAACTGCGAACCTCAGTTATGGACTTAGATGGTTTCCAATCTAGTACTGCCTCAATCTTCCGAGGATCCACCCTTATCCCTTCTGCAGACACCACATGGCCTAAAAATGCAACTTCTTTCAGCCAAAATTCACACTTGCTGAATTTGGCATAAAGCTTCTTCTCCCTTAACACTTGCAACACTATCCGGAGATGCTCATCATGCTCTATCTCTGACTAAGAATACACCAAGATGTCATCTATGAATACCACGACAAACTGATCCAAGTAGGGTTGAAAAACCCGATTCATCATATCCATGAACGCAGCTGGGGCGTTCGTCAATCCGAACGGCATTACCAAAAACTCATAATGCCCATATCTTGTTCGAAAAGCTGTCTTATGAATATCCACTTCCTTCACCTTAAGCTGATGATACCCCGACCTTAGATCTATCTTTGAGAATATTGCAGCTCCTTTAAGCTGATCGAACAAGTCATCGATCCTTGGCAAAGGATACTTGTTCTTGATGGTCAACTTATTCAACTGCCGGTAATCTATACACATTCTCATCGTTCCGTCCTTCTTCTTTACAAACAAGACCGGTGCTCCCCATGGAGACACACTAGGTCGGATAAACCCACGATAAAGCAACTCTTGAATTTGAGCCTTAAGCTCAACCAACTCCTTTGGTGCCATTCTATATGGAGCGATAAAAACTGGCGCCGTTCCAGGCAATAAGTCAATCCCAAATTCTACCTCTCGATCCGGAGGTAATCCTGGAAGTTCTTCCGGAAAAACATCCACAAATTCTCTCATAGTCCTGACCTCTTCAATAGTTGCTTCCTTAACCTTCAAGGTACTAACCAACATCTGAAAAGCTACACATCCCTTTCTAACCATTTTTTCGCCTTAAGGGCAGATACTACATTTGATAAGTAATTTCGTCTCTCGCCCATCACCACAACTTCTTTTCATCAATAGTTTTTAATGACATCCGCTTAGTAGCACAATCCATATTTGCACGATATTTTACTAGCCAATCCATGCCTAAGATCAGGTCGAATTCCCCGAATGGCAACTCCATTAAATCAGCCAGAAATTGCGTCCCTTGAACTTCTAAAGGCACTTCCTTAAAGAGTTTATCTATTATTATAGTCTGTCCTAAAGGACTAAGTACAGTCATCTTCCTAGGTACAATCTCAGAAGTCACATGCAGAGTTCCAGATACTTTACTAGCGATGTATGAATGAGTTGACCTATGTCTATCAAAGCAATAAAGGGCAACCTGAAATTAGAAACGTGCCGTGATAACATCAAAAGGTCACTATCCTCTCTGCGATGAACTGCATATACCAGACCTGGCTGTCTAGCCTCAAAACTACCACTACCTCTGCCTGGAGTCCTGCGACCTCTACCAAAACCATTACTTCTTCCATTTGGACCACGACCCCTCATCGGTTGTTGTCTACCTCTGCCAGCCTGATTAACACCCTGACCTGCTGCGCGGTTCTTATCTGTATTCATCGGGCAATCCTTAATCATATGATCTTTAGACCCACACTTGAAACATCCCCTGGTCTTTTTCCAACATTCTTCCGGGTGCATCTTCCCACATTGAGCACAAGTACGATATTGTCCTCCCGTAACAACCTGCTGACCTCATGGCCCATCAACTCTAGGTTTCTTTTGAAAATTCCCAGATAACCCTGAAGATCCAAAACTTCTCTTATTCTTATCTGACCTCTGTCCCGGTTCTTTCTCTCAGTCCGCTTAACTTCTTTAGCTATCCTTGCCCTATCCACTAAGACTGCAAAGTCTCTTTCCTGGTGCGGAGTAATCAACACTCGAAGCTCATCTCTCAGTCCATCCTCCAATCTGACACACCACTCATAATCAGTAGCTACTATCCCTCTAGCATATCGGCTAAGTCGTAAAAACTCTACTTCATACTCAGCTATCGACTTATTTCCTTGCACTAAATTGTAAACGCTTTTCTCGAGAGTCGATGTAGCTAGCTCCAACATATTTCCTTCAAACTTAACCTTAAAATACCCCAATCCACTCGATCCACGGGGTACTCTCCTTGACAGTGAGCCACCTTTGGTAGGCCTCATCACGAAGTAGTGAAACAAAGACCTTTTAACTTTTCTTCAAAGAAGGTCCAAATCGTCCATGATCCTCTCGACCGCCTCTAACCAAGATTCGCTACATTCGAGCTACTCCAGATACTTCCCTAAAAATCTCAGCTCTGCTTGATCTAAGTCTCTTAGCTACTGACTTTTGAGCCCCATTTCCCATACTAGCTCCTGCTACTCGTTCCAAAACTCGCAGCATAGCCTGCGATACTGCGTCATCTCCTCTAGTTTGCTCTTAAAATTCCACCCCAACAGCTGGTGGCAGAGCTTCATTTTCGGAACCTTGACCAGATCTAACTGGTTCCGACACAGCCATTCTGCCTCTACCGCGTCCACGACGACCACGTCCCCTAGAACTCATGTCTACTACGCGTCTTATCTGTTTTTACGAAAAAGTTTTATGTATTAGAGTCTTTTCACTTCTTGTTTAAAGAAAGTTTTATGTAACAAAGATTTATTCAGTGGTTTTTCCGTAGAAGTACACATACACCTAGGGTCCATGTCTCTAAAGTATAGTTTCCTTAGGCTTATCACTTAAAATATCATACATTCACATCAATTTATCGACAAAAGAACTTACCTGATGGACCTGGGCCGAGAACTCGGGTGCCATGCTTCTATAAAACCATTTTAACTAAAGAAAATTTTCAAAAAGTCATTTGGGCCAAATTTTGAAAACGTTGTGGGCTTCAAAACCCAAGGCCGAGAGTTTAAAACTGGGCTCTGATGCCAAGTTGAAACACCCCAAACCCGGCCCACAAGCCCTGACCGGATCTGGTATGTTCCTCGAGTAAAGCTTCAATTAATTCTCGTTTTGTTTTATAAGAAAATATGATGATTTCGTATAAAATGGATCTATTTAGTGGTCACGTTGTAAATGGTGTTTAATATAGTTGGTGTCTCATTAAAACGTTATCTTTAAGAGAAAGATTTTAAGTTAAAAGAAAACCAAATTTTATGAAAACTTATTATCATTGTAAAAACCATAGGTGTTTAGGTGTCAAAACGGTTTAAGTTATTTTTCAAATCATTTAATTATTTAGTAAATATTTGATCGTAGCAAATTAAAAATCTAAAACGTAAAAATTTAAGCAGTTCATAGCGGCCTTATTACAAAAATAACATAACCCAAAATAAATCCTAAATAATAAAATAAACTTAGTAAGTTTAATTAAAAGAAACTCAAATACTTAGTTGAGCAATGGCCACCACGTAGTCCTCGTTGACCCGATCCATCACGCTAAGAGTCACCTGAAATATATCCCATAAAAGGGGTGAGTCAACAGACTCAATGTGTAACATTACACTAAAAGCCCAATCGATCAAAGACATTAAGCCCATTTAAAACATATTTAGCTATAAGCCCATTTTATATCAAATCGATAAAATCGATTAAATCACATGTATATATATAAATGAAATGCAATCCGAGCCCACCTAAAAATCCATCCGCTACACACCATTGCATCTACCAATCACACCGTGGGATTACTAAATCGACCCTCCATCCGCTACACACCATCGAAGGCGATTCTTGCGGTCAACATGCACATCGCCTTATAATTTTGTGGCATGGCCACCAGATAATTGTGACCGAAGTCACCGGATTCATATATGTGACCGAAGTCACTGGATTCATATTATGTGACCGAAGTCACCTGATTTATATTATGTGACCGAAGTCACCGGATAATGTGGTAAAAACCACCGGAACACTTCCCCTTTATCAATATCACCCATATGCCCATGCACATACATATTATTCGAATTTTATGCAATATACCCCAAAATCATAATAGAGTCATACTTATTTCATATTTATGCTTATAGCATTATTAACGAAGTAATGGGGTAAACATACCTGAATATCGTGTATCACTGAATGGTACTCGCAACCATTATCATATATATTTTCATACGAATCATTATTATTTTAGATCTATGAGAAATTTAGTATAGTGTTACACACCTTATAACAGTGAGAACGATACCTTCTCGCTCGTCGACACCTAATTATTTATCACACTTGATAAGAACACACTACTACTTATAAATCTATACTATTGATGAATAATCTAATTCCTTACCCTCGAAATCTCGGACAACTGTTATATGTGATTTTTCTCCAATAGATGGATCAAAATCCGATGACAAACCACGAACAAATAGTGGCTCAGGTGTACGCACGATTTCAATTAATCGATCTTTGTTGGCAGAAGGTCCACAACCCGGTAGAAAGTCTCGAATCCCCGATACTGTGCTTCGTTTGAAATTTAAGGGTATAACAGAACCACCCCTCTTCCAAACACTCCTTACCACTCTTTTCGAACCTATTTTGTTTGCCCCAAAATCTTACGTTCACGGGAAAATGATTGAGCGATAGAGTCCCCTAAAACGAAAGCGATTAGTAGTCTATCTAAAACGATATATTAAGTATATAAAACTCTTTACCTTGAATATTTAATTTCCCGATGGATCTCTCCTTAATCGTTGGCTACAAAAAGAATCCCAAAATCCTCCTTCAAAGATTCGGCCAAGGAGAAATAAGAGGATTAGATTCCTAAAATCGGCGAATCCAAAAGAAAAGAAAGAAGAATGATTGATAGGTAATCCTTACCCGTAACGCGGAGATTGATTGTACCCTTACTTGAACTATAAAGAGATTCGACCTTAACAATTAAGAAGAAAAGAAATGGTGGTTTCGACTTTAACCACAAGAGAAGAAAGAAAGATGGTGGTTTCAATTTTAATAAAAGAAAAGAAAGAAAGATGGGAGGTTTAAGATGTTATGATAATGGTGAAAATGGAGGATGGTTTCGGCTAAGAGAAAGAAGGAGAAAAGAAAAAGATGAAAAAGGACCTTAGTGCTAGGATGATTTCGGCACTAGAGAGGAAGAAAAGAAAAGAGAAATGTCTTCTAAGCTTTTTGGTGTTTTCGGCAATAGAGAAAAAGAAACTTGAGAGAATAGGAAATTACACCAAAATGGTCAAAAATGATAGCCAAAACAAAACAAAACTTTCACCTAATGCCAATGACAAATTCAGCTAAGAAGAAAGATTTTGGAGAAAAGGAAAAAAATGCACAAAATGTTAAGATTTTGGCCAACTATCACCCCCTAATCCCATACAACATTCGGCCAACTCACATGCCAACACAATCCCACTTTTTCCTCCTCATTTCTTCCCTATCTTCCCCCTTAATCACTATCACCCCTTAGCCCCTTATGCCGTCCACATTCATGGTCAAATGGCCATAGAAAAACTTCCAAAACGTCACCCATTCACCCATTCATTAAGCCTTTTGTCCCCTTATCCTTCCATAACATCTTGATTCCATACCTTAACTAATAACTTGCCTTTTCCCTTTGGTCTGCTATCCAAAAATGAAAGAAAATCCATCCATACTAAGATAAGGCTTGACCGACACTATGGGAAAGAGAACAAAAATAAAAATCCTTCCAATTGCTAGCTAAGGGATTCGAACCTTTCCTCTCATGCATTCACCCATGCGCCAACACCACATTGCCAATTGACTTGTTATGATTAAAACCTCATGCCAATTTTTCTTAAAGCCTATCTTGCTTAGCTCCATCTTAAGACTTAAAAATTTAATATTTTTCTAAGGCATTCTCTTACATACTAAAGTTCCTAAAACTCCCAAAGCACACTCAACTACACATAGGCATGCAACCACATACAATTAAGTTAAAAATGCATAACCCCTATATTCTGGATATTATAAAAGCAAAGGTTGAAACCATAGAAAAATTACCTCCCCCTAGTTCATTTAAGGCTATTAGAAGCTTTTTAGGATATGCAGGGTTCTATAGAAGATTTATTAAAGATTTTTCTAAAATAGCTAAGCCTTTGACAAAATAACTAGAAAAAGATGTTCCTTTCAATCTCAATCAGGAATGTTTATATGCTTTTAATATACTTAAGGATAAATTAATAAATGCGCCGATTATGATTACACCTGATTGGAACTTACCTTTTGAACTAATGTGCGATGCAAGTGATTTTCCAGTAGGTGCAGTTTTGGGACAATGAAGAGACAAGCATTTTCAGCCAATTTACTACGCTAGCGAACATTAACACCTGCACAAGAAAATTACACCACCACAGAGAAAGAATTGCTAGTTTGTAGTTTTGCTTTTGAAAAATTTAGGCAGTATTTAATATTGTCTAAAGTTGTCGTTTACACTGATCATTCAGCTCTCCGCTATCTCTTAAACAAACGTGATGCAAAACCTCGACTTATACGATGGATTTTACTTTTACAGGAATTTGACTTAGAAATACAAGATAAGAAGGGAGCTGAGAATCTTGCAGCAGATCATCTCTCCAGACTTGAGAATCCACATATTAGAGAGCTTGATAAAAATGAGATAAATGATTCATTTCTCGAAGAACAACTTTTTCCATAAAACATTCTGAGGTACCATGGTTTGCAAACATTGCGAATTATTTAGCAGCTAACATCTTACCGAAAAGACTAACACATCACCAAAAGAAACGATTCTTTGCTGATGTGAAAAACTATTTCTGGGAAGATCCTTTTCTTTTTCGCATATGTGCAGATCAGGTCATCAGAATATGCGTTACAAAAGCAGAAGCAAGCAATATTCTAGAACATTGCCATTCAGGACCCTCAGGAGGACACTACAGTGGCATTAAGACAACACACAAAATACTCGAATCAAGTTTTTATTGGCCCACTTTATTTAAAGATGCCAACAGGTATGTTACCTCCTGTGATAAATGCCAAAGAATAGGTAATATTTCTAAACGTGATGAAATGCCTCAAACATATATGTTATCATGTGAATTATTTGATGTATGGGGTATTGATTTTATAGGACTATTCCCTAGTTCATTTGGAAATAAATACATCCTAGTGGCAGTTGATTACATGTCAAAATGGGTAGAAGTTGAAGCTTTACCAACCAATGATGCTAGGGTAGTAGTTAAATTTCTCAAGAAACTGTTTTCTAGATTTGGGACACCTAGAGCTATTATTAGCGATAGGGATACACATTTTTGTAATACTCAATTTGAAAAAGTTCTAAAGAAATATGGAGTACACCACAGGACAGCCACCCCATATCATCCTCAAACCAGTGGGCAAGTTGAAGTCACAAACCGAGAACTTAAGCGCATCTTAGAAAAAACGATTGAATCAAATAGAAAAGATTGGGCATTAAAAGTAGATGATGCCTTATGGGCATATAGAACAGCTTTTAAAACACCTCTAGGGACATCCCCATACAAACTCGTATACAGAAAAAGCTGTCATCTACCATTTGAGTTAGAACACAAAGCTTTTTGGGCCATAAAATTTTTAAATTTTGATATTAGAACTGCAGGAAAGAAAAGAATGATGCAGATGAATGAACTGGAAGAGTGGAGAGCTAAGGCCTACGAGAACTCGAAACAATACAAAGAGGCAACAAAGCAAAGCCACGACTCTCGTCTGAAGAGGTCAAAACAATTCGAGGTAGGGGACTTGGTTCTATTGTACAACTCAAGGCTCAAATTATTCCCTGGAAAGCTGAAATCAAGATGGTCAGGATCATTTATAATCAAAACAATTTTTCCATATGGTCCAATCGAGGTAACTCACCCCACCAAGGGCACATTCAAGGTAAATGGCCATAGACTAAAAATTTATAATGGTGCAGATTTTAGGGACATGAGAGAGGAGCTTCAACTCCGTGAACCTTTGTTTAATTAAAACAGAGAAAGTCTAGCTTAAGACTATAAACGAGCGCTTCTCGGGAGGCAACCCGAGTGCTAACTTATTGACACTTTCTACTTTGTTACTAACCCCAAAAATTGGATGTTGAGGTAACAGGGCTCGACACACGGGCGTGCCTATGGCCGTGTGAAGAGCCATGGGGCGAGCCACGGGCATGCCAATTGTCGTGCGCAAACAGAGAAAATTCTTTTATCAAACATAGTCAAGACATGCCCTTGTTAAGTAACCGTGCTTGAATACTGACCTCCAAAGCACGGGCCACCCACGACCGTGTGTCATGACCATGGGAACATACTGACATATCGCACACGGGTAACGTACGCCCGTGCTAAAAAACCAAACGCGCCTAAAAATTCAAAATCCCGAATTACATGGGCAATTGAAAAAATAGCATGGCCGTGGCACCTGCCCATACCCCTGCTGCTATTTAAACAAATTAACCGAAATCCCTCTCCATTTAACCCTAAAAATAATTTTTAGCCCCTCTTCAAAAATTCTGGCCACACTCTCACCTAAACCACCATTTTTTTCATCCAAAACTGAACAAAAACCCCCACACGCTCGAAACACCGTCGTGTGACATAAACCCTACGCCCCTGCTTCTGTCGTGCTCATCCTACAACGCTCGCAACACCACCATGCTGCGACTCGCAACACCACCGTGCTCTGTCCGTGCTCAAACGTTTTACACTGCCCTTGGTTCCTTTTTCTTAACCTATAACTTGATAAAAATTATGCCACTCTACTTTATTTTCATATCTTGTTTAGTCTTAGTATGGAAGCATGATTTTATTTAGGAAAATTTCCTCAAAAGTTCAGCCCCATGAATAATTGTTAGTTGATTCTTCATGATTCATTTTAATAGTAGGAATAAATTCTTGCATTTTAGAACTAATAAGTTTGATGCATTTCTTTGCTCACTACTGTCAAATAATTATTGTAGATTAATATTCTAACTTCTTAGATTATGATAGATTTAATTTTGGCTATATTATTGTTGAAGCGGCTTTATACTTGATTATTTTGTAGGGACCATGTCAACATCCCGAACCAAACGATCATTGACAAGAAAAGGAAGGGGCCCGGATCATCCTCCGCAAGTCACTCTACCGAAATTCGACACCAATTCCTTAGATTTCATCAAGCAACTCAGGAAGAACGATACAAAGCAATCGAGATAGACCACTAGGCACCGGTAGGTGCATTGACTGAAACGCAGTACAGCAAGTTGGGCTCACAATCGATGTAACACCCTAAACCCGATCAACACACCACGACCGAATCTGGCATGCCACAAGGTAAAACGTGTTGAAGAAAATCAAGTCACCGATTGAAAATTAGAGAAAACCCTTTGTTGTTATATGTTTGTAGAAACCAGGTGCATGATTAGTTAAAAACTGATTGCATTTGAGTGTAGAACTTAAAATTTGAAACCATTTAAGTGGTAGAAAACATTTGAGTTGTCATTTATTACCAAGTGATTTGTATTACCCGATGGTGAAGTTTTGAAAACCATTGCGTTTTGTAGTTTAGGAAACCTTGCGCTCATGTTAACCATGTTCAAAATCAAATCCAAAACATATAAATTATTCAAAACATAATTTAGAAAGCCTTATTACAAACCAAAATAATAAAAATAAAATATGAAATAATACCCAATTTAAAAATCCAAGTAAAACCAAATGTTTTAATGCATGGGCCACCTCGAGTTCATCCGGCTCCTCATCCGCGATCTACGAATCACCTGAAAAGATAAGGGAGAAGGTGAGTCACCAAGACTCAGTGCATAAATCCTCATCCAGGATAAAGCAACATACTTACACAAATCATAACCAAGCAATACATATAATGCACCCAAACCTAGCCATCCATACTCCATTTCTACCCCGTGTGGTACCAAACCATTGGTGGTGCCAAACCACAGTGACCCAAAGTCACGATATCCAATAAAAATGTGGTGCCAAACCACTTTGGTGACCCAAAGTCACGAAATATCAATAATCCAAGTGTGGGGCCAACCCATGTGATACCAAATCATGGCGACAATCCCGATAAATCAGCGTGGGGCCAACCCATCGTGGTGCTAAGCCACAGGGACGAGTCACTATGAGGTGCCAAACCTCCGTGTCCCAAAGACATAAAATAATCGTGGTACCAAACCCTTTGGAGGTGCCAAACCTCGGTGTCCCAAAGACACGGATATCAAATCTTCCCCCTCCTCTCATATCACCCATCACGATGCAAAACTTATGCAAATCATGCCATCATGCTTTATTATGAATCATATAGCAAATATATCACAGATCATGGTATTAAGCATCATATAGCAAATCATATCGAAATGGATTTACCCGAATCCTTGCTCATACCCTTACGGTATCATATCAAGATCCACACAATTTTTGGCTTTTAACATATTCAGGTTATTAATATATTTACTTAGTTATAAAGTGTGTAAGTTACACACCTGTTACTAACGCAAGCACTAAATCCCGAAGACCCGATCTCCCACACTAGATCTCATTGCCCTACATTCGACCAAACCACAAAACCATTAACAAGGCCATTCGGCCATACCAATAAATCCCTAAGGGTGAGATTACGCACAAACAACTCCACTCTTACCTTTCTGCCTTACGAAACAAATCACAATACCAAAATATGTGAGACTGATTCTTCCCCCTACATTCGGCCAACAATAACACTTAGTCTCAAAAGCCTTCGGCTTTTCAAACATCTAATGGAAAGATTGAATCAGCATAACCCTTACCACTGACTTAATGAATCGTTTGACAGAGAAAGAATGGCTCAGATCCACTGCTTCCCAAGTCTCGAAGAATCTAGGAGAAATCAGTTCCTATAGATGGTTAGAAATATTGATAACAAATGCCGAAATTTGACTTTTGCACCCACCAGAGTCGACAGAGAGGAGAGAAAAAAAATAATGAAATTCGGCCAAGACACTTACCTTTCCTCAAAATCGATTAGAAAAGAACCCAAAGATGATCCACCCTTGTTGCTATTCGGCCAAAATAAGACAAGAAGAAACCAAGAAGATTTTGGCACAGAGTATGGTGGATGGAAGAGAAAAGCAATCAATATTTGGCTAACACCAAAGAAAAAAAAGAAAAGAAAAGGAATAGATATGGATGGTGTTCGACCTTGGGTTCAAAGAGAAGGGATTAAGGGGTTTCGGCAAAAGAAGTGAAGAGGAAGATGTGGTCTGGAGTAGTTATGAAAAGAAAGAGAAAGAGAGATGGGAGAAAGAAAGGTTCGGTCAAACACTTGATAGGAAGAAAAGAAAAAGAAGAGAAGAGGGTTACTTTTGGCTTCAAAGAAAAATAAAAGATGAGAAGGAGTTCAAGTGGAGATTCGGCCAAGTACCTAAGGAAATTCGACACTCTCCTCTCCTTAGCTTCCCAAACCGAACACTCCTTTTCCATCAAGAGTTCAGATTTCGTCAAAATTCCCTGAATCACTCCTGGCCAATCATTCAAATGTTTGACTTGTTCAATGCTTATTTGCTAGAGTTTGTGCTGAGCACAACTCTTCCCCCTTGGCGTCAAAATGGTAAGCAGAAAATAGAATTTCTGCTGCTCGAACCTAAGTTCTCCCTTCCCTACATGTGGCGTCAATCACAGGGCCCTAAGTGGCGCCTCCTTGCCACTTTTCCAAGCCCAATCTTGTGCTTAAATCCCCCACGAATTATACTTAACCCCTAGCTCCTTCGGTCCTCTTTAACTAACACTTAAAAACAAAATTTTTCCTACAGCTCGGGCCTACCTTTGGCTTATAACTAGCCTCTAGAACACCTCAGACAACAACACAACAACCACACTTATGCAAAACAATTCAATCACAAATAACCCCTATTTCAGAATATTACAGTTCTACCCCCCTTAAAAATAATTTCGACCTCGAAATTACCTGGTCAAAAGAGTTGGGGGCATTGCTGTCTCATCACATCCTTTGGTTCCCACGTAGCCTCTTCCACACCATGATTCCACCACAGCATTTTCACTAATGGGATCGATTTCTTGCGCAAAACCTTCACATCTCGATCTAGCATCTGCACTGGTTTCTCCTCTATGGTCAAATTAGGACTTACCTCAATTTCCTCCACTGCTACAACATGCGATGGATCTGAACGATAGCGCCTGAGCATGGAGACATGGAACACATCATGTATCTGACTCAGCTCTGCTGGTAACTCAAGCTGATAGGCTACTGGTCCCACTCGTCTCAACACCTTATACGGGCTAATAAACCTTGGACTTAACTTGCCTTTCCTACCAAACCTCAACACTTTCTTCCATGGCGAGATCTTCAAAAAGACCCTGTCACCCACGGCAAACTCTATATCCCTCCGCTTGAGATCAGCATATTACTTTTGCCTGTCCGAAGCTTCCTTCAGACGAGCCTGAATCATCTTAACCTTATCCTCGGTCTCTGCAACCAACTCTGGTCCCAACATCTGACGCTCACCCAATTCTATCCAGCAAGTAGGTGTGCGACACTTCCTACCATACAGCGCCTCATATGGTGCCATCTTAATACTTGCCTGATAACTATTGTTGTATGCGAACTCAGCTAATGGTAGAAATTCCTCCCACACCTCTGAAGTCAAAACACAACCCTTAGCATATCCTCTAGGATTTGTATAACCTTTTCAATTGCCGTCGGATCCGCGGTGAAAAGTCATCTTGAAATCAACCTCGTTCCCAAAGCGATGCAAAGCTCTCCAAAACCTTGATGTGAACCTTGGATCCCTATCCAAGATAATTGATACTGGCACACCATGCAACCTCACTATCTCGGCCACATACAACAGCTAACTTCTAAAGCGGATAATCAACCTCATTTGGTATGAAATGAGTGATTTGGTCAAACAATCCACAATCACCCAGACTGAGTCTTTCTTACTAGGCGTGAGGGGTAGCCCGCTGACAAAGTCCATGGTAATCCTTTCCCACTTCCATTGAGAAATCTTTACCGACTGAAGTAAACCTGACGGCAGCTGATGCTTAGCTTTGACCTGCTGACACGTCAGACATTTACCCACAAACTCAGTCACTTTCCGCTTCAGCCCTGGCCACCAGAACTGTTTTCGTAAATCCTGGTACATCTTGCTGCCTCTAGGATGCATAGCGTATGGGCTGCTATGTGCATCCTGAAGAATCCTCCGCCTTAACTCGACATCCTTCGGCATACAAGCTCTCCCTTGGAAACACAATACTCCATCACTGGACACATTATAACCCTCTATACCACTATTCTGAACTTGCAACCTCCGAGCATTCAAGCCCTCATCTACCAACTATTTCTCCTTGATCTACTCAACCCAAGTCGGCTTAACCTGCAATTCTGCCAAAAGACTCCTATCATTATACAAGCTAAGACGAGCAAACATCGCTCTTAAGTCTGCTACTACCTTACAGCTCAACGCGTCTGCCACCACATTAGCCTTGCCCGGATGATACTCAATCGAGCAATCGTAGTCCTTCAACAGTCAATCCATCTGCACTGTCTCAAGTTCAAATCCTTCTGAGTCAGAAGATACTTCAGACTCTTGTGATCTGTGTAAACTATCGACTTCCCTACAAATAGTGTCTCCATATTTTCAGAGTGAAAACCACTGCAGCTAACTCCAAGTCATGTGTCGGATAGTTAACCTCATGCGGTCTCAACTGTCAAGACGCATATGCCACTACTTTCCCTTCCTGCATCAGTACACATCCCAAGCCAGTATGTGATGCATCACAATAGACCGTGAATACCTTTCCTGCCTCAGGCTGTACCAGAACCGGAGCTTCCGTCAAAATCTTCCTCAACTTGTCAAAACTCTCCTGTTGTTTCTCTCCCCACACAAATGAAACTCATTTCCTCAACAGCTTGGTCAACAGTGCCACAATCAGAGAAAATCCTTCCACAAATCTCCGGTAATACCCCGCCAGACCTAGAAAACTCTAAATTTTGCAACCAACCTCGACGGTTTCCAATCCAACACCACCTCAATCTTGCGAGGGTCCACTCTAATCCCTTCAGCGGACACTACGTGACCTAAGAAAGTTACTTCCCTAAGCCAGAATTCGCACTTCCCGATCTGGAGGTAGACCCAGAAATTCCTTTGGAAATACGTCAGCAAATTCTTTTACTGTTTGGACACCCTCTACAGCAACCTCCTTAGCCTCCAAAGCACACACCCGAACCAAAATCACCTCACAACCCTTCTTGACCATCTTCTCAGCCTTCAACGCCAATACCACGTTGGATAGATAATCTCTTCTATTACCTATCATCACCACTTCTTCCCCCTTAGTCGTTTTTAAAACCATGTGCTTAGCCACGCAATCCAAACTTGCTTGGTACTTTACCAGCCAGTCTATCCCAAGAATCAGATCGAACTCCCCAAACGGCAGTTCCATCATATCAGCTACGAACACTACCCCTTGGAGTTCTAGAGGTACATCCCTATACAGCTTTTTTACTTTTACAGAGTGACCTAAATGGCTTATTATTGTCATATCCCTAAAAGTAGTTTCAAAGTCTAGGTTCATGGTCTCTATTATGCTACTAGCAACATACGAATGCGTCAAACCCACATCAATCAAAGTAATATACGGTAATCCAAAGATTAAGAACCTATCAGTTATGACGTTCGATGTGTCGCCCTCATCTCGACGTCTCGCTGTATATACCAACCCAGGCTGTCTTGCTTTAGTGTTGCCTGTACCTCTGCCTGGTGCTCCGCGGCCTCTACCAGAGCCGTTACCTCCCCTACTGGTACCACGACCCCTCTGCGGTGGTGGTCCATCATTTCGAAGCGAAACACGACCACGACCTCGGTGAATCTGGCTAACTTACGTGGACAGTCCTTCACACGATGATCCAGTGAACCACACTCAAAACATCCCTTTCCACCAGTCCAACATCTACCCCAATGAGATTTCCCACATCGATTACACTGCGCTGGTCCCTGATTAGTAGCAGTAGGCCTTCCAGATTGATTGACCCACTGTCTAGCCCTTTTTACGAATTCTGGTAGACCAGAAGATCCAAAACCTCTCTTGTGTCTATTCCTATCCGATTACATCTTACTGACTCTTTTACCCTTTCACTACCTTGGCCTTTTCCACCAAAGACAAACTCTCGCTCTTCTTTGTGGGCGATCAACAACCTCGGCCCATCTCTCAATCCATCCTCAAACCTGACACATTGTTCATATTCTGAAGCCACGATGCCCCTAGCATACCGGCTCAACCTTAAAAATTCTGCCTCGTACTCTAAGACAGACTTACTCCCCTGAATCAGCCTCAGAAACGCCTTCCGCTGAGGATCAATATAGCTGGTCACGACATACTTCTTCTGATAAGCTGCCTTAAAATAGTCCCAAGTGAGATCATCCGCTGCTGTACTATCCCGAACTGTGACCCACCACTGGTATGACTCATTCCGAAGAAGCGACACTATCCCTTTTAGTTTTTCCTCAACAGTCAGATCTAGGTCGTCCATGATTCGCTCTGTTGTCTCTAACCAATACTCAGCTGTATTGGGTGCCACACCAGATACACCACAGAAAAACTCAGCTCCATTAGCTCGGAGTCACACAGGTACCGACTTTCGAGCTCTCATGCCTCTACCTGTTCCAGCCACCCTTTCCAAAACCCGCAGATCGCTTTGATATCTTGCATCATCCGTCGATCACGATATTCCACATCAGCGGCTGGTGATGGTGGCATTTCATTTTCAGACCTTTGACTAGACCTAACGGGCTCCGACACGGTCATTCAGCCTCTACCACGGCCACGCACATTACGACCACCTCCCCTAGAATTCATGTCTATGGTTGCGATCTATCTGTTTATGAGATTTTTATGAATTAGCTTCTATTTCACTGATTACCCACGAATAAGTTTTATGTAAAGGAATTTGGTAGTGGTTCTTTCGATCATCACACAATTTTCAGCTCAATTTCCTACCCTCACTCCACCTGTAGGGGTATTCTCATCATTTTACTACCCGAAGGTTTTTTTCGTAATTAGCCTATCAGGGTATTTTAGTAATGAAACAAAGTTAATTTGAAAACCTTTACAAATAATAGATATTTCAAAATTCTAAAAATTAGGGCGTTTTGGTAATTTTATAAACCAGGGGTATTTTCATAATTTTTATAATCCAAGGGTATTTTCGAAATTTTTTTTCAAAATTTGGTTCAAGGCAATTTTACAAAATAAAGGTATTTTAAAAATTTTCAATTCGAGGGTACTTCAGAAATTTTCCCATACTGAGGGCATTTTGGTAATTTTACAAGTCAGGGGTAATTTGGTCGTTTTTTCCAAATCGGGGGTATTTTGGTCATTTCTTAAATCAAAGTTACTGTGGCCATTTCAAAACCAAGGTTTTAAAGCGTTTCAAAACAAAACGGCGGGTCCCTTTTGGGTTTTAGTTATGAAGTTTAGCCTGTGAATAAGCCGTCTTACCTGGGGTGAACCGTCACTACGCACCAGGTAGGATTCAGGTGGAGAGGAGGTGAGTCATTAGGACTGCTTAAATATCAAGCTCCCCCTGAGTCCAATCGTAGACATGCGCACAACGGTTGCCACACCCTTAGCTCAGTGACGTACTCACAGGTTTGTTTAGTGGATCATTAAGTCTTATGTACTTGCGTTGGGGTAAGCTATTCCTAGGGTTCAATAATTCCTATTTTACTAATCTACGATCCCGAAATACCTATTTTCCCCACATATGAATCACACAACAGTCAAAAGTACTTACCTGGGTGGATTGCTGCCGGAGACTCGGTGCCATGCTGTTCAACCCATATATTTCCAACCCAAACCCGGTCAGCACACCACGAGCCCACAGTCGAGCCTTTGAACTTGGCTCTGATACCAAAAATGTAACACCCCAAACCCGGTCAACACACCACGACTGAATCTGGCATGCCATAGAGGTAAAACGTGTTGAAGAAAATCAAGTCACCGATTGAAAACTAGAGAAAACCATTTGTTGTTCTATGTTTGTAGAAACCAGGTGCATGGTTAGTTAAAAACCGATTGCATTTGAGTGTAGAACTTAAAATTTGAAACCATCTAAGTGGTCGAAAACATTGGAGTTGTCATTTATTACCAAGAGATTTGTATTACCCGATGGTAAAGTTTTGAAAACCATTGCGTTTTGTAGTTTAGGAAACCTTGCGCTCATGTTATTAAATTAATCAAGTAACTTACTTAACCATGTTCGAAATCAAATCCAAAACATATAAATAATTCAAAACATAATTTAGAAGGCCTTATTACAAACCCAAATAATAAAAATGAAATATGAAATAATACCCAATTTAAAAATCCAAGTAAAACCAAATGTTTTAATGCATGGGCCACTCGAGTTCATCCGGCTCCTCATCCGCGATCTACGAATCACGTGAAAATATAAGGGAGAAGGTGAGTCACCAAGACTTAGTGCATAAATCCTCGTCCCTGATAAAGCAACATACTTACACAAATCATAACCAAGCAATACATATAATGCACCCAAACCTAGCCATCCATACTCTGTTTCTACCCCGTGTGGTACCAAACCACTGGTGGTGCCAAACCACTGGTGGTGCCAAACCACTGGTGACCCAAAGTCACGAAATATCAATAATCCAAGTGTGGGGCCAACCCGTGTGATACCAAATCATGGCGACAATCCCGATAAATCAAGCGTGGGGCCAACCCTTTGTGGTGCTAAGCCAACAGGGACGAGTCGCTATGAGGTGCCAAACCTCTGGTGTCCTAAAGATACAAAATAATCTGTGGTACCAAACCACTAGTGTCCCAAAGACACGGATATCAAATCTTCCCCCTCCTCTCATATCACCCATCACAATGCAAAACTTATGCAAATCATGCCGTCATGCTTTATTATGAATCATATAGCAAATATATCACAGATCATGGTATTAAGCATCATATAGCAAATCATATCGAAACGGACTTACCCAAATCCTTGCTCATACCTTTATGGTATCATATCAAGATCCATACAATTTCTGGCTTTTAACATATTCAGGTTATTAATATATTTACTTAGTTATAAAGTGTGTAAGTTACACACCTGTTACTAACGCAAGCACTAAATCCCGAAGACCCGATCTCCCACACTAGATCTCCTTGCCCTACATTCGGCCAAACTACAAAACCATTAACAAGGCCATTTGGCCATACCAATAAATCCGAAAAGGTGAGATTACGCACAAACAACTCCACCCTTACCTTTCTGCCTTATGAAACAAATCACAATACCAAAATATGCGAGACTGATTCTCCCCCCTACATTCGGACAACAATAACGCTTAGTCTTAAAAGCCTTCGGTGTGGATATTGCTCTCTCATAATATTCTCAGGCTCCCACGTAGCCTCTTCAACTCTGTGTCTGTGCCATAACACTTTCACTAAAGAGATTTTCTTATTTCTCAACTCTTTGGTCTCTCTGCCAAAATTCGGATCGGTTCTTCATTATACGACAAATCTGACTGAATCTCAACCTCAGTAGGAGCAATCACATGAGACGGATGGAACACATTATGAATCTTTTCTAACTCAGGTGGTAAAATCAATTTGTAAGCAACCGGCCCAACTCGTTTAATAATCTCATACGGTTCGATAAACCTCGAATTCAGCTTGCCCTTTCGGCCAAATCGAAGTATTTTCTTCTATGGAGATACTTTCAAAAACACTTTATCACTCACCTCAAATTCAATATCTTTTCGTTTCAAATCTGCATAATACTTCTGATGATCTGAGGCCGATTTCAAACTGTCACGAATTACTTCCACTTTCTGCTCAGTCTCTTTTATAAGATCAACCCCGTGAATCTTATTCTCACTCAGCTCAGTCCAATACAATGGAGTTCGACACTTTCGACCGTAAAGAGCCTCATATGGTGCCATTTTGATACTAGATTGAAAACTATTATTGTACGCAAATTAAATTAATAGCAAATGTTTTTCCCATGTATTCTCAACTCAAGTATGCAACACCTCAGCATGTCTTCGAGAATCTAAATGATTCGTTCGGATTGGCCATCCATTTGCGGATGAAAAGCAGTACTAAAACACAATTTTATGCCTGAAGCCTCTTGCAATTTCTTCCAAAATCACGAGGTAAACCTTAGATCTCTGTCAGACACTATAGATAGTGGTACTCGTGCAATCTCACAATCTCAGCAATATACAATTCAGCTAACTTATTTAAAGAATAATCGGTTCTCACCGAAACAAAATGGGCTTATTTCATCAATCTGTCAACTATCACCCAAATTGCATCTTTCTTACTCGGAGATAAGGGTAAACCTGACACAAAGTCCATCGTAATTCTCTCCCATTTCCACTCAGGAATCATAATCGATTGCAATATACCAGATGGAACTTGATGTTCAGCCTTAACTTGCTGACAAACTAAACACTTCGACACAAAGTAGGAAATGTCTCTTTTCATACCATGCCAGCAATAGAACTATTTTAGAATCATTATACATCTTCGTACTTCCCGGATGTATAGTCAAATGACTATTGTGAGCTTCATTCAAAATCATCGAAACCAACTTTGAATTTCTCGAAACACAAATCCGATCTCTAAATCTCAGACAATCATCACTATCAACTCAAAATTTGAATAAATATTCAATTCACATAGAATTCGTTTAGCCATCATTTCAACATAATTTTTTTGAGCATCACAAATATGTTGTACAAACATCGGCTTAACTTTCAACTCAGCTATAACCGTACTATCATCACACAAATCTATCTGATTAATCATAGCTCACAAAGCATATAACGATTTTTGACTCAAGGCATCAACTACAATATTAGATTTACCTGGGTGGTAATCTATCACAAGTTCGTAGTCTTTCAACAATTCTAACCATATTCTCTGTCGCAAATTCAAGTCTTTCTGAGTCATCAAGTACTTTAAACTCTTATGATCAGTATAGATGTAACATTTCTCCCCAAACAGATAGTGACGCCAAATCTTCAATGTGAACACAATCGCGGCCAATTCAAGATCATGCGTTGGGTAATTCTTTTCATGTGGTTTTAACTGTCTTGAAGCGTAAGCAATGACTTTCCCTTCTTGCATCAGCACACAGCCCAAACCATTCAATGATGCATCACCATAAACTATAAATTCCTTGCCTGATTCAGGTTGAACTAACACTGGCGCCTTTGTCAACAACACTTTCAACTGTTCAAAACTCTGCTGGCACTTTTCTGACCACCCAAATTTAGCATCTTTCTGTAACAACTTTGTTAATGGATTCACAATCATTGAGAAACCTTTCACAAACCATCTATAATATCATGCTAGTCCCAGAAAACTACGAACTTCAGACACAATTCTCGGAGGCTTCCATTCTAAAATAGCAGAGATTTTACTCGAATCATCTTTTATTCCCGTAGCTGATACAATATGCCCGAGAAAGCCAACCTCATGTAACCAAAATTTGCATTTCCTAAATGATAAATCGTAAAAGTAACATATTTTAGGCCCACATTTAGTATGCCTTTGGATGATTTAGCCCTTGATTTATGTAAAAAGGTGCTTTTAAACCTTTCTTTTCATGTTTATACTCAGGAAAGCACGCAACGATGAAAAGAACAAGAAACGAACTTAAAACGGGCCAATTTGGGCCAAAGAGGAAATCGACACGGCCTAGACTTCAAGCCACATGGCCGTGCCTCATCAATTTACTTCACACGGCCGTGCCCCAATCGACAGAATCGAGACACAGCCTGAAAATGATTTACACGAGCGTGTACCATGACCGTGCCCCTGCCGTGAGAGGGAGCAATTTCGCTCAGATTTGGATACTTTGAAGCAAAGAAACATATTCCAAAGCCTATTCAAACACCAAGTAGGAGGATACTTCAATTGGGACACTTAGAGGCCAAGTAAAGCATTCCAACAGTCTATATAAACACCCTAAGTGTATCCTGAGAGGGGGCGGTTAGCAAGGCCAAAGAGCCGAGCCAGAAGGCCAGCTTTGTGGGAATTACTCGAAGATAGCCAGTTGATCCATCTGAAGGAGCGGGAATTCTACTCAAGATGACAGATTTATCCTTCAATTCCTCCAGGGGGTTTTAGGGATTTTTTATGTTTTGTTTATCTTTTCTCTTGAGATATTTTCTTTATTCATTATGAACTAAACCCTTCAGATACCTGAAGGAGATGAAACCTAGATGAATCTTGTTATTACTTTCTGAATTATATGATAAATACTTAGTTTGTTCTTAATTATGCATGCTTAATCCAAATCTGATGTGCTTAGGTGGAGGAGGAATAGACCCTGCTTAAGAGTAGATCTAGCATAATTAAGCAGATTTGATCGCACGCCTAGAGATAGGGTGACGAGATTTTGCCGGATTAGGGTGAAACCTAATATGGGAGTCCAGAGATCGATTTACTGCTACTCTAGGGGGTTATTATAAGAGAACGAGAGTTCCACTAATTAACCTAGGGTTAGACATTATTCACCTTGAGAGAGGGTTTAATATACGTTAGAGAGTCCTACGGGTCAAACTAAGTGAATAAATCGTATGGTTCAGTGTTAAATAACAAGTGAAGTCTAGGTGGATTCTTCCTGAGGGTATCGTCATGATCAACAGAATTTCTCTTCAAGTTATTTTCTAATTCATTCTCTCTGTCTTTGCGTCTTTAGTTTAGTATTCGTAATTCAGGATAAAACAACTTCATTTATTTTAGGCTAAATAATAAAAAGAAAGTTAGTATCAGTACTTTTAGTTCCTTTGGGTTCGACAATCCGATCTTGCCTAAGCTATACTACTGTTCGATAGGTACACTTGCCTTTAATCATTGTCAGAGTTAGTTTCCAGGTTCGATCTTTCTCTTTATAAATTTTAAAAATCGACAAGACACACGATCAAGTTTTTGGCATCGTTGCCAGGGAACTAAAATATTAAGAAAGCTCTATTTTTATTACTTTAGCCATTATTTTTTTATTTTAATTTTAATTTTAGTTTTCTTTTTCGTAATTTATTTTATTTTATTATTTTATTAATTTTATTTCTTCCTTTTTTTCCTATCAGGTACCTCTAGTTTATGACTAGAAGGAACCCGACAGGACCTCTAGTATATGATAGTGAAATTGAAGCTACCACTCGAACGAATCGCAGAGAAATTAGGCGAGCCCTAAATTACACAGAAGACGAGTGAGAAGGAGAATCCAATCCTACTGAAGGGATGGATGAGAATAACCCACCACGAGATGTGGCAGATGCTCCGCGTACTATGTATGATTATGCTAAGCCTAGTTTAATAGGAGCAGAATCTAGTATTGTTAGGCCTACTACAGCTGCTAATAATTTTGAATTAAAGCCTAATACAATACAAATGATTCAACAGTTTGTTCAATTTGATGGTTTGCAGGACGAAGACCCTAACACTCATATAGCTAATTTTTTAGAGTTCTGTGATACTTTCAAAATAAATGGTGTTTCTGATGATGCCATTCATCTTCGGTTATTTCCCTTTTCATTAAGAAATAAAGCCAAACAGTGGTTAAACTCGTTACCACGAGGGTCAATTACTACATGGGATCAAATGACCGAAAATTTTTTATTAAAATATTTCCCACCGGCCAAAATGGCCAAACTACGGAATGATATCTCTTCTTTTATGCAGATAGATTTAGAGACGTTATACGACGCATAGGAGAGATACAAGGATATTTTGAGGAGATGTCCACACCATGGTCTACCCTTGTGGCTACAAGTTCAAACTTTCTATAATGGTGTAAACCCTTCAACGAGGCAACTAATCGGTCCAGCCACCAGTGGAACCCTAAACAACAGAACTCTTGAAGCAGCCTACGAATTCATTGAAGAGATGTCACTGAATAACTATCAGTGGCAAGTTACAAGGACAAAGCAGACAAAATCAGCCAGAGTTTACAACCTCAATGCAGTGACCATGCTATCAACACAGGTAGAGATGATGAATAAAAATCTTGATAGTTTGTGTTCTTCGCAGGTACATCCAATCATGCAGTGCAACGCAAGTGGAACTGTGGCAAATCTTGAGTACCCACCCTACCAACCGAACGCAGAGAGCGAACAGATGAACTATATAGGTAATAATTTTAGATCCAATAATAATCCTTATAGTAATAACTACAATCCAGGTTGGAGGTACCACCCAACTTTTTCATGGGGAGGCCAAGGAAATCAAAGACAACAGCCTCTTCAAAATTTCCAGAATCAGCCATATCCTCAAGAGAAAAAGCCAAACCTCGAAGAGATGCTGAAAAAATTCATGACAAACATAGAAAATCATTTCCAAGAAACTGAGAAAACAATTAAAAGCAACGAGAATCGATTCGGGGAATTTACTAAGTCAGTCAAGGAAGTCACAAATACAGTCGAGCAACTCGCAAAGCTAATGTCAGAACGACCGCAAGGACGTCTACCAAGGAACACCTAGATTAACCCAAAGGAGAAAATTCAAGCCATCTCATCTCATGACAGTAAGGGGTTAGATGAGCCCAATCCAATACAAGAAAACAAGGTAGACGAAGGTAAGGTAGAGGTAACACAAGAAAAGCCAAAACCAGTAATTAAAGAGTACCAACCTCGCATACCTTATCTCGAAGTGATGAAAAGAGACGATTCAGAGGAACAGTTCGGTAAGTTTCTTAAACTCTTAAAGAAATTACATAGTAACTTACCTCTTCTCGAAACTCTTTTTAAGATGCCAGACTCGAGGAATTTTTTAAGACAGCTTTTGACAAACAAACGCAAATTAGACGAAGAGCACCACGTGGAATTAAACGCAGCATGCTCAGCAGTGTTACAGAACAGACTACCACGAAAGCTAAAAGATCCAGGGAGTTTTACAATTCCATGTTTAATTGGTAGTTTAACTATTGATAACGCATTAGCTGATATAGGGGCAAGCATAAATGTCATGCCTTATACATTATTTAAACGACTAGGTCTAGGGAAGCCCAAACAAACTAGGATGAGTATACAATTAGCTGATAAAACTGTTAGAATTCTTAGAGGCATTATCGAAGACGTTCTTGTCAAAATCGATAAATTTGTTTTCCCAGTAGATTTTTTTGTCTTAGTTATGGATGAGGATAATACAATCCCCTTAATTTTAGGAAGACCTTTTCTAGCAACTGCCAAGACTAAAATTGATGTTGCCACAGGAGAACTCATACTTTATATAGGTGACGAATCAATCAGTCTCCAAGCTCTTGACTCGGCCAGGACAACAATCAATGAAGGTAAGAAAGTCAATACAGATGATAATCAAATTGTTCAACCTTTATCACAGGAAACACTGCAAAGACACAACCCTGAGCCGACTCATAGATCCCAAATCGACAAGGAAGAAAAACACAAGGAACAAGATTTTAGGGTCTACAACTTAGAAGAGTAGAGGACACAATTCAAAGAAGAACCGAAACCGCACGAAGTAAAACCAGAGGAACCACCAGAAGAGCTCATAGGAACATCAAATCACTACAAAATAGGAGACTAGGTACTGTTAGACAAAGCAGATCAGGACATCATCACAATAGACCTGAAGGCAAAGGGAGAAAACCTTCTTAAGGTACACAATATCGTCCCACACGAAATAGTCAAGGTAAGCAACCCAACATTCAACACTTTTGAGGTAAAAACTTATCGACTTGAACTTTGTCAAGAAAATAGAACTATAAGCATGAGGGAAGATATTCAAAACTTTAAACCTCCCTGATTTTTTTTTCAATGTCAAGGAAAGTCTAGCATAAGACTATAAACGAGCGCTTTTGGGAGGCAACCCGAGTACTAACCCTACTTCTTTTTACATTTGTTTTCATTTTATTTTCTTTTCATTCCTTTTCTCTTTGTAAACTAAAAGTGCAGATTTCTAGGACACACGGCCTTACGCACTGCTGTGTTCATGGCTATGTGGACCACCGAAATCCCCGTACTGACATAGCAGAGGACAACAAATCAAATCCCAACCGCTTTTCGACACCACAGATCCAACCACTCCCTCACGAGCACCGGTAAATTGGCATGGCTGTGCGCCACGACCGTGTGAAGCTACTGACTTACTAGACACGAGAAAAACACGCCCATGCTACCTAACCGTGCCAACACACTGCCTTTTCATGAATGGGCGTGGCATCTAGAAAATGGGCGTGGGTGAACCAACATGCCTGGACACACGGCCATGCGACGTGATCGTGTAAATCAAGACACCCTCGGTCCACGGGCATGGGAACGTGCCAGATTGGAAATCCTATTTAAAACCCACAACCCTTCTCCTTCTCCCCTCATTCTTTCTTCCTTCTTTTTCTTTCTTTCCTTAGAAAAGGTGTCCAGACTCTTGAGCTACACTAGAATCATGCCGAAGAAACGTAAGAAGGCAAGCATTGTCTCCTCAAAAGAGACCCCAACACATAAGTTCATGCCGGCCGCTTCATCCAAACACCAAACCAAGGGTCTTTTAGACCATTTCAATTTTTCTTTATGTTTATTTCCCCTTTATCCTACTTATCTATACTTCTCTTTTGCTTAATATATTTTATCTTCTTTTAGTTTCTTGGTTTTTGCTTCTAAAGGCTGCTTGGGAATCACGCACCACAGCCTTAGAGGTCACATCCACCTCGCAAACCATCCAACAATAAGGACTCCTTAGTCCATTAGTCTTTTCTTTTAATTTCAGTTTTCTTTTTAGTCTTATTCTCTTTATTTTCTTTGTCTTTAATTATAGTATTAGTATATTATTAATGTTTCTTTAGATTTCTTGGCTATATCTTTGCAAGCTACCCAATTTCTTTATCTAGCACAAAGCTCATCGGTAGACACCCCACCAGGCCCATAGAAAATGCCACCACCGCCTCCTCCACCCATCTTCTACCACGACCTCTGCCAACTCCCGGAATCATCCAAAATTCAGGAAGTGTCACTTCTTCCCTTCTCTTTTGATTACATTATTAGTTATCTATCTATGTACATTGAGGGCAATGTACATCTTAAGTGTGGGGGGTAAAAGTACCTAACTTTTTGCATTACTCCAAAATCCTGAATTTTAGTCTTGTTCCTAAGTAATTTTCTCATATTATTAATTAGGGTGAAATTTCTAATGATTTATGATTTTTATCGATATGTTTTTGAGTAAGTCATTGATAATGGTGCATTGATGATTTATACTTGAAGAATACTAGAGAATCAAGCATGATAAGTCTATTTTTCAAGAATCAAAAAAAATTTCTAGGTTGTTGAACTGAATTTGAATATTACCTTGAAGTTTGGAATTTACAGGATTGATGTCAAATTCCCATAATTTTTATGAGATTTTGAGCCTTATAGAGCATATATTCTTTTTCATGCTCACTTTGTTGATTATGAGTGTGTCAACACTGAATTGTTATTCTAGAACTTGCCTAGATTATACATATCGAGACCACATGAATGATTTGATATACTAAGATGATAAAGGCACCTAGGTTTTAACCCATTCACACCACAAAAAGCCTACCCACATAATTAACCCCTAGTGAGCCCTTTTTAATCCTAACAACCCTTTTTATTGATTACCCGCTAATATTAACCCAAAAACCCTTTGTATTTGTTATCACCATTCTTTTGACTACCCTTCTATAGAGAATTGATTCGATCAGTTGCCTAATTAGTTTATTTCAGTTAATAAAGTTCTTTCTTTATTATGTATTTACTTAGTTTGTTCTAAAAAAATTGAAAACTCGAAGTATATTCAGTATTAGTAGTATATAAAGTGAGCTTGTGCATTTAAATTTTAATTATCAAAGAAAAAGCTCGTATTATTATTAGTTTCAAAAGTTTCAATTAATGTAATCATTTATTCTCTAGTTTATTATTTTTTTGTTAGGTAATTTGTCAATTCAATCTCGATTCTTAACCTTCAAATTTAGCCTTTATCCAGACCTTTAACCCAAACCCGTTACAACCCTGATAAAGACCTTTTGATTTGTGTATCATCTCATATTACAGTGGCAGAGATTTGATTTTCAGGCAAGCCTATGGGATTAACTTTTCAGGTTCGACTGTTGAGTGCTTAATTGTGAACCTTAAACACCTTTGAGTGATTTGAGTGAATCTTTAGTGAGGATGTCAATCCTTGTCGGTTTTAAATTGAAGGTAATATTTATATAAGGGGAGACACCTATGTTTTTCGTGCTACAAATATGAGACTTAAAATTATTTAAATCTTTATGAGTCTTTGAGTTAAATTATCCATGTATGAATTATCTATGAATTATGATGAGAATTGTTGATAAGAATTATGAATTATGGAAAGTTCGTTTTAATTGTAAGTTAAGAATTTTGCTTGAGGACAAGCAAAAGCTTAAGTGTGGGGGTATTTGATAAACCGTAAAAGTAACATATTTTAGGCCCACATTTAGTATGCTTTTGGATGATTTAGCCCTTGATTTATGTAAAAAGGTGCTTTTAATCCTTTCTTTTCGTGTTTATACTCAAGAAAGCACCCAAGGACGAAAAGAATGAGAAATGAGCTTAAAATGAGCCAATTGGGCCAAAGAGGAAATTGACATGGCCTGGACTTCAAGCCACACAACCGTGCCTCGTCAATTTACTTCACACGGCCTAAGCCACGATTCACATGGCCGTGCCCCAATCGACAGAATCAAGACACGGCCTAAAAATGATTTACACGGGCGTGTACCATGACCGTGCCCCTGCCGCGAGAGAGAGCAATTTCACTCGAATTTGGATACTTTGAAGCAAAGAAACATATTCCAAAGCCTATTCAAATACCAAGTAGGAGGTATACTTGAATTGGGACACTTAGAGGCCAAGTAAAGCATTCTAAAAGTCTATATAAACACCCTAAGTGTATCTTGAGAGGGGGGCGGTTAGCGAGGCCAAAGAGTCGAGCCAAAAGCCAGCGTTGTGGGAATTACTCGAAGATAGCCAGTTGATCCATCTCAAGGAGCGTGAATTCTACTCAAGACGGCAGATTTCTCCTTCAATTCCTCCAGAGGGTTTTAGGGATTTCTTATGTTTTGGTTTATCTTTTCTCTTGAGATATTTTCTTTATTCATTATGAACTAAACCCTTCAGATACCTGAAGGAGATGAAACCTAGATGAATCTTGTTATTACTTTCTGAATTATATGATAAAAACTTAATTTGTTCTTAATTATGCATGCTTAATCCAAATCTGATGTGCTTAGGTGGAGGAGGAATAGACCCTGCTTAAGAGTAGATCTAGCATAATTAAGCAGAGTTGATCGCACGCCAAGAGATAGGGTGACGAGATTTTGCCGGATTAGGGTGAAACCTAATATGGGAGTCCATAGATCAATTTACTGCTATTCTAGAGGGTTATTATAAAAGAACGAGAGTTCCACTAATTAACCTAGGGTTAGAAATTATTCACCTCGAGAGAGGGTTTAATATACGTTAGGGAGTCCTACGAATCAAACTAAGTGAATAAATCGTATGGTTCAGTGTTAAATAACAAGTGAAGTCTAGGTGGATTCTTCCTGAGGTATCGTCGTGATCAACTGAGTTTCTCTTCAAGTTATTTACCAATTCATTCTTTCTGTCTTTACATCTTTAGTTTAGTATTTGAATTCAAAATAAAACAACTTCATTTATTTTAAGCTAAATAATAAATAGAAAGTTAGTATTAGTACTTTTAGTTCCTTTGGGTTTGACAATCCGATCTTGCCTAAGCTATACTAGTGTTCGATAGGTACACTTGCCTTTAATCATTGTCAGAGTTAGTTTCCAGGTTCGATCTTTCTCTTTATAAATTTTAAAACTCAACAAAACACACGATCACTAAACTTTGCATATAATTGTTTCTCACGCAGGGTTTGTAGCACGGATCTCAAATGCTCGGCATGATGTGTCTCATCACACGAATAAATCAAAATATCATCAATAAACACCACTACAAAGCGAACCAAATACGGTCTGAATATTTGATTCATCAGATCCATAAACACTGCAGGAGCATTTGTTAGTCCAAAAGGCATCACTAAGAATTTGTAATGTCCATACCTCGTTCTGAAAGCAGTTTTCGGCACATTAGATTCTTTACCTCATTCTCAAATCTATCTTTGAAAACACTGTAGCTCCTCTCAACTGATCAAACAAATCATCAATACGAGGCAACGGATATTTGTTCTTTATCGTCACTTTGTTCAACTGCCGCTAATCAATACACATTCTCATAGTTCCATCTTTCTTTTTCACAAATAACACAGGAGGTCCCCAAGGTGAGAAACTGGTCATGCAAATCCTCTGTCAGTCAACTCCTACAACTGAGACTTAACTCTTTCAATTCTGTTGGTGCCATTCTATACGGAGCTATCAAAATAGGAGTAGTTCCCGGCACTAACTCTACCAAATTCAACTTCCCGAATCGGAGGTAATCCCGGTAGCTCTTTAGGAAACACATCTGAAAACTCACAAACCATAGGTACAGATTCAACTTTCTTTTCTGACACTTTTGTATCAATCACGTATGCCAAATAGGCTTCATAACCTTTTCTCAGATAGTTCATAGCTTTCATCACAGATACAACAGCTGGTAATCCTTTCATATCACTAGATTCAATTTGAACTATCTCACCGTTCTGACTTCTCAATTCAATACTCTTTCTTTTACGATTCACAATGGCATTATGTAGAGTAAGCCAATCCATACCCAGAATTAGGTCAAACTCATCGAATGGTAACAACATAAACTTAACTGGAAAACATATATCTTGAAACATCAATGGGTACTTCTTGCATACCTTATCCACCACGACACACTTGCCTAAAGGGTTCGACACTCTAACCACTAATTCAATAGACTCAACAGATAAAATCTTACTCGATACTAGATTCACACACACATATTGGTCGCCGTTTTGTCGAGTTTTAAAATTTATAAAGAGAATGATCGAACCTAGAAACTAACTCTGACAATGACTTAAGGCAAGTTGATCGCTGAAATCAGAGCTTTAAAATTTATAAATAGAATGATCAAACCTGGAAACTAACTCTGACAATGACTTAAAGGCAAGTTACCTATCGAACAGTAGTATAGCTTAGGCAAGACCAGATTATCGAACCCAAAGGAACTAAAAGTACTAATACTCACTTTCTTTTTATTATTTAGCCTAAAATATAAAGTGATTGGTTAATTTAATCTAGTTTAACGACTACTAAGCTAAAGACGCAAAGACAAAAAGAACGAATTGGGAAATAACTTGAAGAAACTCAATTGATTATGACGATACCCTCAGGAAGAATCCACCTAGACTTCACTTGTTACTTATTACTGAATCATATGATTTCTTTACTTAGCTTGATCCGTAGGACTCCCTAACCTATATTAAACCCTCTCTCGAGGCGAATAACGTCTAACCCTAGGTTAATTAGTGGAACTCTCGTTCACTTATAATAACCCCCTAGAATAGTAGTAAATCGATCTATGGATTCCCATATTAGGTTTCACCCTAATCCAACAAAATCTCGTAACCCTATCTCTAGGCATTCGATCAACTCCACTTAATTATGCTAGATCTACTCTTAAGCAGGGTCTATTCCTCCTCCACCTAAGCACATCAGATTTGGATTAAGTAACATAATTAAGAACAAACTAAGTATTTATCATATAATTCAGAAAATAATAACAAAATTCATCTAGGTTTCATCCCCTTCAGGTATCTGAATGGTTTAGTTCATAATGAATAAAAACATCTCAAGAGAAAACATAAAACAAAATATAAGAAATCCCTAAAACCCCCTAAAGGAATTGAAGGAGAAATTCACCGTCTTGAGTAGATTTTCAGCTCTTCGAGTTGGATCTTCTGGCTATCTTCGAGTGATTCCCACAAATGTGATCTTTCTGGCTCGGCTCCTTGGCCTAGCTCACCGCCCCTGTTTCAGGATACACTCAGGGTGTTTATATAGGCTCTTGGAATTAGTTACTTGGCCTCTAAGTGTCCTAATTTAAGTCTGCTTCTTACTCGATATTTGAATAAGCTTTGGAAAGTGTTTCTTTAGCTGTAAGTATCCAAATCTGAGTGAAATTGCTCTCTCTCATAATAGGGGCACGGCCATGGCACACGCCCGTGTAAATCGTGGTTGGGCTGTGTCTCGATTCTGTCAATTGGGGCATGGTAGTGTAAATCATGGCATGGCCGTGTCTTAGTTAATTGTCGAAACATGACCGTATGGCTTGAAGTCCAGGCCGTGTCCATTTTCTTCTTTGGCCCAAATTGGCCTGTTTTAAGCCCGTTTCTTGTTCTTTTCATCCTCGAGTGCTTTCCTTAGTAGAAATATGAAAAGAAAGGATTAAAAGCACCTTTTTAAATAAATCAAGGCTAAATCATCCTAAAAGCATACTAAATATGGGGTTAAAATATGTTACTTTTACGATTTATCAAATACCCCCACACTTAAGCTTTTGCTTGTCCTCAAGCAAAATTCTCAACTTACAATTAAAATGAACTTTTCGTAATTCACAATTCCTATCAACAATGCTTCATCTCAATTCATAGACAATTTATACATGGATAATTTAACTCAAAAAGTCTTAAAGATTCAAACAATATAAGTCATGAATTTTGTAGTACGAAAACATAGGTGTCTCCCTTATCTAAATGATTACCTTTAATTAAGGATTCACTCAAAGCACTCGACAAGGATTGACATCCTCACTAAGGATTCACTCAAAGCACTCTTGTAAAGTGTTTAAGTTTCAAGAAAAGCACTCATAAGTCAAACTTTAGAGGGCTTAAGAAAATTTGTAAGAAGTGGAAGAAGGTCCATCGAGGGCCTGGGTTCGAGTCCAGTGACAACAAGGGTGTTTTATTTTGCATGTTGGCGTTAAAAGAAGGGGCTGAGCGAAGAAGGGTTCAAAGAATTTGGTGGCGCATGTAGGACATAATAACGCTTTGGTAGAATGGCACAGGCGTTCTTGGGAGCTAGAGGCAAATGTGGCGCTGGTTCGAGGCGCAGACATTTTGGGCGTGTTTTCTTTTAAATGCGGTTATGGGTTTGGAGTAGGAAGGGTTTAAGAATAAATGTTGGGGCCTATAGCATAAAAATCAAAGTGGCCGAATGGCTGGGCGCCGCTGATTGCGGATCTTGGTTACCCCGGGTCTGCGTTGAACCATGGAGGCGCGGTGGTTTTTCTTCTATTTTGCGCGAATAGGCGGACATTGACGACACTGGGAGTCGCTTTGGATTAAGTTCTGCTGTTTTATTTTCTTTAAAATCGGATGGTAAGTGATAATTTATTTTATTTATTTTAGATAATTGTAGGATTATTTTTATTTAGTTTAAAATTAGTAAATAAGAGTTGTGATTGGTTTATTTGAATTTGATAAGGAGATAGATTATGGGATAAATTGAGAAGAGGACTAATTTAAATTAGATTGAATTATTATGTGGTGGCCAGTTTTTGAGTCTTCAAGGGGGAGGGGTGCGAATTTTATAAATAGGAGAGCACCTTTTGGAAGTTTTTTCTCTTTTAATCTCCAAAACCGAAAGAGCATTCTCCCACTCTCTCTTGTGCGAATTTCTTCCACTATTCTCTTCCTATTTCTTCCATTCTTCCAACCTTATTTCTTACTTTTCTTGACTAGGCGAATGCTTCATCTTCATTTGGAAGCCTAGCGAAACCTTGAGCCTTTTTATTTCTCTCTTTTATTTCACCAAAGCTTAAAGCCAAACCTTGTTCACCATTGAGTCTATTTTGTTCGTGACCAAGGCAAACTCCTTTGAATCTCTCGCAGCACGTGGGTGGTAAGTGTACTTTGTGATCAATCGATTTATGTACCCTCTGTTGTGGCCAAAACCGAATGGTTGGCCTTAGTCTTAGTATGGCCGAATGTCCCTAGGGCCATGATGTTGTGTTTTGTGTTGTTTGTAGCCAGCGCCAAGGAGTCAAGAGGGTTTCTCTCGAGTTTAGATCATCGATTAGGTGGTGGGAATTTCGCAAATCCATTAGTGCGCTTACGGATTCAAGTTTACTTTCGGTAAGGATGTTATTAGGTGTTCTAAATTCAATTATAGTAAATTATGACTTGTTGATTAATGGTGTGGTTCTAATTAAGTGTCGATGGATGCAAGTGCCAGTCAAGAGGGGAAAGGGAAAGCTCCCATCCCGAAGTTCAAAAGAGATCGGTTTCTCATTATACGAGATTGGCCAAGGGGTGTGGGCGCATAAATGTAAAAACGATAAGCAAATAACAGTAGTCTCGCTAAACGATAGCGTCGGGATCGAGGTTTAGAGCTTCAGGTTATAAGGTGTGTAGTTAGCCATTGTTTAGGGTTTTATGTGATATCGCTATGTTATATGCCTACTAATAAGTGCAGATGGTAAAGTGCAATAGATACCTAAAAGGGGTATGATCTTGATCGTAAAAAGCAAATTGTTAATATTGTTGTCATTTATTTAAATCTGAGTGTATGCCTATGTTTGTGGATGACATGCACATGCACCATCTTGTCATCATTTTATGTTACATGTGCATGGGTGGGTTTTGAAAGAAGGTACGGTGTACTTGAGTGCGTGGTTGATGTCGACTTTGTGCTACATCGTGGATTGGCGCTGACTGAGGTCGCGTTGTGGATCTTTGCGATTTAGTTCGCGTGGTTACCTTGACTGATATCGGCTTATGCCATATCGTGGCTTGATGGATTGCTGTGTGCTCCATCGTGGTTTGATGTTAGCTACGTGCTACATCGTGGATGGCACCGTTGCCTTTTGGAGGAAAAGGAGAGGTGACTCGATAGTCCCCTGGTGTGTGGTAGGTTGGTTAAGGGGGTGTGTAGCGGATGGACCTTAGGATTGGGTTGGGTTTCATGTTGCATGGTTTGTTATGAAATGATTTGGAAATGGGCCAAGCCCAATATGACATATGAATAGGTATGTTTTGAGAACATACGTGGAAATGGGCCAAGCCCAGTAATCAGTGAATTAATGAGAAAAGGGCCTAGCCCAGTGCTTGAATATGATTTGATTGTGGGCAAGCCAGTTATGGTAATATCTAAATGATTATAGTTATATGTTGCATTTGATAATTGGGGTTGATTTGTGGCTAGCATGTGGGTGGATATCGGTGGTTTAATTACACCTTTGAGTCATTATGACTCACCCAATTATTTATCCAACATCGCAGTAACTTGTTGATCGGACTGGGTGGAGAGGATGCAAGGTGGCCCATGTAGAAGGAGATTTATTTAATTATTTTTTTTAAGCAATTTTAATACTAAGTGTTTTGTTTAATATTGGTTGTAATAAGGCCACTTTTATTTAAAGTGTTCTATTTATGATTATTGTAGTTTATACTATACTTAGAAATATTTTCTTCACATGATTTATAATATAAAAAAATTATCATAAAAGTTTTAATTCACATATTTTATAACGAGCTTATATTAGTAAATAATTTCTAATGGACACATTTTTTTTGTTGTTAACAAAATTTTCATGTTTTATTCTAAAGACAAAGATTTTCAACATTTTTCCAGCGATGACATAACCAGATCCGGCCAAGACTAAGTGGGCGGGTTTGGGGATGTTACTGATTTATATCGAGCCGGTTCAAAACTCGGCTTTGAGGGTTTGGGCCCAAAAACATTTTCAAAATGGGCTTTTCAAGAATATGGGCTTTTAAGAAATTTTTCAGATTTTTGGCATGGCTTTTGTACCTCTACCGAGTCCACCGTGTAAGTACTTTGGACTTGATTTGTTTATGTGAATTATTATGGGCTTTATTGGGCTCAGATTAGTGGATTAGGATGGGTTGAACACTAAGGCTAGTCTACTCAAACATGTGCATAAGACTTAAGGTTACTAAACAAACACGTGAAGTAAGTCGCAGTGTTAAGGTGTGGCAACCTGTGTGCGCATGTCAGGAGTGGTATTCAGTGGGAGCTTGGTATTTAAGCGGTCCGTGACTCACCTCCTCTCCACTTGAATCCTACAGTGCGTAGCTACGGTTCACCTTAACCAAGAGGACTTGTTCACAGTGAACCAATTATTAAAACCCGAAAGGATTAGCCTCATTGTTTTAAAATTCTTGGTTTTACAATTTTAAATTTACCCTTTTGGTTTGTAAACCCTAAATCTGGTTTTTAAAAAAAAAAAAAACGTTTTTCGATTTACCAAAATTACTAAAATTCCCAGAGGCAAAATTACAAAATGCCCCTGTATTATAAAATTACCACATACCCTCAACTTTTGTTAAAATGATTTTTACTTTGCAAAATATTAAAATCTCTAGTTTTCAAAATATCAATATACCCGATTTGGGAAAATTCTTGAAATACCCCCGTGTTGAAAATTACTAAAATGCCCTCGACTTTTTAAAATTTTTGAGTTAACCCTAACTTTAATAAAATTCTCTCACTTTGCAAAATATCCAAATTTTTGTATTTCAAAATAATACCCGACTCTTGAAATTTACAAAGTTACCGGTTGACAAAATTACTAAAATACCCTAGTTTCCAAAATTTCTTTGTATTCTAATTTGACAAATTTTAGAAATACCCTCCGATGTGGAAATTTCAAAATGTTCGGTTTGTTAAGTTTTAAAATTTCCTTGGTTTATTACTGAAATGTCCCCGTAGGGAAATGACGGAAATACCATGGGGTAGAAAGCAGAGAAATGTCCAGAATAGTGAATGTGGGTGGTAGATACCATCAGGTGTGCCTCTCACGAGGAATGAATGTGTTTTGATGATGAATGAATGTGTCTTCATTGAGAAATGAAGGTGTCTCTATTGATGAATGTGAAAGTGATTCTACGAATTAGAGTAGTAAAACTCGAATGAAACCTTGTGTGATCGAAAGAACTACTTCTAAAATCTTTCATTCATAAAATATGCTCATGTTAAATAGTGGAACCATTACTAATGCATAAAACTTTTAATCGATAAATCAAGACGATAGAGATGAGTTCTAGGGACCTTGAGAGGTAGAATGGCGACATCGTAGCAGATAGGGTCCGCCATGGGTCGAAGTGAAGTACCGCCGCCAAAGAAGGGTCAGCGGAGGAGCAAGATCGACAGAGAAGATGACCTTGAGATCGCGGGCCATGTTAGTGAAAAGCTAGAGCGAGTAGCGGGAGTTAGTAGAGGAAATGGAACTTCCTAAGTCGGATCGGAAAGGCTTAGAGCGAGCAGGGCCGAGATCTTTAGAGGAGTGTCGGAGTAGCTCGAATGTAGCGTAGTATTGGCTAGAAGCAGTTGAAAGAATCATGGACGATTTGGATTGCACCAATGAAGAAAAGTGAAGGGCGCTGCTTTGTTGCTTCGCGACGTGAAGCCTATCGTCAGTGGCTCACCGTTAAACAAGGTGTACCGCATGGATCGATTGGATTGGGATTTCTTTAAGGTCAAGTTCAAGGGAAGTATGTAGGAGCCGATTATTTGGACTACAAAGGAAAGCGCTTTCTAAATCTAGTGCAAGGAATAAGTCGGAGCGGAGTATGAAGTCGAGTTTGTGCGACTAAGTCAAGACGCCAAAGGAATCGTGGCTACCGACACGAAAGAAGTGTTCGATTCAAGATGGGCTACGAGATGAGTTATGGAGTTGATCGCTCCTTGCAGAAAGAGACTTTGCCATTTTAGTGGAGAAAGCTCGGATTCTTCAAGAGGTTAAGAAGACTATAAGGAAAACCGAGAGAAGAATAAGAACGAGAATAAGAGAAATGTTGGACCATCAAGATCGTTTGGTAATGTCGAGAAAAGACCAAGGACCGAGAACCCCGTAAGTGCACTTGTACCAATGGACGGAATCATTCCATGCTAAGTGTGGGAGAATTCATTCGGGAGAATGTTGGGGAAATAATAAGAAATGTTTCCGTGTGGGTCAAGGCACATCTGGTTAAGAATTATTCTCGAGCGACGAGGGTTCGTGGTTCAAGCCATGGAAGGAATGGTTGTAGTCAGAGTCAACCGAAGATGTGATATCGGGTAAGCTCCTTTGTTTTGGACTATTCTTTAATTGTTTTCCTTGTTTGTAAGTTAGCTCCTTCTTGTATGACCTGAATCTTGAGAGAGAACTTAAAGGCGTGGTCTGGGAGTATGATAGACTAAGATCGAGTCTTGCAATGAGAAGTAGAATAGCGAGTTATGATTATTCGGTAATAAGTAATTTCGAGGACGAAATTATTTTAAGGAGGGTAGAATTGTAACACCCTGGTTTAGGGGTTATGCGTTTGGAGCATAACCCGAGCATTTAGTAGGCTTAAGGTCCTGTTGGAGGAATTTTAGGGGTTTTGGAGAACCCTAGAAGGCAAGGGATGGCTTAGGAAAATTTTAATTTTTGGGGTTAAGAAATGGAGCTGGGCTTTAGAGGGCTTAAGAAAAATTTTTTTTTTTGGATGATTTTGGTACATGAAAGGCATTAGCAAAGTGGTTATCTTGTTGTGTAAGAAATGGAAGAAGGTCCATCGAGGGCACTGGTTCGAGTTGAGGCGGCAACAAAAGTGGCGTTTATTTTTGGGATTATGGCGTTGCGGTAGAAGGCCTTAAAATAATTTATGTACTTGGCTCAAGCAACAACTTGGCCAAGTGGTTATGGTGCGGCACATTGGTGTTGGAGGAGTGAGGTCGCGGTTTGAGGGGCTGAGCGGCATTTGGGCGTGTTTTCTTTTAAATGCGGTTATGGGTGGAGTAGGAAGGGTTTAAGAATAAATGTTGGGGCCCTATAGCATAAAATCAAAGTGGCCGAATGGCTGGGCCGCTTGATCTTGGTTACCCCTGTGTCCTGCGTTCGAACCATGGAGGCGTGGTGGTTTTTCTTCTATTTTGCATTTGGGCGCGACATTGACTCACACTGGAGGAGCCGCTTTGGATTAAGTCATTGTTTTATTTTCTTTAAAATCGGATGGTAAGTGATAATTTATTTTATTTATTTTAGATAATTGTAGGATTATTTTATTTAGTTTAAAATTAGTAAATAAGAGTTGTGATTGGTTTATTTGAATTTGATAAGGAGATAGATTATGGGATAAATTGAGAAGAGGACTAATTTAAATTAGATTGAATTATTATGTGGTGGCCGCTTTTGGAGTCTTCAAGGGGAGGGTCATAGAATTTTATAAATAGGAGAGCACCCTTTTGGAAGTTTTTTCCTCTTTTAATCTCCAAAACCGAAAGAGCATTCTCCCACTCTCTCTTGTGCCGAATTTCTTCCACTATTCTCTTCCTATTTCTTCCATTCTTCCAACCTTATTTCTTACTTTTCTTGACTAGGCCGAATGCTTCATCTTCATTTGGAAGCCTAGCCGAAACCTTGAGCCTTTTTATTTCTCTCTTTTATTTCACCAAAGCTTAAAGCCAAACCTTGTTCACCATTGAGTCTATTTTGTTCGTGACCAAGGCAAACTCCTTTGAATCTCGCAGCACGAGGTGGTAAGTGTACTTTTGTGATCAATCGATTTATGTACCCTCCTTGTGGCCAAAACCGAATGGTTGGCCTTAGTCTTAGTATGGCCGAATGTCCCAGGGCCATGATGTTGTGTTTTGTGTTGTTTGTAGCCGCCAAGGAGTCAAGAGGGGTTTCTCTCGAGTTTAGATCATCAGATTAGGTGGTGGGAATTTCGGCAAATCCATTAGTGCAGTTTACGGGATTCAAGTTTACTTTCGGTAAGGATGTTATTAGGTGTTCTAAATTCAATTATAGTAAATTATGACTTGTTGATTAATGGTGTGGTTCGATTAAGTGTCGATGGATGCAAGTGCCTACCAAGAGGGGAAAGGAAAGCTCCCATCCCGAAGTTCAAAAGAGATCGGTTTCACAGACGAGATTGGCCAGGGGTGTGGGCGCATAATGTAAAACGATAAGCAAATAACGGTAGTCTCGCTAAACGATAGCGTCGGGATCGAGGGTTTAGAGCTTGAGTGTTATAAGGTGTGTAGTTAGCCATTGTTTCCGGTTTTATGTGATATCCGCTATGTTATATGCCTACTAATAAGTGCGTGGTAAAGTGCAATAGATACCCTAAAAGGGTATGATGTTGATCGTAAAAAGCAAATTGTTAATATTGTTGTCATTTATTTAAATCGAGTGTATGCCTATGTTTGTGGATGACATGCACATGCACCATCTTGTCATCATTTTATGTTACATGTGCATGGGTGGGTTTTGAAAGAAGGCACGGTGTACTTGATGCGTGGTTGATGTCGACTTTGTGCTACATCGTGGATTGGCGCCGCCGAGGTCGCGTTGTGGATCTTTGATTTAGTTCGTGGTTACCTTTGATCGATATCGCTTATGCCATATCGTGGCTTGATGGATTGCTGTGTGCTCCATCGTGGTTTGATGTTAGCTACGTGCTACATCGTGGATGGCACTGGTTGCCTTTTTGGAGGGAAAAGGAGAGGGTGACTCGATAGTCCCCTGGTGTGTGGTAGGTTGGTTAAGGGGGTGTGTAGCGGATGGACCTTAGGATTGGGTTGGGTTTCATGTTGCATGGTTTGTTATGAAATGATTTGGAAATGGGCCAAGCCCAATATGACATATGAATAGGTATGTTTTGAGAACATACGTGGAAATGGGCCAAGCCCAGTAATCAGTGAATTAATGAGAAAAGGGCCTAGCCCAGTGCTTGAATATGATTTGATTGTGGGCCAAGCCCAGATTATGGTAATATCTAAATGATTATAGTTATATGTTGCATTTGATAATTGGGGTTGATTTGTGGCTAGCATGTGGGTGGATATCGATTGGTTTAATTACACATCGAGTCATTATGACTCACCCAATTATTTATCCAACATCGCAGTAACTTGTTGATCGGACCGGTAGGAGAGGATGCAAGGTGGCCCATGTAGAAGGAGATTTATTTAATTATTTTTTAAGCGATGATACACAAATCAAAAGGTCTTTGGTAGGGGTTGGGGATGTTACAGGCTTGGGTTAAAGGTGTGGATAAAGGCTGAATTAGAAGGTTTTAGAATCGAGTTTGACTTGAATAATTACCTAACTAACAATAGCGAACACGAAAATAAATGATTACATCAAATGAAACTAATAATAATGCTTTTTAATATGAGCTTTTTCAATAATTTGGAATTTAAATACATAATCTCCTTTAATCATATACTAATACTTGAATATACTTTGGGGTTTTTTTTTTTAAGAATAAACTAGAAACATAATAGAGAGAACTTTAATAATTGAAATAAACTAATTCAGAAACTGATCAAATCAATTCTCGATAGAAGGGTAGTCAAAAGAATAGTGATAACAAATACAAAAGGTTTTGGGTTAATATGAAGCGGGTAATTCAATAAAAAGGGATTAGGATCAAAGGGGTTCACTAAAGGTTAATTATGTAGGTAAGCTTTTTAGTAGAGTGAATGGGTTAAAACCTAGGTGCCTTTATCATCTCAGTATATCATATCATTGATGTGGTCTCGATATGTATAATCAAGGCAAGTTTTAGAATAACAAATCAGTGTTGACACACTCATAATTAATAAAGTGAGCATGAAAAAGAATATATGCTCTATAAGGCTCAAATCTCACAAAAATTATGGGTATTTGACATCAATCCTGTAGATTTCAAACTTCAAGGTAATATTCAAATTTAGTTCAACACCTTAGAATTTGTTTTTAAAAAATATACTTATCATGCTTGATTCTCTAGTATTCTTCAAGTATAAATCATCAATGCATAATTATCAATGGCTTACTCAAAAACATGTCAATAACAATCATAAATCATTAGAAATTTCACCCTAATTAATAATATGAGAAGATTCCTTATGGACAAGACTAAAATTTAGGATTTGAGAATAATGCAAAAAGTTAGGTACTTTTATCCCCCCCACACTTAAGTTGTACATTGTCCACAATGTACAAAGATAGATAAACAATTATGTAATAAAAAGAAAAGGGGAGAAGTAACACTTCCTGAATTTTGGATGATTCCGGGAGTCGGCATTGGTCGTAGTGGAAGATGACTTATGTAGAAGTGAACTACTCCTAGTGATTTGTGTATGTGGAGTGTGTGGTTGAAATTGTAAAGTCATTAGTCAGATATGTCAGAGGTGTAAATAAATATATGTTAGGTGTACTCGAATATTAGATAACCAATCATAAGTAAAATAGCAAAAGCTATTTGCAATGAAGAAAAGTTCAAAGTTACGACGAATATAGAGATTTAAAATAAATGAAAAGTAGAAATATAATAGAACTAAAAATAAGAAAGGACTCAAAGGTCCTCATCATCTGTCGAATCCCGTGGTGATGTCGGTGATGATATATGGAAGTGATGGCATATTTGTTGGAGTGTGGCCTCGATCCCATCAAAACGTCAAGCGGTGTCGATTGAAGCGCCGAGTACTGATCTTGCTTGATTTGGTTGAGGCGTAGAGATATCTTCCATTGAGGCTGCTGGATGGGATGGTTGCTGGCTTGGAATTGGTGCTTCCTGTGTTAGTGGTGGGACATCATCAGTAATGTCCTCTAACTCTGCCTCGTCTGTGGCTAGTCGGTACTGTGGTGGATCGGTCCCTCGACGATATTTAACCATCTTTATGTGCAACATCGTCTGAATACCTTGGGGTAGCATCTGGCTGACTAGTGTGAGAGAGGAAGTCTGAGCTTCGGTGTTGAGGAGACCAAAATGTCGAGCTAACCAAGTGATGTACGGCCCCATTGATAAAATACCCTTTCTGTGTAGTTCCATTTGGTGTTGGATTGCACAGGTAATGAAGTAGGCAAGGTCAAATACGTGCCCTTCTGACATGCACGACAGGTAGTAGACATCGTGCTTGTTTACTACGCCTGTACTCTCACGTCGACCGGTGATTGTATGAGCGAGAAGGGTGTGAATATACCTCAAGGCTTGTCCAAGGGTTGTCGCTTTAGAACAACTGGGGTCGTAAATGCCTGTGGTGGGATTTAGGCTTCGCCAACAGTTCAGCGGAGTACGGTGGAGTTGGCGGTCTAACTTGGAGAGGTTGTTCTCTTCTATAAATTCTTCTGTGTAAATTTCGAGTGCTGTTCCAAATTATGGTACGCTAAGCTGTCGTACCGTGCCCTCTAATCAAAATTGGATTGTTCCCGGATCGTTATAATTAGGCATCACTGATTGAAAAGTGAAAGTAGTACAGAGCTCGAGTATGAGTTCCAAATAGGTCGGCTCGATAATAGAAAAGAACGGCTCCCATGGTTCAGTCGATACTAGGGCTCGAATATCTATTTCTAGTCTGACTTGCTGCACTGCATCCCAATCGATGCATCTCCCGGTGTCTAAAGGCCTTTTCTGGAATGCTCTATATCGTTCTTCCTGAGTGTCTTGATTAAATTGAAGGAAGTGGTGTCGGATCTAAGAAGAAGCACCTGTTGAGGATGAGCCGGGCCCCTTTCTCTTCTTGCTTGGGGCGGTTGCAGATCACTTTGGTCGTGATGACGGCATATTACCTGGAAAAAGGGAGAAATTTCATACCGAATATAATTTCGGTTTAAGATATTCGAATAGGCAACCAATAGCAATTCATGAGGAAAATTATACATTATCATAAACGGGAAATAAATTATATGAATAAAATATTGAAATAATCAAGAGAAAAATTAGCCCTTTAAAGTTATAGAATCAATATGACAATTCATGCTTTGAAATATATATATATATACATAATACAAAATAATTGTAAAAATTTGAGAAACTTATACTTTAGACTAAAAAAATTTAAATGACTATTATCTCTTATAATGATGAGAAAGGCTATATTTAGAACTTAAATTAAAGGTATAAAACAAATTAGAAGTGAATTAATAGAAAGAACCAGGGCTGATGGTGGAGGTTTTCTACAGAACACGGGCTAGGCACGGTGGTGGTGAGGCATTGCAGGATGAGCACGGCAGAAGCAGGGGTGTGGAGTTTACGTCGCACGACGGTGTTTCGGGCGTGTGGACGATTTTTGTTCTATTTTGGATGGAAAAAGCGGTGGTTTAGGTGAGAGCGCGGCCAAAATTTTAGAAGAGGGGGTTGAAAATTTGTTTTAGGGTTAAAATAGAGAGGGATTTTAGTTAATTGGTTTAAATAGCAGCAGGGGTACAGGCAGGTGCCACGACCGTGCTGTTTTTTAAGTGCTCGTGTAATTCGAGATTTTGAATTTTTAGGCGCGATTGGTTTTTAGAACGGTTGTAACACGGGCTTGCGTTATCCGTGTGTGATATGTCAGTATGTCTCCACTGTCATGAAGCACGGTCGTGGGTGTCCCGTGTTTTGGAAGTCAGTATTTAAGCACGGTTACTTAGCATGGGCGTGCATTACCCGTGTTCGATAAGCCAGTATGTCTCCACGATTATGAAGCAAGACTGTGTCCTGGCCATGTCTAGGAAGTTAGTATCTTAGCATGGTCGTGAAGCACGGCCGTGTCCTTCCCGTGTCAATAAAAGTTTTACCTTTTGTCATACACGGCCATAAGAGTACCCGTGTTTTGTCTCGTGGGCTCCACACAGCTATGGGCATGCCTGTGTGTAAGGCTGTGGGGTCTACGAAACTTGTAATTTAATCATACTGATGGCGTTAAGATGCTTAAAGTTAAAAGTATAATGTTTAGATAAATCATGTTAGTGCTCGGGTTGCCTCCCGAGAAGCACTCGTTTTATAGTCTTAAGCTAGACTTTCCCTGTTTTCGGTTCTAAAAGAAGGCTCATGGAGCATAAGCTCCTCTCTTAAATCTCCAAAATCTGCACCATTATAAATTTTAAGTCGGTGACCATTTACCTTGAATGTGCCTTTAGTGGGATGAGTTACCTCGATGGTTCCGTATGGAAAAATTATTTTGATCATAAATGGACCTGGCCATCTTAATTTCAGCTTTCCCGGAAATAGTTTAAGCCTTGAGTTGTATAGTAAGACCAGGTCCCCTACCTCGAATTGTTTTGATCTCTTGAGACTTGCATCGTGGCGTCGCTTTGTTGCTTCCTTGTACAGTTTTGAGTTTTCATAGGCTTCCATTCTCCACTCATCCAGCTCGTTTATCTGCATCATTCTTCTCTTTCCTGCAGTTCTAATATCAAAATTTAAAAATTTTATGGCCCAAAAAGCTTTGTGTTCTAACTCAAATGGCAGATGACAACTTTTTCCGTATACAAGTTTGTATGGGGATGTCCCTAGAGGTGTTTTAAAAGCTGTTCTATATGCCCATAAAGCACCATCTACTCTAACTGCCCAATCTTTTCTATTTGATTCAACCATTTTTTCTAGAATGCACTTAAGTTCTCGGTTTGCTACTTCAACTTGCCCGCTGGTTTGGGGGTGATATGGGGTAGCTGTCCTGTGGTATACTCCATATTTCTTTAGGACTCTTTTGAATTGGGTATTACAGAAATGAGCACCCCTATCACTGATGATAGCTCTTGGTGTGCCAAATCAGGAGAACAATTTTTTGAGAAATTTAACTACTACCCTGGCATCATTTGTAGGAAAAGCTTCCGCTTCAACCCATTTTGACATATAATCAACTGCCACTAGGATGTACTTGTTTCCAAACAAACTAGGGAATGGTCCCATAAAATCTATACCCCATACATCAAATATTTCACATGACAACATATATGTTTGAGGCATTTCATCACGTTTAGAAATATTACCTGTTCTTTGGCATCTATCACATGAGGCAACATACCTGTTGGAGTATTTAAATAGAGTGGGCCAATAAAAACCTAATTCGAGTATTTTGTGTGCTGTCTTAATACCACTGTAGTGTCCTCTTGAGGGTCCTGAATGGCAATGTTTTAGGATTTTGCTTGCTTCCATTTTCGTAACGCATCTTCGAATTCCTGATCTGAACATATGCAGAAAAGAAAAGGATCTTCCCAAAAATAATTTTTCATATCAATAAAGAATTGCTTCTTTTGGTGATGTGTTAATTTTCTTGACAAGATACTAACTGCTAAATTATTCACAATATTTGCAAACCATGGTACCTCAGAATGTTTTATAGAAAAGAGTTGTTCTTTGGGAAGTGAATCATTTATTTCACTTTCATTGAGCTCTTTGGTGTGCGGATTTTCAAGTCTAGACAGGTGATCCGCTGCAAGATTCTCGGCTCCCTTCTTATCTTGTATTTCCAAGTCGAATTCCTGTAAGAGTAAAATCCATCTTATGAGTCTGGGTTTTGCATCAGGTTTGTTTAAAAGATAACGAAGAGCTGAATGGTCAGTGTAAACGACAAATTTAGACAATATTAAATACTATCTAAATTTTTCAAAAGTAAAAACTACAGCTAGCAATTCTTTCTCTGTAGTGGTGTAGTTTTCATGTGCGGGTGTTAATGTTCTGCTAGCATAGTAAATTGGCTGAAAATGCTTGTTTCTTCATTGTCCCAAAACCGCACCTACTGTAAAATCACTTGCATCACACATTAGTTCAAAGGGTAAGTTTCAATCAGGGGCAATTATAATCGGAGCATTTATTAATTTATCCTTAATGACATTAAATGCATCTAAACATTCCTGATTGAAATTAAAAGGAACATCTTTTTCTAGTAATTTTGTCAAAGGCTTAGCTATTTTAGAAAAATCTTTAATAAATTTTCTATAAAACCCTGCATGTCCTAAAAAGCTTCTAATAGCCTTAACTAAACTAGGGGAGGTAATTTTTCTATAGTTTCAACCTTCGCTTTATCTACCTCAATCCCTTTACTAGAAATATTATGTCCTAAGATAATTCCTTCTCTAACCATAAAGTGACATTTTACCCAATTCAAAACAAGGTTGGTTTTCTTTAGATCTCATTAGAAGTCATTTTAAATTTTTAAGGCAAAGATTGAAAGAATTACCAAATACCGAGAAATCATCCATGAATACCTCCATGATATCTTCCACGAGTTTGTCAAAGATTGCCAACATGCAACGTTGAAAAGTAGCAAGAGCATTACATAATCCAAAAGGCATTCTACGATAAGCAAACATACTGTATGGACATGTAAATGTTGTCTTCTCTTGATCTTCAGGAGCTATGGGAATTTGGAAGTAGCCAGAGAGTCCGTCCAAGAAGCAGTAGTACATATGCCCAGATAGTCTTTCTAACATTTGATCTATGAAGGGTAGAGGAAGTGATCTTTTACGGTGGCATCATTGAGCTTTCTATAGTCTATCTGAGACTCTCTATCCCGTGCTTGATTCTTGTGGGGATTAATTCATTCTTCTCATTGGGCACTACTGTCATACCTCCTTTCTTTGGAACTACCTACACAAGACTTACCCAAGTTCCGTCAAAATAGGATAAATTATTCTTGAATCTAGAAGTTTAATTACCTTGGCTTTGACTACTTCTTTCATGTTAGGATTTAGCTGTCTTTGGGGCTGCACACACGACTTGTATTCTTCTTCCATTAAAATTTTGTGGGTGCAGAACGAGGGGCTTATACCCTTTATATCAGATATTTTCCAAGCTATGGCTTTTTTGTGTTCTCTTAGTACCTTTACCAACTCCTCTTTTTCCTTAGGTTCTAGTTCTGATTAGATAATTACTAGTAGCGTAGAATTGTCCCCGAATGCATATTCTAAGTGTTTTGGTAATTGTTTCAATTCTAGACTGGGTGGCTTATCAATGGAGGATTTTTGTTTTATTTCGTCATTGTTTTCAATGCTTTCTTCTTTCACTTGCCTGAATGACGATGTATTCAAATTCATCTCATCGCCTTCATCTTCTTCCCTCTCTTCTTGAGTCAGGCACAGTCCATTGTGTCATCATGTATAATTTCTTGCAATGAATTTTGAATGATATGATCAGTAGTATCAATAAAATAACATGAATCATCTTGCTCTTTAGAATATCTCATGGCATCATAAATTTGAAACATAATTTCTTCATCGCCTATCCTTAATGCAAGTTTACCATCACCTACATCAATAACGGCCCTAATAGTGGCTAAAAAAGGACGTCCTAGAATTAAAGGAACATTAATGTCTCATTCGATGTCTAACACAACAAAATCAATAGGGAAAATAAATTTATCAATTTTTACTAAAACATCTTCGATAATTCCTCTAGGATATTTACTGATCTATCGGCCAATTGAATACTCATCCTAGTGGGTTTTGGTTCCCCAAGATCTAATTGTTTAAACATTTTGTAAGGCATTAGATTAATACTGGCACCTAGATCAGCTAATGCTTTCTTAATATTTAGGCTACTAATTAAACAAGGAATAGTAAAGCTTCCTGGGTCTTTTAATTTGGTTGGTAACTTGTTATGGAGGATGGCTGAGCATTCTTCATTAAGTTCCACCATCGATACTTCTTCAAGCTTCCTTTTATTCGTCAGGAGTTCCTTTAAGAATTTTGCATATTTCGGCATCTGTGAAATAGCTTCAACAAACGGTAAGTTAATATGTATTTGTTTAAAAAGTTCAAGGAACTTACCGTATTGGGCATCTAGTCGTTCCTTCTTTATCCTTGCTGGATATGGGATTGGTAGTTTACTTCCTTTGCGTACTGGATTTACATCCTCGACTCCCTCATCTCTTGCTTTGTTATCTTCGTGTGGAATTTGTTTCTTTGATTCCACTAATTCCTTTCCACTTTTTAGTGTAACTGCTTTCACCTGTTCTGTTTCTTTAGAAAAAATCTCTACCCGTATTTCACAGATCATCTTAGTAAGTAGTCCAATCGACTTAGTGAGTTCCCTGAATGACTCAGTAAGTTTTTCAACTGACGCTTGTTGATCTTTAAATGTTCTCTCAGTATCTTGGAAACGGTTTTTTGTGTCTGCCATGAATTTTGTCGGCATCTCTTTGAGCGTTGGCTTCTTTTCTTGCGGATATAGCTGATTTTGGAAATTCAAAGGAGGTTGTTGTCTTTTATTTCCTTGAATTCCTTGGCCTCCCCATGAAAAATTTGGGTGGTTCCTCTAACCTGGATTGTAAGTGTTACTATAAGGATTGTTATTAGATCTGAAATTATTACCTATATAGTTTGTCTGTTCGCTCTCTACGTCCGGTTGGTAGGGTGGATGCTCAGGATTTGCAACGGTTCCACTTGCATTGCATTGCATGACTGGGTGTACCTGCGAAGAACATAAACTATCAAGCTTTTTATTCATCATCTCCACCTGATTTGATAGCATGGTTACTGCATCAATCTTTCAGAGACTCTACTGATTTTGTCGGTTTATCCTTGTAACGCCATCGATAATTATTCAACGACATCTCTTCAATGAATTAAGTAAGTCGCTTCAGAGTTTTATTAGTCAAGGTTCCACCGGCAGTTGAATCAATTAGTTGTCTCGTTGAGGGATTTACACCATTGTAGAAGGTTTGGAATTGAAGCCATAATGGTAATCCATGCTGTGGACATCTCCTCAAGAGATCTTTGTATCTCTCCCATGCATCGTATAATGTCTCTAAATTGATCTGCACAAAAGAAGAAATATCATTCCGTAATTTAGCCGTTTTGGCTGGTGGAAAATATTTTAATAAAAATTTTTCGGTCATTTTTTCCCATGTAGTGATTGACCCTCATGGTAACGAGTTCAACCACTGCTTGGCTTTATTCCTTAATGAAAAGGGAAATAACCAAAGACGAATGGCATCATCAGATATGCCATTTATTTTGAAAGTATCGCAGAACTCTAAAAAATTTACTATATGAGTGTTCGGGTCTTCGTCTTGCAAATCATCAAATTGAACAAATTGTTGAATCATTTGTATTGTATTAGGCTTTAATTCATAATTATTAGCAGCTATAGCAGGACTAACAATACTAGATTCTACTCCTGTCAAATTGGGTTTAGCATAATCATATATAGTGCGCGGAGCATCCGCCACATCTCGTGGTGGATTATTCTCGTCCATCCCTTCAGTAGGATTGGATCTATCTTCTCGCTCTTCTTCTGTGTAATTTAGAACTCACCTAATTTCTCTGCGGCTTTCGAGCGGTAGCTTCAATTTCACTATCATATACTAGAGGTCCTGTCGGGTTCCATCTAGTCATAAACTAGAGGTACCTGCTAGGAAAAAGAAAGAAAAATAAAATTTAGAAAAAAAGTAATGGAATAAAATAAATTGCGAAATAAAATAATGGTTAAAGTAATAAAAATAGAGTTTTCTTAATACTTTAGTTCCCCAGCAACGGCGCCAAAACCTTGATCGTTGAAATCAGAGCTTTAAAATTTATAAATAGAATGATCAAACTAGGAAACTAACTCTGACAATGACTTAAAGGCAAGTGTACCTATCGAATAGTAGTATAGCTTAGGCAAGATCGGATTATTGAACCCAAAGGAACTAAAAGTAATAATACTCACTTTCTTTTTATTATTTAGCCTAAAATATGGAGTGATTGGTTGATTTAATCTAGTTTAACGACTACAAAGCTAAAGACGCAAAGACAAAAAGAACGAATTGGGAATTAACTTGAAGAAACTCAATTGATTACGACGATACCCTCAGGAAGAATCCACCTAGACTTCACTTGTTACTTATTATTGAATCATATGATTTCTTTACTTAGCTTGATCCGTAGGACTCCCTAACCTATATTAAACCCTCTCTCGAGGCGAATAACGTCTAACCCTAGGTTAATTAGTGGAACTCTCGTTCACTTATAATAACCCCCTAGAATAGCAGTAAATCAATCAATGGATTCCCATATTAGGTTTCACCCTAATCCGATAAAATCTCGTAACCCTATCTCTAGGCGTTCGATCAACTCCACTTAATTATGTTAGATCTACTCTTAAGCAGGGTCTATTCCTCCTCCACCTAAGCACATCAGATTTAGATTAAGCAATATAATTAAGAACAAACTAAGTATTTATCATGTAATTCAAAAAATAATAACAAAATTCATCTAGGTTTCATCCTCTTCAGGTATCTGAAGGGTTTAGTTCATAATGAATAAAAACATCTCAAGAGAAAACATAAAACAAAACATAAGAAATCCCAAAAACCCCCTAGAGGAATTGAAAGAGAAATCCACCATCTTGAGTAGATTTTCGACTCTTCGAGATGGATCTTCTGGCTATCTTCGAGTGATTCCCACAAATGTGATCCTTTTGGCTCGGCTCATTGGCTTAGCTCACCGCGCCCTTTCAGGATACACTCAGGGTGTTTATATAGGTCTTGGAATGCTTTACTTGGCCTCTAAAGGGAAAAGCTGTCATCTACCATTTGAGCTAGAACACAAAGCTTTTTGGGCAACAAAATTTTTTAATACTGACCTCACAATTGCAGGAAAGAGAAGAATGATGTAGATGAATAGCTGGACGAATGGAGAACAAAAGCCTATGAAAACTCAAAACTGTACAAGGACGCAAAAAAGCGACGCCACGATGCTTGTCTCAAGCGATCAAAATAATTCGAAGTAGGAGACCTGGTCCTACTATACAATTCAAGGCTTAAACTATTCCCGAGAAAACTGAAGTCAAGATGGTCAGGCCCATTCATGATCAAAACAATCTTTCCATACGGCACCATTGAGGTAACTCATCCCACAAAAGGCATATTCAAGGTAAATGGTAACTGACTTAAAATTTATAATGGTGCAGATCCTAGAAATATCAGAGAGGAGCTTCTACTCCACGAACCCTCCTTTAATATCAAAAACAGGGAAAGTCTAGCTTAAGACTATAAACAAGCGCTTCTTGGGAGGCAACCTGAGTGCTAACACACTAACATTGACTTGGTCTTTCTAAAATTTTTCTAAAATGATCTAACAAAAATGCAGGATTATTAACACAGCCTTGAACATAGGCGTGCCAATGACTGTGTATAAGGTAGGGGACACACCACGGGCGTGGCGAGATCCGTGCACAAACAGGGAAAAATTCATTTCAAACAAACACGGGCTGCGATATAAGACACGCCCGTGCCGTTCAAACGTGCGAGGTTACTGACTTATCAAGCACGTGCTAGACACGGTCGTTCCCCACGACCATGTAAAGGTACTGACTTATTGAGCACGGCTAGAACACGACCGTGCCCACGATCGTGCGAACATACTGACTTATAAAGCACGGGCTACACACGCCCGTTCGACCCAACCGTGTGAATCAAAACACGGACGTGGCAAAAATCAACACGGCCGTGGCAAACCCATCTCTAAAACCCAAAATCGCGAAAAGCACAGGCAAGTTTAAAATGACACGGGCGTGTAGAAAGACCGTGCCTCAGACCCTATTTATAAAAATAACTGTCCTCTTCCCCAAAACCCAAACCCTAAAATCAGATTCCAACACCCCCTTCTTCAATCCGACCACCAAATCACCCCCTCCAACTTACCACCTTTCGATCATTCTTCTCAAAATACTAATCAAAACCAACCACATGCCCGCAGTACACACCCTTACCAGGCCGTGCACACGCTGAAGAACCCAGCACCACCGTCATGCGCCCCACCCGTGCTCGTCAAGCACCACCGTACTGGTTCTTTTTCCTTCACATTTTCGCATATTTTGTCTTAAGTTTATTTGATTTTAGATTTAATTCATATTGTTTAAGTTTATTTTCATTCTTGTCTAAGTCTTTATTAAAACATGATTCTTTATTTTTCTTGGTTGTTTTATTTTTCTTTTTGGTTGCTTTAATCTAATTTTCTTATTGATTTCCACTATTTAACGCATTGTCTGATTTACTATTAACACATGTTAGATTTTATTGCCTCACCTCATAGAAGAATTGATGTTCTAATGCAAATCATAGTTAAAATCATGATTTTATGCAACATGTTTGGTTCCATGAACTTTATTATTTTATTAACCATGATTTTAGTTAGGAATTAGTCTAATGAATAATGAAATTTTAGTTATTAACCGTAATGTCGTTTTGAGGTTTGCTGATTTTAGTATTTGTTCTTAAAGAAATATTTAAATTTGAAATTGATTTTTGATTATTTTTTAGGAAAATTCTTGCTTATATAAAGGAAGTATTTTTCAGGTATTATGTTGTCATCACGCATTAAAAGAACCGTCCCGAGCAAGAAAAGGAAGGGGCCCAGATCATCATCCGGAAATGCCTCTATCGAACTCCGACACCCATTCCTCAGATTCCCTCAACCAACTCAGGAAGAACGATACAAAGTATTTCGGGATAGACCCCTCGGAACCGATAGATGCATCGATTGGGATGCCCTACAACAAGTCGGACTCGCTAGAGATGTTCGAGCTCTCATCTCAACGGAACCATGGGAGCAATTTTTTGCGATCGTAGAACCCACATACTTGGAACTCACTCTCGATTTCTGTGCCACATTCACCCTACAGACAGTAATGACATAATTTGACGATGCCGGCACAATTCAATTTTACTTAGGGGGAACAGTACGTCGACTAAGCATACCTCAATTCAGATTGGCACTCGGACTTTATATGCCAGAATTTATAGAAGAAAATCCACTTTTTGAGTTAAACAGAGAACTCCACTGCACCCCTATTGTAACATCTCAAAATTGGGCCTAGTAGAATTGGGCCCAATGGGCCTTGGGCGTAGGAATGTTTAAAATTTTGAGAACAAGAGAATGGCATTATTACAAATTGGACTCGTTAGTTAACTGAATTTAGAGTTTACGGGGTTTCTATAAAGTCTCGGGTTTAATTGGGCCTTAGGAAAAATTTGGTATTTTAGCACTTTAAGGAGAGATGGTAAGTAGCTTCAATGCTTATTGAAATAAATGAATAAATGGTTAGCACAAGTGAGCAATTAGTAAAGAGGTTATGGCATTAAGTGAAGTACCTTGAAGGAAGAGGTTAAAATCCCTTTGTGTGCAATGTTTGGCTAATATTTTTGCACTCTTTCCTTAAGTGTCAGCCAAGAACTATTTATGGCAAGGGTGGACTTCATTATTTTTGGTAAGGTGGCTATAAGAATAAGGCAAGGTTGAAGTTTGGGAAAGGAATCAAGAGAAATAGGAATGAAAGGGGGACATGAGGCTTAATTTGTGGATGGTGTTTTGGAAAGCTTGGGTGGCCAAACTCTTATCCTAAGGGAGGATGCATGTGGACGGTTTTGAGGTAGATAGGTGGCTGAAAATTTTACCTTGGCATTTGGTAAGGCCTTGGTTTTGTTTTGGCCAAAAATCCTATTGCAACCTTTGTGTCATCTTCTCTCTTTTTGCTACTTTCTTTGTCGAAATTTTCTGACACAATAGTGCATTTTCTCTTCTCTTGAATTGGTCAAATATTCATCTTTTGTCTAATTTTCTTGATAGCCAAATATCATTGTTCATTCTCCTCCATAATTGAAACCTTTCCATCGTTGTTTCTTTCTCATTCCTTAAGCAATTGTGATATAGAGGGAGGCCGAATACCACAACATCGCCTAATCATCTTTAGTTATAGGACGATCGTGAGAAACGGGATTATAATCGATTAAGGTAAGGAAGATCTTTCATAGTCCATTCGATATCTCCATTTGGCTTTTGAGTTAATAAGATTGAAGGTTGGCTAATTGATATTGTTAGTAGGATCGATTTTTGATGCATCGAGGGAGATCACAGTCGTGGTGTTGAAATCGATAGAAAACACAACTCGTAATCAAGGTGTGTAATCCCGTACCCTTCCGAATATATGCTTGAAATGGTGAGTAAATCTCACATCTCTTTAAAAGTTTACATGAAATAATCTGTGATTCGGTATAAATACCGAAGAAAACCAGAAATCGACATCCGTGATCACTCGGGCATGCGTTTTGATCGTAGTGGTAATCATGTTTTGTAATAAAATAGTTTCGGTTAGAAATAGTGAGTGTATTTGAAAAATCATGAAAAATTGGATAAAGGGAATAAGAAAGTGAAAGAGATATCGAATAAAATCTTACTGTATATATTTTGATAAGGAAGAAACAGAGAAGGAAAAGGAATTTTATATTCTGAGATATGTTAATTTTAGTGAGACTGGTTCTGAATGACTTCGGAGTATTTTGTTCTGTTTTGGAAAAATCATATAAAATTGTACAAATTTAATTATGGGACATAATTTATATGTATGGATTCCTTAGTGAACCTATTTTCAATGATCTAAAGTAGTCCACTACTTCGATCTCCCCGGGTTCCCGCTCAACCTCCATGCCTCGCAAAAGTCCTCAAATTTTCCGTCCCCACCTTCCTCCGTAGTTCACTACGGTTTCCACAGACTGCAGTAGCATGGCCCTTCTACTTAGTGCATCTGCTACGACGTTGCGCTTCCACCTGCCTGCCTATTGATGGACTTTCTTGGGCCTTTTTGCATATCCTTTTTTGGTAGGTTTTTACTAGAAGAGGGAGTGTCGAGTCACATAAGAAGCGATTATTCTTGTTGAGGGCGCCTCTGCCCGTGGGCTTTGGAAAAATCTTTTGCTCTAACTCAAATAAGGTTCTTAAAGTAGCTGATGATCTCTTGTTCACTTTGTCACGTCTGACGATAGATGAAAAGCGTCTGAGAAGATATTTGTGATTAAGGAAAGAGAGGTCGAGAATCATTAGAGCGGTGAAACAAGGAAACTTTAAGGAATAAAATGTACAAAATGTTAAGCTAAAATTATAGAAAAATTATAGGAGAAAGATATCTGAGTCTAGTTTCAAATAAAATTTACGGATTTAGATTTGAGTTTCCTAAAACAAGTTATAGTCAATTTAGTCGGATATGCAGCAGGTTGGACGATTTCAAACTTTTATGCCCCAAATTAGTAGTTAAGCCTTAGTTATGAAATTATCGAAATACCCTTAGAGGGTAAATTACCAAAATACCCTTAGCGGGTATGATTGCAAAATTATGAAAATGTCCTTATGGCCGAATTATGGAAATGCCCTATTAAATTTGATTTGTAAAGTGTTAATGGTAGAAATACTGAAATTACTTAATAAATTTGAATTGACATCTTGCTTTATGGGCCGAATGGACATATTGATTAATAAGCAAATGTGATATTTGTTATATGGGTCAAATGTGATACTTGCTATATGGGCCAAATGTGATATGTGTTATATGGGCCTCATGTGTTAATGGGCCGTATTGATAGATTGCTTAATGGGTTGTTTTGATAAATTACCATATGGGCCAAAATGCGAAATGGGCCAACTTGTAGTATGGGCCTTATGTTGAAATTATCATATGAATATTGTTATGCCTTGTATATGTATACATGATTACATGGGTTAGGATAAAATTGAAGAGAAGTTCGGATGGCTCTGCCACAATCTAGTTCGGGTGGCTCAGCCACAAACATTTTAAATGGCTTTATGCCTGCGATTGGTGTGTTGGCGGGGTGGGTTGACTTGATCCCCAGGTGTCTTTGGTTGGTGCAGGGGTGTGTAGCGGATGGAAATTTAGGCTTGTTTGGGAATTGCATTTCACATGCATTTTTTTATTACTATATTGTTAAATTCTTAAATGGGCTCAAGCCCAATAAAATGCTTTGATGATTTGGCCCAGTGGACTTGGTAAGTGGGTTACACTTTGAGTTCTAAGTAACTCACCCCGTTTTCTTACCCTTTTTAGGTAATGATAATTGATGGAGGCTTGGGTAGGGGATGACTTCATGGGGCCATACTTCAAATGATGGTTTTGATGAACTTTGAATTTCTCTTTAAGTATTTTTACTTAATTAATTTTTCAGTTGTGATGTAATAAGGCCTTTGGTATTATTTTTATGGACTTTTACTCATGGATGGATTTTAATATGTTTTAGATACTAAAAGGAGACTATTTTAACTTTATAAATGTTTTCTTTAATTTACATATAATTAAAGAGGTTTTCTTAAAAATCACTAACTCGTAAGAATTTCTATGAAAACTCTTTTATGAATTACATTTTCAAATTCCTTTTGAATTCTTTTAAAATTCTTATAAAATTTAATCAATTATTTCTCTGAGATCAAATTATAAACTCCTATGTTCTAAAATTCATAGATTTCAAATTAACCTCAGTTTTTGATAAACTCCATCTCCAAAATAGTTTTTGAAGACCTGTTTTCCTTAAATCATTAGATGAATAGATGTATGTACGATTTGTGTGGCATACCAAGTCTGGTCTTAACGCATAGATCGGGTTTGGGGTGTTACACCTATCGCATGTTGGCACAATTTACAACCCACTAAACGCGACTACAACCCAAGTCGCTCCAAAGTGACTGCCCTTCTTCCAGCTCTCAGGTATCTTCATGCTATTCTTGCTTATACTATTACAGGTCGCAAAAAAAGCACCAGTGTCATCAACAAACAAGATGTTTATTTCTTATCATACATGTCTGAAGGACATGTTTTCGACGTGGCATACTTCATTGCGTGTACAATACAGACCAAACCGGTCAGCAAAGGAAATGAATCCTGTCAATGGGGCCTTACATCACGAGACTAGCATGACATTTCGATCTTTTCAACACCGACAATCAAATTGCCTCTCTCACACTGAGGGGGAACATGGCACCTCAAGGCATCCAGACGATGCTCCACATGAAGATGATCAAGCACCATCGAGGCACCGATTCCCCTCAATACAGACTAGCCACAAACGAGGAGGTGCCTGAGGACATTACTGATGATGTCCCACTAGTCCCAAGCCAGCAGACATCCTATCCAGCAGCTTCGATGGCAGATATCTTTGCACGCCTCACAGTTCGAAAGCGAGATTGCACCCGATAGTTTATCGACATCGGTCGACGTTTTGATGGGATCGAGGCTACCCTTCAGCAAATCTGCCATCACTTCCACATATCACCACCAACACCGCCATAGGATCCAGTCGAGGATGAGGACCTCTGAATCCTCTCTTTCATATATCTATCATTTACTTCCTTTATTTTAAAACTTTTCATTTGATGTTGCGTTTAAATTTGAACTTTTACTAGTATTAAAATTTTTTCCTTTCCTCTCATTTACCATTGGCTATCTAATTTCTTAAGAATCCCTAACCAATTATATACTACAAGCTCGTTAATAAAGTGACTTTGTAGAATTACACACCTTACACACACAAACTCTGGGATCATCCAGATTTCAGGGAGTATTACTTTCCCCACTTCTCTTTTTGATTTGGCATCTAATTATCATTATCTATCTTTGTACATTGAGGGCAATGTACATCTTAAGTGTGGGGTAATAGTGCCTAACTTTTGCATAATTTTAAAACTCAAATTAGTCTTGATCTTAAGTATTTTCTCATATTACTAATTAGGATGAAATTTCTAATGATTCATGATTTTTGTCAATATGTTTTAGAATAAGTCTTAGTTCATTGTGCATTGATAATTAAATTTGAAGAATACTAGAGAATCGAGTATGATAAGTCTACTTTCTAAAAATTAAAATTGATAGGTTGTTGAACCTAATTTGAGTATCACCTTGAAGTTCAAAATTTATAAGGATTGATGTCAAAACACCCATAATTTTTTGTGAGATTTTGAGCCTTATAGAGCATATATTCTTTTTCATGCTCACTGTATTGATTATGAGTGTGTCAACTTTGAACTTTTATTCTAGAACTTGCCTCGTTTATGCATGTCGAGACCACATTAATGATTTGATATACTGAGATGATAAAGGCACCTAGGTTTTAACCCGTTCACTCCACTAAAAAGCCTTCCTACAAATTAAACCTTAGTGAACCCCGTTGAATCTTAACAATTTTTTTTATTGACTCACCCACTAATATTAACCCAAAATCCCTTTGTTTTTGTTATCAACATTCCTTTGACTACCCCTCTATCGAGAATTGATTTGATCAATTACCGAATTAGGTTATTTTAAGCACCAAAGTTCCTTATATTATGTTTATTTTGGTTTGTTCTTAAAAAAAATCCAAGTATATTCAATATTAGTAGTATAATAAAAGAGCTTAGAGCATTTAAAACTCTTATTTTTAAAGAGAAAAAGCTCGTATTAAAGTATTTTCAAAATTTGAGTGATGAAAATACTCTTATTATAGAGTAAATTATCAATAGTAGATATTGTTAGTTTTCATTCGATGTAAATATTCATATTTAGTTCATTATTTTTAGATTAGGTAATTAGTCAATTCAATCTCGATTATAACCTCTAATTCAGCCTGTATCCACATCTTTTAACCCTAGCCCCGTTACAACCCTGATTAAAGACCTTTTGATTTGTGTATCATCTCATATACAATGGTGGAGATTTGATTTTAGGCAAGTCTATGGGATTAACTTTTTAGGTTCGACTTAGAGTGCTTATTCTTGAACCTTAAACACCTTTGAGTGATTTAAGTGAATCTTTTGTGAGGATGCCAATCCTTGTCGGCTTTGAATTAAAGGTAATCACTTAGATAAGGGGAGATACCTATGTTTTCATGCTATAAAGGTATGACTTATGTAACATCCTTAAAGCGGGGTCTCTGCATTTTGTGTGTTTGCATGTGACAATATGCTTACTGTGCTAGTTTAGCATGTTTTGGGGCCTAGGCATGACCTCGGGTTAGGCCTGAGTCATGGCTAAAATTTTTGTTTTGACACTTAGAAATAGGGAGTTAAGGAAGTTAGGGGTTAAGAGATATTATTGAAGGGTTGTGACACGAACAATCTAGTGGCGAAGTGGCAAGGGAGGCGCCACTAAGGTGCTTGGTTGGTGACGCCATATGCAGGGAAGGGGGACCTCAGGTTCGAGCTGCAGAAATCCCTTTTCTGCTTATTATTTTGACGCCAAGGTGGGAAGAGGTGTGGTCAGGTAGGACTCTGTTGGAAGGATATGGATTAAGCTAACTTTAAGTGATAGGTGTAGGACTCATTCAAACTTGTTTGAATGAGTGGATGAGAGGAATTCAAGGAGGGATGAGGGGGCGACAGCAAGTGTTTAAGTATGAGTGGGTTATGCTTGACCGAATCTTTGGGTTGTGGTGTGAGTTTAGGAAGCAATCGGTTGGTACTTGGAAAGGGGGTGAGCCAAATGTGCTTTGGGGAAAGGCTAAAATCGGCTAGCTTGAGGAGTTTTTCTTTTCTTTGTTTAGTGTCAAACCGAAACCCCTCTAATTTATCTTCTCTTTTTGTTTTTGTTCCTTTTTGCTCAAGCCGAAATCCCTCTTGTTCTCCTTCTCATCTTTACTTTCTCTTCTTTGCCGAATCTTGGGTCTATTTCCTCTCCACCTCTTCCATCTTTAAAAGCCGGAAGCCTTGTTGTTTTTCTTTTATTTTCATCTAGTATTTTGGCCGAATACCCTTAGCCTCATTCCCTTCTCTTCTCACGTGTTCTAATCCTCTTTGAAGAGCCGAATCTCTTGGTAAGTGGCTTCTTTTCTATTTGATCCTCTGTTAAAGATCTGTATTAAACTTCATTCTTGTTTCATGTGGGTAGCCAAAACCTCTAAGATCACTAGGGCGTGCAGAAACTTTCATGATTTGGTGGCCGAATCTGTCGACTAAGGTAAGGATGTGTCAAACTCTTTTGGTTTCGGGAATCATGTTATGGCCAGATGGCCTTTAGATTCCTAATGATGTGTTAAAGCTAATTGTAGGGAGGAGAGTAGCCGAATACAGTGGATTTTTGAGGTTTGGTTGCTGATTAAGGTAAGGGTTCTTGGCATTTCGGATTCGGTTATTATTCTTTCAAAAGTCGAAGACTGATTATCTTTGGTTAGGGCTTGGCCGATTGTAAAGGGAGATCCTTTGAGTAGTTTCGAGATTTGGTTGGAAACCAAATCGGCATTAAGGTGAGTGTGCCTTTGTGTGACACATCTTTGGGATTTTGGTGTTTAGCCGAATGGCTTTAATCTTAAAATTTTATGTTGGCCGATTGTAGGGTAGAGTGAGGGCTAACGTTTTGGACTTCGTTTAGATCTACAAATAGTCAGGTGTGTAACGCTTTCACACTTTGTTAGTTTGACATGTTTATTGTGTTTCTGTTATAGCCATTAAACCAGTAGTTATGCCTTGTGGGCATGAGCATGGACTTCGGGTAAGTCCCCTGACTATGAATCTCGGTATATGCTATCATGTTATTGTTAAATGTATGCCATGTGTTATTTGTATCACTATATGTTATTATGCCACGATTGATATGGACATAATGGTGGGATTGTTGAGTGGAGGGGGAAGAATTATCTGGACTGTCACCAGTGGTTTTGACCACACGATGGGTTGGCCCCGTCTTTGATTTGATAAATTGTGACTAAAGTCCGGTGGTTTTGACCACCGGTGGTTTTGACCACATATGAATATTGTGACTCGTCCAGTTGGTTTGGTACCACAGTGGGTTGGCCCCACATGTTAATTACGAGATTGTCATCAGTGGTTTTGACCACATGATGGGTTGGCCCCATCACTTGATTTGTGACTATGGTCATTAGTGGTTTTGACCACACCGATATATATTTGTGACTACGGTCACCAGTGTTTTTGACCACTAGTGGTTTTGACCACACGGGGTAGATAAAGGAGATTGGATGGTTAGGTTATGGGGTTGCATGATTTGCATGTTTTTACTAATGATTTGTGTAAATGCTTGCACTATCGGGTTGGGGATTTATACACTGAGTCTTGGTGACTCACCCCTTCCCTTATATTTTGCAGATGAGGCGTAGATTATGGATATGGAGCCGGGGAGGACTCAAGGCGGCCATGCATGCTTGTTTGGGTTTTGATTTTCTTTTAGTTACTATTTCAAATTTTATTTATTTACTTAAATTTGGTTTTGGTTTGTAATAAGGCCGCTAAGAATTAGTTTGGGTTTTTCTTTTGATTTTATTTTAATTATCGTATGCATATGATTAATAGCTTTGATTTGCTTTTAATGGCTGAAATTAAATTGGGATTTACAAAACTACACTCTATATCGAGGTTTTACAACGTTACCATTGGGTGACATTATTCACAAGGTAATGACAAAACTAATAAAGATGATTTCAAACCTAAATTTTCAAAGAACTAGTAATATCAAGCGGATTTCTTAAGCATGCATTTTCTAGATTGTTAAGCAACACAAAACGTTTTCAACAACACTTTATATAAGGTTTTCTAAACTTTAAGATCGATAACAGAGTTTTCAGTAAAATAAATCGGGGAACTTGTTTATTCAAACATTTTCACCCCGTAGCATGCTAGATTCGGTCGTGGTGTGTGTTGACCGATTTTGGGGTGTTACAATTTTGGTATCAGAGCCAAGTTCAAAGGCTCGGTTGTGGGCCCGAGGCCCAAAATGTTTAAGGTAAGGTTTTGAAAAGTTTTGTGGAAAAGGTACATGGTTTGAACAGCATGGCACCGAGTCTCCGGCACCAATCTGCCCAGGTAAGTATCCCTAACTATTGTGTGAATTATATTGGGGGAAATGGGTATTTCGGGATCGTAGATTAGAAGATTAGGAGTTATTGAACCCTAGGAATAGCTTACTCTAACACAAATTACATAAGACTTAAAGATCCACTAAACAAACACAGTGAGTACGCCGCTAAGTTAAGGGTGTGGCAAATGTTGTGCGCATGTCTAGGAATGGATTAGGGGAGCTTGGTATTTAAGCGATCTAGTGACTCACCTCCTCTTCACTCGAATCCTACTCAAGTGCGTAGTGACGGCTCACCCTAAGCGAGACAACTTATTCACAAAGCTAAATTCAATAACTAAAACCCGAAAGGGACCAGCCACCTTATTTTGTACAACCCTAAAATTAACCTATGGTTCTAGAATTACCAAAGTACCCTTGATTTAGAAGATGACCAAAACACCCCTGATTTGAAAAATGACCAAATTACCCTTGACTTGTAAAAATTACCAAAATACACTCAGTATGGAAAATTGCCGAGGTACCCTTGAATTGAAAATTTTTAAATACCCTTATTTCGTAAAATCACCTGGAACCATATTTTGGAAAATTACAAAAATACCCCTGATTTATGAGATTATTTCTAGGAAGATGACTGTGATAAGCCTTCTAGGTCACTCTGTAGAAGTAAGTAAACTATATAGGGATGTACCCCTAGAACTTCAAGGGGTCGTGTTTTTTGGCTGATTTGATGGAACTGCCATTTGGGGAGTTTGATCTGATTCTCGGGATGGATTGGCTGGTGAAGTACCAGGCCAGTTTGGATTGCGCGGCCAAGCGCATAGTGTTGATAACGATGGAAGGTATGGAGGTGGTGATGATAAGTAATAGAAGGGATTACATATCCAATGTGGTCTCTGCACTGAAGGCGAAGAAAATGGTAAGGAAGGGTTGTGAGGCATTCATGATGCATGTTTGTACTTTTGGAGCCAAGGATACAGCTGTAGAGAGTGTCCGAACTGTAGGGGAATTTGTGGATGTATTCCTAAAAGAACTTCGGTCCGCCTCCGGATCGGAAGTAGAATTCTAGTATAGACACATTCAAATCTAGCGCGGTGTTCATGGCCCGTATAGAATGGCGCCAAAGGAATTGGTGGAGTTGAAGGCTCAAATTCAGGAGTTGTTGGACCGAGGCTTCATTCGACCAAGTATATCTCCTTGGGGAGCACCTGTGCTCTTTGTTAAGAAAAAAGATGGTACAATGCGGATGTGTATAGACTACCGCCAGCTGAACAAGTTGACGATCAAAAACAAGTATCTGTTGCCTAGGATTGACGACTTGTTTGATCAACTTAAGGGTGCATCAGTTTTCTCGAAGATAGATCTCAAGTCGGGGTATCATCAACTCAAAGTGAAGGAGGCTGATGTTCATAAGACAGTATTTCGTACTCGATATGGGTATTATGAGTTTCTGGTGATGCCGTCCGGGTTGACTAATGCACCGGTAGTATTCATGGACTTGATGAATCGGGTGTTTCAACAGTACTTGGACCAATTTATCGTAGTATTCATAGACGACATATTGGTGTACTCTAGAACTAAAGAGGATCATGATACGCACTTGCGAGTAGTTTTGCAAACTCTGAGGAAGAAGCGGTTATTTGCCAAGTTCAGTAAGTGCGAGTTCTGGCTTAGGGAAGTGACATTCTGAGGTCACGTAGTGTCCGCTAAAGGGATTAGATGAACCCTCGCAAGATTGAGGCGGTGTTGGATTGGAAACCGCTTAGGGCGGTTGCAGAAATTTAGAGTTTTCTAGGTCTGGCAGGGTATTACCGAAGATTTTTGGAAGAATTTTCTCTGATCGCGGCGTCGTTGACCAAATTATTGAGGAAAGGAGTTCCATTTGTGTGGTCGAAGAAACAACAGGAAAGTTTCGACAAGTTGAGGAAGATTACGGCGAAGCTACGATCTGGTTCAAATTTTAAGGCGGGAAAGGTATTCACGGTCTATTGTGATGCATCACATCTTGGCTTGGGATGTGTCTTGATCACGAGAAAGGAAAGTAGTGGCATATGCATCTCGGCGCCTAAGACCGCATGAGGTTAACTATCGACACATGATCTAGAGTTGGTGCAGTGGTTTTACCACAAAATATGGAGACACTATTTGTACGGAGAGAAGTCGATAGTCTACACAGACCATAAGAGTCTGAAGTATCTTTTGACGCAGAAGGATTTAAATTTGAGACAGCGAAGGTGGATTGAGTTGTTGAAGGACTACGACTGCTCGATTGAGTACCATCCGGGTAAGGCTAATGTGGTGGCTGATGCGTTGAGCCGTAAGGTGGTAGCAGACTTGTGAGCGATGTTTGCTCACCTTAGTCTGTATGATGATGGGAGTTTATTGGCGGAATTGCAAGTAAAGTCGACTTGGGTAGAGCAGATTAAAGAGAAATAGTTAGTGGATGAGGGTTTGTATGCTCGGAGGTTGCAAATACAGAGTAATGGTTTGGAAGGTTACAGCTTGACTCACGATGGAATGTTGTGTTTTCAAAGGAGAGCTTGTATGCCGAAGGATGTCGAGTTGAGGCAAAGGATTCTTCAGGATGCACATAGCAGCCCATACGCTATGCATCCTGGAGGTGGCAAGATGTATCGGGATTTGCAGAGAAGCGATTGGTGTGAGGTTGAAGTGAGAAGTGACTGAGTTTGTGGGTAAGTGTCGACATGTCGGCGAGTTAAAGTCGAACATCATTCCGTCGAGTTTTCTTCATTAGGTAAAGATTCCTCAATGGAAGTGGGAAAGGATCACTATGGACTTTGTCAGTGGGCTACCCCTTACGCCTAGCAAGAAGGACTCAGTCTGGGTGATTGTGGACCGTTTGACTAAATTAGCTCATTTCATACCGGTGAGGGTTGATTATTCACTTCAGAAGTTAGCTAAGTTGTATGTGGCCGAGATAGTAAGGTTGCATGGAGTACCAGTGTCAATTATCTCGGATAGGGATCCTAGGTTCATGTCGAGGTTTTAGAGGGCTTTGCATCAGGTTTTGGGAATGAGGTTGGATTTCAGCACAGCTTTTCACCCGCAATCTGATGGACAGTCTGAAAGAGTAATTCAGATTTTAGAAGATATGCTAAGGGGCTGTGTTCTGGATTTCAGTGGTAGTTGGGAGGAGTATCTACCATTGGCGGAGTTCGCCTATAACAATAGTTATCAAGCGAGTATCCAGATGGCACCATATGAGGCACTGTATGGACGGAGATGTCGCACTCCTACGTGTTGGACAGAGTTGGACGAACTGTAAATATTGGGTCTGGAGTTGGTGGCAAAAACTGAGGATAAGGTTAAGGTGATTCGGGCTCATCTTAAGGAAGCGTCAGACAGGCAGAAGTCTTACGCCGATCTTAAGCGCAGGGAGATAGAGTATGCAGTGGGCGATAACGTTTTTCTGAAGGTATCGCCATGGAAGAAAGTGTTGAGATTTGGGCGGAAAGGAAAACTAAGTCTTAGGTTCATCGAGCCGTACATAGTGTTGAAACGAGTAGGACCGGTAGCTTATTAGCTTGAGTTACCAGCAGAGTTAAGTCAAATTCATGACATCTTTCATGTTTCGATGCTTAGGTGCTATCGATCAGATCCATCACATGTTGTGCCAGTTGCGGAGATTGAGGTGAGCTTGGACTTGTCTTTCGAGGAGGAATCGGTACAGATTTTAGACCAGGATGTCAAGGTCTTGCGTAGGAAGTCAGTCCCCTTGGTGAAAGTGTTATGGCAAAACCATGGTACGGAGGAGGCCATGTGGGAACCAGAGGATGTGATGCGGCAGCAATACCCTCAACTCTTCTGACCAGGTAATTTTGAGGTCGAAATTATTTTTAAGGGGGGTAGAACTGTAACATCCTTAAAGCGGGGTCTCTGCATTTTGTGTGTTTGCATGTGACAATATGCTTACTGTGCTAGTTTAGCATGTTTTGGGGCCTAGCCATGACCTCGGGTTAGGCCTGAGCCATGGCTAAAATTTTTGTTTTGACACTTAGGAATAGGGAGTTAAGGAAGTTAGGGGTTAAGAGATATTATTGGAGGGTTGTGACACGAACAATCTAGTGGCAAAGTGGCAAGGGAGGCGCCACTAAGGTGCTTGGTTGGTGACGCCATATGCAGGGAAAGGGAGCTTAGGTTCGAGCTGGAGAAATCCCTTTTCTGCTTATTATTTTGACGCCAAGGTGGGGAGAGGTGTGCTCAGGTAGGACTCTGTTGGAAGGATATAGATTAAGCTAACTTTAAGTGATAGGTGTAGGACTCATTCAAACTTGTTTGAATGAGTGAATGAGAGGAATTCAAGGAGGGATGAGGGGGGGATGGCAAGTGTTTGAGTATGAGTGGGTTATGCTTGGCCGAATATTTGGGTTGTGGTGTGAGTTTGGGAAGCAATCGGTTGGTACTTGGAAAGTGGGTGAGCCGAATGTGCTTTGGGGAAAGGCTAAAATCGGCTAGCTTTAGGAGTCTTTCTTTTCTTTGTTTAGTGTCAAACTGAAACCCCTCTCATTTATCTTCTCTTTTTGCTTTTGTTCCTTTTTGCTCAAGCTGAAATCCCTCTTGTTCTCCTTCTCATCTTTAACTTCTCTTCTTTGCCGAATCTTGGGTCTATTTCCTCTCCACCTCTTCCATCTTCAAAAGCCAGAAGCCTTGTTGTTTCTCTTTTATTTTCATCTAGTATTTTGGCCGAATACCCTTAGCCTCATTCCCTTCTCTTCTCACGTGTTCTAATCCTCTTTGAAGAGCCGAATCTCTTGGTAAGTGGCTTCTTTTCTATTTGATCCTCTGTTAAAGATCTGTATTAAACTTCATTCTTGTTTCATGTGGGTAGACGAAACCTCTAAGATCACTAGGGCATGCCGAAACTTTGGTGATTTGGTGGCCGAATCTATCGACCAAGGTAAGGATGTGTCAAACTCTTTTGGTTTCGGGATTCATGTTATGGCCGAATGGCCTTTAGATTCCTAATGAAGTGTTAAAGTCGATTGTAGGGAGGAGAGTAGCCGAATATAGTGGATTTTTGAGGTTTGGTTGCCAATTAAGGCAAGGGTTCTTGGCATTTCGGATTTGGTTCTTATTTTTTCAAAAGTCGAAGACTGATTATCTTTGTGTTAGGGCTTGGCCGATTGTAAAGGGAGATCCTTTGAGTAGTTTCGGGATTTGGTTGGAAACCAAATCGACATTAAGGTAAGTGTGCCTTTGTGTGACACATCTTCGGGATTTTGGTGTTTAGCCGAATGGCTTTAATCTTAAAATTTTATGTTGGCCGATTGCAGGGCAGAGTGAGGGCTAACATTTTGGGACTTCGTTTAGATCTACAAATAGTCAGGTGTGTAACGCTTACACACTTTGTTAGTTTGACATGTTTATTGTGTTTCTGTTATAGCCATTAAACCAGTAGTTATGCCTTGTGGGCATGAGCATGGACTCCGGTAAGTCCCCTGACTATATGAATCTCGGTATATGCTATCATGTCATTGTTAAATGTATGCCATATGTTATTTGTATCACAATATGTTATTATGCTACGATTGATATGGATATGATGGTGGGATTGTTGAGTGGAGGGGGAAGAATTATTTGGACTGTCACCTGTGGTTTTGACCACACGACGGGTTGGCCCCGTCTTTGATTTGATAAATTGTGACTAAGTCCCAGTGGTTTTGACCACCAGTGGTTTTGACCACATATAAATATTGTGACTCGTCCCAGTGGTTTGGTACCACAGTGGGTTGGCCCCACATGTTAATTATGGGATTGTCATTAGTGGTTTTGACCACACGATGGGTTGGCCCCATCACTTGATTTGTGACTACGGTCATCAGTGGTTTTAACCACACCGATATATATTTGTGACTACGGTCACCAGTGGTTTTGACCACCAGTGGTTTTGACCATACGGGGTAGATAAAGGAGATTGGATGGTTAGTTTATGGGGTTGCATGATTTGCATGTTTTTACTGATGATTTGTGTAAGTGCTTGCACTATCGGGTTGGGGATTTATACACTGAGTCTTGGTGACTCACCCTTCCCTTATATTTTGCAGATGAGGCGTAGATTGTGGATATGGAGCTGGGGAGGACTCGAGGCGGCCATGCATGCTTGTTTGGGTTTTGATTTTCTTTTAGTTACTATTTCAAATTTTATTTATTTACTTAAATTTGGTTTTGGTTTGTAATAAGGCCGCTAAGAATTAGTTTGGGTTTTTCTTTTGATTTTATTTTAATTATCGTATACATATGATTAATAACCTGATTTTCTTTAGTAACTGAAATTAAATTGGGATTTACAAAACTACACTCTATATCGGGTTTTTACAACGTTACCATCGGGTGACATTATTCACAAGGTAATGTCAAAACTAATAAAGATGATTTCAAACCTAAATTTTCAACAACTAGTAATATCAAACGGTAAAAGTAACATATTTTAATCCCACATTTAGTATGCTTTTGGATGATTTATCCCTGATTTATGTAAAAAGGTGCTCTTAATCCTTTCTTTTCATGTCTTATGCTCAGGAAAGCACCTAAGGATAAAAAGAACATAAAATGGGCTTAAAACGGACCAAATTGGGCCAACCCAAGAAATCGACACGGCCTAGACTTCAAGCCACATGGCCGTGCTTTGCCATTTACTTCACACGACCATGCCACGATTTATATGACTGTGCCCCAATCGACAAAATCGAGACACGGCTTGAAGACGACTTACACGGGCGTGTGCCATGGGCGTGCCCCTGCCGCGGGAAAGAGCAATTTCACTCAGATTTGGATGCTTCGAGGCAAAAAAACACATTCCTAAGTCCACTTAAACATCCTAGGAGGAATTCTACTTGAATTAGGATACTCAGGAGCCAAGTAAAGCATCTCAAAGCCTATATAAACACCCAAGGTAGCAACTAAAAAGGGAGTCCAGCAGAATTTGAAACAGGATGACTTTTTGGCCGAGGCTTTTGCCGAAGCTTTCATCTTTTAGGGAATCACTTGAAGATAGCCAATTGATCCATCTCAAGAAGTCAGAGCTCCATTCAAGACGGAGGATCTCTCCTTTAATTCCTTCAGGGGGTTTTAGGGATTTCCTATGTTTTGTTTATTCTTTACTCTTAAGATGTTTTTGTATTTAGTTATGAACTAAACCCCTCAGATACCTGAAGGGGATGAAGCCTATGATGGATTTTGTTATTTGATTTCTAAATTATATGATAAGTACTTGGTTTGTTCTTAATTATGTTGCTTAATTCAATTTGATGTTCTTAGGTGAAGGAGGAATAGACCCTACCAAAAAGTAGATCTAGCATAATTGAGCGGAGTTGATCGGGCGCCTAGAGATAGGGTTATGAGATTTTGTCAAATTAGGGTGAAACCTAATATGGGAATCTATTGATCGATTTACTGCTTCCTTAGGGGTTATTATAAGAGAACGAGAGTTCCACTAATTAACCTAAGGTTAGATGTTATTCGCCTCGAGAGAGGGTTTAATATAGGTTAGGGAGTCTCACGGATCAAGCTAAGTAAAGAAATCATATGGTTTGGGGAATAAATAATAAGTGAAGTCATAGGTGGATTCTTCCTGAGGGTATCGTCTTTATCAACTGAGTTTTCCTAAAGTCTTTCTCCAATTCAAACTTCTGTCTTTGTATTTTGTCTAAGTATTTCGTTAGTTTAATAATCCAATCACTCCATATTTTGGGCTAAATAATAGAAAGAAAGTGAGTAGTAGTACTTTTAGGTTCCCTTGGGTTCGATAAGTTATTCTTGCCTGAGTTATACTATTGTTCGATAGGTGCACTTGCCTCAATCGTTGTCGCAGTCAGTCTATAGGTTCGATCACTCTTTTATAAATATTAAAACTCAACTTTGACACGATCAATGCGATATCGAGACAAGTCGATTAAAAGAATAGGCACTAAGTGTGCGATTATAAGAAGTGAATAGCACTATGTGTGCGATGATATGGAAGCATTCAGCTTATTGAATTGGCACTGTGTGTGCGATATTGAGACAAGTCTATTAAAAGAGTAGGCACTAAGTGTGCGAGGATTAATATGCCTCGATTATGTATATAGCACTGAGTGTGCGATTAGGTTGAATGAATACTAAAGGACGATCAACATGTAATATCGAGCATTGAATAGCTTGGAGGTTGAATAATTATGTGTTAGATAAGGTATGTATTGAACCTTTGTGGTTGATTAGTTATAAGCAAGCTATGAATGAGTGAATGAGTATTTAGCTATGTCTGGGATGTTGGTATTGTACAATCATTCTGAGTTTTCGAGTATCTTATTTGATTCCTATTGGTTCAACGGGTAAGTCTGTAGTACGAATAGCAAATCCGAGCTTTGATAAGTTAAGTGAATGAATACCTGTTACAGGTATGTTGCTTATATACTAATGGTGTATATGAGGTAAGTATCCATGTGAGCATATTATGATAAGTACATCAAATTAATAATATGATATGTGATTTGGAAATATGGTAAGTTATGGCTAAGCTTATGAGTTCAAGAAAGAATGAGGTGATTTTGTCATGAGAACCATATTGGTCATTCTATTAATTTGGTTATGTGCAATACATGTTAAGTTTGTTTGTATATTGACTTACTAAGCTTTGTAAAGCTTTGGTTATGTGCAATTCATGTTAAGTTTGTTTGTATATTGACTTACTAAGCTTTGTAAAGCTTACTCTGTGTGTGTGTTTTTGCTGTTTTATAGGTCGTTGAAGCTACTGAAGGCTCGGGATTGTCAAGGATTGTCATCACACTACTAAACTTATTTTGGTACCCTTTTGAAAATGTATATGGCTAATTATGGCATGTATAGGCTAGATAGGATTATATGTTTATGAAGTGAGCATAGCCATGTGTACTGGCAAGCTTTTGAGTTGATAAATGTTTGAATGAATGAGTTATGAGGCATATATTTAGTATGTTTTGATGCATATGAAATGGTCAAGTTTTGGTTAAGCAAATGGATGATACATGTTTGAAATGATGTAGGATTTAGTTGTAATTTGGTATGAATGGAATTGGTATTGAATGTATGGATTAAGTGAACCATTTGATATGTTTTGGTTGCCATCTATGCATATAATGTTTTGGTATGTATTGCTTGTAGGTGAGACCCAAAATGGGTGGCATATTGGCCTTTTAAAAGGGCCTATAATGTCAAACGGTTGAGGCACATGGGCGTGCCTAAGACCGTGGGTAAATTGGCAGAATGTGACTTAAATTGCACATGACCTCGACACGGGTGTGCTTGATGGTCGTGTGAGAAATGGCAGTATGTGATCTAGTAGTACACGACCTTAGCACACGGGCGTGCTTGGTGATCGTGTTGATTTTGGCAGAATACTACCATGGGGAGGTCGCACGGGGGTGTCATGAAACCGTGGATGAGGCACGGCCTACCCCCACGGCCGTGTGTCCCCTGTATGTTAGAAAAGTTTCAAATTTTTATGAAATTACTTATGTATTTTGATTTAGTCCCGACTCAGTTTATAAGCATGCTTAAGGTCTCGATGACCTATTTAAGGGACATTATGGTTGATATTGATGAATGGTTGAATGATTAATTCTGTAAATGTTTCCGATCTGTTGGGTAACGCCTTTAACCCTAATCCGGTGATCAGACACGAGATAGGGGTGTTACATTTGGTCGGTATCAGAGCTACGGTTTAGTCGATTCTTGGACTAACGTAGCGTGTCAGAGTCTAGCTATACATGCCATATATCTGAAATGTGATAGTGTGATGAATCTTGACATATAAGATGTGATTTTTGTATAGTAATGGATCCCGAAAGAGCCGTAGCTGACGACTTAGAAAGTAATGCGTTTGCTCCTGCACAAGGGATAGTGTCTTCTGATCTGAGACCGACTACGAGCGGTCTAGAGGAAGAAGTTAAACAAGCTTTCTTCCAAATGATGAGTGAGTGGTTCACTCAATTTGTGAGAAATAACCCGACTATTTTACAACCTCCACCCCCGGTCAATCTCCCTCAGACATCTGCTATGCTTTCGACTATGAATATGAATCTGATGAATATGCCTCCATTTGACAAAATTCGTAAGTATGAGGCCGGAGAGTTCAGGGCTACTAATAATGATAATACAAAGAAATTCGATTCTGAAACTTGTAATGAAAGAAAAAGATCGATGAGTGATTTTTCTCAACCTTTAACGAAGAAATATAGAGATGCAAATGATAGATCAAATGCTTCAGTTGGACATGCTAGTGGAGATCGTGTGAGACCAAATGTTAGTCTGAGAACTCAAGCTACAATTGAATCAAATGATGGAAGTACTAAATGCAACAAACCTGAGTGTAGGCAGTGTGGAAGATGACATGTGGGAAAATGTTGGAGCAAGTATAGCAATAGAGTTTGTTATAAATGTGGATCACGAAACCACTTCATTTGAGAGTGCTCAGATATGGCGAGTGTTGGAAATGTCAGATCCGAGCGACTTAAGTGTAAGTGCTATGGTAAAAGACATCCAGGAAATTGTAGATTGAATAGTCAAGCTTGCTTCAGATGTGGATCGTTAGATCATTTTATTCGAGACTGCCCAGAATCTATTGAACAAGAGACTACTCAGAATTCGAGATCAGATAACACCCCAGAGAGAGATAGACCTTCCCAAAATACAAGAAATGTCAGTAGTAGTCAGAGGTTTGCGAGGAATACTGTTGCAAGATCTGAAGCTAGAACGCCTGCTAGAGCATACGCTATCCGAGCTCGTGAAGAAACTTTATCACCTGATGTTATAACGGGTACTTTTACACTTTATGATACTTCTGTGATTGCATTGATAAACCCTGGTTTTACGTATTTATATATATATATATGCATGAATTTAGTAATCAGTAAGACTTTGCCTGTAGAAACTACTGAGTTTGCTATAAAAGTATCGAACCCCTTAGGTAAAAGTGTTCGGTTGATAAAGTATGTAAGAACTGTCCATTAATGTATCGAGATATTCGTTTCCCTGTTGATCTAATGCTTCTTCCATTTGATGAGTTTGATATTAATTTGGATATGGATTGGTTGCCATTGCATGATGCCGTTGTGAACTGTGAAAGGAAGACTATTGATTTGAGATGTCCGAATAATGAAATTGTACGGATTAAGTCTAACGATTTGGTTGGATAGCATGCTGCGATATCGGTATTGAAAACTTAGAATTTTGTGAAAAAGGGATATGAGGCATATTTTGCATATGTAATTGATTCAAAAATGTCTGAAAGGAAAATTGCATCAGTACCTATTGTCTACAAGTTTTCTGATGTGTTTCCCTGAAAAGTTACCGGACATGCCTTCGATTCGTGAAGTTGAGTTTGGTATTAAATTGATGCCTGGTATGAAACCTATTTCGATAGCTCTGTATAAAATGGCACTAATAGAGTTGAAAGAATTAAAGTTACAGTTGCAAGAGTTAACTAATAGAGGGTTTACTAGATCAAGTTTTTCGCCTTGGGATGCTCCTATTCTGTTTGTAAAAAGAAAGATGGCATGATGAGAATGTGCATTGATTATTGTAAGTTGGATAAGGTAAACATAAAGAATAAATATCCGCTGCCCAGAATTGATGACTTATTTGATAAGTAAAAAGGAGTTTAACATAAATTGATTTCTGATTTGGAATCTCAGATGTGATATCGATGTTTATGTGTTATTTAGAAATAGAGTGTATATCTTTGAAAAGTTCTATAAAAGTATACAACAAATATGTGATGTCCGAAAGTTGATAAGGAAATAATAGCAAAATGAGCTCAAGGTGATTCAATTGCTTTTGATAAAGGATTGAATGAAAGTAAAATTGATCCGAGGTTGTTTGAAAGCAGCATCTGATTGTCAGAAGTTTTATGCGGACTTGAAGCGAAAAGATATAGAAGTTGATATTTGATAAACCGTAAAAGTAACATATTTTAACCCCATATTTAGTATGCTTTTGGATGATTTAGCCCTTGATTTATGTAAAAAGGTGCTTTTAATCCTTTTTTTTCATGTTTATATTCAGGAAAGCACTCGAGGATAAAAAGAATGCAAAACGGGCTTAAAACGGAGTAATTGGGGTTTAGCAAGCAATCAACACGGCCTGGCCCAAAGCCTATAAGACCATGCCTCGCCAATTACCTAGAGCATGGCCTCAACTACGTAACACACGACCGTGCATCATCCATTGATCACACAGATGTGCTTGGTGATCTACATGGTCGTGCCCAAATTGACAAACCTAAAGCACGGCCTGAATCCTGACTCACACAATCGTGCCCAAAACAACAGAATTGAGACACGACCCAACCATGATTTACACGGGCGTGTGCCATGGTCGTGCCCCTACCGCGGAGAAAGCAATTTCACTTGGATTTGGATGCTTGAAGCCAAAGAAACATACTCCTAAGTCTACTCCAGCACCCTAATAGTAATTCTACTTGAAGGAGATACTTAAGAGCCAAGTATAGCATCCAAAGCCTATATAAACAACCCAAGACAGACATTAAAGAGGAGCTTTTTAGCAGAGGCTTTTGCCGAAGCTTTCATTTTTTTAGGGAATCACTTGAAGATAGCCAGTTGATCCATCTCAAGAAGTCGAAACTCCATTCAAGACGGAGGATCTCTCCTTCAATTCCTTCAGGGGGTTTTAGGGATTTCTTATGTTTTGTTTATTCTTTACTCTTGAGATGTTTTCGTATTTAGTTATGAACTAAACCCCTCAGATACCTGAAGGGGATGAAACCTATGATGGATTTTGTTATTTGATTTCTAAATTATATGATAAGTACTTAGTCTGTTCTTAATTAGGTGGAGGAGGAATATACCCTACCTAACAGTGATCTAGCATTATTGAGCGGAGTTGATTGGGCACCTAGAGATAGGGTTACGAGATTTTGCTGGATTAGGGTGAAACCTAATATGGGAATCCATTGATCAATTTACTGCTTCCTTAGGGGTTATTATAAGAGAACGAGAGTTCCACTAATTAACCTAAGGTTAGACGTTATTCGCCTCGAGAGAGGATTTAATATAGGTTAGGGAGTCTCACAGATCAAGCTAAGTAAAGAAATCATATGGTTTAGGGAATAAATAATAAGTGAAGTCATAGGTGGAGGGTATCGTCTTTATCAACTGAGTTTTCCTAAAGTCTTTATCCAATTCAATCTTTTGTCTTTGCATTTAGTCCAAGTATTTCATTAGTTTAATAATCCAATCACTCCATATTTTAGGCTAAATAATAGAAAGAAAGTGAGTAGTAGTAATTTTAGGTTCCCTTGGGTTCGATAAGATATTCTTGCCTGAGCTATACTACTGTTTGATAGGTGCACTTGCCTCTATTGTTGTCGCAGTCAGTCTGCAGGTTCGATCACTCTTTTATAAATATTAAAACTCGACTTTGGCACGATCAAGTTTTTGGCGCCGTTGCCGGGGAATCCTATAATATTAAGAAAGCTCTATTTCTATTACTTTAGTCATTATCTTTATTTTTAAATTTCTCTTATTTTTATACATATATTTTTGTTTTTTCTAAATTTATTTCTTTCTTTTCATAGCAGGTACCTTTAGTTTATGACTAGAAGAAATCCGAGAGGATGACATTGAAGCTACCGCTCGTAGAAATCGCAGAGAAATTAGACGAGCCCTAGACTATCAAAGAGAAGAACAGCAAAGATCCAATCCTACTGAAGGGATGGATGAGAACAACCCACCAAATGTGCAATAACAGAATGCTCGCATACTATGTATGATTATGCTAAACCTAATTTGACAGAGAGAATCTAGTATTGTTAGGCCCACTATAGTCGCTAATAATTTTGAATTAAAGCCTAACACAATACAAATGATTCAACAATTTGTTCAATTTGATGGTTTGCGGGATGAGGATCCAAACACTCATATATCTAATTTTTAGAATTACGTGATACCTTCAAAATAAATGGCATTTCGACGATGCCATACGCCTTTGATTATTTCCTTTTCATTAAGGAACAAAGCAAAGCGTTGGTTGAACTTCGTTACCACGAAGGTCAATCACCACATGGGATTAAATGACCAAAAAATTCCTTTTAAAATATTTTCCACCAGCCGAAACGGCTAAATTTAGGAATGACATATCTTCTTTTGTGCAGAATGATGCAAAAACATTATATGATGCGTGGGAAAGATACAAGGATCTCCTAAGGAGATGCCCACACCACGGATTACCTTTGTGGCTTCAAGTCCAAACTTTTTACAATGGTGTGAATTCTCTAACTAGGCAAATGATTGATTCATCAGCCGGTGGAACTTTGAACAACAAAACTCCTAAAGCTGCTTATGATTTTATCGAGGAGATGTCGTTGAACACCTATCAATGGCAAATTACAAAGGCTAAACCGACAAAATCAGCTGGGTTTTTTAACATAGACATAGTGACAATGCTGTCAACACAGGTGGAGTTAATGAATAAAAAGCTTGATAATTTATGTTCTTCACAGGTACATCCAGTCATGCAATGCGAAGCGAGTGGGAATGTGGTGAATTCGAGTACCCACCTTACCAACCAGAGCGTAAAACGCGAGACAAACTATATAGGTAACAATTTCAGATCTAATAATAATCCTTATAGTAACACTTACAATCCAGTTGAGGAACCACCCAAATTTTTCGTGGGAGGACAAGGAAATCAAAGGCAGCAACCTCCTCCAAATTACCAAAATCAACCTTATCCACCGAAAAAGAAGACTAGTCTTGAAGAGATGCTGAAAAAGTTCATGGCAGCTACAGATTCTCGTCTCCAAATGACGGAAGCAACACTTGATGAACAATAAATCTTACTCAAGGAAATCAAGACTCAGGTGGGAGAGCTCATTACGTCAGTGGGAATACTTACTAAAATAGTATGTGAATTAAGGACAGAAATTTTTTCCAAAGACACAGAGCAAGTAAGGGTAGTCACACTAAGGAGTGGCAAAGAGCTAGTTGAACCACAAAGAAAGACACCACATGATGTCATCAAGGAAAAAAATGTAGAAGTTGAGAACGACAATACATTGCATAAAGAGAATAGAACACAATTCCATATCCAGAAAAATTGAAGGAAGAAAAATTGGATGCTTAATACGGTAAGTTCCTTGAACTCTTTAAACAAATATATATTAACTTACCTTTTGTTGAAGCTATTTCCCAGATGCCCAAGTATGCAAAATTCTTAAAGGAACTTCTCACAAACAAAAGGAAGCTTGAGGAAGTATCAAAGGTGGAGCTTAATGAAGAGTGTTCAGCCCTTCTCTAAAATAGACTACCATGGAAGTTAAAAGATCCAGAGAGTTTCACTATTCCCTGCTTAATTGGTAGTTTAAACATCACGAAAGCCTTAGCAGATCTAGGCGCTAGTATCAACTTAATGCCTTATCGATTGTTTAAACAGCTAGATCTTGGGGAACCAAAACCTACTAGGATGAGCATTCAATTAGCTGATAGATCTATTAAATATCCTAGAGGGGTTATTGAAGATGTCTTGGTAAAAATTGATAAATTTATTTTTCCCGTTGATTTCGTTGTGTTAGACATGGATAAGGACATCAATGTTCCTTTAATCTTAGGGCGTCCTTTTTTAGCCACTGCTAGAGCTATTATTGATGTAGGTGATGGCAAACTAGCACTAAGGATAGGTGATGAAGAAATTATTTTCCAAATTTATGATGCCATGCGATATTCTAAAGAGCAAGATGATTCATGTTATTTTGTTGACACTACTGATCATATTATTAAAAATTCATTACAAGAAATCCTGCAGGATGACACGACGGAACTGTGTCTTCCTCAAGGAGAGGGGGGAGAGGATGAAGGTAATGAGATTAGTTTGAATACATCATCATTCAGACGAATGAAAGAAGAAAACATTGAAGAAGATGACGTATTAGAACAGAAACCCTCCATCGAAGAGCCGCCCAAATTGAAATTAAAACAGTTAACCAAACATTTAGAATATGCATTTCTCGGGGACAATTCTACATTACCAGTAATCATCTCTTTAGAAATAGAACCCAAGGAAAAGGAGGAGCTGATAAAGGTACTAAGAGAACACAACAAAGCCATAGCTTGGAAAATTTCTGACATCAAGGGAATAAGCGTTGCGTTCTGTACTCACAAAATTTTAATGGAAGAAGAATATAAACCGTGTGTGCAACCTCAAAGACAATTAAACCCCAAATGAAAGAAGTGGTCAAAGACGAGGTAATTAAACTTCTAGATGCAGGAATAATTTATCCTATTTCTGGCAGCACTTGGGTAAGTCCTGTGCAGGTAGTTCCAAAGAAAGGAGGAATGACGGTAGTGCCCAACAAAAAGAATGAGTTAATTCCCACAAGAACTATTACAGGTTGGAGAGTCTGTATAGACTATAGAAAACTGAATGATGCCACCAGAAAAGATCATTTTCCTCTACCCTTCATTGATCAAATGTTAGAAAGACTATCTGGGCATATGTACTACTGCTTCTTGGACGGACTCTCCGACTATTTCCAAATTCTCATAGCTCCTGAAGACCAAGAGAATACAAAATTTACATGCCCATACGGTATGTTTGCTTATCAAAGAATGCCTTTTGGATTATGTAATGCTCCTGCCACTTTTCAGCATTGTATGTTGGCAATATTTGACAAACTCGTAGAGGACATCATGGAGGTATTTATGGATGATTTCTCGGTATTCGGTAATTCTTTCCAACTTTGCCTTAAAAATTTAAAACGAGTTCTAATTAGATGTGAAGAAACAAACCTTGTTCTAAATTGGGAAAAATGTCACTTTATGGTTAGAGAATGGATTGTTTTAGGACATAAGATTTCTAGAAAAGGGATTGAGGTAGATAAAGCGAAAGTTGAAACCATAGAAAAATTACCTCCTCCTAGTTCAGTGAAGGCTATTAGAAGCTTTTTAGGACATGCAGGTTTTTATAGAAGATTCATTAAAGACTTTTCTAAAATAGCTAAGCCTTTGTCAAAATTACTAGAAAAAGATATCCCTTTTAATTTCAATCAGGAATGTTTAGATGCATTTAATGTCATTAAAAATAAATTAATAAATGCACCAATTATAATCGCACCTGATTGGAATTTACCCTTTGAACTAATGTGTGATGCAAGTGACTTTGCAGTAGGCGTAGTTTGGGGACAACGAAGAGACAAGCATTTTCAGCCAATTTACTATGCTAGCAGAACATTAACACCCGCGCAAGAAAATTACACCACGACCGAGAAAGAACTGCTAGCTGTAGTTTTTGTTTTTCACAAATTTAGACAATAAATAATATTATCAAAAGTTGTCGTTTACACTGACCATTCAGCTCTTCATTATCTTTTAACCAAACCGGATGCAAAACCTAGACTCATACGATGAATTTTACTCTTACAGGAATTTGATCTGGAAATACAGGATAAGAAGGGAGCTGAGAATCTGGCGGCAGATCACCTCTCAAGACTCGAAAATTCACACACCAAAAGCTTGATGAACAAGAAATAAATGATTCGTTTCCTGAAGAACAACTCTTTTCTTTAACGCATTCTGAAGTACCATGGTTTGCAAATATTGCGAATTATTTAGTAGCTAACGTCTTGTCAAGAAAATTAACACATCACCAAAAGAAGCGATTCTTCGCTAATGTGAAATATTATTTTTGGGAAGATCCCTTTCTTTTTCACATATGTGCAGATCAGGTAATTCAAAGATGCATTACAAAGAGAGAAGCAAGAAAAATCCTGGAACATTGTCATTCAGGACCATCAGGAGGACATTACAGTGGTATTAAGACAGCACACAAAATACTCAAATCAGGTTACTACTGGCCTACTCTATTTAAAGATGCCAGCAGTGCGTTCTATGGCGTGTGATAAATGCCAAAGAAGCGGTAATATTTCTAAAAAATGCCTCAAACATATATGTTGTCATGTGAAATATTTGATATATGGGGTATTGATTTTATGGGACCTTTCCCTAGTTCATTTGGAAATAAATACATCCTAGTAGCAGTTGATTACATGTCAAAATGGGTAGAAGCAAAAGCCTTACCTACCAATGATGCCAGGGTAGTAGTTAAATTTCTCAAGAAACTATTCTCCCGATTTGGGACACCTAGAGCCATCATTAGTGATAGGGGTACCCATTTCTATAATACGCAATTTGAAAAAGTTCTAAAGAAATATGGAGTATGCCATAGAACAGCCACCCCACATCATCCTCAAACTAGCGGACAAGTTGAGGTAGCAAATCGAGAGCTTAAGAGATCCTAGAAAAAACGGTTGAATCAAATAGAAAAGATTGGGCAGTTAAGGTAGATGATGCTTTATGGGCCTACAAAACAGCATTCAAAACACCTCTAGGAACATCCCCATACAAACTTGTATACGGAAAAGTGTCATCTACCATTTGAGCTAGAACACGAGCTTTTGGGCAACAAAATTTTGAATACCGACCTCACAATTGCAGGAAAGAGAAGAATGATGCAGATGAACGAGCTGGATGAATGGAGAACAGAAGCCTATGAAAACTCAAAACTGTACAAGAAAGCAACAAAGCGACGCCACGATGCTCGTCTCAAGCGATCAAAATAATTTGAAGTAGGATACCTGGTCCTACTATACAATTCAAGGCTTAAACTATTCCCGAGAAAACTGAAGTCAAGATGGTCAGGCCCATTCATGATCAAAACAATCTTTCCATACGGCACCATTGAGGTAACTCATCCCACAAAAGGCACATTCAAGGTAAATGGTCATCGACTTAAAATTTATAATGGTGCAGATCCTGGAAATATCAAAGTGGAGCTTCTACTCCACGAACCCTCCTTTAATATCAAAAACAGGGAAAGTTTAGCTTAAGACTATAAACAAGCGCTTCTCGGGAGGCAACTAGAGTGCTAACACACTAACATTGACTTGGTCTTTCTAAAATTTTTCTAAAATGATCTAACAAAAATACAAGAGTATTAACACAACCTTGAACACAGGCGTGCCAATGACCGTGTATAAGGCAAGGGACACACCACGGGCGTGGCGGGATCCGTGCACAAATAGGGAAAATTCATTTCAAACAAACATGGGCTGTGATATAAGACACGCCCGCGCCGTTCAAATGTGCGAGGTTACTGACTTATCAAGCACGTGCTAGACACGGCCGTTCCCCACGACCATGTAAAGCTACTGACTTATTGAGCACGGCTAGAACACGACTGTGCCCATGACCATGCGAACATACTGACTTATAAAGCACGGGCTACACACACCCGTTCAACCCAACTGTGTGAATCAAAACACGGGCGTGGTAAAAATAGACACGACCGTGGCAAACCCATCTAAACGCGCCTAAAACCCAAAATCGTGAAAAGCCTAGGCAAGTTTAAACAACACGGGCGTGTAGAAAAATCGTGCCTCAGACCCTATTTATGAAAATAACCGTCCTCTTCCCCAAAACCCGAACCCTAAAATCAGATTCCAACACCCCTTTCTTCAATCCGGCCACCAAATCACCCCCTCCAACTCACCTCCTTTCGATCATTCTTCTCAAAATACTAATCAAAACCAACCACACACCCAAGACACACCCTTACCAAAGCCGTGCCCACTGAAAAACCAAAGACCACCTCCGTCGCGCCCCACCACTAAATCAAGCACCACCGTGCCTGGCTCTTTTTCCTTCACATTTTAGCATATTTTGTCTTAAGTTTTGTTTGATTTTAGATTTAATTCATATTGTTTAAGTTTATTTTCATTCTTGTCTAAGTCTTTATTAAAACATGGTTCTTTATTTTTCTTGGTTGTTTTATTTTTCTTTTTGGTTGCCTTAATCTATTTTTCTTATTGATTTCCACTATTTAATGCATTGTCTGATTTACTATTAACACATGTTAGATTTTATTGCCTCACCTCATGGAAGAATTGATGTTCTAATGCAAATCATAGTTAAAATCATGATTTTTATGCAACATGTTTGGTTCCATGAACTTTATTATTTTATTAACCATGATTTAGTTAGGAATTAGTCTAATGAATAATGAAATTTTAGTTATTAACTGTAATGTCGCTTTGAGGTTTGCTGATTTTAGTATTTGTTCTTGAAGAATTATTTAAATTTGCTATTGATTTTTTATTATTTTTTAGAAAAATTCTTACTTATATAAAGGAAGTATTTTTCAGGTATTATGTCGTCATCACGCATTAAAAGAGCCATCCCGAGCAAGAAAAGGAAGGGGCCCTGATCATCATCCAAAAATGCCTCCACTGAACTCCGACACCCATTCCTCAGATTCCTTCAACCAACTCAGGAAGAATGATACAAAGTATTTCAGGATAGACCCCTCGAACCAGTAGATGCATCGATTGGGATGCCCTACAATAAGTCAGACTCGCTGGAGATGTTCGAGCTCTCATCTCAACGGAACCATGGGAGCAATTTTTTGCGATCGTAGAACCCACATACTTGGAACTCACTCTTGAGTTCTGTGCCACATTCACCCTACAGACGGTAACGACACAATTTGACAATGCCGGCACAATTCAATTCTGCCTAGGGGGCATAGTACGTCGACTAAGCGTACCTTAATTCGGATCGGCACTCAGACTTTATACGCCAAAATTTATAGAAGAAAATCCACTTTCTGAGTTAAATAGAGAACTCCATTGCACCCTTATCGCATGTTGGCACAACTTACAACCCACTAAGCGCGACTACAACCCGAGTCACTCCAAAGTGACTGCCCTGCTTCCAGCTCTTAGGTATCTTCATGCTATTCTTGCTCATACTATTATAGGTCGCAAAGAAAACACCAGTGTCGTCAACAAACAAGATGTTTATTTCTTATCATGCTTGTCCGAAGGACATGTTTTCGACGTCGCATAGTTCATTGCATGAGCAATGCAGCACCAAACTGATCAGCATAGGAAAGGAATCCTGTCAATGGGGCCTTACATCACGAGACTAGCCCGACATTTCGATCTTCTCAACACCGACAATCAGATTGCCTCTCTCACACTGATAGGGAACATGGCACCTCAAGGCATCCAGACGATGCTCCACATGAAGATGATCAAGCACCATCGAGGCACCGATCCCCCTCAATACAGACTTGCCACAAATGAGGAAGTGCCTGAGGACATTACTGATGATGTCCCACCAGTCCCAAGCCGTGACCATCCTATCCAGTGACTTGATGGCGATATCTTTGCACGCCTCACATAGTTCGAAAGCGATCGCACCAAGTATTTTCTCGACATCGCTCGACGTTTTGATGGGATCGAGGCTACCCTTCAGCAAATCTGCCATCATTTCCACATATCACCACCAACACCGCCACAGGATCCAGTCGACGATGAGGACCTCTGAATCCTCTCTTTCATATATCTATCATTTACTTCCTTTATTTTAAAACTTTTCATTTGATGTTGTGTTTAAATTTGAACTTTTACTAGTATTAAATTTTTTTCCTTTCCTCTCATTTACCATTGGCTATCTAATTTCTTAAGAATCCCTAACCAATTATATACTACAAGCTTATTAACAAAGTGACTTTGCAGAATTACACACCTTACACACACCAACTCCGGGATCATCCAGATTTCAGGGAGTATTACTTTCCCCACTTCTCTTTTTTTGATTTGGCATCTAATTATCATTATCTATCTTTGTACATTGAGGGCAATGTACATCTTAAGTGTGGGGGTAATAGTGCCAAACTTTTTGCATAATTCTAAAAACCCTGAAATTAGTCTTGATCTTAAGTATTTTTCTCATATTACTAATTAGGATGAAATTTCTAATGATTCATGATTTTTGTCAATATGTTTTAGAATAAGTCTTAGTTAATTGTGCATTGATAATTAAATTTGAAGAATACTAGAGAATCGAGCATGATAAGTCTACTTTTAAAAATTAAAATTGATAGGTTGTTGAACCTAATTTGAGTATCACCTTGAAGATCAAAATTTATAAGGATTGATGTCAAAACACCCATAATTTTTTTTGAGATTTTGAGCCTTATAGAGCATATATTCTTTTTCATGCTCACTGTATTGATTATGAGTGTGTCAACTTTGAACTGTTATTCTAGAACTTGCCTTGTTTATGCATGTCGAGACCACATTAATGATTTGATTTACTGAGATGATAAAGGCACCTAGGTTTTAACCCGTTCACTCTACTAAAAAGCCTTCCTAAAAATTAACCCTTAGTGAACCTCGTTGAATCCTAACAATTTTTTTTATTGACTCACCCACTAATATTAACCCAAAATCCCTTTGTATTTGTTATCAACATTGTAATATCCAAGATTTAGGGGTTATGCATTTTCACTTAGATGTGTGTGGTAGCATGCTTGTGTGTGATTTGAATGTGTTTTGGGGGCTTCGGGAACCTTGGGATGTAGGTGGAAGCCTTAGGAAAATATTTGATTTTTAAGCCTAAAAAGGGAACTACGGGAGCTAGTCCTTAAGGAGGTTAGTGTGTGGCTTAGGACACAAGAACTGAGCTAGTAAAGTGGCAAGGGAGGCGCCACTTGGAGCACAGAGTAGTGACACCACAGGGAGTGTGAAGGGGCCTAGGTTCGAGCAACGCAGGTGGCGTTTTGGAGCTTTTATTTTTCAGCAAGGAGGTGCAGTCGTGGATGAAGGGTAGATTAGGTCAAATAGCTCAAAATTTTGGGTAAATAGGAGGAAAAGAGGGGATTTGGATGAGTGAAGAAGAGTTGGTCGGTTAAGGAACTTTGGAGGGGGCATATTCGGTCATGTTTAGGGGAGCTAAGTGCCGAAATTGCTTAATCTTTTTACTCATCTTTAGACCGAAACTCTCTTCTCTTCTCTTCTCTTCTCTTCTCTTTTGTTTGAAAGCCTAAACCTACCCTCTCAGTCCTACTAAAACCGAAACCATACAAGACTTCAACCCTTTCTCTTCTTCTTTGCACTGATTCCTCTATTTTCAAAAGCCGAAAGAACCTTTTTCATTTGCTGAGATCATAGCCGAAACATCATAAACCCTCAACCCTTTCTTTTATTTTCATTTGCCTAGAAGTCGAATAACCCTCTTATTTCCTTGAGTGTTGGTCGAATCTGTCAGACTCTATTCCATTGGATCTACTAGTTGGTAAGGGTTCTTCTATTTCAATTTCTCTCCTTTTCCCTTTGATTAGCTGAAATCAAGGACACTATTCCCTATATCTTTTTGGTCAAAACCATGAAGGGGGGATTTCGAGATCCATTTGTAGCCGACGGCAGAAGGAGATCTTTTGGGATTTGAGATCCAAGATAAACAGAATGTAACATTCGGCCAAAGGCCATATTATTTTAAAGATGGCCGATTCTAACTATGGTTTTTAGGAGGAGTTCGACAGTGATAAAAGAGGAGTCTCGGGATTCAGATATATTTCGGTAAGGGTTCTAGTGCTTCGAATCTGTCTCTCATTCGTTCAAAGGCTGAAGGCTAATTATTTTTGTGTGCTAGTGCTTGGCCGATTGCAAGGGAGATGCATCACGTAGCTTCAGGATTTGGTTGGAAACCAAATCGGCATTAAGGTAAGGTGTTATCTTCATGCGACCAATCCTTTGGGATTTCTAGTTGAGCCGAATAGGCTTTTGGTTACTAACAAAGTGTTGGCTGATTGTAGGAAGGCGAAAGGCAAACGTTTCGAGATCTCGTTAGTTTCTCGTAGTTTTGGGATTTCGCTTAGATCTACGAATAGTCAGGTGTGTAACCCTACATTAATTCCTGATATATTAATGGTAGCAATATTAAACATGTGATTATGAAAGTACGAGTAACATGGCTAAGGGTACCATTCAATGGTACAGTGCATTCAGGTACGTTACCCCTTAACTCTCAGTTAATAATGTTATAAACATTGATATGGAATATGTGTGATTTCGTTATGACTTTGGGGTAAGGTACATTGCATGATCTCTGAATAATATGTATGTTGCATGGGCATATGGGTGATAATGATAAAGGGGAAGTGTTCCGGTGGTTTTTGCAGGTGATACTCAGTAAATGGATCGGGTTTTTGCATATGTCTGTGTTGGTTGTTACACACTGAGTTTGTTGACTCACCCTTCGTGGGCTAACATTTTGCAGGTGATACTCAGTAAATGGATCGGGTCGGCAGGGACTTAGTGGTGGCCATGCTAAGCTCAGCATTTTTGGGTTTCTTATGATTAAACTTGTCACGTTTTCTTATTAAGTTTTTTTTTAGATTTATTTCGGGATTTGTTTTGTTGTAATAAGGCCATTACTATTTAACTTTTTCACGTATGCATTTTAAATTTTTATTCTATTACGATCGACATCAAACAAATGGTTAAACAATTTTTCGTAAAACAACTTCAAATGTTTTGACACCTAAACACCTACGATTTTCAACATATTGATAAGCTCTAAAATTCGGCATTTCTTTCAACTTGAAATTTTTGAAACATGAAAATAACGTTTTAATGAAATACAAACTTTAATAACAACACGGTTTTCAACTTGATCATAACAAAAATCTATTTTCTTCAAAACCACCAATTTCTCTAAGATGACAAAATGAGATTTGGCTATGTTTTACTCAAGAAGCATGCCAGATCCGATCAGGGTTTGTGGGTCGGGTTTGGGGTGTTTTAGCTTGGTATCAGAGTTCGGTTCAAAACTCGGCTTGAAGGGCTTTTGGGCCCAAAACGTTTTATGGAAATGAGTTTACTAAAAGATGAGCAGGTTTTCTGGCATGGCATCTGAGTCTCTGGCCAGAGGTCCACCAGGTAAGTACCCCTAACTATTGTGTGGTTTGTATGTGGGTATTACGGGATCATAGATTAGTAGATTAGGAGCTATTGAACTCTAGGATTAGCTTACTCCCACACAAAATTACATAAAATTTAAAGACTAATTGAACAAACACATGAGTGAGTCGCCGAGTTAAGGTGTGGCAACAGGTTGTGCGCATGTCTAGGATTGGATTCAGGGGGAGCTTGGTATTTAAGCAGTCCTAGTGACTCACCTCCTCTTCGCTCGAATCCTACCTGGTGCGTAGTGACGGTTCACCCTAACCAAGAGGACTTACCCACGGGCTAAATTCAATAATTAAAACCCGAAAGGGACTAGCTACACTATTTTATAAAAAAAACCCTAGTTTTAAAATCACCAAATTACCCCCTGATTTGCAAAAACTACCTTAGATCTGAAAAAAAATTTGAAGTACCCTGATTTGTAGAAATTACTAAAATACCCTCAGTTTATAAAATTACCATACTACCCTCAATTTTTACCAAAATATTCCTATTTTGAAAAAATATCAAAAACCCCTATTTTGTAAGATTTCAAGATACCCTGATTTGAAAAATTACCAAAATACCCTTATAGGACAAATTACGAAAATACCCCTGGGTTGGGAACAGACGAAAATGTTTAAAGAGGTGACTGTGTGTAGTAGATAGTATTGATGAATGAATGTGATTCTTTGAGATAGGGTAGGAGATTAGAATGAAAACTTTGTAATGATCGAAAGAACTACTACTACACTTCTTTACATAAAACTTGTTCGTGGGTAATCAGTGGAACAGAAGTTAATGCATAAAATTTCTTAAATCAGATTAAATCGTGATCATAGACATGAGCTCTAGGGGACATGGTCATAGTGTGCGTGGGTGTGGTAGAGGCAGAATGACGTATCGAAACCAGTTAGGTCTGGTCAAGGGTCCGAGAATGAGATGCCACCACCACCAGCTGCTGGTGTGGAATATCGAGATCGACGGGGATGATGCAAGATATCACGAGCGATCTTTGCGAGTGCTTGAGAGGGTGGCTGGAGCAGGTGGAGGCATGGGAGCTCAAAAATCTGTACCTGAGCGACTCCAAGCTAATGGAGCTAAGGTATTCCGAGGTGTATCTAGTGTGGCGCCCAATACGGCTGAGTATTGGTTGGAGGTGACGGAGTGAATCATGGACGATTTGGATCTGAATACTGAGGAGAAATTGAAAGGGGTGATATTGCTTCTCTGGGATGAGTCATACCAGTGGTGGCTCACGGTTCGGGATAGTGCTGTAGTTGATGATCTCACTTAGGAGTATTTCAAGGCGGCGTATCAGAAGAAGTATATTGGGACTAGCTATATTGATGCGCAGAGGAAGGCATTTTTGAGGCTGGTTTAGGGGAGTAAGTCCGTAGCGAAGTACGAGGCAGAATTCTTAAGGTTGAGTCGGTATGCTCGAGGTATCGTGGCTACGGAGCATGAACGGTGTGTCAGGTTCGAGGATGAACTGAGGGATGACCTGAGATTGCTGATTGCTCCACAGCAGGAACGGGAGTTTATCGTGTTTGTAGAGAAGGCTAAGGTAGCCGAAGGGGTTAAGGAATCTGTAAGGCAGAATTCGGATAGGAATAGACAAAAGAGAGGTTTTGGATCATCAGGGTCGTCCGGGAGTCTCCAGAAAAGACCTAGAGTTGATGGGCCGCGAGATCGACAGGTTACTGTGGGAGGTCAGTATCGTACGTGTGCTCAATGTAGAAAGATACATCCGGGGGAGTGTTGGAAGAAGACAGGAGGATGTTTTAAGTGTGGGTCCAAAGATCATATGATTAGGGACTGTCCTATAGAAATAGACAGGAGCCAACCAGCAAGTCAGGGTTTCAATCAGGCTGGAAGAGGTGGACAGTGGCCACCGAGGGGTCGTGGTCCAGTTGGCAGAGGTGATGGTTCTGGTAGAGGTCAAGAAACACCAGGCAAAAGTGTTGGTAACACGGAGGCGAGACAGTCGGGTCTGGTATATGCGGTTCATCAGAAGGAAGATGGTGACGCACCTGATGTCATAACGGGTACGTTCTTCATCTCTGGATTACCCTTTATTACTCTGATAGATATAGGGTCAACTCATTCATACATCGCTAGTGAAGTATCTGGAACTCTGCATGTGAACTTTGAGACTGTAGCTAGGAAGATGACTATACTTAGTCCTTTAATGCAATCAATAGTAGTAGACAAACTCTTTAGGGCAGTGCCTTTAGAAGTTCAGGGGGCGCAGTTTCTAGCTGACTTAATGGAGTTGCCATTCAGGGAATTTGATCTAATCTTAGGAATGGACTGGCTAGTGAAGTACAGTGCGAATGTGGATTGTGCTGCTAAGTGCATGTCATTGAGAACCTCTGACGACAATGAGGTTGTGGTGATGGGCGAGAGGAAGAATTACTTGTCGAATGTAGTATCTGCCCTTAAGGCGGAAAAGATGGTAAGAAAGGGGTGTGTAGCTTTTTCGATGTTGGTCAGTGCCTTAGAGGCTAAGGAAGCAGTTGTAGGAGGGGTCAAGACGGTAAGAGAATTTGTGGATGTCTTTTCGGAGGAGCTGCCTGAGTTACCCCTGGACAGAGAGGTAGAGTTTGGAATTGATTTGCTGCCAGGTACAGCTCCTGTGTCAATTGCTCTGTATAGGATGGCACCAAAGGAGTTGGTAGAGCTTAAGGCTCAGATTCAAGAGTTGCTTGATCATGGGTTCATCCGACCCAGTGTGTCTCCATGGGGAGCACCGGTCCTATTCGTGAAAAAGAAGGACGGGACTATGTGCATGTGCATAGATTACCGGTAGTTGAATAAGCTAACCATCAAGAACAAGTATCCATTACCGAGGATAGACGACTTATTTGATCAGTTGAAGGGGGTTGCAGTATTTTCAAAAATAGATCTACAGTCGAAATATCATCAGCTTAGGGTGAAGGAAGAAGATATCCATAAGACAGCTTTCTGGACAAGATATGGGCATTATGAGTTCTTAGCAATGCTGTTTGGATTGACGAACGCCCCAGCTGCGTTCATGGATATGATGAACCAGGTTTTCTAACCCTACTTGGATCAGTTCGTCGTTGTGTTCATAGACGACATCCTAGTGTTTTCCAAGTCTGAGGAAGAGCATGATGAGCATCTCTGGGCAGTATTGCAAGTGTTAAGGGAAAATAAGTTATATGCCAAGTTCAGCAAGTGCGAATTTTGGCTGAATGAAGTTGCATTCTTAGGGCATGTGGTGCCTGCAGAAGGGATAAGGGTAGATCCTCGGAAGATCGAGGCAGTATTAGATTGGAAACCACCAAAGTCTGTGGCAGAGGTTCGTAGTTTCTTAGGGTTAGCAGGCTACTACGGAGATTTGTTAAAGGTTCTCGTCAATAAAGACCTCTCGTGAAGTTGTTGAGAAAGGAGGTACCTTTCGTATGGGCGGATAAGCAGCAGGAGAGTTTTGAGAAGCTTAAGAGAGTATTGACAGAGGCTCCAGTTTTGATTCAGCCAGAAGCAGGGAAGGATTTTGTGGTGTATTGTGATACTTCTCACACAAGACTGGGATGTGTTCTAATGCAAGACAGAAAGGTGGTCGCTTATGTGTCTCGACAATTGAGGCCACACGAGGTTAACTATCCGACGCATGATCTGGAGTTGGCGGCAGTAGTTTTCGCTTTAAAAGTGTGGAGGCACTATTTGTATAGAGAAAGGTCTGTGATCTACACGGACCACAAGAGTCTGAAATATTTATTGACTCAGAAGGAGCTAAATTTGAGACAGCGAAGGTGGGTGGAGTTGTTGAAAGACTACAATTGGTCAATAGAGTATCACCCGGGCAAGGCGAATGTGGTGGCAGATGCCCTAAGTCAGAAAATAGTGTCGAATCTGAGGGCGATGTTTGCACACCTTAGTCTTTATGATGATCGAAGTTTGCTAGCAGAGTTGCAGGTGAAGCCGACATGGCTAAGTCAGGTAAAGGAGAAACAGTTGGTAGATGGTGAACTAAGTGCTAAGCTACGGCAAGTGCAGAATGGGGAATTGGAAGATTTTGGTGTGAACAGTGACAGAGTGCTGTATTTTTGGGGTAAGGTCTGTATGCCGAAGGATGTGGAATTAAGGCAGCAAATTCTTTGGGAATCGCATAGTAGCCCTTACGCTATGTATCCTAGAGGAAGTAAGCTATACAGGGATCTACGGGATCAGTTTTGGTGGCCTGGTCTGAAATGAGAAGTTACAGAATTGGTGGGGAAGTGCTTAACGTGTCAGCAGGTTATGGTTAAACACCAAGTACCTTCAGGATTGCTTCAGTCGATAAAGATTCTGTAGTGGAAGTGGGAGAGAATTACCATGGACTTCGTTAGTGGGCTTCCTCTTACGCCTACTAAAAAGGACTCGGTATGGGTGATAGTAGATCGGTTGACGAAGTCTGCCATTTCATACCAGTGTGGGTTGACTATTCTCTGTAGAGATTGGCAAAATTGTATGTAGCAGAAATTGTGAGGCTGCACGGAGTGCCAGTATCGATTATCTTGGATAGGGATCCGGGGTTTACGTCTCGATTTTAAAAAGCACTACATCATGCATTGGGCACCAGGTTGGACTTCAATACGGTATTTCATCCGCAGTCGGACGGCCAGTCTGAGCGGGTAATCCAAGTGTTAGAGGACATGTTGAGGGGTTGTGTGATAGACTTTAGAGGAAGCTGGGAGGAGTTCTTGCCTTTAGCAGAGTTTGCATACAATAACAGCTATCAAGCAAGTATTCGGATGGCACCGTACGAAGCGCTGTATGGACGAAAGTGTCGCACTCCTACGTGTTGGACAAAATTGGGGACGTCATGTTTTGGGTCTGAAGTTTGTGACGGAATCTAAAGAAAAGGTTAAGGTAATTCAGACACGGTTGAATGAGGCATCTGACAGGCAAAAGTCATATGCGGATCTTAAGCAGAAGGAGATAGAGTTTGCTGTGGGAGATCAGGTGTTTCTAAAAGTTTCGCCATGGAAGAAGGTGATGAGATTTGGTCGTAAGGGAGAGTTGAGTCCCAGGTTTATAGGACCTTATCGAGTTTTGAAGCGGGTTGGACCAGTAGCATATCAGTTAGAGTTGCCTTCGGAGTTGAAGCAGATGCACGATGTGTTCCACGTTTAGATGCTACGTCGTTACCGATCAGATCCATCTTATGTGGTGCCAGTTGAAGAGGTAGAGCTGAGACCAAATCTGTCCTTTGAGGAGGAGCCGATTCAGATCCTGGAGCCGGATGTAAAGGTGTTACGGAGGAAATCAGTTCCTCTAGTCAAAGTGTTATGGCGTAACCATGGATCGGAGGAAGCTTCGTGGGAGCCAGAGGAAACAATGCGACAGCAATACCCTCACTTATTTTAGCCAGGTAATTTTGAGGTCAAAATTATTTTAAGGGGGTAGAACTATAATATCCAGGATTTAGGGGTTATGCATTTTCACTTAGATGTGTGTGGTAGCATGCTTGTGTGTGATTTGAATGTCTTTTGGGGGCTTCAGGAACCTTGGGATGTAGGTGGAAGCCTTAGGAAAATATTGGATTTTTAAGCCTAAAAAGGGAACTACGGGAGCTAGGCCTTAAGGAGGATAGTGTGTGGCTTAGGACACAAGAACTGAGTTGGTAAAGTGGCAAGGGAGACGCCACTTAGAGCACAGAGCAGTGACGCCACAGAGAGTGTGAAGGGGCCTAGGTTCGAGTAACGCAGGTAGTGTTTTGAAGCTTTTATTTTTCGGCAAGGAGGTGCAGTGGTGGACAGCACAAGGACTCTGAAGGGATGAAGTGTAGATTGGGTCAAATAGCTCAAAATTTTGGCTAAGTAGGAGGAAAAGAGGGGATTTGGAAGAGTGAAGAAGAGTTGGCCGATTAAGGGACTTTGGAGGGGGCATATTCGGTCATGTTTAGGGGATCTAAGTGCCGAAATTGCTTAATCTTTTTACTCATCTTTAGACCGAAAATCTCTTCTCTTCTCTTCTCTTCTCTTCTCTTCTCTTTTGTTTGAAAGCCTAAACCTACCCTCTCAGTCCTACTAAAACTGAAACCATACAAGACTTCAACCCTTTCTCTTCTTCTTTGCACCAATTCCTCCATTTTCAAAAGCCAAAAGAACCTTTTTCATTTGCTGAGATCATAGCCGAAACATCATAAACCCTCAACCCTTTCTTTTATTTTCATTTGCCTAGAAGCCAAATAACCTTCTTATTTCCTTGAGTGTTGGCCGAATCTGTCAGACTCTATTCCATCGGATCTACTAGTTGGTAAGGGTTCTTCTATTTCAATTTCTCTCCTTTTCCCTTTGATTAGCCGAAATCAAGGACACTAATCCCTATATCTTTTTGGTCAAAACCATGAATGGGGGATTTCAGGATTCATTTGTAGCCGACGGCAGAAGGAGATCTTTCGGGATTTGAGATCCAAGGTAAGCAGAATGTAACATTTGGCCAAAGGCCATATTATTTTTAAAGATGGCCGATTCTAACTATGGTTTTTAGGGGGGAGTTCGACAGTGATAAAAGAGGAGTCTCGGGATTCAGATCTATTCCGATAAGGGTTCTAGTGCTTCGGATCTGTCTTTCATTTGTTCAAATGCCAAAGGCTTATTATTTTTGTGTGCTAGTGCTTGGTCGATTACAAGGGAGGTGCATCACGTAGCTTCGGGATTTGGTTGGAAACCAAATCAGCATTATGGTAAGGTGTTATCTTCATGCAACATATCCTTCAGGATTTCTAGTTGAGCCGAATAGGCTTTTGGTTACTAACAAAGTGTTGGCCGATTGTAGGAAGGGGGAAGGCAAACGTTTCAGGATCTCGTTAGTTTCGTGTAGTTTTGGGATTTCGCTTAGATCTACAAATAGTCAGGTGTGTAACCCTACATTAATTCCCAATAGATTAATGGTAGCAATATTAAACATGTGATTATGAAAATACGAGTAACATGGCTAAGGGTACCATTCAATAGTACAGTGTATTCAGTGCGTTACCCTAACTCTCGATTAATAATGTTATAAACATTGATATGGAATATGTGTGATTTCGTTATGACTTTGGGATAAGATACATTGCATGATATCTAAAAATATGTATGTTGCATGGGCATATGGGTGATAATGATAAAGGGAAGTGTTAGGTGGTTTTACCACATTATCCGGTGACTTATGTCACATATTATGAATCCGTGACTCTGTCACATTATCGAGTGGCTATGCCACGATTATAAAAGCGATGTGCGTTTCGCAGGATGGCCTTCGAGGGTGTGTAGAGATGGAGGGTCGATTTAGTAATCCCACGGTGTGATTGGCGAATACGGTGGTGTGTAGAGGTTGGATATCTAGGTGGGTTAGGGTTGCATCATTGCTTATATTTGTTATATGTGATTTGATATGCCTTAATCGTTTGGGAGTCTGTGTTGGTTGTTACACACTGAGTTTGTTGACTCACCCTTCGTGGGCTAACATTTTGCAGGTGATACTCAGTAAATGGATCGGGTCGGCAGGGACTTAGTGGTGGCCATGCTCAGCTCAGCATTTTCGGGTTTCTTATGATTAAACTTGTCATGTTTTCTTATTAAGTTTTTTTTAGATTTATTTCGGGATTTGTTTTGTTGTAATAAGGCCATTACTATTTCACTGTTTCACGTATGTGTTTTAAATTTTTATTCTATTACGATCGACATCAAACAAATGGTTAAACAGTTTTTCGTAAAACAACTTTAAATGTTTTGACACCTAAACACCTACGATTTTCAACTTATTGATAAGCTCTAAAATTCGGCATTTCTTTCAACTTGAAATTTTTGAAACATGAAAATAACGTTTTAATGAAATACAAACTTTAATAACAACACGGTTTTCAACTTGATCATAACACAAATCTATTTTCTTCAAAACCACCAATTTCTCTAAGATGATAAAACGAGATTTAGCTATGTTTTACTCAAGAAGCATGCCAGATCCGGTCAGGGTTTATGGGCCAGGTTTGGGGTGTTTCAAACTTTCCTTTGACTACCCCTCTACCGAGAATTGATTTTATCAATTACCGAATTAGGTTATTTTAATCACCAAAGTTCCTTCTATTATGTTTATTTTAGTTTGTTCTTAAAAAAAAATCCAAGTATATTCAATATTAGTAGTATAATAAAAGAGCTTAGAGCATTTAAAACTCTAATTGTTAAAGAAAAAAGCTTGTATTAAAGTATTTTCAAAATTTGAGTGATGAAAATACTCTTATTATAGAGCAAATTATCAATAGTAGATATTGTTAGTTTTCATTCGATGTAAATATTCATATTTAGTTTATTATTTTAGATTAGGTAATTAGTCAATTCAATCTCGATTATAACCTCTAATTCAAAGATGTATCCACACCTTTTAACCCTAGCCCCGTTACAACCCTGATTAAAGACCTTTTGATTTGTGTATCATCTCATATATAGTGGTGGAGATTTGATTTTTAGACAAGTCTATGGGATTAAATTTTCAGGTTTGACTTAGAGTGCTTATTCTTGAACCTTAAACACCTTTGAGTGATTTGAGTGATTTTTTTGTGAGGATGTCAATCCTTGTCGGCTTTGAATTGAAGGTAATCACTTAGATAAGGGGAGATACCTATGTTTTCATGCTATAAAGGTATGACTTATCATAATTGAATCTTTAGGGTTCTTTGAGTTGAATTATCCATGTATAAATTATCTATGAGTTATCATGAGACATTGTCAATAGGAATTATAAATTATGGAAAGTTCATTTTAATTGTAAAGTTGAGAATTTTGCTTGAGGACAAAAGCTTAAGTGTGGGGGTATTTGATAAACCGTAAAAGTAACATATTTTAACCCAATATTTAGTATGCTTTTGGATGATTTAGCCCTTTATTTATGTAAAAAGGTACTTTTAATTCTTTCTTTTCATGTTTATACTCAGGAAAGCACCCGAGGATAAAAAGAACGTAAAACGGGCTTAAAACAGAGTAATTGGGCTTTAGCAAGCAATCAACACGGCCTGGCCCAAAGCCCATACGATCGTGCCTCGACAATTACCTAGAGCACGGCCTCAACTACGTAACACACGGCCGTGCAGCATCCATTGATCATATGGACATGCCTAGTAATCTACATGTCCATGCCAAAATCGACAGACCTAAAGCACGGCCTAAATCCTGACTCACACGGCCGTGCTCAAACGACAATCGAGACACTACCAACCACGATTTACAGCGTGTGCCATGGCGTGCCCTCGCCATGAGAGAGAGCAATTTCACTTGGATTTGGATGCTTGAAGCCAAAGAAACATACTCCTAAGTCTACTCCAACACCCTAATAGTAATTCTACTTGAAGGAGATACTTAGGAGCCAAGTATAGCATCCCAAAGCCTATATAAATAACCCAAGACAATATTTAAAGAGGAGCTTTTTAGCAGAGGATTTTGCCGAAGCTTTCATTTTTTTTAGGGAATCACTTGAAGATAGCCAGTTGATCCATCTTAATAAGTCAGAACTCCATTCAAGACGGAGGATCTCTCCTTCAATTCCTTCATGGGGTTTTAGGGATTTCTTATGTTTTGTTTATTCTTTACTCTTGAGATGTTTTCGTATTTAGTTATGAACTAAACCCCTCAGATACCTAAAGGGGATGAAACCTATGATGGATTATGTTATTTGATTTCTAAATTATATGATAAGTACTTGGTTTGTTCTTAATTATGTTGCTTAATTCAATCTGATGTGCTTAGGTGGAAGAGGAATAGACCCTACCTAAGAGTAGATCTAGCATAATTGAGCGGAGTTGATCGGGCGTCTAGAGATAGGATTACGAGATTTTGCCGGATTAGGGTGAAACCTAATATGGGAATCCATTGATCGATTTATTGCTTCCTTAGGGGGTTATTATAAGAGAACGAGAGTTTCACTAATTAACCTAAGGTTAGGCGTTATTAAATCTCGAGAGAGGTTTAATATAGGTTAGGAGTCTCACGGATCAAGCTAAGTAAAGAAATCATATGGTTTGGGGAATAAATAATAAATGAAGTCTTAGGTGGATTCTTTCTGAGGGTATCGTCTTTATCAACTGAGTTTTCCTAAAGTCTTTCTCCAATTCAATCTTTTGTCTTTGCATTTAGTCTAAGTATTTCGTTAGTTTAATAATCCAATCACTCCATATTTTGGGCTAATTAATAGAAAGAAAGTTAGTAGTAGTACTTTTAGGTTCCCTTGGGTTCGATAAGATATTTTTGCCTGAGCTATACTACTGTTCGATAGGTGCACTTGCCTCTATCCTTGTCGTAGTCAGTCTACAGGTTCGATCACTCTTTTATAAATATTAAAACTCGATGTTGACACGATCAAGATTAGTGACAATGTATTTTTAAAAGTGTCTCCATGGAAGAAAGTACTCCGATTCGGACATAAAGGCAAATCAAGTTCGAGGTTCATCGGATCGTATGAGATCATTGAATGAGTTGGGCCTGTTACTTATAGACTAAGGTGGCACTTTGAGCTAGAAAAGATTCACGATGTATTTCATGTTTCAACGCTCCGTAGATCTCATTCTGATCCGTCACATGTGACTGTCCCATCCAAAATTGAGATTTAATTTGATATGACATATGAAGAGGAACTGACCCGTATCTTAGCTCGAGAAGTCAAAGAGTTGAGAAATAAAAAAATATTGTTAGTGAAAGTATTGTGAAATCGACACGGAATAGGAGAGACTACGTGGGAGCCTGAGGACTCAATGAGACAACAATGTTTGACTCTGTTTAACGGTAAGATTTTCGGGGACGAAAATCCCTAAGGGGGAGAATTGTAACAGTCTGGTTTATACCCTAGTCGAAACAGTGGTTTCGGGACCACAAATCCAAGTCTGTATAATATTTTAATAGTATTTTTCGTGTCGTTGGTATGTGACTAAGCATGTGGTAAATTTTTGTAAGCTAATTTGTTCGTCTGTGTGTCTAATTTGACAAAAGGATTGAATTGCATTAAATGTGAAATTTGTTTTCTATTTACTAAAGTGTCTATGTGTTGTGGCTTCTTAAGTGTGAGGATTTAAGTGGCAATTAAGCCAATTCTATGGCTAGTGGACGGCATTGAATGATGAAATGTATAATATTATATGTTTTTATAAATTAAAAACATTAGTTAAAATTTACATTGTATTAATATGTTATAATAAAAGAAACATTAGTAAGTGGCCTTAGTCATCATCTTCTTGCCAAAAACAAAAGAAAGAAAAGAAAGTTTGAAGCTTTGTGTATTCGGCTCTTGTAAGTTTAAATCAAGGTATGTTTTCGGTCTATTTTCGATAATTTTTACATTTTTGCAATCGTTGCTTTGAGAGCTACAAAACCCATGTACTAATTTTGAGTATTGATGATGTTTGTGTGAGATGCCATTGTTGATATGTTGAGTTTTGAAATGAGTTTAGTTGATAAATGGAAGATTTGAGCTAGATAAACATGTTTTGTTCTTAAGATTTGATTAATTTAGCTAAATAGGGCTAAACTGTGAAAATGGCAAATTGAGGGACTAAATTGCTAATTTGATGAAGAATATGGGCTTGTATGATATGTGTGAATATTCGGCTAAGCTTAGTTGTGTATTGATTTTGTGAATTTGATGTTTTAAGAAAAATGGACTAAATTGATAAAATGTACAAATGTGAGGTCTAATTTGTAAATTGCCCTAAAAATATGTGTTTGGATTGAATTGAATGAATTAGTGAATAAATGGGTTAATTATTAATATGTTTAAATCAAGAACCGAAGTAAAAGGACTTAGATCGCGGGAAAACGAAAGTGACAGAGTAACCGTTTTCATACCGATAAACCGAATCCGAGGTAAGTCACTATGCAAATAAATGTACTTGCATGAAATTGTAATTGTTTATATGACTAATGTTGATAATGGATGCTTATGAGAGGATTATGTATATAAATTCCGCGATAAGTTTAATATAGTAAGTAAGTTTGAATATAATACAAGTTGTTAGTTATTGAATTAGAAATGCTACATGTATGATGTTGAGAAATGAGGCACTAAGTGTGTGTAATTGAAATTATAAGAAGTGAATAGCATTGTGTGTGCGATGATATGAAAGCTTCGGCTTATTGAATTGGCACTGTGTGTGCGATATCGAGACAAGTCGATTAAAAGAATAGGCACTAAGTGTGCGATTATAAGAAGTGAATAGCACTGTGTGTGTGATGATATGAAAGCTTCGGCTTATTGAATTGGCACTGTGTGTGCGATATCGAGACAAGTCGATTAAAAGAATAGGCACTAAGTGTGTGATTATAAGAAGTGAATAGCACTATGTGTGCGATGATATGGAAGCATTCGGATTATTGAATTGGCACTGTGTATGTGATATCGAGACAAGTCTATTAAAATAATAGGCACTAAGTGTGCGAGGATTAATATGCCTCGATTATGTATATAGCACTGAGTGTGCGATTAGGTTGAATGAATACCAAAGGATGATCAACATGTAATATCGAGCATTGAATATCTTGGAAGTTGAATAATTATCTGTTAGATAAGGTATGTATTGAACCTTTGTGGTTGATGAGTTATAAGCAAGCTATAAATGAGTGAATGAGTATTTTAGCTATGTCTGGGACGTTGGTATTGTACAATCATTCTGAGTTTCCGAGTATCTTATTTGATTCCTATTGGTTCAACGGGCAAGTCTGTAGTACGAATAGCAAATCCAAGCTTTGATAAGTTAAGTGAATGAATACTTGTTACAAGTATGTTGCTTATATACTAATGGTGTATATGAGGTAAGTATCAATGTGAGCATATTATGATAAGTACATCAAATTGATAATATGATATGTGATTTGGAAATATGGTAAGTTATGGCTAAGCTTATGAGTTCAAGAAAGAATGAGGTGATTTTGTCATGAGAACCATATTGGTCATTCTATTAATTTGGTTATGTGCAATTAATGTTAAGTTTGTTTGTATATTGACTTACTAAGCTTTGTAAATCTTACTCTGTGTGTGTGTTTTCTCTGTTTTATAGGTCGTCGAAGCTACTGAAGGCTCGGGATTGTCAAGGATCGTCATCACACTACTAAACTTATTTTGGTACCCTTTTGAAAATGTATATGGCTAATTATGGCATGTATAGGCTAGATAGGTGTATATGTTTATGAAGTGAGCATGGCCATGTGTATTGGCAAGCTTTTGAGTTGATAAATATTTGAATGAATGAGTTATGAAGCATATATTCAGTATGTTTTGATGCATATGAAATGGTCAAGTTTTGGTTAAGAAAATGGATGATACATGTTTGAAATGATGTAGGATTTAGTTGTAATTTGGTATGAATGGAATTGGTATTGAATGTATGGATTAAGTGAACCATTTGATATGTTTTGGTTGCCATATATGCATATAATGTTTTGGTATGTATTGCTTGTAGGTGAGACCCAAAATGGGTGGCATATTGGCCTTGTAAAAGGGCCTATAATGTCACACGGTTGAGGCACACGGGCGTGCCTAAGACCGTGGGTAAATTGGCAAAATGTGGCTTAAATTGCACACAGCCTCGACATGGGTGTGCTTGATGGCCGTGTGAGAAATGGCAGTATGTGATCTAGTAGTACACGGCCTTAGCACACAGACGTGCTTGGTGACCGTGTTGATTTTGGCAGAATACTACCACGAGGAGGTCACACAGGGGTGTCATAAAGCCGTGGGTGAGGCACAGCCTACCCCCATGGCCGTGTGTCCCTTGTATGTTAGAAAAGTTTCAAATTTTTATGAAATTACTTATGTGTTTCGATTTAGTCCCATCTCGGTTTATAAGCATGCTTAAGGTCTCTATGACCTACTTAAGGGACATTATGATGATATTGATGAATGGTTGAACGATTAATTCTATAAATCTTTTCGATCTGTCGGGTAACGCCTTTAACCCTAATCCGGTGATCGAACACGGGATAGGGGTGTTACATATTAGTTTGTTGAGCTCAACTCTCATTCCTAGAAAAACAGCATGTAATCAAAGTTTCATCTTCAACTTGATTATTTAATAGGTGAAAACTTAGGTTGAAGGCAAATTCCATCTTTTAACTTTGAAAAGAAAGAAGTATAAAGCCTGCATTAGCACCTTGTTCGACCTTTGAACCATCAAATGCTAAGGTACACCAAAGATTATGTAACAAACTTATAAATAAACAAATAAGTTGACAAGTAGAGAGTGAAATAGATTGTACCTACAGAAGAAAGATGGCCTGTGGAAGCCCCAGGAAAAGTGATTGCACCTTTGCTTGCAAAATAGGAAAAAAGTAATTATGTCAAAGGACAACAAAAATAGTTTAAGGTACAGAAATGCAATTAAATCACTGAGAAATAAGGAAGGGAAAAAACTTGTATTGAGCAAAAATTAGAACATGAAAAAGAAATGTTGAATGGAAGAAGGGGGGAAATCAAGGGCATCACTACACCAAAAATGAGTATATGAAGCAAGCATGTCATTATATTCTTTAAACCTAATTATCTGAAGCCCCATCATAAATACCTACAAATCTCTAACCACCAAACCTTCTAAATAAATTTCTATTCTACATGTGGGTCATTTGAAAGTCTTAACCTCAATAAAAAGTCACAGTACTACTTATTACAAAACAAAATAAAGAACATTAAAAACAACTACACAACTGCTCTGCATCAAAGGTGTTACATGTTTTAAAACACATATTTTATCCATTGCAAAGTAGGAGAAATCCAATATCCAGTCAATATACATGTCAAAATCTATATACTATTTTAAAACACATATCTGACACAAAAAAGAAAATAATAATATGGGTCGAACATACAAATGGTTTAAAAATGGTTACATGCAAATGGTTTAAAAATACCTCCACGACCCGAATATCCAACGGTGGAGGCGGAGAGAAGATACACCGACGGAAAGCAGAGGTGAAGAACTTCCTTTTTAAGCGGCAGAGAGATGAGTCGAATAGTTTCCAGACACACGAGCGTAATTGGGGATTTAGGAAGTTTAATAGTGTTGATAATTTGTAGAGATTGAGGAATAAGGTACTCAAATTTGGGAGATTGGGGCAGAAACTAGGGATTTTGGAATTGGGGATTTAGGAAGTTAGGAAATTAGGGGAAAGAAATCAGGATTTTTGAACTGGAGGAAAGAGGGTAAATGAAATGTAAAAACAAAGAATAAAAACGACACTGTATTGCGAACAGTTATCAATATTTGTGGCGTTTAAGCTAAAAATGCTAGTAATGTATAAACATATTGCGGCGTTTAGGATAAAACGCCACGAATAACCAAGATAAAACGGCAATGTTTACGATATTAGCTTACAAATTTGCGGCATTTTTTCGTAAAATGCCGATAATTCATAACATTTTGCGGCGTTTTCTAAAAAACGCCACTAACACCGCACAAGTGAAAACGGTACTGTCTCACTGTTCACCATATTTTGCGACGTTTTGTTTGAAAGAGCCACTAAAAACAAGCTAAAAACGTCTTCGTTTTTATACCCCGAAGCTTATTTGCGGCATTTATAAGCAAAAACGCCACTAAAAGTACACATAAAACTGTAACATTTTACTGACTCTTTTGCGGCGTTTTCATTAAAACGCCACTAAAATTGCTAAACTTCTCTATTTTTTAAATTTGAATATAAACCACTTCCTATATTTTCATTTTAATATAAACAAAATATATATTTTATATACTTATATATTAAATAATATGGGTATAGTACAAATTAAATGGGATGAATCTTAGTAAATTCTAAATATTGCTTGATTATCAATAGTATATAAACATTAAAGCTCAAACCATAAACACTTGAGCTTTTAATAGTATACCTTAAACCTCAAACCATAAACACACTCTCAACCTTAAGTATAGTTGAAACTTTAATTTTGATTTTATCATACACATTTTAAAAATAAATACATCAATATATTTTTATATTGAATAAATATAAATATTTATGCATGCATATATAAATAATAATAAAATGGTGTTAATTAATTATATCAATATAATTGCATGTGTTAATATTTTACAATATCTCGATCAAATTAAAGTGTACAATTGCACACTAATTGTTCATGTATGCCTTTGGGATTTAACCCATTAATTTTGATATATATATATATATATATATATATATATATTTAAAAATAATAATTTATATATATTTATCTTATTTAGATTTATATTCTAAAAATTCAAAATTAAACCCTTAATCGTATATCTAAACATATTAACCCTAAACCACAAACATGAATCACCAACACTAAACCCCAAACTTTAAAACTCTAAACCATAACCTTAAATTAAGTACCAAAATTAATCCTAGACCATATATAAAACCCATAACTAGCCTAAACTCTAAACTGTATGTAAACCCTAAACCATAATCCTAGACCATATTTTTTGGAAATTGTACGCTAATGTTACTATAGTACAAAACATATATATATATATATATATATATATATATATATATATATATATATGCTTATATTAAATAATATAGATATAGTACAAAATGGCATGAATCTTAGTAAAATTAATACAATTACTATTTTTAGGTCCAAGCAAGTATATATCCTTAAAGCTTAACCCCCAAACATAAATATATATGTGACTGAATTTCTAATTAAATAAAATAAGAGAATGTTTACAAGTTAAGTTAAACCAAAAATATATTAAATTAATACTATCTCTTTTACGATTATATAAGAGAAATTATTTAATATATAAATTAAAAACAATCATCACATTTAAAACAACTTTAAAATTATTTTAAATAATATTATTTTAAATTATTATATTAAATAATATCAATGTAGTTCAAAATGACATGAATCTCAGAAAAATCCAATTGTTGTACATCCAATTCTCCAACCGTATCATTTCCTTGAACCATAAATTAAACGTAGCTAGCTAAACCCTAAATATAAATTTTATAAGGGACAAAAGTAATTAAAATAAAATGTTAATGCTTACCTAGACCCTAAAATAAATTAATTTTTATTAATTTCTCTAACCCCTAAAGCCTAATAGCCAAACCCATAAAATCACAACCCTTAAATTTATTTTTTTTTGCGGCGTTTTAATGAAGAATTTTTGCGGCGTTTAACAACAAACGCCACTAGTTCTTGATCTAGCCACTATAGCTCAACAAGAAAACGTTGTTGTATTGCTTAACATTTTGGCGACATTTTTTGAGAAGCGTCAATAATGCTCTTCCTATTGCAGCGTTTTTACTAAAGCGCCCTAATGATCAGACATATAACGGCGTTTCTATTAAAGCGCCTGTAACACCCTAAAAATCAGAGTGTTTATATATTGCATGAATTGGTGTTTAGATTTTAAAAGAAAATTCCTTACTTTTATTTTAGTGCTTATTGAAGTCCTAAAGAGGAGTATAGCATAATTTGGATAAGGAATAAATTTAATAATTGAGAATTTATTGAAGAGAAGCAAATGTCATTAAGACTTAAGTTAAATTAAGTGTTAATGAGTGTCATAAGTTGAGTACATGGCATGGTGGTGTTGGCGCATGAGTTATAGCATGAAGGAGAGGTTGAATCCTTGTTTAGCATCTAGATGAATTTTTATTTTAATTTTCTGCACATGTATAGCAAGTGTCGGCCAAGAGCATATATGGTAAGTGTTGACCATGTTATTTTTGGTTAGTGTCTCAAAGGATTAAGGAAATAGATAACTTATGGCATGGAATCAAAAACTTAAGGAAAGATAGGGGGAACATAAGGCACATATCAAGGGAAAATTTTGGAAACAAAATCATGGCCAATTGACCATGTTTTGGACGGCAACTTGGTATAGGGAGGGAGCCGAATTTTTGTGTTAGTTTGGCTAAGAATTGCATTTTTCTCTTTAGTCATTCCTTGCACCTTGTGCAGAATTTTTGTTTTCTCTTCTCAACTTTTCATCTTGGCGAATTGTGCATTTGGTAAAGCTCAAGTTTTGTGATCATTTGGTCATTTTTTTTATTATTTCTTTAGCCATTGCTTTGTGTCTTTTCTTTGAGTGTCGAAATCAACTATACCAAAAGAACCATCCTTTCTCTTTTCTTTTACCATGGCCGAATGTACTAGCTCCTAAAATCCATCTTTTTCTTCTCTTCTCTTTGAAATCAAACAACATCATCACCATCTCTTCTTTCTTTCATATTTTAATTCTTTTCAATCAAAGTTTCTCCATCAAACTCTCTCATGGCCGAATGCTAGAGTGCCCTTAGCTGAATCTTTATTTCTTTTTCTTTGATCATACATAGCCGAAATCTTCATCCAACACAAACACCTTTCTCAACCCTTTCTTTTCAATCGTGGAAATAGGTAAGGGATTCTTTTTCATTTTCGATTAATTAATAATATTAGGGCCGAATATTGATGGTTTTATGAAGGACCATTTGGATCGAAATAAACGTTCGTTCTAATAACGTTTCATTCGTTATTATATAGTGCAATAACGGAAGATCGGAACTCAAGTGATCGGGAGAATCGTAGAAACGTTGGAATCGATTTATTGTGTAAGGAAATCACATCCTTTTAAAGCCTCTAGTACTATTTTGATATTATTTTAGATTTAACTAATATCCCTTTGGATCTTGAAGACTTTCAAAATAGGGAAGAAAAGGCGGTGGTTAGTCACATTAAGAGGCGGATCTGTAAATCCCCATTTAAACGAAGAGCGGTTTGACGGTCAGGATTTTCCACCGGGTTGCGGACCATCTTCGAAGGAGTCAATTATTCAAGTGGTACGAACTTCCGAATCATTATCGTTGGTGGATTCTCGGCGACTAACGAATCAATAAGCGAGGAGAAGCGAAAATCAAGTGATTCAAAATCAAGAGGTAAGATTTTGGATCTATTATCGATTAAGAATATTTATCTGAAATAGTATTCTAACGGATCAAAATATGTTTTAGGTGCCGAGGATCGAGAAGGATTAGTACTCTCGGTATCGAGGTGTGTAACTTCACACTTTTTTCTCGGGTTGGATATCAATTTGGTATTGAAGTAAAATCGTAAAACGACTAGATCGGTAAAAAAACGTAATAAGCGATATTTTGACGAAAATACGTGAAAACGACTAAAATCGTGAAAATTACAAAATGCCTCTAGAAATTACTTGTTATTACGAAAATTGTATGTTTCATGAAAATGGTAGTAAAATACTATAGTTCGATAAATTGGGCCAAAATACTCTAGTTCGATAAATTGGGCCAAAATACTCTAGTTCGATAAATTGGGCCAAAATACTCTAGTTCGATAGATTGGGCCAAAATACTCTAGTTCGATAAATTGGGTCAAAATACTCTAGTTTGATAAATGGGCCAAAGCCCACTAAACTGCTAAATGGGCAAATTGCTAAATTATTTTTTTTTTGGGCCAAATGAAATGTTTAATGATAAACCCACCAATGTTATGGATTAAATAAAAAAAATTGTTATATGACTATATTTTGTTATATACGCATAATTGCATGGGGTGGGGTATATGAAGAAGAAGAATGGCCGATTGCCAAAAATCTAGTTCGGTGGCCTTGCCACAAAATTATGGCTTTTTGCCTCTAGTTCGGTGGTTCTGCCACAAAAGTTATAAATGGCTATTTGCCTCTAGTTCGGTGGCCTTGCCACAAAATTATGGCTTTTAGCCTCTAGTTCGGTGGCTTTGCCACAATTATAAAAAGGCTTAATGCCTACGATTGGTTGTTGGCGGGGTGGGTTGACTTGATCCCCACAGGTGTGATGGTTGGTACGGGGGTGTTAGCGGATGGATATTAGGTTTGGTTTGGGAAATTCATTTTACATGCATTTTAAATTATTTTATTTTATGATATATTGTTGAATTTTGTAATTGGGCTCAAGCCCAGCATAATATCTTGATGATCTGGCCCAATAATGGTGGTAAGTGAGTTGCACACTGAGTTCTAAATAACTCACCCCCTTTAATTTCTCCATCTCGGGTAATGGAAATTGGCGTGGACTTGGTAGAGGATGACTTCGTGGAGGCCATCTTGCAAAACATGGGTTATTTAAACTCTGAACTTAATAAGTATTTTTACTATTTTGGGTTATTGTAATAAGGGCCTCTATAAATAATTTATGAATTTTATGTGTGTTTGGTTTTAAACTATACTTTGGACTTTTAAATATGGGCTATGATTATATGATGTTTTATTAAAATAAATTTGGGTTTTCAAGTATGTGAAATTCTTTTATAAATATTTTATTATTATTAACTCCTTAATAAATTACCTAAAGGTTTTGATAATACAATGATTTTCAACTAATGTTTTCTAATATTTATCAAATTTAAATACTCTTCTAATTTTATTAAATCACTAAATAATATTGTAGCTTTCAACTTATTGAAGATTTAAAAATAGCTCGATTTATGTAACAAACTAAATCTAGTCTCAATGCATAGATCGGGTTTGGGGTGTTACATTTAGTGGTATCGAGCCGTTTCAAAAACTTCAATTTGTGGTTTGGGTTATAATTAATTTCTATATGAAATCGTTCAATTATATTTTAAAAACAAGTATGGCACCACAAGCATCCAAGCAACAAGTCAAGTAAGTATTTATTGCTTAATAATTACTATGATATAATCATAGGAACACTCTAGAACTTCTAGTTTTAGATGTGAAAAACCGTAGAGATTGAGGATATGTTGCGAAAAAAAAAATAACTTTATATCTCAAATCTCATAAAATATCGTTAATAAACACCGAAACAAATTTTACGATTCATAAAACTTGTAATCGATAAAACAAACAAGCTATCATGAGCACTAGAGGGCGTGGTCGTGGGACGCGATAGGCGTGGGCGTGGTAGAGGCCGAGGTGCTCTGTTGAAGCACCAAATCATATGTCAAAGTAGACGACTGCGTCAATTGAAAGTGAGAGGCGGGATCACGCGATCACATGGAAGAAGATAATGCATTGACTCAAGCAATCTGCGAGTCTTGGAAAGGGTCATTTGGAACTAGAATTGGGCCAACAACTCATGGGTCAATTTGAGCGACTTAAGTCAAATAATGCGAAGTTTTAGAGGAGTCTCGGTGTAGCTCGAATGTGGTGAATCTTGGCTCAAGTCGTGGAGCGGATTATGGATGATATGGAATGTCTTGTTGAGCAAAAGCGAGAGGAGTCAGTATCCTTGTTAAGAGATGAGGCGTGTCGTTGGTGGCTCATCATTCGAGAAGGCACCAAGTCGCATTGATTAATTGGGAATTCTTTAAAGGCGCCTTCCAAGGAAAATACGTTGGAGCGAGTTATGTAGACGTCGAAGGAAAGAATTTCGAATCTTATCCAAGGAAGTAAGGCCAGTGGCGACATATGAAGTCGAGTTTTTACGTCCGAGCCGTTATGCGGACAATTGTAGCAACAGATCACGAGCGTTGTGTGCGTTTGAGGATGGACTTAATGATGAGTGAGGGTTACGATTGCTCCTGACAAGTTAGAAATTTTTGACTCTTGTAGAAGGCCAAAATAGCCGAAGAGGCTAAGAATTGAGCAGCGAGAATCGAGGAAAATTTGAAACAAGAGAGAGACACAATGATCTAGTTCTTCAAAGAGATTCGGAAGAAACCTCGGAATGATGAATTAGTTCAAGGTAGAACCCGGTAGCAAATAATCGAAGTCGAGATTGCACCGAGTGTGGGAAAAGACATTTTGAAGAATGTTGGAGGAAAAGCGGCGCATGCTACAAATGCGGTTCAATGGATCATCGATTACAAAATTATCCTCGAAGTATGGATACGACTCAAGAAGTTCGTAATAATGATGCACTGTGGCCAGAGGTAATCAGCTGACCACCGAGAGGTCGTGGACCGGTCGTGGTGGTAATAGGGTGGGCGTGGTCAAGATGCACCGGTCGAGGCAATGGTCCTAGAGAAATCAGATGCAAGATAGCACGGGGTGGTCTATGCAGTTAGATGCCACGAGGACGGTAATGCACCAGATGTGATAACTGGTACGTTCTTCATTTTTGATGTACCTGTCATTGCCTTAATAGATATTGGCTCCACCCATTCATATGTAGCTAATGCCATATCTAGAAACATGAAATTAGAATCTGAAATTACCGATAGTGAGATGACAGTAATTAGTCCTTTAGGACAGTCGGTAATTGTTAATAAAATGTTTAAAGACGTGCCCTTGAAAATCCAAGAGGAGGTATTCTTAGCAAACTTGATGGAACTACCTTTGGCGAGTTCGATCTCATTACAGGCATGGATTAGCTGGTTAAACATCGGTGCAATTGGATTGTCTGAAAAATGAATGTCGATAAGAACCTCGGATGATAAGGAAGTCATAATGATTGGCGAGCGAAGGAACTATTTGGCAAATGTGGTATCGCACTAAAGGCGGAGAAGTTGGTGCGGAAAGGATATGGAGCATTCCTAGCCTTTATCGTGCTTTGGATGCTAAAGAGTTATCTGTGGATGATGTGAGGACGGTGAAGGAATTTCCGATGTATTTCGAAGAACTTCGGTATACCTCGGATCGGGAAGTAGAATTTGGCATTGAGCTTTTGCAGGATAGCTCCAAAGTGTCCATTGCTCCTTATAGAATGGCAAGAAGGAGTTGGTGAGCTTAGAGCTCAAATTCAAGAATTGTTGGATCGGGATTTATTCGACCAAGTGTGTCTCCGTGGGGAGCACCAGTCTTGTTCGTCAAGAAGAAGGATGGATCGATGCGTATGTGCATTGACTACAGACAATTGAATAAATTGACGATCAAGAATCGGTATCCTCTGCCGAGAATTGATGACCTGTTTGATCAATTTAAAGGAGCTTCAATTTTCTCCTAAATTGATTTGAGGTCGGGTTATCACCAACTCAAGGTTAAAGCGGAACATTTATAAGGCGGCATTTCGGACTCGATACGGACACTATGAGTTTGTAGTGATGCCGTTTGGACTAACCAATGCACCAACTGCATTTATGGACATGATGAACCGAGTCTTTCAACCATATTTAGACCGGTTTGTGGTAGTGTTCATAGATGACATATTGGTTTATTCAAGAAATGAGGAGGAACATGACCAGCATTTGCGGATAGTATTACAGCTACTTCATGATAAACAATTGTATGCTAAATTTAGTAAATGAAAATTTTGGCTAAAGGAAGTGACTTTCCTTGGTCATGTAGTATCAGCCGAAGGAATAAGGGTGGATCCTCAGAAAATTGAGGCTATTCTGGATTGGAAACCACCAACATCAGTAGCTGAAATTTGGAGTTTCTTGGGTTTGGCTGGATACTATAGACGTTTTGTAGAGGGGTTTTCATTGATTGCTGCACCCCTAACTAAATTGTTGCGAAAGAGAGCTCCGTATATTTGGACCTAAAAGCAAAAGAGAGTTTCGAGAAATTGAAGAAGATCTGACGAAGCTCTAGTTTTGATTCATAGGAGGTCAAAAAGAATTCACTATTTATTGTGATGCGTCTCACACGGGTTTGGGTTGTGTGTTGATGCAAAATGGAAAGGTGGTGGCCTATGCTTCTCGTCAATTGAGACCACACGAAGTAAACTACCCTACGCATGATTTGGAGTTAGCTGCTGTTGTCTTTGCCCTAAAGATTTGGAGGCACTATCTCTATGGTGAGAAATCTATAATTTACACGGATTACAAGAGTCTTAAATACCTCCTTACCCAAAAGGAGTTAAATTTGAGACAAAGAAGATGGGTAGAATTATTAAAAGATTATGATTTCTCAATTGAATATCATCCTGGAAAGGCTAACGTGGTAGCTGACGCGTTAAGTCGTAAGACAAGATTCGATTTGAGAGCATTGTTTGCCCATTTGAGTGCATGACGAGGATAGCGGTTTGTTAGCGAACTTGGATGAAGCCTCGTGGTTGGAACAAATCAAGGAAAAAATGGACATCGATGAGAAGTTGGGACCTTTACTTGACAAGTTGAAAATGGTGAAATTGAGGATTTTGGAATAAACACGGAGGGTGTGTTGTGCTTTCGAGGAAGAGTATGTATGCTAAGGATTGGATCTGAGGCACTGATTCTACTGGAGGCGATAGTAGCCTTTATGCTATGCATCCGGAGGAAATAAGATGTATCGAGATCTCCGTGAGCGATATTGGTGGCGGGGTTGAAGCGTGAGATTTGAATTTGTGGGAAAATGTTTGACTTGTCAACAAGTGAAGGCGAACATCAATTACCGTCGGATTGTTGCAACCGATAAAGATTCCTTTTGGAAATGGGAGAGGATAACTATGGATTTTGTTAGTGGGTTACCGTTAACACCTACTAAGAAAAATTTCGTTTGGGTAATTATTGATCGGTTGTGAAGACCGCTCATTTCTGCCGATTAAATGCATTATTCATTACGAAGTTGGCTTAAATCAGTATCCAAAATTGTGAGGTTGCATGGGGTTTTGTATCTATTATATCGGATAGGGACCCTAGGTTTACATCACGATTCGAAAGCTCGCATGAAGCCTTGGGGACAAAGTTGAATTTCGAGACGGCTTTTCATCCTCGATCGATGGTCGATCGGAGAGAGTAATTCAGATATTGGAAGATATGTTAAGAGGATGTATAATCGACTTGAGGGTAGTTGGGAGGATTATCTACCCTTTGGCGTAATTCGCATATAACAACACTATCGATCGAGCATTCGGATGGCACCTTACGAGGCATTGTATGGTCGTAAGTGTCGCTCTCCTATTTGTTGGGTGAGTTGGGCGAGCAGCGGATGTTAGGTCTGAGATGATATCGAGAGAGAGGATAAGGTAAAAGTTATTCGAGCACAATTGAAAGAAGCCTCGGATAGATGTAAGTCGTATGCGGACTGAAACGAAAGGATATCGAGTATGATGTGGGGATCGGGTTTTCTTGAAGGTATCTCCTTGGGAAAAGATCTTGATTAGGAAGGAAGGGCAAACTAAGTCCTAGATACATTGGACCTTATCGTGTCTTTGAAGCGTGTTGGTCCGATGGCTTATCGATTGAGTTACCTCGAATTGGATCAAATTCATAATATTTTCATGTTTCCATGTTGAGCGTTATAGATCGGATCCTTCGCACATTATATCTAGGTAGAAGAATTGGAGTGAATTGATTTGTCTTTTGAAGAAGAACCGGTGGAAATCTTAGACCGAGATGTCAAGGTGCTAAGAAAGAAAACCGTGCCTTTAGTCAAAGTTCTATGGCGTAACCACGAGTGGAGGAAGCTACGTGGGAGCTCGAGGATGCAATTGGCAACAATAGACTCACCTCTTTCAACCGGTAAATTTCGAGGATGAAATTTTCTTTAAGGAGGGTAAAGTTGTAACACCTTAAAAATCGAGTGTTTATATATTGCATGAATTGGTGTTTAGATTTTAAAGGAAAATTCCTTACTTTTATTTTAGTGCTTATTGAAGTCCTAAAGAGGAGTATAGCATAATTTGGATAAGGAATAAATTTAATAATTGAGAATTTATTGAAGAGAAGCAAATGTCATTAAGACTTAAGTTAAATTAAGTGTTAATGAGTGTCATAAGTTGAGTACATGGCATGGTGGTGTTGGCGCATGAGTTATAGCATGAGGGAGAGGTTGAATCCCTTGTTTAGCATCTAGATGAATTTTATTTTTAATTTTCTCGCACATGTATAGCAAGTGTCGGCCAAGAGCATATATGGTAAGTGTTGACCATGTTATTTTTGGTTAGTGTATCAAAGGATTAAGGAAATAGATAACTTATGGCATGGAATCAAAAACTTAAGGAAAGATAGGGAACATAAGGCACATATCAAGGAAAATTTTGGAAACAAAATCATGGCCAATTGACCATGTTTTGATGACAACTTGGTATAGGGAGGGAGCCGAATTTTGTGTTAGTTTGGCTAAGAATTGCATTTTCTCTTTAGTCATTCCTTGCACCTTGTGCAGAATTTTGTTTTCTCTTCTCAACTTTTCATCTTGGCCGAATTGTGCATTTGGTAAAGCTCAAGTTTTGTGATCATTTGGTCATTTTTTTATTATTTCTTTAGCCATTGCTTTGTGTCTTTTCTTTGAGTGCCAAATCAACTATACCAAAAGAACCATCCTTTCTCTTTTCTTTTACCATGGCCGAATGTACTAGCTCCTAAAATCCATCTTTTCTTCTCTTCTCTTTGAAATCAAACAACATCATCACCATCTCTTCTTTCTTTCATATTTTAATTCTTTTCAATCAAAGTTTCTCCATCAAACTCTCTCATGGCGAATGCTAGAGTGCCCTTAGCGAATCTTTATTTCTTTTCTTTGATCATACATGGCCGAAATCTTCATCCAACACAAACACCTTTCTTAACCCTTTCTTTTCAATCGTGGAAATAGGTAAGGGATTCTTTTTCATTTTCGATTAATTAATAATATTAGGGCCGAATATTGATGGTTTTATGAAGGACCATTTGGATCGAAATAAACGTTCGTTCTAATAACGTTTCATTCATTATTATATAGTGAAATAACGGAAGATCGGAACTCAAGTGATCGGGAGAATCGTAGAAACGTTGGAATCGATTTATTGTGGTAAGGAAATCACATCCTTTTAAAGCCTCTAGTACTATTTTGATATTATTTTAGATTTAACTAATATCCCTTTGGATCTTGAAGACTTTCAAAATAGGGAAGAAAAGGCGGTGGTTAGTCACGTTAAGAGGCGGATCTGTAAATCCCCATTTAAATGAAGAGCGATTTACGCGATCAGGATTTTCCATAGGGTTGCGGACCATCTTCGAAGGAGTCAATTATTCAAGTGGTACGAACTTCCGATTCATTATCGTTGGTGGATTCTCGGCGACTAACGAATCAATAAGCGAGAGAAGCCGAAAATCAAGTGATTCAAAATCAAGAGGGTAAGATTTTGGATCTATTATCGATTAAGAATATTTATCTGAAATAGTATTCTAACGAATCAAAATATGTTTTAGGTGTCGAGGAGCGAGAAGGATTAGTACTCTCGGTATCGAGGTGTGTAACTTCACACTTTTTTTCTCGGGTTGGATATCAATTTCGGTATTGAAGTAAAATCGTAAAACGACTAGATCGGTAAAAAAACGTAATAAGCGATATTTTGGCGAAAATACGTGAAAACGACTAAAATCGTGAAAATTACAAAAACACCCTAGAAATTACTTGTTATTACGAAAATTGTATGTTTCATGAAAATGGTAGTAAAATACTATAGTTCGATAAATTGGGCCAAAATACTCTAGTTCGATAAATTGGGCCAAAATACTCTAGTTCGATAAATTAGGCCAAAATACTCTAGTTCGATAAATTGGGCCAAAATACTCTAGTTTGATAAAGTGGGTCAAAATACTCTAGTTTGATAAATGGGCCAAAGCCCACTAAACTGCTAAATGGGCAAATTGCTAAATTATTTTTTTTTTGGGCCATATGAAATGTTTAATGATAAACCCACCAATGTTATGGATTAAATAAAAAAATTGTTATATGACTATATTTTGTTATATCGCATAATTGCATGGGGTGGGGTATATGAAGAGAAGAATGGCGGTTGCCAAAAATCTAGTTCGGTGGCCTTGCCACAAAATTATGGCTTTTGCCTCTAGTTGGTGGTTACGCCACAAAAGTTATAAATGGCTATTTGCCTCTAGTTCGATGGCCTTGCCACAAAATTATGGCTTTTGCCTCTAGTTCGGTGGCTTTGCCACAATTATAAAAGGCTTAATGCCTACGATTGGTGTGTTGGCGGGGTGGGTTGACTTGATCCCACAGGTGTGATGGTTGGTAGGGGTGTTAGCGGATGGATATTAGGTTTGGTTTGGGAAATTCATTTTACATGCATTTTAAATTATTTTATTTTATGATATATTGTTGAATTACGTAATTGGGCTCAAGCCCGACATAATATCTTGATGATCCGCCCAATAATGGTGGTAAGTGAGTTGCACTGCTGAGTTCTAAGTAACTCACCCCTTTAATTTCTCCATCTCGGGTAATGGAAATTGGCGTGGACTTGGGCGAGGATGACTTCGTGGAGGCCATCTTGCAAAACATGGGTTATTTAAACTCGAACTTTTTAATAAGTATTTTTACTATTTTGGGTTATTGTAATAAGGGCCTCTATAAATAATTTATGGATTTTATGTGTGTTTGGTTTTAAACTATACTTTGGACTTTTAAATATGGGCTATGATTCTATGATGTTTTATTAAAATAAATTTGGGTTTTCAAGTATGTGAAATTCTTTTATAAATATTTTATTATTATTAACTCATTAATAAATTACCTAAAGGTTTTTGATAATATAATGATTTTCAACTAATGTTTTCTAATATTTATCAAATTTAAATACTCTTCTAATTTTATTAAATCCTGTAAATAATATTGTAGCTTTCAACTTATTGAAGATTTAAAAATAGCTCGATTCATGTAACAAACCAAATCTAGTCTCAATGCATAGACCGGGTTTGGGGTGTTACAGCGCCGCTAATACTTAGATCTATAGTGGCATTTCTACTAAAGCGCCGTAAATGCTCAGACCTATAACGGCATTTCTACTAAAGCGCTGCAAATGTTCAGACCTATAACGGCGTTTCTACTAAAGTGCTGCTAATGCTCAGACCTATAGTGGCATTTTAAGGAAAAATGTCGCCTCTATTGCTCATTTTTAGCGGCGTTTTGCCCAAAAACGTTGCTATTGCACAAATTTTTGCAGCGTTTTCTTTCAAACGCCACTAATGTATAATATTTGCGGCATTTTTTTTTAAAACGCCACTAAAAGTTTGTTTTGGTGTAGTGGTTAGTCCTAAAATCGACTAAATCGTAGCTCTAATACCAATAAAATGTAACACCCCTAACCTGAATCCGTCACCGAAATATGGATTAAAAGGCATTACCGAACAATTGAATCATTTCACATCCCATTTACGACACAAAGTCAATCCTCATCATAGTACATCAAGACATAATAAAATTGAAACACCCCAAACCTGGCCCACGAGCCTTGACCGGATCTGGTATGTTCCTTGAGTAAAACAGTTCAATTCTTTTTCAACTTTGGAAAAGATTATGTGTTTTTGAAGATCATTTGATTTGGTGTTGGGTTCAAGTTGAAAACGGTGTTGTTTATGTGTCAAAACATTTAAATATTTGTTTACATTTTTAAGAAAAATTATTTAGTCTCAACGTAATAATAACCTTATCTCAATAAATCCATTTTAATTGCTTACTTAAAACAGATAATGATATTGGCCATAATTACATCAAAGCAAAACCCCAAAATAAATCTGAAATACTTAAATAAAGGAAATAAAACAATGAAAATAGAAAAACTCTGAGCTGAGCATGGCCACCACTGAGCTCCTGCCGACCCGGTCCATTACTAAGTGTCACCTAAAAAATATCCCACAACGGGGTGAGTCAAACAGACTCAGTGTGTAACAACCAACACTAAGTCCCAACAAATTTAGGCATATCAGTTCAAACATGTACAGATAGCAAATATAAGTAATGATGCATTCTCGAGCCCAAACCTAGATTACCATCCGCTACACATCACCCGTACCAACCATCACACTGTGGGGACTACTAAGTCGACCCTCTATCCGCTACACATCATCGAAGGCAGTCCCTGCAGATGACTTGCACATCGCCCTTATAATTTCGTGGCATAGCCACTAGATAATAATATTTTGTGACATAAGTCACCACATTCAGATTTCGTGACATAAGTCACCACATTCAGATATTGTGGTATAAAACCACCAAATCACTTCCCCTTTCATAATCACCCATGTGCCCCATGTCATACAAATCATGCAAAGATTATGCCACATTCTTTATTTCACATTCTTACCAATATTCACACATGTGTCATAACAGGTATTCACAACATTGTTAACATAGTTTTAGAGAATAACGTACCTGAATATGCCGTACCATTGAATGGTACCTTAAGCCATATCTTTCACATTCTTATTAACACATATATTAAATTAAATCCGTAAATCTATTAAGATTCAGTTGGGTTACACACCTGGTTCACTTAACGCTTTCATTGAAATCCCGAAAACCCAATCTAATGCTTTAGATCCTTCGTTCCTATATTCGGCCAACCTTAAGTACTTCAGTAAAAAGCCATTTGGCTAAATAATCAAATCCCGAAGGATTAACGTAGCCGAAATCTTACCTTACTGCCGATTTGATTACTAATCAAATCCCAAAATTCCGTGATATTTCTTCCTTGCAATCGGCCAACACTAGTTCACTGGACTTGGTTAGTTTTAGCTTTTGAACAAATTAGAAACAGATCTAATTCGCTAAATTTGGCCTTGGCCGAATATACATGTACACTTACCTTGAGATATTAAATCCCAAAAGTAGTCTCTTGGCTAAGAAGATGTCGAAATCCTACAGGGTACATGTTAGATCCAATTCAAACATTCAAATAAATGGCCTTCGGCCTAATCTTATACCTTGCTTACCTTAGATCCTTAAAATCCCAAAGACCTCCTCCCTTGTAGTTGACAGTAGCAGAATCCCGAAACCCTCCTTCAAAGTTTCGGCCAAAGTACAATAATAGGATTAGATTCAAACTTTCGGCTAAAAGAGAAAGGATTGAAAATCGAATAACAACTAACCTTACCCTCAATACTGTAGTCGACGGCACCCTTGTTTAGATCCACAGAGGTATTCGGCTATAGAATAGTTGTTGCCTACTAAGTTTTGGCTTTTGGAAAATTGTGGAAGAATAAGAGAATAGAGTGCAAAGAGATTCGGCAATAGGGTGATTTGGGTTGAAGATGTTGCGGCAAAGGTGAAATAGATAGAAGAAGATTTCGGCTTTTGGAAGTGAGTAGCAAAAACAAAAGAAGAAGAGCAAAAGAACACAAGTTGGATTCTTTGGTAATTTTTCGACACAAATGAGAAAAGTGAGAAGAGAAGAAATTTTGGCACACTTACTAGAGAAAGAAAAGAACCCAAAAATACTCTTAACCCCTAATGAAGTTTCGGCTACACCTCATTTACCCACCTAGCTGAATTTTTGACACCAAAGACTCCCTTGGCCGGCCAACTCCTCCTCTCTCTATCCAATCCCTATTTTCTCTCTTCTTTACTTATTCAAAATAATTAAAACAAATCCATAATTATCTCCTACCTTAGCCAAATTTTAAAAGGATTAGATCACATCTTAAATTCATCCATCTAGTCTCCCATGCCATCCCCTCTGTGTCTCCTTGCTGCAAAATAAAACTTTTATTTGCTTCCCTGTGACTCGAACCTAGGCCCTTGCACCACCTTGTGGCGTCACACTCTAAGGCCCTAAGTGGCGCCTTCATGCCACTTAAACAAGCCCATTTTGTGTCATCTTTCCCTACTCATTTTCTTAAGGCCTATCAGGCTTAGCTCCCTCTTTGAAATTTAAAATCAAATAATTCTTAAGGCATTCACCTACACACTAAAGTTCACAAAATCAAATAAAACACATTCCACATACACATAGACATGCTTCCACATATATAAGCAAAATGCACAAGCCCTAATTCTCGGATATTACAAAAATAGTCCCTTATTGAGGCCTACAAGACCTTGAACACATACTAGAGAGGGGTCAAGACTAAATCGAATAGTTTCAAAACTTTTAGAAATTTCAAACATTTAACAAATCTGTTGAGGCCACATGCCCATGCCACCAGGCCGTGTGCCTTACACGGTCACCAGACACACCCATGTGTCCAGGCCGTGCCAAAACAGAGCAAGCGTTCTAACTTCTCCACAAGGCCACTAGGCATGCCTGTGTGCCATGGCTATGTGCTCTTAAGCTAGCTACTGACTCATGCCCACGGCTACTTGACACGCCCGTGTCAAGGCCGTGTACTATTAGGCTAGATCCTGTCATTCTCCCACGGCCATTAGGCACGCCCGTGTACCATAACCGTGTTGGCAAACAGGTCATATGTAAGGCCAATTTGCCACCCACACAAGGGTCAAACCTACAAGCACATTTGAGCATAACTCCACACACAATTTAGCAACCAATTTCATGTCAATTGATCAACATATCATCTCATACAATCTCATTTCTAATCAAGTCAACTTATAAACTAAAATTCACTACTTGAACACATTCAATATCAAACATGATTCATCCCCAAATTCATTATATCATACTAGCATCATACCATCACAAAGTTTACCATTCATAAGCCATTCTCTTTACCCACAAGCCATACCAAAATATGCATCATATATTAAGTTATTCATGCTTAAATCCAACATATATCTAGCCACATCGCATGGCTATTTACACATCTCATATATGTTTCAAAATAACTAGCCAATACATGCCATATTTCAACTATGAACATCTTTCCAAAAGTACCCAAAATAGATTGCCGATAGTGTGATTGAGATGCTGACGATCCCCAGATCCGAGCTAGCTTTACTAACACTGCAAAGCAGAGAAACAAATCACATAGTAAGCTTTCCAAAAGCTTAGTAAGTTCGAAGTGCAATACAATTATCTCATCAAATCAAACCAATGTATATAATAAACCATCACATAAATCAATTCTCTTATATCCATACCATATCCTCCATAGCTAAAATACTCATTCATCCATTCATAGCTTTATCTATATACTCATCAACCACAAAGGTTCAATACATACCTTAGCTAACACATAGTTATTCAACTTCCAAGCTATTCAATGTTCGATATTACATGTTGATCATTCTCTGATATTCGTTTAATTTAACCGCACACTCAGTGCCATATATATGATCGAAGTACATTCGTCATCGCACACTTAGTTCCTATTATTTTGACTAACTTATCTCAGTATCGCACACATAGTACCAAATCAATAAGCTGAATCTTTCATAACATCGCACACATAGTGCTATTCATCTCTGTTTCGATTTCAATTTTGCACACTTAGTGCCGCCTCATTTAATTTTTCACATAGCATTCAAATCTCATAATCGTACACATATTCATTCCATAATACTAAAACATATCTTAATAACATGTATTATATCTGAACTTACCTCGGACGTCGAACTATCGAAACGGTCGATTAATCGGGCACTTTATCTTTGCCTCGATCTCGATCCAAACCTCTGCTCTCTTGGTCTATACAAATTTAAATTCAATCCATTCAATCATTGATTCATTCAATTTAGTCCACATACACACATTTAGGGTATTTTATAAAATAGCCCTCACATTTTCACATTTTGACACTTTAGTCCTCTGGTCATAAAATCATCAAATACACATAATTTCAAAACAGATATGCTAGATGAATTCTTCCCATGCTAATACAAGCTCATACATTTCATTTATTTCACAAATTAACCCTTCAATTTCTCATTTTTTTAATTAAGTCCAAAATACTCAATTTCACTAAAAATCCCAATACAAACTATGTTAATCCAATACCAAGTTTCCATATTTCACTATCAACTAACACATAGCTCAAGTGTTCATCAATGTCATCACAAGAACATCATCAATTCACAAAATTGAAGCATTTGTTAGCTAGAACACGAAGCAACGATTACGAAAACATAGAAATCATCAAAAACTGAGCTCAAAACATACCTCAATCAATAGTAACAATGGTCGAATGCTTCAAGCCCTATGACAAACCGTAAAAGTAACATATTTTAGGCCCACATTTAGTATGCTTTTGGATTATTTAGCCCTTGATTTATGTAAAAAGGTGCTCTTAATCCTTTCTTTTCATGTTTTTACTCAAAAAAGCACCCGAGGACGATAAGAACAAGAAACGGGCTTAAAATGGGCCAATTTGGGCCAAGGAAAAAATCGACACGGCTTGGACTTTAAGCCACACGGCCGTGCCTTGACAATCAACTAAGACACGGCCATGCCACTATTTACACGGCCGTGCCCCAATCGACAGAATCGAGACACGCCCTGAAAATGATTTACACGGGCATGTACCATGGTCGTGCCCCTGCCACGAAAGAGAGCGATTTCACTCGAATTTGGATACTTTGAGGCAAAAAAACACATTCCAAAGCTTATTCAAACACCGAGTAGGAAGTGTACTTGAATCGGGACACTTAGAGTCCAAGTAAAGCATTCCAAAAATCTATATAAGTATAACCTGATGGGGCGTTTGGCGGGCAGCGAGGCCAAAGAGTCGAAGCCAGAGCAGTTTAATTCAGGAAATTACTCGAAGATAGCCAGTTGATCCATCTCAAGGAGCCAGAATTTTACTCAAGATGGCAGATTTCTCCTTCAATTCCTTCAGGGAGTTTTAGGGATTTTTTATGTTTGGTTTTATCTTTTCTCTTGAGATGTTTTTTTTATTCATTATGAACTAAACCCTTCAGATACCTAAAGGAGATGAAACCTAGATGAATCTTGTTATTATTTTTTGAATTATATGATAAATACTTAGTTTGTTCTTAATTGTGCATGCTTAATCCAAATCTGATGTGCTTAGATGGAGGAGGAATAGACCCTGATTGAGAGTAGATCTAGTATAATTAAGCAGAGTTGATCGTACACCTAGAGATAGGGTGACAAAATTTTATCGGATTAGGGTGAAACCTAATATGGGAGTCCATAGATCGATTTAATGCTATTCAATGGGGTTATTATAAGAGAACGAGAGTTCCACTAATTAACCTAGGGTTAGAGTTATTCGCCTCGAGAGAGGTTTAATATACATTAGGGAGTCTTACGGATCAAACTAAGTGAATAAATCATATGGTTCAATGTTAAATAACAAGTGAAGTCTAGGTGGATTCTTCCTGAGGGTATCGTCGTGATCAATTGAGTTTTTCATCAAGTTATTTCCCAATTCACTCTTTTTGTCTTTGTGTCTTTAGCTTAGTAGTCGTTAAATTAGATTAAAACAATCAATCACTCCATATTTTAGGTTAAATAATAAAAAAAAATGAGTATTAGTACTTTTAGTTCCTTTGGGTTCGATAATCCGGTCTTGCCTAAGCTCTACTACTGTTCGATAGGTACACTTGCTTATAATCATTGTCAGAGTTAGTTTTCAGGTTTGATCATATTCTTTATAAATTTTAAAACTCGACAAAACAACGATCAAGTTTTTGACGCCGTTGGGAACTAAAATATTTAGAAAGCTCTATTTTTATTACTTTAGCCATTTTTTTTATTTTTTTTATTTTTATTCTGAAATTTATTTTATTTTATAGTTTTTACTAATTTTCTTTCTTTCTTTCTTTTCCAGAAGGCACCTCTAGTTTATGACTAGAAGGAACCCGAGAGGACCATTAGTATACGATAGTGATATCGAAGCTACTGCACGTAGGAATCGCAGAGAAATCAGACGAGCCATAAATTACAAAGAGGAAGATCAAGAAGACAGATCCAATCCTACTGAAGGGATGGACGAGAATAACCCACTAGCACCTGATGTGCAAGAAAATAATGCTCTACGCACAATGTTTGATTATGCTAAACCATATTTGACAGGAGCGGAATCTAGTATTGTTAGGCCTACTACAGCCGTTAATAATTTTGAATTAAAGCCTAACACAATACAAATGATTCAACAGTTTGTTCAATTTGATGGTTTGCAGGATGAAGATCCAAACACTCATATAGCTAATTTCTTAGAGTTCTGTGATACCTTCAAAATAAATGGTGTTTCTGACGATGCCATACATCTTCGGTTATTTCCCTTTTCATTAAGGAATAAAGCCAAACAGTGGTTAAACTTGTTACCACGAGGGTCAATCACTACATGGTAGTAGATGACCAAAAAATTTTTATTAAAATATTTTTCACCAGCCGAAACGGCCAAATTACAGAATGATATCTCTTCTTTTGTGTAGATGGATTTAGAAACATTATACGACACATGGGAAAGATACAAGGATCTCTTGAGGAGGTGTCCACACTATGGTCTACCCTTGTGGCTACAAGTCCAAACTTTCTATAACGGTGTAAACCCCTCAACGAGGCAACTAATCAATTCAGCCGTCAGTGGAATCCTGAACAACAAAACTCCTGAAGCAGCTTACGAGTTCATTGAAGAGATGTCACTGAATAACTATCAGTGGTAAGCTACAAGGACAAAACTGACAACATCAGCCGAAGTTTATAACCTCGATGCAGTGACCATGCTATCAACACAGGTAGAGATGATGAATAAAAAGCTTGATAGTTTGTGTTCTTCGCAGGTACATCCAGTCATGCAGTGTAACGCAAGTGGAACTATGATGAATCCTGAGTACCCACCCTACCAACCGGACGTAAAGAGCGAACAGATGAACTATATAGGTAATAATTTTAGATCCAATAATAATCCTTATAGTAATAACTATGATCCAGGTTGGAGGAACCACCCAAATTTTTCATAGGGAGGCCAAGGAATTCAAGGAAATCAAACACAACAACCTCCTCCAAATTTTCAAAATCAGCCATACCCACAAGAGAAGAAGCCAAACCTCGAAGAGATACTGACAAAATTCATGGCAAACACAGAAAATCACTTCCAAGAAACTGAGAAAACAATTAAAAGCAACGAGAGCCAAATCGAGGAACTTACTAAGTCAGTCAAGGTAGCCACTAATGCAGTCGAACAATTCGCAAAGCTAATGTCAGAATGACCGCAAGTACGACTACCAAGTAACACTGAGATTAACCCGAAAGAACAAATCCAAGCCATCACAACTGATGACAATAAAAGAGAAGATAAATCCAGCTCAGTACAAGAAAACGAGGGAGAAAAAGGTAAGATAGAGATAACACAAGAAAAGCCAAAATCAGTAATCAAGGAGTACCAACCTCGCATACCTTATCCCGAAGTAATGAAAAGAGACGATTCAGATGAACAATTCGGTAAGTTTCTTAAACTCTTAAAGAAATTACATATTAACTTACCTCTTCTTGAAGCTCTTTTTTAGATGCCAGACTCGAAGAAATTTTTAAGACAGCTCTTGACTAACAAATGCAAATTAGGCGAAGAGCACCCCGTGGAATTGAACGTAACATGCTCAATAATGTTACAGAATAGACTATCACGAAAGCTAAAAGATCCAGGGAGTTTTATAATTCCATGTTTAATTGGTAGTTTAGCTATTGATAATGCGTTAGCTGATTTAGGGGAAAGCATAAATGTCATGCCTTACACATTATTTAAATGACTAGGTCTAGGGAAGCCCAAACAAACTAGGATGAGCATACAATTAGCTAATAAAACTGTTAGAATTCCTAAGGGCATTATCAAAGATGTTCTTGTCAAAATAGATAAAAATAATTTCTAGTAAATTTTGTTGTCTTAAATATGGATGAGGATAATATAATCCCCTTAATTTTAGGAAGATCTTTTCTAGCAACTGCCAAGATTAAAATTGATGTTGCCACAGGAGAACTCATACTTTGTGTAGGTGACGAATCAATCAATCTTCAAGCTCTTGACTCGGCCAGGACAATAATCGATGAAGGTAAGAAGGTCAATACAGATGATAAACAAATTTGTCAACCTTTATTGCAGGAAACACCGTAAAGACACAACCCTGAGCCGACTCATAGATCCCAAATCGACATAGAAGAACAGGAACCGCACGAAGTAAAACCAGAAGAACCACCAAAAGAGCTCGTAGGAACATCCAATCACTTTAAAATAGGAGACCAGGTACTATTAGACAAAACAGATCCGTACATCATCACAACAGGCCTGAAGGAAAAGGGAGAAACCCTTCTTAAGGTATACAGTATCTTCTCACATGGAATAGTCGAGGTAAGTGACCCAACATTCAACACTTTTGAGGTAAACACTTCTCGACTTCAACTTTGTCAAGAAAATATAACTTTAAGCAAGAGGGAAGATATCCAAACCTTTAAACCTCCCTGATTCAAGTATAAGGAAAAGTCTAGCTTAAGACTATAAACGAGCGCTTCTCGGGAGGCAACTTGAGCACTAACCATACTTCTTTTTACATTTGTTTTCTTCTTTTTATTTTTCCCTTTGTAGCTTAACCAAAAGTGCAGATTTTTAGGACACACGTCCTTACACACGGCCGTGTCCTTGGCCGTGTGGACCACCTAAATCTTTGTACTAACATAGCGGAGGCCGTACGAATCAAATCCCAACCACTTTTCGACGTCATGGATCCAACCACTCCCCCACGGGCACCAGTAAATTGGCACAGTCGTGCTCCACAATCGTGTGAAGCCACTGACTTATCAGACATGGGACAAATACACCCATGCTACCCAACCGTGCCAACACACTGCCTTTTCAGGAACGGGCGTGGCACTTGAAAAATCGGCGTGGGGGAGCAAACATGCCTAGACACACGACCGTGCGATACGGCCGTGTAATTTAACACACCCTCGGTCCACGGGCATGGGAATATGCCAGATTTGAGACCCTATTTAAACCTCACAGCCCTCCTCCTTCTCTCCTCATTCTTCTTCCTTCTTTTTCTTTCTTTCTTTAAGTGTCCAGACTCTTGAGCTACACTAGAATCATGCCGAAGAAGCATAAGAAGGCAAGCATTGTCTCCTTAAAGGAAACCCCAACACATAAGTTCATGCCGGCCACTTCATCCAAACACCAAGCCAAGGGTCTTTTAGACTATTTAAATTTTTCTTTATGTTTATTGTCCCATTTACCCTACTTATCTATAATTCTCTTCTGCTTAATATATTTTAAATTCTCTTAGTTTCTTGGTTTTAGGTTCTAAAGACTGCATGGGAATCACGCACCACAGCTTTAGAGGTCACACCCACCTCGCAAACCATATAACAATAAGGACTCCTTAGTCCATTAGTCTTTTCTTTTAATTTCAGTATTCTTCTTAGTCTCTTTCTCTTTATTTTTTTTCTCTTTAATTATAGTAATAGTATATTATTAATGTTTCTTTAGATTTCTTGGCTATATCTTTCCAGGCTACCCAATTTCTTTATCTAGCACAAAGCTCATCGGTAGACACCCCACCAAGCCCATAGAAAATGCCACCACCGCCTCTTCCACCCACCTTTCACCACGACCTCTACCAACTCCTAAAATCATCCAAAATTCAGGAAGAGTTACTTCTCCCCTTCTCTTTTGATTATTTTATTACATAATTGTTTATCTATCTTTGTACATTGAGGGCAATGTACATCTTAAGTGTGGGGGGATTAAGTACCTAACTTTTTGCATTATTTTAAAATCCTGAATTTAGTCTCGTTCCTAAGTAATTTTCTCATTTTATTAATTACGATGAAATTTCTAATGATTTATGATTTTTATCGATATATTTTTGAGTAAGTCATTGATAATCGTGCATTGATGATTTACACTCGAAGAATACTAGAAAATCAAGCATGATAAGTCTATTTCTCAAGAATCAAAAAAAAAATTTCTAGGTTGTTGAACTGAATTTGAATATTACCTTGAAGTTTGAAATTTACAAGGATTGATATCAAATACCCATAATTTTTATGAGATTTTGAGCCTTATAGAGCATATATTCTTTTTCATGCTCACTTTATTGATTATGAGTGTGTCAACACTGAATTATTATTCTAGAACTTGCCTAGATTATACATATCGAGACCACATTAATGATTTGATATACTGAGATGATAAAGGCACCTAGGTTTTAACCCATTCACTCCACTAAAAAGCCTACCTTCACAAATTAACCCTTAGTGAGCCCATTTGATCCTAAAAACCCTTTTATTGATTTACCCTCTAAATTCTAACCCAAAACCCTTTGTATTTGTTATCAGCATTCTTTTGACTACCCTTCTATCGAGAATTGATTTGATCAGTTACCTAATTAGTTTATTTCAGTTGATAAAGTCTTTCTTTACTATGTATTTACTTAGTTTGTTCTTAAAAAAATTGAAGCATATTTAGTATTAGTAGTATAAAAAGTGAGCTTGTGCATTTAAATTTCAATTATCAAAGAAAAAGCTCGTATTATTATTAGTTTAAAGTTTCAATTGATTTAATAATTTATCTTTGAGTTCATTGTTTTTAGTTAGGTAATTTGTCAATTCGATCTCGATTTTAACCTTCTAATTCAGCCTTTATCCACACCTTTTAACCCAAGCCCCGTTACAACCCTGATTAAAGACCTTTTGATTTGTGTACCATCTTATATCACAGTGGTGGAGATTTGATTTTCAGGCAAGCCTATGGGATTAACTTTTCAGGTTCGACTTATGAGTGCTTTTATTGAAACTTAAACACTTCGAGTGATTTGAGTGAATATTTAGTGAGGACGTCAATCCTTGTCGGTTTTGAATTAAAGGTTATTATTTAGATAAGGGGAGACACCTATGTTTTCGTGCTACAAAATATATGACTTAGAATTGTTTGAATCTTTAGAAGTCTTTGAGTTAAATTATCCATGTATGAATTATCTGTGAATTATGATGAGGCATTGTTGATAAGAATTTTGAATTATGGAAAGTACGTTTTAATTATAAGTTGAGAATTTTGCTTGAGGACAAGCAAAAACTTAAGGGTGAGGGTATTTGATAAACCGTAAAAGTAACATATTTTAGGCCCACATTTAGTATGCTTTTGGATGATTTAGCCATTGATTTATATAAAAAGGTTCTTTTAATCCTTTCTTTCCATGTTTTTACTCAGGAAAGCACTCGAGGACGAAAAGAATAAGAAACGGGCTTAAAACGGGCCAATTTGGGCCAAAGAAGAAATCGACATGGCCTAGACTTCAAGCCACACGGCCGTGCCTTGACAATCAACTAAGACATGACCATGCCACGATTTACACGGCTGTGCCCCAATCAATAGAATCGAGACACGCCCTAAAAATAATTTACACGGGCGTGTACCATGGCCGTGCCCCTGCCACGGGAGAGAGAAATTTCACTTGGATTTGGATACTTTGAGGTAAAAAAACACATTCCAAAGCCTATTCAAACACCGAGTAGGAAGTGTACTTGAATCGGGACACTTAGAGGCCAAGTAAAGCATTCCAAAAGTCTATATAAGTGTAACCTGATAGGGCGTTAGGCGGGTAGCGAGGCCAAAAAGCCGAAGCCAGAGCAGTTCAATTCAGGGAATTACTCGAAGATAGCCAATTGATCCATCTCAATGAGTTGAAATTCTACTCAAGATGGTGAATTTCTTTTTTAATTCCTTCAGGGGGTTTTAAGGATTTCTTATGTTTTGTTTTTTCTTTTCTTTGGAGATGTTTTCTTTATTCATTATGAACTAAACCCTTCAGATACCTAAAGGAGGTGAAACCTAGATGAATCTTGTTATTATTTTTTGAATTATATGATAAATACTTAGTTTGTTCTTAATTATGCATGCTTAATCCAAATCTGATGTGCTTAGGTGGAGGAGGAATAGACCTTGCTTGAGAGTAGATCTAGCATAATTAAGCGGAGTTGATCGCATGCCTAGAGATAGGGTGACAAGATTTTACCGAATTAGGGTGAAACCTAATATGGGAGTCCATAGATCGATTTACTGCTATTCTAGGGGGTTATTATAAGAGAACGAGAGTTCCACTAATTAACCTAGGGTTAGATGTTATTCGCCTCGAGAGAGGGTTTAATATACGTTAGGGAGTCTTACGGATCAAACTAAGTGAATAAATCGTATGGTTCAGTGTTAAATAACAAGTGAAGTTTAGGTGGATTCTTCCTGAGGGTATTGTCGTGATCAACTGAGTTTTTCATCAAGTTATTTCCCAATTCACTCTTTTTGTCTTTGTATCTTTAGCTTAGTAGTCGTTAAATTAGATTAAATCAACCAATCACTCCATATTTTAGGTTAAATAATAAAAAGAAAGTGAGTATTAGTACTTTTAGTTCCTTTGGGTTCGACGATCCGGTCTTGCCTAAGCTATACTACTGTTCGATAGGTACACTTGCCTATAATCATTGTCAGAGTTAGTTTCCAAGTTTGATCATATTCTTTATAAATTTTAAAACTCGACAAAATAATGATCACCCTATTTCTTTCTTTTTCTTCTTAACATTCAGCTAAGAAAAGATGAAAATGTTCATCTTTAATGTTTTATTTTATTATTATTATCTTATTTAACATTTTACTCATTTGCCCTTTCATTAAACATATAAAACAAATATATATTAAGGCTAATTTGTCATTTAGCCATCCATTATCTTTAATAATGGCTTAATTTTGTCTTAAGGCCATCTTATTATGAAGACAACAACACTTAGGTACTTATAAATCAGCACATAGCTTTTACTCTTTACGCGATTAAGTCATTTCTCTTAATTCGGCACACAATCGATCAAATTATCACACAGAAATTTCACACAGACTATGTCACATAGAATCAATACCAAATATAAAATTAAAATATTATTTCGACCTCGAGTTTGTGGTCTCGAAACTGTTATTCTGAGTAGGGTCTAAACTGGGCTGTTACACGATGCCTCGTCTAACCTCTGTTTATTTGTCAAAAGCTCTTTTAAAAATTTCCTTGAATCTGGCATCTGTGAAAGAGCTTCAAGAAATAGTAAGTTAGTATGTAATTTCTTTATAAGTGTGAGAAACTTACCGAATTGTTCATCTGCGTTGTCTTTTTTATCACATTTGGGTATGGCACTCGAGGTTTGTACTCTGTAATTATTGGCTTCGATTTATCATGGCTTGCCTCAACCTTACCCTTATTTACCACAAGCTCTTGCCTTGGCTCAGATTCAGATTCTACTAACCCTTCACTATTTTGAGCAGTAACGACATGAAGTTGCTCCTTTGGGTTTGTTTCAGTGTTGCTTGGCAAGCTACCTTGTGGTCGTTCAGAGATCAGCTTAGCAAGTTGTCCCAATTGGTTCTTGATCCCTTGAATTGATGCTTGCTTATTTTTTAATGTTTTTTAGTGTTTTGGAAATGAGTTTCTGACACCGTGATAAATTTCATCAGCATCTCCACAAGGTTCAGCTTTTTCTCTTGTGGGTAGGGTTGCTATTGAAAGCCTGGGAGGGGTTGTTGTCTCTGATTTCCTTGGCCACCCCATGAAAAGTTGGAATGGTTCCTCCAATATGGATTGTAAGTGTTACTATAAGGGTTATTTGGAGGTCTGAAATTGTTACCCATATAGTTTATCTGTTTGCTTTCCATACCAGGATTACATGGTGGGTATTCTGTATTGCTCATCCCTCCTCTATTTGTATCACACTGCATAGCCGGATGTACCTGCTAAGAACCACATAAACTATTAATCTTTTTATTTAACATCTCTACATGATTTGATAGCATGGTTACTACGTCGAGGTTGAAAACATTGGCGGCTTTTGTTGGCCTTGTCCTTGTAACTTGCCACTGATAGTTATTCAGTGACATCTCTTCTATAAACTCATAAGCCACTTTAGGAGTTTTTTTATTCAGGGTTCCGCCGATAGCTAAATCAATTAACTGTCTAGTTGAGGGGTTCACACCGTTGTAAAAGGTTTGAACCTGTAACCATAAAGTTAACCCGTAGTGAGGGCACCTTCTTAGTAGATCCTTGTATCTCTCCTATCCATCATAAAGTGTTTCTAAATCCATTTGCACAAAAGAAGAGATATCATTCCTCAACTTAGCCATTTTAGCCGGCGAAAAATATTTAAGTAGAAATTTTTCGGTCACTTGTTCCCACGTAGTGATTGATCCTCATGGTAACAAGTTCAACCACTATTTAGCTTTGTTACTTAATGAAAATGGAAACAATCGAAGATGAATTGCATCATCAGAAGTGCCATTTATTTTGAAAGTGTCGTAGAATTCCAGAAAATTTGCTAAGTGATTGTTTGGATCTTCATCCTACAAACCATCAAACTGAACAAACTGCTATATCATCTGTATAGTGTTAGGTTTCAGTTCAAAATTATTTACAGCAACAGCAGGTTTAACAATACTAGATTATGTTTCTATTAAATTAGGTTTACCATAATCATATATAGTGCGAGGAGCAGGATTTTGATTCATCGGGTTTGCTGCCACCACAAGAGGTAGTGGATTATTATCAGCCATCTCTTTGGTAGTATCGGGATCATTTTCTTTCTCTTCTTCTATGTACTATAGGCTTCGCCTTATTTCCCTATGATTTCTGCGAATGGTACCCTCTATATCACTGTCAAAAATCAAAGTCCTGTCGGGTTCCTTCTAGTCATAAACTAGAGGTACCTGCCAGAGACAAATAAAAGAAAAATTAGTAAGGGTAAGAATAAAATAAATATAAATTGAAAATAAATAAAATGGCTAAAGTAATAAAAATTTAGTTTTCTTAATATCTTAGTCCCCGGCAATGGCGCCAAAAACTTGATAGAGCTCGAAACTAACTACTATTTCGACAAAGGCAAGCGCACCTATGAACAGTAGTATAGCTATGGTGAGTCTGGAATATCGTATCCTCAAGGACCAAGAGTACTTAGTAATAACTCTTTTTATTATCTAGCCTAATAATTAAAAGAGATTTACTTTTAATCTAAAATTTAACTAACTAATTTAATTAACTTATGAACTTGACAGGGAGTAAATTGGGAAAATACTTTGGATAACTTATATGAGATAGACGACATCTAAGGAAGAATCCACCTACACTTTACTTATTACTTTTGATTCATGCGATTTATTCACTTGACTTAATCCGTAGAAATCCCTGAATTATATTAATACCTCTTTTGAAGCTACTAACAACTGACTCTAGGTTGATTAATTGAAATCTCTTTCTAATTAAAACCCCTATTGTCTTATTAATTCGATCTATGGATTCCCATATTAGGTTTGAACCTAATCCGGTAGATTTTCGTCACCCTATTTCTAGGGTTGCAATCAACTCCACTTAATTGTGTTGATCGACTCTTAAACAGGGAATTTTGCTCCACTGAATAAGCACATTCAACTTGAATTAATAACCTGAATTATCAAAACAAGAATAAAACTCACAATTAAGAATAAGCACAAGTATTTATCTCATAAATCAAATAATAATAAGATCTGTCATAGGTTTCATCCCCTTAGGTATCTAAGGGATTTAGTTCATACTAGAAGAGGAAAACATCATAAAATAGGGAAAACCACAAAACATAATGAAAACCCAAAAACTTTTAAAGAACTTGATGGGAGATCTTCAGTCTTGACGGTGATCCTTCTCCTAAGCTATTCTCGACGGCTATTTGGACTCGGCATCTATTCGATGTCCTGTCAACTCCCCTTTTAAGTTGCCTCCTAGGGTGTTTATATAGGCTTCAAGATGCCTTTCTTGGCCCGAAAGAATCCTAATCTGAATGAAATTCTTCTTTGCTGTGGCAGGGACACGCCCGTATGACACGTTCGTGTAAATCAAGCTCAGGCCATGTTCGAGTCTGCTAAAGTGGCACGACCGTGTGGTGAACTCCAGGCCGTGTTGATTTCTCACTTTGGCCCGTTTTGTCCGTTTTTGGCCTGTTTCTCGTTCTTTTAGATTCCCTAAGCTCTCCTAAGTATAAAACATGAAATTAAGAGATTAGGAGTATCAAATTCATCAAATCTAGTGAATATTCATCCAAAATTAAGGTAAGCATGGGGTTAAAATATGTGTAAATTACGGTTTCTCAAAATGAGATAAGAAAATATTAAAATGGCAATGATGAGAGATGAAATATGTAATAGTATATTGTTGTGAATATGGATTGAATTATGAGAAATGAGATATAAAATGATGAAATGAGATGTGGAACTTGAAAAGAATTTAAGTATTGAACAAAGAGATGAATCATGCCATTGCATAAATTATAATATGCAAATGTTATATGAAATGCCATTAATAAATGTTTGAACATGTGAAAATCTTAGTAGATGTGAATAAGGAATGAGCAAAATTATATTATTGAATTGAAACTCTTGAACATAGCTTACTTGTTGCATATTGCATTTTAAATACTTATATCAAGTTCATATTATTCGGATTATAGAAATACCAATGAGATATACTTAGCGTGCGGTTTTATTTTTTGTGCGCAGGCTAGGTATTTTTTTTGACGTAGTGCTGACTCAGCATCAAACAACAAATCTCGAGCATGTTTGATGTGTTGTTGATGTATTTGAACATATATGGTAAATGTGATATGAATGAAAGTCTTGAATGTTTGATGTGTTGTTGATGTATTTGAACATATAAAATGTTGTACCAATGATGGTACATTGGTTAGGCATATTAGGTGATGATTTAGGTGTATTTTGAGCATGTTTAATTGTGTTTTGAATAGTTTGAACAATTGGTAAATGAGTTGCTTAATGCCCAAACAAGTAGGAAATGGTAAACTTGAGTTTTAAAGTACTTTTAGGTGCACACAGGCGTGTACCACACACGGGCTGAGACACGGGCATGTGTCTCAAGTCAGTGAGTTACACGGGCAAAGACATGAACTAGGACACGGTTGTGTGTCCCAACTTCAAGAGTCATACGGCCATGTGTCCCCTGCTTTTAGGAATTTTAAAAAATGACTCTAAACTTCCAAATTAGTCTCTGCATATTTTTAAACTATTTTTAGAGGCCCGTAGACTCGAAATATGGGCTGTAAGAGTAAATTTTACTTTGAATTGGAATGGATTAGCAAACCTAAATTAAGTGCATTCTACTAACATCATTTAAAATAAAGAAAATAAATAGTCCGAGTATGGATCTATACTCTGATGCTAATAATTGGAATAGTCTTGTATGTATTCGACTTCCAACATTCAAGAAGGAATAAATAGTGACAAGAGTGTGGACAATGGAAGACCAAGTTTAGCATTGCATAACATGATTAGTTATTTGATTATATAAGACATTATTATGGAAATATTAGATTAGCATATATTGCTCCTTGTAAGGCACTACTATGCAAGTCTTAGATTGGCACAATCTACCCTTGTATGTTATGATGATATTAGTTAGATTGTATTACTGCTTACGACGTAATTAAATATTCTAATTGGTTGTAATGCTCGTGACCTTAATCCGATGATGGAAAGGGGTTAGGGATGTTATACCTATTTTATTCCACAAAGATGTCATTATTTTCCATTTGCCCCTTCCATCACGCATTGCTCACTTTCCCTTGAATTTCTCCAAATGAGATTTTTTGGCGTGATAGTTTACACCGTTCTTGAAGTTTTATCGCTTCAGTGCAGCAAGAAAAACATTTTTGCTAGGGTACTCCATGCCAACTTCTAATACCTGGACATTTGACGATGAGCTTGCATGGTCAGGTGTTCTATGCAGGAGCTTTCGGAACTCTAAACCACCCTTGGTGGAGAAGTTGATGCTAGTCATGTGGGGCAGAGGTTTATATGCCCTGAATCATGAATCTGGATCTGGTGCATTGTCCGAACAGTCATTGTCAAAACTGTAAGGTTCTAGCTCAGCTGGAACCTGCTCTTGTTCAGAAAAAAGTGTTACTTCCAAACCATCCGGATCGGACTGCCGATTTGGATCGAGATCTGACTCTGATCCGTCAACAGCATCTGTTGCCCCTTCTTCCTTGGTTGCATTTTTTCCTCAACTGCCTCTTCATTGTCATCTTTAATCAAAGAGCTTGATATACCCTTGTCAGACCCGATCGTAGGGAGTAAGGCATCAGTTCTTCTATACCCTATGTGCTCAGTAAAATCTACACCAAATTGCCAACTGGCGTAGGTTGATAGCCCCTTAATATAAGTGCTTTCACCCCAAGACATAGAGCTACTGAATTTAAAATCAAACTCACTAACTGAATGTCATGCCCGGGTGTCGAGGTTTGGGTTACGCTCAAACCCCGACTGATAGTGGTTGTCGAACTTGAAATCGGTACCTGAAACTAAAGAATGTTTACCCATTGATGATTCGGGACATCATAATAGGAGCTTTGTAACAAACTAGTGAACCCATCGCACAATCGTGTAATAGGACTTTCTGTTTCTGCTTCGAAACCCACATTAGCCGCAACAATGATCGAAAAGAGACCAGCTCTACTAGCCTCGACAAACTTGACATATAACTCCATTATCGCATTTCTGCTTGTGTAGTGCAATGATATGACCGCCTCCAACTCAAGCTCGTCTTCCACATCAAATAGCTCAAGGTCAAAATTCTTTCCTGGCTCGAACCCTCATGTAATATCCTAATTTTGGGGGCCTGTGCATTTGGTATGTTGCATGGCTAAATTAGTAGGTTAAGGCCTTGAGGTGTGTATTGGGCTCAGGATTGGGCTTAAACCTAGGTTAAATTGATTATAAATAGTGTTAGTTTATAAATTAAGTTCAGTAAGTATGTTTAGTAGCAAGTTGGCCATGTGGCCCAACGTTTGGAGGTGCTATAAGTGGGCATGTAGGTGGCGTCACAAGAGGGAGGAGTTTGGGCCTAGTGTGGCCACTTGGGGCCAAATTGGTGGGTCAAAATTTGGCATTCCTAGGGGAAGGGGGAGGACGGCACATGAGCTACATTTTAGGAGTTTTAATTCTTTTATTTTGGTGATAAAATGCTGATAATTAAGAGGGAAGAGTTGGTTTTAAGGTGGCCTCTTTTAAAGGTAAGATAATGGTTAAGTTATCAGGATGGATAAAAACTATCAAGAGTGGGAGAGTTGGCTGAAACTCCAACTCTGTGAGTGTGTGAGTGTGTGCCAAAATTATTAGCCAAAATTATCATTTTTTTCTTTCTTTCATTAGTTCTTTTCTTTCTCATCTTTTCTCTCAAGTCGAAATTCCCATTCTCTTTTGAAGTGTTCTTTGCCGCAACTCTCTAATATTTTCTTCTTTCCTTCATTCGCCGCAACTCTCTAATGTTTTCTTCTTTCCTTCATTCTTTTTCTCCCCAAAAACCTTCTAAAAGCTGAATCCCCCAATTCATACTTTTTTCTCTCTTAGCCGAATCTGCAAGGTGGGTTTTTCCGAAGGTGCACCATAAGCCGAATACTCCTCTCTAGTTGGTAAGTTTCTTGTAGTTGTTACTACGATATCTCTCTCATATTATTCCTAAACCGAATCACCCCCTAATGTGTTGATTGATGATTTACTTTCTAGTCAGAAGTCGAATCTCTTCTTGCGAGTCCAAGTGTCGAGTTGTGGAAAAGCCAAGGTGGGTTGGTGTAGGTTCGTAGAATGGCCTTTCTTGTTCTTTATTCTTTTGGTGAATATCATAAGGTGTTTAATGGGTTGCGATTAAGGGGTTGGTTTAATATATGGGTGTTGGTGAATATAGGTAGGGTGGTGAAGCTTTCCTAAAGACTTTCGGATTCGCAAATTAGGTAAAGGTTCGTTTTAAGTGTTATAATTATTTAGTTAATTAGATCTCATCGTTTAAATGGTTTAGTGACCAAGGAGTTGTTATGGAAACTAATAACAGTCAAGTGATAGGAGGGGTTGGATCTGTAAACCCAACGCCAAAATACAAGAAATGATCAGTATCGAGAGTACGAGATTGGCCATTCAGGTGCGGGCTGACATCAGAAGTAAATTATAGGCCGATAGTCGTAGTCTCAAATGATAGTAGCATAGAAGCAGTAAAAACGCTAGTACGAGAACCAGGTGTGTAACTCTTGCACACTTTCTTTACTTAATATGTTAAATGTTATGTGTTGTTAAAAGCCGGAATGACTTCAATGGTTGCCAAAATACCCTTATGGGTAACAGGCGTGGATGCCGGGTAAGTTGTTAGGTTTCTTGTGTTGATTGTGATCTATGAGAGCATGATATTCTGTATACATAATTATGTATGTTAAGCATGATCATACTGATATTGTTCGCATGAATATATGTTATGGGTGATGAGAGGAGGGGGAGTATGATCTATCAGACTGTCACCAGTGATTTGGTATCACACGGTGGGTTGGCCCCACATATTATAATATTGTGACTATGTCTCAATGGTTTGGCACCACCAGTGGTTTGGTACTACATATGTTTATTTGTGACTTCGGTCACCAGTGGTTTAGCACCACCAATGGTTTGGTACCACAAGGGGTAGATTTGGGGGATATGGATGGATATCTAGGTTGATGGGTTGCATGACATACATATTTGTATATGAAATTATGTAAGAGCATAACGTCTTTTGGGATGGGGGTTTACACACTGAGTCTAGGTGACTCACCCCTTCCTTTATATTTTACAGATAAACCTTAGATCGTGGATTTGGTGCCGGGGTGGACTCGAGGTGGCCATGCTCAGCATTCGTTTTATTTTAATGTTTTTTATATGGACTTAGTTATTTTCTTTAATTTGGGTTTTTAGTTCTGTAATAAGGCTGCTTAAGTATTATTTTGGGACATTTTATTTAGTTGTTTCTTAAAGTTTCCATAAGTACGCCGGTAAAACTACGAAATTGGGTGTTTTCAAAACTCTAAACAAATACTTGTTTTCTAAAGTGTACACTGACTAAGTATTAAATACGGAGTAACAATAAGGTAACCAAGTTTTCTAGAACAAGTTTCAACATGTTTTAGACATCACAAGCTCCAACGACGTTTTTTCAAAATGTTATAACAGAACTCTCTTTAACCAAGTCGACAAATCAGTTTCAAAACTTTTTCTTTCTCGTGGCATACCAGATTCGGTCGTAGGATTTTGACCGAGTTTGGGGTGTTACATTTTGGTATCAGAGCCAGGTTCAAAAGCTCGAATGTGGGTATAAGGCCCAAAATATGTTTTAAGAGTCTGTAAAATGATTTTTAGATGATGAATATCTCGGAAAGCATGGTACCTAAGTCTCCGGCGCCGATCCACCCAGGTAAGTACCCTAACCTTTGGTATGAAATTTGTATGTTGGGCTTCGTGGGTTTTAAACATAGACAAGCATGATAGTACTGATGGACCATATGGCTAGTTTGCACAACTTCTTAATTACATAAGATTTAAGTCTAATCAAACAAACACGTGAATAAGTCACCGAAGTTAGGGTGTGGCAATGACCATACGCATGTCTAGGATTGGGTTAGGGAGAGCTTGGTATTTAAGCGGTCCCGGTGACTCACCTCCTATTATTCAACCCTACCAGTGCGTAGTGACTGTTCACTCTAACCATGAGGACTTGTTCACAAGCTAAACCTTATAGTTAAAACCCGAAAGGGATCAACCACCCTGTTTTGAAAAAAACCCTAGTTTTGAAATTACCAAATTACCCCTTGATTTGTAATAACTACCCTAAATTTGAAAAAAAGACCAAAGTACCCTTGGGTTGTAAAATTACCAAATTACCCTTGACTTACAGAATTACTGAAATACCCCTTCTTCACGAAAATTACCAAATACCCTTATTTTGAAAAATCATCTGAAACTTTCTTTTGGAAAATTACAAAAATACCCCTGTAGGTTAAAATTACGAAAATACCCCCAGGTAGTGAAATGACAAAAATACCCCAACAAGTTGAATGTGGCTCAGGGATGTTGTTTGTATGATGAATGTACTTAGAATTAGGAGATAAGCCTGAAACTGAAACTATAGATAGGTTCGAATTCGAAAGAATCACTTTTAAAACTATCTTCCATAAAATTATTCGTGGATAAACAGTGAACAGAGTTAATAATTCATAAAATTCTTAATCAGATAAGCGCGATCGAGAAGAATGAGTACAAGAGGTCGTGGACGTCTGTCGCGTGGCCATGGTAGGGGTAGGATGACCTTTTCAGAGCCAGCAGGGTCTGGCCATGGGTCAGGGAACGTGATGCCGGATCTGCCGGTAGGGGAAGCAGAGTTTCAAGACCAAACTGGTGGTAACGATCTGAGATCTCAGCAAGATCGCGAGTTTTGGAGAGAGTTTGAGGCAAAGCGGGTTCAGAGCCCGAAAATCGTGGTCGAGCCACTCCAGTTAACAGAGCAGAAGTGTTTAGGGGAGTTTCTGGTGTAGCTCCCAACACTGCTGAGTACTGGTTAGAGGCGACAGAGCGTATAATAGATGATTTAGATTTCTTGGCTGAGGAGAAGTTGAAAGGGATAGTGTCTCTTCTCCGGGATGAGTTGTATCAGTGGTGGCTCACGTTCAGGGATGGTGCGGTGGCCGATGATATCACTGGGATTACTTTAAGGCGGCCTACCAGAGGAAGTATGTGGGGGTTGGTTATACTGATGTGCAACGTAGGGTGTTCTTGAATTTGGTTCAGGGGAATAAGTCAGTACCTGAGTACGAGGTAGAATTCTTGAGGTTAAGTAGGTATGCTCGGGGTATGGTGGCTACGGAACATGAGCGCTGTGTTAGGTTTGAGGACGGGTTAAGAGATAAGCTGTGGGTGTTGATTGTAACTCAGCGGGAAAGGGAATTTACCGTTTTCGTGGAAAAGGCCAGAATAGCTGAGGAGGTTAAGCGAACCGAGAAACAGAATCGGGACAGAGGTAAGGATAAAAGGAGTTTTGGGCCATCAGGGTCTGCTGAAAGGGCTCAGAAGAGGACTAGATTTAGTGGACCGGATTGAGCCGCAAAGCATGTTGCTGCTGCTCAGTGGCCACCTCAGTGTGCTCGATGTGCTAAGTCTCATTCGGGAGAGTGCTGGGCTGGTTGTAACACCCCAAACCCGGCCCAAACACTACAATCGGATCTGGTTTGTCACTAAAAAAAATTTTAGGAAAACCAATCGTGTCGATAAAAAGCCCAAATAGGAATTACATAAAATGTGCCTTAATAAGCAAAAGCCCAATACTAGATTACATGTCCTTGAAAAAAAAATTAAACGAGAATAAATATTAAAGGCCCATAACAAAACAAAATATAAACTAATGGCCCATGGCCTTATTACAAAGTAGTTTTAAATCTACTATATACAATACTTTAAAAAAACTAATATGGGGAAACTTGTCGCCGGATCCATCCTCTTTTGCATGGCCACCTTGGGCTTCACTCCGGCCCGGTCCAATGTACTAATCGTCACCTGAAAGGTTAGTTTAAAGGGGGTGAGTCGCGAGACTCTGTGTGCAACCCTCATGCACCACTAGATTTGGGCCTCATAAAATATAACAACAATTTTATTTACATGGATAACAAGTAATATGCAAAGCCCAACCCAATTGCCTAGGTTTCCATCCGCTACACGCCCCGTACCAACCAACACACCATTGGGGATTTCTACAATCAACCCACACCACTACTCTCCAAGATGGCAGTCATGCTGCTCATCAACATATATTGGCCGAAGCCCTTATAACATATAATGGCGAAGCTCAGTATAACGATTCACAGATTAGCCGCTACAGTAATTCACGTAAAAATCGTTACTCATATACATGTACATATAACTTCCTCCTTTCATCACCCAACCCATGCAACATGCACAATAATTTAAAACATGTACAACAGTTTACTTGTAACATATAGTCAGATTATTTACTAACCTGAGGTTCCGTCGTTTAAATCCGAGATTTTGGCTTTTTAATGTAACATGTAAATCTTATGAACACATATACATATATATATTTATTATTAATCAGATCTAGACGGTGGGGAAGTATTACACACCTGATTCGCGTACTAAGGCTTTTGCTATGTCTATGTTACTATCACTTGAAACAACTATTATTGGCCCACGATCTGACTCCGATTTCGGCCCACACCCCGCTGGCCAATCTCGCACTACCGAAACAGATCGCTTCTTGAATTTGGGTGACAATTTTATAGATCCAACCTTCTCTGCTTGACTGTTAGTTGAGTCCATAACAATCCCTTAATCACTAAACCAAATAACGATGAGATCTAACTCATTAGTTAAATGTAACCTTTAAAACGAACACTTACCTAGTTAGCTGAATCCCGAATATCTTTTAGAAATTGTCTCCACTAACCTTCCACTTCTTACCTTCAATTTTTCCACCAAATCGGCTTTAATGGGATAGTTTTGGCTTCAAGGGTAAAGAGTATAATTGACAAGGCCGGATTACGAAGGAGTATACGGCTTACAGTGCACCTTCGGGAAAATAGAGATCTCCCTTATAGATTTGGCTATAGAGAAAGATGATATGCACTAAGAGTATTCGAATTTCAGAAGGGATCTAGGAGAAAAGAGAAGAGCTAGAGAGGTTTCGGTTTTGACAAGAAACAGAGGTACAAAAGAGAAAGAATTTTCGGTTGAGGAGAATAGATGAGAAAGTGAGAAAAACCAAATGAAAAAAAATGATATCTGGCCTCCCAATTTTAGCATATCATACCCATACACAGAGTTGGAGTTTCTGCCAACTCTTTCCCTCTTAATAGCCTTCATCTCACCTGATAACCTCAATCTTTATCTTACCCTTTTGAAGAGCCCTCACTAAAGCCAACTCCTCCCTCCTTATTTATCATCTTTTATCACTTAAATAAAAGAAATAAAGCTCCTTAATTAGTAGCCTAATGCCGTCCACCCCCTTCCCATTTAAGTGCCGAATTTGACCCATCTCCTAAGGCCCAATCGACCACACAAGGGCCCAAATTCCTCTCCCCTTATTGCGTCACCTTATGCCCACTTAATGCACTTAGGCCACAAGCCCAGCTTGTCACTTAATTAACCATCTTCTTAAATTATAAGATAACACCATTTATTAGCCACCTAACCCAAATTTTAAAGCCCAATATTTCACTTTAAATTACCCGAGCACTAACTTTAACCCTAATCCAAATATTTAATCAAAAGTCATTTAACCTTTACAATCTCATTTAACATATTAGACTATCATATAAATACGTAGGCCCACTTTAAGGATGTTACACTAGTAGTAGAGGGTGCTTTGAGTGTGGGTCAATAGAGCATCGGATAAGGGATTGTCCGTAGAAATTAGCTAGGATGCAGACTGAGGGTCAAGGACGTGCTCAGTTCAGGAGAGATGGCCAACAACCACAGAGGGGCCGAGGCGCAGCTAGGGGTGGTAATGGTAACGGTCGAGGTCATAGAACACCTGGCTGAGGTCCGGAGGTGCTAATACAAGACAGTCGGGGTTGGTCTATGCAGCGAAGCATCGAGAGGAGGGCAATGCACCGGACGTAATAACCAGTACGTTTTTAATTTTTGGGTTACCTTATACTACTTTGATTGATGTTGGCTCGACGCACTCTTATGTTGCTAGTAGTATAGTGGAAACCTTAAACTTAGTTTGTGAGACTGGTGCTAGGGAAATAATGGTAGTTAGCCCTCTAGAACACTCTGTGGTAGTAGACAAATTGTATAGGGATGTACCCCTAGAACTGCAAGGGGTAGTGTTTCAAGCTGATTTGATGGAACTACCCTTCGGGGAGTTCAATTTAATCTTAGGAATGGATTGGTTGGTTAAGCACCGTGCGAATCGACTGCAACTAAGCGCTGGTCTTTGAAATCGATCGAGGGTGAAGAGGTGGTGATGATAGGGGAGAGAAAGAATTACCTATCTAATGTGGTGTCCGCACTGAAGGCGGAGAAGAGGGTAAGGAAAAGATGTGAGGTGTTTGTGGTCTATGTTAGTGCTTTAGAAGGTAAGAAATCGGTTATAGGAAGCGTCCGAACGGTGAAAGAGTTTATCAATGTTTTTTGAAAGAGCTTCTTGGTTTGCCCCCGGATCGTGAAGTAGAGTTTGGTACAGATCTTCAACAAGGAACAGCACCAGTGTCTATTGCCCCGTATAGAATGGCGCCAAAGAAGTTGGTGGAGTTGAAAGCATAGTTTCAGGAGTTATTGGATCGGGGTTTTATCCGGCCAAGTGTATCACTTGGGGAGCACCTGTACTCTTTGTTAAGAAGAAGGACGGGTCCATGCGAATGTGCATAGACTACCGACAGTTGAATAAATTGACAATTAAGAACAAGTATCCGTTGCCGAGGATAGACGACTTGTTCGATCAGTTTAAGGGAGCATCGGTCTTCTTCAAGATAGATTTAAGGTCGAGATATCACCAACTTAAGGTGAAGGAGGTAGATATCCATAAGACAACGTTTCATACTCGATATGGGCACTATGAATTTTTGGTAATGTCGTTCGGGTTGATGAACGCACCAGCAGTGTTTATGGATATGATGAACCTAGTGTTTCAGCCGTATTTGGATCGGTTCATCGTAGTATTTATAGATGATATCCTGGTATACTTAAAATTGGAAGAGGAGCACGACGCGCATTTGCGGGTGGTGTTACAGATTTTAAGGGAAAAGCATTTATACGCAAAGTTTAGTAAGTGTGAGTTCTGGTTGAAGGAAGTTACCTTCTTGGGTCATGTGGTGTCAGCTGAGGGGAATAGAGTGGACCCCCGAAAGATTGAGGCTGTATTGGACTGGAAGCCACCAAAGCCTATGGCGGAGATTCAGAGTTTTTTGGGTTTAGCAGGATATTACCGAAGGTTTGTGGAAGAATTTTCTTTAATTGCAGCGCCATTAACTAATTACTAAGGAAAGGGGTTCCGTTTGTGTGGTCAGACAAGCAACAAGAGAGTTTTGAGAGGTTAAAGAGGATTTTGTGAAGCTCGGTGTTAATTCAACTCAAGTAAGGAAAGAGTTTACGATTTATTGTGATGCATCGACACGGATTAGGATGTGTCTTTGAAGCAAGAAGGAAAGAAGTGGCGTATGCTTCTCGACAGTTGAGACCTCATGAGGTGAACTACTCGATGCATGATCTGGAATTGGCTGCAGTGGTTTTTGCCCTAAAAATTTAGAGAATTATTTGTATAGAGAGAAGTCTGTAGTGTACACGAATCAAAGAGTTTGAAGTACCTTCTTACACAGAAGGAGCTAAATTAAGGCAGAGGAGGTGGATCGAGTTGTTGAAGGACTATGACTGCTCGATTGAGTACCACCCGAGAAAAGCTAATGTGGTAGCGGATGCCTTGAGCCGTAAGGTGGTCGCAGATTTAAGAGCCATGTTTGCCCACCTTAGCCTGTATGATGACGGAAGTCTGTTAGCAGAATTGCAAGTGAAGCCAATGTGGGTAGAACAGGTTAAGGAGAAATAGTTGGTAGATGAAGTTTTGAGCACACGATGTTTGCAAGTGCAGGATGGTGGATTGGAGGGGTATAGCTTGAGCAGCGATGGAGTGTTGTGTTTTAGGGAAAAGTGTGCATGCCTAGAGATGTGGAGTTAAGGCAAAAGATTTTACAGGAGGCACATAGCAGTCCATATGCTATGCATCCAGGAGGTAGTAAGATGTACTGGGATTTGCGTGAGCAGTTTTAGTGGCCGGGCCTTAAGCGTAAGGTAACGAAATTTGTGGGTAAGTGTCTGACATGTCAGCAAGTCAAGGCTGAGCATCAGTTACCGTCGGGGTTATTGCAATCGATAAAGATTCCACAGTGAAAGTGAGAAAGGATCACGATAGATTTTGTTAGTGGGCTACCCCTCACACCCACTAAAAAGGATTCGGTTTGGGTGATTGTGGATCGTCTGACGAAGTCTGCTCATTTCATACCTTTACGTATGGATTTTTCTCTTCAGAATCTAGCGAGACTATATATAGCGAAGATTGTAAGGTTACATGGGGTGCCAGTGTCGATTATTTCGGACAGAGACCCTAGATTTACGTCAAGTTCTAGAAGACTTTGCACCAGGCATTGGGCACAAGGTTGGATTTCAGTACGGCGTTCCATCCCCAGTCAGATGGGCAATCGGAGAGGGTGATTCAAGTTTTGGAAGACAAGCTAAGGGGTTGTGTCTTGGATTTTAAAGGCAGTTGGGAAGAATTCTTACCGTTGGCAGAGTTCGGATACAACAATAGTTATCAGACAAGTATTCGAATGGCACCATACGAAGCGTTGTATGGTCGAAAGTGTCGTACCCCTACGTGTTGGACGGAATTGGGGGAGCGACAGATGTTAGGTCCAGAGTTGGTTGCTAAAACAAAAGATAAGGTGAAGGTGATTCGAGCTCGTTTGAAAAAGCTTCGGATAGGTAGAAGTCTTATGCCAATCTTAAACGGAAGGATATAGAGTTTACAGAAGGTGACAGCGTTTTCTTGAAGGTGTCGCCGTGGAAGAAGGTTCTGAGGCTTGGTAGGAAAGACAAGTTAAGCCTTAGATTTATCGGGCCTTATCGGGTGTTGAAGCGCGTGGGACCAGTGGCTTATCAGCTTAAGTTGCCACCAGAGTTGAGTCAAATCCATGATGTGTTTCATGTTTCCATGCTTAGACGCTATCGCTTAGATCCGTCTCATGCTGTGCCGATAGAGGAAATTGAGGTAAATCCAGACTTATCTTTCGAGGAAAAACCAGTGCAGATCCTAGATCGGGATGTTAAGGTTTTGCGTAGGAAATCGGTCCCTTTGGGGAAGGTATTATGGCGGAACCATGGGTCAGAGGAAGCGACATGGGAACCGGAGGATATCATGCGATAGCAATACCCTCAACTCTTTTGACCAGGTAAATTTTGAGGTCTAAATTTATTTTAAGGGGGGTAGAACTATAATATCCTGATTTTGAGGGTCTGTGCATTTGGTATGTTGCATGGCTAAATTAGTAGGTTAAGGCCTTGAGGTGTGTATTGGGCTCAGGATTGGGCTTAAACCTGGGTTAAATTGATTATAAATAGTGTTAGTTTATAAATTAAGTTAAGTAAGTATGTTTAGTAGCGAGTTGGGCTTGTGGCTGAATGTTTGGATGTGCTATAAGTGGGCATGTAGGTGGAGTCACAAGGGGGAGGAGTTTGGGCCTAGTGTGACCGCTTGGGGCCAAATTGTGGGTCAAAATTCGCCACTCCTAGGGGAAGGGGGAGGACGGCACATGAGCTACATTTTAGGAGTTTTAATTCTTTTATTTTGGTGATAAAATGCTGATAATTAAGAGGAAGAGTTGGTTTTAAGGTGGCCTCTTTTAAAGGTAAGATAATGGTTAAGTTATCAAGATGGATAAAACTACCGGGAGGGAAGAGTTGGTGAAACTCCAACTCGTGAGTGTGTGAGTGTGTCTCAAATTATTAGCCAAAATTATCATTTTTTTCTTTCTTTCATTAGTTCTTTTCTTTCTCATCTTTTCTCTCAGTCAAATTCCCATTCTCTTTTGAAGTGTTCTTTGCCGCAACTCTCTAATATTTTCTTCTTTTCTTCATTCTTCTTCTCCCCAAAAACCTTCTAAAAGCCGAATCCCCCAATTCATACTTTCTTCTCTCTTAGCTGAATCTGCAAGGTGGATTTTCCCGAAGGTGCACCATAAGCCGAATACTCCTCTCTAGTTGGTAAGTTTCTTGTAGTTGTTACTACGATATCTCTCTCGTATTATTCCTAAATCGAATCACCCCCTAATGTGTTGATTGATGATTTACTTTCTAGTCAGAAGTCGAATCTCTTCTTGCAGTAGTCTGAAGTGCCGAGTTGTGGAAAAGCCGAAGGTGGGTTGGTGTAGGTTTGGCCGAATGGCCTTTCTTGTTCTTTATTCTTTTGGCCGAATATCATAAGGTGTTTAATGGGTTGCGATTAAGGGGTTGGTTTAATATATGGGTGTTGGCCGAATATAGGTAGGGTGGTGAAGCTTTCCTAAAGACTTTCGAGATTCGGCAAATTAGGTAAGGGTTCGTTTTAAGTGTTATAATTATTTAGTTAATTGGATCTCATCATTTAAATGGTTTAGTGACCAAGGAGTTGTTATGGACACTAATAACAATCAAGTGATAGGATGGGTTGGATCTGTAAACCCAACGCCAAAATATAAGAAGCGATCAGTATCGAGAGTACGAGATTGGCCATTCGGGTGTGGGCCGACATCGGAAGTAAATCGTAGGCCTATAGTCATAGTCTCGAGTGTGATGAGCGTAGAAGCGATAAGCGCTTAGTACGAGAACCGTGTGTAACTCTTACACACTTTCTTTACTTAATATGTTAAATGTTATGTGTTGTTAAAAGCGGAATAATGACGAAGTGGTTGCCAAAATACCCTTATGGGTAACAGGCGTGGATGCCAAGTAAGTTGTTAGGTTTCTTGTGTTGATTGTGATCTATGAGAGCATGATATTCTGTATACATAATTATGTATGTTAAGCATGATCATACTAATATTTTTCGCATGAATATATGTTATGGGTGATGAGAGGAGGGGGAGTATGATCTATCAGACTGTCACCAGTGATTTGGTATCACACAGTGGGTTGGCCCCACATATTCTAATATTGTGACTATGTCTCAGTGGTTTGGCACCACCAGTGGTTTGGTACCACATATGTTTATTTGTGACTTTGGTCACCAGTGGTTTGGCACCACCAGTGGTTTGGTACCACAAAGGGTAGATTTGGGGGATATGGATGGATATCTAGGTTGATGGGTTGCATGACATACATATTTATATATGAAATTGTGTAAGAGCATAACGTCTTTTGGGATGGGGGTTTACACACTGAGTCTAGGTGACTCACCCCTTCCTTTATATTTTGTAGATAAACCTTAGATCGTGGATTTGGAGCCGGGGTGGACTCGAGGTGGCCATGCTCAGCATTCATTTTATTTTAATTTTTTTTATATGGACTTAGTTATTTTCTTTAATTTGGGTTTTTAGTTCTGTAATAAGGTCGCTTAAGTATTATTTTGGGACATTTTATTTAGTTGTTTCTTAAAGTTTCCATACGCCGGTAAAACTACGAAATTTGGTGTTTTCAAAACTCTAAACAAATACTTGTTTTCTAAAGTGTACACTGACTAAGTATTAAATACGGAGTAACAATAAGGTAACCAAGTTTTCTAGAACAAGTTTCAACATGTTTTAGACGTCACAAGCTCCAACGACGTTTTCTTCAAAATGTTATAACAGAACTCTCTTTAACCAAGTTGACAAATCGGTTTCAAAACATTTTCTTTCCCGTGGCACACCAGATTCGGTCGTAGGGTTTTGATCGGGTTTGGGGTGTTACACCTCAACTTTTCTCCTAATTCTTACTTGAGATTCCCGAGGTCAGGATACTTTTAAAAGACCTTTGGTGGAAGTGGTAAGTGATAAACCTCAATTTATACATATTTTAACCCCATGCTTGGCTTATTTTGGATGAATTTTCATTAAATTTGATGAATTCGATGCTCCTAATCCTTTAATTTCATGTTTTATACTCAGGAGAGCTTAGGGAGTCGAAAAGAACAAGAAATTGGCCAAAACGGGACAAAATGGGCCTACCTCAGGAATCAACACTGCCTGGGCTACCAAACACGGCCGTGTGATGCAAGTAGGATCAAACACGGCCTGGATAAACGTACACGGGCAGACCACACGGCCGTGTGTGGCAAGCAAAATTGAGCACGGTCTAAACAGTCAAGCACGGGTGTGTCATACGGGCTTGTCTCTGTCGTATTGAAGTATAATTCTACTCGGAATAGACCACTTGTAGGCCAAGAAAGGAGTTCCCAAGCCTATATAAACACCCTAGGGGGCAACCTAAAAGGAGACGCCTAATAGGAGGTAGAAAATACTCGAAGACAGCCATCGAAAGCAGCTTAGGAGAAGGATCTCCATCAAGACTGAAGATCTCCCATCAAGTTCTTTAGAAGTTTTTGGGTTTTCTTATGTTTTGTTGTTTTCCTAATTTTAAGATGTTTTCTTCTATCAGTATGAACTAAATCCCTTAGATACCTAAGAGGGTGAAACCTAAGACAGATCTTATTATTATTTGATTTATAAGATAAATAATTGCTCTTATTCTTAATTGTGAGTTCTTATTTATGTTTTATTAATTCAGGTTATTGATTTAAGTCGAATGTGCTTATTCAAAGGAGCAAAAGTCCCTGTTTAAGAGTAGATCAACACAATTAAGTGGAGTTGATTGCAACCCTAGAAATAGGGCGACAAAAATCTGCCGGATTAGAGTCAAATCTAATAAGGGAATTTATAGATCGAGTTAATGCGACAATAGGGGTCTTAATTAGAAAGAAATTTCAATTAATCAACCTAGAGTTAGTTGTTTTTAATCTTGAAAGAGATATTAACATAAATCAGGGATTTCTACGGATTAAGTCAAGTGAATAAATCATATGAATCAAAAGTAATAAGTGAAGTATAGGTGGATTCTTCCTTAGGTATTGCCTATCTCATATAAGTTGTCTAAAAGTATTTTCTTAATTCTTTCATTGTCGTTTTTAATTAAGTTTTTAGTTTAAAAGAAATCACTCCAATTCTTAGGCTAGATAATAAAAAGATAGTAATTACTAATACTCTTGGTCCTTGTGGATACGATATTACTAGTCTTACCATAACTATACTATTGAACGATAGGTGCACTTGCCTTTATTGTGATCGTAGTTAGTTTGAGACCACATCAGTAAGAAAGCGCGCCCATCTATCAGATGAAAACGTCTCTCCTATTATGCGTTTTCGACCACAAGAATTTTTTCCTTTGCAATCCCAACCCTCATTCCTGCCTATAAAAGGGGTGTTCTCCCTCTATACTTTATTATCCCTAAACCAATCATCTCTCTCAACCTCAATCACTCTACTTTACAATATTTCTCTCCCTCAGTTTTCTTTCCCGCATTAGTGTTAAAAATTTCCATCGCTAATAAAATTTTCAGTTTGAGATATTCTTGAGTCGTTGGTGATGCGATATTACTCCAAAACACAAACATTTCATATATTCTTCCGAGATGGGACCATTATGTAATACCCTAAAAATTTCTACAGTAAGAAAATAAGATATTATTCTTGATATAGTAAAATAAGGAAATAAAGTGACAAAAAGGGAAATTTTGAGTTATGACAACATTGGGAAGTATATTATGATATATTAATTCAAGAAAGGACTAAATCGCAAAAGTGAGAAAAGTTTTGTGGCCCAAGAGTAAATACTTAAAAGTTGAAGGGTTAAAGTGTAAATATGAAAAAGTTAAAGGACAAATAGTGTAAATATTTTAAGGGTAGAATGATCTAGAAACTAAGGAAAATGGATGAATTAGGACCAAATTGAATAGGTGAAGAATTATGAGGGACTAAATCATAATTTTGCCAAATTAAGTGATGACTCAAGGATGGAATTTTACAATATCATAAAGGGAAAAATAGTCAATTAGAAGAGAGAGAAATCTAGAAGGCAATGATGATGTTGATGATATTTTATATCAATTAATTAATTAAATATTAGTTTATTAATATTTTTAATGAGATATTTTATTATTATTTTATTATATTTTATTTAAGATATAAGGAGAGAAAGGTGAAGATTTCTCTTCATCTTTCCCATGCTCCAACGTGAGAAGAAGAAAAAAAAAAAGAAAATTTTCTTTTCTTTACAATTTGGTCCTTTTACCAAAAATCCACCATTTTTACTTAGAAATCAAAAGAATTTCCATGACTACCAAGAGACAAAAATAAAAAGGAGACTATGCGGAGCTAGAATATCAAGTTAGATTCAAGAATTAAAAGCTGGAGGAGAGAGAAAATCAAGATAAAGATTGAAATCAATAGGACAAGGTAAGAACATCAATATTTCAATATATTTTTAAGTTTGATATTATTGAAAAAGCTTGAAAACAATGTTAAAGTAGAATTTTCTTATATTTGGTTCTATGTTCCTGATATGTTAGTGAAGATAAATAAGAGAAAGTGATGGAAAATATTGTAGAGAAAGGAAATAAGGGTGTTATAAACTTGGTAATCAACATTTTGCATTAAAATAGTTTTGGACAGCAGCAATGGTTCAAATTTGAAAAATCACCAAAAATTTTAAAAATTGAATTAGAGGTTGAATAAAATATGAAATTAAATTTTATTGAGTATAGTTTTTCATATAATAAACGATGTAAGCAATGGAATTTTAAATTATGATATATAATAAATTTTGTGAGACAAGGTCAAAATGATTTCAGGTTCCCCTATTTTGACTTTGGAAAATCATCAAAAATTGTAAAAACAATAATTATGGGTTTAAATTTATATTTTTAAATTCTTAGTTAGTCTATTTTCAATAGAAACAAACAGAAACATCATCCAAACCCCGTACTAAGAGATAATTAATTTTTAGTAAGCAAAGGTCAAAGCAGTAAAATAGCAGAATAGGGATAAATTTAAAGATTTTACTGTACTTATTGGCTAAACTATAAATTCTGAAAATTTTATGTTAGAAATATATTTGAGTATAGTTTCAAAAACATCAAGCGGATCTTAATTTGGAATTCTTTAGCTCAAGATATAAATAATTTAGTGACTATGACTCAAGTGGGCAGCTTTGATATGAACATAAGTAAATAGTGAAATTATAGATAATGTTACATATAAGCATGTTATATACATTAAGGATGTGGAATGGAGAGGAGGAGGAGGAAATGTCACATCCCAAATTTATGGGGCTTTGCATTTAACGTGCTGTGATGTATCGTTGTGCTTATTATGCTTGTTAGAATGTTTTAGGGGTCCAGAATGGGCTCGAAGTTGGGCCGAGGCCTTAGCAAAAATTTTCTGCTTGGGCACTCTAGTGGAGAGTCAAGTAGGATAGGGCTTAAAAGATATTATCTGTGAAGTAAGACACAAAAATGGGCTTGTGGCCCAGTGGTCAGTGGCGACATGCAGGGATTAGGAGGTGGCGTGTCAAGCAGTTAAGGAGGTCCAAGGTTCGAGTCGCATGATACCTTTTTATTTTAATTTAATTTTGACAATAGCGAAGAGCAGTAGTGGAGTTCGGCTTGGATGCTTGAAATTAGGAATTGTTTAATGTGGATAATAAGGTTGATAATGTGCTGATAAAGGAAGGAAGAGATGGTGTTATCCATGACACTGTGGATGAGTAATCAGATAAAGATAAGGAGAAAATTTTGGATTTATCTACTGGTCACAGTGGTGGCCGAAATTCCAACACTGAAGGGGGAGGTGAAATCGATTCTGATAGGTTCAAGGGGTGTTGAAATTTCCCTTGATTAAATAGCTTAGTTTTGATTTTAAAGAGAGGCATTTTCGATTTTTAGGCAGTAGGTGCAGAAATTTTGGTTTAAGTAGGGGGTTACCTCTTCAATTTTGGTATTTGACCCTATTCTCTTTTTCTTTCCACTCATCTCCACTTTTATGTAAAAGCCAAAATTTCTATTGTTCTTTCTCCCAATCATCTTTTTCTCAAAAGCCGAAACTCATAACTCTTCTCTTCTCAATTATTTTCTTATAACCGAATGATCATTGCTCTTTCCTTTATTCTCTCTTTACCGATTTCTTCATAGCCGAATCTTCATAGATCCTGTTGCACTATTTTCCTTTTGATCTTCTCAGAAGCCGGAATCTCTAAGAGTTAGTCGAATCTGTTGGTTAAGGTAAGTGCCAAATTCTCTCTTCACTTAAGTGCCAAATTCTCTCTTCACTTCTTCTCTTTCGATTTTTAGAGGCCAAATTCGGAAGCCTAGATAAGATTGTCTTTGGGGTAATGGTTTGATTGTTCTCGTGTTCTTATTTTGGGGTGACACATCAGGAATTAAAGTATATCGTCTAGATCTAAAGTAGAAAACCGCTAGTCTCTAAACTCCATCTCTTTCGGGATTTCTAGGTAAGGGATCTCTGCCCTATGAATGTACATTCGTGTTTGTACTCAATTCAATGTTTTAATCTGATTTGTTGACTAAGATATGTTCCATGGATACAAATGCTAGTCAAACAAAAGAAGGAATTAGATCAGTAAATCCAACCCCTAGATTTAAGAAGCGAGTTGTGTTAGCCGTACGAGATTAGCCACCGGGTTGTGGACCAGCTTCAGAACAAAACCTTAGATAGTTAGCAGTCGTATCTGCTTCTGATAGTGTCGACATAATCTTGTCTATAATCAGGTGTGTGGATCTCTATCACACTAGTTAATCTATACTATGTAACATCCTAAATGTGGGCCTGTGCATTTATATGTTGGTTTAACATGTTAGTTCGAGAATTTAAGGCTCGGGCTAAGGCCTTGATTAAATATATGGATTAGAGGTTAAATTAAAGTTCTGAGAAGTTTAAGTGAAATTTTGGTTTGGTTAGAATGATTAAAAATGGTGTTAGTAGTAATTAAATGTAAATAGTTATGTTTGGTAGCAAGTTGGACTTGTGGCCCAAAAATTTGGAGTGCTTTGAATGGGCACTAGGGTGGCGCCACTTAGGGAGGTTATTGGGCCATGTGTGGCCACTTGAGGCCCAAGAATTGGGGGTAAAATTTTGACATATCAAGGAGGGGGAGTGGATGGCACACTTGTTAGCATTTAGGAGCTTTATTTCTTTTTATTTAAGTGATAAAAGCTGATAATTAAGAGGATGAAGAGTTGGATCTAGTTGAGACTCTTTTAAATGAGTCAGCAGATCATGATAAGGGATAGGAATTTGAGCTATCAGGTGTTTCCAGAGTTGGTAGAAAATCCAACTCTGGGAAAAGGGGTGCACTGCCGAATTCTATTTAATCTAATTGATCATCCATTCTTTTATATTTTTTTTCTCTTCTTCCTCACCTAACCGAAATTCCCTTCTCCTATTCTCTCAAATTCTTTTCTTTGCCGTAACTCTCCAACACAGTTTATTTTCCCCTCTTTTCTTCTCAAAGCCGAATACCTTAGTCTTTATTTTCCTCTCCCATAGCCGAATCTACAAGTGAGATCTCTGTTTTTCGAAGGTGCACCATAAGCTGCATACTCCTCTCTAATCTGGTGAGTTTCGGGATTTTGTTTCTTTACATTTTTTTTATTTTTCTGTCAAGTTCTAAACCAAATCATTTATTCCAAAGGCTTGTCGATTTCACTCTCTCTATCCTGAAGTTTAATCTTGTCTTGTTTTATTCGAAGTGTCGATTTGGTGGAAAAGCCAAGGTAGGTTGGTGGTGACGATTTCTTAAGGACATTGGGATTCGACTAACTAGGTAAGTACTCGTTTTAAGGGTTATATTTAATTCATGAGTTAGATCTCGTCTTTTATTTGGTTTAGTGATTAAGGGATTATTATGGACTCAACTAACAGTCAAGCAGTAGAGATTGGATCTGTAAAACCGTCACTCAAATACAAGAAGCGATCTGTTTCGATAGTGTGAGATTAGCCATCGGAGTGTGGGCCAAAATCGAAGTCAGATCGTGGGCCAATAGTGGTAGTCTCGAGTGATAGTAGCGTAGATATAGCGAAAGCCTTAGTACGCGAATCAGGTGTGTAATACTTCCCCATCGTCTAGATCTGATTAATTATATATATATGTTCATAAGTTTTATATGTTACATTAAAAGCTGAAATCTCAGATTTAAACAGCGGACCCTCAGGTTAGTAAATAATCTGATTATATGTTACAAGTAAATTGTTGTACATGTTTTTAAATTATTGTACATGTTTGCATGGGTTGGGTGATGAAAGGAGGAAGTATATGTATATGTATATATGTAGCGGTTTTTACCATGATTTATCAGGTGGCTAATGCCGTGATCTCGTTATAAGGCTTGACCAATATATGTTGATAAGCAGCATGACTACCATCTTGGCGTATAGCGGTGTGGGTTGATTGTAGAAATTGCCAATGGTGTGTTGGTTGGTACGGAGGCGTGTAGCGGATAGAAATCTAGGCAATTGGGTAGGGTTTTGCATGTTATTTGTTTCCATGTAAATGAAATTATTATTATGTTTTATGAGGCCCAAATCTAGTGGTGCATAAGGGTTGCACACTGAGTCTCGCGACTCACCCAGTTAAACTAACCTTTCAGGTGACAATTAGTGCATCGGACCGGGCCGGAGTGGAGCGAAAGGTGGCCATGCAAAAGCACATGTGGATCCGGTGAAAAGTTTTCCTTCATTTGTTTTTTTTAAGTATTCTATGTTATGGATTTGAACTACGTTGTAATAAGGCCATGGGCCAGTAGTTTACCTTTTTGTTTTGTTATGGGCCTTTATTGTTTATTTTTATTTATTTTAAAACTAAGACATGTAATTCGGTTTGAAGCTTTTGATTATTAGGCATATTTTATATAAATTATATTTGGGCTCTCCGTCAACACGATTGGTTTTACTAAAATTTTCTTAGTGACATACCAGATCCGTTTGTAGTGTTTGTGCTGAGTTTAGGGTGTTACAAATTGGTATCAGAGCCCGGTTCAAAACTCGGCTGTGGGATTTTGGGCCCAAAAGATTTTCTAAAAATGGGTTTTTTTTAAAACATGGATTTCTCTTAGTAAAGGTTTGTTAGTCTAGCATGGCACCTGCGTCTCCGGCCAAGTTCACCAGGTAAGTACTCTAAATCATTGTGTGATATAAATGTGGGCTTAACAGGCTTATGGGACGTAGACTATTTAGGTTAGAACTTGATGGACTCTAGGCTTAGACAAACAAACTCTTAAAAATCCATAAGACTTGACTTTATTAAACAAAACCTGTAAACAAGTCACAAGAATGAAGTGTGGTAACAAGCATATGCATGTCTAGGAGTAGATCCGGAAGAGCTTGGTATTTAAGCAGTCTGAGTGACTCACCTCCTCTTCGCAGGAATCTCACCTGGTGCATAGTGATTGTTCACTTTAGCCATGACAGGGTGTGGCAATAGACATATGCATGTCTAGGAGTGGATTCAGGGAAAGCTTGGTACTTAAGCAGTCCTAGTGACTCCCCTCCTTTCCACTAGAATCCTACCTGGTGCATAGTGACCATTCACCCTAGTTACGAGTACGTGTTGACAGGCCAAAACTTATAATTAAAACTCGAAAGGGATCAGCCACCTGTTTTTCTCACAAAATTATCAAAATATCCTTGAATTGTAAAATTACCAAATTACCCTTGAGTTGTAAATGACCAAAACACCCCTGATTTGCAAAATGATCAAATTACCCCTGATTGGCAAAATTACTAAAATAACCCCAGATTTTATAAATTACCGAAATAACCCCAAATTTGCAAAATTATCGAAATACCCTCAGATTTGTGAAACTATCGAAATACCCTCAAGTTGGAAAATTACGAAAATACCCCTGTAGGATAAAATTACGAAAATACTCTTGGGTAGTGAAATGACGAAAATACCCCTAGGTGATGAATGTTACTTGTATGAACGTTGTGTATGCATAACTCCTAGAATAGGAAGACTGAAAACTGTAGATAAGTTCGAATTCGAAAGAATCACTTTTAAAACTATGTTTCATAAGATTGTTCGGGGATAATTAGTGGAAACAATTAATGACTTATAAAATTTTAAACGCAAACCAGAAGAATGAGTACAAGAGGTCGAGGACGTCTGCTACGTGGACACGGTAGAGGTAGGATGACCGTGTCAGAACCCGTAGGATCGGGTCATGGGTGCAGAAGTGAGATCTGGGTTCCACCAATTCTTGAGGTGGAATTCCAAGACCAGACAGGTAGAGAGGACGTGGTGTCTCAGGCTGTACTGAGGGTTTTGAAAAGAGTGGCTGAGGCTGGTATGGGCATAGGAGCCCGAAAATCTATGCCTGAGAGGCTGAGGAACAATGGGGCCGAAGTATTTAGGGGAGTCTCTGGTGTATCCCCAAGTTCCGCTGAATATTGGTTGGAGGCAGTGGAACGTATAATGGATGACCTAGACTTCACGGTGGAGGAGAAGCTGAAGGGGGTCGTGTCTCTTCTTCGAGACGAGGCCTACCAATAGTGGCTCACAGTGAAAGAGAGTACGGCCGCGGACCTGATTGACTGTGATTTCTTTAAGGAGTCATTCCAGGGAAAGTACGTTGGGGCTAGTTATATGGATGCTCAAAGGAAAGCATTCCTAAATTTGGTGTAGGGGAGTAAGTCTGTGGCTGAGTATGAGGCTGAGTTTCTACGCCTGAGTCGTTACGCTTGGGGAATGGTAGCAACGGAGTACGAACGATGCATTTGGTTCGAGGATGGCCTACGGAATGAGTTAAGGATTCTGATTGCACCACAGCGAGAGAGAATTTTCACAGTTTTGGTGAATAAGGTCAAAATAGCTGAGAAAGTGAAACGAGCTGAGAGACAAGAAAGGGATAAGGATCGAGGTGAGAATAAGAGAAGTGTTGGGCCATCGAGAGCATTTGAGAATTTTCAAAAGAGGCCTAGGACTGATGGGCCAGCTCGTGCTCCATCGGGCCAGAGTCAAGCATGTTCTACATGTGGGAGAACCCATTACAGGGAGTGCAGAGTGAAAATCAGTGGATGTTTTAAGTGTGGATCCACAGAACATCTGATGAGGGACTATCCTCAGATGGATCGGGGACGACCAATAGGTCAAGTTCGATCGGGCTAGAGAGGTGGTCACCGACCAAGGGTCGTGGTCAAGCCAGAGGTGGCAATGGCACAAGAGGTGGTCGTGAAGCACCAGGCGGAGGTGCAGGTTATGTTGAGGCAAGGCAGTCAGCTTTGGTCTATGCAGCACATCGCCAAGGGGACGAAGACACTCTAGATGCGAATAATGGTGCGTACCCTACCATAATATACTAAGTGTTTATTTTGGCTTTAGAATTAGAGTGCGCAGCGAAAGTCTAGTGGTGAGACTTAGGTAGTAAGATTACTAGTTAATTTCGAGGACAAAATTTATTTTAAGGGGGTAGAACTGTAACATCCTAAATGTGGGCCTGTGCATTTATATGTTGGTTTAACATGTTAGTTCGAGAATTTAAGGCTTGGGCTGAGGCCTTGATTAAATATATGGATTAGAGGTTAAATTAAAGTTCTGAGAAGTTTAAGTGAAATTTTGGGCTTTAAAACTTGGGTTAGAATGATTAAAAATGGTGTTAGTAGTAATTAAATGTAAATAGCTATGCTTGGTAGCAAGTTGGGCTTGTGGCCCAAAAATTTAGAGTGCTTTGAGTGGGCACTAGGGTGGCGCCACTTAGGGAGGTTATTGGGCCATGTGTGGCCACTTGAGGCCTAAGAATTGGGGGCAAAATTTTGACATATCAAGGAGTGGGAGTGGACGGCACACTTGTTAGCATTTAGGAGCTTTATTTCTTTTTATTTAAGTGATAAAAGCTGCTAGTTGAGACTCTTTTAAATGAGTCAGCAGATCATGATAAGGGATAGGAATTTGAGCTATCAGGTGTTTGCAGAGTTGGCCGAAAATCCAAATCTGGAAAAGGGGGTGCACTGCCGAATTCTATTTAAGCCAATTGATCATCCATTCTTTTATATTTTTTTTCTTCTTCCTCACCTAGCCGAAATTCCCTTCTCCTATTCTCTCAAATTCTTTTCTTTGCAGCAACTCTCCAACACAGTTTATTTTCCCCTCTTTTCTTCTCAAAGCCGAATACCCTAGTCTTTATTTTCCTCTCCCATAGCCGAATCTACAAGTGAGATCTCTGTTTCCCGAAGGTGCACCATAAGCTGCATACTCCTCTCTAATCTGGTGAGTTTCGGGATTTTGTTTCTTTGCGTTTTCTTTATTTTTCTGTCAAGTTCTAAACCAAATCATTTATTCCAAAGGCTTGTCGATTTTACTCTCTCTATCCTAGAAGCTGAATCTTGTCTTGTTTTATTTAGAAGTGTCGATTTGGTGGAAAAGCCGAAGGTAGGTTAGTGGTGACGATTTCTCAAGGACATTCAGGATTCAACTAACTAGGTAAGTGCTCGTTTTAAGGGTTATATTTAATTTATGAGTTAGATCTCATCGTTTATTTGGTTTAGTGATTAAGGGATTGTTATGGACTCAACTAACAGTCAAGCAGTAGAGGTTGGATCTGTAAAACCATCACTCAAATACAAGAAGCGATCTGTTTCGATAGTGCGAGATTGGCCATCAGGTTAGTAAATAATCTAATTATATGTTACAAGTAAATTGTTGTACATGTTTTTAAATTATTGTACATGTTTGCATGGGTTGGGTGATGAAAGGAGGAAGTATATGTATATGTATATGTATATGTATATGTGTAGCGATTTTTACCGTGATTTACTGTAGCCGCTAATGCCGTGATCTGTTATAAGGGCTTCGGCCAATATATGTTGATGAGCAGCATGACTGCCATCTTGGCGTGTAGCAGTGTAGGTTGATTGTAGAAATCCCCAATGGTGTGTTGGTTGGTATGGGGGCATGTAGCAGATGGAAACCTAGGCAATTGGGTAGGATTTTGCATATTATTTGTTTCCATGTAAATGAAATTATTATTATGTTTTATGAGGCCCAAATCTAGTGGTGCATGAGGGTTACACACTAAGTCTCGCGACTCACCCAGTTAAACTAACCTTTCAGGTGACAATTAGTGCATCGGACCGGGCCGGAGTGGAGCGCAAGGTGGCCATGCAAAAGCACATGTGGATCCGGTGAAAAGTTTTCCTTTATTAGTTTTTTTTAAGTATTCTATGTTATGGATTTGAACTACGTTGTAATAAGGCCATGGGCCACTAGTTTACCTTTTTGTTTTGTTATGGGCCTTTATTGTTTATTTTTATTTATTTTAAACCTAAGACATGTAATTCGATTTTAGGCTTTTGATTATTAGGCATATTTTATATAAATTATATTTGGGCTTTCCGTCAACACGATTGATTTTACTAAAATTTTCTTAGTGACATACCAGATCCGGTTGTAGTGTTTGGGCCGGGTTTGGGGTGTTACATACTATATATGTTATGGGCTAAAAGCCAGAACAAGGCTATATGAATAGTCGTGTTACCCGGAAAGGGTAGGCAAATGATGCCAGGTACGTAATCATAGAAACCTCTCTATGTGTATCGAAGGATGTGGTAGTCTGTGATCTTTTTAGATAGTATATTGTTTTGATTCTGCATGTATGTATGCATGGGATGGGATTGATATGACGAAGGGGAAGAGCATGCTAATAGGTCACTCAGTGATCGGTGGTTAATCCACAACATATTATTTAGGTCGCATGGCGATCGGTGGCTCTGCCACATCTGATTAATAGGTCACATAGTGATCGGTGGTTAAACCACAATATATTATTAAGGTCGCATGGCGATCGGTGGCTTTGCCACATAGGTCATATAGTGATCGGTCTTTATGACAGGCAGCACAGTTGTCGAAATGGTGTGTAGCGGATGGAGGGTTGACTGTAGAAATCCCCAAGTTGTGATGGCTGGTATGGGCTAGTGTGTAGAGGATGGACTATAGGATTGGGATGGGCCATGTAGCATGTATATATTCTGTTGCCATTGTGTATGGGCCAAGGTCCATAATGTGTTTGTGGGCCTCACCCTTTTATGTGTTTTCGGGATTTACACACTGAGTCTTGGTGACTCACCCTTTTATTTCCCTGACTTTCCAGATGAGCAGTAGATCGTAGACATGGGAGCCGAGGCGGACTCGAGGGGCCATCAAGTTTTTATTTTCATAAACTATTCCCGATTTTCCTTTAAGTTTTAATTTTGGGATTATTTATGTAATAAGGCCTCCATAGCTTAGGTTATCAATTTATATTTGTTAATGTTTATATTCTATAAACTTATGTTCAAGGACTTGATTATAAGAACGAAAAAAAAAAGAGATTTTCAAATAAGTTTAAAAAAAAACTACAAAGGCTTTCTACAAATATCACTTATTTAACAAATACCTGCATAAACGAACCAAGATTTTCAAAACCCTCCAAAGCAAAGTTTTCAACATTTAACCCGTAGCATACCAGATCTGGTCGTGACGTTTTGGGCTGAGTTTGGGGTGTTACATTTTGGTATCAGGGCCTAGTTTAAAACTCAGACTGTGAAATGGGTCTAGTAGTGACTTGTAAAATTGATGTGAATTTGAGAAAACTTTCAGTTGAGATATGGCCTTCGAGTCTACTGGCACCCGATCCACGCAGGTAAGTATTCTAAACTCATTATGTGGTATGCATGTTGGGCTAGATGGGCTCCATAGGGACGTAGGCTAGTCTGATTAGAGTTTGAATGACTTTAGGCTTAGTTTAAACAATTCTTCAAATCTCATAAGACTTTCTCTAATTAAACATGTCCGTGAACAAGTCGTTTAGTTGGAGTGTGGCAACAGGCATACGCATGTCTAGGATTGGATCTAGGGAGAGCTTGGTATTTAAGCGGTCCTAGTGGCCTACCTCTTCTTCGCTGGAATCCTACCTGGTGTGTAGTGACTGCTCACCTTAGCCATGAGGACTTGTTGACGGGCCAAAATTTATAACTAAAACCCGGAAGGGACCAGCCACCATATTTCGCAAGATTGCTACAATACCCCTAGTTTTGTAAAATTTCTGAAATACCCTTGATTTGTGAAAATTATCGAAATACCCCTGGATTGCAAAATTACAAAAATAGCCCTATTTTTGTAAAATCACCAAGATACCCTATTTTGAAAAATTATAAAAATGCCCTTGTAGGATAAAATTACGAAAATACCCTTAGGTAGTGAAATGATGAAAATACCCTTAGGTGATGAATGTGAGTTCATGGATGCTACTTGTATGTTGATGTGTGATGGTTGAATGTATGTGGTTCCTAGAACTAGGAGATACAGACTTGGAACTAAAACCGTAGATATAATCTCGAATTCGAAAGAACTACTCTTGAAATAAGATTGTTCGTGGTTAATCAGTGAAAGAAGTTAATAATTCATAAAATTTCTATCTAGATAAATCGTGAACGTTAGATATGAGCACTAGGGGGTGTGGTGTGCGTGGCCGAGGTAGAGGCAGGATTACTGTGTCGGAACCGGTAGGGTCTAGTCACGAGTCAAAAATGAGATACCAGCGCCACCAGCTGTGGAGGTAGAATATCAGGACCAAACGGGCGAAGACGGTGCGGTGTTTTGGCGATGCTCTAAGTGTTAGAGAGAGTTGCGGGAGCAGGCATGGGCACAAGATCCCGAAAATCTGTGTCAGAGCGACTTAGAGCGAATGGGGCAGAAGTGTTTAGGGGAATTTCTGGTATAGCCCCGAGTACAGCTGAGTATTGGTTGGAGGCGATTGAACGCATAATGGATGATCTGAATTTTACGAAAAAAGAGAAGCTGAGAGGAGTAGTGCCCCTTCTTCGGGACAAAGCGTACCAATGGTGGCTTACGGTTAAGGATGGTACAGTGGCTGACCGTATCACCTGGGATTACTTCAGAACGGCATTTTAGAGTAAGTACATTGGAACAAGTTATGTGGATGCACAGCGTAGAGCGTTTCTGAATCTGGTTCAGGGAAGTAGGTAGGTGGCGGCATATGAAGCGAAATTCTTACGCCTTAGCCGTTATGCTCGAGGGATAGTGGCCACAGAACATGAGCGTTGTGTTCGATTTGAGGATGGCCTGAAGGATGATCTATATGTTTTGATAGCTCCACAGCAGGAGAGGGAATTTGCTGTGCTTGTGGAGAAAGCTAAGATAGCTGAGGAGGTGAAGCGGACGAAAAAACTGAACAGGGATAGAGATAGGAGTGGAAGTAAGAGAAATTTTAGATCATTAGGGGCAGTCAGGCGTGTTCAGAAAAGACCTAGGTCAGATAGGCCGGGACGGAATGAGAGACCTGCTGCTGCTAGTCAGGTACAGAAGTGTGCTCGATGTGGTAAATTCCATATAGGTGAGTGTTGGGCAGGTAGTAGGAAGTGCTTTAGGTGTGGATCTATGGACCATCAGATTAGAGACTGTCCACAGCCAAAGGGCGATATAGGACCCGCAGGGCAGAGAAATGCTCTGCCGAGTAGAGGAGGTCAGCAGCCGCAAAGAGGTCGTGGTCCAGCCAGAGGTGGTAACAGTTTCGATCGGGGCCGCGAAACACCAGGTCGAGGGGCCAAAAACACTGAGGTGAGGTAACCGGGGTTGGTCTATGCTGCTAGACGTCAAGAAGAGGCTGACGCACCGGATGTTATAATCGGTACATTTTTAATATTTGGTTTGCCTTACACTGCATTGATTGACATTGGGCCGACGCATTTATATGTTGCTAGTAGTGTGTCTGGAACTTTAAGTTTAGATCTCGAGATTCGCCTAGGGCGATGGCTGTAATTAGCCCATTAGGACAATCTGTGGTAGTAGATAAACTCTATCGAAGGTACCCTTAGAAGTTCAGAGAATAGTTTTCCTAATAGATCTGATGGAATTGTCGTTCGGGGAGTTCGACTTAATATTAGGCATGGACTGGCTGGTGAAGTATCAAGCTAATTTAGATTGTGCAGGCAAGCGGATGGTGTTAAAAACCCTCGAGGGTGGTGAAGTGTTGGTGATAGGAGAAAGGGGGAACTGTCTGTCGAATGTGGTGACTGCCCTAAGAGTAGAAAGATGGTGAGAAAAGGATGCGAGGCAGTTTTAATATTTGTTCGGGCTCTGGAAGCTGAGGACCTAACTGTTGGGGACGTTAGGACGGTGAAAGAATTTTTTGATGTTTTCCCAGAAGAGCTTCCGGGATTACGCTCGGATCGTGAAGTGGAGTTTGGTATCAATCTTCTTCTGGGAACAGCGCTAGTATCCATTGCTCCATATAGAATGGCGCCAAAAGAGTTGGTGGAATTGAAAGCACAGATTCAGGAGTTGCTGGATAGAGGGTTTATTCGACCAAGTGTGTCACCGTGGGGAGCGTCGGTGTTATTTGTTAAGAAGAAAGATGGATCAATGCGTATGTGCATTGACTATTGTCAGTTGAATAAGTTAACAATCAAGAACAAATACCCGTTGCCAAGGATCGATGACTTGTTCGATCAGTTGAAGGGGGCCTCAGTCTTTTCGAAGATAGACCTGAGATTAGGGTACCATCAGCTTAAGATCAAGGAGGCAGATATTTATAAGACGGTATTCAGGACTCGCTATGGTCACTACGAATTCATGGTGATGCCATTTGGGTTGACTAACGCACCAGCAGCGTTTATGGATATGATGAACCGAGTGTTCCAACCCTACTTGGATCGATTTATCGTAGTATTTATAGATGATATCCTGGTTTATTCAAGATCAGAAGAGGAGCATGATTCACATCTGCGAGTGGTTTTGCAGATTCTGAGGAAGAAGCAATTGTATGCCAAATTCAGTAAGTGCGAATTTTGGCTAAGTGAAGTTACTTTTCTAGGCCACGTTGTGTCGGCAGAGGGGATTAGGTTTGACCCTCAAAAAATTGAAGCGGTGTCGGAATGAAAGCCGCCTAGGTCTGTGGCAAAAATTCAGAGTTTTCTTGATCTGGCCGGGTACTACCGAAGGTTTGTTGAAGGATTTTCTTCAATTGCGGCACCATTGACTAAGTTGTTACGGAAAGGGGTTCCGTTTGTTTGGTCTGATAAACAGCAAGAAAGTTTCGAAAGGTTGAAAAGGATATTGACGGAGGCTCCGGTATTGATTCAGCCGGAGGCTGGGACAAAATTTGTAATTTACTGTGATGCTTCACACACGGGACTAGGATGTGTGTTGATGCAGGATGGAAAGGTTGTTGCGTATGCATCTCGGCAGTTAAGACCGCACGAAGTAAATTATCCCACCCATGATTTGGAATTGGCGGCGGTGGTTTTTGCTCTGAATATCTGGAGACATTATCTGTATGGGGAGAAATCTATTATTTATACCGATCATAAGAGCCTAAAATACCTTTTGACCCAAAAAGAGTTAAATCTAAGGCAAAGGAGGTGGATCGAGTTGTTAAAGGATTATGACTGCTCATCGAGTATCATCCGGGTAAAGCTAACATGGTGGCGGATGCTTTGAGTCGTAAAGTAATCTCTGACTTTAGAGCAATGTTTGCTCACTTTAGTTTATACGATGATGGGAGTTTATTGGCTGAACTTCAAATGAAGCCTCTTGGGTCAGTCAGGTTAAGGAGAAGCAGCAGACCGATGAGTTGCTTAAGGTAAAGTTGTAGCTAATATCAAATGATGGGCCAACAAAATTTAGTGTGAATGAGGAAGGATTGTTATATTTTCGAGGGAGAGTTTGCATGCCAAAAGATCCGGAGTTGAGGCATAGGATTTTACAAGAAGCGCATGGTAGTCCATACGCTATGCACCCTGGAGGGAGTAAGATGTATTGGGATTTGCGGGATCAGTTCTGGTGGCCGGGCTTGAAGCGTGAGGTAACTGAATTGGTGAGTAAGTGTTTGACCTGTCAGCAGGTAAAGGCGGAGCATCAGTTACCATCAGGGTTATTGCAGCCGATGAAGATTCTATAATGGAAGTGGGAAAGGATCACAATAGACTTTGTTAGTGGGCTACCTCTCACGCCTACTAAGAAAGATTCGGTCTGGGTGATTGTTAATCGCTTAACGAAGTCTGCTCATTTCATACCAGTACGGGTCGATTACTCTCTGCAGAAATTAGCTAAGCTATACATAGCGGAGGTGGTGAGGTTGCATGGAGTACCAGTATCGATCATATCGAATAGGGACCCGAGGTTCACGTCGCGATTTTGGAAGGCGTTGCATCAAGCGTTGGGTACGAAGCCGGATTTCAGTACAGCGTTTCATCCTCAGACCGATGGACAGTCTGAGCGTGTAATTTAGATCTTGGAGGACATGCTGAGAGGTTGTGTCATTGATTTCAGAGGTAGTTGTGAAGAATTTACACCATTAGCGGAGTTTGCTTACAACAACAGCTACCAGTCTAGTATTCAGATAGCGCCCTATGAAGCATTGTATGGGCGAAAGTGTCGTACTCCTACCTGTTGGATGGAATTAGTGAAACGTCGAATTTTGGGTCCAGAGTTGGTTACCGAGACAGAGGAGAAGGTGGAGTTAATTCGGGCTCGACTAAAAGAATGGTCGAACAGACAGAAGTCCTATGCTGACTTGAAGCGTAAGGACATAGAGTTTGCAGTGGGTGACAAGGTGTTCTTGAAAGTGTCGCCATGGAAGAAAGTACTGAGGTTTGGACGGAAGGGTAAATTAAGTCCCAGATTTATCGGACCTTATCGGGTGTTGAAACGAGTAGGGCCGGTAGCCTCTCAGCTAGAGCTACCTTCTGAGCTAAGCCAGATTCACAATGTATTCCACGTCTCTATGTTAAGAGGTTACCATTCGGATCCATCTCATGTGGTGTCTGTGGAAGAAATCGAAGTAAGACCTGACCTATCCTTTGAAGAGGAACCAGTAGAAATCCTAGATCATGATGTTAAGGTATTGCGAAGGAAAACGGTTCCGTTAGTTAAGGTTCTGTGGCAGAATCAAGGTTCTAAGGAGGCTACTTGAGAACCAGAGGAAGCAATGCGGCAGCAATACCCGCATCTATTCTGATCAGGTAATTTCGAGGCCGTAATTTCTTTAAGGGGGTAGAACTGTCACATCTCGAATTGATGGGGCTTTGCATTTAATGTGCTGTGATGCATTGTTGTACTTATATGATTTTAGAATGTTTTATAGGTCCAGAATGGGCTCGAAGTTGGGCCGAGGCCTTAGCAAAAATTTTCTGTTTGGGCACTCTAGTGGAGAGTCAGGTAGGATAGGGCTTAAAAGATATTATCTGTGAAGTAAGACACAAAAATGGGCTTGTGGCCCAGTGGTTAGTGGCGACATACAGGGATTAGGAGGTGGCGTGTCAAGTAGTTAAGGAGGTCTAAGGTTCGAGTCGCATGATACCTTTTTATTTTAATTTAATTTCGGCAATAGCAAAAAGTAGTAGAGGAGTTCGGCTTGGAATCTTGAAAGTAGGAATTATTTAATGTGGATAATAAGGTTGATAATGTGCTGATAAAGGAAGGAAGAGGTGGTGTTATCCATGACACTGTGGATGAGTAATCAGATAAAGATAAGGAGAAAATTTTGGATTTATTCATGGTCACGGTGGTGGCGAAATTCCAACACGAAGGGGAGGTGAAATCGGTTCGATAGGTTCAAGGGGTGCCAAAATTTCCCTTGATTAAATAGCTTAGTTTTGATTTTAAAGAGGGGCATTTTCGATTTTTAGGCAGTAGGTGCCGAAATTTTGGTTTAAGTAGGGGATACCTCTTCAATTCTGGCATTTGACCCTATTCTCTTTTTCTTTCCTCTCATCTCCACATTTATGTAAAAGCCAAAATTTCCATTGTTCTCTTCTCTCAATCATCTTTTTCTCAAAAGCCGAAACTCATAACTCTTCTCTTCTCCATTCTTTTCTTATAATCGAATCATAATTGTTCTTTCTTTTATTCTCTCTTTGCCGATTTCTTCATAACCGAATCTTCATAGATCTTGTTGCACTATTTTCCTTTTGATCTTCTTAGAAGCTGGAATCTCTAAGAGTTAGTCGAATCTGTCGGTTAAGGTAAGTACCGAATTCTCTCTTCACTTCTTCTCTTCCGATTTTTGGAGACCAAAGTCGGAAGGCTAGATAAGATTGTCTTTGGGGTAATGATTTGATTGTTCTCGTATTCTTATTTTAGGGTGACACATCGGGAATTGAAGTAGATCGTCTAGATCTAAAAGTCAAAAACCGCTAGTCTCTAAACTCCATCTCTTTCGGGATTTCTAGGTAAGGGATCTCTACCCTATGAATGTACATTCGTGTTTGTACTCGATTCAATGTTTTAATCCGATTTGTTGACTAAGATCTGTTCCATGGATACAAACACTAGTCAAATGAAAGAGGGAATTGGATCCGTAAATCCAACCCCTAGATTTAAGAAGCCAGCTGTGTCAGCCGTACGGGATTGGCCACCAGGTTGTGGATCGATTTCAGAATGAAACCTTAGACAGTTAGCAGTCGTATCGGCTTTTGATAGTGTCAACAGAGAAAGTCTTGTCTTGTCTATAATCAGGTGTATGGATCTCTATCACACTAGTTAATCTGTACTATATACATGTTATGGGCTAAAAGCTGGAAAATGGTTGTATGAACAGTCGTGTTACCTGAAAAGGGTAGGCAAAGGATGCCAGGTACGTAATCATAGAAACCTCTCTATGTGTATCGAAGGATGTGGTAGTCTGTGATCTTTTGAGATAGTATATTGTTTTGATTCTGCATGTATGTATGCATGGGATGGGATTGATATGACGAAGGGGAAGAGCATGCTAATAGGTCACTCAGTGATCGGTGGTTAATCCACAACATATTATTTATGTCGCATAGCGATCGGTGGCTCTGTCATATCTGATTAATAGGTCACATAGTGATCGGTGGTTAAATCACAATATATTATTAAGGTCGCATGGCGATCGGTGGCTCTGCCACATAGGTCACATAGTGATCGGTCTTTATGACAGGCAGCACAGCTGTCGAAATGTTGTGTAGCGGATGGAGGGTTGATTGTAGAAATTCCCAAGGTGTAATAGCTGGTACGGGCTGGTGTGTAGAGGATGGACTATAGGATTGGGATGGGCCATGTAGCATGTATATATTCTGTTGCCATTGTGTATGGGCCAAGGCCCATAATGTGTTTGTGGGCCTCACCATTTTATGTGTTTTGGATTTGCACACCGAGTCTTGGTGACTCACCCTTTTATTTCCTCGACTTTCCGATGAGCGAAGAATCGTGGACATGGGAGCCGAGGCGGACTCGAGGGCCATCAAGTTTTATTTTCATAAACTATTCGGTTTTCCTTTAAGTTTTAATTTTGGGATTATTTATGTAATAAGGACTCCATAGCTTAGGTTATCAATTTATATTTGTTAATGTTTATATTCTATAAACTTATGTTCAAGGACTTGATTATAAAAAGAAAAAAAAAAAAGAGATTTTCAAATAAGTTTTTAAAAAAAAAAACTACAAAGGCTTTCTACAAATATCACTTATTTAACAAATACCTACATAAAAGAACTGAGATTTTCAAAACCCTCCAAAGCAAAGTTTTCAACATTTAACCCGTAGCATACCAGATCTGGTCGTGACATTTTAGGCCGGGTTTGGGATGTTACAGGAAAATATATGAATATTCAGCTAGCATGGGTTTACATTAAAGATGGCTAATTTACTTGTTTTAGGCTCAGGGACTAAATTCAATAAGAGTACAGTTTTAAAGGGCAATTTTGTAAAAATGTCAAAAATGACCAAATTGTATGAAATGAATTGTTTTAGTGTCTGAATTAATATATTGAAACAAATTATTAATATCAAGTGGGTTTAGAGCTTTAATTTTGTCTTATAATGATATTATAAAGTGATTTTTTAAATATTGATGTTAGTATCAAATTGTGAAAATAGTTAAAATATTAGGGTTTGGTATTAAATTTCTATTTTATTAAGGGCTGTATGATAGCCTTGAATATTTGGATAAATTAATAATTGAGAAAAATTAGTTGATTTGATAGATTAACTAGTCAAAGGACTAAATTGCAAAAGTTGTAAAAGTTGGGGTAATTGTGTAAATTTGAAAAAATTGAAGGGTATAAATTGTGAAATGAATTGGAACTGAAATATATGCTAATGAATAAGAAATTTTATATTTGAGATCAAGACTCTGTAGATACTAGTGAAAAAAAAAAAAGAAAAATAGTGAAATTGTCCCTAAACTCCTGCAATTATTACAATTCAATTCAGGTAAGTTCATATGGTTAAATTTTCATGATTAATTGATAATTTAGAAATTATATAATGTATTATTTCATATTTTTGTTATTGAATTATGACTATTGTTATAATATGAAAATCAAATTGGAAGAACAAATTAAGAGGAACTCAGGATTGAGTACGATCGTTCCGTGGAAAAAGACGAATTGATGTATAAGACCATGGCTGGACCATGGCAATATTTAAATGGAAGACCATAGCTGGGCTATGGCATTTCAGTGAAAAAACATAACTGGGTTATGGCACCATGAACGTAAGACCATGGTTGGACTATGGCAGTATACGTATAAGTGTAAGACCATAGCTGGGCTATGGCATTTCAGTGAAAAACAATAAATGGGTTATGGCACTGTGAGCGAAAGACCATGGTTGGACCATGGCAGTATATATATGTGTGTAAGACCATGACTGGGCTATGGCATCCTGATGATAAGACCATAACTGGGTTATGGCACTACGAATGTAAGATCATGGCAAGGCCATGGCAATGCATGTGTAAGACCATAGTTGGACTATGGCACAAAGAAAACGATGTACTCATATTCGTAAGTCGTTCCTCGAATGGTAAGTTATCGAGAGTTGTTTTGAACAATGTATGTATTTGAAGGAACAATAAAAGATGATATGTACCATGAAATGAATATATATATATATATATATATATATTAATATCTTGATATGCTAAAACATGAAAAATTATGTAAGTTGGGACAAGTAATAAATTCAAATGTGACCCGTTGAGATAATAAGGTTATTGATGCTGAATTTAAATGAAATATGTGCAAGTACACTAACAAGTGTTGTTGTTTGATGCTTAGACAAGTGCCAAGCTATTGGTTGAATGGTAAAATGTTTATTTATATGATGCATTGAAGCGATAAGTACTCAAGAGAAAATATGCTAGTCCTCATGAAAAAGTGGTAAGATTTAAATTGTGCAATTTCTTAGGAAATGACTTATCATGTGACCAATTCGAAAAAGGCTTTGTTTAAATGCACTAGCTTGTAACTATGGTTGAATGGTATGTTTATGACTTGTGTGTCATGCAAATGGAATAAGTGTGGAAAGTAAAGAAAAGTAAATGAAAATAAAAGAATTTTGAAGAGTTAAAGTTATTTAAATCCTACTAAGCCTGGGATAATAAGAATAAGTGATGTTGTGGATTTATTCACCTTGTGAGTGGATGAATATAACTTCATGAGTATTGCAGTATCAATTTTGAATTATTCTTGATACGTATAAATTTCATATTTGATATGAATTGATATGATTAAAGATTACAAGAGCTTACTAAGCATTTATTGCTTATGCGTTTATTTTTATTTACTTTACAGATTATTGGATGCTCAATCAGGTTGGAAGCTTGTCGGAGTTATATCACACTATCCATCAATTTTATCGGTAATTTTGAATTATTTGATTCTGGTTATAATGGCATGTACAGGTTAATTTAGCAATGTTGGCTTATAAATGCTCTATTGTATCTAGCCAATGCGATGGCTTATAATGGACATGTATTGATGTGCATATAGTATAACGTTAGATGTGCTTGTTTGGTATGGTTGAATGATGAAAATCTTATAGGTATGTTAATACTTAGTACAAGTAGGCATATAAGTGATTTCGGTCAATTTAATAAGTTTGAATACTAGAGTATATATGATGATAATACATGTACTAAACTTGGTTTTAGCTTGATTTGAATGATATGATATAGGTTGTTTATATGTAAAAGTGTTGAGCTAGGTTGATGACAAATGGGGAGAGAAATGTGGCTTGGAAAATAGCCTATTTTCGTCCACACGGATAGAGACACAGGTGTGTATCTCTTGACCATGAGAGACACACGGCCTGACCACAAGGGCGTGTGACCCTTGCAACTTGGCGAAATTTTAATATGCATAAAAAAAATTTTCTGAGTGCCCGATTTAGTCCCGACTTGTTTCTAAAGTGTATTTTGGGCCTCAAGGGCTCATATAAGGGACAATATGTATGATTTTGATTGGCTTTTGATATGAATACTATATGAAATGAAATTTCTGTCTATTTGTTCAACAAATTTTGGTAATGCTCCGTAACCCTGTTCTGGCAACGGATATGGGTTAGGGGTGTTACACATTACCTCAAAAACCTATCTTATGGAAGTTGGGTTCCGGGGTGATTTTATTTTATACAGTCATGGGTGGAAGTCTATGTAGTGGTCTCAATCAATAATCGGTTATGAATTCATGGATCGGAGTATAACGTGGGAGCCAGTTGACAGTTATTATATGGGCATGAGCTCAAACTTTTCAGATACTCGGAAATTTTGCCATATAATATCATACAAAAGTTTGAGGGCATAATCATAGGAAAAACTGTAGGGCTTCCCGTTATAATCGACGTAATTTTTTTCTTCATTTCCACATAGGCAATATCTTTAACCTTTCTTCTTATCCGAAGGCCGGCACTGCCGTAAACGTAGGAGAACTCTCAAGTGGGTAGCAGCTGTTGCAGTACAGTAAAAGTGATGCTCCTTTCGGGGTAACAACGGTTGTCGTTATTAAACAACCCATTAATAACTATAATCGTTGTCGCGTCGACCCGAGTTTGACCTCTATTATGCCTAAACATTTGCTCTCCACCTGAAAGCGCTCTTATGTCCACCTCGGTGTCAGCCTTCGAATAAAAATGAAAGGTTAAAGATACCGGTTGTCTAGAAATAGAGAAAAAAATTATGTTGATTACATTGGATAACCCTTCATTTTTCCTATGATTATGTCATCAATCTTATGTATAGTATATAAAACATCATTTGTGGGTCTCCAAAAAGCTTGAACTCGTGACCGCATAACGACCATCAATTGGCCATCGGTTATACTCAAACTGTTAACCGCATCACCACCGCCGATTGGGACCTCCACTTAGACTTCGACCCGTGACTGTATCAAGAATTATCACCCCGAAACCTGACTTCCATAGGATGGGTTTCTGAGATAATAGTCGACCTATCTCAACATGACATATGAAATGTATGTGTTCTGAGACGCATTATCGCATCATCGACCCCTAAACTTTCATAGTTTCACTCCTAAAACCTTAAACTCTAATTCCTAACAAAAAACCCTAACTTTAAAAAAATTTTAAAAAAAACCAAGAAAAAGTGTGAAAGCGCGCCCAACTAAACACTTTTATTCTCTTTGAAAACGATTTATTTCCCTAATTTTAAAAAAACAGCCTAAAAGGTCAATTTAAAAAATCAAACATATATCAACAATTTAGCACCTATATTTAATCTATTTAATATTTCTATTTGATATATTAATGGTGTATAACTTTATATACTATTAATTAATTAAATGTTGACCTATGATAAAAAATTTATTCAATTCAATTTTATTTTATTGGTGTCACATAATTTAATTTATTGATAATGCATAATACTATACATTGTGAATACATAAAATATAAATTCTATAATATATACTTGTTGCTTTATAAATGAAAAAAGCACAAGCACCGACAGGTTAGCAAGTTCACTGTATGAATGAATCGAGTCACACGAGTTAACGAAAAGGGACCACGTATATAGAAAAGAATGACAGTGACACATGCTCACTGTTTACTGCTTATATTTCATTTTCTGGTTTCATTTCTTCTCCCCAAAAACGCTGCTTGTGCATGCCAAACACATTCCGCCCTCCCTCCAACTACAAAGTTTAGTAGCCTATTTTAGGGACACGCCATAACTGACATTCTAGCTAGCTAGCAAGTTTTTGATTTCATCTGGGATGGACGTGAAGAACGATGTAGTGGTGTGCACCCCGTTGGAATGTGAGAGCTTGGAAGAAATGGTGGCGTCCATGGAGAAAGCAAAGGCTGAAGGTGCAGATGTTGTGGAACTTTGCATTGCGTCCATGGCAGCCCCTTACCATTCTCATCAAGTAGTTGAGCAACTTCTTGAACGAAAAACTCTTCCTGCTATTGTCTCCTTCAGGTAACTAAATCTTCTTTACCTACATATATATATATATATATATATATATATCCCCAGATGCAAACCCCAAAAAATCCAAACACACGATGGTGTCTCTCTTTGTTGCGGTTTTCTAATATCTACACGAGCCAGCAACAAATATATGCGCTTCTCCATATATAAAATATTTAATTAACCAAGAAAAAGTTATCACCTAATCTAAAGAACAGCTAAAAGTACTCTTATATAAAATATTTAATTAACCAAGAAAAAGTTATCACCTAATCTAATGAAGAACAGCTAAAAGTACTATCGAGTTCTTATAATAGAAATTCGAAATACATTTTATTTTTTCTACTCACGTTAGATTAAAATAGTAAACTAATTTTTTTTTAAAAAATTTTATTCATTTTTACTATTAAAAATTGATTTATTTACGTCAATTATAAGGTATGTGCCACGTTAATTGTTTGGTTATTCCGTCAATCTTACCAATTTTTAGCAATAATATTGAATGAATTTTTTAACAAAAATGATCAATCTACTCTTTAATCTATCTTACAGGGACTAATGTGTCTATTTTTTTAGTAAAATGAGCAAAATACAATTTAACTCTTAGTACATAGTCCTCTATGATTCTTTTACGGGAAGAAAACAGAGAGCTACATTTGAATTATAGATTTTTTTTTTGAACCGTTAAAATGTAATTTTCTCATTATATTTATATAAAATTTTATAAATTTTAAAGATTAAACCATGAACTTTCCATCTTGGAAAGCTAGAATTTAATTTTAAAATTTAAAATAATCAAATATACTTGTACCATTAAATTAATTAAAAACTTTATTTTTTTTTTTGGTATAACGAAAATTTGAATCCAAATGAAGAACATGAAAACCTAATTAATTAATCACAACTTGAGGTTTAAAAAAACTCATAATTTTTAAAAAAGAAAAACAATTTTTCAATTTAGTGGTGAATGCCTGGCACCTCCTCTGCCTCTACGGAAAAGAATTGTATGAGACTGTGATTACAAGGTATTTTTATCCCTTTCTAATAAGAGAATAACAAATCAGATTTTTACTCCTGAATTTTTGTTTTTTCTTCTTGAAAAAATTCAAATCTAACTAAAAATGTTAAAAATCTTATTTGTCATTCTCCTATTGAAAAAGGGATAAGGATGACATGTAATTACAGTTTTATACAATCCCTTCTCCTAACTCTACCTCTGAGATTTTATTTATTATTACAGTTTTTTCTTAAATGAGATAAATTGTGAATTTTTAAGAATATTTTCCAACTCTCTTAATAATTAGATTTAAGTGTAATTACTATTAATTATAAGTGTATTGTGTTTGAATAATCCTTACATTAGTGGATTTTTTAAGTTGAGTGTAATTAAACTCTCAATTACCTTCCTACTTTTCAAACACACCCATAACGGAAGTGGAATGAGAAAGAATAAGCGAAATTTAGAAAATATTATAAGAAGAAATCTCTGTGTAAGCAATTCGAAATTAAGGGGGAAAATAGGAATTTTAAGGATTTGGGTTCTCATTTTTTAAAAAGTTTACGACAAAAGGGTTAAAATTTTTAATAATTAATATATCAAATGACATATAAAAAATATAAACGATATAATTATTTATATGCATACATTGTACTTGTCATCCTCAGAATATAAGTCGAAAATTTTAAAAGATTAAAATTCCAAGGAAAAAGGGAAATCCATGATTATAGAACATGCAAATTGGCCCTTTAAGTAAAGTAACAGACGGGAATGTTAGTTTAAGACGTGTCTGGACAAATTTCAACATATAATAAAAGAAATACGGACGAGGTTAAGGTTGAATGAGACATGTCACCTAACTCATATATTAAATAAGGAAAAGGTTGACTGAGACATGTACCAGCTTTTTGTTGGGAAGAAACCGAACAACCGAAACAAAGCGGAAGCAAAATCGTGTTCTTTCTCTCCTATAACTCTTGTCAAATATTATGCAAAGACAATAGACAAAAATACGTTTCTAAAGAACCTATCAACCACAAATCAACCAACGCAACCACAACAAAAATGATAAATAGAGACACCGATATTTTTACGTGAAAACCCTCTAAATCAAGGGTAAAACCACGGACTTTAGAGTCCGATCAAAAGCTCCACTATAATCAAATGTTCAGCTACAAAATTACAATATCAAGCCTACAACAAGCATTCAACTCCAACAAGGCTAACAATATGTAATCTTTAGCAAAAGAGAAAAATTGGAGAACATCACCAAAATCGAAGTTGCTGTAAACGGGTATTTCTGACGCTACAGGTCTCAGATGAAAAATCCGACCGTACAAAGTCAAGAACACCCTGTCGCTTAGCTGCTGTCAAAAATCAGCTCAATCGAACCACGGATGGACCTCCGATCGAAGAGATGATCACAGCTGCAAATGAGAAAAATTCTGCTTCAAAGCTCTCTGTTTTCTCTTTTTCTCCCTCTTGAAAATCTCTTAAAATCTGATTTTTTGCTCTCTCACCTCATTTAAAATTGGCTGCCCATAAATCACGTAAAAAAAAGGAACAAAAGGAAATAATAAAATGCTATAAAGCATGGCAGATTTTGAGGATTCCTACATAGTGGGACTCTCCCAACAAATCTCCCTCCGACTATGTGGGAATGCCTCCATACCGAGATCAAACAACATGCTTCAAATTTTCCTCTTGGTAGAGCCTTCACAACATATCAGCACCATTATCATCAAGATGTATCTTCTCAAGCTCTAACAACTTAGCTTCAAGAACATCTCGATCCAATGGTACCTTACATCAATATGCTTAGATCTAGCATGAAAAGTTGGATTCTTACCAAGATGAATAGCACTGCTATCACAATACAGACATACTTTTCTTGAGTAAAATCGAGCTCATGCATAAACTTCTTCATCCAAAGCATCTCCTTTCACGCTTTATTGTCGTGAATGAACTCGATTCAGGTGGTAGACAATGCAACACACTTTTGCAATCTTGATTGCCATGCCACACCCCCCCGCATAAGTGATCAAGTAACTCAAGTAGATCTCCTCGAGTCAATATCTCCCGCCATGTCCGAATCAGATAACCAACAAGAATAGGTTTCTCATTATCAAACAAAGTTTCATGTTGGAAGTGCCACGAAGATATCTCATAATCCACTTCACCGCATTCCAATGCTCTCACTGGATTAGAAAGAAAACGATCGACTGTATCAACGGCATAAGCCAAGTCCGCCTCGTACAAACCATTGCATACATCGACTCCACGGTGAAGAGTAAGGAATTTTCTGCATCTCTTCCTTCTCCTTTTCGTGGAAGGACTATGCTTAATACTCAATCAAGTGCGAGCAAAGGAAGTGCTCACCGCTTTAGCTTTGTCCATCTTGAACCTTTGAAGTACTTTCTCGATGTACCTCTCTTGTGATAACCATAATTTCTTGGCCTTTCTATCACGTGTCAACTTTATGCCAAGAATTTGCTTTACGCCCCAAATCCTTCATTGCAAAGGATTTACTCAACTCTTGCTTCAACTTCTCAATTCTAGAAGCATTCGACCAACAATAAGCATGTCATCAACATAGAGCAAAAGAATTATAAAATCGTTACTGAGAATCTCTTAATAAATACACAATGATCGAAGTAGTCTTCTTGTAGCCTTGCTCCCCATACAGACTCAAACTTCTTGTACCATTGCCTTGGAGCTTGCTTCAAACCATACAAGCTCTTCTTCAATGCACACATAGTCTTCTTTCCCTTGTGCAACAAACCCTCCGGTTGCTCCATGTAAAGCTCTTCTTCTAAGTCACCATGAAGAAAAGCGCCACATCCATTTGTTCAACTTCTAAGTCATAACAGTCGCCAAACTCAAGATAGTTCGATAGAGGACATCTTCACAACCGGAGAAAATATTTCTTCAAAATCAACCCCTTTTTCTCGAGTATAACCCTTGACGACCAATCTAGCCTTGTATCGTGGAGATGAAGACTTCTCTTACTTCAACCTCAGTAAACCCACCGATTCTTCAAGGCTCTTTTGCCTTTGGGCAATTTTACCAACTCAAAGGTATGGTTCTCATGCAAGGATTGAAGTTCGTCTTTCATCGCTTCAACCCATCGATCTTTGCATTCACTCTCCATAGCCTCTTCATAACATCTGTGTTCTCCCGTCACCAAAAGAACATATTCATCAAGAATATCTCGATGAAGATCGCCGATCTCCGGAAGACCTTCAAGTGGAATCTGGTGGAGCTACTGGTGCTTGTTGTTGATCATTCACAACATCATCCATGGGAGCATCAAAGTCACCTATATCCCGATGGTCATCAAGAACATCACCATGCACATCATCCCGGATAGGATCCGTGAAGAGTTTAGGGAACTAGATTCACATCGATCAAATCACCACTATCTTGTGAATTCGCTTTCTCCGCCTTATCAATGTCATCGATGGTCCGATCCTCAATGAAGACAACATCTCGCTTCTCACGAAGTTTCTTCCGAACGGATCATAGAGTCTATAACCAAACTCACCATCTAGACCATAACCAATGAAGATGCATTGTCGAGTCTTGGCATCCAACTTGGATCTTTCATCCTTTGGAACATGAACAAATGCTTTACAACCGAACACACGTAGGTGATCATATGACACATCTTTGCCAAACCAAACTCTATCCGCACAACCCTCGCAAAGGAACACTAGGTGACAAATTTATCACATGTGTCATCAGATTCAAAGCTTCACCCAAAATGATCCTGGCAAACTTTGAATCGATAACAAACATTTGACTCTCTCAATCAATGTTCGGTTCATTCTTTCAACTAACCCATTTAACGTGGAGTCTTTGGTGGTGTTCTCGATGTCCGATTCTGTCGCAGACAATACTCATGAAATGGCCCCTGTACTCGCCACCATTATCGACGAATGCACTTTAACTTCTTCCCTGCTTCCTTTCAACTCGATGCTTGAAACTGCTTAAACACCTCAAAGACTTGATTTTAGACTTTAAAGTGTAAACCCATAGCTTTCTCGAACAATCATCAATGAAAGTCACAAAATAAAGTGCACCGCCAAGTGACCTTACTTTTATCGGACCACAAACATCCGAATGAACCAACTCTAGCAACTCGATCTTCTATGAGAAGGACGGCTTTAAAAGAAACTCTTCTCTGCTTTATTCGCTAGACAATGAGCACAATCCTTCAAGTAGCATTCTTCAAACCCGACAGATTGATTCTTCTTCGCTAAACAATTAAGCCCTTCTCACTCATGTGACTAAGTCGTTTATGCCACAACTCGCTTGATCTCGTGATTCATCGTCACATTCACCGCTCTCGAGAAGTCAAGCTTGCATCAAATATAAATTTGAGCTCTTCTTTCCTCGAGCCACAACCAAGGAGCCTTTAGTCACTTCCACCGCCCTTCATCAAGGTGTTACTGTAATCCTCATCATCAAGCTTTCTGCAGAGATCAAATTCAAACGAATATCTGGGTGCGTGTCCGACATCCTTGAGAATTAACTTTGTTCCATTGTTACTCACCAAGTGAACATCTCCCATACCAACAACCGTAACCAAACCGTCATTACCCATCTTCAATACCCCAAAATTACGGGAGTATAAGATGTGAAGAAATCCTTCCTCGACGTGACATGAAGTGATGCACCAAGATCAATCACCCAACTAGTCTCGCCACATGCTAGGTTGACCAAATTCTCATCACGAATGACCAACAGATCTTCACGAGTAGTAGAGTAACACGCTCAATTTTTCATCATCATTCCGATCGTGTTTATCACCACCTTTGTTCTCTTTCTTCCACTTGAAGCAATATTTCTTGATATGGCCTTTCTTACCACAATGATGACACTCAAGATTCTTGTATCTCGATCTTGACTTGCTTCGCCTTTATCTCTACTCTTTCCATCTTTGTCTCTGCTCCTTCCCCCGTTCTCAGAATCAACACCCTGACCGTGATGTAGAACCCCGAGATCGCCTTTCGACCTCTTCATTCAACACACCACTCTTAGCCAAATCCAAGGTAATAATATCCTTTGGGGCGTAATTAATGAGCGAAACCCAAAAAGTCTCCCAAGAGTCCCAGAGAGTAGCAAGCAACCAAAGCCCTAAAATCTCGCCATCAAATTTGACACCCATACCAAGCAATCGATTCATCACGCCTCAAATTCACTCACATGGTCACTATAGACGTTCCTTCTTTGTATTTCAACGCCATCATTTTCTTCAAAGAAAATAACTTGTTATTGCCCGATCTCAAGCATACAAGCTTTCAAGCTTCTCCCACAATGTTCGAGCATGTGTCTCCGATCAATGTGGTTGTAAACATTTTCTTCAACAAATTGTCAATAAAGCCGCAGATACTTGTTGATGCTCAAATTCCATTCTTCATCACTTTTGAATCGGGTTTTGAGTAGCAAATACCTAAGATGCAGAGCCTTCACAAACAACAAGTCCTTCATTTTATTCCGCCAAAGTTGATAATTTGTGTCATTCAACATAATCATCTTGCTTGTATTGATTTTCATAATTATTTGATGTAATAACCGAGCTCGATACAGCTTTGTTGGGAAGAAACCGAACAATCAAACAAAGCTAAGCAAAACCGTGTTCTTTCTCTCCCTATAACTCTTGTCAAATATTATGGCAAGCACAATAGCACAAAAATATGTTCTCTAGCAACCTATCAACCACAAATCAACCAATGCAACCACAACAAAAATGATAAATAGAGACACCGATATTTTTACGTGGAAAACCCCTCTAAATCAAGGGTAAAACCACGGACTTTAGAGTCCGATCAAAAGCTCCACTATAATCAAATGTTCAGCTACAAAATTACAATATCAAGCCTACAACAAGCATTCAACTCCAACAAGGCTAACAATATGTAATCTTTAGCAAAAGAGAGAAAAATTGGAGAACATCACCAAAATCGAAGTTGCTGTAAACGGGTATTTCTGACGCTACAGGTCTCAGATGAAAAATCCGACCGTACAAAGTCAAGAACACCCTGTCGCCTAGCTGCTGTCAAAAATCAGCTCAATCGAACCACGGATGGACCTCCGATCAAGAGATGATCACAGCTGCAAATGAGAAAAATTCTGCTTCAAAGCTCTCTGTTTTTTCTTTTTCTCCCTCTTGAAAATCTCTTAAAATCTGATTTTTTGCTCTCTCACTCTCATTTAAAATTGGCTGCCCATAAATCACGTAAAAAAAAAGGAACAAAAGGAAATAATAAAATGCCATAAAGCATGGCAGATTTTGAGGGATTCCCACATAGTGGACTCTCCCAACACTTTTAGCCCACATGCATCATGGCTTTCCCATTGAAGCCTCCAAATTCTAGAAACAGACCACGCATTCAACATGAAGGATAACTGCTCACTGTTGATTAATTTTTTTAAAAAAATTAGATTAAATTAATTACTATTAATTTTAAAATAAGTAATTAAAAACAATTTATTATTATATTAGTGTTCTCTGTACTTAATTTTGATCTGTATAATATCAAATTTAGTTATCTATATTTTATATATTTTATGTAAATGTTAATGAGAATATTTTAATGTTACGAGCTAAATTTATTAAATTAAAACTAAATTAATAGATGTGTAAACTGTGATAGCTAAATTTGTTATTATACCAATAGAAAAAATAATTATTTGTCAATTGTTCACTTTCGAAATTGACAAATATTAAATTGCTTTAATTTTTTTAAAGGGGTCAATTTGCTCAATATCAAAATTGAAAGGGCAAAGAGGTCTTTTTACCTTAAAGAATACAAATAAAAATAAAAAAAAAAATAGAAGTTTACCATTTGAGTTAGAGGCTCAAATCATCCCGGACCTTGAGCAAGGGAGGTTGCTATGACACTTGCCTAAAAGTTTTGAAAAGGGCACTAGAGCTTGATGTTGAATTCGTTGAAATGGACTATGAGGTATTATTCATCTATTCATATTGCTTGTTCTGCACCGTATGATAAAATTTCAACATTTTATTATATAACCATAAGCCATCTTGTTGCGTAATAACTTGTTGAACAAGAAAGTTTTAATTTCGATGCAATTGAGTGGACAGAATTGGAACTTACTTCCAGGTAGCTTGTGAGGTGAATATGGCAGAATATTTGCACAACCGTTCAAATACCAGAATCATAGTATCCAACCATGTAAATGATGGGAGACCTTCAGTAGAAAAGCTTGTCGATATAATTGCATGCATGCAGGCCACAGGAGCAGATGTTATCAAACTTGATATCGGTGTTGTTTATATTACAGATTTAGCACCAATCTTTACAGTTCTCACTCATTGTCAGGTGCTCAGCATTCAACTTCAATATGACATACTAGAATAAGGAATGCTCTCTTCAATGGTGAGTGCAACCCATGAATCTTTTTTTCAGCAGGTGTCATTGATTGCTATGGCAGTTGGCAGCAGTTGGCCTGATAAGCCAACTGTTAGGACCAAAATTCGGTGGTTTTTTAGTATATGGATCTCTTGGAGGAAAACCAGTCCCTGGATTGCCTTCTCTTGTCAGTCTTAGACAAGTTTATAAGCTCGAATATACAAATGTGGATACGAAAGTTTTCGGCCTCGTCTCGAATCCAGTTGATCATAGTAAAGGCCCTATTCTTTACAACCCTACCTTCAGACATATGGGATATAATGGAATTTACGTTCCTATGCTTGTTGATGATATTGAGGAGTTCTTTGAAACCTATTCAGGCTCTGACTTTGCAGGTTTCAGGTATATACAAATGTTAACCTATGAAGAGCAGCAGGACAGATCTGTATGATATAAGTAAAATTTTCCAATTCTTGAACTTTGCAGTGTTGGAATCCCATATAAGGAAGCAGCAATCAGGTGCTGTGATGAGGTCCATCCAATAGCAAAGGTCCAAAAAATTTTCTCTTTGTATTGGCTTTAGATTTGTGGTAAACAAATGGGTAAAATGTTGATCTATGGTATGCCTTGGTCCCAATGGAGATTCTGACGGCATGCAACATCGTTTGTGAATCAGTCTATAGGAGCAGTGAACACTATAGTAAGAAGGCGCATGGATGGGAAGCTAATTGGTTATAACACAGACGGTGAAGCTGCTATCTCTGCTATAGAGGATGCACTAACAGGTACAGACACATTGTATCTTTCATACTTCACTGGCGTTTGTACGGCCTATAGAGCTTCAGAGATAATCAGTTACGATAAAGGTCGCTTATTCATATTTCCTTGTCATGGATATTAGATTTGTAAAATAAATTTAAAATAAAACTTAATAAATTAAGATCTATTATGTTAAATCATTAATAATAAATGAAGAATATTTATAATTCTAATATTTATAACTTCGGCATATTAGTTCTAATCAAATTTTAATTAGTCCAACATTAATTAGAATTTGATTAGAAGAATATCTATACATATTTGACCCATATTTTATTTAATAATTAAAATTCTAATAAAATTTTAACCAAATTAGATCACTTTTAATTTGGGCTAACTATTGCCATGGTAAATAATAACATGTAATTATTGATTACCAAATTTTCCAACAATGGACAGAAAGGAAGGTTAGCAGCAAAGAAGTGCCCCATAGTACTTCTTCCTTGATATCCGGAAGAACATTTATTTTGATTGGAGCAGGAGGTGCAGGAAGGGCTCTAGCTTTTGGTGCTAAATATAAAGGGGCCAGAATTGTCATTTTCAACCGCGATTACAGTAAAGATTACGTTACCGTCTCCCCTTCATGCCAATCCTTTTTTTGTTTCTGTGGAGCTTTGACATCCTTTTAATGACGATTCTTGTCCAGAGAGAGCAAAAGCCCTCGCTGATGAGGTTTCTGGGGAAGCATTGCTGTTTGAAGCTTTAGAGACGTTCTGCCCGGAGACGGGCGATCCTTGCAAACGCATCTGCCATTGGAATGGAACCAAATTCACATCAAAGTGCTGTTTCAAAGGTGTTTCTCTCTTTTTCGTTATACAAGTCAAATTCATTCATGATTTATCATCATATCCTTCATGTTTTCATGTTTTCTTCAGGAGGCTTTGAGAGCATATGACTTGGTTTTCGATGTGGTTTACACTCCGAGAAACACACAACTCTTGAAGGAAGCTGCAGAGGTCGGAGTCACTACTGTGAGTGGTGTTGAGATGTTTGTCAGGCAAGCTCTAGGCCAATTCAGGCTGTTCACCGGTGGATCAGGTAATAATAATAATCATCCTTAATTACCTCTACAACATTGCACGTTACATACTTCTTCCATCTCCTGTCCCGTTTCCGGTTAAAATTGCCTGAAATAGCAGCATAACTGCGTTATTTCTAACCTTATGATCCTTTGCAGCTCCTGAAGACTTCATGAGAAAACTAGTAATGGAACAATTCTGAATTCAGCAACCCACTGCTCAAAATGACAGTATCTTTCTTCTGTTGGTTTTTATGGTGTTCCCATTAATTTCCTCAAATATGTATATATATAGTACATAAAGTACCTTGCTTTGTATGCATCTTATGGATGACTATATGATCTGTGTAAGTAGTTTCTATTGTAAATGGTTATATATAGCTGAATCTTATTATATATCCTTTGAGTAGCAATAATGTTACAACACCTGACCTGGTGCAGGGAATTCCAATCTCTTAAATGATGTAAAACCTCCATCTACCACCAAATTATGCCCACTATCATACTTTGCATCATCTGATGCAAGATAGACTGCAGCATCGGCAACATCACTTGGTTCCAATGCTGCTTCGCCTAGCACACCAAGTTTATGTATCATTCTTGCAAGCTGCTCGGCGTCAATGTGTGGATTAATCTGGCTCATCTCGATTATTGTAAAAGGGGTAGGAACCGCAAAAGGTGATATGCAGTTGATGCGGATTCCATACCGGCATAGCTCTGCTGCCGTGGACTTAGCAATTCCTATAACAGCAGACTTGGAAATGCTATAAGTATGTTGAGCTAGTCCGCCCATGATTCCTGTGACACTAGCCTTGCAGAGAATGGAGCCAGCTCTACGAGGGATCATCACACGTGAGGCATGTTTGATTCCGGCCAAGATTCCTCGCACGTTGATGTCCATGACCTGGTTGAAAACAGCAAGGTCAAGGTCAGCGATGCTTGGAGTAGCGTAGCAAGGTACCCCGGCATTGTTGTACATCACATCCAATTGCTTGTGTTGGGAGATTACAAAATCAACAGCATCAGAGATATCCGATTCTTTTGTTACATCACAGGGAATAAAGGTGGCATTGGGTCCAAGTTGTTTCGCAGTTTCTTGGCCGAGACGTTGTTGTATACGGCAATGACAACTTTGGCACCATTACTGATGAATTTTTCCGCAGTTGCCTTTCCAATACCGCTTGCTGCCCCAGTGATTAATGCTACTTTGCGTTCTAGCTTCCTTTGATAGCAATATACAAATAAGAAAATATTTTAATTACAGCAGATTACAGGGAAAAAAAACTAAATACAGTACTTTATGTGTAATTAAAAACATCAGATATCACACAAATCAAAAAAAGAAAAAAATTGGGGGGAGTGGCCGAAGATATTGCCCCAGAGCAATGCAGATGGAATCTAAAACCTCTAACATATAAAGGATCTATACGGTGCATTACTCTTTAGCGAGTCAAGAAGCGCATTCAATCTCTCCTCAGAGTTAGGGATAAAACCATGAGAGTGTGTGTTGAGGGACCAAGCCATTAATTTTATGCATTCAGTCTCTCCTCAATGACTTGTGCTGCTATTCCCTCCTTTGGCAATGTTTTAGTTTGGAAAGGGTCCCATACATGAAGGCAAAGTAATTACAAGAAAATAGTTGCGGGGAAAGCAATTAAGATATTAATATCATTTTTGTATGAATCATCTTGGAAAGTAGTGGTAGGATTAGTGGCATCCAGGTGGGATTTGGTTGAAATATATAAATGGAAGAAAAAGGATGGGTGACAAACACCTCTTATAAAAGAACAAAACAAAAACAAACCTCTTACTAACAAAACAACGAGAAAGAATTTTGTATAGAAAAAACAAAAGCTACCTAATCGTCTCATGGGGTATCTTCCAAAGCTCTGACGTGATTTATTTAGTTTTGGAAATATAAGAAAAATATTTTTTTTAATAGATTTTGAGAGGACATGGTGTGGTGGCATCTTCCACAGCTTGTGTCTGGATATCTCCCCAGTCTCCAAGGTTTTTTTTTGAAACATGGAAATGCAATGCTATAAAGATTATATAACAAACAATTATTGTAATAAAAATAAAATGTAAAAAGAACCTTTGCCATACCTTCCAGTTTGTGTAGATAGTTCCTTGTTTAAAATGGGAGGAGCAAGTGAAGAAGCTCTACACAGTACACACCAACACATTTTTTCTGTTTTCAAAATACCAAAACAAAACATAAGCTGCACTTCTACCTCCACATATATATATATATATATATATAAAACATAAGAGTCCAACCAATGAAGGAGCTGTATAAACAGGGTTTGCGTTTTTATATGAACCTGTAACTGAAAAAATGACTTTGAATTCGCAAAAGAAGAAGAAGAATACCAAATAATCTGAATGAAAAAAAAAAAAACATGAAGAAACAAACCTTGATCCAATCCTGAGCATGGTTATATCAGGGGAAATTATGGTGTTTGAGAGCGAAGGGAAAGGTGAGCAAACTATAAACAAGAGGCCTTAGTAATTAAAATAGAAATGGTTGGTCAAATTGCATGGGTAATATTGGCATGGGATTACTGAAATGTTTTCTTTTGCTCCTTTTGACTTCTTCCTGTTTTAAAATTATAAAGAAATTTTCATTAAAACCAAAGTGGGTAGCATCTGGTAACTGGACAAAAGAATTAACCCCAAAAATCTTAGTTTTCTATAGAGAAATAAAGGGATGTAACTCACAGAATGGTAAAAGATTGTACTAATCCTTGTTGCATTTGAAGTTCCACCTTTCAATATCGTTTGCAAATTATATATTTCTACAGTCGAAGCTCAGCTTATAAGCAACAGCATTGCATTGACATTAATTCAGCTTTACGAAGGATTGTTTGGGCTTTACCGATTAGGTGCCCAAGTATTCTCGGAACTCCCCATTTTATTTTTATTATGAGGTCCCGCCTATGATCCATGGAGTAAAATAAGTCAAAATTTCATTCTTCTATGAAAAAAATTGAGTAAAAAGAATTGATCTCGCACCTAGGGGAGAATTATACCACTAAACCAAATACCCTCATTGATATAAGATGAAATTTAATTTATATAAATCCTATTTATCTCTTCTCCTACAAAGATCCACTTCATTGTTTTGTCACCTTTTCGGTTTAAATTTCTTTCATCTAAAAAAAATAGATTTCCATAAATTGATCGTTTCGATTTCATTATGGAAAATCCAATGCTAACAGGAGCTCCATGAGAGTCATCAGTATGATCATGGAGAGCCGATTTCTTCAGCAAGAGGAACCCATCATCTACTGACCAAAGAAGGCAAAAAAGTTTGCGTTTAGCGAAGAAACTATTTAAAGACGAGATCTTAAGATATACTTATTTGAATGAAAAATTAAAGATCATAAAAGAAAATAAAAAATAAACATAAAATAAACTTCGAAAGAGAATACTTTATCATATAACATAAAATCAATCTTTATACATTGAAATGATGAATAAAAGAATATATGTTAGTACAAAATTATATATTTTTAAATGTTTTATTTTCTTTTTAGTTAACGAAGCACACTTACAAAAAAGAAATTATATTTTTCTATCTTCCTTATTTTTTTTATCCCTTCTTTCCACCCTACCAACTTACGAGTTCCAAAATCATTTATCACTGATGTTAAACATCCAAGTTTCACGTACAGGGTTCGAAAATTATCAGGATTAGAATAAGAGTTTCAAAGGAATCTCATAAATGCCACTGAAACTGCATGTTCTGAATTCAACTGTGCCTTCTCTCAAGCCCTTTGACTTTGATAGATAGGTTCACATCTAGGCCCAACAGAATATGAGACTATATCTAAATGCAGTAGAATGAGATGCAAGTTCCAACTGCCGCATTATATTTCTGATGCATAGAAAAACAAATCATCATGGGGCAGCTATTACATATTTCATTTCTTCACAAATAGCACATACAGAAGCTGTCAGCAACTTCCAACTGCATTACAATCAAAATCTACCTAAAATTCAGCTTAATATTTAAAAAAAAAAAAAAAAAAACTAATGGTGGTACGAAGCTATCCTCCATTCGGCACGCAAAAAGTTTAAGCAATTTAAACGTAAAAATCCCAATACGAAAGCTGAGTGAAATATTATCATCGGACTCGGAAGAATGCCAGCTGGCTCTGATTGCCTGTAAATGGAGTATGGTAATGGAAAAAGTTATCAAAGAGAGACAAAATAAGGTAGAATCATCAGGCCTAGATTCATAAAATATACAGTACGATCCCTCATTATGAGAATAATGCAATCAAAAAGTAATAATTATATTTAAAAACTCATGATATTTTTAGGATCTCACATGATATCTTCAGCTGATCCTTTGTTTTACATTGCAAACTTTTTAACATAACAAAGAATATAAGTATCTATATAAATTGAAAAAAAAAAAAAAGAGTGAAGAATGATGACATATGTACATTATTTTGGTGCAATAGAAATTGTGTCAGCCAACCACTGCTAATCCCAAATGGTGAAAAGATAAGCCCGCTTTGAACTTCTGCATTGGCCTAAAACATTTGAGACCAGATATTCATCTCCAAACTTCATAAGGTTCCCAAAAGACAAATTCATCCCAAAAAGAACAAAAAACAATATCAAAGCAAAATGAGTCAATGCTTCGGGTCTAATAAACAAACTATCCTTCAAGAAAAATGTTACCGTGAACCCTTACTCATTGGAAAGCCTCACATTCAATAGCACATATACATGGGCTTACTTAGGTTCTTACTTCAGATATGGAAGCAAAGCAGGTAGTTTAACCAGATTACTGATTAGCTTCAGAAGGCTGTGCATTGGCAGTGAAATTGTCAAACCCTCCACTCGCTGGGGCAGCAGGATATAGTGCTGGTGTTGCCATGGTAGGTGCTGCATTAGAAGAAGTGGGTGTCGTTGCAGTTACAGGAACAGTTGATGGGGGAGCCAATGTAGGAGGTTGTGGAAGGCCATTGATTTGACCAGGGAAGGAAGGAGCACCAGGTGGTGCTACCGTTGGTGGCATGCCTGGAACAGGAACATAACCTGGCAATGTCACCAGAAATGAAAAATACATATTAAATTTCCATCCTCTGTGTATGCAATAGAGATCTAGAATAGAAAAGCCAGTGCCTCGAACTGGTAAGCAGATATGTCTGAAATCTCACCTGGAGCACCTGGAACTGGTCTTGGCAGTACAGGGGGCCTAATCCCAGGGACCATTGGTTGATTTATAGGTAAAAGTGCACCCCTCGGAATAGGCATAACAGGGGTCGGAAGAACAGAAAGTCGAGGTCTCTGAGCCATTAGATGTTGATTGAAAGCAGCTCCAACCTGATGGAAAGCTGCAGCTTGGCCAAGATGTTCCTTGATTCTTTGGTCGATTAAGCTCTGGGTTTGTTGCTCCTCAAACTGCTGGTAGTACGTCCTAACATTTGCCTAAAATTCCAGAAAGAGTTCGCAAAAATGTATAATTGACAAGATAAATAAACAAACAAATATAAAGAGAAAATTCTCTAATAAATACCTTGTGTTTGTACCCTGCATTGTGTTGTGTTCTAACTGAAGGCTGAAATTTAGAAGCCCACAAAAATAATATCAGCAATTTTTTCTAATGAAACAACCCAGATAATAAAACTTTCGACAATTTAACCAAAAAATCTGTTTTAGAGACAAAACATAAGCTGACTACAGTACATGGACAGATGAAGACAGAAAAATAAATATAATAAAAAAATAAATGAACAAAATGAACTTACAGAGTCGTGGGTCAAATAAGTGTCGCAATAATCACAGTAATACCTGCAAATTTCAATCCAAATAAAAATGTTCATAGAATGTTAATGTAAATGTTCTCGTAGCGAGAACGTTAATTTCTTGTATGATTGAATAAATTGACAAAGAGATCCATACCGAGGCATGACTGTGAGCAAGAAGGGGGGAAAATATCAGAATGGAAGCTGGTTGCAATTGTGAGCAGACCGCTACGGGAGAAAACCCTAGCTCGAAGACGAGGGAAGGAGGAGCAGAAATGGGATTTATAATTTTGCCCGAATCTAGAAACTTCGATAAGTGCACGGAGTTGTATAAATATATACGAGTTGTAATGGTGAGTTACAGGAACCGTGATGATATATCTGACGGTAGCGACTGGCTAATGTCCTCACATCCAACGGTTCGTACTTGTTCGATACTATAATTACAGTTTACAGACCAAAGATGCACCAGCATGACGACGTCGTACCATACCGACTGTATTCGACGCGAACTCAGACAAATTCCTCCTGTCATAGCACTGTTGCCTCTTTTAGGCGGATCATTATTGGAGCCAGGGCCCATGGGGACCTTAGCCTCCAAAATTTTGAAACATTTTCATTAAGAAAATTTTCTAATTTCATTGAACTTTTTAAAATTTATAGAATTTTAATTAGTCCCTCTCATTTTTTTAAAAAAATTTTATAAAAATTATAATTAGACTTCTATTTTGAAATTTCTCATTAAGCTCTTTAAAAGTTTTAATTTTTGAATTGAATCTTTCTAAAATTTTGAAAATTTTAATTAAGCCCTCAAAAATTTTAATTAACTTATAGTTTTTAATAATTGATCCTTTATATACACGTGCAAATATATCTCAATTACATTCATATAAGGATTTACATGTAAATAAAAATTTTAAAATCATTAATTAAGTTAAATAACTCAATTTAGTAACTATAATTTAATTTCAAATGTAATCATAGAATAATTAAAATGGTTAAATATTAAAAATTAAAAATTGCATACCAACCAAATTTATATGCATTGATATTGTTCAAAACACATTAAAACAGTTGAAACACATCAAAATTTTAAACTGAACAAAATATAGATTATTTGGTATTCATTTAAGGTGAGTCTAGATGAACGATTGGATACGGTGCGGTGCATTTAACTTACTTTCTATCTCACGTTACAGTATCTAACATCAACGTCATTGCTGTTTTTACACTAACCGCAAATAAACACACCTTCCATCCAAACTCACCTTTAAAACCAGATTAACACATTATATTTTTATTAAATTTAGAATTGAGTCTCAAATTAGCTATAATGATTATTATAGCATTGCTCGTTACTTTTCCCTTATTTTCCAAATTTGGTGTATTTTTTGTCAATTATTTTCTCCCAATAGTATGGTTTACTTATAATTGTGGTAATTGATGGGAAGATTAGTAGTTTCGTCTGAATTTATTTTTCTATGTTGAGTTTATTTTTCTGTTTTGGCATTACATTGATATTTTTAGCTTTTAAGATCTTTTTGGATGAGCATTTATTTTTATCTTAGTGTGTTTAATTTTTTGTCTCATGTTATAGTATTTAATTTCATAGTTACCATTATTTTTACACTAATTGTAAATAAACTATCACTCATCTAAATAATTTATTTAAATAAACATTTACTCCAATACGGTACGTTTAATTTTTTCTTTATCTCACTATAATAGTACCGCTATAATAGTTTTATCGTCATCATTATTTTTATATTATAATTTATATGTAAATGCATCACATATTCAAACAAGCTCTTAATCTTTTTATTTTTTATAGGATTAATGATAATTTACTTATTTTTCTCATCTTTCGCACACAAAGTGAAATTTGCTGGTATATACGTACAACCATTTCATTTGACTTTTTTTATTAGGATGATAGCGTAGCCCACATCTATGATTTTATAAATCCCAATGTTTTTTATATGATATTATTCTGATGAAAAAAAGCTTAAGATCACTTTCCAATCCTAATCTCACAAAGTTTTCTTTATTATATTTATGCCACATTACTTTTTATCCCTTATTTATTTATTTTTTGTTCACATCCACCCTATGATTATTTCTCAAATTGCTGCTGCCACCTTGCATGAACCTCAAATGCACCCATACCCAGCCCCATTGACTTCATCACCAAACCCGGGGGTAAATCTATTTTCTTGTTCTTTTCAAATTTCAAACATGAATGATAATTAACCCAAGAAATCGATTCACCATTGGTTGTTTTCTCCTCTAACAAAATTTTCCCTTTTCTTTGTTATCGTTACTGAAAAACTTTTCCAAAAAATAATCATAAATATAATATTATAGTTGGTGACAAAATTTCATCCTATTCCATGCGTGATGTGAACAAAGGGTAAGACTTGTATTACCTTTTGCGGCTCTAACTTTTTGACATTCATTTTAAAAACAAGACTGTAGCTCATAATTTGCGCCAGTGAGTGGCATGGCATGGCAAGTCAGTGGGGGCTATTATTGGTTAGATAAATCTATTTGGTATTCGGCCCTTATGCAGAACTCACAAATCACCATCACCATCACTCCATCTCTGGCATTTTGACCTTGGAACTAGTCCAACATGGGATGCCAGAAACCTGTCCCACTCTTAAACAGTTTTCATGCCTTTTTTGGTTATTTCTCTCTTAACACAAAGTCATCCAAATCAAAATGAATATATTTAAAATTATTATCTATTTTGATTTTAAATTTAATTCAGCATAATAATTTATTTGATTCTTCAATTTTATAAAAATTTATTTTAATCTTCATTTAAAATTTTGTTTATTTTAATCATTAAACTTATGTTATTTATAAAATCAACTCAAAATGAATTAATTTTTATTAACGTAGACATTAATTGCCACGTTAACAATTAATAAATTTTTTAAAAATTATTAATTGCTAACGTGACATACACGTGTATGCAACATCATCAAAGTTAACAAATATTTAATTTTTTATCAATTTTAGAAATGATTTGACAAACAATACAAATTCAATAGCTAAAAAAATTAAAATTAAAATGACCGGAAAATTTTTTAATTTTTCATGAAATTAAAACTCTTACGTGTAGTCTATAAAAATAATTCGGTTTCTAAAATAAGTATTAAAAAAACTTAACCTATAGGGGTAATCACTGATAATTTATTCTATTATTATTTTGATTTCAACTTTGCCAAAAAAAAAAAAAAAATAGAACAATGAGGAGCTTGCCTTATTAATAGTGGAGAAGTTATGTTATCAAAAGGCTCTATAATAAGATAATATGCTGTTTAATCACATTCAAGACACATGCCTAGAGAAACTTATGTCCAACTACAACATACTTCCAAACACTTGGTCAACATTTATCACCAAAATTTGTATATTACAAATTCTCTAATTCAATAAATTGAAATGATTAGCTCACCAATGAATTTGGACCTTTTTTCCCACATCCGGTTTTTATTGTTTTTAGTTTTTACAAGTGGTAAATATACTTTACCCAGGATGAAATTAGAAAGAAAAAGGAAAAAAAATGGTTTACCCAGTTTGCAAGTTGCAAACGGGAAACACGAGCAGAGCCAGGGGAAGAAGGGCGGGGTTAGCGGGGACAGTCTGGCGTAATTTTGGACCTCGGTTTTCAGGGCAATTTACTGTTATAACCTTCCCCTTTACTTTTACTTTCTTACCCTTCTCCTCCTCCTCCTGAAACTTATAACGGTATCCGTACTCCTTTTTCTACCTAAAAATTGACCATTTGGTTTGGTCAACCGCTCTCCTTTCTCTACTTAACTCATACTAGCAGAGTTTTAAATAAGGATTGATATGAAAATATTAAAACTCAAACATGATAGTTTGCTTTTTGAGGAAAGTTAATAGGAACCCAATATCGTACTTTCCTTGCTATAAAAATTGGGCACAAGGTATCTTAAACGCAAGTTTCATTTGAAGTTATCAAAAATAGGAGGCTTAAATATATGAATTTTGTAATATTTTGTATTTTATTAAATTTGTATAAATAATCAACAATTCAATCCATTTTTTATAATAAAAAAATGAAAAATTATCATTATAGTAAAATAAAATAAAATATTATTAATCTAAACTTTAAAATGAAGATGCTAATTAAAAAGGAGAGAGGCTACTATGACGCAAATAATTTGGTGTTGATTGAGGAAGGGGATATTTCCAAACACTTTTTACTTGCTTTTTCTTTTTCCACAAATTGGTTTGCAAGAAAATAAAAGTGGAAATGGATGTGAAAGGAGAATCAAGGAATCAAATCAAACCAATTTCCGAAAGAATTCCTACTTTCAACATGAGGCCAAAATTTCAGGTTTACATTCAAACATATTTTGTAGCCCATAATCACAACCTCATTCTACCTATTTCTAATATGATTTTAGACTATGTTATACAGTCTCCATATATTTTAAAATTGACAGTATCTATCTTGCGAGCGTTAGACGGAAAATTTAAGAAAAGATTACAAATTGACAGGGGCTGAGGTTTGATGTCACCATACACTCATAAATTCAACTTACCCCACTTGATCCACTGCCCACCCTATCATATTCGTTTTTTTCTTTTTCTTTTTTCCTTTTTTAGTGCAGTGTCCTCTTTTTTCGCGATTCATAAAGGTTTTCAAATTGCAGTACAGCCGATGGGAATCACTAATAAATATGGTCAAATAAGACGAAGAAAAAATAGAAAAAAAAATGAAAGGGTAATTACGTAATTCATTAGTGGCGTTTCTTCAAAGGACATCCAGCTCAAACCCCAGAACTCGCACAGCTGTGAGGGCAGTATCATAAATAAATCCAAACACTAACCCCACTTTTCACTCATTTTTATTACATTAAATCCATTGAAGATCCAACTTTGCCATCAAGAAACCCATTTTTTCCCACCAGACGACTCCAAAGAAATTTAAAGGAATAAAAAAAAAAAATAATAAGAGAAAAAATTAGAGGAAGAAGAGCAGGCATTGATGGCGGAGGGAAAACAGGAGAAGAACACGACAAGCGAAGAGAGCGTTAAGCTGTTCGTCGGTCAAGTGCCGAAGCACATGACGGAAGCTCAAGTTCTTGCAATCTTCGAAGAGTTCGCTTTGGTCGACGAAGTCAACATCATCAAAGACAAGGCTACTCGTGCCTCTAGAGGTTCCAGTTCCTTTTATTTCTTTTTTCGTAACAAATTCAATATTTATTTTCCAAGTTTCAAATCTCTTACATTTCTCTTTGTCTTTAGTGGTTGGTTTTTTTTTGGTGATTTGTTTGATTCGTTTAGTTTGGAGTGAGATTTGAGGTGTTTATAACCCTAATTTTGAGGTATTCTTCGTGTTTTTTTTAAATGTTGATTAAGGTTGTTGCTTTGTTATATGCCCGTCGAGAGAAGAGGCCGATAAGGCGGTCGATGCCTGTCACAATAAGAAGACTTTGCCTGGGGTTAGTTCAAATTTTTAAATTTATTTTTCCTTGTTTTGCCTTGCGTTTTAGTGATTCGTTGCCACATTGTTAGTTGCTCTTGTGAAGATCTACGTGCTACTTCCGAAGTTGGACGTAGTTAGCGAATTTTCATCACCTTTAGCTAATCTGCAAATGTAGCACCCTATTTTACTATTGAACTGTGGAACGTTCAAAATTATTACTGCATTTTGGGCATTAGTTGTGGCTTTGGTATGTACTGTATCTGATTCTGACAACCTGCTACATGTAGAATATAGTTCTCAAGTATGCATTAAAACTACCTTCATTGCTCTGTTATGTTGATAGGGTACGTGCAGATAATGTTGTTCTAGACTGTAGAAAATGTAAGTTTTGATAATTTTTTATACTAGGTCATTTGAAGTAAATTGGTAACTTGAGTTTTAGAGGCAACGAAAATGAGAAGTTTTCCATAATTTTATTAGCATGTGAAAGAGTGATGCTAGGGCTTTTTATACTAGGTATTGTTCCAGAAAACATAATTTGAGCAATGAACAGGGTAATTTAATGATTTCAACCATGAATTTGTCTCAATTCCTAATAATTAAGCAAACATAGGTGTTGGAGTTGTACTTGTAAGAAATCACTTTAGACTAAACACTCTCCTGCTATTTGTCATTCTGCCACATTTTTTCAGTCAATACCTTTCATATTTGATTGAAAACGAAAGCAGGTTTGTTGATCAATCTATCTTAAGATGATTACTTGTCTGAATAGATTAACTTATGCCTTAGCCCTTAAGTGTTGGAATACATGGTGGCAAGTCATGTGTACCTTTTTTGGGTGATTAATCATCATACATTCTCATGTGGTGATGTAAGATATGCCTGTTTATACAACACAGCATATCCCTTGGTCTAGTACTTAGAGTGATTAATAACTTGATGTCTCGATCCTGTCATTCGCATTTGTATATTTGTGTGGAGAGTATCAGAGAGTCTTTTACCCTGTCAGTATTATTGTTTTCCTGATCAGAACCCAGTTTCTGTTTTTGGTATAATTCAGGCATCTAGTCCATTGCAAGTGAAGTATGCAGATGGCGAGTTGGAAAGATTAGGTAGACGTAACTTCAGTGAACTAGTTGCTTATAATTCCGCTTCTTATTTGATGTTTCTTTAATCAATCTGTTAAATAAACTATGAATTATTGTCTTCCTTTACTGCCCGATGGGATCAAGAGCACAAACTTTTTGTTGGCATGCTGCCGAAGAATGTCTCAGAAGCTGAAGTTGCTGATTTATTTTCTAAATATGGAACCATAAAGGACCTACAAATTATAAGAGGTTCTCAACAAACAAGTAAAGGTACTTATTTTTTTAACTTGGATGTCCTTTTCTTTAAAGATGAAAGTGTTTGCTTAATTGTATAAACTATAAAACCCCAATCTTAAGTTTATTTCAATATTTGAATTGTAGTTGTATTGGTTTCTTTATGGCAGGCTGTGCCTTTCTGAAATATGAGACTAAAGAACAAGCCCTTGATGCGCTGCAGGCTGTTAATGGAAAGCATGGAATGGAGGTTTGTATTCATTAATGTTTCTGCTATTGAAAATCAATGAATTACCCAAAACATTGTTCAGATTTCCTAGTATCTAACCTGTTTTGTATGGTATCTTTCGGGCATTAGATGTTTCAATGTGATTGAACTTTAATGTTTATGTACTAATCAACTATCTTACATGCTCATTTTTCATTTGGAGTAATAATTTATAACATCAAAATTTAGTTATCCCTCAGTCCTTGATTAGCTTAGTCTAGGAGCTCAAGTGACTAAAGGTTCACATATAAATCTGGAAGGTATTTGAAGATGCAAAGATGATTTTTGTGATAATATCTTCATTATATTGCAATCCACTAAAAGAATGTCATTGTCCGCATGTTGCATCTAGTATTACAGTTGTCAAGCAAATAGACTCTCACTAGAAGCCCGTATTTTATCTCAATCAAGATGCACTAAGGCTTTGCTTGGTAGGGTGAAGAGAAAATTCGAAAGATGAAAAATTAGATGAGAAAAATAGATTTTCCATTAGTATATGCGTGGTAGAAAAGATGAAAAAAAAAGAAAGAAAAGAAAGTATGTTTTCTTCTATGGTTGCGTGGTAGAGTTGAGAAAGGGGAGAAAAGAAAATGGAAATTTTGAGAAATGCATAATCTTGTAAATATACACATTTAGCTTACCTCTCTCTCATTTTCTCTCCTCTTATTATTATAATTTGGAATGATTTGTTATTGCAAAATGTTATCTTTCCTATTTTCTTTACTTCAATTCTTTTTCCTACTAAGCGCACGCATTTTCCTTCCACTTTTCCATTGAATCAAGCATACCATAAGGCTTACATCTGAATATCCTTCTATACCCTAGTGGGTTGCAAAATTCATATACGCATATGGAAGTATTGCAAAAGCTTATGTTTACCTATTGCCTTCCAAATATGAGTTAAGTCATTTCTTATCATGTCTGGTAGTGTGGTAGTTATTCTTGAATGAAGGTGTATTATATTTTGGTCTTTATATTCTGCTATTTTAGGGTTCAAGTGTCCCTCTCGTTGTCAAATGGGCAGATACAGAGAAGGAAAGACTAGCACGAAGGGCTCAAAAAGCCCAATTTCAAGCTTTGAATAAACCGAATGTAGATTCACAACATCCTTCATTGTTTGGAGCATTGCCAATGGGTTATGTTCCCCCATACAATGGATATGGATATCAGGTAGCTTTTCCTTTTCTGTATGGAGCAATTTTAAAATTTCAAAAACACATATTATGGGTGTTTTTGTTTTACTGAAAATGGTTTGAAGAAATGCTTTTTGCGTTCTTGTGTTTTTTCGAAAAATGACGTACTGGTATAATTTTTCTTTTCTTGACAATATGTCTTCACCTTTTGAAAAGTATAAGAAAATTTCCAAAAAAGGGCTCTCTTATGAGTAAGATGATTTTATATAAAATTAACTTTAATCTAGTCAAATATTATTGTGTTAATAATAAAATTTTAAATTTAATTTTTTTACAATATTAAGATTTTGATCTCAAATATTATAATTTTTATAGTATTAAACATATATATTTATACTTAATAATAAATTATTAATGTAATTAATATTCATTATTATTTTAATAAAATACTTAATATGAAAATATTAGTTTAATAATAAATTTTATTATTAATAATATTTTTAAATTTCAATTAGTATTCTTAATGTTTTACATCAATGATGCTTGAACCGGACCAATTGGACTGGGAGTACTGGTTCGAGAATAGTATTGAACCAGTTGGACCAAGAACTGGTAAGGATCGGTTGAACTGATTTTTTTTATTTTCTAAAAATTTAATGAGTTTTTAATCGAATCAGTTGGATCAACGAACAGGTGGCCTGGCCGGTCAATCACCGGTCTGGTCTAAAAACAGTGATGTTTTATTGAAAAAACTTTATATTAATATTTAATTTAATAAATATATAGTAATAAATGTTTTATAATAAGATATGAATATTTTAATAATATAAATATGTTTAAACTTTTCTTAAGTTCATTTATCCCTTTTAGCCTAATGTGCTATTATCTACTCTCATACATGTAATTTTAATTAGGTATCGGTTATTTTTAAGTCTAGTATATAATATAATAGTTGGTTGTAAAAAGCAATGCTTTTGTAACAAATATAGTTACCATATAAGATAATATTTTGCATAAAATACAGCTTTTGCTATGTTTGTTTAACTGAAAATAACTTATGGAAAACATTTTAGGCTTAATCATCCCACTACTAGATAATGTTAATCTTTTCAGGAAACTTTTTTTTCGGAAGGTGTTTAAAAAGAAAAAAAACAAACATAGCTTTAGCGTGAATAATTAGTGGTTTTGTTTCCTCCTCTTTTTGGCTAAGAGGGGGATGTCTTACTTTTTTTTTAGTCATGATGTTTGTATCTTACTTTATATCTAAATTTGATTCATCATCTCATTATGTATTAGGCTCCAGGAAGTTATGGACTTATGCAGTACCGCATGCCACCCATGCAGAATCAGTCTGCATTTCACAACATGATTCCTCCAGTAAATCAAGCAAGTGCATTGAGAGGAATCACACCTGACCTTGCTCCCAGGGCTGGACCTAGAAATTATGCTATGCCTCCTGGAAGTTATGTTGGCTCAGCTTACCCAGCCATGCAAGGTGTTCAGTACCCCATGGCATATCCTGGGGGAATTATTAGCCACCATCCGTTGACCAGTTCACCTGGTTCACTGCCACAAGCAAATACAAGCAGTAACTCTTCATCAGCTTCCAGTGTTGGTACAAGCTCGGGAAGTCAGATTGAAGGTTTGCTATCTATAGTCATCTTGATTTTATTGTCTTTCTAAAACTAGATTCTTGGTGGTGGCATGTTATTAATTAATTAGTCTATGCTCTGACCTAGGTCCACCTGGTGCAAACCTATTTATTTATCACATACCTCAAGAATTTGGAGATCAAGAATTGGCAAACGCTTTTCAAGGATATGGTAGGGTTTTAAGTGCAAAGGTTTTCGTTGACAAAGCAACGGGGGCTAGCAAATGTTTCGGTGAGTGCATTTTCTTTTTATTTCTTGATCTGATGTGAACATTAAGGAGTTTTATCTCTCAAGAACCCTGTCTTTGCAGGATTTGTAAGTTACGACTCTCCGGCAGCTGCTCAAAATGCCATAAACATGATGAATGGATGCCAATTAGGAGGTAAGAAACTGAAGGTTCAGCTTAAGAGAGACAACAAACAGAACAAACCTTATTGATCGGGGGGTGAGTCATGGGAGGAAGGCAACGAACACGCGGTCGAAGGAACCTGGATATATCGACTGACTGCAGTATCAGCATTTCGGATGGATTAAGGATAACCTGTGATTGTATAGGTTTCAACCCATCCTTGTAATTGCTTCATGGGATCAAAAAAAAAAAAAATCCCAGAAACTTGTAATTTATGGCGCAATCCGTGCCCTTCACGATTTGTATTCTGTGTATCATTAAATTCCTTTTAAGCACTAATTATTAATTTATTGATTTTTCCCGAAAATGATTTGTTGATAGTATAACTATAATCTTATGGGGACATCCATGATGTAGTGTTCCCTAAATGTATTTTTTCCAATTTGTTCAACATACATTTTCTAAGCTCTTCTCAATTTTTACTCTTCCTTTTTTTGGTGTTTCTTTTACGCTACGTGATGTTGAGGAAGGATTGAATGAAACAGTGACGTCATGTCATCTGTATCCTTTCAATAAATTTATGTCACATCAACATTTTTATCCTTAATTTCAGTATTTTATTCTGAATTTTAAAATTTTAATTTGGATTTGATTTTTTTCAGGATAAAAATATTAATGCAAGATAAATCTATGGAAAGGATATAAACGATACTACACACATGTTTCATTCAATCCTTTCCCGCGTGATAATATAGTTAAAATTAGGTAATTCTAAAAATATAATTTATTAATTTAGAAATAAGAAGTCCCTTGTAATTGTAGGTGACAGAGGAAAATAAAAAGTTATTAGTGTTACCTAGATTTGTACCGAGTGGTAGATTAAAAATTTTGTAGCATGAGGGCCTGAATTTTCATTTTTTGTTTAAAGTTGTGGGTCATAAACCTTATCCAATATTTTCCCATTTCTCAAAAAAATGCTATGTATATGAATAAAATAAATAAGATATACCATAACTAGTACTGGCTGGAAGTGGGACTAAAATTAATAAAAAGTAAAAACCCATACCTCAGCTCCTGGAGTGTCAGTGTCATTATTCTTTATTTGCGTCGAGGTGGGTGGTGCTTTTGTACTTCTAAATAAAGTTTATATCGGAATGCATTTTTAAAAAATAATAGTATTAGTACAAGAAATGATTTATTGATATATTACTAAGCAGAATATGTTCTTAAAACTGATTTAACGCCATAAATGTTATGGCAGCTAAAAAATTAACTTTCAAGGATGAATCCAAGCATAAGATGACAAACTCAGATTTGCAGAATACATAAGACAAATCAATCACATGGTCAGGTCAGCACTCTTAAAATTCAAATGGATGCCTTAGCTTTGCAATTCAACCATATTTCAAACTTACACCCTCCCTGAATTTAAAAGCTAAATCTACCTTAGACTGGTTGATTAGTTCCAACAGTTTTGAGGTCCTAATTAAACATAAAATTAAAAAACAAAAAATACAACTACAAAGTTCAGGTTCAGCCCTTGCTGAACCATAATTGAAAGGTGACAACCCAAAATGTGCAACTATTGTCCTAAATAATGTGAGGCCGAATCATCGGTCAGCCAGCAATAGACAGAGACGATGCGTCCGATTTTGTAGGCTCATCTAGTTTGTCTACCATATCCGTGTCACCAATGTTCTCACCATTACCTATACACAAGGCAGAACTCTTGTTCTTTTTATCTGTAAAGGAAACACCAGATTCGATACTGCAAACCAAGCAACTTCTTGGACTTGAATCATCTCTTTGTGACTCGTCCACAGCTTCCTCCAAAAAACTATGTGTGATGTTCTTATGCTCGTCCGGTTGCCTTACAAAGCATTCCTCTATTTCACCCAATGACTCGACTTCAGCTTCGATTTCATCATCTTCATCTGCACTACAGTTACTGTAAAGGGTGTTATCATAATCGGATGTTGGCCCTCTCAGTTCGCAACTCGTATCCATCTCTGGCTGACTATCGAACTCCTCATCTGTAGGGCAGTCACATGAATGAGACGACGTCGGTGAATACCCTCCCATTGCCGTCTCTTCACGTTTCCGTAGCGTTTTGATGATCAAGGTCTTGAGCAAGTTCATCACTTGAACAGCATGCATCAGAGCCGTCAATGGATCAGACATCTGCTCAACAGAAAATCAAACTAAGAATGCTTGCTTCATTTTTTTTTTATTAAACTAAACTATAATAAGTTATCAACAACTTCAGAAACATTGCAAGTTCATCTCTACCGATCTAACACTTGGATAATTCTTACAGTTTCAAGGAAAGTAATGCTCCCATACCCGAGTCATATTAGGAGCAAAAACCATAGCAATATTTCTCGCATTCATTTTGTTTGATTCCTCTTCCTCCACAACATCCGCCATAAGACCAACAGCCCAATTGAGCAGTGCAGCTTCAGTTGGCTTCAACTGCTTCACAAGGTCGACCGATTCTTCTTCCGTATTGCATCGGAGAACCTGTTCAGGGGAAAGTCCATCAAGAACACCTGAAGGAAGCTCTCGAAACCAGGCTTTTATAAGGCCTGCAAGACAATGGACATCGATATTATCCGGCACAATGCCCTTGTTAAGTTGATCCCTTACATGCTCCTCTTGGCCATTCTCAGGATTTATCCGGAAAATCCCCTCGGCCTACAAAACAGATCACCAGACACCGAGGTGGAAAACCATTTAGTTTCGAAATCGAATACATAGGGATGCAGACTATGTATATGCATAGAAATTTTAAAAAACCTTTAATCCCCCTTGTGAATAAAGCCGCTCCTGCATCAACAACAGTATAGTGGGGACGCTATTCCCTTTGGAATCGAATGAGCATTGCATTGATTCCGCTGAGACCCCAAACACATTAGCACTGTAAACAAAAGGACAAATGCAATTAAAGGACCGCTTTTACTAACCAGAGCAAAACAATAAACAGGAAATTGTGTCATTTCAACAAACAGCAAAGAATCCAATGAACTTACAGTAAAAAAAATAACTTCAATGATATTATTTAGAGTTACAGCTATTAAAGGAAACTTCTTTAAACACCCAAATACCTTGTCGAAGAAGATTGGTTTGCAATAAGTTTTTGGAAATAAAAATATTAATGAAGAACACGGTATTATTTATTTCACCCGTCAGAAAACAGGGTTAAACAATAATGACAGTTGGTGTGCAAAAACTAAATTACCACAAAATCTGCTTTAATGCTAATAAACTCCATGAAATTCACTGGAAATCGCCATGGAACTCCAATTTTTACTGCCATTTCTAGAGTGCAGAGAGCTTTAAGGAAGAGAAAAGAAGAAAGTATAAACCCAGTGTAGCAACGTTTTTAAGTTCTCAAAATGAACAGAGCTTGAGAAAGTCAAAGATTTTGAATTTTCTGGGTTATGGTTTTCAAAAGCAAAAGCTTAATTCTTCAAAATTTTCCATTTTTTTTAGAAATGCAGATGTTTCATTCTCTCAGTTATTTTGGGACTTCAAAACAGCTAGAAATGTACTGTTTTCACTGTTCGAGATCTAAACTGCACAATAACACAAACATTTGGCCTTTAAAACAGTTTAAAAAAGGACCAAAACCCAGCTGAAATCTTTAACCCAAAAGAAAATTAAAAAAAAAAAAAACCTGAAACCAAGTAACAAAAAGAGAAACAGCAAAGGGAATTAACCTGGCACTTGGAACCCGACTGGGGATTTCAACTTGGAACTCGACGGGAAGACCCAAGAAGCCATTGAAACGATCAAAGGTAACATGGGTAATGTGTCTTACGTTGGTTGGCCACCCGATTTCCATATGTTGAAGGGTGGAAGAGATTACTTCATCCCGGGAATCAACACGACAAGACACCATGGATTTCCTCAAAGCAGCCAAAAGCAACGCCAGAACAGATATCTGGTTCTGCTGCTCTTCCTCGCGGCTCTTAACTCCTCCTTTAGCTCCTCCCTTCCCACCGCCACCACCACAACCACCCCCTTTTGTCACCATTACTAAACCAGTCATTATCTGTAATGCCCTAGGTTCTCTCTCTCTCTTCAATGGTCACGAGGCTTTAAATTCTGTGCGGAGTCTTCTCTTGTTGTGTTGAACTCAAGAGAGTTTTTCAAGTCTGAAGTGTTTATTTTTTTTTTTTTTGAAGGCAATGGGTTTTTAAGTTCTTTTCCTAATTCTTGTCTCAGTCCCTATACTTTTTATATATTTAAAATTTTCTCCTACTTTTAATCCAGTCATTCATCTCTTTATTCTTTCAACTTAATATAAATAATGTTTCCAAAGAAATTTCATTAAATTGAATTTTGAATCATTTTAAATTAAAAATTAATAGTCTTGTTTCAGACATTAAATACCAAATAAGTGAATAAAATGATAAATTCTAAATTTATAAAGTTTTCAATTTTGAATCTAGGGTTATAAAAAAATTAAATGATATTTTTCAAATGATTTTAAATTGATCATATAACTATTATTTTATTATAAAAATACCTAATAATCTAATTTAATTATTATTTTTATATTGTTATCAATTAGATTTAAAGTATTAAATTAAAATAGTAGAGATATTAAATTCATAGGATTAAATTTAAAATATGACAAGATTACAGGGACTGAAAAATTAAACGTTTCCCTAGTAACGGACACTTGTTTTTAAACATTTTTTATGAATTTTAACTTACCTACTGTGATATTTTGTGTTTGGCCTTCTGATTGAAATAATATAACGAGAATGCCATGCATCAAAACCGGACATATTTATCAACTTTTTTAAAGGATAATTTCCATCAAATATCACTCTAGAATAATATAGTTTCTATTTTGGTCCACTCTAGATTTTCTTTTTGTTAAATTACTCACTTCAATTAAAATAATTACTCGAATTAGTGACTTCCATTAAAAATTTCATTAATCTAGTAACGGATTGATAATGTGGCATTTTTTTTTTTGTTTACTTTTAACTAAATCACTTGTTCTTTGGATTATTTGCAACATAAGAACCATCAATCCTCATCACCAAATAAACAAAAAAAATCAAGTGTTTTGGAATAATTATAGAGAGATTCATAACTTTAATCAAAAGTCAAAAAAATATCATGTCAACAATCCATTAGTGGATTAACACAATTTTTAATGGCTATGATCAATTGGAGCAATTATCTTAATTATAGTGACTAAATTAATGTAAAAATTAATGACAAAATAAGAATGATGCTATTTTAAAGTGATTTGTGGGTAATTTATCATTTTTTTAATTTTACTCATATTTTACCAATATTTAGTGAGTGATAGCAAGAGTCCATGGACACCAACTCAATTACATAATGATGAAAATACTTTTTTTATTTTATAAAGAAAATTATATTATTTTGAAAGTATTTTTATTATTTTATATCTACAATATAAAAATAAATATATAAATACACATTAATATTTAAACTCAAACCCTTATAAATTTTAATAACATTTGTTACTTTATCATTTAAAGTTATTTATATTAATTTTTATAAATATATTTATTATATAATTTTAATTTTAACTCCAAAAAAATTATCCAATGTGTTAAAAGTTAAAATTAAAAATAAATAAACCTTTAATTGAAAACGTAAAATTTAAAATTCGTGATATTTTAAATTCAAATCTTTTTTTTTTTTGAACTGAAATAGATTGGGCTTTTATTTCTTAAAAATAAAAGGAATCAACAGAACCTATTACCGAAATGTCTTGCCCAACAGGTCGTTAGACCGGTAAAAACAAAGCCTAAATTAACAAACAAACAGGAAAACTATTGAGTAAAAAAACGAATAGTCTAGAAGAAAAGCCTGTCACCGCCCTAGTGCCCAATCAGCAATCAAATCGATTGCCATTGTCATCATGATCGATCATTTCCTGTCTTTAATGGCTTACAACTATCGGGGGTTTCTCTTTTCATTGAGACTATTATACTACTTTCAAGTTTTAATCCCTCTTTCTGCCCTTTCGTTCCATGTCTCCTTTCCTCAGTCCGGCTCCCGCATGTTTTTGTTTCTCGCCTGGGTTTCGGCATAATAGGGCACTCTTCCGATCAAGTACACCTTCTCTTTTTTCTTTAAAGATTCTGTCGCTAAGACGTGGGCTAGGGTATTTGCTGATCTAAGGGTGAATTCGAACCTTAGTTTCTTGATTTGTACCTTCATCTTGTGAATGTCATGAATAAACGCCCCGATCTGTGATTTATCTGGCACTGATCTCTTACATTTCTTTATTACTGTTACTGAATCACCTTTAATAATAATCTTCTCTTTTTGCATGTCTAGCCCTACTTTCAGTGCTTTCTGACAGGCAATGGCTTCGACTGCGAAAGCAGAGGCCACCTCCTCATGTATTGTTGATCTGGAGATGAGAACTTTCCCTTCGCTGTCTCTGGCCACTATCCTCGATGCCGATTGATGCTTTTCTTTTTCGTAGGCTCCGTCAAAGTTTATATTCACAGTTTGATGAGTTGGGTGCTACCATTTGCTATCGACCTTAGTGATATTTCTTACTTTGTTTTTCACGCCATCTAGTTCTTTAATATAATTTGTCACATAATTTGCAATCTCCTTACTCGTTCTATTTGTTTTTTCCTGGATCCGAGCATTTCTATCCCCTCAGATGGCCCATATTGCCCCACAAAAGATTCTGCACAGATACAGGGATAGGAGATCTAAAGTCTTGGTAAGCCACTGATCAAAGTCAAGCGTAGTGAACTGTAGAAAATTGATATTCGATAAATGTGACCATACTGCTACTGAAATTGGGCATTCTCTATATAGATGATCCACTGTCTCTACTTCGAACCACAGCGAGGACCTAAGGCATCTGTTATCAGCTTTCTGCGTAGTAAATTTGCCCGTGTGGGTATATAGTTCCAGGATACTTTCCAAGTAGTTATTTTAATTTTTGTGGGTGAATTAATGCTCCATAATTTCCTGTAAAACTCGTTATAGACATTTTGTATAGCATAAGCTCTAGGAATAAAGGTTTGTAATAGTTTATACGTGCTCTTGACTGAAAAATCCCCTGAAGGTTCTCCACTCCATGCCAGAAAGTCGTCATGAGGTATCATCGCCAAGGGGATACGGAGAATCCTTTCCGCTTCTTCTGCTAAGAAGGTATTAACAATCACTTCCCTATTCCATTCCCTTGCTTGATTATCAATAAGCTCAGAAACTTTACTTACATTTGAACCTTCGAGATCAGATAATAATCTAGAATTAACATGATTTGGAACCCAAATGTCATTACTAATAGATATGCTCGTGCCCGTTCCAACCTTCCAAATCAGGCCTTTCTCCAAAACACCTTTTGCTGCCCAAATACTATGCCATACATACGAGTTTTTATTACCCAACTGCGAATTCAAAAAATCACTATTTGGAAAATATTTTTCCTCGAACACCTGTGCTACTAAGAAGTTGGATTTGTTAAGAATTACCATCATTGTTTTGCCAAAAGAGTTAAATTAAATTGGGCTACATTTTAAATTAAATTGGGCTACATTTCGAAACCCCAATCCTCCTTCAATTTTAGGACGGCACAAATGACTCCACTGACACCAATGAATGCATTTTCTTCCTTTTCCTTTTTGCCACCAAAACGAAGCAAAGATACTTTCCATCATTCTGCATAATGAGTTTGGTAAAAGGAAACATGGCATCGAAAAAGTTGGTATAGCCTATAGGACAGATTTGATAAAAACTTCCTTGCCCTATTGGGATAAAAACTTGTTGCTCCACCCTTCAATACGTATGGACATTCTATCCAGAAGATTTTGAAACGACTCTTTTTTTCTTTTAGCTACCATATTAGGAAGTCCCAAGTATTTCTCTGGGTTTGTTGCAATTCTGACTCCTAGCAAAAGTGACACATCTTATTTATTCTTTTCAGTTGTATTCGAACTATAGAAAACTGTGGACTTTGTAAATTCACACATTGACTCGAACAATTTTCATATACCTGTAGTACGTCTTTTAGAATTTTTGCCTCTCTACTCGTCGCTTCTCCAAATAAGATGCAGTCGTCTGCAAATAACAAATGCGAAATCTCTGGCCCACGTCTACTTGCTTTTGCACCTCTTACTAATCCCTTCCTCTTAGTTACTCTCATTAGAGATGAGAGTCCCTCACTGCAAATTAAAAATAAGACAGGGCTTAAAGGATCACCCTGCCGAAGTCCTCTAGTAGGATGAAATAGACTTCCCTCCTTCTATTAATGTTTACCGCATAAGAGACTGTAGTAACACATTTAATTATAAGCTCTACCCATTCATCAGCAAACCCCATCTTAATCATTGCTTCTTTTATGAACTCCCACTCCATCTTATTATAGGCTTTGCTCATATCAAGCTTGATTGCCATAACCCCTTTCTTCCCTGTACACTTTTGACGGAACGTATGTAAAATTTCGTAAGCAAGCAACACATTATCTGAAATAAGACGCCCTGGGACAAAAGCACTTTGAGTTCTATTGATGCATCTATCAATGACATTCTACAGCCGATTTGCAATAGTCTTAGCCACAACTTTGTATATAACTGTGCACAGACTGATGGGTCTGAAGTTCACCAATTTTGTAGGCTTTGGAACTTTTGGAATGAGCATAATATCTATCCTATTGAGCTCTTCAAAATCCTTTTTATCATTTAGAATTCCTAAGCAGTAATTAGTGACATCCTTCCCTACAATATGTCAGTATCTTTGAAAGAAAAGTGCTGGGAATCCATCTGATCCTAGTGCTTTTGTAGAACCCATCCCTTTCAAAGCTGTTTGAATTTCATCTTCCCGAAAGGGAGATCATAAAGCTTCATTTTCCACATGTGATATAGTTTCTTCTATACCTTCTAGAACCTCGAATAGATTTGTCACTCCTTTTGACTTAAATAAGTCCTGGAAGAATAATGAGGCCATATCCATAATTTCTGAACCCTCCTCGATTTTTTTCCCATCCTCCGTAACTAACTTTGAAATTGTGTTTGCTCGCCTACGGGATAAGGCACATTTGTGAAAATAGGTCGAGTTTTTATCCCCAAGCTTTAACCAATTTGCTCTCGCTCTTTGTTCCCAGTACATTTTGTCTTTGTCGATTTCCATATTCAAGTGAATTTTGGTGTCAATGATTTTTGCCATAGAATCGTTGTCCCTTTCACCTTCCATCAATTATTCTAGCTTCTTTGTTAACTCTCTTTTCAAACCCTCATTTTTTCTTTTATTTGCACGTGCCCATTCTTTTAACCTAATCTGTATCTTTCCTAATTTCTCCATTAGCATTCCTTTTTCTGACTCCCAAGTTTCTCTAATAACTTCTTCTAAGGATTCCTCCATGGTCCAACGGTCTTCAAATTGAAATCTTCTATCCCTATGAATGCATCAGACTTTTTTGTATTTAAGAGAAGAGGGTAGTAATCTGATGTAGAGTAAGGGAGGTGCTGAATAATGCCCATTGAAAATAACTTCATCCATTTTTCATTTGCTACTCCCATATCTAATCATTCTCTTATGTTCGTTTCTGGTAAGTTTCCCCTTTCCCATGTAAACGAAACACCCGAATACCCGACATCCATTAGTTCACAGTCCTCTAGCGTCTCCTAAATGCCTCCATTCTCTTTTTATCCTTTAGTACTCCTCCACTTTTTTCAAAGGAATATAGAATTTCATTGAAATCCCCTTCAACAAGCCAAGGATAACTAACCTCTTGACCTAGTCTTTTGAGCAAATTCCATACTGTATTTTTATCTTTTATATAAGGGAAACCGTAAAAACCGGTGAACCTCCATTCTTCTTCAATCTTATCCTCCTTAATGATCACATCAATATTCTATTTAGAGAAACTTCTCAAATTAACTCTAATGTCTTCCTTCCATGCTAAACAAAGACCTCCCCTAGATCCATCAGCTTCAACTTCAATTCCACTCATAAAGCCACATCTTCTCTTGACCCTTTCCATCCGGTTCTTATCTAACTTCGTCTCCATTAAGAAGACCATGTGGGGATTGTGCTGCTTAATCAAGTGGCGCAGCCTCCGAACTGCTCGTGGGCTCCTCAACCCACGAACATTCCAACATAAGCTTTTCATTGTGTTCGGTCGGCTTGCCTGTTGGCAGCCGCCAATATAAAATTGTTTGAACCATTCTAACCTCTGAGACCTCAATCGTTTCACCAATAAGAATATCTTTATAACCCACTGAATCTTCGGATTTTTGTCTTTTCGCTCCCTCTGCTATTGAATTGTCCATACAATTTCTACCCTTTTCGCTTTCAAAAAATTTCCTCTTCCCCATAACCTGCTCACTCATCTAGGTTTCTGTCGTACTCCCTAGATCTATTCTTCTCCAGCTCGTCTTTTTGGGTGCTTCTTTAGCTATTTCCCCCGATTTGTTCACCACCCCCAGCTCCAGCAAATTATAATCTTCTTCCTAGTGCTTTAGACCTTCCTCCCAATTGGCCAGCTGTCTTCCGCTTGGTATGATTTCTTTCTTTACCAAAGATTCTGCCACATTGACGGGACCATTAGACTCTTCCTTCGGACGACCCGTGTATGAATATTGCTGTTCCAGTTTTTTTGTGAATGCAATGAATTTCAAGCTTTCTTTTCCCATTGCTTTTGACTCTGCTTTTAATGCAATAGAAAAAGGAGGATCATCCTTAAGTTTATTTTTTTCTACAGGGCTTATCAGTACACAATCATGAAGGCTATGATCCAATCTTCCACAACCAAAACAATAGACTGGTAATTTCTCATACTTGAAAGGGATCCATGCTTTAATATTGTTGCTACTTGAAACAAAGATACCTCTCTTTAAAGGTTTTTGAACATCTAACAAAATTCTAAGTCTGTAAAAATCACCATTAATCTCTGATCTAATAACGCCTCCAAAAGTACTCCCGATTGCGTGTAGAAGATCTTTCTTATCAAATTCTGGTAAACGTGGACCAATCTTGATCCAGTATGGCGATGAATTAAGACATATTTGATCTCTATCAATTGGATCTAATAATCGGTCAAATAAAATAAGGTACTTACGAAATAACCAAGGGCGTCCTTCCAAGATCAACTCTAAATCGTCTTCTAGATAAAAAATTATTAAGAATAGATTTTGCCCTTCGAGTTTTATCTCGAACTTTTTCTTTATTTTTCAGATACTCCTCAAATGCGCTTTAAAACTTTCTGCATTAAAGTGTTTTTTCATCCATACTGAACAGATCAAGGTGGGTTTTTTCGTCGGTACTACCTTAGATCTTCTGATCGATAATTGAAAAAGTTCTTTCGCAAGTTAGGAGATCTCCACGCTACTTCCCCACTCTCCGCCACCACTCTCCTCCATCCCAAGCAGCAACAAATACTGCTCTCTCTAGGATTCTGTGGAAAGCACTTTTGGTTTCAGAAGGTTTTTTTTATACATTTTTATACCTATATTTTTAAATTCAAATATTATCATAGTTTATTTTTATAAATTTTATATAAAATATAAAACAAAAATACTCTTATAATAATACAACTTATTTATTTTGTAAAAATTTTAATTTTTGATAATTATTTTAATTAAATCAAGATTCAGACATCAAAATCCTTATAGCAATATAATTTATTTTGTAAAAACATGATTTCTGATCCAACTCAATCAATGCCCACTATACTTGTGACAAAAATTCAACTAATGACTTAAATAATGGAAAATGTACAAGATAGATCGTTATATTATAGGATCTAATCAAATTAGTCCATGTACTAATAAAAGGAATAAATAAAGCTAAATCTAAATAGAATTAGCATTTATTATTTAAAAACATCATTTACTGTTTATCATATTTAATATTTTTAAAAATATCATTTATTTATAAAATAAATTATATTAATTTAAAGGTTATTTCTTCTTCTTCTTCTTCTTTTTTTTTTATACATAAAAAGCATAAAATAAAATTTAAATCTAAATCAATATAATTTTTAACAATTTTTCTCCACCATTTCAAACAAAAGCCTAATTTATTTTTTATAAATATATCTATATTTTACTCATAAACATAATTTAAGTTAATTAATATTGGATTAATTCACTACACTGGCCACTATATAATATAAATTTAATCATGTCTTATAAAATGTGTTTCATGCATCAATTAATTAACAGTATGATTTGGAAATAAGCAAATGTCCATTTTCATCCTTTTGATTGTTTCATATCTTTGATCTACATATTAATCTATGAATAAATAAGAAAATATAAATTTTGGACCAAACATATTTTTTAATGGTTGTAACTAAAGAATTTGAATGTCCCAAATATTTGTGAATAGAAATCTTGAAAGAGGTGGTTAGGCATTTAAGGGGGCAGTTTATAATACCGTAACGACTGTAATAATGATCCGAGTGGTCACACAAAATACCAATCAAATTATAATATTAAGTAGCACTAAACAATATTTTTATATAAACATAATTCAATAATGTATTTTGAAAGAAGAAATGGAATGAATGCATTTTCCAAGGTTACTCCTTTTCATGTTATTGGCGTCATTATAGGACCTCACTCATTTTGTCTCCTATTCTTCTTTCTTTGTTTTTTGTCGAATCTAAGGCCCTTTTTTTTTTTTTTTAAATTTACTTTTTTTATTATTACGCCTCAACATACTTGTGAGTATATATAATTAATTCCGGATAATACAAGTTTAAACTTTTTCAGACCTTAAACTCAATTAAGGTTTAACCAATTTGAATTTTTAATATTGAATTTGAATTCAAAATATTATTTAAAAAGAGTTAATTACATCAAATATCCTTAAACTATGACCCTCTTTTAAAATGAAAATGTTAAAAGACAATATAAAATGTTGTGGCATAACTTTTAAATTAAAATTAAAAATAAAGTAAAATTGAGAGAGAGAGAGAGAGAGAATGATAGTTTTGTAAAAGTTTTAAAAATTTCAAAATCAATTTTTTACAACATTAAGTTTTACAATTTTTTTAAAATTATTTCAAATTATGTCATATAAGATTTGACAATTCATTTAATGGTTAAATTAATGATTTTAATAATGAAATGAATTTATTGATATAATATTTTAATAATTCATTTTAATGACTTTATTTGACAACATTAAGTTTGGCAATGTTTTTGAAAAATTCTTTTGAGAAGTGTTTTTGAGAAGTTTAATTTAAAATTTGAGTGTTTAGCATTGTTGTCAAAAGTCTTTTGAGAAATAAAATGTCTATTTTAGACATGTTATTATCAAGTAATAAATATGTATTTAAATAAAATTTAAATTAGTTAATATTATTATATTTTAGTAAGAATATAAAAAATTACTATAACTTGTTAATATTTTAATATATGAAATATAAGTTTTAAATTTTTTAAGTAATAAATATTAATTACTTATAAAATTTAATTAGAATATATAAACTACATTTTAAATATTTAAATATAACCATTACATATTTGTAATTAGTATTTTAAAAATAATTTTTATTTTTAATTAATAATTTTAACACATTTGTAATTAAGCATCAAGAAAAAAGAGGAAAGTACTATGTTATTGAAAGTGTGAAAAAGTAATTAAACACTAAAATTATTTTTGGGAGAGAAAAAGTTAAAAATTTTAACTTCTCCTTTTCAAGAGTACTTTTTTGAAAAGATAAAAATTTCAGTCAAAAACAACTTGTTTTGCACAACTTTTATTCTAAAAATATTTTTGGAATCAGAAATAATTTTTTTAAGCACAGAAAAATAGGCCCTTAATTAGAATGTTTTAAAATTTAAAGTCTGAAAAACATAATTTGGTGCAATTAAATTTTTTAAAAATAAAATTTGGTACTATTTAACCCAAGAAATATATTTGTAACGCGAGTTACTCCATCCATGTTTTCACCTGCAAAAGAATTGACTAGACAGACTAAAGTAAGACAGTTTGCCAACTTTTGATTGGGCCCTCTTATTTATTATCATCCAAGTAAATTTCAAAATCTTGATTCTGATTAATTTAGAGAAAAATGAGTATGGCATTAGTTAAGGAAGGCCATCGCAGGGAGAGAATTAAATGGGGAAAGAGGCACGTGAGAAAATCGAGACAAGGAGCGGCCCAGATCACATGAGTGGTGAAGCTTCGGGGAACAATTTGGGTAGCGCTGAAAAGCCTAGAAATAACAGTTTATATGGTTGCTCTTTACGGTGATAAAATGGAAGAGGAATAGCGGCAGGGGGAGAGAGGATGGGCCCACTCCCAGGCCGCAGATAAACACCTCCAACGTTCATTTGATGAAACAAACCATCCATTCTCCCTCCAAAAATCATAACTTTCGAATTTCAAATCTCTTCTCCCAAATCAGTCACATCTCCATTTTGGTCTCTTCTTAGAGGCGGATTTTGGTGTTGGGACTAAGAAAGCTCTTCATTCCTCCACAAATCACGATTCCTTCTATTTTTAAGATTATCACGTAAAAAGAAAAGCTAGATTTTTGTATTCTCTAAGCTTGTAAAATCATGTTAGGAATAGAGGCGAAGCTAAGGGGTTGACATGCACCCCGACCTCCTTAAAATATAAAATTTTTATTTAAGTCCTTAAATTTTTTAAAAATTTTAAATTAGTAAAGGTAAAATTACACTTTGTCTTTTCTAAAATTATAAAAATTCGATTTAATCTTTTATAAATTATAAATATATAAACTATAAAAAATTAAAATTTTATCTAGCCCTCCTAAAAAATTATTCTGGCTTCGCCCCTGGTTAGGAATATAGTCTATTCATCTCAAGTGGTTTAATTTTGTAAGATTTATTTCACATTAGATGTTTGACTTTGATTTATTATTTTGAATCAATCCACCATGACCAACATTTACAAAAGTTAATAATTATTTATTTCAACCTTCAATTTTATTTTTAAAATTACTTTAATCTTTAAATTTGTATAGTTTATCAAATTATCTAAAATAGATAAAATAATAATATTTGTTAATTTTACTAACGTGATATATACGTTGATTGTTATACCCACCTCTCTCAACTCAACTCCTAAAAACTTGTTGAATATAGACAATATTTAGATGTTTAAACTTTGGAGAAGATACGAAGAGTAAAACTATTAACCCATTATAAGGTTGGTGATGAAGATTTTTCATAGAGTTTTTCATGAAATTTTAACAAAATAATCAAGTAATACTAGAAACTCTATCATACACGTATACATGTGAAAACCACAAATATAAAATACATATATAATTGATGAAAGTAATAAAGTGTGTATAATAAAATTAAAATGTATAAAATCTCAAAATAAAGCTTTAGCTAAGTAATAAATTAAAGTATCTACTAATACAATTGGTTCAGTTCAAATCTTATCATATGTATGCTTTTATTTCTTTTAATAAAAAAACTAAAGTGCTCAAATAATATAATTTATTTTAATTACGAAAGAATATTTTTGTAATTTTTTTAACTCAGTTGGTGACTCGATTGAGAATAACAATACCAACTCAGTCAGAAGCTTAAATAATAGTATAGATTATAGCTTGATAAAAATATTACAACCAGAGCATTTTGGCTTTTGGTCAATGCTTTTGGAATCAACTAAAAAAAAATTAAAAATCTTTATAAAAAAAACTAGAAAAAAATATAATTTTTATCTGTTTTATTGAGTTAATGCCACAAGTCAACTAGACTCCAACTCAATTATGAAATTATTAAAATATGCTCTAATATACAAATTTAAGTTATATTTCTATTAGGATTTTTTTTGCCTTTTTATATGATAAATCAATAAAAATTTAATTATAATGAGATTTGAATTTAAAACATCATGCATGATAAACAATTTACTTTACAATTATAACCATAACATCAATTGATTTTGATGTAATTTTATAATAAATATATTTGTTACATACTTTTTTCACTTATATTGCAAGTGTGTCATGAATTCAGTAATAATTGATTTTTTAACTATTAGCGAATTTTACATAATTAAATTATGGGTAAACCGCATAAATTATCCTTAAACTATGATTAAAGCATATTTTGGTAATCTAACTTTAAAAATTACGTAATAATCACAGGCTTTATCATGTTCTTACATTTTATTAATTCATCCATTAACTTCCATTACCTTGTAATGAAGTGATGATGTGATATCTAATGGATATTTTAGAATTTTTAGGAATTTTTAACAATAATTCTAATTGTTTAAAAATATCTAAAAAAAAGTTATAGAAAAAATCTTATCATTTATAGCTTAATTTTAAAATTATAATTATAGAAAAGTTTTTAATTTTTAAATAAAAATTAAAAATTGATATGGATCGAGATTACATCTAGACCTATTCATGAGTCAGACTACCTGTCCAAGTCCAAAGGTTTACTCAAAATTTTAGATGGTTTAGGCAAAAATATCAGGCCTGTAAAATAGATTTCAACAAAAAATTAAGGTCGTTTAAAATATAGATCGAGCTCGGGCTTGAACATTCAAGGCCTGACCTATTTTCTTTTAAAGTTTATAATGTTCCATGTTATTTTTATATATTATGTAATTTATAATGCATAAAAAAAAAATCTATTGTAACACCTCATATTCAACTTGATCACTAGGTCCGAGCTACAAGATGTCACATTTGTTGCTGGAGCAACTATGATCAAATTACATTTCAATTTAACAATTAATACATGTTATTAAGTTCAAAACATGGTTATGACATGTTATACAAACACTATGGATCTTATACAAGCTTACAAAAGCTCTTTAGACGACTCAAGGTCGAATAATGATTAAATTATAAAATTTTCAAAGTATTGGGTTGATGTCGTGACTTCGAAGGTTCTAGGTTGCGACACAACTCATTGTCAATTTCTCACCACAACATTAAGGGTCTGACGTCACGACATGATTGTCTGTTTACCAAAAATCCATTTAAACCTCAATTGAACTTTCAACCAAATCAACATTTAACTTCAATCTGCATACCAGAGAACCATTTAATACAAATACATATATATGCTACAAAATATACAACATTTCATTCATTTCAACTATTACACCAATTTTAGTTACACAAAACCAACCATTTCTACATTTAAATATCAACATGATCACATATTATGCAAAACTAACTCAAAATATAGGTACGTGCCATATATTAAAACGAAAAGGGACTATACAAACATTTTTGAGTCAAGGGTTGTAGTTTGGATACTGAATTACTTCTCGAGACTTTGAAATTCACCTAAACCGACACACGGAATAAACAAATCGTATGTTAAGCGATAAAGCTCAATAGTAATTTCATGATTCAAGTCAATGTAACATTAACAATAACCAAATGATTACAATCAATTAAATTCAACAATTTATCAAATCATATTCAATTCATACCAAGAGTTTCCATTAACATGTGATGTATGCAAAGAACCATTTTGTATACCAAATCCTTGAACATTAACATTAAAACTTATCATGTCATGTCATACCATTGAACAATAAGATGTCGATACATTCATTTCATGACATACCAAATTCTTATTTCTTTACCTCATTTCATTTAATTCTCGAATCTATCGATTTGTTCTATTTTCAGATCGATCATCTGTGCTTATATAAATCAGTCTGCATGATCTTTCACATGCTGTCGTAAATCATGTCTATGTATATGTACATGTGGTACCATTTTATCATATTCTTTCGATCCAATATCATATATTGAATTCCTACTTTCCTATTAACTTAACTTGGACTCATGATGGATACACGGATCATCCAACCAACACAACAATCTGGCACCCGGTGTCTCATTGGAATGCTTGAAGTATATAAATTGAACCCAACACTCATCGATATAACGGAAGAAAAAGGTGTGCCCAACATTCATTAGAACATCCAAAGTAATATATGCCCAACGCTCATCGATATAACCAAAATAAAACTCGTACACAATCTAATCCTATGACATATCTGACTCTACCTGAACAGTTAGTAGGGTACCAATGTTCCGTTTACGTTCTATAATCTAATTCATATAACATCATTCTCAATTCATCTCATCATCAATACATATAAATATATCCAATACAACATAACATAATTCATACCAATTTCATCATCATTTGGTATCACAAATCATTTATCAATTATATCATACTTTTTTATACTATATTCAATTCAATCTAAATTTCTCGATATTCAATATCATTCAATACAAATCAATTCATACGACAAACATAAGCTTACCTAGATAGTCAATCATGCATTCAATATATATGTGCATATAAATATAATGATATCGAATCATAAAAGTACAAACTGAATTATCTCATCACTCGTCAATGACTCTCGCTTGATGTCTTCTGTAACACCCCAAACCCGGCCCAAACACCACGACCGAATCTGGTATGTCACTAAGAAAATTTAATTAAACATGTCGCATTTTTGGAAAATATTTTCCTTGAGTTTAACCTTTTATTCGGGAAAAATTAATAGGTTGTTAATTTAGATAAGCTATAAATTCTATGAGATGTTTCTATGAATTAAAAACTGAAACTTAAATACATGCCTTAGAAAAAAAAGTGTAACTTAAAATGTCTAATAATAATAATAAAAGCCCAAAATTAAAACCGAACGAAATATAAAGTCGTGAAATTCGTGGCCTTATTACATTGAAATTTAAAACCCATTAAATAAAGATATAAAATAATAAACTAAAGTCTTTTGCTGAATCCAAATGTTCTTTTGCATGGCCACCTTGTGCTCCTCTCTAGCCCGGTCCGATGCACTAGGTGCTACCTGAAAAAATATTAAATAATAGGTTGAGTCGCGAGACTCAGTGTGCAACCCTCGTGCACCATCAGATTGGGCCTTAGCCCCACAAATCGTAATAACAGATATCATATAATAAAATATATGCAAAACCCAACCCAATCCTAGGTTTCCATCCGCTACACACCACTCTTACCGCCAATCACACCATTGGGGATTTCTACAATCAACCCACATCTACACACCATCGATGGCGTCATGTCGCTCATCATCGATCATGGCAATAGCCACTACAATGATCATGGCAAAACCACTACAATGATCATGGCAAAAGCCACTACATAGAACACTTCCCTTTCATTAAACCAAACCCGTGCAATCACAGAAATCGGCATACTTATAAAACATATCATCTTAACAGGAACATTCACTGAAGAATGACAGAGATCACTAACTTGGTGATTCGCTTTTACCCTCCTCGGGTTTCGAACATTATGCCGGGATTTCAGCATTTAACAGAATATAAGTAGATTTATTAACACATATTAACAGACAACTAATGGTGTGAAAAGTTACACACCTGATAACGCGTAGTACTACTTTCTATGTTGATACCCTCGCTAATCTGATCTACTGCCCTTTGTCTACAACCTTGCTTAAAAGCCGGAAGAACGCAAGGATAAGGCCTCTCCTATATTCGACCAAGGTTAGTGCTTTACTCGATTCATACATTTAAATTAACAGATCTCCTTACCTTAAAATCCCGAAAGTAATTCGATCCGAGTGCTACTAAACTCTGGCTTAGAAATCTAAGTGATTGAACCCCCTTCAAATCCCGGAATGCCGCAAATGAGAGAAAACACCCAATTAGTTAACCATATAGCCATTCGGCTAAGATCTCTAAAGGTCGAAAAAAGATTAAAATCTCACGAATCGACACTTAACTATACAAATGGTTTCGGCTACCCCTTGCAGGAAGATTCGGTAATCACAGCAGAAGATCAAAGCGTAGAAGATTAGAGATCTAAGAATTTTGGCTTTTAAGAAAATCCCGAAAAAGATGAACAAGAGGAAGATTTCGGCTACAAGAACAAACAAGAGTGTAGTTTCAGCTTTTAGTGAATGAGAGAAGAATAACAATGGAGATCAGAAGATTCGGCTAACAGGAAATTTCAAAGAAAGAAGAAAGAGTGAAGGAGGTGGTGATTTTGGCTTTTGAAAGAAAGTTGACAGAAATTGTGGAGAGAGAGACTGAGAATTTCGGCACAAGCAGACACCTCAGAGAGAATTTGGCAAACACAAGAGATGAGATCTAAGGATTTCAGCTTTTATAAAAATCTCGAAAAAGATGAATTGATGCTCTTTCGGCTTTTAGAAGGTCTGAGTAAAGTGTTTCGGCTTTGGCTTAGAAAGAAAGTAAAAAGAAATCAAGGAAAGGCTTAGAGATTTCGGCTAGAAGGAGGTTTCAAAGAAAAAGAAAAGGGTGAGAGAGGCGGTGATTTTTGACTTTTGGAAGAGAAAAGATGAGAAAAGAAAAACAACTAAGATGGCCTTCAGATTTTCGACACAAAGAAGGAAGAACAGAGTAGGGTTCAAATGCCGGAATTGATGAGCTATCCCGCTTATTTATAGAAATTTCGGCACCCCCTATGGCAATTAGAAACTGATTTCTTTACTCCTCTAGGTGATGGAATTTTGGCCAACTCTGCTCTCAGCAGATAGCTCCTAACTTTTCTCCTTTATCTAAATCTCTTCACACCTTCAAAAGACTCCTAGATAACACCACCTCTTTCTTCTATTATCAGCACAATATTATCATTAAATCCTCCTAAAAATAAGCCTTAATGCCATCCATTCCTCCTTGCTCTTTTAAGTCAAATTGGCCCAAAGATATGGGCTCCTTCATGCCAAACTTGGGCCTCTTTCAACTACTAGTGACGCCACCCTCTAGCTCCCTTGCAGCATCACTTAATATTGGGCCACCAGCCCACTTTGGTGTTTTAAACACAGATGCTACCCTTTTAACCCTATAGTGCCGAAACAGAAAACTTAATTAAGGCCTCAACCCAAACCTGAGCCCATTTTTGTGTCCTCTCTTTTCTTAATCTACTTATGAGGCCTCATGCCTGAGACTAGGGTCTACTAAGTAAGAACATAAATTTTTCCTATGGTCTCCCCTAACTCTAAGGCTTCCAATAATCCCGATAATACCTTAATATTATTATTCTAAGTGCTACACATACATATTAACTCCCATGCACAGAAATTAAAAGTTTCGAGATTTTTGGGGCGTTACAACCCAATAGGCCCAAATCTACTAGGCCCAAATTCGGGATGTTACAGTTCTACCCCCTTAAAGAAATTTCGTCCTTGAAATTTTTAACTAACTATCAATTGTACTACCCAAGTCTCATCACTACGCTTCCGCTGCGCACTCTAATTTTAAAAAAAATAAACACTCAATATACTACAGTAGGGTACGCACCATTATTCGTATCTGGAGCGTCTTCGTCCCCCTGTACTTATTCTTTTGATTGACATTTATCTGATTAAGAATTTTATGAATAATTAATTCTTTCCACTTATTAACTGTGAACAATCTTATGTAAAATCATTTCGATAGTAGTTCTTTCGAATTCGAATTCTATCTACGGGTTTAGTTTTCAAGTCGATACTTCCTAGTCCTAGAGTTCACCTTCAGTCAACATTCAACACACATCAATCATAAAAACAGCCTTATAAACTTACATTCACCCTCTAGGGGTATTTTCTTCGTTTCACTACCTAGGGTATTTTCATAATTTTACCTACAGGGGTATTTTCATAATTTTTTCCAAAATAGTGTATCTTGGTGATGTTTCAAAATAAGGGTATTTTGGTAATTTTTCAATCTGGGGGTATTTCAGTAATTTTACAAACTGAGGGTATTTTGGTAATTTTGCAAATCGAGGGTAATTTAGTAATTTTTTTTACAAATCAGGGGTACCTTGGTCATTTTCCAAAACCAAAGAAATTTTTACGAATCAAGGGTAATTTGGTGATTTCAAAACTAAGGTTTACTTTAGGATTTTACAAAACAGGGTGGCTGGTCCTTTTCAGGTTTTAATTATAAGTTTTACCCTGTCAACACGTCCTCATGGTTAGGGTGAACAGTCACTACGCACCAGGTAGGTTTCCATAAAAGAGGAGGTGAGTCACTAGGACTGCTTAAATACCAAGCTCTCCCTGAATCCAATCCTAGACATGCGTATGCCTGTTGCTACACCCTAACTCAACGACTAGTTCACAGGATTTGTTTGGATAAATTAAGTCATATGGAATTTAAGAAGTTGTTTAAGCTAGACCTATAGTCCATCAAAGTCTAATTAAACTAGCCTACGTCCCATAAAGCCCATCAATCCCACATATATATATCACACAATGGTTTAGAGTACTTACCCGGCGGACTTAGGCCGGAGATGCAGGTGCCATTCTGCTAACAAACCTGTTATCATTCATAAACATGCATGTTTCAAAAGCCCATTTCTAGAAAACATTTTGAGCCCAAAAAACCCTCAAAGCTGAGTTTTGAACTGGGCTTTGATACCAATTTGTAACACCCTAAACCCGGCCCAAACACCATGACTGAATCTGGTATGTCACTAAGAAAATTTAATAAAACATGTCCCATTTTTGGAAAATATTTTCCTAGAGTTTAACCTTTTATTCGGGAAAAATTAATAGGTTGTTAATTTAGATAAGCTATAAATTATATGAGATGTTTCTATGAATTAAAAACCGAAACTTAAATACATTAATCTAAGCATAAAAAGGTAATTTAGTGTAAAGTTTTCTTCTTTATTTCTTCATTTCCACTGTTTAAGCTTAAAACCTAAGGGAAAAAACCATTTTTTAACTCAAAGTATTTGACTCTTGATTGGTAAGCAATTTCAAGTCATTTTCTTGTAATATTTATGTTTTTAAGATCATGGGAACTTGATTTAGCTAGCCCATGTACCGGATTTAATGGATTAATGGTATAGATCAAGACTTGAATCAAACCATAGATAATTAAGGAAAAACCAAAATTATCGATTAGTCCCTAAAAATTAAACTTATTTAGTGTTTTGTCCAGGCAAGTTTGTATGGTATTTATTTATAGGTTGTTGTGTATTTGATTTGTAATTATATATGTGTTTGGCTGTGAATTGGTTCAAAAGTTGAGTTTTGGACTAAATTGAAATGTAATGTTAATATGTGTAATAGATGCCCGTGTGAATTTAGTAAATGTTAGAATATGATTGGCATGCCAATAGGGTCTTGTGTGTGCTTGTATGAGATTGATTACAGATGTTACTGAGGTCCAACATGTGTTGCTGATTCTCATATATATATGACACAAGTTTAGCTTAGACGAGTAACCTAATGTAACACCCCCTACCAGTATTCGTCGTGGAATAGGGTACGAGGCATTACCAGAGTTTACCGAATTAATTTATTGTTATTACGAGTTAATTACTATTCATTTACCAAAACATGACATGACGTCCTTTAGATGGGCCTCCAAAGCCCAAAACATACTTCGGGACCAAACCGGGATTAAATCGAAACCATAGGAAATTTTTTGCAAAATCTAATTTTTTTATGAACTCAATAGAATTCCTTTATATATATATCCAACCATCCCTGTAATTTTAAAACCGAGACCAATCCAATCCATTTCAATCAATTTGATACCAAATCATACTTCTATTATAATTATACCATTTAGCTTATTCATCACTCTTTACTTTAATACATATTCATTAAACAAGTTTTGGGATTTATATAATCATCAAACCATGTACATGCCATATAAATCAAAAAGGAAATTTACAAAAGCTACCGGAGATAATCTGGATAGTGTGATCCTCAGTGTTGATTCGATCCTCCGTATATTTTCACGTCAATCTACAAGAGGCATTGAATACACTCAAGTAAGCTTATAAAAACTTAGTAAGTTCATAGGCATAAAACATAAATCTTACCAAACATCCATACACTTATGCATTATACACAATTACTAAGTTCACCTGTCAACCACAATCATTGGTGGGTCCTCTTGTATAAACTCACTACCACTTATCCATTTACTTTAACTCTTTTGGGCCCATTTGTCACTTACCATCCTTAGGGCTAGTTTGGCAATGCTTTTGAAAAGTGCTTTTGAAAAGTATTGTGGAAAAGTGCTTTTGAGAAGTGCTTTTGAAATGTTTGCTTTAAAATCGAGTGTTTAGCATTGCTGTCAAAAAGTGCTTTTGAGAAATAAAATTTATATTTTAGACATGTTATTATCAAGTAATAAATATACATTTAAATAAAATTTAAATTAGTTAATATTATTATATTTTAGTAAGAATATAAAAAATTACTATAACTTGTTAATATTTTAATATATGAAATATAAATTTTAAATATTTTAAGTAATAAATCAATTACTTATAAAATTTAATTAGAATATATAAACTACATTTTAAATATTTTAAAAATATTTTTTATTTTTAATTAATGATTTTAACACATTTGTAATTAAGCACCATGAAAAAAAAAGGAAAGTACTATATTATTAGAGGGGTGAAAAAGTAATTAAGCACTAAAAGTGCTTTTGAGAGAGGAAAAGCTAAAAATTTTAGCTTCTCCTTTTTAGAAGTGCTTTTCAAAAGTACTTCTGAAAAGCCAAAAATTCCAGCCAAAAGCAGCTTGTTTTGCACAGCTTTTCTTCAAAAGTGCTTTTGGAGCCAGAAGTGCTTTTGAAAAGCAACGAAGAACTGGCCGTTAATCAAATTAGGGAATGGTTACGGAAAATTGAGTACTTCACTTCCACTTTTCCATAGTATAACTATGGTCTTGCGTATTATCAATTATCACTTTTCAAAGACATAGCCATGCCACGGTCTTACACGGATCACATTTATCACTTGTCACTGATCAGATAAGTGTAGCTAAAGCTACCACTTATCACTTGTCACTGATCAGATAAGTGTAACTAAAGCTACCACTTATCACTTGTCACTTGACACTGATCAGATAAGTGTAGCTGGAGCTACTACTTATCACTTGTCATTGATCAGAAGTACTCAAATCCGACGTTTCGCTCAATTTGATCATTTATTCAGTTTTCGCATTGTTATTTTATTCTTAATTCATCAACAAATATATCTCATCATACATTATATAATTCATGAAATTAACATTTAATCATTAAATTTCAGCTATATGAACTTACCTGGGTCGATTTGTAGAATTTGTAAAAGTTTAGGGACTATTCAGCTACTTTTTCTTTTCCTCGACTTGCTTCGGGTTCTCGATCTATCATTTTAAAATCATTCACTTCTCAGTATCGACTTCACCTTCACTCTATTTCACATCCTTAATGTTTATAACCCGCTTATAAGTAACATTATCTATAATTTCACTATTTACTTATGTATATTCAATACTGTCCATCCTTGTCATAGTCACTAAATTATTTTTATCTTGAGCTACAAAATTTAAAATTAATATCCACTAATTTTCCCTAAAATTAGACTCACATATATTCTTACCATAAAATTTTTAGAATTTTTGGTTAAGCCAATAAGTACTGTATATTTTTTAAATTCACCCATGTTTTGTTGTTTGACAGTTCTGACCCTTCTTCACTAAAAAGTAATTATCTCCTCGTACAGGATTCGGATGATGTTCTCATTTGTTTCTCTTGAAAATAGACTCAGTTAGGATTTTAAACATATAAATTTAAGCCCCTAATTATTTTTAACCAATTTTTTATGATTCTCCAAAGTCAAAATAGGGGAACGCAAAATCATTCTGACCTTATCTCACAAAATTTATTGTATCTCATGATTCAAAATTCCATTGCTTACACCGTTTCTTCTATGAGAAACTAGAATCAATAAGGGTTCGTTTGATAGGGGAAATATTTTCCCCATTTTACAGTGTTTGTTTTGTTGGAAAATGAATTCTTAAGGAAAATATTTTCCAAAACACGGGCAAATCATTTCATCATTTTCGAAAAACGTCTTACCAATTTCTAAGGGGTAAGACATTTTTCATAGCTCCTCTCTTCACTCTCTTCACCCTAAAGAAGAATTCCTCTTCTCTGCTGGTTCATCATCTCTACCTCATCTTCTTTTCTGATTCATCGAAGGTAAATTTCTACTCACATTCTTGATTGCAAGCTCTAGGATTTAATTGTTAAGGGTTTCTGCATATTTGTATTCTGCTCGAGTTTGGTTTGTAGTGAATGTGTGGGTTTCTACAAGTTTTTGAAGCTGGATGTGTTAGGGGTTTCTTCTTTTTTCGTTTGGTCACTTGATTTCTCAACCTCTTCATCGAAGGGTCTCAAATTTCACTAGAAGATTTAAAAGTGAGGTTCACCGTTGCTCCTCTTCTAGGCTGCCATTGATGTAGCATATAGCCTTATTGCCCATCACTTCTTCTCCTAACTCGAGCCATTTTTTTTCTAGTTTGGGCTCCATGATTTCTTTTCTCTAGTTTTGCTTCGCCTTCTGTGGGGCTAATGGCCCTCTGATCCTTTTCAGGTCTCGTCGTCGGCAAGTAGGGTCTTTAGATGTTGGTGCTTCCTCTTAAAGACTCTTTGGTGATGGACGAGTTACTACGATGAGTGTTTTTCATAAACATAGGGTCAATTTTGGTGGTGAATGGACGATGACCTGGACTTCTCTTGTGAGAGGGATGATCGACGATTCCGCAATTGCTGGTTTTCTAGGCAGTACTGTATAAACGTGATTGATAGGCACCTTCTTGTTGTGAAGAATCTAATGTAGGGCAAGTAAGGACTTACTAGGGGACTCTTATCCTCCATGACTTTTCTGATAGTCATGAGTACGAAATAAGAATGCATGGAGCCATGTGGGGGTAAATGTTGATATATTTATCATCGCAGATGACTCATTTTACTCTATCACTATACTCAAAATTTTAGTTTTCAACATTTATCTTTCATTGTATTCCAATCATGTAGTTTTTTTTACCCCTTTTTGCCTTTGTTTTCCTTTCCCTTTTTTCAATTTTCAGTTTGCTTTGTCCCCTCCCCCAAAACCTTCATCTCATCTTTATTAAGGGTTCATGCTGCTGGGTTTTTTTTTAAGTTTTACATATTGTGATGGTCAATTTTGAACTTGTTGGCGATTGCCTTTTGATAATTGATGCTTGAATATATTTCTTCTTAGTTGATTAGCATGATTATGATTGACTATGAACATGGAATCTCATTTGTATCTGTTTACTATATGATTTCCTTAGAACATGAACTTAAACCTATAATTCTTGATTAATTTTAGTCTCTCGACTAATCAACTCCTTTCAATTTTCCTTTACGTTCCTATACGCAAAGGAAAATAGAAAGTTAATTTACTAGTTAATTCAACAATGTCCTGGGTGTTTCGAGTAACAAAGAGTTGCTGTACTACTCTTGGAAGTTCTCTTTATAGATTGTATGAATGAATGTTGAGTGGCCTAGCTCTCTGGTTATTTTATAATGCTCTGCTTGCCTTAGCTCATTTGTCAATCCCCTTGTTGATATTTCATCATAGGTCTCTCTCTCTCTCTCAGTCTTCTTTTATAGGGTATTCTTTATGCAAAAGCATTCATGGTAATGTAACAGAGCGTATGGTTGAAAGTTTCTATTTTTAGTGCATTTAGTTGATATTGTTGTCAACATACTGTTGGTATAGCTGGATGAATAGAGGTTTTTGGCTGTGCAATGATTTGAGTTTACTCTGTTCAAATGATACCTTAAACATCCTGTTGCACATATTCTGGATCCATAAAAATGACTAAAAAGTACAGACTTACTGGTGAAAACAATCTCATTGAATTGTGAGAATCATGTATACCTACTTTTGTAGAGGGATTTTTCGTGGTCCATTTGTATGTCTCTATATTGTTTGACCACTTTTTATGCAATTATTACAAATTGGGTTGTGTAGTATGAATATTATGTTCATTATTCTGATGCAATTGAGTTGAAGGTCTTGACCTCGTATTCTGTCCCTTGATGTTTTGGTCCAAATTTATACCAAGATTAATTATTAGAAATTGCTCTAGACTAATCAGGTATTCTATTCCTGACATTCTAAGGACTAAAAGCGAGTACCTGGTATTTTTCAAGTATATCTTCTTTCAACTGTTAATAATGAAAAATTAGTATACTCTATAATTGCCATAGGTACCTTGTATCCACATAGTCCAATATTAGTGATCAGGCAATTTGAGAAGTTGGTCAAGATCAATACAAAACGTTCACATATCTTCTTTCATATTTAATCATGAAAAATAGGCGAATGTTAGCTTCTATCTGTTTCATGGAAAATAACATTTTTTTTTCTCTGACAAAGCTTAGCAAACAGCCAAACGATTTTATTTTTCTACTAATAGAGAGAAAGTGAGAAAAAAAGGGGGAAGAAAAGGAGAGATTTGGGTGTGTAAAGAATGATATAAAGTAAAATGGCAAAGTAAAAAAAAAAAAAGATATGTGAAACAGATAGAAGCTAACATTCACCTATTTTTCATGAAACAACAATATCACTCTCCTTTTTTCATGAAACAGATGATATCAAAAAAAAAATAGTTTATATGCAATTATAATTAAATAAGTAGTTTATATGATATCTTATAATCACAACAGTATTATAGATAAGATATGTAACACCCTGAAATTGGGCCTAGAATAAATGGGTTCGTGTGTCGAGAGAATGGATTTTGTTGTTAAAAAAAAAAAAAAAAAAAAAAAGGGAATAAGGAATTAAATGTGATTAAAAAAAGTCACTATTACATGTTTAGTTTAATTTTTAGGTGGTTTAGGAAGGGTTGGTAGTGTTGGAAAAGTCCTAGGCTCGATCTAGGGCTTTAGCAAAAAATTGTTTTACCCTTAAAGGAGGTTGGAGGTAGTCATAAGGCTTTTAAAATGTTGTTGGGTTAAAAGATATCACGAGGAAGTAGGTGGTCTGGTGGCTTGTGGCATTTTAAATAAACTGGAGGTCAAAGCTTTAAGTCTTGGGTATGGCAAATTTTTTTTTATTGCGCATATGTTAGTATGAAGGCCAGAGTTTAGGCCTTATAATTAGTTGGGGCTATTTCATGACACAAGGAAACGCTTGGCCCAGTGGCAAAGGCGTTAGTAGTAGTAGGGGAGCAGGGTTCTAGCTGCAGCACGCGCTAAATGTTGTTTTTTTTAGTAAACCTAAAGCACAGAATTAAGGTTGATAATTAATTGGGAAGGAATTATAACTCAAATGAAATGGGCGGCGCAGTGGCAAAGGGAGTGTGTCATAGTGAAGAGGTCGGAGGTTCGAAGCTGGGTGTTGGTTAATATTTTTAGATTTCATTGGATGATTCAGTCGCTGGGAAAATTGGCTCTAAAAGAAGTTGACAACGGAATATATCACAAGAATGGTTGTGGTGCAGTGGCTGGTAGCGTGTGGTGGTTCTCGCAGGTCACGGGTTCGAGTTGCCTTGTGCGCAATAACTTGAAATTCCCTATAAATAAGGTAGCATCTTGTCAATTCAGGCATTTGAACCCTAATTTCTTCTTCATTCTTTTGTCGAGATTCTTAGCCTCTCCCTCTACAATTTCTTTTCTTTCTTCAAAAGCCGAAACTCCTTAATTCACTTTCTTTTCCCCTTTCTTTTCTCTTGTGCCAATTTCTCTAAAAAGTCGAAATCTCTATAGTTTTTCTCTATTCATCCCCTTTGTGAGTTAGTTCTATTCTTCCGGCATTTAAAACTTCTTCTTTGACATTGCCAAATTGTCTCTCCAATGCTAGCCGAATTTCCTGTGCTAAGGAAACTTGGTCGTCTAGATCTAAAAGCCGAAAATCGCTAGTCTCCAATTTCGGGATTTTAAGGTAAGGAGATTTTCCCTAGATTTTTACTAGATTCGTTCATTGTATACAAGATCTTAACTTTATGATGAGGATTAACGATCATATATTGTGATAGTAGTTCTGACAAGGACTTGTGATGAAATTAAATATGGATTAGGCAAAGGAGAGAATCCCTAAGTTTAAGAAACGAGCGGTATCTGCTGTTCGAGATTGGCCACTTGGTTGTGGACCGGCTTCTGAACAACACCTTAGGCAGATAGCAATTTTATCGACTACTGATAGCGTAGACATAGAAAGTATCATTTTATCGGTAACCAGGTGTGTAGATCTCTAGCACACACTCTCTAACTATTCTTTATGTGATATGGGCTAAAAAGCCGAAAAGTGGCTGTATAGACAGTCGAATAAAACCCAGAAAGGGTTAGTCAAGGATGCCAGGTACGCAATCATAGAAATCTCTATGTGTATCAAATTATGTGAAAGTCAGTATGATGATTTCTTAATGCATGTAGGCATGGGTTGGGAATATGATAATGAAGGGGAAGAGCATGATTAGGTCACATGGTGACCGGTGGTAGAAAACCCACGTAATGCAATGTTTGGTCACATGGTGATCGGTGGTAGAAAACCCACGTTAAATTTCCTGATTAATAATGGAATAGGCGAGATATTTGTCGATTTGGTGTGTAGCGGTTGGTGGGTCGATTGTAGAAATCCCCAAGGTGTGATGGTTGGTACGGGTTGGTGTGTAGAGGATGGAATTCTAGGATGGGTTGGGCCTGTAACACCCCAAACCCGGCCCAAACGCTACCACCGAATCTGGTATGTCACTAAAAAAATTTTGTAAAACATGTCGTATTTTCAGAAAATATTTTTCTTATGTTTAACCCTTTATTCGAGAAAAATTAATAGTTAATAGTTTAAATAAAATATGCCTTTATGAATTAAAAACCCAAATTTAAATACATGCCTTAGTTCAATTAAAATAAAAATTTAAATAACTAAAGATACTAAAAGCCCATAATAAAACAAAATATAAACTAGTGGCCCATGGCCTTATTACAACGAGATTTAAAACCCATTAAAAATATATATATAATAATAAACTAGAGTCTTTTTGCTGAATCCAAATGTTCTTTTGTATGGCCACCTTGCACTCCTCTCCAGCCTGGTCTGATGCACTAAATGCTACCTGAAATGTTAATTAATTGGTTGAGTCGCGAGACTCAGTGTGCAACCCTCATGCACCATTAGATTTGGGCCTTAGCCCCATAAAACTAAAATAATTAGAATTAATATACATAATAAAAATAATATGCAAGCCCAACCCAAATCCAAGGTTTTCATCCGCTACACGCCCTCGTACCAGCCATTCACACCATTGGGGATTTCTACAATCAACCCACACCGCTACACGCCTTGATGGCAGTCGTGCTGCTCATCATCAGATCATGGCTGTAGCCACTACAATAGATCACGGCAAAAGCCGCTACAACAGATCACGGTAAAAATCGCTACAACAGGTCACTGTAAAAACCGCTACAATAGATCAGGGTGAAAACCGCTACAACATATAACTTCCTCCTTTCATCAAACCCAACCCATGCAATCACATAAAATCAATATACTTATATCGTTTAATCAGAACATTCACTAACCTGATGATTTGCTTTTACCCTCTTTGGGTTTCCTCTATTATGCCCGGATTTCGGCATTTATCAAAACATATAAGACTTATAATCATATATTAATCAAACAGATCTAGATGGTGGGAAAGTGTTACACACCTGATATCGCGAAATCCAATATTCTTAGTCGATATCCTTGTTATCCCGATCTACAACATTACTCAAAAACTAGAAAGATGTGAAAATAGGGCGTCTCTTATATTCGGCCATGGTTAGTGTTATACCCGATTTCATATATTTATAAATAAACCAATCTCCTTACCTTGAAATCCCAAAAATAACACGACTTGAGTGTTACTGATCTTTGACTCAGAGATCTAGGCGTTGGACTTCTCTTCAGATCCCGAAATGTCGAAAATAAGAAAAACCCTTGATTAGTCACTAAATAGCCATTCGGCTAGGGACTTTGAAAAGCCGGAGAAATATTGGAAACTCAAAATCGACACATACCTATTGTTTTCTTCAGATTCGAAACAAGCAGACTTTACTGAAGAAAATTCGACAACTTCAGGAGGTGAGATCTAAGAATTTTGATTTTTAGAAGATTTAAGAATTGAAGAGATGGCTAAGAGAGATTTGGCCAATGAATATTAAGGAGAAGAATATAATAATAGAGATATGATTTCAGTTTTTAGGGATTAGAAGAAAAATAACAATAGAGGTTAAAAGATTCGGCCAACCAGGAAATTTTAGAGAGGAAGAAAGGGTGAAGAAAATGGTGGTTTTCGGCTTTTGAGAGGAAGAAGATGAGAAAAGAAAATAAAAGAAAGGCTTCCAAAATTTTGACACCCCTCTTTATATAGAAAACCGATTCCTCCCTTTAGAGATTGATTTTCACCAACACCGCCACACATGATAGCTCCTATCCCTTTTCCCTTATCTTAATCTATTATCTCCTCAAAATAGTCTTTATCTGCTTATTATCCTTAAAGACTAAATCCTAAATAATAGCCTTTATCGCTTATTATCCACATAAAATAAATATAATAAAATTCCCAAAAAAATAGCCTTGTGTCGTCCACTTCCCTAATCCCTAATGCCAAATTTAACTAACTTAAATTAGAAGATTTGGGCTCCTTAAAACTTAAAATTTGGGCCCCTAACACTTAAATTAACTCGTTCCATATATTCACCCATTAAACGCATAGGCCCAAAAATTTAGGATGTTACAGTTCTACCCTCCTTAAAGAAATTTCGTCCTCGAAATTTCCAACTAACTAGAAATCATACTACCTAAGTCTCACCACTATGCTTTCACAAGACTCTAATTCTAAAGCCAAAATAAACACTTAGTATACTATGGTAGGTACGCACCATTATTCGTGATCAAGCGTCTTCGTCCCTTGTACTCATTCTTTCGATCGGCGTTTATCGATTAAGAATTTTATGAATAATTAATTCTTCCCACTTATTAACCGCGAACAATCTTATGTAAAATCATTTCAATAGTAGTTCTTTCGAATTCGAATTCTATCTACGAGTTTAGTTCTCAAGTCGATACTTCCTAATCCTAGAGTTCACCTTCAGTCAACATTCAGCACACATCAATAATAAAAACAGCCTTACAAACTTACATTCACCACCTAAGGGTATTTTCATCGTTTCACTACCCAGTGGTATTTTCGTAATTTTACCTACAGGGGTATTTTCATAATTTTTCAAAATAGGGTTTCTTGGTGATTTCGTGAAATAAGGGTATTTTGGTAATTTTGCAATCTGGGGGTATTTCGGTAATTTTGAAATCTGAGGGTATTTCGATAATTTTACAAATCAGGGACAATTTAGTAATTTTACAAATCAGGGTTAACTTGGTAATTTTACAAACCAGGGGTATTTTGGTTATTTTGCAAAACAAGGGTAGTTTGGTAATTTTTCAAACTAGGGATATTTCGATGATGTTGTTGTTGTTTTTTTTTTAAACAGTGGTACTTTGGGGATATCTAGTTTCATAGTCCGGGTTGCTCTTGTAAACATGAGGTTTTTCGGGTAAAGTTTTCAAAACATGGTTGATTGGAAATTTTCATAACTCAAAGTTACTTTTGAAAATTTTACAAAACTTAGGGATTTTTTTTTTAAAAAAATAGGATGGCTGGTCCCTTTCGAGTTTTAATTATAAGGTTTAGCCCATCAACAAATCCTTGTAGCTAGGATGAATAGTCACTACACACCGGTAGGATTTCCAAGAAAGAGGAGGTGAGTCAACTGTAACACCCCAAACCCGCCCCATGCGTTTATTTGGATCTGGCGTGTCACGGCTTGTACATTGAAAACTTTTGCCTTGTTGGTTTTGGAAGTCGTAAGTTAATTAGACATTATTAGAGTAAATAAGTGACATTTTAAAAATAAAATCCTTTGTATTATTATTATTAAGTATAAATAAACCTTGACATAAAATTTATAAGTTGCATAACTTTGAAAACTTCTTAGTTGAATAAAAACTAGGAGCCTTAAAAAAAATCCCAAATAAAAATAAAATAAACTTAAAGAAATCCCGAAATAATTTGTAGAAATAAAACTTGATGGCCCCTCGAGTCTGCCTCGGCTCCCATGTCCACAATCTACTGCTCACCTGAAATGTTGGGAAAAATAAAAGGTTGAGTCACCAAGACTCAGTGTGTAAATCCCGAGAATACATAAAAAGGCTTGAGGCCCACAAACACATTATGTGCCTTGGCCCGTATACAAGGGTAACAAAATATGCAACATGGCCCATCCCAAACCTATGAGTCCATCCTCTACACACCCCCGTACCAACCATCACACCGTGGGGATTTCTACAATCAACCCTCCATCCGCTACACACCATATCGACAGCTGTGCTGCCTATCATAAAGACCGATCACTATGTGACCTATGTGGCGAAGCCACCGATCGCTATGCGACCTTAATAATATATCTACAGCTGTGCTGCCTGTCATAAAGACTGATCACTATGTGACCTATGTGGCAAAGCCACCGATTGCCTCGCGACCTGCTCCCCTTCCTCATGTCAATCCCATCTCATGCATACATCCATGCAGAATTAAACAATATATTACCTAAGGGTTACCAAACTATCGCATACATCGATACATATAGAGAAGTTCTATGGTTACGTACTTGGCATTCCTTGCCTACCCTTTCTGGGTAACACGACTGTTCATACAGTCTATTTTTCAGCTTTTAGCCCATAACATAAACATATATATACATACAGGTTATTAGTGTGTTAGAAATCTACACACCTTTTTCTGGCTTTTTAGCCCATAACATATATATCACAGATTTATTAAGATTATTTAGTGTGATAGAGATCTACACACCTTTTTCTGGCTTTTTAGCCCATAACATAAATATAATACAACAAAACTTATGTGTTAAGGATCTACACACTTGATTATTGATAAAACGATACTTTCTATGTCGACGCTATCCTTAGTCGACACAACTGCTATCTTCCTAAGGTGTTGTTCAGAAGTCGGTCCACAACCAAGTGGCCAATCTCGAATGGCAGATACTGCTCGTTTCTTAAACTTAGGGATTCTCTCCTTTGCTTGATCCATATTCAATTCCATCACAAGTCCTTATCAGAACTACTATCACAATATTTGATCGTTAATCCTCATCATAACGTTAAGATCTTGTATACAATGAACAAATCTAATAGAAATCTAGGGAAATCTTCTTACCTTAAAAATCCCAAAAGTGGAGACTAGCTATTTTCGGCTTTTAGATCTAATTGACCAAGCTCCCTTCAAATCTCGAATTGCCGCCCAACATAGAATCATTAAACTGTTAATTTTTCCGGCTTTTGCCTTTTAAGAACCGAAATAGAATATGAGATCTAATGTAAATAAGACTTACCTTAGTATAGGAATTCGCTAACACTTGAAAGGAGATTCGGCAATGCCAAAGGAAAGTTTTAAATGCCAGAAGAATAGAACTAATTCTCAAATAGGATGAATAAAAGAAAAAATATGGAGGCTTCGGCTTTTTAGAGAAATCGACACAAAGGGAAAAAATGGAGAAGAGGTTTCAGCTTTTGAAGAAATTGAAGAAAAGAAATTGGAGAGGAAGAGGCTAAGGAATTTCGGCATAATGGGAGAACAAATTAGGGTTTTCAATGTCAGAATCAAGGAGCTATCCCCCCTATTTATAGATATTTCGACACCTCATGTATAAAACCAAAAACGCCCTTCCTAATTAATTAAAATTCAAGCTAAATGAGAGGGAAAATTCGGCACCCCCTTTGCCATGCAGTAGCCGATTTCTACACTCCTCTAGGTGATGGATTTTCGACCATCACCTCCCTTGTAGATAAGCTCCTAACTTTTCTCCTTTTTATCTACTATTTTATCAATTATAAAATCCATCTAAATCTTCCTATTTTTGAGCCTTGTAGCCGTCCACCTCATCAAATCTTAATGCCTAAATTTAACTCACTTAAATTAAAAGATTTGGGCTTTATTAAACTTAAATTTTGGGCCCCTAACTCTTTGTGTGTGGTGTCACCCTATTTTCATTTAAAGTGCCGAAATTGGCCTAAAAACATGGGCTCCTTTCGACCCAAAACTTGTTCCTTTTTAATTGTTAATGATGCCACCTTAAAATAATTTAATATGGGCCTTTGCCTAATTCTAAGCCCAAATTTAAACCCTTATCACTTAAATTAACAAATTAAACATATCCCCACACTAAATGCATAGGCCCATAAATTTAGGATGTTACAGTCACTAGGACTGCTTAAATACCAGGCTCTTCTGGATCCAATCCTAGACATGCGTATGCCTGTTACCACACCCTAGTCCTGTGGCTCGTTCACGGGTTTGTTTAGTGGAATTAAGTCTTATGAAATTTAAGAAGTGTTTTAAGCTAGGCCTAGAGTCCATCAAGTTCTAATCTGATTAATCTACGTCCCTTAAAGCCCATCAAGCCCACATGCATATATATCACAAAGTGGGTTTAGAATACTTACCTGGCAGACTTGGGCCGGAGACGCAGGTGCCATGCCGAGCTAACAAACCTGTTATCATTTCACAAAAAAACAACATGCAAGTTTCAAAAGCCCACCTTTAGAAAATGTTTTGAGCCCAAAAACCCCAAAGCCGAGTTTTGAACCGGGCTCTGATACTAATCTGTAACACCCCAAACTCGGCCCAAATGCTACCACCGAATCTGGTATTTCACTAAAAAAATTTTGTAAAACATGTCGTATTTTCAGAAAATATTTTTCTTATGTTTAACCCTTTATTCGGGAAAAATTAATAGTTAATAGTTTAAATAAAATATGCCTTTATGAATTAAAAACCCAAATTTAAATACATGTCTTAGTTCAATTAAAATAAAAATTTAACTAACTAAAGATACTAAAAGCCCATAATAAAATAAAATATAAACTAGTGGCCCATGGCCTTATTACAACAGATTTAAAACCCATTAATATATATATATATAATAATAAACTAGAGTATTTTGCTGAATCCAAATGTTCTTTTGCATGGCCACCTTGCGCTCCTCTCCATTCCCAAATCCGATGCAATGAATGCTACCGAAATGTTAATTAATTTGTTGAGTCATGAGACTCGGTGTGCAACCTCATGCACCATTAGATTTGGGCCTTAGCCCCATAAAACTAAAATAATCGAATTAATATACATAATAAAAATAATATGCAAGCCCAACCCAAATCCTAGGTTTCCATCCGCTACACGCCTGCATCCGACCATTCACACCATTGGGGATTTCTACAATCAATCCACACCGCTACACGCCTTGATGGCGATCGTCTTTGCTTATCATCAGATCATGGCTGTAGCCACTACAACAGATCACGGCAAAAGCCGCTACAATAGATCACGGTAAAAACCGCTACAACAGATCACGGTAAAAATCGCTACAACAGATCACGGTGAAATCCACTACAACATTTAACTTCTTCCTTTCATTAAACCCAACCCATGCAATCACATAAAATCAATATACTTATATCGTTTAATTAGAACATTCACTAACCTGATGATTTGCTTTTACCCTCTTTGGGTTTCCTCTATTATGCCCGGATTTCGGCATTTATCAAAACATATAAGACTTATAATCATATATTAATCAAACAGATCTATATGGTAGGAAAGTGTTACACACCTGATATCGCGAAATCCAATATTCTTAGTCGATATCCTTGTTACCCCGATCTACAACTTTGCTCAAAAAGTCGGAAAGATGTGAAAATAGGGCCTCTCCTATATTCAGCCATGGTTAGTGTTCTACCCGATTTCATATATTTATAAATAAACCAATCTCCTTACCTTGAAATCCCAAAAATAACACGACTTGAGTGTTCTTGATCTTTGACTTAGAGATCTAGCGTTGGACTCCTCTTGAGATCCGAAATGCGAAAATAAGAAAAACCCTTGATTAGTCACTAAATAGCCATTCATTAGGGACTTTGAAAAGTGAACAAATATTGGAAACTCAAAATCGACACATACCTATTATTTTCTTCAGATTCGGTACAAGCAGACTTTACTGAAGAAAATTCGGCAAATTCAGGAGGTGAGATCTAAGAATTTCGATTTTTAGAAGATTTAAGAATTGAAGAGATGGCTAAGAGAGATTTGGCCAATGAATATTAATGAGAAGAATAGAATAATAGAGATGTGATTTCGGCTTTTAGGGATTAGAAGAAAAATAACAATAGAGGTTAAAAGATTCGGCCAACTAGGAAATTTTAGAGAGGAAGAAAGGGTGAAAAAAATGGTGGTTTTCGACTTTTGAGAGGAAGAAGATGAGAAAACAAAATAAAAGAAAGGCTTCCAAAATTTTGGCACACCCCCTCTTTATATAGAAAACCGATTCCTCCCTTTAGCAGAGATTGATTTTCAGCTAACACTGCCACACATGATAGCTCCTATCCCTTTTCCCTTATCTTAATCTATTATCTCCTCAAAAATAGTCTTTATCTGCTTATTATCCTTAAAGACTAAATCCCTAAATAATAGCCTTTATCTGCTTATTATCCACATAGAATAAATATAATAAAATTCCCCAAAAAAATAGCTTTGTGCCGTCCACTTCCCTAATCCCTAATGTCAAATTTAACTAACTTAAATTAGAAGATTTGGGCTCCTTCAAACTTAAAATTTGGGCCCCTAACACTTAAATTAACTCATTCCACATATTCACCCATTAAACGCATAGGACCAAAAAATTAGGATGTTACAGGGCCATTCATTATGTATTGTATATCATGTGTTATGATTGTTGCCTTTATGTATGGGCCAAGGCCCATAATGTGTTTGTGGGCCTTAGGTCAGTGTGTTCAGGATTTATACACTGAGTCTTTGTGACTCACAACTTTCCTTTTTCTCTACTCTTTCAGATGAGCAGTAGATCGTAGACATAGGAGTCGAGACGGACTCGAGGGGCCACCAAGTTTATTATTATTTACATAGGTTATTTACAATTTCTTTTTCTTTAAGTTTTAATTGTTGGAATTATTTGATGTAATAAGGCCCCATAGTTTCGGTTTAAATTGATATTTGTGAACGTCTATTTCTTTTCAAATTTATGATCAAAGACTCATGCTTTATAGATAATAAAAATGGGATTTTCAATTACGATTTAATTTGAACAAATATTATTTTAAAAAGAGAAAGAATAAATTATAAGGATTTTTCCTACAATTGTTATCTTTTGCCAAAAACTATAAAAATGACAAAATTTTTCAAATCAGTTTCAAATAAAGTTATAACATTAAACTTGTAGCATACCAGATCTGGTCGTAACGTATGGGCCGGGTTTGGGGTGTTACATTTTGGTATCAGAGCCCAGTTCAAAACTCGGGCTGTGAAATAGGCCTAGTAACTGTTTTGAAATTGAGAAAATATTTTGAATGAAAATGTGGCCTTCGAGTCTACCGGCACCCGATCCACCCAGGTAAGTACTCTAACTCTTGTTGTGATATACATGTGGGCTTAATGGGCTTGATGGACGTAGGTTAGTATATTAGACATTGATGGACTTTAGGCTTAGCCGAAATCACTCTTCAATTTCATAAGACTTAATCCAACCAAACCAAACCTATGAACAAGTCGCCAAGTTAGGGTGTGGCAACAGGCATATGCATGTCTAGGATTGGATTCAAGAAGAGCTTGGTACTTAAGCAGTCCTAGTGACTCACCTCCTCTTCGCTAGAACCCTACCTGGTGCGTAGTGACTGTTCACCTTAGCCATAGGGACTTGTTGACAGGCCGAAATTTATAATTAAAACCCGAGAGAGACCAGCCACCCTATTTTGTAAAATTACTAAAATAACCCCTAGTGTTGAAAATTTTTGAAATACCCTTTACCTGTAAAAATTACTAAAATACCCTTTTTTTTTATAAAATGACCAAAATACCCTTGGACCCCCAAATTACCAAAATACCCTTATCTTGAAAAATTACCAAGAAACCCTTTTAAAAAATATTATTACGAAAATACCCCTATAGGTTAAAATTACGAAAATACCCCTGGGTAGTGAAATGACGAAAATACCCCTACACGTTGAATGTGGGTCCACAGATGTTGTTCGTATGATGAATGTTGAATGTATGTGGAATTAGGAGGTAAGCCTAAAACTGAAACTGTAGATATGTTCGAATTCGAAAGAATCACTCTTAAAACTATTTCTCATAAGATTGTTCGTGGATAATCAGTGGAAAGAGGTAATAACTCATAAAATTTTTAATCAAATAAACACAAATTGAAAGAATGAGCACAAGGGGTCGAGGACGTCTGCCGCGTGGTCGTGGTAGGGGTAGGATGACCGTGTCAGAGCTAGTGGGGTCTAGCCATGGGTCAGAAAATGAGATGCCGGAACTACCAGCTGTGGATGGAGAATTTCAAGATCAGACGGGCAGAGATGATATGGTGTCTCAGGCGGTGTTAAGGGTTTTGGAGAGAGTTGCTGAGGCAGGTATGGGCACAGGAGCCCGAAAATCTGTTCCGGAGTGACTTAGGAACAACGGGGCAGAAGTGTTTAGGGGAATCTCTAGTATAGCCCCGAGTTCAGCTGAGTATTGGTTGGAGGCAGTTGAGCGCATAATGGAGGATCTGGACTTCACGGAGGGGGAGAAGTTGAAAGGGGTTATATCCCTCCTAAGGGACGAAGCCTACCAATGGTGACTTACGGTTAAGGATGGTGCGGTGGCTGACCGTATCACTTGGGATTTCTTTAAAACAGCATTTCAGAATAACTACATTGGATCGAGTTATGTGGATGCGCAGCGCAGAGCATTTCTGAATCTGGTTCAGGAAAGTAGGTTGGTGGCTGCGTATAAAGCGAAATTTCTACGCCTTAGCCGTTATGCTCGAGGGATGGTGGCTACAGACTATGAATGCTATGTTCGATTTGAAGATGGTCTGAGAGATGATCTACATGAGTTGATAGCCCCACAGCGGGAAAGAGAATTTGCTGTCCTTGTAAAAAAGGCTAAGATAGCTGAGAAGGTTAAGCGAACAAAGCTATTGAATCTGGATAGGGATAAGAGTGGAAGTAAGAGAAATCTAGAATCATCTGGGGCAGCTGGGAGTGATCAGAAGAGACCCAGATCAGACAGGCCTAGATAAGATGATAGACCTGCTGCTAGTCAGACACGGAAGTGTGCTCGGTGTAGTAAATTCCATGCAGGTGAGTGTCAGGTAGGCAGTGGAAAGTGCTTTAGGTGTGGATCTTTGGACCACCAAGTTAGGAACCTGTCCACAACAACAGGACAGTCAAGGGCCCACGGGCCAAGGAATACTCAGACTGGTAGAGAAGGTTAGCAGCCACAAAGAGGTCGAGGTTCAGCCAAAGGTGGTAACGGTTCCGGTCGGGGCCGTGGAGCACCAGGCCAAGGTGCAGGTTATGCTGAGGCGAGGCAGCCAGCTTTGGTCTATGTAGTACATTGCCAAGGGGATAAAGATGCTCCAGATGCGAATAATGATGCGTACCCTATCATAGTATACTAAGTGTTTATTTTGGCTTTAGAATTAGAGTGCATAGCGAAAGTATAGTGGTAAGACTTAGATAGTATGATTACTAGTTAGTTGGAAATTTCGAGGACGAAATTTCTTTAAGGAGGGTAAAATTGTAACACCCTGAATTTGGGCCTAGAATAAATGAGTTCGTGTGTCGAGAGAATGGATTTTGTTGTTAAAAAAAAAAAAAAAAGAAGAAAAGGGAATAATGAATTAAGTGTGATTAAAAAAAATCACTACTACATGTTTAGTTTAATTTTTAAGTGGTTTAGGAAGGGTTGGTAGTGTTGAAAAAGTCCTAGGCTCGATCTAAGGCTTTAGCAAAAATTTTGTTTTTACCTTTAAAGGAGGTTGGAGGTAGTCATAAGGCTTTTAAAATGTTGTTGGGTTAAAAGATATCACAAGGAATTAGGTGGTCTGGTGGCTTGTGGTGTTTTAAATAAACTGGAGGTCAAAGGTTCAAGTCTTGGGTATGGTAAAAAAAAAATTTATTACGCATATGTTAGTATGAAGGCCAGAGTTTAGGCCTTATAATTAGTTGGGGTTGTTTCATGACACAAGGAAACGTCTGGCCCAGTGGCAAAGGCGTTAGGAGTAGTAGGGGGAGCAGGGTTCTAGCTGCGGCGCGTGCTAAATGTTGTTTTTTTTAGTAAACCTGAAGCACAGAATAAAGGTTGATAATTAATTGGGAAGGAATTATGACTCAAATGAAACAGGCAAGTGTGATGGTAAAGGGAGTGTGTCATAGTGAAGAGGTCGGAGGTTCGAAGCTGGGTGTTGGTTAATATTTTTAGATTTCTTTGGATGATTCGGTCGCTGGGAAAATAGGCTTTAAAAGAAGTTGACAACGGAATATATCACAAGAATGGTTGTGGTGCAGTGGCTGGTATCGTGTGGTGGTTCCCGCAAGTCACGGGTTCGAGTTGCCTTGTGCGCAATAACTTGAAATTTTGTTACTGGCATGGGAAGGTGGTTGAAGTGGACCGAAACACCAATTGATGGCTGTTGTTCGGAGAAAGCAATTTGAATGTAATTCAAATTGGATTTTTGGCTAAACAAAGGAATTGTTGGATGAGGATGAAGATAAAATTTAGAGATAATAAAGGAATTTAATTAGTGATAAGTTTGAGTCAATTAGGGAGTGTAGGTTTATTTATTTATTTATTTTAGAATATATATATGAGTGCCGAAATTCCCTATAAATAGGGGTAGTATCTTGTCAATTCGGGCATTTGAACCCTAATTTCTTCTTCATTCTTTTGCCAAGATTCTTAGCCTCTCCCTCTACAATTTCTTTTCTTTCTTCAAAAGCCAAAACTACTTAATTCACTTTCTTTTCCCCTTTCTTTTCTCTTGTGCCGATTTCTCTAAAAAGCCGAAATCTCCATAGTTTTTCTCTATTCATCCCCTTTGTGAGTTAGTTCTATTCTTCCAGCATTTAAAACTTCTTCTTTAACATTGCTGAACTATCTCTCCAGTGGTAGCCGAATTTCCTGTGCTAAGGAAACTTGGTCGTCTAGATCTAAAACTCGAAAATCGCTAGTCTTCAATTTCGAGATTTTAAGGCAAGGAGATTTTTCCTAGATTCATTCATTGTATACAAGATCTTAACTTTATGATGAGGATTAACGATCATATATTGTGATAGTAGTTCTGACAAGGACTTGTGATGGAATTAAATATGGATCAGGCAAATGAGAGAATCCCTAAGTTTAAGAAACGAGTGGTATCTGTCGTGCGAGATTGGCCACTTGGTTGTGGATCGGCTTCTGAACAACACCTTAGGCAGATAGCCGTTCTATCGGCTACTGATAGTGTAGACATAGAAAGTATCATTTTATCGGTAATCAGGTGTGTAGATCTATAACATACACTCTCTAAAAAGTCATTTTATCGTTTTATCGTTTTATAGGCTAAAAAGTCGGAAAGTGGCTGTACAGACAGTCGAATAAAACCCAGAAAGGGTTAGTCAAGGATGCCAGGTACGCAATCATAGAAATCTCTATGTGTATCAAATTATGTGAAAGTCAGTATGATGATTTCTTAATGTATGTAGGCATGGGTTGGGAATATGATAATGAAGGGGAAGAGCATGATTAGGTCACATGGTGACCGGTGGTAGAAAACCCACGTAATGCAATGTTTGGTCACATGGTGATCGGTGGTAGAAAACCCACGTTAAATTTCCTGATTAATAGTGGAATAGGCAGTATGACTGTCGATTTGGTGTGTAGCGGTTGGTGGGTCGATTGTAGAAATCTCCAAGGTGTGATGGTTGGTACGGGTTGGTGTGTAGAGGATGGAATTCTAGGATGGGTTGGGTCATTCATTATGTATTGTATATCATGTGTTATGATTGTTGCCTTTATGTATGGGCCAAGGCCCATAATGTGTTTAATGGGCCTTAGGTCGGTGTGTTCAGATTTATACTTTGAGTCTTTGTGACTCACCGCTTTCCTTTTTCTCTACTCTTTCAGATGAGCAGTAGATCGTGGACATGGGAACCGAGACAGACTCGAGGGGCCACCAAGTTTATTATTATTTACATAGGTTATTTACAGTTTCTTTTTCTTTAAGTTTTAATTGTTGGAATTATTTGATGTAATAAGGCCCCATAGTTTCGGTTTAAATTGATATTTGTGAACTTCTATTTCTTTTCAAATTTACGATCAAAGACTCATGCTTTATAGATAATAAAAATGGGATTTTCAATTACGATTTAATTTGAATGAATTTTATTTTAAAAAGAGAAAGAATAAATTATAAGGATTTTTCCTACAAGTGTTATCTTTTAGCAAAAACTATAAAAATGACAAAATTTTTCAAATCAGTTTCAAGTAAAGTTATAACATTAAACCCGTAACATACCAAATCTGGTCGTAACGTATGGGCCGAGTTTGGGGTGTTACAAGGTATGTGAAAAACAATTTATTTTTTGTTATAAGCTCACCTATTATCTTATAATCACATATCTTAAAATATTCTTTTTCTGTTATGGGTTTTGGTAATATAAACTATTTTTTTCACCTATTTTTCACATATCTTATAAAAAAAATAAAGAGATCTTATTATTCCAAAATCAAAAGCAGTATCACTATCTTTTTTCTTATATATAATACTTATATATATTAACTCAAATCTCTATGTCCTAACCTAGACAAAAGAAGTGATTAATTACATTTATTACCAAAACCCATAATTAATGAATACTTTATATGATATTGGTTCGTAAACCTGCTCACTCCACTTAATTATAAAAAACAGAATTCAGCTGCACTTAATATATTATATAATATAGTTTTCATGCTATATCTGCATGAGGATGGACCATCTTACCATATCAACGAAAAATATATATTATCTTATGCATATATGTGTGCTCAAAAAAATTATTAATGCAATTATAATTAGCTTGATATGTATGTATGCACTTTAGTCATGGTAACTTTTTATATATGTGATCTTATGAAAATCTTGCATCTTTTTTGTGGTGATCAAATATTTGTGTGGCATTATTTTGTGTGGATGGATCGTAATCAATATCAAAATGCAATTATCAGAGTCGTGGCTTCAGTTTTAGCTTTTGGGGCTCTTTGGATTAAAAAATTAAAAACTAGGAAGGAAATTGCTTCTCACCCTCGTGTGAATCGAGATTATGAAAGAGAAAATTATATTAATGGTATTTTATATAGTGGTGACCAACATTGTATTGATGTGATAAGGATGAGACCGATCGCCTTTTTTACTTTGTGTGATATTCTTAGTAGGAATAATTTGTTACAATCATCTAAATCTGTCAATATTAGGGAGCAAGTAGTTATATTTTTACATATAATTGGTCATAATGTAAGGTTTCGAGTGATTGGATCTAGATATTATAGATCAACTGAGACAGTTCACCGTTATTTTAGGGTTGTATTGAGAGCTATTTTGAAATTGTATAAACTAGTTATTAGATTACCTAACGAGTCAACTCCTAGTGAAATCAGAAACAATCCAAGGTTTTATCCTTATTTTAAAGATTGTATTGGAGCATTAGATGGAACTCATATTCGTGCATCCGTTCCACTTAGTATTCAAGGAAGATTTTGTAGTCGTAAAGGGGGGACGACACAAAATGTGCTGACTGCCATTACTTTTGATTTGAAATTTTCCTATGTTCTAGCTGGTTGGGAAGGTAGTGCACATGATTCTCGTATTTTAAGTGATGCACTTTCACGCCCAAGAGGATTAAGAATTCTGGAAGGTAATAATTATCATTAAATACCAAATAGTTCTAGTAAGCTCATAATTTATTAGTATTAATTATGTTTTGTAAAATTGTAAGTTAATATTATATTGCTGATGCTGGATATGGCATCCGAAATGGATATATTACCCCATATCGTGGTGTCAGGTATCATTTAAAGGAGTTTAGTGCTCAAGGTCCTGAGAATGCAAATGAACTTTGTAACACCCCAAACCCGGCCCATGAGCCCTGACCGGATCTGGTATGTCACAGGGTGAAAACGTTTTGAAAGATTTTGATGTATGGTGAAAATCTGATGAAAATATGTTAAAGTTATAAAACAGTGTTTGATAAAACTCAGAAGGGTTTGATTTTCAAGAAATTATTTTAAAGTTTCTTTTTAAATCTTGGTTGTGTTGGAAGCCTTTGAAAAACATTTGATCATTTAAAATTTAAAGAACTTTCAAAACCATGGTTGACTTGGTGAATTTTACTACCCGATGGTAACATCTTTGAAAACCCGTAGAAGTTACTAAATTTGAAAATGTTACTTTTAACCGATTTACTTAATATTTATAATTTCATTTGTAATACGATATAAGTAAAATAAAACAACTAAATAAGCACCCAAAAATAATTAGCGGCCTTATTACAACCCAAAATAAGAATTTAATAAATAAACAAACTTTAAACTGTATTAAATAAATCCAAATCCAAGGAACAAGCATCGCCGCCTCGAGTCCTCTCCGGCTCCATCTCCGCGATCTACTCATCTGCAAAATTATATGGGAAGGGGTGAGTCACCAAGACTCAATGTGTAAATCCCCCACCCGAAAATGTAACTCATACACAAATCATTAATAAACATGCAAATATGCAACCCCACTAACCATCCGTACTCCTTTAACTACCCGTGTGGTCAAAACCACTGGTGGTCAAAACCACTGGTGACTAGAGTCACAAATCAAGTGATGGGGCCAACCCATCGTGTGGTCAAAACTGTAACATCCTAGATTAGGGGTTATGCGTTTGTGCATAATTCATGAGTAGTAAGTTTTGGCAGTGTTTGGAAATGAATTAAGGGTTTTTAAAATCCTAGGATGGAAGAGAAAGCTTTGGACAATTATTGGTTTTTAAGTTAAAAACAAGAAGTGATGTGGAAAAGTGGTAAGGGACGCCACCTAAGGTGCAAGGGTTATGGCATCAAGTGAAGTACTTTGAGGAAGAGGTTGAATCCCATTGTGTGCATTTTGCTTAATTTTATGAAATAGCATGTTTACTATGATATGGATGTGTGGTGTGCATTTTAGAACCTTGGAAATGTAAGGAAATGTATGGAAATGTATGGAAATGTATGTAAATGTATGGAAATGTATGGAAATGTAAGGAAAATGGAAATGTATGGAAATGTATGGAAATGTATGGAAATGTATGGAAATGTGTGGAAATGTAAGGAAATATATGGAAATGTATGGAAATGTATGGAAATGTATGGAAATGTGGAAATGGAAATGTATAGAAATGTAAGGAAATGTAGGAAATGTAAGGAAATGTAGGGAATGTCCTGAAATGTAAGGAAATGATTTAGAAATGATTCAAAGAGGAAAGTGAACATTTATGGAAACTAGGAAAATGATTTAGAAATGATTCAAAAGGAAAGTGAACATTTCGAAACTAGGAAATGTAAGGAAATGTCAAGTTTAAAGAGCCAAACGAAAATTTTTGGAAACTTAGAAATGACTTAGAAATGTCGAGTTTTAAAGTTTAAAGAGGAAATTAAGGCAATGTGGCCTTAAGAGAAAAAGTATGTGAAATTTGACACACAAATAGGCTTGGAAAAGTGGCCTCAAGATGCCACTTAGGGCCTCTGGAAATGGCACCACATGCAAGTGTATTTGGGCCAGGATCGAGTCACTTAGGAAGCAAATAAAAGAAATTTTATTTTGCTACAAAGAGCAGAGAGGTGGACGGCATGAGGGCTCTTAAAGAGGAGTTTTATTTCCTTTAGAATTTTGGCTAAATAGGAGATAAATAATAGATTTAATTATCATTATTTTAGGAGATAATTGTTGGATTAATTATTTTAATAAAGTGATAATTCAAAGGATAAAGTTATCAAAATAGAAGAGTGGTGGCCAAGTAAGGGATTCTGAGTAGTAAATTCGACTATAAAAGGAAAAGAAAGGCCATTCAGCATTATTTTCTCTTTCTTGATAACCTCTGCCGAATTCTCTTAAGCAACTATTCTTTTCTTCTTCATTCTTCTCCTCTCAATATTCCAAAAGCCGAAACTTGTGTGACTACTCTCTAGGTCTTAAGCCGAATCTTTGAGGACTCAAGAAAAGAAATGTCGATTACAAAGATTAAGGGTAAGGTAAGTAGTTATCGATTTCCATTCTTTTCTTCTAAGATTAAAGCGAAACTAGAAATCTAACCCCATTATTGTGTTAGTGAAACTTGGAAAGAAGGCTCTTGGGATTTACTAAGTGTCGACTACAAGGAAGGAGAAGTTCTTTTCCGAAGGTACACCATAGGTAGCGTGTTCCTAGTTATTCGGTGAATTTTGGGATTTAAAATCCACAAGGTAAGACATGCGAATATTCGCCAAGGCCTATTTTTGGTGTTTTAGATCTAGTTCATATTTATTCAAAAGCGAAACTAATTTGTTAAAGTGATTTAAAGCTTTGCGAATACAAGAAAGAGTATAGTGAAGATTTTGGATTTGGCACCAAGGTAAGTTTTAGTGTACTAATCCTACTAGGATTTGGTTTTATAATGAATAGGCTTTATGCTAACATACTAAGGTTGGCCGAATGTAGGGACTTGAGATCTAAGGCTTTAGATTGGATTTTCGGGATTTCAGTGAAATTGTTAAGCGAATTAGGTGTGTACCCTACCCTAAGTTTTAATACGTTCATGGCTATATTTTAAATTAAATGTGTTAATATGAAAGTGTAAGAATATGGCTAAGGTACGTGTGTATTCCACACTATATCATAATATGTTTTATGGCTACGTTTAATTAATATATGTGATATTAAGAATATGAAAGTGGCTAAGGTACCATGTTATGGTACAAAGTACTCAGGTACGTTTCCTACTCCTACTAGGATTATGAAATATGTTAATTGTAACATGAGAATAAGAATAAGAATGTGAACTCGGCATATTTATGCATATTACTATTATATGGGGCATATGGGTTTATTTTTGGGGAAGTGAATGTGGTGACCTAAGACCACAAACACGGTGACCTAAGACCGTGATATCTGAATGTGGTGACCTAAGACCACGAAGAATCGAATGTGGTGACCTAAGACCACGTAAATCTGAACGTGGTGACCTAAGACCACGAATGCGGTGACTGAGGCTGCGATATGGAGTGTAGCGGATGAAGGGTTGACTTAGTAGTCCCACGGTGTGCGAGGATGGAATGCAGTGGAGTGTAGCGGATGGTATATAGGTTTGGGTTGGGTTGCATCATATTGTTTAAATGCTTTATGAACATGAATGATATTGTATGCCTGAAATATTAAATTTTAGTGTTGGTTACACATTGAGTCGTTGACTCACCCTGTTGTGGGATTACTTTTCGGTGGCGACCATTGATGGAATGGTAGCAGATGCCTAGTGGAGGCCATGTGAAGTTCATTTTCTTTTATTTGGACTATTTTACTTTAAGTATTTAGAATTTAAATTTTGGGAATTATTTGATGTAATAAGGCCTTAGTAGAACTATTTTATTCTTTTTATTTATTAAGCTTACAAACTTTTATTTATTAAAAGATTAAGTAAATTTATTTTTAAACAAAGCCTAAACGTTTTGTCACCTAAAGTAAAGGATTTTAATAATGAAATAAACTTGTTATCAACTCAAGCCCAACCCAAAACGATCTTTCTTCCAAATCACACAAGTTTTTCCTAAGTACAAAAGAATTTGAAACGGTTTTCACCAGGGAACATACCAGATTCGGTCAAGGCTCGTAGGTCGGGTTTGGGGTGTTTCAAAAACCACTGATGACCATAGGTCACAATTATCATAATGTGGTCAAAACCACTGGTGGTACCAAACCACTGGGACTTAGTCACAATTTATCAACAGTGTGGTCAAAACCACTGGTGACCGAAGTCACAATTAATCTGATGGGGCCAACCCATCTTGTGGTCAAAACCACGGTGACGATCCATAAAGATCATTCCCTCCTCTCATTAATCCCACCATCATCATGCTTACATAACAAATATCATAATCCCATATATCATGCATTTATGTATAGCATAGCATTTAACGACATATGATGGCATACACATACATCATAGATCATGTAATAGGGACTTACGAAATCCATGCTTAAGCCCACAAGCAAATCACTACCACAATGATTAAAAAGGCAACAATATAGCAAAATTTACTAATAAAGTGTGTAAAGAGTTTTACACACCTGTTACTAACGCGAATCTTAGATCCCGAAGATTCGATCTACGATGCTAGATCCTTTGACCCTATATTCGGCCAACAACCAAGTTAGTGACATAGGCCTATTTGGCTATACTAATAATCCCAAAGGATCAATTGTACCAGAAATATGGCCTTTGGCCGAATGTGCTTAACCACTTACCAAACTTACCGAAATCCCGAATTTGTCACTTGACTTGTCGAGATCCCTACCAAAACACTTGTTAAAATTGGCTTGCACACTTATACATAATCAAGGCCTATGGCCGAATGTTACTCACCACTTTATCAAATCCCGAAAGCTTCCTTCAATCGGCTAAAGTCCTTCCCTACAATTGGTTAATCACTTTATTAGAGAGCTAAAGGCCATTCAGCCATAACATAAATCCCGAAAGAAGCAAAATTGCCACACCCTTACCTTAATGATGGATTCGGCCTTGCCCACAAAGAAACCTTGATTTTGGCACTTTAGGATGGTGAAGAGATAAACTCAAAGGAAAGAGAGATTGTGAGCCTATGAATTCGGTCAAAGCTCTTGTTGAAACTGACAGAGAAACAATGGCTTCCGACTTTCGAAACAAAATAGAAAAGAGGGAGATGAGGGTGTAGGGATATTCAGCCAGCAACAAATTGGAAAAGAAGAAAAGAAACTAGCTAAATAAATTTCGGCATACACCCCTTAATCACCCTTCAAAGCCAAAATTACTACTCCAAAGAGTCCTATAATCGGCCATTGCTCCTTAATGTGATAACTTTTATCTTTAAATTATCACCCATTCAAACTAAATTAAAAACAATGTTTATCTTTCATTCTATCCCTTAATCTCCTCTTTAAACAAATAAAAAGAAATAAAATAAATATGATTACTCTTCTTAGCCGAATAAAACAAGGCTTATCATAATAAGAGTCCAAAATCAGGCCATTCACTCAATCTCCCATTCACGCCAGCTTGGAAAAAAAAATAAAATACCAACCTGCAGCTTCTTTGGTTCGAACACAGGACCTGGTGGAGGCGAACTGCACCAACGCCTCTAACCATTCTGCCAAGGCGTGTCTTTGTGACATAACCTCGTCACCAATTCTTTTAAGAGCTCCTTCGCTAGCTTCCCTTTGCTTTAACGCCTAAAACAAAAATGAAAACACCCATTGCTTTTAGCGTGACTCGAACTTGAGTCCATCCGCCAAGACCCTTAAGTGGCGCCCCAAGCCACTCTACCAAACCAACTTTCATGTCCATAACCCTCACCATTTATTTTTAAGGCCTTCCTAGCCCATCACCTCAAATAAAAATAAAACTCCAAAACACCACTCCAGCAGCTCGAACCCAAGACCTGCGCCCATCGTCACCTCCAAGCTCTTAAGTGGCGCATGAAAGCCACTTTGCCAAATTATTCCTTGTGTCATGTTTCTCCCGAAATTTCTCTTAACCCCCATCTCACCTAGCTCCCTTCTTTTAAACACTTAAAAAGAAATTTCAACCCTAAGTCCGACCTAGCTCGGGGTTATGACTAGACCCTAAAACATGCCTAGCAATCATAGGATTCACTTCTTCAAGCACACACATGAGAAAAATAATTAAATTACAACCAACCCCTAAATCAGGATGTTACAAACTTTTTAATCTTCATCATCCATCATTACGAATCACTGTTGAACGTGTTTTGGGATTTTGAAGAACGGTTTCGTGTATTAGATGCTGAACCATTTTGGAATTTTCAAACTCAAGTAGATATAGTTTTGGCTTGTTGTATCATTCATAATCATATAATGGGAGTTGATCCTAGTGATTTACTTAATCAAGGATTAAACGAGGAGTCTGAGTCTGATTTGATAATACCAACTTTTACGGAGTGAGAAGAAAGAGAAGAAGCAAGAGAATGGTCTGTTAAGAGAGACGAAATTGCACAAACTATGTGGACTGATTATATGGCTAGAAATATTGGGTAGGTTTAGGGCTTAAGGTTATTGTTTCTATGTTATGTATGTTTTAGTATTAAAATTGTTTTTTTTTTGTTAATGTTAGTTGTATAATGATATTGGAATTTTAGTTTGTTGGATTTTGAAATTATTATGTCTTGAATTTGTTAGATATTGATTATGTTTTAAGCTTATTAGATATTGAATTTATTATGTTTTAAGTTTGTTGGATATTGAAATGATTGACAATGACAATAATTAATGTAGAATGGGCAAGGGCAACAAAGAAGGGACCTCCTAGCAATTTAGGTGGACAAAACTGATGGAACATGTTTTTCTTGAAATTCTAGCAGAGAAGGCCGAGAAAAGAAATAAGCTTTCTAATACTTTCAAAGCAGTTTCTATTAATCGAGTTGTCGAAGCTATTTCTGAAAGATTCCAAGTCCAATGTGATGCGAAGCATGTGGAAAATCATTTGAGGACTGTAAAAAACCAGTGGAAGATTATATGTAAAATTCGAGGTGAAAGTGGTTTTGGATGGGATGATAACATGAAAATGATCACATGTGATAGAACGACATATGATGCAGCAGTGATGGTAATATATGTCTATATATGTTAAGTATATTTCAATTGTTTTTTACTTGTTATTCTAATTGTGTATAATATCCAACAGGCACACACGAAGTATGAACCATTTTTGAATAAAAGCATTGATCATTATGATGAAATGGCTTTGGTTGTTGCCAAAGATATGGCAACACGGAGTTTTGCCAGAACATTTGCTGACATAGATTTGGATGATGGTAATCAAGATTCAGTGCCTGTAGACTGCGACAATGAAGAGGCTGAAGAGGTAAGAACAAATGTATCTTCATCTGGCACATCCAAACGTAAAAGAAAAAATGTTCAAGAAAGTGTCGTTGATGAACAAATTAAATTTGTGGGTGAACAACTTGGCAAAATTGCTAATGCTTTTGCGGATAAGACACCACAGCTTTACGAAAAAGTGATGTCGATGGAGGAAGAAGGATTTGATGATGACTTATTGTGTTCTGTGTTTGATTATTTAGTGAGTCATGAATTCGAGGCCAAAGCTTTTTTAGTTAAAAGTAAGAAGCATAAAAAAATTTGGCTTCAAAAATTTTCTCAAGGTTGAAGATATTGCTACTTTTATGTGGTGTAGTATTTAGTTATGTACTTGGACAATGTTGTTATTACGTGGTGTACTACTAATTATGCGTTTGGATAATATTATTTAATTTCTAGTATTAATTGTGGTTTGGAAGCTAATTTATAATTATTCAATCCTTTTTTTTTATTTTTTAACACAATTACAAATAATTTATTTGACTTTGGTTGTTTTCAATTTATGACGGTTAATAATGTAGCTTGTCGAAACCATTTTTAAAGTTGATTTTGGTGTGATTGGATCACCTTATAAAGCGTTTTATTTCAAAATGTTAATTTTGGTCACGTACGAGGAAGGATTAGCACCCTTGTAACGCACAAAAATTGGTACCTAATTGATTAATTAATGTCCTTATGTCGAGAATTTGAAAAGATTTTTAAAACACAATTTCTTTTATATAACCCGTTTTAGAATATTAAGACTCTTTTGTTCCAAAAGGATAAAATATCACATCCAGTACGTTAGGGTGCAACATTTTAACCCCCGAAACTAAGATCGTTTCTTAATTTCCAAAACACAAAATTAAAAAGATATTTAATTATTTGGACGTACGAAAAAATCGAAACCCAGCACGTTGGGGCACGATTTCTCGAACTTCCAAACACAAGACATTGCATTATTTTCTGAAATCCTTATCCCGAGATGACAAAACGTCATATCGAGTGAGTTAGGACACGACAACTTTGAATTCTTAAGAATATGTCTTTTGATTTGAAATTGGTAAGTTTCAGTTTTTAAAAGAGAAGAGATATCTAATACTTTGAGTTCTATGAGAAAAATCGAAACCCAGAAGTTAGGGCACAATTCTTCTCGAAGTCCCCAACTATCACATATCACCGTATTTTTAGAATGTTTGAATAAAATACTTTAATTCAAAAGGTATTTTTTTTTATAAAAATGGTTTGAGTAAGTCATACATTACAGCATATATACCAAATATCAGATTATCATAACTATAATTGTATTAACAATTTCTACTAATGAATAATTAAAAGATAATCTGAAGTAATAAGTGATGCAAACTATAAAATAATTATACTAAAGCAAGAATATAAATCGATGGATGAATAACATAAACAAAAGATAAAGATAGTAAATAATAAATAAATATAAAGCTTTACATGCATAACAACATAGGATGAATTATTATAGATATTGCAAATTAAGACATATAGCTTCAAATAAAAGCGATATGGAATGATAAAAGTGAATTATATATAAAAATGAATTAATAATAAAAATGATGCTAAGTGATCTAAAATAAAATATATATATATATATATAATTAAGATAAAATTATAAGATAATATACATACATATAAATAATAATATCAAAAAAGGCTATAAATAAAAAATATATGTAAAATATATAAATGTAATAATTATAAAAAGTACATATATAATAATTAATATAAATAAAATATATTACATAATATAGATAGATTTTATACAAAATAAAATTTTAAAATAATATATGATATAGTATAATATTTTATAATATAAAAATTTTAAAACATATAATACAATAATTAATATATAAAATAATATGTGATGAAAATAATTTTAAGCTAAATTAAATAATAAATAATAATAATTTAATATATAAGGATATTACATAAAAATATATATAATTTTATACTATTAATGCGTTACTATATATATATATATATATAAATAATAAAGAAAATAATATAGACTTTTAATATACTAAAATAATTTAATACAATATTAAAATAATAAAATAAGAGGATAAAAAATAAAACAAAGAAAACAAGGGTTAAATAGCAATTAAAACATATGTAAAAGGACTAAATTAGAACGCACGTTAAATCACAGGGGCAAAAATGGCAATTAGGCCAAATTTAAAAACAAAGACGTTTTGATCTTAGCCTTAAAGAGCCCGAGGGACTAAATTGGAAAGTAAATAAACTTTTAGGGCCTAATTAAAAATAAAAAATGAAATTAAAGGAATTAAAAAATAGAAAAATGCGAGAGGACTAAAGTGGCAATTAGGCCATTCAATGAAAACGCGCGGATCTTCCCCAGGTCGGGTCAACGCACGGATCTGGCCTGTTAAACGGCGTCGTTTGAACACTTATTTGCCTAAACGAAAACGGCATCGTTTTTTAAGTACTATATAAGTCAGTTTCAAACAAAAAAAAATTTACGCCCTGTTTTAAATTTTTTTTGAAAAAACCTCTCAATGCTCTCGTCTGGGCTCCATCGCCGGACATTCGAACATTCGCTCAACGCGCTTCACGTGCTGTCACCTTCGGTGGGGCACAGGTAAAACCTTCCCCTTTTTATTTTAATATTTTTTTGTATATAAAACATGGGAGAATCGAAAGAGAAAAATAAAGAATGACGAGAAAACAGAATGGAAAATCACCTTTATAAACAGATTCTTTCGTTTTTATTTCTGTGATTTTATTGAATATTTCTATGTATTCTTTTTTTTTTGTGTCCCTTTACAGATTTGTTTGGGGTTTTTATAACCCCAAAATAAAAAAGGAAAAGCATATCTTCTCTTTTATTTCCTTGTTTGCTGCTGGTTTTTTTTTCTTTTTGTGCAGGTGGATGAAGATCTCGCGACGGAGATGAAGCGCCCTAACTGCGGCACGAATTGGTGGCGCAACGATTGGGGTCTTCTTGGTATGACGATCGGGTTCTGTTGGGGCTTGCTTGGCGCTTAGGTTTCGAAACCCTAGGTCCCCTGATTCTGCTTGGGCATTTGGGTGTTGGGCCACTGATAAACCGTAGAAGTAACATATTTTAACCCCATATTTAGCATGCTTTTGGATGATTTAGCCCTTGATTTATGTAAAAAGGTGCTCTTAATCCTTTCTTTTCATGGCTTATACTCAGGAAAGAACCCGAAGACGAAAAGAACGAGAAACAGGCTTAAAACGGGCCAATTTGGGCCAAAGTGGAAATTGACACGGCCTGGACTTTAAGCAACACGGTCGTGCCTCGTCAATTTACTTCACACAGACTGGACCACGATTTACACGGCTGTGCCTAAATCAACAGAATTGAAACACGGCCTGAAGTTGATTTACACGGGCGTGTGCCATGGCCGTGTCCCTGCCACGGCCAAGAGGAATTTCACTCGGATTTGGATACTTTAAGGCAAAGAAACACATTCCAAAGCCTATTCAAACACCCGAGTAGGAATTATACTTGAATTAGGATACTTAAAGGCCAAGTAAGGCATCTCAAAGCCTATATAAAGACCCCAGAGGCCAACTTTGAAGGGGCGTCGAGTTTGGCATAAGTGGAACCTGCGTCGGTTAGGCAATCGGCTAGGCCAAGAAGCAGAGCCAGAAGGCTAGATTTGTGGGAATCACTCGAAGATAGCCAGTTGATCCATCTTAAGAAGCCGAAATTCTACTCAAGACGGTGGATCTCTCCTTCAATTCCTTCAGGGGGTTTTAGGGATTTCTTATGTTTTGTTTTATCTGTTCTCTTGAGATGTTTTATTTTATCATCATGAACTAAACCTTTTAGATACCTGAAGGGGATGAAACCTAGATGAATATTGTTATTGTCTTCTGAATTATATGATAAATACTTAATTTGTTCTTAATTATGTGTGCTTAATTCTTGTGTTAATGTTTCCGGGATATTAATTCAAGTCAAATGTTCTTAGGTGGAGGAGCAAAAGTCCCTGCTTAAGAATAGATCTAGCATAATTAAGCGAAGTTGTTCGCGCGCCTAGAAATAGGGTGACGAGATTTTTCCAAATTAGGGTGAAACCTAATATGGGAATCCATAGTTCGATTTACTGCTATTCTTGGGGGTTATTAAGTGAGAAAGAGATTTTCGTTAATTAACCTAGGGTTAGACATTATTCGCCTCGAGAGAGGGTTTAATATACGTTAGGGAGTCTTACGGATCAAGTCAAGTGAATAAATCGTATGGTTCAGTGTTAGATAATAAGTGAAGTCTAGGTGGATTCTTCCTGAAGGTATCATCGTGATCAACTAAGTTTCTCTTCAAGCTATTTCCCAATTCATTCTTTTTGACTTTGCGTCTTAGTTTAGTAATTAATTAGTTAATCAACCAAATCATTTAATATTTAGGCTAAATAATAGAAAGAAAGTGAGTATTAGTACTTTTAGTTCCTTTGGGTTATATAATCCGGTCTTGCCTAAGCTATACTACTGTTTGATAGGTGCACTTGCCTTAAGTCGTTGTCAGAGTTAGTTTCCAGGTTCGATCATTCTCTTTATAAATTTTAAAACTCGGCAAGTTCTAGATGATCAAGTTTTTGGCGCCATTGCTGGGGAATTAAAATATTAAGAAAGCTCTATTTTTATTACTTTAGCCATTTTTTTTATTTTTTATTTATTTTTTATTTTTTGCAATTTAATTTTTATTTTTATTTTTTTAGTTTGCTAATTTTTATTTTATTTGGTTTTGGCAGATAATTTTAGTCTATAGAAAAGATGGCACTGAATAAGTAATAAGGACAATTCCTACTAAAGCAGCCAATGTCTTCAACCTCGACGTGGTCACCAGGTTATCTAATCAGTCAGAGATGATGAATAAAAAGATTGATGGTTCGTATAGTCTATCGCAGGTACACCCAGAAATACAATATGATTCGAATTTAGGAGGCGTGGCGAATCCTGAGTACCCACCCTACGGATTTGGCATGGAAAACGAGCAAGCTCACTATACGGGTAACTATTCTAGACCAAAAAATAATTTTTATAATGACACTTATAATGCAGGTTGGAGGTACCATCCAAATTTTTCGTGGGATGATCAAAATAGCCAAAGACCAAAACTCCCTCTAGATTTTCAACAACCACCTCACCAACAGGAAGAGGAGTCGAACATTGAAGAGATGTTGACAAAATTCATGGCAGCCACAGATACCCGTCTCCAAGACACCGAGACCACCCTTAAGAATCGACAAACATCGATTGAAAAAATCAAGAACCAAGTTGGGGAAATTACTAAGTCAGTTGGACAACTTGCTAAGCTGATCTCAGAACTACCACAGGGAAGCTTGCCAAGCAATACTGAAACTAACCCGATAGAGCAAAATCAAGCCATTTACGATCGTGAAGGGTTAGACGTACCAAACCCAAGGGAAGAACCTGTAGTAAGTGAAGGTAAGGTTGAGATGTGCCATGATATACCAAAACCGGCAACTACAGAGTACCAACCTCATATACTATATTCGAAGCAATGAAGAAGGACAACACAGAGGAATAGATTGGTAAGTTACTTAAACTTTTAAAGAAATTACATATTAACTAACCGTTTCTCGAAGCTCTTTCGCAGATACCTGATTATAGAAAATTTTTAAAAGAGCTGTTGACAAACAAATGGAAGCTAGATGAGGCATCGCATGTGGAGCTAAACGTAATGTGCTCAGCAATTCTACAAAATAAACTGCCACGGAAATTAAAAGATCCAGGGAGTTTTACAATTTCATGTTTAATTGGTAGTTTATCTATTGATAATGCTTTAGCTGATTTAGGGGCAAGCATTAATGTTATGCCTTATAAAATGTTTAAACAACTAGGTCTAGGGAAACCCAGACAAACTAGGATGAGCATTCAATTAACTAATAAAACTATCAAAATTCCTAGGGGTATAATAGAAAATGTTCTAATCAAAATTGATAAATTCGTATTCCCAGTAGACTTTGTCGTTTTAGACATGGATGAGGACAATTCGATTCCTTTAATTTTAAGAAGACCCTTTCTAGCAAGCGCGGGACTAAAATTGATGTTAGTGCAGGAGAACTCATTCTTCATTATAGGTGATGAATCAATCAGTCTACAAGCTCTTGACTCGGCCAGAACATCGACTGATGAAGGTGAGAAAGTAAATTCAGTTGATAACAAATTTGTTCAACCTTCACCACAGGAAACACGACGAAGCCACAAACCTGAGCCGAATCATAGACCTCGTGCCAATAAAGACAAAATTCATGAGGAACGAAGGCTTTGGATCGATGAACTAGATGAGTGGAAGACACACTTCAAGGAGAGACTAAAAACACACGAAGCAAAAATAAGGCAACTCCACGACGAACTTGATTTACTTCACACGGCCTAGACCATGATTTACACGGCTGTGCCTAAATCAACAGAATCGAAACACGGCCTGAAGTCGATTTACAGGAGCGTGTGCCATGGCCGTGGCCCTGCCGCGGCCAAGAGAAATTTCACTCGGATTTGGATACTTTAAGGAAAAAAACATATTCCAAAGCCTATTCAAACACCCGAGTAGGAATTATACTTGAATTAGGATACTTAGAGGCCAAGTAAGACATCTCAAAGCCTATATAAAGACCCTAGAGGCCAACCTGAAGGGGACGTTCGAAGTTCGACAGAAGCCGGAACCCAGGGCGGTCAGTTAGGCAGTCAGCTAGGCCAAGAAGTCGAGCCAGAATGCCAGATTTATGGGAATCACTCGAAGATAGCTAGTTGGTCCATCTCAAGAAGCCGAAATTCTACTCAAGACGGCGGATCTCTTCTTCAATTCCTTCAGGGGTTTTAGGGATTTCTTATGTTTTGTTTTATCTTTTCTCTTGAGATGTTTTATTTTATCATCATGAACTAAACCTTTTAGATATCTGAAGGGGATGAAACCTAGATGAATCTTGTTATTGTCTTCTGAATTATATGATAAATACTTGATTTGTTCTTAATTATGTGTGATTAATTCTTGTGTTAATGTTTTCGGGATATTAATTCAAGTCAGATGTTCTTAGGTGGAAGAGCAAAAGTCCCTGCTTAAGAATAGATCTATTATAATTAAGCGGAGTTGTTCGTGCGCCTAGAAATAGGGTGACGAGATTTTGTCAGATTAGGGTGAAACCTAATATGGGAATCCATAGTTCGATTTACTGCTATTCTAGGGGTTATTAAGTAAGAAAGAGGTTTTCGTTATTAACCTAGGGTTAGACATTATTCGCCTCGAGAGAGGGTTTAATATACGTTAGGGAGTCTTACGGATCAAGTCAAGTGAATAAATCGTATGGTTCAGTGTTAGATAATAAGTGAAGTCTAGGTGGATTCTTCCTGAAGGTATCATCGTGATCAACTAAGTATCTCTTCAAGCTATTTCCCAATTCATTCTTTTTGTCTTTGCTTCTTAGTTTAGTAATTAATTAGTTAATCAACCAAATTATTTAATATTTAGGCTAAATAATAGAAAGAAAGTGAGTATTAGTACTTTTAGTTCCTTTGGGTTCGATAATCCGGTCTTGCCTAAGCTATACTACTGTTCGATAGGTGCACTTGCCTTAAGTCATTGTCAGAGTTAGTTTCCAGGTTCGATCATTCTCTTTATAAATTTTAAAACTCGGTAAATTCTATATAATCAGCCACTCTGGTATTGGGCCATTTAGCTGGGTCTGAGTATTAGATCAATAGGTTAATGGGTCTGTAATTGGGTTGCTGGGTAGTCTATTTAGGAATGGGTCTTAGGTTAGTTTGCTTTGGGCTTCTGGTAATATTTGGGCCTGTGAATGGTTTTGTAAATGGACTACAAAAGGGACATTTCTAGAATTTTTTATTTTTTATTCTGGTTTTCATAGACCGGGAAAAATTGTCTTATTACAGCTGCCTTTCTTTGTTCATTTTCGTGTAACAAGAATAGAGCAAAGACTATAAAAGGACCAATTTTGCCCTGTCTTTTCCAAGCCTTGACTTCTTGGTCCTCATCTTCTTCGAATGTCTTCCAACTCCACTGCAACTTCAATGGTGTTTTGAACTTCATCTTGATTTCAATATGTTTGATGGCTTCGATCTACTTCACTGCAATTTCAGGAAGGTAATATCCACTATCTTTTAATCTGCTCCATGCAAACTCAAAGAGGCAAGACTGATATTTTTTATTTTCTTCTTGTAATTTCAAGAGTGCCAAATATGCTATTTTAATCTACTCCCTACAACTTCAAGGATTGCCAGACTAATGTCTTCGATCTGCTTCCTACATCTTTGGAATGCCAAACCTACTATTTTAATCTGCTCCCTGCAATTTCAGGGATTGCCAGACTAATGTCTTCGATTTGCTTCCTGCAACCTCAGGAATGCCAAATCTGCTATTTTAATCTGCTCCCTGCAACTTCAGGGTTTTCCAGACTAATGTCTTCGATCTGCTTCCAGCATCTTCAGGAATGCCAAATCTTCTATTTTAATCTGCTCCCTGCAACTTCAGGGATTGCCAGACTAATTTCTTCGATCTGCTTCCTGCAACCTCAGGAATGCCAAATTCGCTATTTTAATCTGCTCCCTGCAACTTTAGATATCGCCAGACTAATGTCTTCGATCTGCTTCCTGCAACCTCAAGAATGCCAAATCTGCTATTTTAATCTGCTCCCTGCAACTTCATGGATCGCCATACTAATGCCTTCGATCTGCTTCCTGCAACCTCAGGAATGCCAAATCTGCTATTTTAATGCCTTCGATCTACTTCCTGCAACCTCAGGAATGCCAAATCTGCTATTTTAATCTGCTCCCTGCAACTTCAGGGATTGCCAGACTAATGTCTTCGATCTGCTTCCTGCAACCTCAGGAATGCCAAATCTGCTATTTTAATCTGCTCCCTGCAACTTCAGGGATTGTCAGACTAATGTCTTCAATCTACTTCCTACAACCTCAGGAATGCCAAATCTACATTTTAATCTGCTCCCTGCAAACTCAGGGATGCCAGACTGATGTCTTCTACCTTGCTACATTGTCCTCTAGAGAACATAACCTGTAAAATAGGTATATGCTTATGTCTAATAATTAGGATGCCTTGATCAAAATGTATCAAATGCTCCTAATTAGACATGCAATGATATATGAATGCAAAATGAGAATGTTTCCTATTTTAAGGATCATCACTCATTTATATGTCAAAGTTTCCTCTTCGTTCCTTACGAAGTATCAATCATATTCTTCTCAAATAATTTGCCCCATGGTAATTTTGAGTCCTCTCCGCTTGAACCTTGGGACATGAAGTTGGTACCTCTCACTGTAACTTCAGGGAAATAACATTTGGTTCCTTCCATCCAATCTGTTACCATTCAGAGGTATAGAACTTGAATCGTTTTCCATTAATTTAACCTATTACACCATTCCCTGGATGTATGAGTATGAAATTTACATGAATGCAGGTCTCCGACAATGATCCTCTTTTATACTTCGTATTACAAATGAAATTATCTTATCCAATAAGAATCCGAAGAGATAATCATTTTTCAATGTTTCCAACCCTTAGGCTTGGTGAGTTCTGAACAATAGTCACGTTTCAGATTCCCCATATTACTTAAAAGTTTTTAGAGTAATATACAAAACTCCTTTTATGAAAGTGTTATTAGTCCATTAATCGTTATTTCAGTATAAAATGCTTAAAAAGGTCACAAAAATAGACGAGAAAGAAATTAATCATGAGCATGGCTCGAAACAAATAAGTTAATCAAAGATCACTAAGGAAATAAAAGAAAATTGATTTGGGTGTATCTTGAAAAGAATAAAGCAATCAAAGATAACGTAAGATGGAACCTAGGTGCCCCAAATATCGTAACCTGAATGATAAACCGTAAAAGTAACATATTTTAAGCCCACATTTAGTATGCTTTTGGATGATTTAACCCTTGATTTATGTAAAAAGGTGTTTTTAACCTTTTTTTTCATGTTTTTACTCAGGAAAGCACCCGAGGACGAAAAGAACAAGAAACAAGCTTAAAACGGGCCAATTTGGGCCAAAGAGGAAATTGACACGGCCTAAACTTCAAGCCAAACGACCGTGCCTCGAGAATTAACTAAGATACAACCATGCCACGATTTACATGGCCGTGCCCCAATCAACAAAATTGAGACACGGCCTGAAAATGATTTACACGGGCGTGTACCATGGCCGTGCCCCTACCGCGGGAGAGAGCAATTTCACTCAGATTTGGATACTTTGAGGCAAATAAACATATTCCAAAGCCAATTCAAACACCGAGTAGGAAGTATACTTGAATTAGGACACTTAGAGGCCAAGTAAAGCATTCCAAAAGTCTATATAAACAAGTGTAACCTGAAATGAGGCAGTTAGCTAGGCCAATGAGCCGAGCCAGAAGGTCAGATTTGTGGGAATTACTCGAAGATAGCCAGTTGATCCATCTCAAGGAGCCAAAATTCTACTCAAGACGGCTGATTTCTTCTTCAATTCCTTCAGGGGTTTTAGGGATTTCTTATGTTTTGTTTTATCTTTTCTCCTGAGATGTTTTCTTTATTCATTATGAACTAAACCCTTCAGATACCTGAAGGGGATGAAACCTAGATGAATCTTGTTATTGTTTCCTAAATTATATGATAAATACTTAGTTTGTTCTTAATTATGCATCCTTAATCCAAATCTGATGTGCTTAGGTGGAGGAGGAATAGACCCTGTTTAAGAGTAGATCTAGCATAATTAAGCGGAGTTGATCGCACGCCTAGAGATAGGGTGACGAGATTTTACCAGATTAGGGTGAAACCTAATATGGGAGTCCATAGATTGATTTACTACTATTCTAGGGGTTATTATTTGAGAAAGAGATTTTCGTTAATTAACATAGAGTTAGATGTTATTCACCTCGAGAGAGGGTTTAATGTATGTTAGGGAGTCTTACGGATCAAACTAAGTGAATAAATCGTATGGTTTAGTGTTAAATAACAAGTGAAGTCTTTCTAAGGGTATCGTCGTGATCAACTGAGTTTCTCTTCAAGTTATTTCCCAATTCGTTCTTTTTGTCTTTGCATCTTTAGTTTAGTAGTCGTTAATTTAGATTAAAGCAATTTCACTTATTTTAGGCTAAATAATAAAAAGAAAGTTAGTATTAGTACTTTTAGTTCCTTTGGGTTCGACAATCCGGTCTTGCCTAAGCTATACTACTGTTCGATAGGTACACTTGCCTTTAATTATTGTCAAAGTTAGTTTCCAGGTTCGATCTCATTCATTATAAATTTTAAAACTCGACAAAACAACGATCAAATTTTTGACGCCATTGCCGGGGAACTAAAATATTAAGAAAGCTCTATATTTATTACTTTAGCCATTTTTTTATTTTATTTTTTGTAATTTATTTTATTTTTTCTTTATTATTATTTTTTTTAATTTGCTAATTTTTCCTCTATTTTGCTTTTGGCAAATAATTTTAGTCTATAGAGAATATGTCACTGAATAATTATCAGTGGCAAGTTATGAGGACAGCGCCAACAAAAGCCGCTAGTATTTTTAACCTCGACGTGTCACCAGGTTATCTAACCAGCTAGAGATGATGAATAAAAAGATTGATGGTTTGTATAATCTCTCGCAGGTACACCCAGTAATGCAATATGATTCGAATTTAGGAGGCGTGGCGAATCCTGGGTACCCACCCTACAGATATGGCATGGAAAACGAGCAAGCTCACTATACGGGTAACTATTCTAGACCACAAAATAATTTTTATAGTGACACTTATAATGAAGGTTGGAGTTACCATCCCAATTTCTCGTGGGATGATCAAAGTAGCCAAAGACAAGAACTTCCTCCAAATTTTCAACAACCACCTCACTAACAGGAAGAGGAGTCGAGTCTTGAGGAGATGTTGACAAAATTCATGGCAGCCACAGAAACCAGTCCCCAAAAAACTAAGACAACATTCGATAATCAACAAGCATCGATCAAAGAGATCAAGAATCAAGTTTAGAAAATTACTAAGTCAGTTAGACAACTTGCAAAGTTAATGTTTAGACGACCGCAAGGGCGTCCACCAAGCAACACAGAGATTAACCCAAACGAGCAAATTCAAACCGTACCAGCTCATGACAGTGAAGGGTTAGACAAACCAAACCCAAGGGAAGAACCTGTGGTAAGTGAAGATAAGGTTGAGGTGTGCCATGATATACCAAAACCGGCAATTACAGAGTACCAACCTCGTGTGCCATATCCCGATGCAATAAAGAAAGACTACACAGAGGAAGAATTCGGTGAACTCACACTTCGTGTAGAAGACAAAACAATCACTTTTCAAGCTCTTGACTTAGTTAGGGCATCGAGTAATAAAGGTACGAACGTTAATTTTATTGATAACCATTTGGTTCAACCTTCTTTACAGGAAGCATCACAAAATCACCTAGCTGAGCTAGATCTTAGACCTCGTGCCAAAAAAGAAGAATTATATGAGGAATGAAGCATTAGGGTCAACAAACTAGAAGAGTGAAAAACACAATTTAAAAAATAACCAGAACCATACGAAGTGAAACCAAAGGAAACTCCAGACAAGCTGATAGGAACAACAAATCACATCAAAATAGAGGATCAGGTATTCTTGAATAAGGAAGACCCTCGAATCACCAATTCAGACCTCAAGGCAAATGAAGAAATCACTTTTGAGGTACTTAATGTCTTCCTATACGGCACAGTCGAGGTAAGCAATCCTAAATTCAACACTTTTGAGGTAAACATTACTCGACTTAAACTTTATATCCATAACCGAGCTGATCGCATGAGAAAGGATTTCCACCTCCTCAAATCACCATGATTGTGCGTACAACATGTAAGTCTAGCTCAAGACTTTAAACGAGCGCTTCTCGGGAGGCAACCCGAGTACTAACCGTACTAATTAGTTTGATTTTATTTCTTTTCGTAGGCATAGGTTTCCATACCCACACGGCCTTGCACATAGCTGTGGCCGTGGCCGTGTGGACACCACGGCTAGGCACATAGACGTGGACCTTATCTCTATTTAATTATTTATTTTTATTCATATTTTTATTTTTATTTTTATTTTTACTTCTTTTATTATTTTCTCCTTTTCTCAATGGCATTTAGATTTAGCTTAGGATACAATAAAACCAAGCCGGCTACTTTGAGGATTCAATTTCAAACGGTTCGAGATGCTTCCTCACGTTCACCTCTAATCTTATCCGATTTCTTCTCTCCCCATATTATGATTTTATAATTATTTTTATATTATCTATCTTTGTACATTGAGGGCAATGTACATATTAAGCGTGGGGGGTTAACTATAGTATTATATGAAAATCCCTAAATTATGTCTTGTTCTTAATAAATTTTCTCATATTATTAATTAGGGTGAAATTTCTGATGATTTATGATTTTTATTGATATGTTTTTGAGTAAGTCATTGATAATTGTGCATTGATAATTTAAACTTGAAGAATACTAGAGAATCAAGCATGATAAGTCTATTTTTTCAAGAATCAAAAATTTCCTAGGTTGTTAAACTGAATTTGAATATTACCTTGAAGTTTGAAGTTTACAGGGATTGATGTCAAAAACCTATAATTTTTGTGAGATTTTGAGCCTTATAGAGCATATATTCTTTTTCGTGCTCACTTTATTGATTATGAGTGTGTCAACACTGAATTGTTATTCTAGAACTTGCCTTGATTATACATGTCGAGACCACATTAATTGATTTGATATACTGAAATGATAAAGGCACCTAGGTTTTAACCTATTCACTCCACTAAAAAGCCTACCTTCACAAATTAACCCTTAGTGAACCCATTTGATCCTAACAACCCTTTTTATTAATTTACCCGCTAATATTAACCCAAAACCCTTTGTATTTGTTATCATCATTCTTTTGACTACCCTTCTATCGAGAATTGATTTGATTAGTTACAAAATTAGTTTATTTCAGTTGATAAAGTTTTCTTTATTATGTTTCTATTTGATCTTAAAAAAAATCAAAAAAATCAAAGTATATTCAGCATTCGTAGTATAAAAAGTGAGCTTGTACATTTAAATTTCAATTATAAAAAAAAAGCTCGTAGTATTATTAGTTTCAAAGTTTCAATTGATATAATCATTTATTTTCAAGTTCATTATTTTTAGTTAGGTAATTGGTCAGGTCAATCTCGATTCTAAACCTTCTAATTCAACCTTTATCCACACCTTTAACCTAAGCCCCGTTACAACCCTGTCAAAGACCTTTTGATTTGTGTATCATCTCATATTACAGTGGTGGAGATTTGATTTTCAGGCAAGCCTATGGGATTAACTTTTCAGGTTCGACTTATGAGTGCTTATTCTGGAACCTTAAACACTTTGAGTGTTTTGAGTGAATCTTTAGTGAGGATGTCAATCCTTGCTAGTTTTAAATTAAAGGTAATTATTTAGATAATGGGAGACACCTATGTTTTTGTGCTACAAACATATGACTTAGAATTGTTTAAATATTTAGGAGTCTTTGAGTTAAATTATCCATGTATAAATTATCTATGAATTATGATGAGGCATTATTGATAGGAATTGTGAATTATGAAAAGTTCATTTTAATTAAGTTAAGAATTTTGCTTGAGGACAAGCAAAAGCTCAAGTGTGGGGGTATTTGATAAACCGTAAAAGTAACATATTTTAGGCCCACATTTAGTATGCTTTTGGATGATTTAACCCTTGATTTATGTAAAAAGGTGCTTTTAATCCTTTCTTTTCATGTTTTTACTCGGGAAAGCACCTGAGGATGAAAAGAACAAGAAACGAGCTTAAAACGGGCCAATTTAGGCCAAAGAGGAAATCGACACGGCCTGGACTTCAAGCCACATGACCGTGCCTCGACAATTAACTAAGACACAGTCATGCCACAATTTACACGGCCGTGCCCCAATCGACAGAATCAAGACACGGCCTGAAAACAATTTACACGGGAGTGTACCATGGCCGTGCCCCTACCGCGGGAGAGAGCAATTTCACTCGGATTTGGATACTTTGAGGCAAAAAACACATTCCAAAGCCTATTCAAACACCGAGTAGGAAGTATACTTGAATTGGGACACCTAGAGGCCAAGTAAAGCATTCTAAAAGTCTATACAAACATCCTAAGTGTAACCTGAAAGGGGGCGGTTAGCTAGGCCAAGGAGCCGAGCCAAAAGGTCAGATTTGTGGGAATTACTCGAAGTTATCCAGTTGATCCATCTCAAGGAGCCAGAATTCTACTCAAGACGGCAGATTTCTCCTTCAATTCCTTCAGGGGGTTTTAGGGATTTCTTATGTTTTGTTTTATCTTTTCTCCTGAGATGTTTTCTTTATTCATTATGAACTAAACCCTTCAGATACCTGAAGGGGATGAAACCTAGATGAATCTTGTTATTGTTTCCTGAATGATATGATAAATACTTAGTTTGTTCTTAATTATGCATGCTTAATCCAAATCTGATGTGCTTAGGTGGAGAAGGAATAGACCCTGCTTAAGAGTAGATCTAGCATAATTAAGCAGAGTTGATCGCATGCCTAGAGATAAGGTGACGAGATTTTACCGGATTAGGGTGAAACCTAATATTGGAGTCCATAGATCGATTTACTTTTATTTTAGGGGTTATTATTCAAAAAAGAGATTTTCGTTAATTAACCTAGGGTTAGACGTTATTCTCCTCGAAAGAGGGTTTAATATTCGTTAGGGAGTCTTGCGGATCAAACTAAGTGAATAAATCGTATGGTTTAGTGTTAAATAATAAGTGAAGTCTAGGTGGATTCTTCTTGAGGGTATCGTCGTGATCAACTGAGTTTCTCTTCAAGTTATTTCTCAATTCGTTCTTTTTGTCTTTGCGTCTTTAGTTTAGTAGTCGTTAATTTAGATTAAAGCAATTTCACTTATTTTAGGCTAAATAATAAAAAGAAAGTTAGTATTAGTACTTTTAGTTCCTTTGGGTTCGACAATCCGGTCTTGCCTAAGCTATACTACTGTTCGATAGGTACACTTGCCTTTAATTGTTGTCAGAGTTAGTTTCCAGGTTCGATCTCATTCATTATAAATTTTCAAACTCGACAAAACAACGATCATTGAGCTTCTCTGTTCAAACTTCTTAAGAACCATTTTAAACTCGATATGTGTTTAGGGGATCTGGAGTACTTTGTCGATGCCCTAAGGCATAACATACTTCCAAATTGTTAATTTAAGCATAGCAAGACAACTGTATGCCCCACTTTTGATCAAAATTTGAGCCGTCCTTTTCGGGTTTTCAGCTCAAAGCCGCTTTGGTCTCAAAGCGCCCTTTGCGGGTTTTTGCCTTGGCCTCTCCTTTCTCTTTCTTTTTTTTTTTTTTTTTTTTTTTTTTGAGGAGCCCTTTACAGGTTTTCGCCTTGGTCTTTCCTCTTTCAGGTCAAATATTTCTTGACTAAACCTGAATTCACCAGATTGGGCAAGTCTTCGAAATCCATCTCAGTCAATATTGATGCTCTTCTAGAACATGTCCTCCATAAGTCCTTCCCAGTTTGGCATAAGCCTTCCTCTGGAATCGTTTTGTAGAAGAAAAATCTTTTAACATCAGGTTTCTTCGTGGAGTTCCCTAAGATGAACTTCTTTAACATAAGCTCGCATCATCTGGCCGTGACAAATAGCTTTTAGCCTTTTCTTCAATTAGGTTCAATTGGCAAAACGCTTCAATTCTATAAACCAATGGGTAAAATGTTGCCCCAGCGAGGGTTCTGGTCGACGTTCAATAAAACAGAGGGCAAATGGTAGCTTCTTATGCCAATCCTTACAAGTCTTAATCACCCTTTTTTTGTTATTTTTCTTTTTGTATTTTTTCTTTTGGCAACTTTTGTTGCACTGTGATATGCTGCCTGATCTTTGGACAAACTGTAACTTTGACTTTGTACAATTATGCATTATTAAACGTGATCCTTTATGGCATTTTTTTCTGGCATTTAATCCCTTTTTTTATTTTTTTATTTTGATTTTGATGACTGTCGACTATACAATATTGGTATATGAAGCAACATTCACCCTCTTAATGAAATAGACGATGACCATGATGGTGAATCAATGTCAACTAGAAACATTTGATGAGATCTTCCCCATGACATCCATGCCCTACATATAAAAAATTCCATGAAAAGAATAGAAGAGTCACATAAATCCCATCTTCTTCAATTCAAGTATTTGCGATCTGATGATGCAATCCCTTCCATGGTGAACCAACAAAGGTTGCGATCCTCACGCTTAGCCCGTGTATTAGTGGCCCGGGCATGTCCTGATATGATCATGCGAAAACATATTTGAATTCTTGAAAATAACTCAATTATGTCTCACATTAATTCTATGATGAGCTAGCTTACAATCTTCACCACTTTTCTAGACTCATAATATCCACTGATCCTTTGTAGAGTAAGGTCTGTTTTTCATCATTCTTAACAAACTAGAAGATAAATTATAATCTCTGTCATCTTCAAATTCCTTAGATCCACTGGACCTATATCTTATTCAAAAAGGGAGTCAGTAACAACGTCGTTCTTGTCATTGATATCTGGGTACCTTGGTACGAAGGCAAAAAATCCAAAGAATTAATGATTATTTGGATAGTATGGTCATGAATAAAGAATGAAAGAATATTGGTAAAAAAAAAACAAAAGGATGTACAGTATGAAAAATGAAAAATATTCACTAAAGAAAATGCATTTTATTGAAATAAAATTTCGAGCACAAGCCTATTTCACAAAAGGGTTCTTATTGCCTCTAGGCTTAAGGCAACAAGCATGTTTTGAATATTACTCTAAATCAGCTCTAAAAATACAAGGATCTCTTCCACAGTCCCATTATTCAAAACACTCCCAAGTACGCAAGGGCTTGGAAACTTCGTTCCCCGGTTCCCTATTCATTTTTTATTTCTTCAAGGAGTCACAACTTCCTTGTCTCCTCCTTCAATTCCGCATTTACTACCTCGTTAAAGTGATCAAGTTTTGATGAATCATCGAATTTCACAATTCCCATTTTAAAGAACCTTTCGACCAACTTTTTAAATGTAGTACAGTTTTCGATTGAGTGACCCGTTATTCCTGTATGGTAGTCGCATTGAGCGTTCGAATCATACCATTTAGGATATGGGGGGCTATATCGGCTTCAGATAAAATGGAGACACCACATGTGCATCAAATAAACTTTGATATAGCTCCTTATTCGTCATCGGGATTGGCGTAAATTAGAGCTTTTCAGAGTTTTACCTTGGGGAAACCTGATTGTTGGTAGTTACCGTCCTTGGCTGGTTTACTGTAATCGGCTCTGAATGGCTGTTATTATACCTACTGGCACTATTCGTTTTTTTTCCTTCTTCTTCAGGGCCTTTGAGGTCCATTCTCTTCTTTCTTTTGTTTCTACCAGAACAACCGATTTGGCTTGATCATCGCTTGGGTTAAAACCTATTGGGGAGTAAATGATGTTTTCCTCATCATCATTAACATTGTTGTCCACTGAGCCACTCATTTTTTCAAGTCTTTCATCCAGCAAATGACTCAACTGGCCAATCACATTCTTTTAGAATCCCCACATGCCTTTTTTAATTTTGGTTAATTGCTCTTACATCTGTATTTGTCTTTGCTCTATCCTCTCAAATCTTTATTCCATGTTTTCCAGGTCAACTGAGATAATTTTACCTAATTAGGGTCCTTTTGTAAAAGTCTAATGCAAATGATGCAATGTAATGCAAATGCATGAATGTAAAGAGGCATCGATTCTGATTCAACTTCATTTTAGAAAACTTTATTCGAAAATAAAATCCTTTACATAAAACGGACTACAAATATGCTTTCGTCCTAAATCCTAAAATCTTAACTTTTCTAAGCAATGAAGCTAGCTCTTGACTACGATCGGACTGTAGCTTATACTTCATGCTCAATGTATCAACCTGTGATGCCAAAGTCTGTAGATGATCAGCTACCTCTCGAATCTGAACTATTGCTTCACCTATGAGGTAATCCCGACTTTTAACTTGGTCATGGGAATGGTGAAGCTCTTCCTTTCAACGCCCTTCCCTTGTTTCAAGAAGCTTGATCTGAAGTTCTCAACTGTACAATACTGCTTCTAAATCTTCAATCTTACCCTTCATTTCCTTAATCTTGTTCAAGCTTGACTTTGATCGCGGGATTATGGCTTCGATGGTGATGAAGAGACCGTCCAAGCTTAGCATTGATCTTCAGAAAAGGATTTGTGAAGTATTGATCATTCACCCTAGCTGGTACCATACTCAGAAAGATTCTTCCGCTTCCATGACCCATAAAGATCAGAGTTTTTCTTATCAGATAGCAGACAAAGAAAGAAGTGCGGAGCTCTAAGAAGTTTAGATTGTATCTGCTCAAACCTTTTTCAACTCTAACCACAGGTGAAAGGCGTCTATCTGGTTCATCTCCTTGAATAAATCAAATGGGGGATCAATATGTATTCTTTTCATTTCTCCACAACGAATCAAATCCCTTGCAATATTGTTTGGATCACAACGAGGAATCGAGAAGTTTGGTAGCGGACCTATAGTAAATAAACTATTTTCACCATCATATGCAAAATTCCTTCTATCCAAATCATTTTTGTAGGTCTCATGCACTTTGTCAATCATTTTCCTTCCAACACCCTTACCATCCACAGGGCGACCATCTTCATATGAAAGAGAAACGCTATAATGGTAGAAGTGCCCATCCATATTCCCCACACTCACTTTGAAGTGATTGGTGAGAATAGTTACCTTCTACCCTTTTAGTTCCAACACCACGCCTAGCCATAGGGTGTCGAACAATCTTCTTCGCATCCGATTCTACTTTGATCAGAATAAAATCACAAGTGGTAAAGGAGGCAGGGATCAGCGCTGCCTCATTTCCCTCTTACTCAAATGAATCCATACCCTGAAGTCCGGAGAGAAAAAACCAATATATATATAACAAGAAACCCTTAGGAACTCAAAGAGACAACAAAATTCTACGACCCTCTTTCTCTAATTGCCTTTGCTCTGACCATATACGAACGACTACATTGTCTTCCACTTTATCAAGGAATTTATTCTCCATAACCAGCTTTCTAATTTAGAAACTGACCTTGAATCGATACCTCCTAAAGTATGAAATGATATGCACAAAAATAAAGCACCACAAGTCAGTATCATGAAATAAAATATAAGGCAGATAAAACTTCTATCTTGGTAACCACTAAATTTTGGTATAGTTCTACTTAGGGTAGGTCCTTATGTTTTCTACATATGGTTTAGCTCTAAAGTTTGGGTACCCAAACCAGCAGATTCCTCGATCCTCACCCATTATAGGCTCATACGGACCGAGTTCGGTTCAGGGGAATACATTTCCCTATGGCCATGCGGAAGTGAAAACTTCACGAAGACATAGGTACAGATGTATTCCGGAAGCAGTCCACTAGCCTATGCGGAGGTGAAAACCTCACGAAGGCATAGCTTCTCGCTCCCACCTAAGGGTGAGACCACGACGGCCATGCAGTGCAATGCTGAAAGATATATTTAAAATTAGAACCACATGCAATAAAAAGATCATGTTTTTAAAAACTAGAATTTTAAATTCGAACAAAAGGATATGAAATTATCAATTTTACGGGTTGACTCTCTTATTGTCCCCAGCGAAGTCGCCAAGCTGTCGAACCCATTTTTAAAGTTGATTTAAAAACGTGGATCGACTTTAAAATGAAAATGGGAGTCACCACCAATCCCTTTTTACTTAGGTGTGATTGGATCACCTTATAAAGCATTTTATTTCAAAATGTTAATTTTGGTCCACGAAATAAAAGAAAATGGGTTCGGGAGTCGGTTACGTATGAGGAAGGATTAGCACCCTCGTAACGCCCAAAAATTAGTACCTAATTGATTAATTAATGTCCTTATGTCGAGAATTTGAAAAGATTTTTAAAACACAATTTCTTTTATATAACCCGTTTCGGAATATTAAGACTCTTTTGTTCCAAAGGGATAAAATATCACATCCAGTACGTTAGGATGCAGCATTTTAACCCTCGAAACTAAGATCATTTCTTAATTTCCAAAACACGAAATTAAAAGGATATTTAATTATTTGGACGTACGAAAAAATCGAACCCCAGCACGTTGGGCACTATTTCTCGAACTTCCAAACACAAAACATTGCCTTGTTTTCTGAAATCCTTATCTCGAGATGACAAAACGTTATATCCAGTGAGTTAGGACACGACAACTTTGAATTCTTAAAAATATGTCTTTTGATTTGAAATTGGTAAGTTTCAGTTTTTAAAAGAGAAGAGATATCTAATACTTTAAGTTCTGTGAGAAAAATCGAAACCCAGAAGTTAGGGCACAATTCTTCTCGAAGTCCCCAACTATCATATATCACCGTTTTTTTAGAATGTTTGAATAAAATACTTTAATTCAAAAGGTATTTTTTTTTTTTATAAAAATGGTTTGAGTAAGTCATACATTACAACATATATACCAAATATCGATTATCATAACTATAATTGTACTAACAATTTCTACTAATGAATAATTAAAAGATAATACTGAAGTAATAAGTGATGCAAACTATAAAATAATTATACTAAAGCAAGAATATAAAATTGATGGATGAATAACATAAACAAATGATAAAGATAGTAAATAATAAATAAATATAAAACTTTACATGCATAACAACATAGGATGAATTATTATAGATATTGCAAATTAAGACATATAGCTTCAAATAAAAATGATATGGAATGATAAAAGTGAATTATATATAAAAATGAATTAATAATAAAAATGATGCGAAGTGATCTAAAATAATATATATATATATATATAACTAAGATAAAAATTATAATATAATATACATACATATAAATAATAATATTAAAAAGGTTATAAATAAATAATATATGTAAAATATATAAATGTAATAATTATAAAAAGTACATATATAATAAATAATATGAATAAAATATATTACATAATATAGATAGATTTTATACAAAAATAAAATTTTAAAAATAATATATGATATAGTATAATACTTTATAATATAAAAATTTTAAAACATATAATACAATAATTAATATATAAAATAATATGTGATGAAAATAATTTTAAGCTAAATAAAATAATAAATAATAATTTAATATATAAAGATATTTCATAAAAATATATATATAATTTTATACTATTAATGCGTTACTATATATATAAATAATAAAGAAAATAATATAGACTTTTAATATACTAAAATAATTTAATACAATATTAAAATAATAAAATAAGAGGATAAAAAATAAGACAAAGAAAACAAGGGTTAAATAGCAATTAAAACAGATGTAAAAGGACTAAATTAGAACGCACGTTAAATCACAGGGGCAAAAATAGCAATTAGGCCAAATTTAAAAACTAAGATGTTTTGATCTTAGCCTTAAAGAGCCCGAGGGACTAAATTGGAAAGTAATTAAACTTTTAGGGCCTAATTAAAAATAAAAAAAATGAAATTAAACGGAATTTAAAAAACAGAAAAATGCAAGAGGACTAAAGTGGCAATTAGGCCATTCAATGAAAACACGCGGATCTTCCCCGGGTCGAGTCAACGCGCGCTGCTAAACGGCATCGTTTTAACACTTATTTGCCTAAACGAAAACGGCGTCGTTTTTTAAGTACTATATAAGTCAGTTTCAGACAAAAAAAAACATTTACGCCCTGTTTTAAATTTTTTTTTTGAAAAAACCTTTAAATGCTCCTGTCTGGGCTCCATCGCCGGACATTCGAACCACCGCTCAACGCGCTTCACGCGCTGTCACCTTCGGCGACGCACAGGTAAAACCTTCCCCCTTTTTTATTTTAATATTGTTTTGTTGCGAGAATCGGAAGAGAAAAATAAAGAATGACGAGAAAATAGAATGGAAAATCACCTTTATAAACAGATTCTTTCGTTTTTTTAGTTCTGTGATTTTATTGAATATTTCTATGTATTCTTTTTTTTTTATGTCCCTTTACAGATTTGTTTGGGGTTTTTATAACCCCAAAATAAAAAAGGAAAAGCATATCTTCTCTTTTATTTCCTTGTTTGCTGTTAGTTTTTTTTTTTTCTTTTTGTGCAAGTGGACGAAGATCTCGCGACGGAAATGAAGCGCGCTAATTGCGGCGCGAATTGGTGGCGCGACGATTGGGGTGCTGCGACGCAACGATCGGGTTCCTGTTGAAGCGCTTGCGGCGCATAGAGTTCCAGAAACCCTAGGTCCCCTGATTCTGCTTGGGCATTTGGGTGTTGGGCCACTCTGGTATTGGGCCACTCTGGTATTGGGCCATTTACTTGGGTCTGAGTATTGGATCAATGGGTTAATGGGTCTGTAATTGGGTTGCTGGGTAGTATATTTAGGAATGGGTCTTAGGTTAGTTTGCTTTGGGCTTCTGGTAATATGTGGGCCTGTGAATAGTTTTGTAAATGGACTACCAAAGGGACATTTTTTGAATTTATTATTTATTATTCTGGTTTTCATAGACGGGGCAAAATTGCCTTATTACATAGCTTAATAATTGAGTATTATTATATATTTAATTTGATTTATTTATTTATAAATAAATCATTGCAATATATGTAAAAATAATTTAAAATATATAAATTAATTAATATGTATATAAATTTATTAATATATGTAAAAACAAATTTTCCAGAAAACATTTTCAGGAAATCTGCCAAACAACAGAAAATATTTTACACATATTCATCCAAACACCAGAAAATATTTTCAGTAAATCATTTTCGTGAAATCATTTTCCGGAAAACATTTTACTGGCAAACAAATAGACCCTAAGCTTTAGTTTCATATTTTATTCATCCTCTAATTCGATTCCCACAATTTTTGGTGAGTTTTCAAAGTTAGACTACTGCTACTGCAAAACTGTTTTAGTGTAAAATATTGATTTCCATTTTGCCCCAAATTTCACAGTTTATACAATTCAGTCCTTGCTCAATTAACCCCTCAATTAAGCTAATTTTTCTCAACTAATACTTTATGTAGACACTATAAGTTATTTCACAACTATTTAAATTCATAATTTCCACATAAAACCCTAACTTCAAACTCTTTTACAATTAGGTCCCAAACATTCACTTTCTATTCAATTCTTTCAATAAAATCAGCATATAAACAATTTAAAGCTCTAATTCCATCTAAATCATCATATACTTCCAGCACATGTTCATAGAAACTTTCAATTTCTTTCATAGAATCAAAAACTAATGAATTCAACAAGTGGACCTAGTTGTAAAAGTCACAAAAACACAAAAACTTCAAGAAATAATCAAGAATTGAACTTAACTTAAGGAAACTCTTATATGGTGTTTTTTCTGATGATAATGCTAAAAAATAAAGAGAAATATAAATAATTCCACTTTAATCCTAACTTTATAAAGTAAATTTTGCAATATTTCAATTTTGCCCTTAATTCTCCTTATTTTCTTGCTGATTTCATGCCTTTGCCGTCCAGCCCAAATATATATTGGGTCTATTTGCCTTTTAAGCCCTCTTTATTTTATCATTTAAGCTATTTAATCATTTCCCATAATTTTGCATTTGTTATGATTTAGTCCTTTTTGTTCAATTAACTATCGGAACTTTAAAATTTCTTGACGAAACTTTAATACTAACTTATTACCACTCCATAAATATTTATAAAAATATTTGTGGCTCGGTTAAAAATCTTTGAGGTCTCAATACCTCATTTTCGATTCTAATTATTTTAATATTTATTTCTAGTACACTATTCACTGTCTCTAAAATTTTCCTAACTTCACATTTAACTTATACTCATTAAATTAATAGTATTTTCTACTCATTTTTTAGATTCAGTGATCTCGAATCACCGTTCTGACACCACTGAAAATTCAGGCCATTACACCTAATATCGTTTTTAAAGGTTTAGCTCGAACGAGTGACTTGACATATATACATATTTAGCTTGGATGAGAAACTGGTGTGGTGTAGATACTTGTGTATTCGAGTTCATTTACTAGGGTTCATAGGGTGAAATAGTTTTTATGAAACGAGAAATTGAAATGAGATAAAATGAACTTTATGTTCAAATATAAAAATGTTGAATTGAACAATGCATTGGAATCATGACTTTGATATGTATGTAATTGAATCATTCCTTGATTGAATGGATTTTGAGATTAGTTGTTTAAAATCATATGAATTGACATGATAAATAATTGAGATATCATATGGTTTGATTATATGTTAAAACTCACATTGTTGATGTTGTGATTTGTCAAGTCTAGCCAAACTATGTCAAATTGTAGTAGCTTATTGTATTTTATTGAATGACAAGGTAAGTTTTGTTTAATGCTTATGAACTTCCTAAGCATTTTACATGCTTACCTAGTTTGTTTTCCCTTCTTCTTGTAGATCATCACCTTGCGAAACACATCAAATTGGATCATCTCGAAGCTCACACTATCCCAAATCGGTAGTTATTTGGTCATTTTGAGTCAAAGGTTGTGGCATGTTTATAATATATAGGTGACACGAGTGTAGTTTAGTATGTGAATGTGTTTACTTGTGGCAAGTTAGTTTTAATCACTACCTATTATATTGACTTGATAAATTGGATTGTCTATGGTGTTAGACATATATGTGCTTCTATGCAAAAGATGTGATGTTCTATAACTACAAGAATGACATATAGAATGGTATGAAATGAGATAGAAATGGTAGCTTGTTTGATTAGTGTATGAAATGGAAATGCATTTAAACATTAGTAACTTGAAACATGCTTGTAAAATGTTGCTTAATTTTTATGATTGATGGTTAAACCTAAGGTTTATATGCCATAGATGTGCATAAGGTTCACAAGTTTAAGCAAATGAAGTGGAAAGGTAAGTTTCAAAATGGTATGGCATAAGTATTGTAACACCCCCTACCCGTATCCGTTGCCGGAATAAAGTACGAAGCATTATTGAGGAGTACGGAATGCTTACAGATAATTTAAACCATTTATCGCTCATATACCAAAATTGATTATAAAAGTTCCTTTAACGGACCCTCTAGGTCCAAATCATGCATTAGGATCGGGTCGGGACTAAATCAGAATCGTATGAAATTTTTCGCAAAATCCCAAAATTTATCTCATTTACAAGGGTCCCACACCCGTGTGACTGGGGACACTCCTATGTGGCATGGCCGTGTGGCTCACATGGCCGTGTCTTTGGGGCGTGTAACTCTCTGACTTGCATCTATGAAGGAACTCGGGTCACACGGCCTTAGTACACGCCCGTGTTGCTAGGCCGTGTGGTAAAGTTAATTTTCACAAATAAGGCTATTTTCCAAGACATATTTCTCACTCATTTGATCCTTATTCTTCACCCACATTTAATACATACAAAAATCAATTTAAGATATTCAACCGAGCCTTATACTTAATACCATTTGTTAGTCGCACACTTCATATAATTAACAAGAAACGTATATGGGCTCAATTCTCATTAAATTTCTCTTGTACTTATACTTTGCCACATTATGTATTCATATAACATATAACAATCATACCTCTGTATTTCAAGTACGTTTTCATAACATTTCATTTAGAATTCAGATTATTTCATATTAGAACTCTTCTCATTAACTCATTTGGATTAACAATTCATACGGATAATCCACTCAATGGTGTACAAATATATAATCACAAATGAACTCATTCATCAACCAAGTTCTATGTTCATGTCTCATCAACTCGTATTTCCTTATATCACATAATTCTATGTAACATTTACCAAAATTTGTCAAATTAGTGAACGCCTTACGGAATTGGTCTGCACCAGTATACACTGAATTTCACTGATGCCATAACATAGCTATGGTCTTTTCACTAGAATGCCATAGCTCAGCTATGGTCTTACATATTAACTATCATTATGCCATGGTACTACTCAATCTCTTTCATTTGGTTCACTCCTTTTGTATTACTTATTATCAAATTAGGAAACGTCTTACGAATTTGAGTACATCATTGCTCAGTGCCACGTTTCACAACTCAGTATGGTTTTCCTCATTGAAATACCATACCTACATTTCACTACTCAGTATGGGAAATGCCATACCTACGTTTCACAACTCAGTATGGATGATACCATACCTACGTTTCACAACTCAGTATGGTTAATACCATACCTACGTTTCACAACTCAGTATGGATGATACCATACCTATGTTTCACAACTCAGTATGGATAATACCATACCTACGTTTCACAACTCAGTATGGTTAATACCATACCTACGTTTCACACTTTGCCATGGATCAACCATGGTCTTATCCATCAATTCATCACTTTTCACTAGAATGTCATAGCCAAGCTATGGTCTTACATCTTAAACAGGTATCACACCGATGCCATATCCCAGATATGGTATTACACGGAAATCACTTGTTAGTTGTAGCTGGAGCTTCCACTTTTCACTGATTAGGTAGCTGGTGTAACAACCCAATTACGACCCGAATCAGAATGGTGGTTTCAAGACCACGAACCCGAATTTGAGAGATGTTTTACTTATTATTTTAATTCTAATGTTATGTGATTGAGCATATGTTATAACATCGTAGATTAATTCGAATGTTAAATAGATTAATTAGGGTGAAGGATTAAAATGGAATTAGCATGAAATATAACTATTATAGAATTGGAAGGACATAATTAAATGGTTCTCTTGCATGTAGGTACTTGCATGGTAATTTATCCTAAAATGAAGTGTGTGGACGGCATAATGATGGATTTATGTTTTTTTATTATTTGATGTAGTAAGTGGGGTGATGTCATCATAATTTATATGATTAAAATAAGTAAAACACAAAAAGATGATAGAAAAAAAAATTTATCTTTCTTCTTTTGTTCTTCATCCTGCTGAATTTTAACAAGGGAAAAATGGGGAAAAATTTTGCTCTTCATTTCGGTCATTGCATGCTTCTTTGAGGTCAGTAATTGAGTTTGATTTCTAGCAATCTATACATTTTTGAGTTAGTTACCCTACATACTATCCAGCCCATGTAAAAATTTTAGTGTATAAAGCATAATAGAGAATCGACCATGGATGGAAAATCTTGCTTTATTGAGCTTGATGGTGAAATGGCGTGCATGTGTATGAAGTTATTATGTATTGGATAGAAATTTTGAATGAATAGAGTAAGAGGACTTAAATTGTGAAACCCCAAAAGGGAGGATGTAGAATGCTAAATAAGAGAATAATATGGACTTGTAGGAAGCTAAGAAAAATTCGGTTCCTAAGGGTTAAACTCAAATTTTATATGTTTGGTATTTTTTTTTTTAAACAATTAGGTTGATTGAATTTGTATACTATATAATATGCCTAAGAAAATTTGGTGGCAAGTGTATTAATTTTCCCATTGCCGAATGTAATAATGGAAATTGTATAAGTTGACAGATTATAAGTGGTTTCTTGATGATTTAAAATTAATTGTATGAAATGTGTATTTTTAAAATAGTGATACTTTTAGATACAAGATATATTAAATTGAGATATGATATATCCAAAGGAAATTGTTGGTGACTTGATAATGTTTAAGCCGAGTATATATATATAGTCATGGGAGATTAAATCATAAAGTATACATGTATGTATGAGTTTATATGTGAAGTCATGGATATGTTTCGAATGAGTAACAATTCTTGTATTAATGGCTTAAGGTGTGGAATATCAAGGATGAATTGATAATTTGTCTTATATTTGCTTATGGCTAAATCGAATAGAATTGTATTGAATGAGTTCAAATTATATTTGCTTAGATCAAGTTTCTAAGGAAAAGGGGGTGGATAAAGGAAAAGCTAGATTGAACGAGTGATCGAGAAGTAATATCCATTCCATTCGAGGTAAGATTTATGTGATTTGGGTTAAATTGAATCTATTTTATAGATTAGATCGTTATTTATAAGAGAAAGTAGGTATGTTAATTTTTTATTGTGGATTGCTTTGACTTTGTTTGTTCAAATTGATCGAATATGAGGTTGTGTATAATTTGGGGATGATTGCATAAATAGGACACCTTGATCTTGATAATGTAATATCGTATGTGAGAGATTAAGTTGGAAAATGATAGATTTTTTTTTACATTGGTCTATTTGATACATGCTAAGGGCTTGGCGAATGGGTGATAATATGAGATAAATTATCAATGGTGTATGATGGTGTATGTTGTTACATAAGATCGTTAGATTGATTTCGATTATATATGTATGGGAAGTAATGAATAATAGCTTATGAAAGGCACGGACTAAGTTGCGAGTAGGTCATCGAGCACTATGTGAGCGAATTACTAAAGTAATGGCTCTATGTGAGCGATCGTTACGAAGTAATAAATGCTTGGCTCTATGTGAGTGATACGTTACGAGACATGTTAAATGTAACGGCTCTATGTGAGCGATACGTTACGAGAAATGATAAGTGACTCTTTGTGAGCGATACGTTATGAGAAATGATAAATGCTTGACTCTTTGTGAGCGATATGTTACTAGCATTGACAAATGCTTGACTCTATGTGAGCGATCGTTACTAAAGCTTATTTTAAAGGTAAGTAGAAATTTAAAAGAAAATCAATCATGTCTACTAATGTTCTTATGTATGCAGGAAGGTTTAAATCAAGTATAGTATATTTTGTATGAATGGTTAGTTATGAAAAGTTTACAAATTAAAGGTATGTGATATGTGTATTTAATTGTGAATTCTTTGTAAACCGAAATGGGTGGTATGAGATTTGGAACAAAATTTGAAATGTTCATGTATACTATCGACTAGGTGATGGTGATATATGAGGATAGATATAAGTATGTGATGGTAAATGCAATCTGTTTTCTATATGTTATATTCCTCTATTTTTTGAATATACAACTATTCGACAAGAGTATGACAAAAAGAGGGTTTATACATGAGAGTTTCAAATTTACCTATTACCGATGAATTGCTTAAATCTTACTAAGCTTGGAGAGCTTACTTTGTTTTGGTTGCTTGAAATTGTAGATCTTAATCATCAGAGTTGAAGCGTATACTCGGGGATCCCGTTAAAGTCAATCACATTATCGTCCACTTTTGGTATTTTGGTTATTCAAATATTTATAGAAATTTTTGGCATGTATAGGCTTGATCCCTCTTTTTGAGTTAGTTTTGAGTTGATGTATATAAATGCCATGTGAATATGGCTCATAGTTTCATTTTGATTGAACTTGAATCACTTATATGTTAGATAATGCATATTTTGGTATCTTTAGTCTCTAATAAAGTATGTTGGTATTTATGTTTAAGTGTGATTAAGATTTTATAATGATTTGAAGTCTATATTATGAGATGATTCGATCATGCATTTTGTATGTGGTAACTAAATTGTTACATTAATAAGTAAGTAAAAATCTAATTGTGGTAATGTGCATGAGAATAAAGCTTTTATCCTCAAGGTCTTTTAATTGAAGCTAGATGGCAAGACTACTACTGTATACCTATTCGTCTAGGAGAGGTAAATTTACCAAATGAATAGTGATCGTCTCATTGATTGAATTTGTTTAGTTATGTTTAATGACATTAGTAGGTATGAATATATATACTTATTTATACATAGACTAGTAGAGATTGTTTTGAAAATTGTTCATAATAAGAACGTATTACGATTTCTTTTGGTGTTTGGGTTCTTGTGGTGTATTGTAATGCCTGTAGACCTAATTCGGGGTCAGACACGAGGTATGGGTGTTACATTTGATTGGTATCAGAGCTATGATTTAGCCGATTCTCGGAATAACGTAACACGTAAGGGTCTAGCTATACATGCCAAATTTTGTGATAAGATAATGTGATGACTTCTAACCGTTAATTGAAATTATTTCTTTCATATAGTAATGGATCCGGATCCCGAGCAAGCTTTAGCCGATGATGTCGAGAGTGTGACGCCTGTTCCCACCCAAGGAACCGCTCCGGAAGAATCTCGACCTGCTACGAGTGGCCCAGATGAAAGAGTAAAACAGGCCTTTCATAATATGATGAATGATTGGTTTAGTCATTATTTACGGACCACTCCTGCTGTCCACTTGCCTCAAGATCTGAATTTACCCCCAGTAACGCCGGCGGTACCCTCAGTTGCTAATCTTGACAGAGTTACTAAGCCTCCGGTTGACCGTATTAGGAAACACAGAGCTCAAGAATTCAGATCTGAGGATGACGACAATACGGAAAGGGCCAAATTTTGGCTCGATAATACCCTTCGCGTTTTCGATGAATTGTCCTTCACCCCCGATGAATATTTGAAGTGCGCTATATCCTTGTTACGGGATTCTGCCTATTATTGGTGGAACACGCTTGTATCTGTTGTTCCCAAGGAAAGGATTACATGGGACTTTTTTCAAGTCGAATTTTGTAAGAAATATATAAGTCAATGCTTTATCGACTCTAAGCGCAAAGAATTCCTCGAGCTCAAGCAGGGTCACATGACTGTATCTGAATATGAACGTAAATTTGTGCGACTTAGTCGCTATGCTCGCGAGTTCGTTTCGTCCGAAGCTGCTATGTGTCGAAGGTTCGAAGATGGTTTAAACGAAGATATAAAGCTTCTGGTTGGTATTCTGGGGATAAATGAGTTTGTCGTGCTGGTTGAACGGGCTTGTAAAGCTAAGAAACTGGGAAAGGAAAAATAAAAAGCCGAGTTTGATTCAAAAGACACCGGAAGAGGTCTGCAAGTAAATTTTCACAGATGTCTACAAAGAAGTTTAAGAATGGCGGTGGTCGATTCAAGCCTAATCTCGGATTTTTATTCGAGAACGGCCGCCAGTGAGTTCTGGGGCTACATCAGTTGCAAGTGTGGATAATGAGAAATCGAGCAAACCAGAGTGTCGGCAGTGTGGCAGACGACATCACGGAGAGTGTTGGGGTAAATCTATTTCTCACACGTGCTATAAATGTGGCTCACGGGATCATTTTATTCGAGATTGCCCGGAGACCGCTGGAAGGGGCACTGTTCAGAATGCAAAACTGAGCGGCACTATGGCTCGAGGTAGATCATCTCGTTTTGGGGGAGGTAGGAGTGGTGCACAGAGAGGGGCTTCAGATGCGCATATTCGATCAGATGCTTGTGTACCCGCTAGAGCGTACGCCATCCGTGCTAGGGAGGAGGCTTCATCCCGATGTCATTACTGGTATTTTTACTCTCTTTGATACTAATGTAACTGCCCTGATTGATCCCGGCTCGATACACTCTTATATGTGTGAAGCATTAGCGTCCAGTAAGACTCTACCTGTTGAGTCTACTGAGTTTATAATTCGGGTTTCAAACCCGCTGGGTCGGTGGGTATTAGTTGATAAGGTGTGTACTAACTGCCCATTGAAGATTCGAGACATGTGTTTTCCGGCTGATCTGATGCTATTGCCTTTTGATGAGTTCGACATCATTCTTGGTATGGATTGGTTGACAATTCATGATGCGGTAGTCAATTGTAGACGAAAGACTATTGATTTGAGATGCCAGAATAATGAGATAATCAGAGTTGAGTCTTCGGATTTGAGTGGATTACCTACAGTGATATCTTCGATGTCAGCTCAGCGGTATTTGAGGAAGGGTTGTGAAGCCTACCTTACCTGCTTGATTAACGACAAGATAACAGAAAGAAGGATTAAATCGATACCGATTGTTAAAGAATTTTCAGATGTATTTTCGAAGGAATTATCGGGACTGCCTCTAGCCCGAGAGGTAGAGTTTGAGATTGAACTAGTTCCAGGGACCACCCGATTTTGATAGCCCCATATAGAATGGCACCAGCTGAACTAAAAGAATTAAAGGCTCAGTTGCAAGAATTGACGGATAAAGGTTTCGCCAGACCGAGTTATTCTCCTTGGGGTGCGCCCGTATTGTTTGTGAAAAAAACAGAACCTTGAGAATGTGCATTGATTATTGACAGCTCAATAAGGTGACGATAAAGAATAAATATCCGTTGTCACGTATCGACGATTTATTCGATCAACTCAAAGGAACTTCAGTGTTCTCAAAAATCGATTTAAGATCGGGATATTATCAACTACGAGTTAAAGAATCGGATATACCAAAATTGCATTTCGAACGAGATATGGGCACTACGAATTTTTGGTGATGCCGTTTGGGCTCACTAATGCCTCTGCTATTTTCATGGACTTGATGAATCGGGTATTCAGGCCCTATCTAGACCGGTTTGTAGTTGTATTCATAGACGACATACTTCCGTGATGAAATCGAACATGTTGAGCATTTGAGGTTGGTGTTGTAGATTTTACGGGATAATAAACAATTTGCCAAATTCAATAAATATGAGTTTTGGTTGAAAGAAGTCGGCTTTTTGGGGCATGTTATCTCAGCATCGGGTATTCGGGTTGATCTGAATAAAGTATCAGCTATACTTGATTGGAAATCTCCGCGAAATGTTACTGAGGTTCGTAGCTTTTTGGGGCTTATCGGTTATTATAGACGCTTTGTGAAAGGATTCTCTATGATAGCATCCCTGATGACGAAGCTATTACAAAAGGAGGTGAAATTTGATTGGACGGAAATGTGTCAGAAGAGTTTTGATCAATTGAAGGCCCTATTAACGAAAAGCTCGATGCTCGTTCATCAGTCGGAAAGGAATTAAATCGAGTTTAGTGATGCCTCACTTAATGGGCTCGAATGTGTATTGATGCGGGAGGGCAAAGTGGTAGCTTATGCCTCGAGGCAGTTAAAACCATACGAGAGGAACTATCAGACACTACGACCTTGAATTAGCTGCCATAGTCTTTGCTTTGAAGATATGGCGTCACTACCTTTTCGGTGAAAAATGCCATATCTATTCAGATCACAAAAGTCTAAAGTATTTAATGACACAAAAGGATCTAAATTTGAGACAGCGGCGATGGTTAGAATTATTAAAAGACTATGAGCTCGTGATCGATTATCACCCGGGAAAGGCTAACATGGTAACCGATGCACTTAGTCGCAAATCATTATTTGCTCTTTGTGCAATGAACGCTGATTTAGCTATGACCGATGATGGTGTAATCGTTGCAGAATTAAAGGCGAGAAAGTCATTTGTGTCACAGATCCGAGAAGCTCAGGAGCTTGATGATGATTTAAAGGTAAAAAGGAGTCATAGTAGTTCTGAGGCGAATTCAGATTTTCAGATAGATGCTGAAGGATGTTTACGGTTCAAGAATCGAATGTGTATACCTAAGAAAGCTAATTTGATTCGAATGATTTGTGATGAAGCTTATAGTGGTAGATTGACGATTCACCCGGGTAGTACAAAGATGTATAATGACTTGAAACAACATTATTGGTGGCACGGTGTGAAACGAGATATCTCGGATTATGTATCGAAGTGTTTGATATGTCAGTAAGTGAAAGCTGAGCATCAAGTGCCATCGGGACTTCTTCAACCGATTACGATACCTGAGTGGAAATGGGATCGAGTCACCATAGATTTTGTATCGGGATTGCCTCTGATGCCGAGCAAGAAAGATTCGATCTGGGTTATTGTGGATAGATTGACAAAATCAGCTCATTTCATCCCCGTACATACGGATTTCTCACTTGATAAATTGGCTGAGTTGTATGTATCTCAGATCGTACGGTTGCACGGGGTACTCATTTCTATTATTTCATATAGAGACCCAAGGTTTACATCGCGGTTTTGGAAGAAACTACAAGATGCTTTAGGTACTAAGCTACACTTTAGTACCGCTTTTCACCCTCAGTCGGATGGACAATCTGAGCGTATTATTCAAATACTCGAGGACATGTTAAGATGTTGCGTTCTTGAATTTGAAAGTACGTGGGATCGATATTTGCCTCTGATCGAATTTGCTTATAATAATAGCTTTCAGTCGAGCATCAAAATGGCACCTTATGAAGCTTTGTATGGTTGTAAATGTCGTACTCCGTTGTACTGGACTGAATTAGGAGAAAATAAGATTCATGGGGTCGATTTGGTTAAAGAAATCGAGCAAAAGTGGCAATAATTCGTGATAGTTTGAAAGTGGCATCGAATCGTTAGAAGTCTTATGCTGATTTAAAACGCAAGGACATTGAGTTCCAGATAGGTGATCAAGTGTTCCTAAAAGTATCGCCGTGGAAAAAGCTAATGAGATTTGGTCGAATAGGGAAGCTGAGTCCGCAATTCATTGGGCCGTATGAAGTTATCGAGCGGATTGGACCCGTTGCTTATAGACTTAGGTTACCTTCTGAGTTGGAAAAAATTCACAATGTCTTTCACGTATCGATGCTTCGACGATACCGATTCAACCCTTCTCATGTGATCAGTCCTTCAGAAATTGAAATCCAGCCCGATTTAACGTATGAGGAGGAACCAATTCGTATCTTGACTAGTGAAGTGAAAGAACTGCGACATAAAAAGATATTGTTGGTTAAAGTGTTATAGTGTAAGCACAGAATCGAGGAAGCTACATGGGAAACCGAAGAATCAATGAAAGAACGTTACCCGCACCTATTCACGGGTAAGATTTTCGAGGACAAAAATTTTTTAAAAGGGGGGGAGTTGTAACAACCCAATTACGACCCGAATAGGAAAGGTGATTTCGGGACCACGAACCCTAATTTGAGAGATGTTTTACTTATTATTTTAATTCTAATGTTGTGTGATTGAGAATATGTTATAACATCGTAGATTAATTCGAATGTTAAATAGATTAATTAGGGTGAAGGATTAAAATGGAATAAGGATGAAAGATAACTATTATAGAATTGGAAGGACATAATTAAATGGTTCTCTTGCATGTAGGTACTTGCATGATAATTTGTCCTAAAATGAAGTGTGTGGACGGCATAATGATGGCTTTATGTTTTTTTTATTATTTGATGTAGTAAGTGGGGTGATGTCATCATAATTTATATGATTAAAATAAGTAAAACACAAAAAGATGATAGAAAAAAAATTCATCTTTCTTCTTTTGTTCTTCATCCTGCCGAATTTTAACAAGGAAAAAATGGGGAAAAATTTTGCTCTTCATTTCGGTCATTGCATGCTTCTTTGAGGTCAGTAATTGAGTTTGATTTCTAGCAATCTATACATTTTTTAGTTAGTTACCCTACATACTATCCAGCCCATGTAAAAATTTTAGTGTATAAAGCATAATAAAAAATCGACCATGGATGGAAAATCTTGCTTTGTTGAGCTTGATGGTGAAATGGCGTGCATGTGTATGAAGTTATTATGTATTGGATAGAAATTTTGAATGACTAGAGTAAGAGGACTTAAATTGTGAAAACTCAAAAGGGAGGGTGTAGAATGCTAAATAAGAGAATAATATGGACTTGTAGGAAGCTAAGAAAAATTCGGTTCCTAAGGGTTAAACTCAAATTTTATATGTTTGGTATTTTTTTTTTAAGCAATTAGGTTGATTGAATTTGTATACTATATAATATGCCTAAGAAAATTTGGTGGCAAGTGTATTAATTTTCCCATTGCCGAATGTAATAATGGAAATTGTATAAGTTGATGATTATAAGTGGTTTCTTGATGATTTAAAATTAATTGTATGAAATGTGTATTTTAAAATAGTGATACTTTTAGATACAAGATATATTAAATTGAGATATGATATATCCAAAGGAAATTGTTGGTGACTTGATAATGTTTAAGTTTAGTATATATATATATAGTCATGGGAGATTAAATCATAAAGTATACATGTATGTATGAGTTTATATGTAAAGTCATGGACATGTTTCGAATGAGTAACAATTCTTGTATTAATGGCTTAAGGTGTGGAATATCAAGGATGAATTGATAATTTGTCTTATATTTGCTTATGGCTAAATCGAATAGAATTGTATTGAATGAGTTCAAATTATATTTGCTTAGATCAAGTTTCTAAGGAAAAAAGGGTGGATAAAGGAAAAGCTAGATTGAACGAGTGATCGAGAAGTAATATCCATTCCATTCGAGGTAAGGTTTATGCGATTTGGGTTAAATTGAATCTATTTTATAGATTAGATCGTTATTTATAAGAGAAAGTAGGTATGTTAATTTTTCATTGTGGATTGCTTTGACTTTGTTTGTTCAAATTGATCGAATATGAGGTTGTGTATAATTTGGGGATGATTACATAAATAGGACACCTTGATATTGATAATGTAATATACATATGTGAGAGATTAAGTTGGAAAATGATGGATTTTTTTTTTTTTTTTGCATTGGTTGATTTGATACATGCTAAGGGCTTGGCCGAATGGGTGATAATATGAGATAAATTATCAATGGTGTATAATGGTGTATGTTGTTAGATGAGATGCGTTAGATTGATTTCCATTTATATATGTATGGGAAGTAATGAATAATAGCTTATGAAAGGCACGGACTAAGTTGCGAGTAGGTCACTGAGCACTATGTGAGCGAATTACTAAAGCAACGGCTCTATGTGAGCGATACGTTACGAGAAGTAATAAGTAACGGCTCTATGTGAGTGATACGTTACGACACGTGTTAAGTAACGGCTCTATGTGAGCGATACGTTACGAGAAATGATAAGTAACGGCTCTTTGTGAGCGATACGTTACGAGAAATGATAAGTAACGGCTCTTTGTGAGCGATACGTTACTAGCAGTGACAAGTAACGGCTCTATGTGAGCGATACATTACTAAAGCTTATTTTAAAGGTAAGTAGAAATTTAAAAGAAAATCAATCATGTCTACTAATGTTCTTATGTATGCAGGAAGGTTTAAATCAAGTATAGTATATTTTGTATGAATGGTTAGTTATGAAAAGTTTACAAATTAAAGGTATGTGATATGTGTATTTAATTGTGAATTCTTTGTAAACCGAAATGGGTGGTATGAGATTTGGAACAAAATTTGAAATGTTCATGTATACTATCGACTAGGTGATGGTGATATATGAGGATAGATATATGTATGTGATGGTAAATGCAATCCGTTTTCTATATGTTATATTCCTTTATTTTTTGAATATACAACTATTCGACAAGAGTATGACAAAAAGAGGGTTTATACATGAGAGTTTCAAATTTACCTATTGCCGATGAATTGCTTAAATCTTACTAAGCTTGGAGAGCTTACTTTGTTTTGGTTGTTTGAAATTGTAGATCTTAATCATCGGAGTTGAAGCGTATACTCGGGGATCCTGTCAAAGTCAATCACATTATCGTCCACTTTTGGTATTTTGGTTATTCAAAATTTATAGAAATTTTTGGCATGTATAAACTTGATCCTCTTTTGAGTTAGTTTTGAGTTGATGTATATAAATGCCATGTGAATATGGCTCATAGTTTCATTTGATTGAACTTGAATCACTTATATGTTAGATAATGCATGTTTTGGTATCTTTAGTCTCTAATAAAGTATGTTGGTATTTATGTTTAAGTGTGATTAAGATTTTATAATGATTTGAAGTCTATATTATGAGATGATTCGATCATGCATTTTGTATGTGGTAACTAAATTGTTACATTAATGAGTAAGTAAAAATCTAATTGTGGTAATGTGCATGAGAATAAAGCTTTTATCCTCAAGGTCTTTTAATTGAAGCTAGATGGCAAGACTACTACTGTATACCTATTCGTCTAGGAGTAGGAGAGGTAAATTTATCAAATGAATAGTGATCGTCCCATTGATTGAATTTGTTTAGTTATGTTTAATGACATTAGTTGGTACGAATATATATACTTATTTATGCATAGACTAGTAGAGATTGTTTTGGAAATTGTTCATAATAAGAACGTATTACGATTTCTTTTGGTTTTTGGGTTCTTGTGGTGTATTGTAATGCCCGTAAACCTAATCCGGGGTCGGATACGAGGTATGGGTGTTACAGCTGGAGCTACCACTTTTCACTTGATCAGGTAGCCGGAGCTACCACTTATCACTTTCACTTGTCCTTTATCAGATAAGTGTAGCTGAAGCTATCACTTATTACTTGTTGCCATGGTTTAACCATGGTTTTTTCTGTCAATTCATCTTGTCACTAAACTGAAGTGCTCAATTTGATCATTTATTCAATTTTCATGCTTTTACATTATTCACAATTTTTCATCAATACATATGAAATAACACATCATGAAGTTCATAAAATTAACAAATGATCACCAAAATTTATCCATATAAACTCACAAGTTCAATTTTTGTATTATAACGATAATCATAATTTCATAATAAATATTCCAAATAAAATATTATATCATTTCTAAATCAACATTTATCAATTATAATCGGGCATGTGATTAATTTATACACAAGTCGTTCATATATTATTCCTCCTCCTCTCCATCCACATCCTTAGTATAAATAACACACTTGTAAGTAACATTATCTATAATTTTTTACTATTTATTTATGTGAATATTCAAGCTGTCCATCCGTGTCATAGTCACTAAATTATTTTTATCTTGAGCTAAAGAACTCCAAATTAAGATCCTCTAATTTTCAATGAAACTAGACTCACATATCTTCTTACCATAAAATTTTCAGAATTTTTGCTGTAGCTAATAAATACAGTTTATTCTTTAAAGTTACCCTTGTTCTGCTGTCAGACAGTTCCGACCCTTCTTCACTAAAAATTAATTATCTCTTCATACAGGATTCATATGATGTTCCTGTTTGTTTCTATTGAAAATAGACTCATTCAGGATATTAAAATATAAATTTAAGACCCTAATTATTTTTTATATTGCTTACATCATTTGTTCTATAAGAAACTAGGCTCAATAAGCTTTAATTCTATATTTTATTCATCCTCTAATTTGATTTCTACAATTTTTGGTGATTTTTCAAAGTTAGGCTACTGCTGCTGTCCAAAACCGTTTTAGTGCAAAGTGTTGATTTCTATTTTACCCTAAATTTTACAGTTTATACAATTCAGTCCTTGTCCAATTAACCCCTCAATTGGGCTAATTTTTCTCAATTAATACTTTATTCTATCACTTTAAACTACTTCATAGTCCTTAAAAATCAGAAATTTAGCATTAGACCTTAATTCTAAACTCTTTCACAATTAGGTCCTAAAACCAATTTCCATCAATTTTACTTGATAAAATCATCATATATCAAAATTAAAGCTTCAATTTTATGTTTATTCATCATATTATTCCAGCACTCATCCATAGAAACTTTAAAAATTAGCCATAGAATCAAAAACTAATGACATAGTAAATTGGACCCAATTGTAAAAGTCCAAAAACATAGAAATTTCAATAAGAAAGTAAGAATTAAACTTACATGAAGCTAGAGTATGAAAACCATCTTGAACCCTCTTCCATGGTTGTTTTTAAGCTGATGAAAATGAAGAGAAATGAAGAGAATTCTAGATATTCCAATTTGGTCCCATTTTTATTTAACTAATTTTGGTAATTTTCCAATTTTGCCCTCATTTCACCCATTTCCTGATTTTTCTCAGCTATTGCTGCCCAAAATATCTTCTTTAGGCTTTTTTCACTTTAGGTCCTTCCTCATTTGACAATTGAGCTATTTAATCCTTCTAGCAACTTTTACACATTTTTCAATTTAGTCCTTTTTATTTAATTAACCACCCTAATGTCAAAATTTTCTAACGAAATTTTAACACTACCTTATTGGCACTCCGTAAATATTCATAAAAATATTTATGGCTCGGTTTGTAACACTGAGATCTCGACACCTATTTTTCTCAATTTCTTGACCAAATAAATATTTATAAAATACAATTTACTATTTCAAAAATATTTTAAAAGCTACAGTTGGCTCAAAAATATTAAATAATATAATCTATGAATTTATTTTTCAGATTCAGTGGTCTCGAACCACTATTTTCGACATCACTGAAATTTGGGCTGTTACAAGTATAGTTTGGAAATTTCATGACTTGATTATTAGGTTGAAATGACATTGAAATGTTTAGGTTTAATTGATGAATAAGTGTTGTTTATCATGTAAGATGTTGAATTTGAAAGTCTAAGCTTGTTTAGCATGATTTGGTAAGTTTTCAATCAAGTAAATGTGATGATTTGTGAACATATTGAAGGGTTGTTGTTGGAAGCTTTGAAATAGGTACCAAATGGTCTATTTTTACCAAAAATAGGGGCCACGTCCTAACAACCAACCTTTCTTGTTGCGACGTCGGTTGATAGTAAGTGACGTCATGACGCCGAGTGGCCTGAGGTTGCAATGTGACATACTGTTTTGGCGATTTCACAATGTTGGCCATGAATTTTTAAAACTTTGCAATTTGGTCCTATTTTATGCTCGGATTGACAAAAGAGCTTTCGTAAGCTTGATTTAGACTTGGAATTAATTGTTTAACGTTATTTATTTAATGACCCAAAATTCACGGGCATTGAAAAAATGTGTTATCGGGCCTTCGTTTTAGTAAAAATGTGTTTAATTAGGTTTTGATTAGGTAAATTTGTCTTAATTAGGAAAAAAGATTAAATTGTAATTGGGGTAAAAGTTTAATTATAGATTAAAGAAAAGCTAAAGGGACTAAAAAGGAAAATAAGCCAATTGCAAAGATTGAGGCGGTTTAAGTGTAAAATATCAAAGATAGTTTTTTAGTTAAAATATGAATATTATATATTTTTTAATAAATAAGTATACAATAAATTTATTATATTATATTATATTATTATATAAAATAAATAAAAATTTTGACAATTGTATGGTGATGATAATATACATGTGTAATAAGTACATGTATACACTTGTAAAATATATATTTACTTATTGTTTAAGAAATTATTATATTATATTATTATAATATTATATTAATTAAATAATAAACAAAACACATAAAATGGAAAAGAATGAACAAAGAAACAGAGAAGCAAATGAATTAGGGAGAAAGAAAGAAGAGAAGAAAAGAAAAGGAAAAATTAGGGTTTTAAGGCTTCAAGTTTAAATTGGTAAGTCAATTTAGTCCATTTTCTTATAATTTTGATGTTTTAGAATCTTAGAACAAAGTATCATTGGATTTATGTTGAAATTTTGTTAGTTGATAGATTTTTAGACATAGTTCATTATAGGAAAATTGATGAATTAGGGATTTATTTGATAGAATATCTAGTTAGAATTAGTTAAAGGATTAAATTGTAAAATAAGTTATAAGTTTTGTGCTAGAGGACTAAATTGCAAAAATTTTAAAATTAAGAATTTATGATGAAAATTAGTTGGTTAAGTTTAAGTTTAGTAGGAAATTGAATGGAAATAAAGCATGAATTGTGATAGGAGTATAAATGAATTAAGTTAGGACTAAATTTGGAATTATAGTAAAAGTTGAGTAGGAAATTCAAGTATTAGATATAAATTGGTATTGTATTAATAATTGTAAATTATTTTGATTTTCGTAGCTAACGTTGTGCCAGAGATATGCCAAAAAGGGGAAAGAGAAAGCAGACGGGGAGTAACTCGGGAAAATTCTGGTTTGTATTACTATAATTTAAAATTATTTATTATCAATTGTTAAATTTTAATTAAAGTACTTGGTAAGTGAAATTGAGGTGAGTATGAATATTGCATTGAATAAAAGTGATTGTAATCATGAATATGTATGAATATATGAATTGTATATTGATTGGAAAAGTGAATCGAATTGAATTGAATCGAAGTGGAATTATCTGAAATGTGTATTGATTAGATATTGTAAAGTGATACATATACCCTATTAACTAGTCGGGTGAGGTCGGATATAGTTGGCATGCCATAGGATTAGAAGTGTTAAAGGATACTTCGACCTCGAGTCGATGAGACACTGGGTGTCACTATATTACTTCGGATAGATTCGATGAGGTACTGGGTACCAACTTACTTCAGTTTGGCCGATGAGACACTGGGTGTCAACTATTGTTTCGAACTATCCGATGAGGCACTAAGTGCCATTCTGGTGTGTTTGGTTGGATCCATGTATTCGCCAAAGTCCGAGTCTTGTTAATAGGGGCAAATAAATGAAATAGCAAAAATTGAATGAAAATGATCGACTTTTTTCATGAAATGGAAAGTGAATTTGTTACAGCCCGATTTAGACCCTAGTCGGAATAGTGGTTTTGAGACCACAAATTCGAGGTCGAATAATAATTTAATATTATTTTTAGTGTTTATAGTATGTGATAAAGCATGTGTGAAAATTTTGTGTGAAATTTTATCGTTTGTGTGCCGAATTGTGAAAAATGACTTAATCGCATAAAATGCAAAAGCTGTGTGCTAATTGTTAATGTGCTTAATTGTCATGGCTTATTAAATGGGAAGTCCTTATGTTGATAATAGACCATTGATGGTAGGAATGGACATAAATGGTCTAATATTTGATGGTTAAATGGTTTATTAATTAAGGATAAAGTGGTAAAATGACAATTAAGTTAAAATTAATTATAATAAAACATGAACTAGTAGAATTAGAGTTCATCTTCTACCGAAAATTCAAAGAAAAATAAAAGAAAAAGAACTAGTTAGGTTCGGCAAGCTCAAGCTTCAATTGGTATGTGTATTTAATTCGGTTTTTGATGATTTCTATGTTTTTGTGATCGTTGCTTAGCATACTATCAAGCCCATGTCTTAATTTTAGAAATTGATGATAATTTTGAGTTATGCCATTGGTGATTTGGTGAGCTTTGTGATAGCTAATGATGAAATATGAAAGATTTGTGTTAGATTAACATATTTGTCTTTGAATTTATGATGAATTTGACTATTTTGGGCTAAATTGTGAAAATGAGAAATTGAGGTACTAAAATGCGAAATAAATGAAATATGTGGGCTTATATGAGCTAGGGGGAATTCGGCTAGGCATGTGTGTAATGAAATTATGAGTATTTTGTGATTTTATGAAATAGGGACTAAAATGTCAAAATATGCAAATTTGAGGGCTAAAATGTAAAATGCTTTAACTATGTGTTGTGGATTGTTTTGGATGAAAATGTGATTGAATGAGCTGAGTTTAATATTATATAGATCAAGAAAAGAGAGATTCGGATCGAGATCAAGGCAAAGACAAAGTGCTCGATTGATCGACTAGTATCGTTATTTCGACGTCCGAGGTAAGTTCGTGTATAATACGAATTGTTTAAATTATGTTCACATGTTATGCAATGAATGGAACTGTTGTTGTTGAGTTAGTAATGCGAAATGTGAGTTTGAAGAGATGTGGCACTAAGCGTGCGTATATAGAACCAATACAGTGATGAACGACACTATGTGTGCGATATAAAGAAAGCACTGACTATGTTAGTCGGCACTGTATGTGCGATACCGAGTCAAATTCGGTTTAATGTAAAGGCACTAAGTGTGCGATGATATTCAAGCTTCGGCTAAGTAATTGGCTCTAAGTGTGCGAGTAAACAGAATGGTTAGAGAAGATCGAACGAATTATGACATTGAGCATTATGTGGTATACGTGATGGTACAGGTATGTACGGAACCTATGTGGTTGATTATTTCGTATATGAAACAAATGATTGATTATGTGAATTAAGTTTGTGTTGCCCACGGGTCAAGCACACAGGCGTGTCTTGTGGCCGTGTGGACAAGTCAGTATCTATGCCCTGTTTTGCCACGGCTTGGACACACGGGTGTGTCTAATATCGTGAGAGGCACACGGCCTACCCACACGGGCGTGTGACCTCTGCAACATTGAAAAATGTTTGATTTTCGAAAAAAATTTGTATGTGCTCGGTTTAGTCCCGACCCCTTCCTAATGCAAGTTTAAGGTTTCGTAGACCTTTTAAAGGGACTCTATGTATATGATTTGCCATGATATGATGATGATGTATTTATGATTGAGAAATAATTGTAAATGTTTCGTTAAGTCCGGTAATGCTCTTTAACCCTAGATCGGCGATGGTTACGGGTTAGGGGTGTTACAGAATTTAAATTGAGAAATGAGAATGAAAAGAATGAATCAAATATTCATGAAGAGATTGATGTTCAAATAAGATGTTATATGATATTAAATTGATGAATAGCCAAATTGAGTTGCTATTGTTGATAAATGAAAGTTAAGAATAAATTAGTTTATTTATGAATGAATTGTTATATAATTTGATATGTTTATTTGTTATTTTAATTAAATAATTTAAATTATAGTAATACCACTGAGTATATCCATACTCAGCGTACGGTTGTTTTCCGTGTGCAGGTTAGTAGAAGTCAAACAATTCAGTCCAGCATCCAGAACCGATCTTGACTTCAGAAACTTGGTGATGTATATTTCTTTTGGTAAATGTGCCATGTACCTATGTTAAGTATATAGGTCAATGTAGTTTTGGTTGTGTATCTTAATATATATATATATAATGTTTTGAAATTGGTTATGAGGAATGATAAGTCATTAATATAACACATTTGGTACTAAATTTGGATTGAATTTGAATGAAGTTTTCTAAGTTTACTTTGATAGATACATATGAATGATTATTTAGTAAGTTTTAAAGATTAATTTTTTTATATAATTTAGGTGTATTTATAAATAAATTTTATTGGTTGTGATATTGGTTTCAGATTGATTGCGTTGTAAGGCGTGTGAGCCTTGTACTTAGGAAGAATTTTGGAATTTCACGAAAAAGTTTTCGAGCACTCAAATTGGTCCCGATACACTTCTAACGCGTATTTTGGGCTTTGAGGGTCCATTAAAGGGACACTATTAATATTTTATATATGTATGTTATTTATTTGTATGATGTTCGTAATTTGTCTGAAAGGTCAGGTAATGCTCCGTAACCCTATTTCGGCGACGGTTTAGGGTTAGGGGGTGTTACAAATTGAATGTGATTGACACTTAATTGCACGTGTGAATGATTATTTACTGTGATTTTAACTATAGTTACTCTGACAACAAATGTGGCATCTTATAGCTCGGACTCGATGATCAGGTCGGACGAGGGGTGTCATAGCTATATAGGTCCCCAAGCATTTTTCTAAATTAAAAACTCAATAGCAGTTGAACTTTTACAATTTAGTCCATGAGTTTTAATTAACTATTTTCTCGGATAATTTACTTAACCGATCATTTTCATATTTTCATATGAACTTCGTAAATATTCTTATTTTTTTATTTATGGACTCGGTTTATGGAAATAAAGTTTTGAAATGCGTTTTTCGACAACACTAGATATTGAGCCGTTATATCTACAATAGTAAACATAAAAAAAAAAGAACTACTATAATGTAAACATTGAGAAATGTAAAGATAAATATATATAAAATTCAACAAATAAAAAAACATATAAATCATTAAATGTTAAAATGAGAATAATATAAATATAAATTTTAATATTTTAAAAATAATATAGACAAACCAAAAATTAATTTGAGTTAAAATTTACAAATATTAGCGAATTTAACAAAATTAAGACTCATATTTTAGTCCAAACTGAATTTAAATAAAAATAAAATATATTAATATAATATTTAGTTGTACCCCAACCCCAATCTAACCATGGATACCTCTAATTGCATACCTCGGGATTTCACTAGTAGTTTGAACTTAATTGTTCTTAATATAGACAAATAGATGCGTGAGAAATCAAACCTAACAGCATGATCCAAATGCCGAGAACATAGACTTGGAAGCCGAAAACATAAATCACTAAAAGAAAAGGAGGAAAATCGATTTAAGAAACGAAGGGAAAAATAATACAACATTTTGATAATTACGTTCCTAAGATGACGTATTATGGGTTTAATTTTAACAAAAGGAAAATTTAAATTATGGATTTTTCAGATATTTTAAGAATTTTTAAAGAATTATTATGAAAAAAATTAAAAGTATTAAAATGATTCTTTAGGGATGAAATTAATTATTAATCATTAAAATTAACTTATTATTTTATAATTTCAAATAATTAGAATGTAACAATTTGATAATTTAAATGATTATTATATAATATTTGAGTGATTTTAATAATGATTTACGGAATTTACCCTTAAATTATGTGATAATTAATTTAATATTTAATGTGCCACATTTTTATGTTGATGAACATATTTGTGCCATTTCTTAGAAATATGGGCACCAAAGAACTATTATGTTTTTTATGATTTAAGTATACAACCTCTAAATTTTTCTCTAAACCCAAACCTCAGAATCAGGAAATTCTTCATTTTCGCATTGGCGCCTGTCATTCTCTCTCTATCTGCACTCAAATTTCCCTGTCAACTTCTCTTGGAAGTTACTCAAAATCACAAGCCATGGATGACGACGCGCCTCTAGCCTCCGAAATCACCACTCGCCATTTGGTATTTCTCTACTCCCCGTCACTGTCTCTTTCTCCGCTTGTAATTTCCGTTCGTTTAGTATATCAACTAACCTAATTTTGGTGAAATTTGTGTGCACAGAAGAAGGCTAGGGTTCATGCTCTAGACGGTGGAGATGAGCCCAGCAAGGGAAACGGTAATGATAGGGAGAATCAAGAAAGGAGCAGCGACGGCAGTGATAGAAGTCCCAACCCAGGGGAAAGGGAGGGTTCACCAGATGATTTTGAAGAAATTCGTCCCAAAACTAAGCGACCTCGACCTGCTGAGGGGACTTCTGATGTCCCCAACAGATCTGAAGAGAGATTAATTGGTAATTGACTTCGAAATTTCTTTTGTTTTGGAATATTTTAATCTATATGCCCATATTGGAGATTTTTAGAGTTATGAATGAAGCTTCATTATCTCAGTTTTTGTTGGCTCTACATGTTTTGCATATTTCACTATTTTTTCCATAATATTCCTCCATTTAAGTACTATATTACAGTATAGTGTCTTCCTATGAAGAGTGTTTTCCTTGTGGCTATTTGGCCTACATCTTTTAATTTAGGGATGTGCCTATTAATATTTTTGTTTGGATGTGATTTTCATCAGAGGTTATCAAAGGTAATGGTAAACATATTTCTCAAGCTGTCAAGCAGTGGGTCGAGCGATACGAGAAGAATCCGAAACCTGCTATGGTTGAACTCTTAATAATGCTTTTTGAGGTAATTCTTGTAGAATTACGAGTAATGCTCATTAGAGAGTGGAAAACAAATAAAATAGTGAAATTCCTGACAGAGTACCTACTACCGACAATATTGGTTTACAACCTTATTGGAAAATTCTCACCTGACCCTGATACTTCTTAGTTCTCTGAATAACTAAATCGCATCATTTGGATTTTTCAACTGCATGCCTTTTTCTCAGTTTGGAGTTTTTGACTGAAACTAATATTTATGATTCCACAGGCATGCGGGGCAAAGTATTACATCAGGGAAGAGTATCTGGATGAGACTGATGTTGATGATGTTGTGGTTGCTCTTGTCAACCTTGCTAGAAAAGTATCCTGTCCATATATATATATATATATTTGTTTATGTAATGTTTCCCATTTTCCCTCTGTGGAGGGAGGGGGATCAGTTTTTTTTACGGAGGTTCACTGATAACAACCTGATATAGTAGCAGTATACTTTTCTGTAGCTGTAATCTGTGTAAAATGCACATATTAAGGGCTCTGTTTTCCAGAAACTTTTATGACTAGAATATTTTTATCTGCTTAATTTAGGTTCAAAAATTTCCAGAATACCTCTATATAAATCATTTTCAGTTTTAAAAGCATATCCTTATTCCGTTGTTTCTTTAACTCCGCATTGGTTAAAAGTATATAATAGTTCATAGCCATCTTTTTCAAAACAACTTAATAACTCATTTTGAGTTCTAGCATCCGAACTTTCAATGTAATGTATTGGCTTAACTATGAACTTCAGGGGGAAATTGAAGATTATCAGGGTTCAAAAAAGAAGGAATTCAAGAATTTCAAGGAGAATCTTGTTTCATTCTGGGACACTTTGGTTATTGAGTGCCAGAATGGGCCTTTGTTTGATAAAGATTTGTTTGACAAGTGTATGGATTATATAATTGCACTGTCGTGGTAAGTACATTACCATTGTGAGTATTTTTCTTTTGTGCCGCATTATAAGGTGACTTATTATTATATATTTTTGCCTGGTATTGACACTGAGCAGCACACCACCAAGAGTTTATCGTCTAGTTGCTTCCCTGATGGGTCTCCAGCTAGTCACATCTTTCATTTCTGTTGCAAAGAGGCTTGCTGTACAGCGTGATACTACTCAAAGACAGTTAAATGCTGAAAGGAAGAAAAGAGTTGACGGACCTCGTGTGGAGTCACTAAATAACAGGTTATCAGCAACTCATGAGCAGAAACTTGTAATAGATGAGATGATGCGCAAAATCTTCACTGGGTAGGGCTTTTATTTATTTTATTTTTAATAAATTTAATTATCACTTGATAAATTCATGTTTGATAACAAATTTCTTTTGTATCTAACATGTTCCATATTATGCTTTTTGAAGGTTGTTTGTGCATCGATATAGAGATGTTGATCCTAATATTCGAATGTCATGCATACAGTCGCTGGGTGTTTGGATTTTGTCATATCCTACATTGTTCTTGCAGGATCTATACTTAAAGTATCTTGGATGGACTCTAAATGACAAAGTACAATTTGCTATTTGAGTTATAGGTTCATACTTGATTTTATTCTCACTACATTCTTCATAATACAATGTTATTGTTTTTGAAGAGTGCTGGAGTAAGAAAAGCTGCTGTCCTTGCATTACAAAATCTCTATCAGGTGGAGGATAATGTGCCCACTCTTAGTCTTTTTACTGAAAGGTTTTCTAACCGGATGATTGAGCTTGCTGATGATGTTGATGTTTCTGTGGCTGTATGTGCCATAGGGCTTGTAAAACAATTACTTAGGTAACCTACATATTTGCTTTTAATATTTTTCCTGGATTTTATTGCTAATTCTATTATGGAGATGTCTGTCCACTGAAATTGAATCTTTCTGTGTTTTGCAGGCATCAGCTTATACCTGATGATGATTTGGGTCCTTTGTATGATCTACTCATTGATGATCCACCAGAAATCAGGCGTGCAATAGGAGAATTAGTATATGACCACTTAATTGCGCAAAAATTTAATAGTTCCCAACCTGGCCCAAAAGGTTTTTGTTCATCTTTAGATTTAAATATCCATTGTTGACAAATGATTGTATCAATTGCTGCTCATTCTTAAACGTCCTTCCTTTCTAGGCAATGAGAGTGAGATTCATCTTGGAAGAATGTTGCAGATATTACGGGAGTTTTCAACGGATCCCATTTTAAGTATATATGTTATCGATGATGTCTGGGAGTACATGAAGGCCATGAAGGTACGTTATAATTTTCCTAAAATTTGGGACAGGGAGAATGAGGTATTAGGAGGAAGGTTTGTACTCATGTTACTTGGAATTGGGTTTGAGTATCGGAACTGGGTATGTTCAATTTTTTCTAAGCTTTTCCATGTGTTTGAAGAGTCCTTGGAGGTCATATCCTCTATTCATATCCAGATATGCGTATGACTCTTTTGTTGGACACATGTGCTTCAAGAAAAATGAAGAGTTGTAGCAACATAGGTTCAAACCTACTTAATTGAGTGATGGGCAGGGGCGAAGCCAGAAATTTTTTTGGGGGAATTAAATTGTATATTTTTACGATAGTAAAATGCAATTTCACCATTTTAATATCTATATATTTATAATTTTAAAGGATTAAATCAAAATTTTATCATTTTAGGGGCCAAAATTAAATTGTATATTTTTACGATAGTAAAATGCAATTTCACCATTTTAATATCTATATCTTTATGACTTTTAAAAGATTAAATTAAATTTTTATCATTTTTAGCGGCCGGGGGTAAAGTGCAATTTTAGCTTTGCTAGTTTAAATTTTTATAAATTTGCTGGATAGTGGAGGCATAGGCACAAAATGGAAAATATTGATTTCCTAAGGTTGGGTATGAGAAGGAATAAAGCCTGTTGGGTAGTCTATTTGTTGCCTAGAGTGTTTATGAGGAAGAAAAATGGAAGTAATGCTTATAATTTAACAAAGAACTCGAAAGTTTCATCTGTACAAATTTATATGTTTCAAGGATATTTTTTGTCCTTCTGGTGCATGTGAATGTTTGAGGTATCCTATTTTGATATTTTAAAATGCCAAGTTTTTCTGATTGTTATTTTGGTGAAAAACTAGTTAGATGGAATATTTTCGGAGTGTACTTACAGATTTTGCTTCCATCCCCACCTCTATAAATCTGGCCTACATGCTTCTGAGGAACAACTGCATATAACTTTAAAGCCATTGATATTCCATAATTATATACCATCTATCATAGTTAATTTTGCAATTTGGCTTTTGCTTACAGGATTGGAAGTGTATCATCTCCATGCTTTTGGATGAGAATCCATTAATAGAGCTAACAGATGAAGACGCAACAAACCTGACTAGGCTTCTTTTTGCTTCTGTCAGAAAGGCTGTTGGAGAGAGGATTGTTCCTGCTTCTGATAATCGGAAACAATATTTTAGTAAAGCTCAAAAAGTATCTGATTTCTTTGTTTCATATTTCTTGTTCTGATTCCTTACCTCATATAAGGATTTATTTACAATATTATGTTCTTATTTTGCATTTTTAGTTGGTGATTTCTCTGCTCTGTATTGCCACTCATGAAGAAGACTAAAACTCAAACCATCTTTTTTCTTAAATATTAGGAAGCAATTGAAAACAATAGGCGGGATTTAACTATTGCCATGATGAAGAACTACCCATTACTTCTACGTAAATTCATGGCTGACAAGGCAAAAATTTCATCATTGGTTGAGATTATAGTATATATGAACCTTGAGTTTTATTCTCTGAAGAGACAGGAGCAGGTAGGTGATAAAGTTTTCTTGTTAGAGTCTAACAATTAAACACCAACTGATGTGCTTTTCCTTTCAGAATTTCAGAGCTACTCTTCTGCTCATCAAAGATGCATTTTTCAAGCATGGTGAGAAGGATGCATTGAGATCTTGTGTAAAGGCTATTAAATTCTGTTCCACTGAGAGTAGAGGAGAGCTGCAAGATTTTGCTCGTAACAAACTAAAGGAGCTTGAGGATGAGCTTCTTGATAAGCTTAAATCTGCAACTAAAGAAGTGATCGTATGTGTTTCCATCTGAACCTTTTGTTCTTGGTTGTGGCCTTGATCACTAAATGTTTAAGGCTGACATCTTTTAAATTTGCAGGATGGAGAGGATGAGTATTCTCTTCTTGTGAATTTAAAAAGATTGTACGAGCTTCAATTGTCAAGGCCGATATCAATTGATGAACTCTATGGAGATAGTATCACAATCTTGCACAGCTTCAGAAATTTGGATGATGAAGTAAGTTGGATGAGAAAAATTTAAAAATGTTTTGTTTTTTATGTCCATTGCATTTGTTCTTAATTACTTCTCATTCTCATTTAGGTTGTTAGTTTTCTGCTGCTGAATATGTACTTGGATGTAGCCTGGTCTCTGCACTCTATTATAAACAGTGAAACTGTCTCTGAAGGATCCTTATCGTATCTCCTGTCTAAACGTGATACCTTGTTGGAGGAACTTGAGTATTTTCTTAATGCTCCTCCTGAAGTTGGGGAAGGGAGCAAATCAGGAAATCAGCTAGCCTGCAGGGTAATCTTTTTTCCTTAATAGATGAATATAAAAAAATCCCTGAGATTGTTTTCTCTAATTAAGTTTATGTAATGACCCAGGTTTGTACTATATTAGCAGATGTCTGGTGTCTGTTTAGGAAGACAAATTTTTCATCGACAAAGCTTGAAACATTAGGATATTGTCCTGATGTTTCTATACTTCAGAAGTTCTGGACCCTTTGTGAGAAGCAGCTGAAAATTTCAGGTGGTAAATTCTTTCTTTTCTTTTTCTGAGCTCAAGCTTTGAAATACTTAACATGCTACTATTGGGGGAATCACCTTCTGGTTGAACCAATTGGAGCCAAGTAACCTTTATGTGCTTTCTGCATATTGAATTCATTCAAATTTCACACTGCTGTTAATTTGCAAATTTTAGTTAAGCCTTGCATGTATATATTCAGATGACACAGAAGATGAAGATGTTAACAAAGAGTATATAGAGGAGACAAATAGAGATGCAGTCATGATTGCTGCTGCAAAGTTGATTGCTAGTGATACAATCCCAAAGGTACCTGTACGCTACAGAATTTGATGTCTATTTCTTGCTTTCTAGGCAATTTTTTTTCTTGTTTCAAATTATTGTTATCTCTGAAGTCTGCTTAAAATTTTGCTTGCAATACCTTTCTTTTCTTAATTTAGATAAGCCTCAAATTTTACTGCAGGATTATCTTGCTCCTGAGATAATTTCTCATTTTGTGATGCATGGAGCTGGCATTGCAGAGATTGTTAAGAGCCTGATTACAGTTCTGAGGAAGAAAGATGATAATGTCTCTGAAATCTTTCTAGAAGCTTTGAAAAGGGTAGAATTCTTGACTTCAATTGTTTTGGTGAAATTTAGTTGATGATGCCACCTCTCACGTGCTAATCTACAAATTCATTCTTTTTTGCTGCATGTGTTAATTTCAACATGTCTTGAAAAATACTTATTTGCATGTCGAACTCCCACTGGATTTTGTTTCTATTTTTTAGTCTTGAGTTAAGCACTATGTGCCGAATGGCTGAGGTTCAACATTGAAACGAACTGGCCACTTGTTAGGTGTAATGACTAATAGGGCCTTTATATAGGTTGTTTGAGACTATATTTACATAGAAAAGAGTGAAATAATTTATGATTGAAAATTTCTATTTTGCTCCAATATAAGAATATGTTTGTCATATTTATTGGAAATAATTAAAGTGGAATGAAACTGGAAAAGCTATTAATTGGAGTTTCGTGTGTTGTCCACTTAAATTAATGATCCATTCTTCAGAATTTGTAGAAATGGTATGACGGTTATAGAGCGGTAGGGCCATATTCTTTGACCAACCTCAGACTGAAATGTGGTGGAAACATTGTTATATTTCTGTCTCCGTTTGTGTATCCCTTTTAAGTTCACCTTTTTTTTTTTCTTTTCACCAGGCCTATCATCGACATCTGGAACTTTCAAGAAGTGATGATGAATCCATAAAAAGGGAGTCTTTTCAGGAGTGTAAGAACTTGGCTGCTCGGGTTGCTGGAATATTTGTTGGTGCTGCTCGGAACAAACACAGACCTGAGATTTTAAAGATTGTTAAAGAAGGCATTGAGTATGCTTTTGAAGACACTCCAAAACACCTGTCTTTTCTGGAAGCTTCTGTGCTATATTTTGCGTCAAGACTTCCTGCACCTGACATACGAGACGTGTAAGATTTTCTCTGAATTCAATGTAAAACATTTTATTTCATTCTTTGAACAGGGACTGACCATAGTGTCTCACTTATTATTTTATAGTCTGAAAGATGTCCAGAAGAGGACAGAGAATGTAAATGCAGAGGAGGATCCAAGTGGGTGGCGCCCTTATAATACATTTTGCGAGAGTTTGCTGGAAAAGTGTGCAAAGAATGAAGGGATCCAAGGTACTAGTGAGCTTCATTTCAATCATTCCCTGGATCATTTTTATGCGAAGTATAAATTGGCAATAGGTGGAGGGGGTCCAACTTTAATACAAGACCACTAGATATGCAATAATTTAGAAATGCGGGATAAAACCTCTTAACAAAATACTTGTTCCCAAGCATTGAGGTTTTATTCTCGTGTCTTTATATATATATATCTCTTATAAATTGTGTTCAGTAATGAGTCTGTTCTCTGGAATTTGAGTTAAGAGCTAATCACGCTGTTGTGTTGCAGATGAGAAGGGATGGACAACTACAAGACAAAGGGGTCGTCCTAGGAAGCGGCAAAATATTGAAGGGAGGAGACTTTTTGATGAGCATGGTTCAAGTGATGAAGAGGATTCAATAAACACATCAGATCAGGAAGGTGCTCAGGTTGAGGGAGATGAGGAAGATGATAATGCTCCTCTGATTCATTCACTTAAGTCCGCTTCTAAGTTGAGGTCATTACGAGTCTCAAGACAGGAAAACTGAGGCAATTGAAGGACTGGATCATCTGCAAGAGGTACAGATTATTAGTCACTTCACGTAGGTGAGGTATGAAATGCATTTTCTAGTTCCCATGCATGACTTGGAGATTGGTCCTTCGACAAAAGATTTTAGAGTGTGAATTGCAAGTGGATTGTGGAAGACGATCATAACTTAAGGATTTATGTAGTCGAACTAGATTGGGATATCATAGAATTCAAATGTAAGTTTCTGTTAGGAATGTAATATCAGGATGTTTTTACCCCTCTGTTAGGTTATTGTCATTGCTAATGAAAAACTCGGAGTTCCGCTCATGTGACTATAATAGTTAGGTTTTTATGCATGCACATACAATGCAAGGTCTACAAAATTTCCAATGTGCTACAGCAAGCAAAGTCCAGCGGTGGCCGATGGATTCAGCCAGGTTTTAAGCTTCTTTTGCTGGAGGTTAATCGAACCGTGAGAATTGCTTACATCCATCTATATATTTCTTCCCTTTTGTTGGGTCATCCTGAAGAAAAACAAAAATTTGCTCTACAATACATTCAATGAATTGAATGATGAAATTTGTTTATATGTAAGAACTAGGAAGAACAAAAAGAAAGATCCATTTTCGTTGACATGGGACTATAAAAAGAGCCGAGACAATACAGTGCTCTGATCTAAAATTAACCATTATGTAAATTCCAAATCGGGAAGCAATTAGGATTTTGGGGTCTTGGCGGCTTGACATGACAAATAACAATTGATGATGGCCCGGTTAGGGTAATGATGTTTGAAACGTGAATATTTTTGGAACACATCTGTTTCACCAATTTCACTAATGGAAACACCTCCCTCTCAAATGCCCAGATAAACGAGGTTGTTCATCATCATCATCATCATCATCAACCCATTTAGCATAATAAAAAAAGACATTAAATATATATGTAAAAATGAAATTCCACAAAACTGAAGAAGACCCGCTGCTCTGATCATCAAATTTAGTTGACTTCGATGTCAAAAAATTCCTTGAAAATCAAGATTTTGGTAGATATATAAGAAATGAAATGGGTGCTTAACGTGAATAGTTGCTTCTTCCATAATTAAATCTACGAGTCGATGTTGCTGCTGCCTCTGGCAATATGAGATGGGGGATTAAATGCCAGAGGTGCAGGGGTTCAATTGCCCTGCATCTCCAAGTGGGTTTTTAATTTTACCTTTTTTTAACGTATTATCAGCTGTATTTAAATTCTCAGTACGAACCACAATGGGAGTTCGTTGCAGAGCCTGGAAAGCCTCCTTTATTCTCTAATATATATCGTTAAACGGAACATCCTTCCCGCCATTTTCACCGGGGGTTTTCTTGACATTAGGAGCAATGTCCGTTCCTCTCTTCAACCTTGCTCCTAATTTGACAATTTCAAGACTCTGTTTAGGTTTGTCAATCCCTATTCTGTCTTCTGCATACCACCATATATCCAGCAATTCGGAACTTTAATCCTCTCTCCATTTCTCTTTTGGTTTTTTATCCTCAGGAACAATGACTTTTGGGGAGCAAAACTCTCTTCCTCAGTCATTACGTCTTCTAGACCAAGCTTTTGACGCCGGAATCAACTTCTTCGACTCCGCCGAAATGTACGGAGTCCCCCATGCTTCATCTCAAACCCATTCTGGGTTTTCGGCATTCTTTTGGTTATTTATGTTCATTTTCTATCTTGTAAAGTATAGGTACCCAGTTCCTCAGCGTGCTGAGACTCAAGGGAAAAGTGAAGAATACTTTGGCCAGTGGGTTAGAAAGAGGAAAATATCCCGTGACCGTGTTGTCATTGCTACCAAGGTTACCTCTATTTCCTGCCTTATCAGATGTTACTTAGTGCTTCATGTCTTCTATTAATCATTGCCCATTCCACATTTGTACTCATCTTAGGTCTATGTTCTATTCGAGTGTGAGTGCAATTCAAACAGGTAATTTTGGTTTTCATTAAAGTAGTAGTAAGAACTTCAATTAATGGGTCTGCATGCGGCAATCTTTCCAAAGTTAAATAAAACATTTCAAAAGGCAGCATAACTTTGACAAGGATTGCAGTGATTTAGTTCTGAAATTTATAGCTGGCGTTGTGTGGACTTATGATGGTTCTCTTGGGGAACAAGACTTCCAAATCGTGTATTTTCCTAACGCTACATGTGTCTTACTAGTTTTTGCCACACATTTTGAAGTTTTGCTTTTGAATATTTTATGATAAGAAGTGGTTATGAGACAGGTTGCTGGGCCATCTGGGCAAATGAGTTGGATTAGAGATGGACCTAAGTGTTTAGATGCCAAGAATATTACTGAGGCAGTAGATGGCAGGTTAGTCCCATATGTCATGGTTTTTGTGTCATCAGTTGCACCAGAAATGTCTCCAGGTTGTTCCCTCTTTGAAATCATTTTGCCATGTAATGAGTGTATTATCATGTATAGCACGGGGAGCTCTATCCTTCAAATCCTAACCATCTTTGCTTGTTAGGGCATGCGTTGAGTTTTAGGCCTAGTCTTAAAAGCTATGTTGCTCTAACTCTTCATTTTTTCCTTGAAGTACCCATGTCTGGCATATATTTGGGTATGGGTATGGAAATACAACTCTCCAAATATATAAACTTGGAAAAGATTGAGCAGACTTGTGTCGCAAACATACTCATATGAGTCATATCTGACACTCACTTGGATGTCTGAGTAACATAAGTTGAAAAGTTTGTGACTTTGTTTCCTTGAAAAAGGTCCTTTTGTATTCTGAATAGTCAATTTTTTACTTGTTGAATGTATAACCATTAATTTATAGTAGTTACAATTACCCCTCTGAATCTGGCTTTTCTTTTTTGTTTTCCTAAAAAAGTGTCTAACTTGGAATCAATAGATTTCATACTTTGGATGGTCAAACTTTTAGTGACTGAAAGTTGTCTTATTAATGTATATATAGCTTATTATGGTTGCAAATATACCTATTTGAATTTTGTTTTCTTCATTGCCTAGTTAGAAGTCCGGGAGCTATATTGCTCGGTTTTTGCAGATTGCATAAATAGCACATACGCATACGGCTTGAGTTACTTGGAAATTGTTATCTAACTTAACCAGCATCATATTCTGTATCACCATGAGTGTATAACACTAACATAAATGGATTTCTAGTATATATATATATATATGTGTGTGTGTGTGCACTACCCATGACTACTGCAAATGAGTGAGTGCCTGTGTCTGTGTGTGGGTATTTTGTATTCCTTTATGCTCTAATATCTTCATGTCTGGGTTTCACAGTTTAAAGCGTCTGCAGATGGACCACATTGATCTCTATCAAATCCACTGGCCTGACCGGTTTGTATATAGCTCTTATCCTTTGTTTATTTCCCTGGGGGACAGGTTGTGGACTTGCCATTTTAAGACAAAGTGTGTAAACAGAGAATAGATAAGTGACTTTTGTAGATATTGTAACAAATATTTTAGGTTTTCTTTCTTTTCTAGTTTCTTCCTCTATAATACAGCAGCCGTCATTTTAAAGTGCTTCACTGTTGTGTCTCCAGCTATGTTCCCATGTTTGGAGAAACCGAGTATGATCCAGTCCAACAATTCTCATCTGTCCCAATTGAGGAGCAACTTGATGCTCTTGGCAGAGCTGTTGATGCTGGTAAGGTAAGTGATACATGATGTGTGTTTGTCTTTACAAAATCTCACCATTGGAATTTAGTAGAATTTTTGTTTTGACTTGCAGATCAGATATATTGGACTCAGTAACGAAACGCCATATGGTGTCATGAAGTTCCTTCATTTTGCAGAAAACAATATTCGCTACCCTAAGATTATAAGCGTGCAGGTTGTCTGTGCATTTATGGTTAAAAGCAATATGCCCTCTGTATCTCTGATTTGTATAGGTGGAGCTGATAAGCTTATATTTTTCAGAATTCATATAGCTTGCTCTGCCGAACTTTTGATTCTGGAATGGCTGAGTGCTGTCATCATGAGAGGTATACTCTGAATTTAATGTTTTTAAATTAGAATAATGGATTATTTTTATATTTTGACTGCATCATGTATAGTATCTCAATAAAAAAAATTTCATTATCTTAGAATTGTCAATCTCTGGAAATCATTGGATTGATCTGTATAATTTATGCATTCTATGTTCTTGCATCATATCCATTTTTGTTCTGGAATTAAATGATCATTCTGATCAGGATATATGATGATAGGTCATAGGTACAGAATTTACATCCACCATGATATGGTATTGACATAAGCGATTTATAGCTGCTGCTCATAGTTGAAGTGCTGTAGGATTCTTTTTTTTGGCTGCTCACCATGCAAAAAGCATATATACTTATACCAGTCTTTGCTAAAAAGTTTGGGTTATATTCTAAAGAAGTTACCTTTGTTAACTCTTTAGTTAGTTTTACTACATATGTAGATTAATGGAAAAGGTTTTTGCACGTTTGTTTCTTTCTTATACTCCCTCAATATTTTATAGGATCTACTTGTTGGGCTACAGTCCACTTGCAATGGGCATACTTTCAGGGAAGTATTTTGCTTCAGATGGTGCTCCTTCCAATGCTCGCTTAAATCTTTTCAAAGGTTGATTGTACTCTTGTTTTAAATTTCATTCTTTAGGATACTTTCAGAATTATCATTGAGCTTCTTTTTTTTTTTTTTTTGGCTCTCTCTTAATCTCATTTTTGCTTTCTAGGGAGGTATTCAGAGGGTGAATCCCGATACAGCCTGGCCCGAAACACTTTAAAATTAGCTACAATGGTAAACAAAATATTGTGAGGTTTTGAACTTACAAAATGCATGTTCACATTTTGAGTGAGGGTATTGTATGATTATTGATTCAAATGGGTTAAATGGATGACATCTATCAAGAAGGATATTGAAGTATGTTCCAAAACAACATGTGAACATCCTGGCAAATCGGTGTATTTGGTGGTTGTGTAGGTTGTCAGATAAACTTTATTATTTGACATGGAAACCTTTTTGCATCAAAGCATACAGGTCTTTGTTTTAAGTTTTACATGTAATTCATCTCTCTTGAGCTTAATTTTTATTTGAATTTTTGAATAAGAATTGATACTTATAATTCCATTTCCCTGTCTTTGCAGGAGTACCTTGGTATTGCAGAAAAATATGGTCTTCATCCCGTATCACTTGCAATCGGTATGTAGTTGCGTACACATGCATGCACATGTTGACATTTGCTCTCTATTGGTCGAAGTAATTATGTCCATCGAATTACATGTATCCATTTGTCGGCAAGAGCTCGCAAGGATCACATATTCTTAAATTAGGTGATCCTTAATGATTCTGAAAAGTATGGTTAGATCGAAAATGACGTTTTGTTCCTCTCCCATGTTTCAAAGGCCATGGCAAATCTCAAAAGTTGGAAATTTTAAGCTAGTTTTGCTATCAAGCCATATGGCTGGAATTAAATGATTTTACGAGTTTAAAAACATACTCTTTAGTGCAAATAGCAGAAGGTTTGAGCATGGCATTAAGCAGCTTCTGTAGAGAGCTGTGATCTATTAAATATCTTAATGTTTCAAAATCAGCTAGTATGCTTTTTGCTTTTGATTTCTGTTTTACCCTAGCCATTATTGATTTTCAAGCTTTTTTTTGTAGTAGCCTTTGTTTTGAATCATCCTCTGGTGGCAAGTACTGTGTTTGGGGTGACCAAATCATGGCAGCTTGAGGATGTCATCAGTGCATGCAATGTTGAGCTATCATCTGAGATAATTGCAGACATTAACAAAGTTCATGCAAAGTTTCCAAATCCATGTCCCTGATCAATATATACATGTTTTTATTTCTTTCCGATTTTGAAGGTTCTGAAATTAGGTAGAATGACAGACACACTTTTCATATGTGAAACACTATTCCAGGAGACACTATATACATGGCAAGTTTTGAAATATAGGTTATATTTTTGGCATTTGGATGCTCTGTTTGCTATACAGGTTGTTAGTTACAGGGTTTTTGAATATTTATTTTGATTCTATATGTAAAATACGATTTAGGACTGTCAATTTGATTACACCCTATGCAACACTACAACTGCAATCACTACAGTTTTGTACCAACCTATAAATCAAATAAAGGTAGTTTAAAAGAAATACCTTTATTCTTAGAAACTGTGATATTCATAAATCACAATGGGTGAAAATAAAATAATGTCATCACACGAAGTGTTATGTATAAATTTTAAGCCTATATGTTTAAAGTGCAAAAAGTTAGTTAAGTTTATGCATTCACACTCAATTAAGGCCCCAATGGTTAAAATGATTAAAAATATCATAAAAAAAATAAAAATGAGAAAAATTATAAATTATAAATTATATTAAATGTTAAATATTTTAAAATATTTAAAAAATGAACTTATAAAATGATAAAATATAAAAATTATAAAATTATTTTAAATATTTTAAATTTTATAAAAAATTAAAATCCTATAAAAATCATAAAATTATAAAAAGTATTAAAATTGAATCGAACAAATATTAGTTGGTTGGACCAATTAGACCAAAATTGACAAAGGTATCGATCTGAAAAAAGTCATTAGACCTATTGACTTGGAATAGTTGAACCGATTTTTTTATTTTTTTGATGTTTTATTTAATTGAGCTAGACAAAACAATTGACCTGGAAAATTGATGGCCTGGTCGATTCGACCACCGGTCCGATTATGAAAATATTGGTTAGAATATGACTTTTTGATATATGCTAATAGTTAGATAATGAAATTTTAGTATGATAAAAATATTAAAAATAAAAAAACTAGTTCAACCGCTCGATTTCTAGGTCAACCAATTTAATGGATTTCCCTGGACTAGTACCCTTGCTGATTTTAGGCTAACTAGTTTAGTTCAAGTTTTTATGTTTTTTTAATAATATTTCATAAGTTTATATCAATTTTAATATTTTTAAAATTTTTATAATTATTTACAAATTATTTATTATTTTTAAGAATTCTAATACCTTTTTAATTTTAAATATTTTAAATAAGTTTATTAATTTTATAATTTTTTATAAATTAGTAACTTTAATAAATTTATATCAATTTTAATATTTTAACATATAATATATTTATTTATTTTTTCTAATTTTTATAATTTTTAATTATTTTTATGAAAAATATTAGATTAAATCGAAGATGCCAAATGTCATCATTTGATTGGTCGTCAATTTATTTTAATAGTTAATATGACCAATGACAAAAACATTAGCAGAGAGATTTATTTGATTATTTTAATTAACAAGAAAAGTTTAATTGAGTGCGTATTTAATACAGAGGCTTAATTATTATTTTTTTTTACATTTTAAAGGATTTTTGAGATATAAACCTAAATTTTATATTTTAGAATGTAATAACAAAATGGGTTATTGATGAAACATTAAACGATAAAGAGTAGTTTTTAATAAGTAGATTGGTTTTTTAGAAATAAATATTTTTATTAAAAGAATTAAGTAAAAATTTAAATCGCACAGGTTTGTATTTTTAATTTAATGAATTTGATTCATTTATGTGACTCAATAAGTATTTTATATTATTATAGTAAATAATGAATACACCGTTATTGTTAAAAAAAAAAAAAAAAAAAACGCCCATTAACTATATATATGTGGTGAGAAGGAGATTTCAATTTCAGAACAGGGCACCATTTTTGTACGAAGGCAGCCACCACCGTCCACTTATTAGAAGAAAAACATATAATTATCTTCCACACTCAAATTGTATCTCAATTTTAATTAAAATTAAAGAAAGAAAATAGGTTATCCAAGGACGGAATTCCGATCTTTTGGGTTCTTTTCTACAGGAACAATTGATTGATTAATTTCTTAAAAAAAGAAAAAAAAAGGACGAGAATGAGGGTCCCCAACAAGAAATCTGGGCCCACCATGGAGCTCCGATGTTTGGATTATCGATTCTTTTGTGAGTGTTTATGATACTAGATCTGAGGATTGAAGGTGTGAATATTGTTTGCATTGCAAGTGAGGTGAGGGGTGGGGTGGGTTGCGGTAGGGATGGGCTCGAAACCGTGGCAATTTCCAGCTCCTACTTATCGAACTTTAGAGACTTTTTGGGACACCGATGAAGATGCGCCTGGTCCCAGATGTGGTCACACCCTTACCGCCGTCGCTGCTACCAAGACCCAGGGTCCTAGGCTTATTCTCTTCGGTGGTGCCACCGCCATTGAGGGTGGCGCTTCCTCTTCTTCTCCCGGAATCAGTTAATATATCTCCCCACAACCCTATTACTACTTTGTATATAGATTTTCAAAAATCTCAAATGCATTAGTTTTCCCTTTTTTTTTTTTTTTTGTGTGTGTGTGTGTTTAGGATTGGCTGGTGTAACCAATTCAGTGCATTCTTACGATGTTCTTACCAAAAAGTGGACAAGGTTATTATTTCCATGATTGTTCCTTCTCTTTATTAGTTTTTTTAATTATTTTTTTAAAAAATCCGAGCTGGAAAATTAAAATGATATTTTGGACGGTTTTAATTGAATTATACAGAATAAGACCAGCTGGTGACCCACCTTCTCCCAGGGCTGCACATGCGGCAACAGTTGTTGGCACCATGGTCGTGTTTCAGGTGCCTACACTGCAAAATGAACTCTAAAGAATACTGCCTTTGTATCATTTTTTTTTTTGGTTTATTTTCTTTTAACTTGTTATTTATTTCTGTTGGGTAGGGTGGGATAGGTCCAGCTGGGCATTCTACTGATGATCTTTATGTGCTTGATCTAACTAATTATAAGTTTAAGTGGCATAGGTGAGTTTAAGTTCTATTTCTCATTATAATTTGTTGTTTCTTTATAATAATCTGTTTTTTTTCCTTTTGGTGGTTTTCTTTGTCTAGAGTGGTTGTGCAAGGGCAGGGTCCTGGACCGCGCTATGGCCATGTCATGGATTTGGTTTCCCAGAGATATCTTGTCACTGTAAGCGGAAATGATGGTACGAACATTCATTTTCTAGCTTTATCCCGTCCATCTTTTACTGTATTTCATTTTTGTAGAAGAGACCAGGATGCGTTGTGCTTGGAATACTTGGTATGAAGAATCGGGAATGAAGCTATATGTCTTGTTCAACTTGTTCTATCTGTTGATTACTCTTCAATCGTTTATAGTTATAGGCAAAATCCTCACATTACTAAACCCTTTTTGGAAGTAGTGGATGAAACACGGTTGCTTTATATTAGTATTCAATAAGATTGCGGTTTAGTATAAAAAGGACTTACATACATTACTTGTATTATTTTTTGGCAACTGAGATTGAAGCATGGTCAATTGTGTGCATTTTCATGTTTGTCTGGTGATTTTTCTCTTGCTCTTCTTTGTTTGTTTGCATTGAAATCTGAACAACAGTTCTTTTATTTCTAAACAGGAAAAAGAGTTCTTTCCGATGCCTGGGCTTTGGATACTGGCCAGAAACCATATATATGGCAGAAGCTAAATACTGAAGGTGATAGACCTTCTGCTAGGATGTAAGTTCATTTATTGTTAACAATATACACATTCTATTAATGTGTGTATATTTTCACAATCTGTGTTTTAAGTATTTGCATTATTTGTTCCACTCTCTAGGTATGCAACCGCTAATGCTCGCTCAGATGGTATGTTTTTGCTTTGTGGTGGAAGAGACTCTTCTGGGACGGTACGATCTACCCTCATGTAATATGTGCTTTATGCCCACCCTTTGGCGGTAAAACAGATACTCTCTCCTACTTTTGGTTGGTTTAACTGTTGATGTCAAATGTCTTCTGGATCGAGCATATTCATTACCGTGTGCTAAATGTTTAGCATAAGTTGTGATGTTTAAGTTTTGTTATTTTAAATAGCATATATCCATGTGAGTATTAGATTGAATGATCTAATTTCTTCTCTTATTGGCATTCTATACCAAACTATAATTAGGCACTAAACAGTCTTTCTAGGTGGTGAGTGGGGTCTCAATGTGAGATGCTGTTTTTCAGTTGATAGATTAAATTTTCCTCTACAGCCTATGGCAGATGCATATGGACTGCTTATGCATAGGAGTGGTCAATGGGAGTGGACTCTTGCTCCTGGAGTGGCCCCTTCACCAAGGTATCAGCATGCTGCGGTAAGTAGATGCCACAGCTCTTGAATATGGTAGCTATGAATGTAAGACACAAGTTTTATGGGCCTGCAACAGTTCTTTTTTTTTTTGTTTTATAAACAACCAACATGATTTTTGCATGCTACTAGGTTTTCATTGGTGTGCAATTGCATGTTACCGGGGGTGCTCTTAGAGGAGGACGTGCAGTAGAAGGGGAGGCAGCTATTGCAGGTAAACTTTTGATTGTCATCTCAAAATTATTGCCCACATTTTGAGTTTGATGTATTTCAATTTTATTTATATTCGCTCTGTTCTGTAGTACTGGATACTGCTGCTGGAGAGTGGTTGGATAGGAATGGGCTTGCTAAAGGACATACTGAATATGATGCTTCTTTGGAACTTATGCGTCGTTGTCGCCATGCATCTGCATCTATTGGTGCTCGAATATATGTTCATGGTGGTCTTAGAGGAGGTAAAGATAGTAAAATCTATCTGAAAAGCAGCATGCATGGACTTGTCTTAGTAAATGGGTTTTGTTTTAACTAATTAAGGTATTAAGAAAAGAGCAATTAAAGTTTAAGTTTTAGAAGTTTGACCTCATTGATTGTTGCAGCTGTAGATGATAAAACTAGAATAAATGCATATGAAGAAGGCTTCATATATAGGCACTATTGCTATAGTGGTCATTTTTTGGATTGCCTTACAGCTAAGAAGTTTAGAGGCCACTGATATTTTCTGCTTTTGATTGGTATATATTACCTTAGCGTATATGAATACAAAGGATCATATTATAAGTATGTGTTTCAATGTGAATTCAATTACTTTTTCATGCCCTTTGTTTTCATTGGGTTGCTGCAACAACTGGGTTTGAAAATTTACATTTGTGCAAGAAATCTTTAAAGAATAGTTTCCTCATGTTTTGTTAGTTCCATCACTGGAGCAATTAGCTTTTGTTGGTTTGCTACAGAAGGAACTGCTATGGGCAGTATGGGAAACAGAGTACAGAAAGACATTGGTCTGTCTTCCTTTGGCTCATAGGTACTAAGAACTTCATTGTAGATTGATTCTTGGACCAAAGGAATGCATGCTTGTCTGCAAACTTAAAAGAGATATTTGTATATGAAACTATGCACACATTTATCTTACAACTATATGACATCTCTCCTCTTTTTAGTGAGTGATGACGCCTTACCTTGCTTTTGAATTTATTTCAGACTGACAGTTATAAAATCGAATTGTTTACGCTATTTTACGTGTTCATTTTCATTTTTTGGGGGGTTACACTGTTAATTTCCTTTTTTGGATGATTATGTCCTTAATCATTTAATTTTCTGCAGATACACTGTTGGATGATTTTCTAGTAGCAGAATATTCACCTTTCCAATCTGACATTAATTCTCCTGTATTAACCCCTGAGAGAGTCTTAAATTTTTCCGGCCCCAGATTCAATAATGAATCTAATTTCACTTCATTTGAGACAACTTCAGATGATGTTCCAGATTTTCCTTCAGCTGGGGGCATGATGTATGACTTAATAATTCTTCTCTCCCTCTCTCTCTCTCATGCATGTGTGCATGCTAATATAGACACCATGGGATTATTTGTTTATGATGGATCTTTATCATATAGTATGGATGAATATTCAATGGAGAGACTGAAGGAGGCTTCTGCTGCTGAAGCTGAGGCAGCAAACGCTGTATGGCAAGCTGCACAGGCTACATCTGCTGTTCCTTCAGTAGCATCTGTATCTGATGAAAACTCAGATGCTGCTGAAACAGCTTCAGATGCTAGTGAAATTGAAGTTGATGTTCGCCTTCATTATAGAGCTGTATGTATATTCCAAGTCGTATTTTTGAATGGTTCTCTAGTTGTCCAACCACAGTATTTTAATGGTTTTCTTTCACAGGTTGTGGTTGCTAAAGAGGCTGTGGGCAACCTAGGTGGGATGATTCGGCAACTATCTTTGAATCAGTTTGAAAATGAGAGCAGACGGATGATTCCTTCTAGTGATCTGTCCTATTCTGCGAAAAAGTTTTATAGACAAAAGTCTCCTCAAGGCTTGCATAAGAAGGCAAGCATATCGGAATTTTTTTGCTTTTCATTTTAGCTTTTTTTAAAAGTAGATTAATTTTATATTTCTCTTACAGGTTATTTATACACTGCTTAGGCCCCGTAATTGGAAAGCTCCAGTTAATAGGAGGTTTTTCTTGGATTCTTACGAAGTGGGCGAGCTTTGTTTTGCTGCTGAACAGATTTTTATGCAAGAACCATCAGTCCTTCAGTTGAAAGCTCCAATAAAAGTCTTTGGTGACCTTCATGGACAATTTGGTGATTTGATGCGTCTATTTGATGAATATGGGTTTCCTTCAACTGCAGGAGATATTACGTAATTTTGATAGCTTGGCTGCTCATTCAAGTTAGACAATTCTTTGTCAACTATCATAGTTGAAACTTTAGGCCTATAATGATTACTTGGACTCAGAATATCTAACTAACATATATATATATATATATATATGTATAAAAGGTAGTTAAAATGTTATAAAATCTTATAAAAGATAGTTAAAATAGGGCTACTTGATCGTTTTCAGGGCAGAGTGGTGTGTCAAAACCCTACCATGACCCAAACTTAAAAATTTAATTGAAAACCCGACTCACTCCCGAACCCTGATTTTCAACAAAAAGAACACTTGTATAGGATTGGATCAGGTCGGAACCTATCAGGCTCTGATTATTTTGTCATCCTTAGTTAGACATAGGTACTTCAAGAAAAATGAAGAGTTGGAGCAACATAGCTAGTTCTACACTTTTTCCCCAAAATTGCTTAATCCTTGTGTTTTATATTTTAGGTACATTGATTATCTATTTTTAGGAGATTATGTTGATCGAGGACAGCACAGCTTGGAGACAATAACATTGCTTCTTGCTCTTAAGGCAATCTTCTGGATCTATAAACCTTAGTTTGACTGGAGATGTAAACCTTCTGTTATTTCTTAATGAATTCAATTGTCTTGTTTATGATGATTATGCAGATAGAACATCCTGAAAATGTTCACTTAATTCGTGGAAACCATGAGGCTTCTGACATAAATGCACTCTTTGGTTTCCGTATCGAATGCATCGAGAGAATGGTCTGAACGAGTGTTCAATACATGGATTAATTAACTTTTTATCCATAGAAAAATGTGCTTATTTGTCTACTTTTAGGGGGAGAATGATGGTATATGGGCATGGACACGGTTTAATCAACTATTCAATTGTATTCCACTTGCTGCTCTTATTGAAAAGAAAATTATCTGCATGCATGGTGGCATAGGAAGATCAATACATGCAGTTGAACAGATAGAGAAACTTGAGCGACCAATAACAATGGATGCAGGATCCATTGTTTTAATGGACCTGTTATGGTATTCCTTCTCTGAATGTACTACGTTCAATTGATATATATATTTCTCGAGACTAATTTTGGCTATCCTTTTGCCTATTTAGGTCTGATCCAACTGAAAATGATAGTGTAGAAGGTTTGAGACCTAATGCCAGAGGCCCCGGTCTTGTCACTTTTGGGGTATGCATTTTATTGGCTTTATGTGTAAAATAGTTCATCGGTTCTTATATTTAATGCATCAATCGGAAATGGAGAAAAGGCAAGGAAACCATTGTGCATTTGATTGAATCTATTATGACATCTCATATCATGCTAGATATCTTTTATTATACATGCACACGAACCTACATTGATTTCAGTCGGCACATGCAGCCTGATCGTGTGGCAGACTTCTGTAAGAAAAACAGGCTACAACTTATTATAAGGGCTCATGAATGTGTGATGGATGGGTTCGAGCGATTTGCTCACGGTCAATTGATTACTCTTTTTTCTGCAACAAACTATTGTGGTAAGTAAACCACATTGAGTAATATATCTTGTCGGTCTGGTATTTTCTGCTGCCTAATAAGGTGTATATGTAATAACAACCAGGTACCGCAAACAATGCTGGAGCTATATTAGTAGTTGGTAGAGGATTGGTTGTAGTCCCTAAGTTGATCCATCCTTTGCCACCTCCCATTCATTCTCCAGAGGCATCGCCGGAGCATGTTGGAGATGATGCATGGATGCAGGTACTTTTTATAAACTTCAGTGCATAAAGCAATACCTTCAAACTGCATGTACATCAATAATACATACATAAAATGATTATATTGCACTACAGGAGCTGAATATCCAAAGACCACCAACACCAACTAGAGGTCGTCCTCAACCTGAGATTGATCGGAACTCACTCGCATATATATGAATGATGTCAGAACTTGATGGCTTTCTGTAATTTACGAGAGTAAAGATCGGTTCTCGGGTAATGAGAGTTTCAAGAAGTATAATATCAAACCACTTCCGTACACCATGTATTCGTATTCATGTTGGCAGTAGAACAGTGCAGAAGATGAGTAGATGCTCTAGGTTTGAACCGGTAAATGTAACATACATGCATATAGTTTTATTAGTTCATCGAAGGGTTGGTATAGCACTTTTTTTTCGTTGTGCAATAATACAGGTAATTTAGTCAGGGTTGGGCCACATTATTATTATTTTTATCATAACCTAAATGGTGATTCATATAGGGCTTTCAATTGCAGGAAGCAATTTTTGATTCTTGATTTTAACATCGTGACGCTGTTAATGTAAATAATAAAAGAATATAAGTTTGTCATTACATTGATGAGTTCATTCTGTCATGTTACTTGCTTTTTCTTCTTCATTCCACCTTCTATATTATTGAATTTGACTTGTGAACCCATTCAACTAAACCATCCATCTCTCTCATGGGACTTGCACCTACATTGTCCTTTCTCTTTTCACGCCATCAATTAACTTCACTTTTCCCTTTCATGGGAACCCGTTCTTTGTGCTTCCTTCCACCTTCTAACTCATCACCTTCCTTTCCCAACTCCTCCATTATTAATTTTAGTGTCACCTTACTATTAAAGTTAAAAGGTAGTTTTGAAAATTTTAGTATAAAAATATTTTGAAGATTATAAAATATTCATTAGAAAAGAAAAAGATTTAATAAGAGAAAGTATTTTCAAGAAATCAAAAAGCTGAAAAGTTTTCCATTTTAAGTTCCGTCAAAATTTAAATTTCAAGTTAATGTTTAAATTAAAATTTATTAATCTCATATATATATATATATATATATTTTGATACATACCTTATCCTAATCCTTAAATAAGAGCATAATATGTTTCAAGTGCATTCAAACTCAATCAACGATTATCAATTTTTTAAACCACCATTCAATTAGATATTAAAACTCTTAATTTATAACTCAATTTTATCCTTAAAATTGAAAAAGAAATAGCACATATTCTTAACTAACAATATACATTTTTTTAAAAAAATGGACAATGGAAGCTTTCAAGTTTTTTATTTATTGGATAAGAAATCAATGTTGGTTTGAACAATATAAAAAGGAAAAAAGGGTGAGAGTGCATGTGAAGCCTTATTGTACATTGAACACTTACCCACATATAAATACACTGTACTTCTTCACAGTGTTAGGTATTCAACCTTTTTTGCTTTCTTTTGGGGATATAACTTGTTAATCATCCACTTGCTACTTGTTTGACTATCAATTAATCAATTTATTTTATATATTAAATGTTTAAAGTTGGTACCAAACACATATACTTTCATTATTCTACATTTTGTTTTCTTTAATATGTAATCAATATTTTAATTTTTGTTACACTTATATTATACTCTTCATTTTGGGTTTTTTTAATAAAGAAAATAATATTAAAAAATTCAATTTTAAATTTAATAAAAAAGATTAAAATGTGAAGAGAGATTTAAAATTAGTAATTTTGACATGTTTCATGACTTTTTTTTATTTATATTAAATTATGACACATTTATGACCCATAAATAGGAAGATAATATGCTTCAACGCACTCGAACCCACATCATTCTACAATGACAACAATATTCATACTAATCAAGTTAAAACTCAATTGATTAATAAAAGCATTATTTAATAAAAATTGTATTCATGTCACCAAATATAAGTATGTGACAATATATTCTAAATTTATAATATATAATTTTGATGATATGTTGAATAAATTTATTTCAAGTAATGATTAAGGGTGGGTTTGGATAGGCGGTGGAGTATTATGTGTTTAGCTTACTTTTTGTCTCACGCTATAATATTGTTATAATATTTAATTTCATCGTTATCACTGTTTTTATACTAACTACAAATAAACGCATGTCCAAACCTACCCTAAAGCTCTTTATATATGTTTCTTTCTAGAAATCTTGTAAGAAAAAATATAATAAAGTTAAATGCTCAGTGATTTCTTTTCCAATGGATCCCTTACCTTACATATTTGTTGAGTACAAAATATCAACAAATAACACGAATCATATGTTTTACAGTTATTTGTCTTAACAACAATTCTGTATAAGAAAACTCATAAAATTACCAATATTCCAAATCGTATTGCAACAACATAATATGTACAGAAATACCGTAATAAAATTAGTTATGGTTTAAACGTATATATTTTATAATTTATATTCGAGGTTGATAATTATTTCTCTTAACAATGTCAGTTTTAAGGTTTAAACTTGTATTATTCTTTAGGAATATAATTTCATTGTTACACCCAACACTTAATATAATGTAGAGGTTTTGAAAGTCATAAAACGACCACAAAATTTTTTTTTACCATTATAACACAAAAAATATATATATATGAAAATGGGACATGTATATTATTTACTGTAAAATTAGATACCGTCAATATATCACGTGACACCGGATATAAAAAACAATATTTTAATAAAAATAATTAAAATAATAATAATTAAAAAAGATTTTAATGTAAAAAGGGGTGAAGCCAAAATGTCAAACAACACCCCTTTTTCTCCTCCTGACTTTTAGTGTTGTCTTTTTAATTTGGGGTGTTGGTGGTATAATTTTAAGTTTCATACATCTATTTTATGAAAATTAGAAATTAGTCATTTTATTATCATATTTAATAAAATCATCGATTCAACAATTCATGTGTAATAAATTAGAAAAGAATTCATAATTCAAGTTTATATGTTTTTATCAACAATTGGATTAGTTTTAATAACGTATGAGGATTAAATTTTAATAAATTAAAGTAAAGGGATTAACCTCTCAATTTTTTTATAAAATAAAGAGATAAAAATCCATAATTAGACCTTTAAAACAAACTTAACAATACTAAGCATTGTATGACTATAGAAAACATATACCATATAGAAAGATAAGTAAAACATGAGAAACACATATAAACATAGGTAAAAAAACCATACCTTATTATACGTGGAAGGAGAATAAAACCTTGACAATAATACTACTAGTACCACTTAAATTTAAACTATATCTAATACGAAAAATATTTTAACTATCGTACCAAAATATAAGAGCGTGCGGATCCTAATTATTATTGGTACCATAACTAATTATATTAATTTGATGGGAATTGAATAGAGAGAAGCAGCCGAAAGGTGTTCCTAGATGCTGCTAGTTTGTTGACCTAACGCAGAAGCGGCCAAAACACTGGTGGGTCGCTCTTTAATTTTACTTTGGACCCCCCCCCCCAAAAAAAAAAAAATTTCACAAACAAACAAAATAAAAGCTCCCCCATCAAAACAGAAGCGTAGAGGGCGACACCCGGTCTAAAGCTATGCTACACGATAATACATATAATTACAAACCAAAAGCAAGTATGTTTGGTACGGGGTGTGCGTGGCACATGTTTTAGCCACTTTCCTATAACGACACTTATTATTAATTAATGTCTTTGTTATTACCAGAATTAACCCCTGTTTCGTTAGATTTTTTCGTAATCAGAAAACATCAAAGCTGCCATGTGAATCCTTTCAATATCACTACTTCTTTTTCTTTAAATATATATATTTTTTAAATTGATGTTTCACGTTAATTCATTTCGTTAAAAAATATTAGTTAATTGCATTTGTAAAATTGTCAGTTTGTGTTTTGGATGGATTATTGACTTTTTGTTGAATAGCCAAAATTGAAGAAGATAGCCTACACACGTAACACATGTCAATTAAAATATTTAACATCAATTAAATGTGTTTGGTTAGCAGTTAAAACGCATTCTCCTTTTATTATTATTTTTTTACAATTCTATGATCATATAAATTAAAAAATAGTACATTCGAATTCACTTTTTTTATATTAATAATAATATTTATATTAATTGTAAAACTTAATTAATTTATGTCTTTCATTTTCTTATATGAATATTTATTATGTTTAATTTTGAATATTCTTCTCATCGTTTCGTCACACCATCATCACCATGAATATTTTAAATAAAATGTTGCATTTTTCGCTGCATACACAAACGTCAAGGCAACAAGGGGAAAACCCCAATAAAGCCTTTCTTATTAATATTATTGCTATTCGCCACTAAACTCCTAATGCGCCTTTAAAAATTGAACCATGTAAATCATACAACCAGTTAAATTAACCAATGAAATAAAGATAATGTCACATAAATCTCGTTCTAAATCCATATATGGTTATATTCTGTTCATTACTGTACAATTTATTTTCCTTTGTCAATTAAATAAGAAAATAAAAATAATATTTATCTGTTGATTTAATTCAATTTAATAATAAAAATTAATTATAATTATCATAATTGAAATTAATATAAATTTAAAATTAATTTAAACTCAAAATAACATTAATTTATATAATAAAATAATTAATTTGATCTCATTCTTAACAAATTAGGAAGTACTCCCACTAAAGAGAAACCGAGAAAAATAAATGTTTTAATTATTAGATATTTAATTAATCGCAATGAAATTGGAAGTAGAATCCGATTGGGTGATGGAGCCTCATCTGCCTTGCAACTTTAAAGTACAAAGAAGCGTTGTCTCATTTCCAATAATAAAGTAGCCGGCGGTTTCTTTCTCGTTTGTTTTGTCAACAGTTGTTTTAAGCTAACCGACGTCATAGCTGGGAATTGGGATCTTTTTACATCAATCAAAACCAACGGCCAAGATTCACCGTCAGTATCCACTCGAGTGATGATAGATAGCTCACGGGAGAAAATCTACCAATCAATCAAAGCTCCAAAGCGAACACGTGGTCCGGAAAATAAGAAACCAGTTCGGGTGACGGTTCCACTCAAATTATTATTTTTGCAAAAAAATTGGCTCTTTCATCATCATCGTATCAACTTGTTTCAGGAAGGAGAGCTTTGAGGGAAGTGTTTACGTGGGGCCCTCAAATAATGTTAGATCCATGGGCATGCCACGTGTCTCTATCCCCCCACGCTAGATAGATATACACACACCTCCCATGGAAATACGACAAAATCCAAAGCCCACACATTAGATGAGATGACATCAGAAAGGAGGAAAAAAAAGAAAAGAAAAACCCAAAAAAGATAATTAATAATAGTAAAAAAAAAAGCAAAAGCCTCCTTCCTTCCCAGGCTGACAAAAAACATGCCGCCACGCGCTTTCCACTATTGGACAAAACACGGTTCGCTCTCAGTGGCTGTTTCGTGGTTTTGATCGTGATGGTGAGGTTACTTTCGGGATTTTTCCCGTTTTGGGCAAAAAACAATTTGTCGCCACGTACCTTGGGGTCGGCCGCACGCAGGAAACTCTTGTCTCCTCCTTTTCATTTGTTTTTATTTGCGAAAATTTTCCCTTCTTTACAGCTATTCCCACTTCTAGGTTTAATACTACCACCACGGCCCTTCTTTTTTTTTTTTCCATAAATTTCTCATTGTTTATTTATTAATAGTGAGAAATATTAAATTTATAACATAAATTTTAGTTTTATGAAATTATATACATTAAATTTTGGTTTTTGTTCAAATATATAAAATTTATTTTTAAATATATCCAAAGAAATAAAGGCGGGACGATAGGCATAGCCTCATAAAAATATATTTCGACTTTCATACTCATAAAAAACATCATTGGAAAAACAAACAATAAATTACTAATAAATCTAAAAAAACTAATATAAAATAAGTTTAGTTTATAGAAGAAAGCAAATTTGAGAAGGCTAGGAGCCTACATAAACAGTTAAAATCGGCCGCCCCCTTTTGTCGTCTCTTTCGTCTCCGTCCTCCGACTCCTTTTTTTCTTTTTTTTCTCCTTTGACCCTCCAAAAATATTTCCCCCCCTCTCTCTCTTTATCTTATGTACTTTCTAATTAATATATATATATATATATATTTGCTATTTCTCTCTTTTATTTCCCGTCTTTTTCTTCTATTTTCTTGGTGGTTTCGTGCTTCAGAAAGAAAGTGTCTCTTCTTGTTCAGAAAAAAAAACCCCGAAGAACGAGGAATCAATCAAAAAGAGAAAAGAGATGTCACGGTCGTAACGAATGCACATGTGTTTAGTTTTATTGAGGCTTTTGTATTCGCTCTTTGCTTCTCCCCTTTGAATCTGCTTCTGCTTTTAGAAAATTTCCTCAATTCTCATCTTCTAGCCCCGTGACAGACTAATACAAAGAAAAGACACCCAAGAGCAGAAAAGGAGGGACAATACACCTATGCGGTCTTGCTTTAGTTTCTTGCTACTATGAGGCTGTCTTTGTGAAGATTGGTTTTGTTTCCTCGGTGGGTTCTTTTCCTTGCATCTTTTTTCCCTTTTTTGTTTTCGGTCTTGGGGGTGTTCTGGGTCTGGTTTGTTTGAGCCATGGCTGGTAGCAATGAAGTCAACCTCAATGAATCCAAGGTATTTTCTTTCGTTTTCTTTTTGGATAGACAATTGGGGTCCATTTCGAAAATTAACTGGTGATTTTGTTTTTTCAACAGTAATTTTTTCCCCTACTAAGTAGATGCTATGGGAGATTTTGACTTCCATTTCGTGGAAACGATAACTTTTTTGTTAAAAAAAATTCTCTGTTTATGATTTGATCTTTCTTTTCAGGAGTGATGTTGGGTTAAACCAAATTTTGTCTAATTATGAGCTATGGATTAATTCGTGGGATTGTGCTGATTTTATGATTTCTTCAGTAACGTTCATGTTGGGATATCATTTATTTTCTCTTCCCTGCAGTACGATATGTCTTATCTCAGTTTCCAAATTGATAGTCAAAACTTCTGATCGCTTGAAATTTTGGATTTTATGTAATTTCTTTTGCAGAGGGTTGTACCGTTGAATACCTGGGTCCTCATTTCTAATTTCAAGCTATCGTACAATCTACAGCGCCGTCCAGATGGAACCTTCAACAGAGACTTATCGGAGTTCCTTGACCGTCGAGTACCTGCCAATATCAACCCGGTCGATGGGGTCTTTTCCTTCGATCATGTCGACGGAGCCACCGGCCTTCTTAACCGGGTTTATCAGCCATCTCCTAAAAACGAGGCTCAATGGGGCATCGTCGACCTCGAGAAACCTTTGAGCACAACCGAGATCGTTCCGGTCATAGTCTTCTTCCACGGCGGGAGTTTCACTCATTCCTCCGCTAACAGCGCCATCTACGACACCTTTTGTCGTCGCCTCGTCAGCATTTGCAAAGCCGTCGTTGTGTCAGTGAACTATCGCCGATCGCCCGAACACCGATACCCTTGTGCGTACGACGATGGTTGGGCGGCTCTAAAGTGGGTTAAATCAAGAACTTGGCTTCGAAGTGGAAAGGACTCCAAAGTGCACGTATACTTGGCCGGCGATAGTTCAGGTGGCAACATAGCTCACCATGTTGCGGTGAGAGCAGCAGAGGCTGACGTTGAGGTACTAGGGAACATTCTCCTTCACCCAATGTTCGGTGGGCAGATGAGAACGGAATCCGAAAAGAGATTGGACGGCAAGTACTTCGTGACGCTCCACGACCGCGATTGGTATTGGCGAGCTTATCTACCGGAAGGCGAAGATCGAGACCATCCGGCTTGTAACCCGTTCGGGCCAAGAGGTCAAACCCTCGAAGGTCTCAAGTTCCCGAAAAGTCTGGTAGTCGTGGCGGGTTTGGATCTGATTCAAGATTGGCAATTGGCATACGTTGAAGGACTTAAAAAATCGGGTCAAGAGGTGAAACTCCTTTTCTTAGAGAAAGCCACCATCGGCTTCTATTTCTTGCCTAACAACGATCACTTCTATTGCCTCATGGAGGAGATGAACAACTTCGTTCATTCCAACTGTTAATATCACTCACCCTGCCTAGTTATAACCTCCACTTAACCATACGTAACAAAAGTTCCTTTCCCCATTTAAAATTTTTTTTTTATTGTCAATGGTGTGTAGTTATAAGCTTGTTTTGTGTTCTTACTTGATTACTACGTTTCGTTTTTTGCGGTGGCGGTGGCCGATGAGCACCAACCAGATACAAGGAAAAGGGCCTTACTCCAGTTAGCTTCCTGCCTCAAATAACGGGAAGACAGAAGTGTAGGGGGAGGGGGTAATGCTCGGGTGGCTTATTGTGTTAATTGGTAAATTCTTAAAAGCACTAATTTCAGAACCAAGGAATGGAATTTCCTTTTTCTTATTTATATATGTGTATGTGTTGTCTTGTAATGAAGTTGTATGTCGATGTTATACTTGTACTGTGTGTTCTAAAGGTAATATATAAAAGATTTTGTTCTGTTAACATTGCTTTCTGGTCTGGGTATCAACAACAACATGTCTTTTAACGAACATCCAATGTTTGTGGAAATGCTGAGCCATTCAATACTTCATTGCGGATCATTCTTATGATAAATGGCACCAAGGGTGATCTTATAGTATCTATGAAATCAATTTGTACACTAGAAGATAAATCGAGTTCATGATTTTCATCGACTAGACTTTCCATATTTACTCTTTACACAGTCATATCCACGCCATTCAATACTAATATTCGTCATCATACCCATTCTTTTTAATATTCTATTTAACGCGATTTTATAACAATTGTTAATATAAGAAATTACTCATAAATTTTTTTTAAAAATAGTTGGAAATATATATATTTAAAGCTTAGTTGGAAAAATGTAAAGAAAGCGTGCAAAAAGATGGGGGCGTGTGGCGTGGCGGACCACAGAGGCAGGCAATTTTTTTTTCTTTGTCAGTACTCTAAAGCCCAAGACCAAAACAAACCCCAACCAATCAAAAACTTTTGGAATCATTAATTAAAATAAATAATTTTTTTTTTTTTTTGTAAATGAGATTAGTGGATTATAAGTCCAAATCGTGTGTTTAGCCAACTTTCCACCTTGTTTTTTTTTTTTTGGAATTTTCCTTTTTCTTTTTAGGGGACATTTGTCAGAGCTTTTGTTAAATAATAGGTGTAATAAATATAGTTATGGTATTTTTTTTATGTTTTAAGATTTGAAGCTGTTCTCATATTTTGTTTTGTTTTATTTGTTTTTATGTAATACAGAATATAAGATGTTAGTTTGGTTTGAAAGAGGAATAGGGTTTGGTTTTCCGACGGGTAGAAAATTATAATAGTCTTCAAAATAGTGATTGAAAATTTTGGAACCACTCTAAGGGGACCACCTCTTTTTTTTTTTTTTTTTTGAGATCAATGAATATTTAAAATAAAGAATAAAAATGTTGGATTGCTTTTAAAGGGTGGCTTAATGGGGGAACAGTAAGTGGTAGGAACAGCTAAGCCTTGGATAAGGACATAGAACTTGGAACCTGTCTTTTTCTTTTTAAAATATATATATATAATTAGGAAATGATGTTATTAATATATCTAAATTTAAAAAAATTAAAAAATTTAAAATAAAATTCATAATTGATTAACTCAAAAATTTATATACAAAAACAATTATTATTGGTCGTTAGTTTTTGCATCTTCCCATCAGTAAGACAAAACACAAATCAGATGTATTCATTATTTAAGAGTTTCGTTGTTTTGCGTTTTCTTGTTTAGATAAGATTAAACATTTATAAACGCCCAATGTTCATTTATTTTTATATTTTATTGTTCTTCGTTGTCTTATTGTGAAGCTGTCTCATTGTAAATTAGCTGTTTACTTTTTTGTCTTTTATACATAATCCTTTAATACGACATGGTGGAGTGTTTCTCAACAAATTGCCCCCCTTTAAAAATCCTTAATCTACTCCCATAATTCTATTTTTTTAAAAATATATATTGTATAAATAAATAATTATATTAATCTAATATGAATATATATATTTATTTGTCTAAATGTGTTAAATTCAAGTTTCATGTATATAGTTACACTAAATTAAAATATTTATATTAAATTATAGATTAGATTAAAATTAATGTATAATTTTAATATTTATTCTTTTAAAAAATTTATTGTAGACAGTAATTGCTTGCGCACTTTAAGCTTTGCCCCCATTCACGCTAATCCTTATTTATTAGTACTCTTAATTATTATTATTATTATTATTATTATTATTATTATTATTTTATTTAGCCTAACACACGCTAAGGTCTAAATTGACTATTTCCTAATCTCTTCTATTCCATCCATTTGAGGGACCATTTAATTCCATTTAAATAAAATTGTCATTTTCAAATTTTGGTCAGTTCAAGATATAATGATGTCATTTGCAGATTAAAAATAAATAAATTTGTGAAAACTCACGTGATTTAAATTATAATAAAATTTAAATCGAAAATATTAAAATGTATATTATAAAATTTCAGTTTCAATCTTGGTATACTAATTAAATTGTAATGACAAATAACCCCTCCAATAAAAAGTAACAATGGGGGATAAAATTATAAGAAAGAAAACAGTGGGCGATAGGCAGAGGACAAGAAGAATAAAAACATGAGAAAAATACAAAAAATAAAAGGCTGACAATTATAGCTAAAGCCCGAAAAGCAGAATGGAAAGGATTTACATTTATATAAGATGAAAAAAAACACGTAGTTGAAAAAAATTATGCGAAAGTGAAAGGTTGGCAACCACTTAGACTAATAAAAAAAAAAAAACCAAGTTTTTGTGCTTATGATACATTCAAATGTAAAAGAGAAATTACAAGAAAGGGAAGTTGTTAGAAAAATGGTTCCTTTATTAACATTATAAGGTTCAGAGAAGATTTCCCTTAAGATATTTAATTACTAAAATGGGGGGAGGGTCCAATTGTTGGTGGTGGAGCCTACAATGAGTATCTCGTATCCTTCATTCAGTCTGACAACGTTCCCTACCATTTGGTATTTCTATCTACCTAGTATTATTATTTACAAAGAATACTTGTTTTTTTTTTTTTATGGACTTTAAATAGGAAAAGCTTTTTCTATTTTGTTGTTTTGAAAGAGAAGATATGGTACTACTAATGGCTGCCCCTTCTGATCTGCACCTTTTTATTTTGTGCTTTTGGACTTGACTATAGCTTATGGCCTATGGCTACTTCTCTCAATGAGAGGCAGCCGTACCGTATTTGATGAAGATGGACAATGCCCTGTGCTTTCAGCTATGCCTTTTTTCTCCTGCTCGCTTCTGGCCTGCTTTATATTAGCCACCTTTCTCTTATAGTTTCGATTCTAACTTGATTCAATAACGAAATAATCAAACCTAAATTCAAAATTGAATTAGACTTAAAATACATGCACTTAAAAAGATACAAATTTCAGAAAATTTACTAAAAAAATAAGGGCTTAGTTTGGAAGGCTGACCGAGACCCAACCTCTAAAATAAAAAATTATCCATTTCAACTCTTTTAAAATTTTAAAATTTTAAATTAATAAAATAAAATTATACTTTAATCCCTTAAAATGAAAAAATTTTAAATTTAATTCTTTAAAAATAATAAAAATATAAGTTAATTAAAATTACAATTTAATTTCAGCCACTGAATTTTATTAACATAAATTATTATTTGCCGAAATGGCCTACAGTTGGATATCCTTCAATGTAAAGTAGAATTGTGCAACATTATAGACATAGATACACTTCCATCCATGCATACAAGCTTTTTTAGCCTATTACGAAAAAACATTGAGCTTAATTAAAAACCATTATTCTATACTGCATTAAACCTCATCACCACCTATCTCATCCACACACTGAATCTAGTGAAAGATCAGATGTGGTTGAATCAAAGAATTAAGTCATTACTAAAATAGAAACAGAACTATCATATGTGTATATATGCTTTTTGCAGTTTATTCACAGCCTTACCCTATTCCTCTTACAGGTTTTAGATGCAAATCTAAGCAAAACCCTTCAGTAATATGCAATATTGCTCCAATTAATTAAATACAAAACCTCATCAGAAAATGGTATCAAACAAGAAGTAATATCAGCTGTTTCAACTTTTCCTTTGCTCTACCATGAGGATGATATGAATGGTTATTTAGTCCACTACTGGAATTGATCCACCAGCTGCCAGGATTTGTTGCTGCAGCTGAAACAACCAACCGTAAAGAATCCACTTAGTATTGGAGATGGAAATGGATAAAAATCAAACTCAAGGAATGAAGCACTTTTTTATGAAAAATGGAAATCTGTTCTTGCATTATCAAAAATTCATGCAGGAACATAACAATTCCTAGTAGGAGCATGTTGTTATGTGTACCCTGAATAAGGTTTGAAGTTTGTTCTTCAGTAAGGAGTATTCATGAGTCACTTGTTGCAGGCATCTCAAACACCTGTCCCAAAACATTATCAAGTTAACCAGTCACTTCCTTCATCGTATGATTCAAGGGAGTGCGAAGCAAAAAACTTACAGATCAGATGTAAGAAGACGTTTCAACTAGAAAAACTTGTATTTAATTGATACAAGTACCAAAAAGCAAATATTTACAAATACATGAAGTTTTCATTGCATGCACACTCAATTGGAGAGTTTCCTGGATCAACATCTGGTCAGACCAACAATCTAGAAAAACTAAATTATCATATATTCATATTAGCTAAATTACTTGGTTAAGCAAAACGGAAACACTATTTGCACTTGAGACAGTTGAACATGATGCCTACTGACCAACTTGTATCTAATCTTCCCATTTAATTGATAAGGTGATGTGAATAGATAAGCTCAACATAATCTCTTCTCTATGGATGACTAAATGTTAGCTTGTCATTCTATTTTTCTTGAGCTGAGTTGAAGAGAGCAGTAACTCAGCTCTCATGGCTGAATCAAATGGCATCTCACATATCCCTCTTTTAATCTATACTATGCTTCCTAACCAAGTGAATTGTTCATGGATGAATGCATTGTATCCCATTATGACTTACTGCCATTTTTCTCATGGAATCTAGGAAAAACATACAAAAACCTTCAAAAAAGCATCATACAGGTTACAGTAGCATGCGAAAACGCTAATCAGGTCAATATTCTAATTCAGCATTTCATGCGATCATATAAAGAAACTAATGATGAGAAAAGATGTGAATGGAAAGCAAAGCTCACCCTTCTCGATTTTGGGCTTCACAAAAGCTTCTGAAGGCGATGCATACATCTTTAACCCTCATTGCACCTATGCTATTACCATAAACACACAAACACTCATAACAAACTTTCAAACACAATTAAAATACATTCTAATCTCTACAAGTAGCAATGAAACAACCATCTGATTTTCTACAATGATCTGCAACATCCCAATTAAATAAGATAGCAAAGTCAAGTAGAAAAATCATGGGTTTAAGTATTTATGAATACCTGGAACTACTGCCCTTTAGCTGATGGACACTAGCATCCACTTGCTTGTAATCAACCCCTTGTTGTTGCTCTCTGATAGTAATAACATCACAGTTTACCAATTAGTTTCAGTTTATCCAACAAAACCCAAAAGGGGAGTTATTCTAAGAATAAAACAAGAGAAAGCAAGACAAAAACAATAAAACACTCACAAAGCTCTGGCCATGTTGTTAATAAGCTTCTCACAATCTTCAAAGAAAAGAGAAGCTACCTCAACCACAAAATCAGGGCTGTTATCATCTTGCAGTTTTTGGAGCTGAGTAAACTGATCATCCAAAAATCCCTGTTCAATAACCCATTATTAGGAAGCCTCCAAAAACCACTCCAGGGGAAAAAACAAATAAAAGCGCAGTTAATGGATACAAAAATAAGAATAAGAACCCAAAAGGTTTTTCCCTTTTCAGGTAAACTGATTTATAATCTCGGGGAAAACAAAATATGACAAGTCCCCACTAGATTTGGCTTTTTATAACAATTCTTTTACACTTTTTTTTGTTGGAAATAATCTCAATAGAAACAATCATAGGAATGAAAACCCAAAATCCATGTACAGATTTTAATGAAAAGATAAATATTTTGGTCAAATCTAAGCAATAACGCAAAAAAAGAAAAAGAAAAAAAAAAAAACTATCTGGACCTCACGGTGTAGTGATGCAGAGTAGTCAATGAATTGTCTCTGCAACTGATTCACAACATCCATGGTGACCAAGCCTCCCCTGTTTTCTTTCTTTTAAGCTATTTCAATAATAATAGTAATCACTTGAAAACAGACATTAAAAGCACAGGATTTATAGCATTGAATATACAGACCAAAAAGAGAAACACTAGACAGACAAGCTAATAAAATCATAAGATAACCGTTTTTTGTATTATTAATTAATTATTACCTAATCTGATTTTTTTAATTTATTGCGGTACGTTAAATTTATGTTAGAGAAAAAGAGGGTAAACTCCATATTTCTTCTAATTAAAAATTAAATTAATAGGAACTCATATGGTTAAGATGTTTTATCACTTGGTGTTGTTTAGGTTTAAAACACGCTAGTGGTGTTTATTATTCGACTTTTACTATATTATTGTAATTCATCAAAATAAATTAAATTAATAAATTATTAACATGACACATTAATCCATTACGTGATCGATATATATATTTTTACTTTTAACTAAAATTAGAATTGAAAAATAAGCTTGGGTAAATTTAAGACCGCTTTTTATATGAATTGAGCCATGGTTAATATTCTTTTGCTCGAGCCTGACTGAATATATTATATTATGTAAAAATATTATATTAATTATATATGCTAAATAATAATTATATATTTTTATATTTATGTTAAATCACTAACTCAATAACAATTAAATTCATCATCCAAAACCTAAAAAAATTTACCCAACTAAATAACCCAACCCAAAGTATAAAATTTTAAAACTATATTTAATATAATAAATATTTATTATAGTTGTGATAGTGTTTTTAATATAAATATTTTTAATGTATCTTTAATGGGTTTATTTTAGCTTATTTTAGTGCATTTAATGTATTATATTTTAAAATATTATTTTTAAATAAGAACTAATCTAAAAAAATTAAATATGGACTGGCTAGATTGGGTCCAAATTTACTTTTTTTAATTTAGATTGAAAAAAAAATAAACTTATTTTTTGGATCGGGCCTAGACTTAAAAATTTTATATAAATACTTTGCATGAGTTGAACCCGACCCATGAACACTTACAATTTGAACCCTGCTTGTTTTTCTTTTGCTTCTTTTTTTCATACAATCTTTTTTTAAATACAGTCTTCGATAAACTTCTCAAACTCATTGCAGCTAGACTTGATGGCGACATACCTCTTCATTGAAGTTCATCATTATTGGTACATTGATTTTATGTCCTGATATCGTGTTTTACACACAAAGGTTTGACATATTATGGTTTCTTGTAGGTGGAGTTTTCCGAACTCTCCCGCATCTATGATTTTGCTTTCTTCATGTGGTGAGAAAATGCTTTAACCAATGGTGTGAATATGTGGATATTGAGTTGCTACGTTTATGTTCATCTCAGCGCCATCTTCAAACTCTTTGTTGTTGTTCCAATGTCGAAGCCCACTTCCATTAGAATCATTATACATGCCCTATTTCCTTGTGTGTGCCGAATCGAATATATTCATATCTTGTGCTGTACATTTGTTCTGTTACTGACTTACTGCACTCTTATTCCGAATTAAAGCTTTTAGAGAAGTCGGTGACACTATATTTGTTTGGATACTTTGGCAGCAAAATTTAGCTTTTAGTAGGTGTATATATGAAAGTCTGGAAGGGCATGAATATGATCCTAAAGGTATTAAGTTTCTCCAAGTCCGTCCTATGGACTTGCTCGCTCGTGTATTTCTACCAAGTGAATCGTAGTTGTTCTTCTGTTTTGCAGGTGATCGCCTTGTTCTCATCTATAACTTTGTTGACCAAATATAGGTTCATTCATGATCAAGATATTCCCGAGTGTCCAAACCGTCTCCTTTCCTTGCTGTCTTCCCATCTCTGAATTTTGAGGTCCGTTCAAGATACAAATGTTTCTCTCTAGCTATTGATGCGTAAAGAAAAAGATTGTATGGAAAAGAAAAACAAAAGAAAAAAAGGAGGGTGCAGACCACAGAGGGGAGAGGGAGGAAATTTTTTTCGGACTAATCATGGAGACATCTATAACTTTAGTAATAATAATAAAAAAGAAAAAAACAAGTGTCGCTAATATGTGACAGTGAATTAATGAAAATTTTAAAAATAGTGATTAATTCAACTAATTATTTTAATTAGAATAATTAAATTGAAAAAAATTAATATGACGAAAAATCTTATTTTAAAATAATCATGGCGTATAATTTAAAAAAAAAAAAAAAACCGAAGTGCGCACGTTGAATGATTGTCTTAAAAAGAGAAGAAAAAACATGAAGAGCGAATGTGCTATCTTGGACGTTCAATCCAATTCCAATGCTATTGGATAACGGTTTCCACAAATTTTATGTAGAGATAAGGTTTTGATATAATGAAGACAAAGGTAGTAGAAGCCAACCCAAATGTTGTTGGTTCCACAAACAGTTTTGATTTGATTTTCAACACATGATTTTTAAGTAATATAATTTGATCATTGAATAGTGACACAACCAGCATCATATCATACCATTTGTAAATATTTGATATCGGAAATTTTTTTATTACAATACTCCGGATAACATTACAGACTTCTATTATAGTCAATGCGCTTGCATACTTCAAAATCTCATACCTAATTTTAGGTATATCCTTGACCTCCACTGACATCTGTGTTTTTCCGATGCCAAAACACACACTATTGTACTAACATTTTCATTATCATAAGTTCACCATAATCTATTTACACCATATTGGTTATGTACTTTATTATTCCCAACTTGGATTTCCCTCATCAATCTTCCATTTCATGTTGCCCAATGAAAGGTAATGTTAAAACTCGTATCTGATTGGATTATGACTTCAACATCAACCAAAATCATATATCCATTCAAATGGATTTGTTTTATAAATCGATCTGTTATCTTGATACTATCAAATATTAAAATTAAAATTTATTCTTTAATCAAAAGAATCCAACAAAATTAACATTAATTTACTTTAATTGAAAGCAAAAACAATAACACGATTCCTATTCAACAAATGTAACAATAATAATTTAACAATTCTAACGATTTTAATAATTCATAAAAAATAAATATTCAACAAAATCTACAACGACAACCATACAAAATAACAAAATTTTCTTATATCACATGCATAAAACATAATCAACATTTGTAACAATAAACATAACATAATATTAACTCCAAAAATACTTACAAATTTATTATCAACATTTGTAAACACATTGACTATAAAATTAAAGACTAACTTTTGTACCATTAATTCATAAATTATGAAGAAAAGATACTTAACTAATTAATTGAATTATAATTGATTTTGAAAGGATTAAAGGTGAGATAATTTTGAAGGTGTTGTTTGGAAGTTTTTTTTTTTCTCACTAAAAACTGTAGAATATATATGAGAGGGAAAAGGGATCAAGTATCTTAAGTTTATCAAAAGTCGAAAAAGGTGTCAATTTCTATAAGTCATAAAATGTTTGAATTCAACACCTTTAGAAGTAGAGTTTCCATTTCACACCTCAAATCCTTATATATAACAACAAACAGGCTTGACCTTAAAGGTCATTCGGAGGGACTTAAAATGTTATTTTCTAATTTTTAAGGAGCCCAAAAAAAATTTTTACCTTTTAGGGGCCCAAATTTTTTTTACCAAATTGTAAGTGTAGAGCCCAATTTATGTCCAGTACCAATTAACCAAACCAAAAAAATAAGAGTCCAAAATACAAAACAGGCCCAAAGACCCAACACCTAAACCCTAGCCCAAATTTTTAGCCCAAAACCTACCTAAACACAAAGTTAGAAACCCTAGCCGCAATCACCTTTCGCGCACCAGCAGCACCCTTGCGCGTCGAATGCCACCACCTCGCGACATGCGCCTCTCCACCACGCCACGTCAGAGATGTAATCGCCCACGTTCCTACGAAATAGAAAAACCGTTTGTAAAAGAGGCTTTAAAAGCCGAAACCAAACATGTAAATGGGGTTTTTTTTTTTGAGGGAGAGAAGAAAAGAGAGGATTTTTATCAAATATAGGGGAGAATACACATACCGATTCAGAGAAATACAAAAGCAAGAAATAACCCAATCAGCGGAGATTTTGTTTTTACTTTTATTTTCATTCGAATACAGTTTTTATATTTATATTTATATATTTGTTTGAAACCATATATATATAATATATAAGTAAAGACGGTGGCCGGAGACTCGCCGATGGACTCACCGGAAATCGCAAGGGAGAGAGAGGGGGAGAGAAAAGTTTTTGTTTTTTGAAGAAAAATAAAGAAAAATGATTTTTTTGTCAAAAATTTTACTTATATAGGAAGGGTGAAACAACATCGTTTCACCCTGGGCCATTTAACACAAAAACGACGTCGTTTTGAGATGGGTTGGATTGACCCGACCCAATCCACCAAGGATCCGCGTGTTTTTCTTGGGGAGGGGCTAATTGCGCATTTAGCCCCTCCTCTTTTCCATGGCTTTATAATTTGTTTTTTTATTCCAGATTTGCCCCAAAAGTTCGCTCCTCATTTCAATCGAGTCCTCAGTTGAGCGCTGCGTTTCAAATAGTGGGGTTTATTTCCATTTTGGTCCCTCTAAGTTGCGCGTGTATTTCAATTTACTCCTTTATCATTATTTGTTTTTAAATTTGACCCTAAATATTCTGTTTTCAATCCAATTTAGTCCCTTTTCGATTATTTTGCTATTTTACCATTAAATTAATTGTTTTTTTTTTTTTATTACCATTTGCTTATATGTATATATCCTTGTTTACTTCAATTTTTATATATTATGATTATACCCATTATTTTATTGTTATCAAATACTTTTATGTTCTTTTTATTATTACTATTTTATTAATACTATTATTTTCTTATTTTCTTATTATTTTTATTTATTATTATTATTATTATTATTATATACATATTCTTGTTTGCTTTAATTCTTTTAATTATATATTATTGTTTTTACTATTTTTTAGTATTACTTTAATTATTATTATAGTTACCATTAATATCACTTTTATTTTCATTACTTTTTTTTAAGTATTATTGTTGTTGTTTTATTGATAAATGTTATTTTTAATTTACTAGTACTATTATTATTATAATTATATACTTTCTATTATATGTACTATGATTTTATATATTATTTTGCTTATTTCTTTTGTATATTATTATATTTTTATTTTCATTGTTAATACTTTTTACTACTTTTTTAAATACTATTATTCTAATATTATTATTATTTTCTTATTGTTTTTTTTTTACTTATTGTTGTTACTATCCTATTATCATATTTATATTGTAGTGTTATATCTATTTGTTTTTACTATATTTATCAGTTTCATTAGTAGTATTATTATTATTACTAGTTGTTTTATTTGTCACATATTTTTCTTTACCGTAATGTTATTGTTTTTCCTCTTTTTGCATCTACTATTCTCCCTTATTATTATCGTGTTCACATTTCAAGATTTTTATTTTTGCTTTTTTAAAAAATTCATAAAAAATGGGCTTTTACGAAGGTAATATTTCGTGTTTAGAAGTTCGAGAAATCGTGCCAAATCGTGCTGGGTTTCGATTTTTTCGTTCGTCTAGATAACTAAATATCCTTCAGAGATTTTGATCGAATTTTTTGAAATAAAGGCAATATTTCATGATTGGAAATTCAAGGAATCGTGCCCAATCGTGCTGGATTTCGGTTTTTAGTTTGGCCAAATAGTGAAATACCCTTTTGAAATTGCAACACATGAATTTTGGAAATCATGAAATGATCTTGGTATCGAGAGTTTGAAACATCGTGTCCTATCGTGCTGGATGTGGTATTTCGACTTTTCGGAACAAGAGAGTTTCGATATCCAATTCGAGTTATCCAAATATTTTTTAAAGATTCATACTTTGAATTTTTTTTTCTAATTTTCGATATTAAGGACATTAATCAATCAACACGGTATCAATTTTTGGGCATTGCGAGGGTGTTAATCCTTTCTCGTGCGTAACCGACTTCGAGCCCATTTTCTGAAAACTCGTAGACCCAGAATGTTTTCTAAAGTGACCCAATCTCACTTCAAAAATGGTTGGTGGCGACTCCGTTTTTCTTTTTAAAGTCGGCTCGTTTTTCCAAATAAAAAAATAGTTTCGACAGTAAGTAATCTATTATCTTATTTTATTGTTCCGCCTAAGATCCCAAAAAATGTCAAGAACGAACATGACAACAAAGCGTATTATTCTTGAGAAGAATTCTCAAAAATTGTAGTCTAAGACTTTGACACTTGTGGGCGTTGAGCTCATCGTTATGTCTTTTCATTATCAACAAATGATTGGACAATAAATTTCACACATTCTATCCAACACTTACTATGAAACTTGATACCAACAAATATAGAACAAATTAAAAAAAAAAACTTTTGAAGAAAACTAAAATACAAAATAATAAAAAATAAATTATGTCCAAAAAAAAAAAAACCATGGGTGAACGAATCTAGTCGTTATGTTTCTTTTAAGAAAATGTTGTCACCAATCTAATATAGAAGATTTATCTCAACAAAACATAGATTTATATGCCCAATCTCACATGATAAATTAAATGATTCATTTGATGTTGTGTAGAGGTATCCTAAAGGACTTTGTCATAAACTTACTTCAAAAGAGGAAAAGAAAACAACAGTTCTTACATTTCTGTCTGCTACAAAATCGACTAAATCATTGGATATTCTTATCTTTTGTTCCCTGAGATTCTTTTCTTTATGTACATGTCTTCAAAGACACCGACAGTCTTTACTTTTGTCCCTTCGGACTGTTTTTGGTTTTCGTTTTTCGTTCTTTCATGTCTTCTCTGAAGCATTTGTCATTTATTGAATTTGCTCTGTTTTCTGATGTAATAACTTGTTTCTAGGGCCATTTGGTTGGACCACAAACCTTGATCTTCCAAAAGGGTATTAAGCTTTTAGTTCCAAATTAATCTCAAGTCTTGGTTGAGCTTATTTCTTCTGAATTCAATGCCTCTTCAGGGAATGCTTTTCTGAAGAGCGGGCTCCGACATTTTCTCATGCTCTTTAAGCTATTGAGGTTGCCATTAAGAAGCTGTACAACCTGCATGACATTAAATATTCAAAGTAATTGTTAGAATTGAACTTTATAGAAATCTGCTATATCGAACGCGGTTCGGTTTTGGACTTGTTTAACATAACCTGATTCATTCGAGGGCGTGGAATCGAAGAGCGACGAATGCATAAAGAAGCAGCCAAGAGGACAAGGTTCATTTGTCGCAAATTGTATTCTTCCCCGATGGCAGGATCGATTAGCTCTCTAATATCATTCTTTTTCAGCAACGGTTTTGCCTGTAAAAAAGAAAAATAAAAACGCATGACAAAATCCAAATCCTTTATCTGCCGCCTTAGATGTTGAGAAAAACGCACCCACAACACAAGGCTTTGCTGAGAGTAATCCAAAGCTCGGCGTCCAGAGACTAGTTCAAGCAACAGTACACCAAAGGCAAAAACATCAGTTTTTTCATCCACTATGCCATGCATTAAGTACTCAGGAGCCAGATAGCTGCAAAGAAAAAAAAAAAAAAAGGTCATTTAGAGTCTCTAATGGATAACAGAAAAGAAGGGTGGTTACTAGTGTAAAGGCATTACAAACCCAAATGTGCCTTCGAATTTGGAAACTGTATGGTGAGTCCAATTCTCTGGTAGCCATTTTGCAAGCCCAAAGTCACAAATCTGAACAAAAATGTAAAATTTACTAACTGAAGAATTAGATTTAGATATTTCTAATTTCTCATAAAATTTCAGCATGGGTACCTGAGGTTTAAAGTCCTTGGTGAGCAAAATATTTGCAGCCTTGATATCTCTGTGGATGATTTTTCTCTTACAACCCTCATGAAGATATCTTAAGCCTTCAGCTGCGCCTTGAGCTATTTTAAACCTGATGTCCCATTTCAGTTTCTCCTTTGAACCTGCAAGTATGTTTACTTAGATTTGGAACCTGGTTATTCAATGTACATAATCATGTATTTTTGGGACACCATGAACTGACCATAAAGAAGACAAGCTAAGCTCCCATTTGGAGACAAGTCGAGGACAAGATGCATTCCACCTTCAATTCCATAGCCGATTAACTTAGCTGTGTTGGGATGGTTCACATGAGCCATAACCCCAAGCTCTGCCAAGAAATCCCCTATTATATCATCGGGTGTACCCTTTGTTAGACGTTTAATGGCAACCAGCTGCCCGTTTTGTAAACTCCCTTTGTAAACTTCAGCATAACCCCCCTTTCCAATAAGATTTTCTGCCCAAAAAAGAAGAAGCAAATCAAATTCAGTAACATAAGGTGTAAAAACCAAATTCGAAAATGCTAAAGGAAGTAACTGACCACTGCTGAAGTTTTTGGTGGCAATTTGAAGCTCGGAAAGAGTGAAAACCTTCCCTGGAGACTTGAGATTATATGAATTGGTGTTGTTGGCAAGAAAATCCGGGGAAACGGTGACGTTGTCTCTCATACTACTGCTCCTCCTCAATGAGAGCCTAAAAGATCCAAGGGGACGGAAATTGGGTAATGGTTTCTTCAATTTATAACCAAATAATTGTGCGAATTCACGCCATCGAGAGCTTTGTTTCGAGCTTCCCTCATTGGCTGAGTCTGCGGTGGATGGTTTAGAAGAACAACTGGTTTCGAATTCTTCAGTCCTGAAGAAATCCTCAAGAACCCCTGTTGGCGAACATGTATCCACTTTCTTCTCCATATCTAAAGAGGAAAACTATAACCAAAATCCAATTTTTTACAGCATCAATGAAAAGAAACCATTGGAAATAACAGTGCACTCTGTTTTATAGATTATGTAACACTGGGGTTTTTGTTTGGTTGAAAAGAAAGCAACCCATCAAAGAGAAAACTGATATAGAAGGGAAGCAAAACACAGAACAAGACACTAGAACCACATAAAGACGAGAAAACCCAGGAAAAAGAGAGGACAGAAAAGAAGCAAAGACAACGGACATGCCATTAAGAAGAAGCTGAGGGAGAAAGAAAAGAGGTGCACATAAATTTGCAGTCACTCTAAAGCTTTTATGAGTTATGATCACTTGCTTCTCTAACAATATTATTTCTAATGATTCCTTCTTTCTGGAAGAAAAATAATAAATAAATAAATTTTATTATTGTAAATATTGTTAGCATTTCCGAATTTTGGTACTAAAATCTAGACGGGAAAATCACAATCTAAACAAGAAAATATTGGTTAGTTTAAGATCTGTTTTTTTGAAATGGACAACGTTGTGAACTTGTCATGTTGCTGAAGTTTCGTTATCTCGGATAAAAAAATGTTGGTGATAATAACACCGAATTGTCTCAACAACAATCAAAATTTTCATTACAACAAGCCAACAACTAATAAGAGAAATTATGTGTGTAATTCCATTATTCATTCATGAATTAAAAAAGACTTAATTAGCTGGAAAAAATGATTAGCTATGGGGGCATCTTTTTTTTGCTTGCTTTGTAAGAGTTATGATAACGGCAAGGAGAGTATAATAGTGTTAGTTTATAAATTGAAGTCACTTTGGAAAGTGGTTTTGATTGAGATACAATCACACACTTTGCTTGTTGGCTCTTACGTTTAAACAAATTGATTAAACTAAAAATCAAACAAATTTTTATTTTTTTAATATTTTATTTAATTAAATCATCCAAATCAACTTCCAAGGGATGACTAGTCTGTTGACTGACATCTTTCATTGAGGTGGCTGTTGATCATAACTCTGATTAGAGATTCTTTCACTTTTGTGCCTTTGGGTGGAATTGGCATTATATATAGAATGGAAATTTGTCTACCCACTTTAAGACAATGGTATAAATTCAAATGTTTTTGAAGTCAAATTTTATATGTGTTTTATAAATAGAGAATATTCGTTTTTTTATACATTAGAAATTTTATTATATGTATACGTGTAAAAATTCCGAGTGTTTTTAGAAATAAATATAATAAATAATAAATTATATAAATAATTAATTAATTAAATTGTAAAAAAATTTAAACAAATAAATACATTAGATTAAGTATTTTAAATGCACTATAATTGTTTATAACGATATTGTCATCAATCTTAAATTAATGTCGAGTTAACTTATGAAACCAAATAAAAAGTATTATCAATATATATAATTGATGGAAGTAATAAAATTAAAATGTACAAAAGCATTTTATGATAAAACATTAGTTGATCGATAAAGTTAAAGTTTTATCAATCCAAATATTTCTCGCCATATGCAAATTATTTATTGTTTTTTTAAATAAAAGATTAAAAATACTTTATTTTAAATATGAAAAGATATTTTCATAATTTATTTAATTGAATTGATATCTAATTAATTTATGACACTAATTTAATTATTAATTTAAATAATAAAATAGATACTTATTTATCAGTGGATTGTACGATGGATGGTTAACAATTTTTTCTTTCATGCTGAGATATTTATATATATATATATATATATATATATTCTCAAAATAAATGAGTCATGGATTTATGGTTTTTTCCCCAATATTTCCTTTGTTTAGAGATTTCATTATAGCTCCAATGCTCCAATAATTTGTTCTTTCTTTGATGCCTGATAATGTGATTGTCCATTTTCAAGAAAAGTCAAATCTAGTTTGTCTTTAATTAATGAATTTACTTAATTTAGAAAGAAAAAAAGTCAAAGCTAGTTTCAGACGAAATCAATAGTGGTCAATTCAGTAATATGATTTAGGTTTTAAGAAAAGAAAATAATTGAAAGAGATTAATGAAAAGAAAGGTCATGAAAAAATAAAAAGGGAGTTATTTAACTTTTTAATTTTATGGAAAATCTTATTTTAATTTTTAAATTTATCATTTTGTAAAATCATTTTAAAATGAATAAAAATTAACAATTAATTAAAATTTTAATAAAATTATTTAAAATTTTATTCAAAATTTATAAAATTAATTAATTACTTATGCATTCATGTGATAGTTTACTTATGTGGCGCGGCATTCATGTGATAGTTACATGTATATTCATATCAGTAAAATTAACATTTTATAAGTTTTCTATAAATTTAAAGATTAAAAGAGATAAAAATAAATAAATGATTGAGATGACTTTTTATGGGTCATTTTACAAAAAAAAAAAAAAGAATAAGCCTTTTTCTAAAATTATTTACGGAAATAGACTAACTTTTTAATTATTTACCGGAAAGGGCCGAATTTCCTGAAAACGCGTTCACCTCAGCGCGATCTCAGGTGATGTGTCAGCAAAATGCGTCTCTGGGGGAGCGATTTGCCCTTTTTTTAGGGTTAGAATTTTTTATGTTGGTTTATAGTTTTAGGGTTAGGGTTAGTATTTTTAAAGTTTAGGTTTTAGGATTTTTAAGAAAAATCAATTAAATTAGGGTTTAGGATTAATTAATTATTAATTTAAAAATTAATTAGATTAGGGTTTAAGATTTTAGGGTTAATTAATTAAATTATGGATTAATTTTTTAAATAATTTTGTGTTTAGGGTTTTAGAAAAATATATTAGCAATAAAAAAATTCTACAGTAGTTTTTGAAAAAATAAATTTGAGAAGACATTTCTGAACAAATAGTGCCAAAAACGCTTCAAGCAAGATGCACTGTAAGCAAAAATACTGAAAAAAGCTCCCACATAGACGCGCTTTTTCTACTGTAGTTTCTAAAAAAATAATTTTGAGAAGATGTTTCTGAACAAATAGTGTCAAAAACGCCTCAAGTAGGATGCACTGTCAGCAAAATTACTGAAAAAGTTTCAACATAGACGCGCTTTTTCTGCAGTAGTTTTTGAAAAAATAATTTTGAGAAGATGTTTCTGAACAAATAGTGCCAAAAACGCTTCAAGCAGGATGCACTGTCAGTAAAAGTACTGAAAAAAGCTTTTACGTGGACGCGCTTTTTCTACAATAGTTTCTGAAAAAATAATTTTGAGAAGATGTTTTGAACAAATAGTGTCAAAAACGCTTCAAGTAAGGATGCACTGTCAGCAAAATTACTGAAAAAAGCTCACACGTGGACGCTCTTTTTCTACAGTAGTTCCTATTTGGCCTTAGACTATAAATGAGCCAAATTTCATTCTCAGGTTGCATAAGTTACAGTAGGAAAAATTAGAGAGGCTAAGCAGAATAAAATTTGAAGATGAGTGAACTTATTAGTGCTGTTATTTACTATAATGGTGAGGTCCGTCACACCAAGAACGGCGTTGTTTATTTATCGAAGAACACAATTTGACTGATTTTTAACCAGAGCATAGATTTGATAGAACATAGGCGTAAAAAAGTTTTGTCTATTAAGTATCGATTTTATGCTTCGGTTGATCCCGTGACATATGACTCGTTCGACATCAAAGGTGCTCATACCTTGAAGGCAATGGTGCAGACTCATCTCGCTAGTTGATCACTCTATCTTGAGTTATATGTATAATTTTCATTGCCAAATGATGCATTTACGACTTCAACACGACCCATGTCCGACACTCCATTAGTGGGTGGCAAAACACGGAAGCGCCCGTGTTTGGCAACAGTATGGAATACACAACCCTTGCACGACACTCCGTTAGTGGATGGGACATGCACCTCGGTGAGTCGATGTTTGATGCTGGAAATACGTACTGGGGAATGACATCAACTTCTAGTGGTTGGCAATCCACATCTAATTGGGGACGTTATGAAACGTTCAGAAGAAGGGATGATGTACTCCCTACGACGCCCACTGGTGAGAGGACCTCGTACGTTACAGATGATGATGGGTTGGATAATGAGTCCGATATGGATCCACCTCGAGAGACCGACCCTGATGGTGCAGAAGTTGCATTATTTTCGAACGAACTGTTGCGAAGATGTTGAAGGGGTCCAGATGATGATCGCGCCTAACGCATGCATAATGTCGATCTCGCAAATGATGCGTTAGAGTTTGTAGATCTACCAACCGATCATACAAGTTCGTTATTGGAGGTGAATTGGAAGTTGGTAATGAGTTTTCCAATAAGGATAGTTTTCTTGGTGCATTGAAACAACATAGCATCATGAACGTGGTTAAATCCAAATCTGATAAGTTTGAGGCCAAGTGTGTAGTACAAGACGGTATATGTTCATGGAAAATCTATGCCTCGTTGAGGAAAATGACAAGGTTGTGGGAGATAAAAAATACAAAGGTCCACATGCATGTGCTGGAGGTACATTATTTAGGGTTTTTGAATAATACTGTTTGTAAAGCCCAATTTTGTAGCCCAGACCCAATACCAAACATTAACCAACAACTAAACGGGCCAAATAGTCCAATAAACAAGCCCAAATCTTTAGCCCAAAACCTAAAAATAGAAATGGGAAACCCTAATAGTTTGTTTAGCGCGGCCGCCAGCAAGGCCCTCCTTCCGCAACGTGCGCCGGACGCCACCACCCCGAGACGTGCGCCACTTCACCACGCGAGGTCAGAGACGTGCTCGAACACGTACCTGCAAAATAGAAATAAATCAGCTGTAAAATAAAGGCTATAAAAGCCACAATAGAAATCAGTTTAAGGGGGGTCTTTTTTTCATATATACAGAGGGGATATACGTTCTAGAGAAAGAAGCAATACAAATATTTTGGAATACACAAAAAAGATTCGAAAGAAAGTCAGATTTGCAAGGTCTTTGTTTTATTGTTTTTATTTTTTTTTCCTTTTTCTCTTTATTTTTTCGTTTTGAAAATATATATACATATTGAAATCGATGGCCATGAACTATATTGAGCCTCATCGGTGGGCGCCGAAAATCGCCTGGGGAGCCAAGGAGAAGAGCCCCTCTCTGTTTTATTTTTGAAAGAAATGAGAGAATGGGAATTTTCAAAAAATTTTGCTTTTATCGCAAAGGCGTAGTTTTGTTGAAATGGGTGCGACATCGTTTTGGGCCTCGACCATGAATTCACCCGCATGAGGACTAGGATAGAGTTTAGGGAGGGGCTAAGATCTCTGCTTTTCCATGGTTTCCTTTACGATTTAGCCCAAAAGTTCGCTCCTTATTTCAATTGAGTCCTCATGAAGCGTTGCATTTGATGAGTGGGATTTATTTTCATTTCGGTCCCTATAGGTTGGACGCGTGTTTCAATTGACTCATTCATCTCCATTTGTTTTAAATTACAAATATTCGATTTAGTCCTTTTTGATTATTTTGCTATTTTACTACTAAAGTGGTTATTTCTAAATATTTTTATTACCATTTGAAGTTGGTACTATGATATTTTCCTATTATTATATTTAGGATAGTATCTATTATTATATATATTATGGTTTACTTTAGTAGTTTTACTATATATTATTACTTTTTACATCTATTATTTTCATTATTATTGAAACAACATAGCATCATTAGTTATTTATTATTAGTTTTATATTTCATTATTATTACTATTTGTGGTTTTTAAATACCTTTTTTTTTATATTTATTGTTATTCCTATTATCATCGTGTCTACATTTTCGTTTTTATTTTTGCTTTTTTCCAAAAACTTAAAAATGTTTAGAATGGAGTTTGTGTGTTTGAAGTTCAGAAATAAGTTTGAGTTCGTCTAAATCACTAAATATTCTTGAAAGATTTTGTGTAAGTAAGGCAAGTATTTGGGAGTTTGAGAGATTCGTGCCCAATCGTGTTGGGTCTCGATTTTCTATTCGTCCGAATAACGAAATATCCTTCATGATTTCATGAAAATCTAATCGTCTTTGAGTTTCGATTTTTGGTTTGGCCAAATAGTGAAATATCCCTTTTAAAATTGCAAGACAAGAATGTTGGAAATCATGAAATGATCTTGGAAAATGAAACATCGTGTCCTATCGTCTTTGGATGTGGTATTTCAACTTTCCGAACAAGAGAGATATCAATGTGAATTTAAACATTTTAAAGGACATTAATCAATCAATGCATTTTGTTCGAGGTGCTAATCCTTCCTCGTGCTTGGAGGTACATTATTAAAAGTGGCCCAATCACACTTTTTGACTCGAGTCTTTCTTTTTAAATCCAAACAAAAATACTGTTATTACATAATGTTGCATTATTTAACGTACTTTGTTGACATGTGTTTCACAAGATTATCCCAATATGGATTCAGATATGTTAGCTAGCTTAATACTACTGACGGTGAAGGCAGATCCCAAGACTTTATTGTGGTCTTAATTACCAATATTCGTAGCCAATTGAGGTACATGCCCTCTTACCGTAAGGCTTAGATAGCTAAGCAGAAGGCGTTGGAAAAGATGCATAGTGGGTAGGACGCTTCATATAATCAAGTGTGGCAGCGGTGTCAAGTACTAGAGAGATACGTCCCTGGTTGCATAATAGACCTTGAAACGACACCTGCGTACTACAACGACCGATTACTCCTTGGATGCCAAGTGTTTAAGCATCTGTTCTGGATCTTTAAACAATGCCGAGATGCATTTCTATACTGTAAGCCATTGGTACAAATTAACGGTACCTTTATGTTTGGTAGATATACTCATCGGCTATTGCTAGCTGTGACACATGATGGCAATGAGAGAATCCTTCCAATTGCATTTGCAATAACATCGGGAGAGTCAGCTAATGACTGAGATTTCTTTCTTTCTAGGTTAAAGAGACATGTCTGCCCCAACCTGATATCTTCGTTATATCGGATCGGGGCACTAGAATACTAGCCGTAGTTGAACAACAGGGAAGCCTATGGCATCATACACACCAGCGGTATTGCCTATGGTACATTGCGTCCAACTACTACGGGCAATATCGATCTACAAGTGAACGACAACAAGTTACCAACATAGGTATTTAATCTCTATTAATATAATTTCATTTGTAATATTCAATTTATTCTGAAAGGAATAATGGTATGTAATTTTCGCTATGAACTTATATTGTCAGGGTATGAGATAAGTAATGATCGTTTTAATGAGATGTTGGCGGTTTTATGTTCAGTTAAGCGAAAAAAGCGCGGACTACCTCTGTAAAATACCTTTCGAACAGTGGACACAAGCATACGACGGCGACCTATGATATTGTCATATGAACTCAGACCTGGTTGAATGCATAAATTTTGTTCTAAAAGGAACACATTATTTGCCGATAACATCAGTTGTGCAAAATACATATTTTCGTTTTGTGGCACTATTTCCAAAGCGAGCAGTGAGTTATAAATGCCAAATGTAGGGAGGCCATGTATGGTGCAGGAAGGCATTGCAAGAAATTAACAAGGCGAAGACGCAGACGAACACCATGCACACAGTGTGTCACGATCGCGACAACCTATGGTTTCTTGTAACAAAGTTTGACAGACCGCACCAAGGTATTACTGGTAGGCAATATCGAGTACACTTGAGAAATAGAATTTGTGATTGTGGGATGTTTGACGCACTTCGTTATTCATGAGCTCATGTAATTGCAGCTTGTTAAAATCTCCGTCTGGATCCCATGAGCTATGCCAACGAAGTGTACAAAATAGAATACATGTACAACGCCTAGAGACACGTATTCCCACCGGTTTCAGATGAACGTAAGTGGCCGTTTGTATTCCTTTCTCTGTTTAAGTTGTTACCAGATAGAGAATTACATCGCAAACCAAAGGGTTGACCTTACTCGACTAGAATACGTAACAATATGAATATTCGAGAAACAACCAACCAACAGAAGTTGTGCGGATGGTGTAGGAACCTAGGCCATACAAGTCGATCATATCCAAATCGGAATAGCTGATAGTTGTTATAATAAAACTATGTTGCATTATTTATATTTTATTAAAAATATAAAAATATTCAAAATATTCCCTTATTTAAAAAACCTTCTATTTTATTAAAAATATAAAAGTAAATTACAATTACTTTATTCAAAATAACTTTTATTTTATTAAATGAAACAATATAAAAAATTTGTACAAATATATTAAAAAATATATAAAAATATTTAAAATATTAGTTTATTAAAAATAACTTTTATTTTATTAAAAATATAAAAGTAAATTACAATTAAAATATTAAAAACAACTTTTATTTTATTAAATGAAATAATATAAAAAAGTTTATACAAATATATTAAAAAAATCAATGTTGGTGCAGGCCGAAATTAGTGCCACATGGGGGTCGTCGATGGTTACGCACTGGATTCCTCCTTTGTTTAGCCTCCGGAAGGGGTTGTGGTTGCTCCGGCGGGGATTGTGGTTCCTCCGGCAGGGGATCTAGTTGTGAGTGTTGGGAGGATGACCCATCTTGATAGAATAATGAATGCGGAGGTGTTTGCATCACCCATGGCGGAGGTGTTTGAATCCCATAAGGCGATGGAGATTGGTAAAAAGAAGAGCTCTCGACAGCGCCTCGTGCGATCCCTAATGCGACGGTGGCCTATAGATCAACAGTCCACTCGGAGTAATCGAGAGCGGAGATGAACCAAGCCATGCATTCCAACTTGCCATAGGACTGGAAAAAGGAAACATATAAGTGTTAGGATATATAAAAGGGCCAGGATACGCACTTGGCATAATCTAAAAAGGCTATGATGTAGGTGTCGTCGGTTGAAGTGTTAGGCCCGGTGACTGTGTGGGCGCTGTTGATAGGCTCGGTAATTGTTGGGTGCTGTTGATGGGCCCGTGTCGTCATCCCTTTTCTTGGATTTAAAGGGCCTCGTCATTCCCTTTGGAAACGAATTTGCTGTCCCCTCTCCTTTTCCGATAGTAAATATGGCTTGCCATGGATCCTAAATCATGACATGTATTCCAACACGCATGCTAACTCTAGAACGATGATCGGTTCCCGAGCAGGTATATAATCATACCGATTTTTCCACATTTCGATATATGCTAACCAGAATATTGACCAATCCGTATACAACTACGGTAAGTCGACTTTGTGCTCATCATTGAGCACCTCAGGTGCCACGAGAATCGGTTGTTGGAATCCAAATTGTCGCAATACTCTATCTGACTGGTGCATCTCTAATGTGGCATAGTTGACCAATGGGACCTTCACATGCCAAATGTTTGGATTTTGAAAGAATTCATCCGAAATTATTGCTCAATTGCTTGATCCTCGTATGGTGTCCATTGAAACTATATGAACATGATAAAAATATTAGTTATATACATAATACTAAATACAAATCGACTATTTTATTATGTATATCTATTTTATTTAATACTTATTTGTGCTTCCAACCGTTGGTCTAATAGAAGCCGTATATCTTCAAGAGAGGTAGGTATTCTAACATAACTCGCCGAATGGTTCCACCTAATTAAATAAATTTTTAGCATACAATTATATTTTAAATCTACGTGATAATTGTAAAATCTAATATAAAATTTACCTCATTACAAGTGATAATGTATATAGGTGGTCCACTCGAGGACATAAAAATGGAAAGCAAAACTAGGCTCATGATTGCAGTAGTGATAGGCAACCTCCAATTTTAGCTTTATTCGGTCGCGTTGCCCCGCACATCTCCCGGTACAATGTTGTCAACACGGCAGACCCCCAACTAAATTCACCAGCTGCTCTAAAATCAACGAGTTTCAGCAACCATCTCAGGTGTATGAGGTTTCGTGACAAGTCTGGCATCAAATAACCTCCAATCATCTCAAGAATATATGTCCAAGCATATCGTATTCTTACTAGTTCAGTCGAATCATTATCTGGCTTCGGGAATGTGTCTCGTAACCAGCTTATCTCGATCCAACCTTCGTTAATATTATCTGGAATAGCACCCAAAAGCTTGTAGCATATGGCTCCCCAATCAGTAGATTGAGCGGACCCGATGACTGTGTACCCATCCACAGACAATTCCAATTGTAACTGCACATCTTCCAGGGTGATAGTACACTCTCCGCATGGAAGATGAAATGTGTACGTTTCGGGTCTCCACCTATCTATCAACGCACTAATGAGTTTCGGGTCCAACTTGCACCCCCGACCTATCATGGCCACGTGCAAAAACCCGCTTCCCGTAGGTAATTCTCTATCAACGATGATGAAGGACCAAACATATTACAGATATAACATTGCAACACCCGATCTACATACTGTTATAAAAAATTATAAAATAAAAATTAATTAAAACTACATAAATGAAAAAAATATTAAATAATATTGAAAATTTAAAATTAAAACTTACCATTTTCATTTGTTCGACAGAGATGTGTTTATTATCGAGACGAATTAATTCTCCGGCCATTATTAACACGATCGAATATTTTTTAATTAAAAAAACTAATTCAGAAAAATTTTAAATTGAGTTTTTTTACAAAAATTAAAAGGAGCTTTGAGAGAAAATTGAGAGAATTTTGAGAGGATTTTTTGAAAGGGGGTTTTTATATTTTTTTTTACCGTTGGAGCCCCAACGATTAAAAAAAAGGCCATGGGGGTTAAAAAAAGGGGCAAAACGCGTCCCTGGGGGAGCGTTTTGTTGACACAGCACCTGAGATCGCTCTCACGTGGACGCGTTTTCGAGGAATTCGGCCCTTTCCAATAAATAATCAAAAAGTTAACCCATTTCCGTAAATAATTTTAAATAATGACTTTTTTTTTATAAAATGGCCCTTTTTATATAAATTTGGAGAATTATATAATAAAAAAAAATTGACGTGATGTGTAGGTGCTTACATAGCCAAAAATTATTATAAATTGAAAAATAAGAAGAAAACCCTTGTTTTGATGTACCACAGATTCAACTTTGTATGCTGTGAGTCCAACTTTACCTTAGACCTTATAACATTGAAAAATAATGACGTAATATATTGAGATGGGTTGGTTTGTGTGTCTGCCACACATCACCTCACCCAAACCTGATTTTTCTATGAAAGTCTGTGTTCCTCCCCTTGTTGGAAAATCCATCAATATACCAATGTTAAAGGAAATCATACAAAATTAGTAAAATAATAATAATAATAATGACAAAAAAATATAGTTGAATTGATTTATAATATTTATAATATTTTATTTATTATTGAACTTATTATTGAATTGAAAATAGATAGTCAGCGTACAATTGTTGAGACCTACAAAAATAATTTTTACTCAAAAAATATAAATTTTGTATATAATATTTAAAAAAAAGATACATGTTAATTTTTAAGGTTGTTTGTGGAATAAAAAAATACATTATTAGTGTACTAAATACAAATCTTGAAATAAAAACAAAAGAAGTGGTTGTAAATAGAGATGTTCATGGATCGGACCGGGCCAGGCTTAACTAAAAATTTAGGCCCATTCATCGGACTCTGGTCTGGTAGGGACTAAAAAATGGGCCTAAAATTTTGCCCAAGCTCGGCCCATATAAAAATATTAAAACCCGTGCCCGACCCAACCGACCGTATTAAAATTTTATATTATTTTATATAATTTTTAAATATATATAATACATAAATATACTAAATAAATCTAAATAAATATTTCCCAATAAATTAAAAATAAATTTTAAAAATATATAGACTTAAATAACACTAAGATAGATGTAACTTAACAAACAAGTACATCTAAAATAATAATAAAATTAACAAATGCCTTTAAAATAATAACAAAATCAACAATAAAATAAGTTTTATACAATATTCAATCAATAACAACAAAATAGTAGCAACATAATAATAATATGGTAGCAAAATAGGAAGAAAACAACAAGAAAATAACATTCAAAAATATAAAAAGTAGCAAATTTTTTTTGTCATTTAATGAATTCGGGTCGGGCCCGGGCAAAAAATACCGAGGCTCGACCCATTTTTTAAAACGGGCCTTATTTTTTGTCCAAGCCCATTTTTCAAGCTTATATTTTTGCCCAAACCCTCTCAAATTTCGGTCGGGCCGCCCGGCCCATGAACACCTATAGTTGTAAAATAAAAACTAGAATTAAGTTTAAAACTATGTAAAAAGAGATTGCAAAATAAAATATAATAAAATTAATCTAGTGAGAGTCTAGTCAAAGGTAAAATTTTAGTTTTGATTCTTGAGTTTGATCATTGATGTAAAGATAATTTGTGTTTTTTAATAAATTAGTTATAGTTGTCGACGTTGTACCTAGCAACCAATCTCTCATTACATTGTTGCTAACCAAAAGGAAGCTCGTTGAAATTATTTCTTTTAACAATAAACAACCCTATAACTTTGTACATATGATTTAACTTACCAATAGCATTAAGGACGAGAGACACCTAATTCTAACTAACAAAGACACAAAAGTGACGGTTATTTAGATTAATTCGCATGTCCACGTAACATGAATAGCTTACATAACTTATATCCAATCATGCTATTCGTCATAGGTATTAGAATCAATTGAACAATTACGAATTTAATGATTCTAATTTGACAAGACAAATATTCTAAGCAATTGAATACAATACTAATTTTAAACAAACCTGAATATTTGTAATTAAAATAGAAGGCATGCAAATATTAAAGAAAAAAAATAGCGAAGAGCAATTAAATCTCACAAGCTTTTAAAATCAAACTTCAAAGTCCCTTTAGCTAGAAAATTGGGTTTTTTACTAAATTAGGATAAATATATATATATATTCGAAAATAGGATGTAGAGGCCATTATTTACCAAAATGGGTGCTGCAGGGTGGTCACGCCACTCTCATAGGCTGCACCACCCCGGGCACATTCTTCATGGCAAGCAAAGTGAACATGGCGGTAAAACAAAAGGGTAAGCAAAGAAAACACGGAAGAATGGCCTTCCAAAGCGGCACGTGTGAAGAATGGTCTCCCACAAGTGGCACTGTGAAGAATGGCCTCCACAAAGGCACCATGGTGAACAATGCCCTTCCATAAAGTGCACCAAACTCGGAAAATGTAATGGCAGAGGCGGCACTGCATTTGGCACACCTTAAATGGCACCTCCCCCCCCCACACCGGAAGGAAGAAGCATTAGAGGAGGAAGAAACTGGTGGTACCGGAAGAAAAAAGAAAGAGGAGGAAGGAAGAAAATCGGGAAGAAAAATAGGGGAAAATTAGGTATAAATTTTTTCAAATAATATTTGTGTATTTGATTTTTTTATTATATATTAATTTTATTTTATTACTTAGTAGTTTAGTATAGTTAGTAATTTAATTTTATTATTATTAGTAGGTAATTAGAATATAAACCCTAAAAAATTTTTATGTTAGTTAGTTAGTATGTTAGTATAATATAAAACTTTAATTAGAGGTTTTATCTCTTTATTTTAGTTAGTATATTGTTATTATTATTGTTAGTGTAATATTATTATTTTGTTAGTATATTGTTATAATTATTGTTAGTATAAAAACATTAAAATAATATATAAAACATTATGCCATTTTATTGTTATTATTATTGTTATTTTTATAATATTGTTATTATTATTGTTAGTGTAATATTGTTATGTTGTTAGTAAAATGGTAAATGTTATTTTATTTAGTATTATATTATTATTAGTAGGTAATTAGAATATAAACCCTAAAAATATTTATGTTAGTTAGTTAGTATTTTAGTATAATAGAAAACCTTAATTAGAGGTTTTATCTCTTTATTTTAGTTAGTATATTGTTATTATTATTGTTAGTGTAATATTATTATTTTGTTAGTATATTGTTATAATTATTGTTAGTATAGAAAGCATTAAAATAATATATAAAACATTATGCCATTTTATTGTTATTATTATTGTTATTATTATAATATTGTTATTATTATTGTTAGTGTAATATTGTTATGTTGTTAGTAAAAATGGTAAATGTTATTTTATTTAGTATTATATTATTATTGTTAGTAAAGAAATATTATAAGTATTGTTAGTATAAAAGAACATTAAAATAATAAATGAAACATTATGATTTAAAATAAATAATATAAAATAATAAAATATGAAAATAATATGTATTTTGAAAGTAATGTAATTTGAGAAAAGGAAAATACAAGTAAATGGTCGAATAAGTGATTTTACTAAATCTAATAGTACTTTATTGAAAATTATAGGATTTGAACACTTAGGAAATACGAACGAACATAGTGCCAAAATAGTGCCAAATTTTTAGTTTTGTTTTAAAGTTATTTTGTTTGTTTATTTTGATTTGTTAGTAATTTATGTGTTTATATTAATTAATTTTTATTGTGAATGTTATGTTTTAAATTTTGTTTGAGAAATTTTGTTTATTTTGAGCAGATTGACCATTGAAGATGGATGATCAGTTTTTCGTATGCGTTTATTTCGATGGAATCATCTTGACAACAACCGTTGGATGCATATTTGAATGTCGGCAACAAATAGCAATGAGATTTAATAGAAATGTATCGTTGGATGATATGAAGCGAAGGATAAACGCAAAAATCGTTAGACGTTGTGGGAAAACGATATCGAGAATTTTCTACAAGTTTCCAATTTCGGCAGATCCGATCAAATTCACAGAAATGGAACTTGTAGACGACGAAGACGTGGAGACAATGATCGCGCTGTACTGTGGGAATGGGAGTAACAGAAATGCACCGATTCACTTATTTGCTGAGTTAGCCGGTATTGAGGCAAATGAAGACAGCAATGCATATGGTGAAGAACATGGAGCTCAAGAACCGTGCATGGTGCCTCCAATATCGTATGTTGATGACGAATCGAATATACGTCGGATCGATATCGATCTTAATATTACACCCAATATTGATGTGGTTGGTGATGATGGACACGACAGTAGTGATCATTGTGAAGAAGAGGTTGATATTGACAGTGATCCCGATATAGATGATATACCTGATGATATTGACGATGAAGACGTGAATGGCGATGGGAACATTAGTGCGTCTTCTGTCGGGAACCATATGCGATGTATTACGATACACAATAATCCTGGGCCGCACATGTCACTCATAGACCCCGACGCAGCGCGTGTAATCGAGTTTCCAGAGTACCCTGAAATATATCCTGCTCACCGGCTCACCGTAAATTCCAATCATTAGGAGTTATTCCTAGGCCAGAGATTTAGAAGTAAAGAAGAGTGCGTATCTGCTATTAAACGGTATAGCATGGATATATTAGTGGATTACAAAGTCGCAGAGTCTAAATCGACAGTATATACTGCAGAGTGTTGAAAGGCAGCGAAAGGATGCAATTGGTGGATACAAGCTACATTCATTCAAAAATCGCAGATGTGGGAGATTAGAAAAATGGTTGGGCCTCATACATGCAGATCGACACGTATGACAGAAGATTATCGAAAACTTGATTCTAAAACTATATGTACGTGTATCATGCCAATGATGAAGGACATGCCGACTATTAAAGTTTTTGATCGATTCTTTGAAATACAAGCACGATTCCGAAGATTCGAGTATCATATCGAAAGGCGTGGATAGCTAAACAGATGGCAATGGAACAATTGTATGGGGATTACGATTCATCGATAATGAGCTACTGAGGATGGATAGGCTGCTATGCAGAGTACATACCGAAAGCGTGATTGAGTTACGACACGACCTTCTTACGGCCCAAATGACCAATTACGGTAGGGAAAAGAATTTTTCATCGGATGTTCTGGACGTTTGATCCATGTGTACGGGCATTTCTACACTGCAAGCCGACCGTGCGGTGGATGGGACATAGTTATACGGAAAATATACACAGATCTTACTTATTGCGGTTGCTCAAGACGGCAATAGGAATGTACTCCCAATAGCGTTTGCAATAGTAAATAAGGAGAATATGGAATCTTGGGAATTCTTCCTCACCAACCTACGAGGTATGTTATCGTAAACGATAATATTTGCATCATCTCCGATAGAGGAAAGGATTAATTGCGCAATTAGGCGTCCGGTGTGCCATGGAGATCCATTTATCGATCCGTCTACATTCATGCTAACTTTCTTCGAGAGTATAAGAATGCAAACCGGAAGAGAGAAGTGGTGAAAATGGGTAAAGGATAACCTTATATTTTTAATATGTATAGTTTAATGTTTTTATGTTATCCAGACATCAGAATCGATATTTTTAAAACATGTACAGACGTCTGAGTTAGAGCCACATATTTTTCGCCAAATGATGACTCAACTCGAGAGTGACATGGAAGGTCAAACGAACAAATCTTTTCGGGAGTGGTTGGGTACAATGGAGCCGTGGCAATGGGCTCAAAGTTTTGTGAGGGCTTTTGTTATGGTCGATGACCACAAACTTGGTGGAGGGGTCAACGCCGTGTTGTTGAAAACACGGCATCTTTTGATTTCATCTGTCTTCTCAGGTAACATTCTGAGTTGGCAACCTTGATGCCAAGAATGGGTGAACAACAAGTCAACCAGATGGATGCGGGACACGTGTTTGTGGAAGATGTGAGGATGCATTGATTGCAAATCGTCGGATTGCGAGGTCGATGATCAGAGAAATATATTCACGACGAATGGAAACTTTTCGAGTTACTGAGTCCATCGGTCGTCGACCGGTTTGCCACCTAGGTCTTATGGAGTCGATCTTCTAATGCATGGTGTGAATGCAGGAAGTTCCAAACACTTCATTATCCGTGTGCACATGTTGTGGCGCATGTGCTAAATGAACCTTAGTGTTGAACATTTTGTGAATGATGTGTACACGCTAGAGAGTACTTTGCGTGTCTGGGAAAATGAGTTCCCTGTTCTGCCCGAACTGTCTACATGGGAGGTGCCCCGGATGACTTTCGAGCTTGTCCCAGATAGAGCGCTACGCAGAAATTCGAGAGGTCGTCCACAATCATCCAGAATCCGTAATGAGATGGACATTATGGAGAAATCCGATGAAGTACTGTGGAATATGTAGGTTAGGTGGTCATAATCAAGTAAATGCCCGCAATGAAACTATCATGTTGGACAATCGCCACGAGCATTTGGGAATTGAGCTTATTAATATTAACATGTGCTATCTATCAATATATGATCTCGCTATATATATAATTGTAATAAATTTGATTGATATATATAATCAGATACGATAATAATTATGAAAATTCTCGCTAAATTTTTTGAATGAATTGTTTGAATCTTACTAAGTCGTGGAAGCTTATTTCGTTTGTGGTTGATGGTATTTATTTGTAGATTCATTTGGAGAGTATAGAAATGTGGTTAAATTGCAACTAGATCCCATGTGTAAAGTAAACAAATCAATTTAGTTGTTGGTGTACAAGTGAGCTATTGGTGTCATGTCTTAAAATCTTGTTATGAAATTGTAAAGCTCCAAATCATCAAAAATCATAACAATATTAAGTAATCATAGCTACAAATAATCAAGTTAATTTTATAAAATAAAGTATAAACATAGTAATATTTACAAATACAAAATACAAGAAAATCAAGACCGGAATAAACACCTTAAAACCGATGGTTCGATGGTGTAGTCCCGTGTGTATTTTCGCGGTGGTCGACGTTCACGTCGTCCCCTCTGCGATGACCAACATCCTCGCCGGTCTCCGGTGGGGTCCAGATGGCGGTGTGCTAAACATGGCGAAAAATCATGTCGCTCAAGGGCATAGATGAACTTAAGCCGGATGGAGTGTCCGATGCAATGGATACGACCCAGATACGAGTCGAGAGTGTGCGATCTTGCGTGTGTACGATCCGAATATATCAACCCGTCTTGGTATCCATCTCCGACGAGCTCGAAAAGTTGTCGATTCGGCACATATAGATGATCTGAATGTGCATCCGAATGTGATTGTAATTGCTCGGCTCGACTCGGCCCCGGCCGACCTACGGCTCTAAGCCGGCCAGCCCGGCTCGGGCTCCAGCTCGGGATCGGGATCTGCACTGCCTCGGCCTCATATCGCCATCGCTCAGATGCCCCATGCCGCCGCACATGTGGGAGGATTACACGATCGCCTCCGAGAATATGTGGCTTCCCATAATAGAGTACCATTGTATGTACTCTAATGGAGGTTGAAGATCGGAAGCCATATCCATCCGAGGCATTCGGGACATGCGATCATTCCACACCGCAATAAATTGACCATGCCTAACCCCCAATCCAAGTCCGGTCTCCTCTCTTATTTTTGCAATGAACCTCTCCCACCGCACGGCGGTTCCGGATGTATTAGACGAATCAAATTGCCGCAGACTTTCGGTCTCCGTGATACCACTCTACTACATGGAAAGCACAATTGGTGCGTTTGTGCACCACATATACGAGTGGATATAGGAGGACGGGGTATAACAATTGCAATTTCCGGCCTACAGATGGCATCCATATAAACCGCACGATTAATAACATTGTTAAAATTAAACGCAGATTAAGCGTAAGATATACAAACTACTACGTAACTAATATTGGAATCGCTTACCCCTTCCCCGGCATGTTGTTCAATCATAAGCCGGTATATCGGGACAGTGTACGACCTCCCGATACCCGGATAATTACTCCACCTACAAAAAAAAATTAAGTCAAATAGTATCGATATAAAGAAATTTCAATTAAAAACAAGTTATATTTTATCACCTGTTCACTAACGGATATACGTATGGTTGGTGGGTAACTAATACCAAGAATGGCATTCGATACAGAGCCCAGGACTGCAATAGTGTAAGGCATCCGCCTATGTCTCCAGTCGTTGGGTCTGTCGTCCGGCAAAGCTCACGGTACAACCACGTAAGAACTGCAGAGCCCCAACTATACGAGCGAGCATTGCTTAAATCAGCCAATAGGGGTAGGTACTGAATATGAACCTTATTATTGTTTGCACTGGGCATCAGTATACCCCCTATGATGTGCATAATGTACGCTCGACTAGCGCACATCAAGTCGCCTTCAGTGGCATCAGCTGATATATGTTCGTACCTCGTTCTCAGCCATGTAAATTTTAATTCTGTAAAATATTTTCCATTATTACCGCATTGAGTGCCCTAGTAGGCTCGACAGAGGTAACGGGTCACCATCAGACCGACGCTCGTAACGGGACTCCGTCAATTGGGAGCCCAAGTGCAGCAGTAACATCCTCTAGAGTGATCATGCACTCTCCACACGGAAAATGAAAAGTGTGGGTCTCCGGCGCCAACGCCGACTAGTGCGGATATTAAATCATACCGCAAGTCAAACGTCCGGATCGGTGCCATCGACCGAATCCGCTTGCTCTATATATGGCATCATCGTTCATCCGGGATTTTACGCCATTCACCCGCCCGTAATACACTGATGACGAGTCCCGACGGTGTTAAATCATAAAAGATTACTACTTATGTAGAATAACATAATTTATTATGTAGCTATTTTGTTAATATAACTCGTAATTAATAAATAACAATACATTACCATATTATTAGCAAGTACGCATATGTGAGGAACTTTACTAATCAATGAAGCCATTTCCGTCTCAAATCAAATTTTTACCTACATAAAAATAATAAATCTATATTCAATTAGTAACAAATAACATGCCAATACTAATCATATAATAAGAACATCATGTCAACGACGATAATAAATATAATATTTTATTATTTATACAAACATCATAATATTAAGTTAAATATTAATTAGAGTTTTTATAAACAATTATAATAACTAATAATAATATTTACGGTTTCTTAATAATAATATTATATTAACATAGCTAAAGTAATAATATAGTTTTTACGATTCCTTAATAATAATATTACGTATACGTATAGCTTTTTCTATTACTAGCCTTTGTCCGTTTTATTTTATATTATTTTCGTACATAATCATTCAAATATATTATCTATTGACACATTTTAATGCATAATAAATCAAATATTTTATTTTACTATTTTCGTTTTATTATTTTATATTATTTCTTTTACTACGTAATATTTCAAATGTATTGTTTTATTACTTTTTATATATCAATTTAATAAAACCCACTTATTTTAACTATTTATTCGTATTTTTCTTTTCTCAAATACTATTACTTTAAAAAATACTATTTTGTATTTTATTATTTTATATTATTTGTTTTTATACGTAATATTTTATGTATTATTTTAATGTTCTTTATACTAACAATAACTATAATATATTACTAACAATAGTAATATAATACTAAATAAAATAACATTTACCATTTTTACTAACGATAATATTACACTAACAATAATAATAATTATTTTATATATATACTAACTAAATTAATTATTAAAGTTTAACTAATAATAATATATTAACTAAAATCATGTTAGAGTTAAAACTAACATATTAATACACACTAACATAATTTATTAACTAACTAACATAATTAAATATTTTTTAGGGTTTCTATTCTAACTACCTATTAATCATAATAGTATTTAACTTAGTTACTAACTAACTACTACTTAAACAACTAATGTTAGTTATAAACTAAGTCATAAAATAAAATTAACATATAATAAATTTAATAAAATTATTATAAACTACTTAAACTACTTACATTATAAACTACTAACAACAATTGTATATATCATAAAATAAAAATTAACATATAATAAAATAATTTAATAAAATAAAAAAATCAACAACATAAACATTATTTTAAAAAATTATACCTAATTTTCTCCTAATTTCTTTTCCTTCTTCCTTCTTTGTTTCTTCTTCCTTCCTTCTTTTCTTTCTTTCTTTCTTCCTTCCTTCTTTTCTTTCTTTCTTTCTTCCTTCCTTCTTTCTTCTTCCGGTGTTGCTCCTTCTTTCGCTTGTTTCACCAAGCTCAATGTTGTGGGGGACGGGAAGGAGGGACCATTTAAGGTCCCCAGCAATGCAGGTGCCGCCAATGCCGTGGTATTGTTCACCCTTGTGCCGCCTTATGGCACACCATTCTTCAAAGGTGTCGATTGAATCGACTGTTTGCTTGCATGTTTCAGCAGGGGCACTTGCTTGCTTGCATGTCTTCTTCAGGGGGAAGGTGCCGCTTATGGGACACCATTTTCACCCATTTTGGTAATTAATGTAGGCCACGTCCTATTTTCGAAATTTTTTTCTATACTAATTTAGTAAAAAACCCCTAGAAAATTAGTTTAGAAAAAAAAAACACAATAATAACATAATACTGAAGTGACTATGTCTAGGTATGCAGCTACTAACCTAATAATGCCTATTTATTGAGTAAAATTCAGATAATGGAGAAAATACATGCGTCATTCATTAAACAGATAAAATTTTCTAGATTTCTTAGCAGGCTTTTGTTGTAATGACCTAAAATTCACGAGCATCGAAAAAGTATATTATCGAGCTTCCGTCTTAACGAAATGGGTTCATAAATAATTATTAGAAATATTTTATGAGTCTAGTGGTGTGTTTAATTAGGTTTTAATTAGGTGAATTTAGCTTAATTAAGGGTAATTAGGAAAAAGGACTAAATTGAATAAGGGGTAAAAGTTGAATTATAGATTAATAGAAAGTAAAAAGGACCAAAATGGAAAGTATGCCATTTAGCATAATTTGGGGTATATGAAGTAAAAATCTAAGATTTTTACTTAGATTTTAATTATAATATATATATTAATAATAAAATATATTAAATTAATTATATTATAATATATTTATATGATAATTAAATTAAATTCATGAAAAATGTATGGCAGTGATATAATATAAGTGTATTAATAAAAATACATATACTTGTAATACTATAAATAATTATTAAATATATATTTATTAAATGATTATATTATATTATATTATATTATATTATATTATATTATATTATTAATAAATAAATAAAGCATGTAAGAAAAGAAACAAAAGGAAACAAAACATAAAAGAAACAGAAAGCATTCGAAACAGAGCAGGAAAGAAGGAAGGAAGAAAAATAAAAGGAAAAATTTGGGATTAAGGTTTTAAAGTTTTAAAAGGTACGTCAATTAAGTCATTTTTACTTAATTTTGATGTTTTAGGAGCTTTAGAACAAAGTTTTATTGAAATTAAGTTGAAGTTTTGAAAGTTCTTAGGTTTTTGAATATAGTTCATGCTGAACAAATTGTTGGATTAGGGGTTTAATTAATAGAATTTCTAGTTAGAATTGATTAAGGGATTAAATTGTAAAGTAAGCTATAAGTTTTGCATAGTAGGGACTAAATTGCAATAATTTTGAAATTAAGTATTTATGATGAAATTTAAATAGTTAAGTTAAATTTGGAAGGAATTGAGTAGAAATAAAGCATGATAGAAAAGTAAGTGAATTTAGTTAAGATTAAAATTGAATAAAGTAGAAATTGATTAAGAAATTTAAATATTAAATGTAAATTAGTATTGTATTAATGATTATGAAAATTATCTTATTTTTTCGTAGCTAACATCGCACCCGAGGCATCTACGAAGAAAGGAAAAGAAAAGGTGGACTAGGAGTAAACTCGAGAAAATTCACGATTTGTATTACTATAATTCAAACTACTATCTATTAAATGTTATATTTAAATTTATGTGTATGGCAAGTAAAATTATAATGTAAGTATCAATATTGAATTGAATGAAATTGAGATGAAGTATGATTATGTATGAATATTTGATACTATAATGTTGGAAAGTGGAAAATTGTATCGAATTGAATTGTACACTGAAAGTGAAATTGAAATTGAGAAATGATTTGAATACCCTATTAACTAGTCGGACTGAGTCGGATATAGTTGGCATGCCATAGGATTGGAAGAGTACTGGAAATTATCGGCTTTGCCATTTTGCTGATCAGGCACTATATGTGTCGTATTAGGCACCACGTGTGTCGTTTCAGGCACTTTATGTGTCGTATACTGCTTCTGATATATTGATCAGGTACTGAGTACCGTTTTAGGCACAATGTGCCGCACTGGTGTGTTTGGTTGGAATTGTGTATCCGCCAAGGTTTGGGTTTGTTAATAGGATGAATATTCGGAATGAGTGAATTGAATAAATTTGATTGATCGTATGACTAAATATATGAGAAAAAAATTGTTAGTTGAATTGTGAATTGATATTGTATGTGAGATTTGGAAACATGAACCTAAGGTTCATGAATTGATCAAGTTCAAGTTATTAAGATATGATATTGTTGATGAATTATTTTATATATGAAATATGAAATTGAATGTAAATTAGTTCTTATGAGTTGTAAATTTTACATGTTTAATGTTATATGATTAATATTTTTAATTCATTAGAGTTATGTAGTTTGAATTATGGTAATACCACTGAGTATGAAATACTCAGCGTACGGTTGTTTTCGTGCGCAGGTCAATAGAAATCAAATGTTCCGGTTCAGCATCCAGATCAGTCCCGACTTTAGCACAATTTTGGTGATGTATTTTCTTTTCCTTTTGGTAAATGTGGCATGTACCTAAGTTATATATATATTTATTTATTTATATTTATATATATCGTATGATTTTGGTCATAAAGTATGAATGTTTGTAATGTTTGAACTTAGTTTTAAGTGAAATGGTAAAGAGTATATTATAAAATTTGGCATTAAGTTTGAATGAAAAATAAATGAAGTTATTAGTCAATTTGAATGATATTATGAATGTTTAATTATTAAATTATTATGTTAATGAATTGGTTATGATATAAGTGTATTTGAGTATAAATTGTTTTTGGTTGCGATTTGAAAATTTCAGGAAAGGTTAGATGTTTATAAAGGAGATTATATTGTATTTTAAAAAAAATATTTACGAAAATTTTTTGGAGTACTCGAATAAGTCCCGTTCCACTTCTAATCGTAGATTATCCGATATGTTCGGTAATGCCTCGTAACCCTGTTCCAGCGATGGTGCGAGGTTAAAGGGTATTACATTTGCGTCACACTTCTAGGCACCTTCCCTACATTTTTAAGTTTGAGTTGTGAAATAACTTTAGTTAAAGAGTTCAATTCCCTTCAAAATGGTATATTGTAAGCTTAAAATGGAATCATGTAGCTCAAGTTATGATCTAAATACTGGAACAATGTAAGTTGAAAGTCTATCATGCAAAACTTGTCAAAATTAATTTTTAAGCGCATTTTTTTCACCCGTTTCCCTAAATACATAATAAATAAAATATAAATATAAATAATATAATTAAAAACTTAAATAACATAATTTAAGAGGAAAAATATGATAAAAATTGAATTTATACACTTATCAATATGATCAATTCAACCATTAATCTAATTTTTAAAATATTGATTGAAATTTAAAGGTTAAGTGGATTCGATTTGATAAAAGTTCACTAATCCTCTTAAAAGGTTTATTTATTAAATATTTTTTAAATAAAATGACAATTCTACTCTTTATTAATTATTATTTTATTTATTTTTATTTTCTTTAATAAAGGGATTTAAAATTATCGACTTACCTCTAAGGTTTGATGAAAAGCACATTGCCCTTTTAAAGTTTGCTTATTAAATGAATTATAAATAAAATGATAACTTTACTTCTATTTATTTTATTATCTTCAATCTTTATATTAAATAATTTTCAATTATAAATAAAAATAAGTAATTATAAAATATTTTAACTATTACTAAATTAAATTATAAATTACATAATAATGAAATAAATGGACATTCTTGAAACCATGGGAGTAAATGCCTTTTTACATTTGATTATATATACATTTTAATTTAATTTCTTAATAGTAATTTTAATTCTCATCTACTCTCGAAGTTAATTATGTCATTTTTACATTTTATTATATATACATATGTCACACTTTAAAAATTTTATTTAAAAATGATAAATTGAATTGTGATTTATCAGATTCATAAAAACTGTCACTTAACATGACGTTTGAAGTATAACACGTGTCATATGTAATAATAAATCGAATTTTTTAAAATTATTTTTATAAAAACAATTATATGTTATAATGGAACTCCAATTGAAAGGGAGTGGCTAAGTATTTTCACCACGTTACGTGTTGGTGGTTTGTATGTGCTGCATCATAGCATGCGTCTTGAAACCAGTAGGATACACATCACTTCAACTTTGTATTCCTTTTCTGAGTCCAACTTCATCTTTGACCTTACTTAAACTGGCTCCTCTGATTTCTTCCAAGAAAAAACAAAATGATGGGTGGGATTTTGAAAATAATGGAGGACTGAGAGGAGAACCCAAAGTTGAACAACCCAACCCACCGCCCTATTTCTCTTCCAAAGTCAACATGCTCTCTCAACTAAAATCAATACTCTAACTCACCACCTACTATCAGGTGCCTAGGCAAGGAGGCAGGCAGGCGCCTTGCCCCCGACCCCAATGGTCAAAGCCCTCCCCTTTTGAAAATATTAATAATTCAATTTAAGCTTATTTTTAGCTTTACTTTCTCAAATTTTATCTTAATCTAATCTCAATCTTATTGTGAAATTATTAAAGAAAACAATAAATATTGTTTTAAAAGTATTTTATATAAAAGCTAGAAAAGTAGATCATAATTTTTATTATCAACTGTTCAATTTTTATCTACTTTAATTTATATTATTATATTATTGTAAGATTTTAATTTAGTTGAAAAATTATTATTTTATTACAAAAAATAAACATTATAATAAACGTAATTTAATTTGGAATTTAGAAAAATGGAAGTTAAAGCTGTGAGTAGTTGAATGTGAAAAGTACCATTACTCTGAAATCTAGTGAAATAAAATACAGTGTGGCTGCCAAATATTCAAAGGTTTTAGTCAACATTAAAATAAATAAAGCAAAGGCAAAAAAAGCCAACAACTCCCACTTTTTTACGTATTTTCTTTCCTTCAATGAATAACACACCTCTCTCCCAACCAAATGTTCTTAAACCTTCATCTTCTCTTCTTCCTCTTCTTCATCCTACCTTCCTTCCCATCTCTCCTCGCTCAAACCGTCGACGTTTCATCATGTCCCTTAAACGTATCCATCCTCCGCCCCGTCTTCTCCGACTCCAGCCCATCCCGCTCTTCCATGGAGTGCCACCACATCCGCCAGGGTCTTCGTCTCCTCCTCTCCGACTACCTCAGGCGCACCGGCTACTTCTTTCCTCCTGCAAACACCTCCGAGTCGTGTTGGCAGTCTTATCAGTCCCTCGTCCCCGACTTCAACATCCGTTCCTCGTGCGGTTTCCAAACTGCTTGGATTTCCCAAGGTTGCATGAACTTAACCACCAAGGTTGAATTCGAAGCTTTGATCCCCAACACTACGTTAGACGACGTCGTTTCCAATTGTAACCAGTCCTTGCAGGGTTCCGCTTGTGCGTCCTGTACTACAAGCTTGTCCAATTTGCAAACTTTGTACTTGACGGATAATTCGATCGCAAACGTCTCTGACTGTTCGGCCTACCCGTCTATTTATGCAGCTGCTGTTGCCAACTACTTGGGACCAACTGATGAAGGTACGGCCTCTTGTATATTTTCAATTCAGCTCAGTGATAATCACGGTAGCAAAGGTAAGAGTGAGCAAAGAGGTGTGATTTTGGGTGTGTTAATAGGGGTCGGTGTCGGTTTAGTCGTTTTGATTGGTGGGTCTTGGTTTGTTTATAGAAAATATCAGGATTCAAAGAGGCAGAAAGGGAGGGATAGGATCAGGAGCCTTGAGATGGGTAGTTTAGGTGGTTCAGGGTTGGCTTCATTTAGTGAAAGTACTCATTTGGTTAAGTTTACGTTCGATGAGATTAAGGAAGCTACTAGGAACTTCTCTAGAGGTAACATGATTGGGAAAGGAGGCTATGGGAATGTGTACAAGGGTTACTTGCCTGACGGCTCTGAGGTTGCTTTCAAAAGGTTCAAGAACTGTTCTGCGGCTGGTGATGCCAATTTTACGCATGAAGTTGAGGTTATTGCTAGTGTTAGGCATGTGAATCTTGTTGCTTTAAGGGGATACTGTACAGCTACGCCCACGACCCCATTAGAGGGTCATCAGAGGATCATTGTTTGTGATTTAATGAAGAATGGCAGTTTACATGATCATCTGTTTGATTCCATGGAAAGGAGACTTAGTTGGCCTCTTCGTCAAAAGATTGCGCTAGGGACAGCTAGAGGACTGGCTTATTTGCACTATGGGGCACAACCAGCAATCATTCATAGGGATATCAAAGCGAGTAATATTCTTTTGGATGAGAAATTTGAGGCCAAGGTAGCAGATTTTGGTCTTGCAAAGTTTACACCAGAGGGGATGACACATTTGAGCACCAGGGTAGCTGGAACAAAGGGATATGTCGCCCCTGAATATGCATTGTATGGGCAATTGACTGAGAGGAGTGACGTGTATAGCTTTGGTGTAGTGCTTCTTGAGATGTTGAGTGGAAAGAAGGCGCTCACTATGAGTGATGACAATCAACCTTCTCTAGTGGCTGATTGGGCCTGGTCATTGGTGAGGAATGGGAGAACTTTAGATGTTATTGAAGATGGCATGCCAGAGTTGGGGCCACCAGAAGTTCTGGAGAAGTATGTGTTGATAGCAGTTCTTTGCTCTCATTCGGAGTTACTATGCCGGCCATCCATGGATCAGGTTGTTAAAATGTTGGAAACAGACATTTCTGTTCCCTCAATCCCTGAGCGGCCTATTCCTCTGGTAGCTCATAGAAGTGACATTGAGAAATCTATAAGCAGTAACGGCTCTAGTCAGCTCTCAAGTTCAGCTGGTTATCGGACATTTACTTATGAAAGTAGTCATCATTCTACCAGTAAGGAGGAAGGGATAAGTTCAGGCTTTTTTGAATAGAAAGTTTTTGATAAGCACAATCTAACATAATAGGATCATTTAGCTCGCCAATGGTGCTTCCCTGATTGGTATTCTCTCCAATGGTGCTTTACTAGTTCAATTTGCTTCTGCTGTTGTAAAAATACAATAGATTTACAATCAAGCTAGGTTCATTTGAATTCAAATGATATAGTATATATATATGTGTATATATAAATGGTGCTACGTTTTGCAAGTATTTAATGGTGTACAGTGTAGCAACTTTCTCTAGCACATCAATTAAATGATGTTCTGTGTTTTTTTGAAAATTCTTCTTGTATAAAATGTTTTTACCAAGTACTGTAGCATGGAGTTTTGGACTTATGTAACAAAGGCTACTGCAAGAATTTGATTTTTAGACCTTGTTGCTCCATTAGTCCATTTGTAGCTTTCTGCAAGCTCTGTTGCTTTTACTTAATTTTGAGTACTATTATACTACTAAAGGATGCGTATATAGAATTTGATGCAAATAAATCTGTTTGATGGCTTCTATTCTTTATAGATTTGTTCTTGTGAACAGTTGAAGGTTGGCATATTTGCAAAAGCAAATCACATGATGTTCAACAGAAAGTACGGGTGGCATGCTGCAGAACTGATGCAGCTCATGCTGGTGCAAGCTTTTAAGAAAACGGGCGATGCTCGTCTTGAATACTTTTTCAATTCAGCAATGTGCTTCTTGAGATTTGAGAGTGAGTAGAGTGCACCCATTGCAGTTTCCAGGACTTGCATTTTGTATGTACCGAGGAGGCATAGCTTGATGATCACTGAAGATGGTTGAATTGAATCTGCTGTGCCTGAAAGTGAAATGAGCACATAAGACCATAAAGTGGTAGTTGTTCTTCTGCAATGTGGCATCTCATAGTAGATCAACAATATTTGTGAAGCTCACTGTCTTAAACATGAGCTAAAATGTCTGATGTCTATAAGAAAGTATTAATTTGCTTAGGGTCATAGGTGTAAAGTGTGCCTTGTTCATTCGCAGAGATCTGGACTGAATTTGGGTCTAAATTGGAGGCCTTGTTTTAATTTTAACTGTATGGACGTCGATTTTCGAGGCTAAGAATAGATCTTGCAAGTTGAAGGCCTCATCGGGTCAACATTTCTAGTTCTTAATTGTCAGTCAAATTTAAAGTAAAACACACTCAACATTATGGAGCATAGAGCCAAAGGATTTGTTTCTTAATGAGGGCTTAATCTTGGAAAGATAAATAAGACAAACCACTGAAGTAAACTACACTCGATACTTCTTGGAGTCTTGGAAACTGTGGAAACCATCGATGAAGAACATCCAAATCCAATGGATATAACCTGGTTTTGATGACTTCTTTGACACCCCAACACCCTCATTACAGATATGGCAACGACTGACTCCATTTTCGGGCCACCACCATGTGAAATGAAGCATCAAGTTTCAATAATTAGTGCAGCCCCTTGCTCCTTAAATTACTGCCTTTTGGCTGTCTTATATAGGATTGTCAGTTCAATGGTTCTCATATTTCCATTTGATTTGGATCTGTAATCATAATCATGCCAAGAGTGTCTGGTATCCAGGTATATAAAGAACAAATAGTAATCAGAATTCTGTAACAATAAGCTAAGCACTCAATTTCTTTTTACTAATTTGATTATTTTTTCAGTAACTATATGAATAAACTTGATATCACTCTTTCGTTTCTATTTTAAGCTGTTAATGATATACAAAGCACACTAAGACTGCAGATTCAAAACCATCTGCCCCCTAGAGTTAATATTGTACAATAACAAAAGGTAATAGAAAAAAAGAAAGTATCCCATCTCATGTATGTGTTTTCCACATGCATTTTAATGGAGGAGAACCATTTGTAATCTTTAAAACTTTCTGTTTCTGTTTTGGTTGCCGTCTCTTTCTACAGACATTTTCTTCAAAATTATCATTTACTTTTATCATATCAACTTTTACTATATGATGATCTGAAGTCCCTTTTGATGACAGGACCGAATACGACCCTGGAACAAACTTATATGGTGAATTTGGTGATGCCAGTATGTAGTCTACCCGAGTTCCATACTTGCACGTTCCCTGTACACCTGCATTGAATCGAAGCAATTTTCATGTCATGTTAATGAGTGAATTTAATTGAATTTTCTGTAAACAGTTAGGAGTGGAGAAGTTCAAGGAGAATTGACATTATACTTTGGCCTTTGGCAATCACAACTACAGGCTCACACTCCCCTGCAAAGTCCTTTGCATCAGTGTATTGTTCGTTCCTCAAAAACTTCATCACTTCAACTTTTGGTATTGGTTTCCCCATTTCTTCATAATACTATAAAAAGACAAGTTCAATTGAAACATGCAATTCAAAATCCTGACAGATAATGTTCAGGAAACTGTCTGTATACCTTTATAATATCGGTCCACCTTTCTTTCGAGTAATCGGTTTCTTCCAAGGAATTGAGGCCACCAGCTAAAATGTGTGGACCATCATTTGATTGAATTATTGCATTTATCTGCTTCATGCGCCAGTTTTCATCCAGATGATCAAGGTGTGTGCAATGGAAGTCAACTTCCCCGGTCTCAGGTACATCGATGGTTGCCTTCAACACATTCCTGTCATTGAAAATCCCAAGCAAGTCAGAAAATGAATCCCAAGCTTTGTTCATAACTAATAAAAAACGGAAATTCATACATTTCGGTCGTATTTAAGAATTGTATACATTTAGAGGAGTCTCTTTCCATTGTGTTTCATTAGTCCTTCTCAATAAGGTAATGATTTATTAACAAAGCCTACCGGTATTGCAGATATAGCATTAATCATCTCACCTAACTTCAATATACTTTCAAATCATGATTTTGTTTTCCACTGAAACAAACAAAAAATAAAGCAGAACAGTAAATACCACTATATCTTCTCCACTTTTAAGTAAATACTAACAGCTATAGTTTAACTACTAATCTTTGTCATAATTTGATCATTTTCCCACTAGAAAAAAACATGACCAAAAACTGTGTGTTTGGTGACATGCATTACTCTCTACCCTAACTACACCCCAGTTAGTTCATACGTAATTAAGGTTGAGTGTTACTTGGAATGATAAACTTTCCATTACTCAATCATAGCTAGGAAGTTATCTCATATGTGAAGAAGAAAAAAAACTAAACAAATTTGGCAAAATAAAAAATATAACCTGCAGCTAAAAACCAACTTAGCTGAAAACCTGAAATGATTACAAAATCACATGCTTACAGATCATTGTTGTATGAGAACTCTTGTAAGCATGTGATTTTATTTGACTTCAAAACTGTTTGATATTTGAATTGGTCAGAGTTGAAGGAAGCTTTGATGAATTAAATTTGTGGGTCTTTTCGAACTAAAATGATTTAGATGATACAATTAAGATTAGATCAAGAACTGGAAAATTGAGTAAAAAAGGGCTTTATGTATAATGAAGAACAAAATAGAAGACTGACCTGAAATCTGTATCATCAAAGATTTTCTGCACTTTCCAGCGCTTAATGGGCCACTTGGAGAGCACGGCGTTGCCATATTCAGGTGCCCAACTCTCAGCAAATACGTAGTTCATCCCCAAAGCAGCAGCTAAATCAGACAATGGCTTCATTGCTTTTTCTTCCTCAGCTTTCACATCTTGCAGAGCTAATATATCAGCATCTAACTCCCTCAAGACTTCAAGCACTGTCTTTCTGCTTCTATAGCTCTCGCAACCTTCTATTCCGTTTCCCATATTCGTCGGAAAACTCACTACTGATCTCAACGGGGCTTTACCTCTCCAAGCTTTACCCGCAGCAGCACTCGAAGAGCCATCCTTTCCCTGTTCCGCAAAGCTCAGTTGTCGATTTCGCAATAAAGAAATCTCATTATCTGGCAAATTGATAGACACCCTTAACTTGGATTTCACGAATTTTTGCTGCTGGGAGAGATTCTCTTTGTCGTTCATGGAACTCGGATGCAGGGGAGACTGCTTTAGTATACTTTTCGGGCGATCATTTGTAGACTTTGCGCGTATACCAAGATCCATGGAGCGCCCACCGTCAACAAAACCACCATTGTCATAGTCAAAACTTGAAGACTTATTAGGCATTGCAGGAGCCATAGAAAACAGGGAAGCATTGAAAGTCGCTATACGTAAAGGTCTCGACGAGTTTACTAAACCATCCAAATGGCCATCTTGGTGAACTTTTGAAGATCCATTGACGACAATAGCACGATCCTTGGTGATACTATCAGTACGAGACTTGGAGTTCAATTTTCCAAGCCTTCTGATGACAACCACAGACCTAGACCGGCGGCGAATCGGCCACCGGAGGCGAGAACAGAGGCGTTTGATTCTCTTGTTAAGGAGTTTGAGCATGGTGGCTAAGTGAGCGGTAAACAGAATGGGTTCTAAAGCAGTTGAAGATTGCATGAGACAACAACAGAGTTGCAGAGTGGGTTTCAAAGAGTTGAAAGGAAAGAACAGTGTATCTTTGGTGTTTACATAAAAATGGTTGGAAAGATGATTATTAGTTTATAAAATGAGTTGGGGTCTCGGATTTCTTCTGTCAGAGGGTAGAATTAGTCCGGCAAGGATTTTCTGGCACGTGGCGGCAAGGCAAGGGTTGAATGTGACTTGAAGCCTTTTTTTAAGACAGGGAGAGAGACAGTGAGAGTGAGGGTAAGGGAACATTTCCAACTGCTCCCTAGTGAAAATAAACAAATGCAATTTGTGTGAGTTCTTTAATTTTAAAGATGATGAGATAAAAGTTGGATTTAGTTTTTATATTTTAATTATTAATATTCCTAAACAATTTAGTAAGTTTGTTTTATCATAGGCATTCATTCTCCTTTTAATAATTTTATCTTTTAAATTATAAAAATTTTGTAAATGTTTATCAAGTGTAAAGTTTATTTTAGTCCATTTATTAAAATTGTTCTGAATTAATTTTTATACACTAAAAATCTATTTAAATCATGAAATTATTAAGTTATTAATAATTTGAACTAATTATTTTATGCCCAATTGATTTACAACTCTGCTCGACTCCATCGATAAAAGTCCAATCATTCTAAAAAATTCTATGAGATTTTTCGGTGATGGTTGGGGTTTTTTATGGGTTGGATCTAATCATGAGTAAATAAATTGAATATAATATATTTTATCTAAATTATTAACGGCTTAGACAAATTAGAACGATACCAAGATTTGAATAAATTTTTAATGTACAAAGATTAATGTAGAACAATTTTTTGTTAAGGACTAAAACAAACTTTAGATAATAATATAGACTTAAAAATTGATATTCTAAAATTATAATTTTACATTAACTTAATAATAAAACTAGTAAATTAAAATGCAAAACTAAAACCATAAATTTATCAAGAAAAAAAAAAAAACTAAATTTATGGGAGATCATCAAATAGTGGAAAGAGGGCTTCAAACCAGAAATCTTATTTGGAAAGCCGGCATGCAATTCATAAATGGAGGAGCCTAAAGCCTAGTGAAATTGGGTTGATGGCTCCCAATAACACCTTCTTTCCCATTCACTATTAAATTCAAGTATTATAAATAAAGAAAAAAAAATCTTTTTCTTATAATTATTATGCAGAATTGAAACCTGAAAAAGATATTTTTGAATACATAACCCAGCTAGCAAGCAATAGTATTATTAGTTTGATAAGAGATCCCCAATCCAGTAAGGCCTGCCTGTATCATATAGATATATTTTTAAAAAAAAATATTGTGACCCAGGAGTTCAAAAAGGTGGCATCCATGAAAAGTATGCCTATCTAATAAATAATTTAAGTGTTTTAGGTGAAGAAGAAATATATTTAAGGAGGTGCAAAGCTGGGATTTGCTGTTATCATGAAAGGCGCCAAATGCATGACATGCTTCACTTTCCTTGTTTCTTAGGGATTTCACTTTAAAATCCCAGAAAAAAACGCATTGACAGCTTGTTGGGAGATGATTCCCTTCACATCATATTTGGCTGCTACATTTCATGGTCTTCACTCTAATGGCAAGTTTCACAGTTAATTATTTGATCGGAAGAGGAGATGGAATAATTAGAGCAAAGTCAACTTGCTGTTGGGGTTGAGAGTCCCCAAACCCGAATCTACCATCTAAGATATTCCATTGCATCTGTTGTTCAGCATAAGTCAGCCTGTGCCATTCATCCAATTGAATTTATTTCACTTTTATGTCACTCACATTTAAAAATTAGAATTTCAATCTTAATCATTTCTGTCTATATTGACTCGAATTTTAATTTTAATATGTGATTTTATTGGTTAAAGATTTGATTGAATCGTAAATATTCAATTTTTTTTTTGACAAAGATTAAGGGATGTAATTCGTGTGGAAGTAAAAATAAAACAGTAATATGTTTTTGTTATATATTTTTATTTGAAAAACAATTTCGGTTGTAAAAGTAACAAATAGCATACTTGAGAATGACATAGTTTAAAATTTGTTAATGACACAAGTTCAAACCATATTACCTCTATCGTATAAAAAATTGTTAATGATTTTAAGGAAAGAAAGCCCTAGCCCTCAGGAGATGTAAATTACAGTGGGTCGAAGATTTGAAATTGTTTAAAGATTAAACTCGAAACAAGTGTTAATTGAAGACTTGAATATATGCCTTTATATCATTTAACTTGTGGTTCAAATAATCTTAGCAATTAATACATATTTATTAACTTATTATCATGATATTTGTTAAGTACCTTAGCTGACAGTAAAACTTTGTTTCTCTTGTCTCTCCCCTAAAAAATTTTCCTTCCTATTTATCCACAATAAATCAAATAAAATTTGATAGACAGAAGAAAGGGTGAGGCTTTTTATAATTGCAGTTACAGAATATTGGTATATATGTAAGTTCAGTTGGTCACCATATCCTGTCCAGCAGGTGGTAGTTGAAGTAGTCCAAAGCTGCAAATCTTATCTGAACATTTATGGTGCATGCAGCTGGAATTATCACATGGTTCTGCTGCATTCATTTGAGGTTCGGTCTGTATGTGGGGCATGAAGGATCAAAAAGTTTAACACAAAACAGAACAGCAGAAACCTTACAGACTGTTGCTAACAAACCTGTCAGAACAGGGATCAAAATCTTTGACAATCTTCCCATTTAACTAACTTGTCACAGATTCATGTTGCTCCTGACTTTTCATTTTATTTTTCTAAGTTCTTGTATTTGATACTCTACTACACATCCATGATTTTGCTTGGTCAGTTTGGTTTCCTACATTTCACCTGAGACTAATCTAATCATAAGAACAAAATCGAGATTTCGAGGCTAAAATTTAACAAATACTTGAAGAATGTTTTAATGCCAAGCTAAACTAGATTACTTTAAGGAAAAGAACCAACTGTACAATATGACTATGAGCTATAAACTTTTCTCTGTTTCTCTTTGCCTCTTTTTCATAGTTTTGAACTATCGGTATAAATCCAAAAGACCCCAAAGCAAACAAAAAGGACAGTTAGTTTGGGTGGACATCCATAAAGAACCTTCTCAACCATCTATTTTGTCACTGCTCTTGCTATTGTAGTAGTCTAGCAAAACGGTTAAGCGAGATATGGCCTATGGCTCAGCAAAATGTGAACATATACGACAAATAATTGGGGCCCTACAAGCAAGGCCGGTCCTGAATTTTTTTTGGCCCGGGGCGAACTGAAAAAAATGAGCCCCTAACGCACTTCTTCTTTAAAATATCAATTCATATAAAAAGATATAAAAATTCATTACATCCCATATAAATTTAAAAAATGTATATGAAAGATACATATTATACTTATAAAAAGCATTTCCTTCGAGCATTTCTTGATGCAAAGTCATTTATGATAATATATACATCAATTTTGTCTAACATATTTCTCTCAATAGATAACATTGCTAGACCATTTAATCTCTCCTGCGACATTGTCGATCTCAAGTAATTTTTCAATAATTTCAACTTCGAAAAACTTCTTTCCGCGGAAGCTACTGTTACAGGCATCGTCAATAGGATCCGATATGCAATGAAAACGTTAGGATAACAATCTGCATTTTTGACAAATTCAAGAATATCAATTGACTCATTTGGTAAAGTCATTTGTAACACTTTCATTTCAGAATAAAGGTCATCAGCATCAACATCTGACAAATTATTATGAGAAAATGTATCTTTGAAGTTATTGCAACAATATCTTAATCTATTGCTTTCTAAAGACTTCAACCTTGTTGAGTCAATTAAAAATCCAAAACATTTTCAAAATCTTTAATTGATCAAATCTTTCTTTCAAAGAAGTAATTGCCATATCCACAATCACCAAAAGGAATTAACTCTAAAAGATTCCTCAGGTGATTGCAAATCTTCATCATGACCATCCTCACCAAATTGTTTTTTTCTAAAAATAGGACGTTTAGTTGAAAATTTTGGATCTATATCCATACTAAAAGCAAGATCTTTGGCAACACTAATGCTAGCTTCAAACCATTCTTTTCTATAATTTTCAAAATATAATATTATACCTTCCACTTCTTTCATCGTAGTATCAATGCACATTGTCTTGGATTGTAACTTTTTACTCACCTTGTTAATTGAAAACAAGATATCATACCAAATAACAATTCCAAGTAAAAATTCAAAATTTTGAAGTGCATTAGCCAAACTTTCTGCTTCACTTTTCACCTTAGCATCATTACCTGAAGATTCGTATAATTTTGACAAAGCTAATATTATCTTGGAAGCATGAAATCTAATAGTTTTAACACTTTTAATTCGACTTTCCCATCGAGTATTCGATAGAGATTTCACAGTTTCTGAAACATTATCACGCAAAATTGTCCACCTTTTGGTAGAACTTGCGAATAATGTATATATACGTTGCACAATACCGAAAAATGAAATAGCTTTTGTGCAAGAATGTGCCATACCAGAAAGAGTGAGATTAAGACTATGACAAGCACACGACATATACAAAGCTCTTGGATTTAATTCAAGTAGTCTCTTTTGAACACCTTGATGTTTTCCTTTCATATTAGAATCATTATCATATCCTTGGCCTCTCACATTATCAACATTAAGCTCAAGAGATTTTAACGCATTTAATAACTCATTATAAAGCCCCATCCCAGATGTATCATCTATTTTCAAGAACTCTAAAAAGTATTCTTCTATTTTTACTTTGTCACTTGACATATTAACGCATCGTATTATTAAAGTCATCATTCTTGATGGCTCACATCAGGGGTACAATCAAGAATAATAGAGAAATATTTTGCCTCTTGAATGATTTTCAAAATAGAACTTCTAACACTATGGGCCAATATAGAAATTAGCTCATTTTGAATTTTGTGACCAAGATAATGATAATGCATTTCTTCATTTTGAATGCGTCTAATATGGTCTTGCATTGACAAATCAAATTCAGCAATCATTTCAATTAGGCTCAAAAAATTACCATTATTCTCCTCATAAAGTTTCTCACTTGATCCTCGAAAAGCTAAATTATTCTTACCAAGACATTTAACTACAGCAAGTATTCTCAAGAAAACATGTCTTAAACGTTCTTTCTCTTTTGAGATTCCTTGTTGCAAGTCTTTATCAAGAGTCTGATTAGTCTTCAATCTCACTCTTAATTCAGTCCAAACATTCATGTTAGTCATATGGTCAAAACTATTCTCATGTTCTTTGAGTTTTTCACTCAAGTGTTTCCAATCATTCACACCATCAGTGGCCAAGTAACTCTTTCTATTTAGTTTTGTGAATAACTTACAACAAAAACTAAAAACTTTATCTACATGTTTAGAGTAAACTAACCATTTTCTATCGCTAGTCTCTCCATTAATCAACTTTCTAGAAAAATAAGCATACGAGAAATGCCTAGAATTACCATCTAAGGGAAATTTAAGATTCAATTCCCTTAAAGGCCCCTTTTCAACTAAAATATCTCTAGACTTGTTATCAAGGATACCCCAATTTCTAGGATCGTAAATGTCTAAAGGAGGAATAAAATGCGGATCATCCCTAACATCTTCAACATTTGACTCATTTTGTACATCATTAGGGTCATTCACAGTAGCAAATTCCTCATTGATATGATTTGGAGAATTATTATGTTCATTTGGATCAAGTTCAACCACATTGGCACGGTCATAGTCATAATTCAGATCATCCAAATTAATAGCATTATCATTTAAATTTTCATTAAATTGGTCCACCTTGTCTACTTCCACTTCTTCAGAAGTCTCTCCTATTTTTTTCTTAAAAAATCTATTAAGAGATCCCCTTTGTGATTCTACTAACTCATCTCTTTGTTTTCGTTTCTTTCTTTTCTCACTTCCGCACAAATATTTAGGCAACATTATTTAACAATATAACTAATACCTAATAAAACTAATATAGGTTAGAACAATGGCACCTGTAGGGCTGTAGAATTGAACAAATAATCAGCTTAATCCTTAGCGTTCTTAATTTGCAATGATGAGTCAAGGTTCCTGCCAATAAAATTGACTAATTAACCAAAGCCAAAAACAAATAATCACAATCAAACTACAGAAAACTAGATCAAATCGTCAATTTTTATAAGGAAAAATTCCCAATTCCCAATTAGATATTTTCAAACAAAAACTCCTAATTTTTCCCATTCAAAAATCAAATCTTCAAACCAAAAAATCAAAATCGTAATTAATAATTCAAAATTAGTTTCGTTTTTCCCATCCAATCCCTTTTCCTTTTGCTCTTGATCTAATAATTCCAAATTGAACTTATTCAAATACATTTTCATTCAATTTAATCCAAAATACATAATTGTGTAAATTTACCAATTTACCCCAACATTTTACAATGTCTACAATTTAGTCCTTATAGCTCAAAACACAAAATATTAAGAATTTCACCACACCTATTAATGGCGAATATCCCTAGTCCCTATATCAACTCATTTCTTTCATTTTTCTTGCTATTTAGTCATTTCAACTATTTATTTTAACATCATATTTTAATTCACTTAATTTCATCAAAGGTTCAAGAACAAAATATACTAATCTATCATCTATCATCAATATTTCATCCTTAATCAACAAGAACATCAAGTTTCCTACAATGGCATCTCATGAAAACATAACCAAATCACAAATTACAACATGGGCTAAATAAAACTCACCACAACTATCTCAAAATGCAAGAATTATCAAAAATCAAGCTAAATTTTACCTTAATCAAGCTCAAATGTGGTGAATGAAACTAAGCTTTCCTTTATTTTTTCTTTGGTTGTGTTTCAATGTCATTTGGGGAAAAGAATGAAAAGTTCTCATCTTTTTCTCATTTTATTATTATATCAATGACAATTAATTATAATACATAAATATTAAAATATAATAAAACCTATCAATCACATAGGGAAGCTAGAAGCATGATGATGTCTTCCACGTATGCAATTAATCCTTACAATTTAATAATTTTTTTTTAAAAAAAATGGCCCCTAATTGATTTTTTTTTAATAAAACTTAATAAATTTTGTTGGGCCCTGGCGTGGTCCCCACCGCCTGGCCGGCTCGCCTACAAGCAAGGCAATCCTTCATCCCTTGTTTATGGTGGAGTTCATTGCCGGTTGACCCTGGACCTGATGAGCACATGGAAGGAATACCACTATCTTTTTGATAAGCACATGACACACTCACGCTCCCATTTCAAACTTCTGCTCCCCAGATAATCGTTGATGTCAACCACCCCTTTAGAGAAAACTGGAATCTGATTCCTCTCATTGACAGAAGAGCACTGACCACTGGCAACATCAGTGTCTCTCCAAAGCACAGCTATTTTTGACGAATCCAACTTCATCTTCAACTCGGATAACTTGTTCTTCAGCTTTTTGATCTCCTGTCCGCATTTCTGCGTATCTTTTTCTACATTCAGTTTAATCTTATCCTCCTCTACTTTTCCTGCAGCTTCAAGGCATTCTCTTTCCTTCCTTATGGAGGCGGCCTGTGCAAGAAATTTCTCCATTGTCATCCTCTCCCGTTTCCATAGCATCTGCAAAATTTCGTTGTTTCTTATGAGAAATATAAGTTGAATAGAGTTAGATTTGCTTTCAAGGCATGAATAGCAAAGTGCACTTATTCTTGCACCTTCATGCCTTTTTGCTATAAACGAGGATGGAAAATTTTAAGACGAGAAGTTGCCACGAGCATTGATTGTATCTGATTTTGTAATTATGAACAATATTTTCTATTCCTACTTATTTTTCCTCTAATCCTCAAATTTAGTGGATTTCCAACATAATCCAAGCAAATATGTTAATTCAGCACATTAGAGATTAGATTGCTGATTTAGCCTAATACTGTTGAAAATTGTCTTACAGGCTTAAACTTGAGAATAGACAACCTGACAGGGGATTTGCAATGCCATCCCTTCAACTAATTTCATGATGATTTGCAAGAAAGAGTGAAGGTTGGTCCAAAACATTTCTACAATTTTGATGGTCTGTTAGAGCTTTATACTTTATCATGTTCTTTTGGTGGCTTTTAATTTTATAATCCATCTTCTCCTCAGCCATATCATTCTATAACCTTACTAATCCATTTAGTTAAGAGCCATTTACTGGCTTAACAAGGTAGAACTATACGCTGAGCAAGGCTTATTTAGCAAAAGTCAATGAGTAAATTTCTTCAAGGAGAAACAAACCTTAGTTTGATTGTAGGATCTTTTAGCCTTGCCCACTTTCCTTTGCGGCTCAGCTGCCTTCTGCTTGCCTCATGCAAGCTCCTTTGTGTATCCCATGATTGAACATCCTTAAGTGCTTTCTGTTCTCTTTCCAATGCTTCTTGACAACTTGAAGGTGATGCTGCAGCCTGCAATTTAGCAACCTCAATCTCCATTTTCAGCACGAATGCTCCACCTCAAGCTTCTGAACTTTAGAGTTAGCATCCTGAACCTGATTAGTTGTGTTATTCAAGGAAAACTCTATCTCAGACAGCCTCTTCATGGTGCTCTCCCCCATGATTTTCTTCTCCATTTTGAACTGTTCTGCTTCTTCCTTCTCTTGCCTCAGTGATTTAATTTCATCTTGGTCCTTGCTAAGCCTACAAATAGCCTGCTTGACCTTCTTATTTGTCCATTGAGTCCAACTATGTAGCTCATTCTGCAGTTCCTGTAACCTTGGAACTAGCTTCAATATCAGTTGTCCGTCTCATCTTGTGGGATGTATTTCCCCAGTGACTTTTCATATGGAATTCCAGCGAAGTAATCAGTTGACCTAGAGGATATACAAGTGATGCCTTTGGCTTTGGGAGCAGGTTTCTTTTCTACACCATGATCAGGTGCCTTAGAAGATTTTGAGATTCTGCCTCCAGATTTGGGAACAGGTTTATTTTCCAAAGATAATGGTGATGATGCAAGCGCAGTATTCGTGGTACAAACTACATGTTAAATTTGCATGATTTTTGGGTTTAAATCAGTTAATTCTTAAATTATCTCTATAAAATTAATAATTTTATATTTTAATCCTGTCAAGAATGTAATTGAGATGCTATGAGTAACAAACAAGTAGAAAAATATTAATTTACAGCACAGTCAATAAAGTGAGGTGAAATCAAAATCTTGAAAATAGTCAAGAACTTATCAAATTTCTTTTGACTTTGTAAAAACTTGAACTAGAAAAAAATCTGATTTTATTTTTATTTAATTCTAATTTTGTGTAGTGGATACTTAGGCCAAATTTTGTAACACTCCCATACTCGACTCAATCGTCGAATTAATGCATCAGGATGTCACAATCGTTGCCAAAGCAACTACTAAAAATTTCAGATTAATTTATCTTATTATTTAATTAATGTAGATCATTAACTAATTTTAGTAATAATAGAATTTACGATAGAACTAATTATGAGTTAAATGAGCTCATTAAAATATCCACAATTGATCAAAGGCTAAATTCTAAAGTTCATAAAAAAATTTGAACTGTCATCGCGACGTTGAGGGTTTCCACGTCGTGACATGGCAAACTTGTCATCATGACGTCGTCTCCATTTTCTACAAGTTCCACGTTTTATTTTTATTTATTTATTTTTTATCATTACCTGCACCGTATTCAGATGTCATAACCACCACTTCATTTTACATATCATCCACTTACATCTATTTCTAATCTCAAGTTCTCATAAAAACATGATATTCAATTAAATATAACAAAGTTTATAAAATTAACACAAATATTAAAATTTTACAAATAAAGCCATTGGAGGACTTGCACTTGCAAATTTAGTTTACCCACTTTATGTATATTTCATATTTATTTTTAAATTGTACCAATCAATTTAACTCTTCATAAAATTTTAACAAAGAATTCATATCAATTAACAATTATTCACTTATTATATTATCAATTCGTTTAAACATACTTATATGTATCAATCATTCCATCACCTACAACCATTTCAAATTCATCTACTATATATATATATATATATATATTCATATATTTTCCTCCTCCTCCTCTCCATTCCACATCCTTTATACATATATTTGTTAGAATCTTTAGCTTTTAGTATATAACATGCCTATATGTAACATTATCTATAATTCCACTATTTACTTAAGTGTTGATATCAAAGTTGTCTACTTGAATCATAGTCACTAAATTATTTATATCTTGAGCTACAGAATTCTAAATTAAGATTTGCTTGATGTTTTTGAAACTAGAATCAAATATATTTTTACCATAAAAATTTCAAAATTTATAATTTAGCCAATAAGTACATTAAAATCTTCAAATCAATCCCTATTCTTCTGTTTGACAGCTTCGACCTTTCTTTACTAAAAATTAGTTATCTCTTAGTACGGGGTTTGGATGATGTTTCTGTTTTTTATCTTGAAAATAGACTCATTAAGAATTTAAAAATATAAATTCAAACCCCTAATTATTTTTTTTACAATTTTTTATGATTTTTGAAAGTTAGAATAGGGGAACCCGAAATCAATCTGACATTTTCTTACAAAAATTCATATATCTCATAATATGAAATTATTTTGCTTACATCATTTCTTCTATGTAAAACTAGACCCAATAGGATTTAATTCCATACTTTAATTAACCTCTAATTCAATTTCTACAATTTTTGGTGAATTTTCAAAGTCAAATTACTGCTGCTGTCCAAAATTATTTTAGTGCAAAATGTTGATAAACAAGTTTATAACACCCTCCTTTCCTTTCTCTACAATATTTTCCCTCTTATTTCCCTTCACTAACATATCAAGAACATAAAACCTTATATAAGAAAACTCCACTTTAACATCATTTTCATGCTTTTTCAATAATATCAAACTTAAAAATATATCGAAATCTTGATGTTCTTATCTTATCCTATTGATTTCAATCTTTAACTTGATTTTCTCTCTCCTCCAACTTCCATTTTCTTGAATCCAAGGTGATTTTCTTGTTCTCCATAGTCTCCGTATCACTTTTCTCTCTTGGTGATTATCAAAATTTCTTGAAATTCTTGGTGAAAATGATGGATTTTTAGTGGAAGGACCAAATTGTAAAAACAACAAAGTTTTCTTCTTCTCTCCCCCTCACTCATGTTGGAAAGATGGGAGGATCCTCTCTCCTTTTTTTTTTTTTTTCCCATCTTCCTCTCCTTTTATACTAGCTATTTATAATAAAATATTAGTAAAATATCTCATTAAAATATTAATAAAGTAATATTTATCTAATTAAACAATTATAAAATATCATCAAAATATCTCCAACATCATCATTGCCTTCTAGAGTTCTCTCTCTTTCTAATTGACTATTTTGCCCTTTATGATCTTTTAAAATTGCATCCTTAAATCATCACTTAATTTGGTAAAATTACGATTTAGTCGTTCATAATTCTTCACCTATTTAATTTGGTCCATGCATGCCAATTCCATATCATAGTAAATTGGATTATTTTCACTTTTGGTCCTTTAATTTTCTTATTTTTACACTTTGATCCCTTAAATTTTGAATATTTACACTTGAGTCAAAAAATTTCACATATTTACGATTTAGTCCTTACTTTAAATCAATATACTAAAACCTACTTCTTAATTATTATTATCATTATTATTTTAATACTCCTCAATATTCTCTTTTATCATCTTTATATCATTTTCTCATTTTATCGAGAAATCAATTATACATTATGTCATGTTTATTGATTTAACTCTCTTTTGATAACTTGCAACTTTCATTTTCTTTGGTCTTATACCTTATTTCACTAAAATTTTATCTTATATTATTTACAACCAAGGGAGTTTTGAGGATGTTACAAATTTAGTAAATCATTTGTATACAAATAAGACATTTGTGGTAGCTTGAAAACAACTTGAATTTGCTTGAGTAATTAAATTAAATTAAACCTTCTTTTTTTCCCTTTCAATTTATGCTTTTAGATACTGCCATTCCATTTCCATTTGCTTGTTTCTTTGCAAATTAGTTTACTTGCTTTTCAAATCCCTTTCATTTCCAACTTTCACCATTTTTCATTCAAATCCACTCCATAACCAACTAAAACATGATTAATTTCATGCTTCACTAAATTCTAACTTAGCTTTAGGCCGGTATTTTTTTCAGTCAAGAATTGTGAGATACGTATTCATACTAAAAATCCTTCCAATCAGTATTCATTATTTTTCCCAAATATTGGGATTGACAAATTTATCCCTTAAAGTTAACTCGATTTCAAATTAAAAAGCGCGTTGGGTTGGAGTCGTGTTTGCGGGCAGTTGGGGAAACGACTCGATTGTGTTGTATTCGGATCTCCGAGAACAAATCAAAGGAGATAGTGATCGGGTTTAAACAACCCGCGCGGTTGAGGCCGTCAATCCGAGTTGGGTTCTTTAGAGCACAAGGCTGCTGGAATCTTGAATCGGGAACGCGTGTATCTCGGTTAGATAATAAGTAATGGTTGGTTTGCAGGTCGTACTAGGACCAATTACGAGAGGAAGAATTGGCGGTTAGGACGTTCTTAGCTATTATCTAACAGAGATCAGAATTCACCGAGTCTAGGGCTAAAGCTTACTTTTTCTGTTATCAAAACTCAAAATCATTTTCTAATTTAATTTTACTTTTGATCTCTTTAATTTCTTATTTCTACTATCTTAATTATTTAATTTCTAGACATTCTCAACTCTTTAATTTATTTAATTTATTTTTCAGTAGGTCCTTTGGAGTCATAGGCACGACTATTGCCACGATTATCAGCTCGATCGAAATTCTGTTCACAAGGAAAATACAGAATTTAATCATAATAACCAATCCTTGTGGACTCGACCCTATTACTCTTTACTACTGTTTAGAGTTATTTTATTGAAGGAATTATTTTTGGCGGTTTCGACGCTCATCAAATTTTGGCGCCGTTGCCTTGGATTGAAGATATTTTTCTAATTTTTGTTTGTTTTCCTTATGACCAAATCAGAATCGGGAACTTTAGAGTTTGAACCAAAAATTGAGAAATTGGTCCGACAACTACGAAGAGAAGCCATTTGATATGGTAAAAGACCAAATCCCGAATTCAAAACCATATATTACACCGATGACATTTTCTCGTTCGATTAACCAGACAAGATGGCCGAGCAAACTATACGCTAACTGGTAACAACTCCGAATGAAAAACAACCCTTATGTATAACCTATCCAGTGGGAGGAATGTCGTTCGAGTTGAAGTTGGGTTTGATTCATTTACTACTCACCTTTCGTGAATTATAGAATGAAAATCCGTACACCCATCTCAAAGAATTTCATATGGTGTGCACAAGCATGAAGCCTCAGGGAGTAACCGAAGACCAAATTAAACTTCGTCCTTTTCTTTTCTCATTAGCTGATTCTACTAGAGAATGACTATTTTATTTACCTCCGAGATTTGTTAATACATGGTCTGACATGTCTCGTTTATTTCTTGACAGGTTCTTTCCTGCAGCTCGAGCAGCCTAACTAAGGAGGGACATTGTAGGAATCTGTCAGAATGAGACTGAGTCGTTCTACAATTATTGGGAGCAATACAAAAAGTTGTGTGCAAGTTGCCCACACCATGGGTGACTGAATAGTCACTCTTGCATTATTTCTATGAGGGGTTGCTCTCGATGGAAATGAAAATGATAGATGCTGCAAGTGGAGGGGCAGTGGTTAATATGACTCCTCAGAGAACACGAGAGTTGATTTCAACAATGGCTACTAACTCTCAACAATTTCGACCGGCCACAGAACCCATGAGACGGGTTCACGGGTTAAGTTCTCTATCTTTAGAAGACAAAATCGATAAGCTAACTAACATTTTTCAAAAATTGTTTACAAATAAAACGGGCCCAACACGGTTGTATAGAATTTACGCTAAGCCAAACCACCCGATGGACTCATGTCCAATTTTACATGAGGATTCGATAGAACAAGCAAATGATGTCGAGAACTTTCAGGACTGCCCTAAAGGTGATATGACCCCTACTTGAACTCATATAATGTAGGGTGGAAAGATCACCCAAATCTAAGTTATGGGTCGAATCCTTAGTTCAATCAAACTTACCAACAAAAGTCTCCTCCGAATAAAAAATTATCGCCCTCAAAGTCATCTTTGGAAGCCATAGTGGAAAGGCTAACCAATAATGCTGAGAAGTTTCAGCAAAAAACTGGCATGCATTTGCAGGAGTTAGATAAGCAAGTGAGCAAGCTTGCACTCAATGTTAGCCATTTAGAGTCCAAATGTAAGTTGTCATCCTAAATTGAGCCTAATCCTCGATACAATGTAAATGCTATGATGTTAAAAAGTGGGAAGGTTTTGAAACCCGTACCTGGCACGAGTCGTGCCCACAACACTAGTCGAGATGAGAAGAAACTTGACACAAAGGCTCCAATGGAGTCAGCACCACAAAAATCATTTGCAATACCACCTCCGTTTCCTGAAAGACTTGTCCAATGCAAGAAGGAGCCAAAGAGAATTGTAACAGTCCGATTTTGACCCTAATCGGAACAATGGTTTCGGGACCACAAATCCGATTCTGAAAAATATTTTTAAAATTATTTTCCATATTTATTTTGTGTGAATTTGTTTGTGTTAAATTTAGTGATTTAATTTTTCGTTTAGGTGTCCGATTTAATAAAAGGACTTAATCGCGTAAAGTATAAAAGTTTCAAATTAAAGTGTAAAGTGCTTAATTGATAGTGGCTTTTTAATGTGAGGTCCTTAAAGGGCAAATAGCCCATTTTAAGTCATAGTGGATGGCATGTTAAAGGTTAAGTGATTATATTATGTAAATTTTTTTTTATTTTTATAAATGTTATTATTAATTAAACATTATATTATACTTAATATAATAAAACATAATATGAAAGAGAAACATTATTCATTCATTCATCTTTTTGGCGGAAAGTGAAGAAAAAAAGAAAAGAAAGAAACCTAAGCTAGGTTCGGTCAACTTTAAGCTTGATTAAAGGTTAGTTTTTGTTCCGTTTTTGATAATTTCTACGTTTTTGAGATCGTTGTTATGAAATGTACAAGATCCATGCTTTAATTTTTGAGTTTGATGAATATTTTGAGTTGAGCCATTGATGATAGTTTGTTGTTTATGTTGTTTGAGGATAAAATATGATAAATATGTGTTAGATTAACAAGTTTTGTCTTTGAATTTTTAATGAAATTGAGTATGTTGGACTAAATTGCAAAAATAAATTTTTGAGGGACTAAATTATGAAATAAATAAAGTGCATGGACTTGTATGAATACTAGGAATATTCAGCCCTTAAGGTGTGTAGCCAAATTTTGTGTATTTTGTGTTTTGTGCAAATAAGACTAAACTGAACAAGTGTGAAATATTAGGGGTAAAATAGTAATTTGTCCATTTATGTGTTTTAGGACTAAATTGAATAGAAATGTATTTGAATGAGCTTAATTTGAACATGTTTAGATCAAGAACAAAAGAAAACGGACTTGGATCGGGGAAAAGCGAAAATAATCGAATAGCCGGTTTTCGTCGTCCGTCGATATTCGAGGTAAGTCTTTAAGCAATAAAACATCGTAAATTATTTACGTAACCTATTATATGTTGAATTTTGGAAATATTGTAACTATATTATGGAATAGCCGAATTTGGCTAAGTATAATATTTGATTTGGTTAAGTTATTCGATTGATATATGTTATTTGAATGTTCATACAATAAGTTCGAAATGTGTAAAAGGTTCGATATATGAAATGATTCGTGTGAGACAGCTTAAAGTATCTTTATTCAGGCTGTGAGCCTAGCAAGCATTGGGCTGGTGAATTTAATCGGGCTTTGTGCCTAGCAGGCTTATTGCCGGTGATTTAATATCAGACCTCGGGTTTAGCAGGCCTAGTGCCGGTGCATGTTTCAGGCTCATGCCTAGTAGGTTTCATACTGGTGATCTAATTTCAACTTATAAGTTATAAGTCTTCTTAAATATGTGATTATTGAACAAGTAAGTTGATAAAATGAGTTTGTATATATTCGGACAAATCGGTATGAGCATATGAGATATTTAATTGAACTTTTATGTTCGGCCAAATAGGTAAGTACATATGTGATGTTTATTGAGCAAGTATGAGACAAATGTTCATGTCTATTCGGCCTCTTTGATATGTGGATAAAATGATATTGCATTAATATTATATATTTGAATACATGTGATGTTCAATGGACATATATATACACATTCATATATATATATATATATGCAATTAATATGTATGAGGATTTACTTATTCGGATGTATATGAGAACATATCGAATTATATGTATATGGATTATGAGTAGATTGTTAAGAGATGATATTTTATATCTTGAACCTTATGTCAAATTGGTAAATTGTATGTTTAAGGTAAGATAGTGATAAATGTTATGCTAGGTAAGGGTAATGGCATTCGGCCATGATAGTTTATTTGTGCTAAGTTATAAATTCAGTGTCATTAAATGATTGTTTTAAAAATGCTTGAATGTTCAATTGATTTATTATATTTGCTTAAGACTTACTAAGCTAAGATAGCTTACTTTGTGTGTTCTGTTATTCTGTTTTATAGATTTTAGATTCAAGCAACGAGCTCAGGGGATCGTCAACAAAGTCATCCACACTATCGACTTATTTTGGTACCTGTAAAGTTTAGATTTTGAACTTAAGGCATGTATAGGCTAGCTTAATACTTACATAATGTTTTGTGGTTGGAAATAGAAGCCATGCGAAAATGGCTTGTTTTAAAGTCAATGTGTAAATGTGTAAATGATATTTTTCTCATGATATAAGTATGTGGTAACTTGATACTTAGTTGATAGATATGTTTGGGTTGTGGATTGTAGGTGAGGTTAATTATAATGATTATTCAATTATGCATTAACCTAAATGATAACTATAGATAATGGATTTTATTTAATGTGTGGTTCGGCTATGGTGATTTAATCATGTAGTTAAATTTTACTAATGGATTTGGTTGAATTAGTATGTAATGGTCATGCTTTGCTATGGATATTTGTCCATTTTGTAATAGTATATTTTCATTGGAGTGATAGACTAAAGTTGATAAATCATGGAAATAGGTACATTTGATTAAAGTATTAGGTTCACGTCAATAATATTAAAATTTGTTAGATGTTTGTAATTTATATGCATATTGGATATACTTTTCTTTTAGTAACATTTGTGCATAAAATGGTTCATATTTTCATATATAATGAATTGATGTATATATTTTGTTTGGTTGTTTTTTTGGTTTATTTTGAACTCGGATTGAATAAGGCTCTTGTAAACACATATATGTATGTTTAATTTTGCTAATTATGTATATGTGCATATTTGGTTAATGTGGCTTAAATGACTAAAGGAATAGTATTCTTTGTTCTTTGTTGTAATTAGTTTATATGATCAAATTTAGCCAATGGGTTTAAGATATGTATGAAATTGTTTAAGCATACTATGAAAATGAAATTACTCTTAACGCATTCGGAAATGATCATATGAACTATATATATATATATGTGACCTATGCTGTGTTCGGTAATACCTTACAACCCTAATTCGACGACGGACACGGGTTAAGGGTGTTACATAATGAGATCCCGATACCTTTCGAAAGGTAGAAATCAACATACCTCTTCTTGATGTGATTAAGCAAATTCCACGATATGCAAGATTCTTAAAAGAATTATGCACGAGTAAGAGGAAGCTCATGAGTAATGAAAAGGTAAGTGTCGGAGAAAATATCTCCTTTTATTAACATGAGATATGTTGACCTTATTTTATTGGAGATAATAATAAATAAACAATTAGTGAGTATTGTACTATAACACATTCTAACTCCTTTTATTAAAAATAATAATAAATTAATCTCAGACGTTAGATAAGTAAGCAAAATAATCCTTCCGTTAAAATTTTCTTCTTAAATATTTATTTTGGTGTTTATATATAAAGTATAATAGTAAATTTAACCTCAACCTTTACATATTTATTAAATTAGAAGTAAATTAAAATTTTTGAATTTAATAAAGCTAAAGGTTAAAAAAGGCTTAGTAACAAATTAAAAAATCAATCAAACCATTTTAAAATTTAAAATTATTAAAATCATAAAAATTATAAATTTTTATTAAAATAACAATATCCACTCATTAAAATCTAATGTTTATGAGATTTTTTAAAACAAATTGCCCTTACTCTTTTATTAGGTCAATATTGTTATTTTTATAATGATAATGATAATGATAACAAAACTTAGAATTGATGAAAATAGTTATTATTTAGTTTATTAAATAAATATTTTTTTTGAGATTTTACATCAAAATATTCTCCCCATTTACAAATTAATTTGCGAATAAAGAGATAATAAATGTTGTTTTTTATTTTTTGAGAATTTACAAGTATAAATACAATACATCATAAAACTATCACAAATACATGTCCTTCAACTATAAAGTAAAATCAAACCAATACAAAATATAAACTAAGAATTGAAATAACTCGAACTAAAAGTGATTCAAGGATTAAAACTCACACATAACAATAATGTATGGTATGATTAGAGACCCACCCATAGCAATTGTGTATGGTAGGATGGTAAGATTCAAACATGGATATTCAAATACCTAGGACCCTACCAATGCTAAGGATTTATTGATAATGAATAAATTTTTTTATCAAGTATTTATTACATTTGTAATTGGTTATCAAGATCATGTGATATAAGTTGATATTGCATATTTTATGACAATAGACCATGATAATTATAATTTACAAGCTTCAAATTAAAACAAATTAATAATTTAGATTACAAGAATTAATTTTATTTTCAAAAATTATATTTAATTTAAATTGGATAATTTCTAATTACATGTTTGAGTTATTTTGAGTTTAGATTAAATAGGTTTGACAATTAATTTTTCATGTCAAATTAAGTTAGATTAGATTCAATGATTAAAATTTTGAATTCAAATAAAAACTGTGAGTAAAATTTTTCAATATTTTCTCACTTTTCTTTTATAGAAGATAAGGGGACAATGATTATACCAAACACAAAAAGTGGGCTTTTTTATTATAATAATCTAAAAATTAATTAATTATCAAAATAATTCATCTTTTTAATTAAATACGAAAATAACCTAAAATCTACAGTAAAAGTTGGTGGAGCCAAATTATATGGCTCCACCAACTTGCCACGTCAGCAAGTGGCATAAAAAAATAATTTTTTGGTGGAGCCATGTTGAATGACGCCACATGTATAAAATATAAGAAATACTGTAAAATCTAAAAATTGAGGGGCTTTTAAGATAATTTTTCATTTTTGGTGGAGCCATTTTAAAATGGCTCCACCATAAATGGAAATTGTTTTAAAAGCCCCATATTCATAATTTTTAAATTATGATTTTTTAAATGTATTTAAAAATTGTATTTAAAATTTTAAATGTCTAAATGTTTTATATTATTAAAATATGGTTAATATTTAAAAATAATATTTAAAATTTAAAAAATTAATTTGAAATATATATATCTAAAATTTTAAAAAATAATTTAAAAATAATATTTAAAATTTTTAAAATATATATTATAGACATTTCAAATTTTTAAAATTAATAATAAAAAAATAAATAAACAAAATAAAATAAGAAAAAAAATATAAAACTTCAAAAAAGTAAAAAGAAAAAAAAAGAAAAAGACAAAATTTAAAAAAAAGTTAAAAAAAAATGAAACGGGTCGAGTGTGTCAAGTGGTGGCGCCATTTAAAATAGTTCCACTAAAATAAAAAATTATTTTAAAAGCCCCCAATTTTCTAGATTTTACAGTATTTCTTTTATATTTTATACAGGTAGCGCCATTCAACATGGTTCTACCAAAAAATTAGCCCTTTGTTGATATGGCAAGTTGGTGGCGCCATATAATTTGGCTCCACTAACTTTTACTGTAGATTTTAGGTTATTTTCGAATTTAATTAAAAAATTGGATCATTTTGATAATTAATTAATTTTTTGGGTTATTTTAATAAAAAAGCACAAAAAGCGAAATTCAAAAGATTTCATTTAATTTTATTGGTATTTTCCATGAGGCCTAAAGTTATAAAATAATATTTGTCCACACAAGATAGGGTTTTCAACATTAGTAAAGCAATGGCCTCCTTGTATTCAACATTTGTAGAAGAGGATCTAATACTGTACAATTTATGTACATGGCCAGAAAAACTTGAAAGTAAGAAAATGGCATATAGCAAGAACCTGAATTATCGTTGGTAACCCACAACAAGGCTGTTTCTTCATGTTTTGTAGTGTAGCATTTTGCGTTTCTTCAACATGGCAAAAGAAACTATGACCACCAGAGATTTTCGTGGCTGACAAACAAGATTCACCAACCATTTCAATTGGTTGCAGTATGTCAGGCTGTTATAGTCAAATTTTGTTTCACAGAGAACTCTAGGGATTCGACATTAACAACCTAGTCGGGTTTGGTATACTCAAGCAGCATGTGAGGTGACCTATAAATCTTCACAAGGGTCCAGTAAAGGACCTCTTCAACTCCAAGCTCACCTTCTGCTCTTGCAGCATATATATTTTCACAGATGGCTATCAACCTAAACCAGAACCAGATAAATGGATATCAAGGAAATAAGAAATGAGTGAAATAGCACTTCGTGTCTTCATCCTCTCTACCTGTCTACGAGTAAGGATATGAAACATTACCTGTCACAGGAAGGCAGGTTTTCAAACGGTATCCTCATTCTTAAATCGGAACATTGAAGCCTGATAAAGCGTCCAACAGCAAGCACAAAAGTAATGTAGAGACCCCAAATGCTAAACTTGCTTAGCGTGTCTCCAAGTATACCCTCTGATGTCATACAATGCAATATTAATCAGTATGTTATTAGAATAGTCATAGAACATAAAAAAAATGGTTTTCCAGAACTTAACGTGGTGGTGTTTCTTCGGATACTATGACGGCTGTAGGTCCTGTCAACCCTCTGCAGCCCCTTATATGAGATGAATCGAGATCATGGAATGACCACCACTCAGAAGCTGCGCGATTGATAACAAGATCTGCACTCACTGAAATAGGTCCTGAAGTAACCTGTAAATTTTGGTTGTGTCAAAAAAAAAATGATTATAAACCTTTTACAACTACCATTGATTTAGGGTCCTTTTTCCTCATTGACTGAAAGATCAATAGCTTAAAAGTTGCAATAATATAGTGTCTAGCGTTTTGAATATTAAGTCACTAAAAATGAAGAAACGTTAACACCGAAAACAGGAAATGAAAACCAAATGAAGAGTCCTTTGTACCTCTTGCTCAAAAGATCTGACTTCACCGGAACCAGTAACACGGAAGTATCTTGGATAAAGATTATATATCCTAAAGCTGATTGTAGAACCATTGAAAACCTTTTGCACATCTGATGGTTCTGGAAGATCCTTGGAATCAACAGGTTTCTCATATTTCACGACTTCCTTGCCCTTTGGTCGTTCTCTTGTAAGCAGCCATGTAGAAGTTATAACCATGTCCATATCCCAGTCAAGGAACTCAATAAACCTTCTCTGAACTACATCAGAGACGAGCCACAAAATAGTTGCATCAGCTTGGCAGCATATCAATTGTATATCATTCTTATTGTAGGCATCAAAATTAACATCAGAATTGAGATTATCCCATTGGAGCTTTTCACAGAGTGTTGTCTGATACAAGGTCAGCCTTCCACCACCAGTACTAATATCTAGTTGAAAACTTGCATCATTAATGGGATTTGCAATATTTGTCGGATTACCACTGCTGTACATCTGGCCGAACAGACGAAAATAAAACTTATTGACTGATCAATATATAGATGCTACTTCCGTCTAATCATAAGTATCAATAGACCTAGACATTCATAGTCGTGTATGACTTGTAGTAACAGCTTACTGATGCCCATAGGCACATTAGTACAATATCAATGTCATCACTTTCAGCAAAAAAATTGCAACGTGTTATATTATCATATTATAAGTGTAATATCACCCAAGATTTTTCTACTATTTTAAAGTTATGATTTATTCTATGCTTTATTTACATCGGGCCAAAGTAAACAGCAAATAGAAAACAGCTCTGACAGAACTACAAACTTCAAAGTGAAGATAAAAGAACTGTGAGCATATGAGGTATGCATGATACATTCAAGCTAAGAAGAAATGTAAACGAAAGGAATAGGTACTATAACGTATAATAATCTAGATTTTTTTTTTCTTTAAAAGAAGGGGCATAAATTATTGGTGATGGGTCGAATCAATATATTAAAAGTTCTTCACATCCTTTACAATATATCTTCACATTAAATTTTCCTCATTTCCATATTAGCACATCCATAAATTATAAAAACTGAAGCTTCTCTTCGGTTCTCCGGGCACAACAATACGTGCACTTTTAGAGAAAATCAGTAACTAATACATCTGAGAACATGGAATGTTTATAAGGTTTCAAGCACAAGATTGTTAAGTCAAGTATTTGATTTACATATTCAGTGGTGCTGGACACCGAGAATATGGGCACGCAAATTCATAAGGTTCAAAAACAAAAAACAGATTCTAGCAGACCAGGAATGTAAAGGACTAAGAAGCTAATAAACAAAAGGAGCCCCACCCAAGAAAGTTTCTCAAATGGTTTCAAGGTAGGAGGTACTACACATAAAAGCATATTATGTAAATAGTATATCTAGTTATGAAGTCCCTTACCAGCATAGGAGTCCAGATAACACAAATTAATATAAAGAACAGACAGATCCCATTGCAGCACTTGGTCATTTTTTTTTGCTTCTCTCCTTGTCTGTGCGTAGCTCTATTCAACACTGCATCACATTTGGCAAGGTACAGACTTGCATTTATGTCTTCCAGCTAAGAAGAAAGCAACATGTCAGCTTGCAAATATCAGCAAGAAATCGATTCAATGAAAGATTGCTTGCTTAGCTCAAAACAACTTTTCTGTAAAAGTATGTAAAACAAAAATCATTCTCAGTTAAAAGCTAGTATATATAATTATTGTTACAATAAGGTCATAGCAATTGACAATGATACTTCTTTGTTTTCAGAATAATTTCCCGAGTCCATTAACTCATTTGTTTCTGTTTCATTTTTGGGCCAGGAAAAGTAATCAGTTTTTGGTAGTAATAGCATACTCACTTGAATGAAGCCATGCAACAAGCTCTTTTCTTAGTTCTGCAATTGTTATTTTGGGAAGTTCAGTATGTATTGTTGAAGAGCAGAATCGAACTTTCTTCACGTTCTCTGCCCTTGGAGAATTGGGCAATATTTTCTAGTTTTGTCTAAGTTTTTCTGTCAAGGATTCTGCCTATGGTTTAGAGGTTTAACATGAAAATAAGGGCACAACGACAAACCCCTATTTAACTGATGTGGGATAACAAAAATTACAACAGAAACAAATGTACCAATTACCAGGTTAACAAAGTGACAGAATAATGAATAGCAAATAAATAACGGGGAATGACCTAGCTTCGTATTATATGTCAAGCATCCAACCTAAGTTAATAGCTTGTTTGTAGAGAGTCACAGTCCTTGCAAGAAAATAAAATTCTAGGATTTTGATTAAAGAAACAACCTGCTGACTACTTTGGTTTATTGAAGGCATAGTAACTATCTTTCTCTCTCACACACACAAGCGAGCAGGCATCTTCATTATTCTTCAAATTAATCACAACTAAAACCAATTTTCTCCTTCTGATAATTTTCTTTTTTTAAAGAAAAAAACAAAAAAATTGTTTCTCCTTGGAGCCTCCAAAGCCAGTCTTGTAACCCAAGAAACAAACCTAGATTTAGGCAATAACCCAAGTGCACATACTTAAGAAATAATCACTGTTAGAATTTTCTGGAACTAAAACGCTGTTTCCAGAAACCAAAATGGTCCTAAATCTGTATGTTTCTGCCCCTTTAGTCTCTAAAGCTTAGCCCTTTCCGTACCCTAAAAAATTAAATTTCTCGACTCTAAGCTGATATATTACAGTTGGTGTATAATTTCCAGAAGGGCAGGCAACTAAATCAACTTGAACTTTAGGACACAGCTTTAAAAAAAGGCTACAGACTTACTTTGAGCCAGTCATACATGGTCAAAGATGTCGCCGTGCATGACCAATCAAGTACACATCGTAATTCATAAAGAAATGGTAGAGCCCGATAAAGCCTATAGCCCAAGTAATTAATTCTTGAAACCTTGCTGGTCAAAAACTGCCAATACAAGGTGGCTTTCTGAGGAATTCCATGTCGAATTTGTACACCCTGAAGTGCTAAAGAAACTGCTTTAGCAAGAAATATCGCACGGAGTGCTAGTTTTCCAGCATGCTGGTCTGAAGGTTTCATCCGCCAAGCATACCTTGTAATCGAATATGTGAAGAGAACAAGGTTGAAAAGGTAGAAAATAACTTTTCCTGCTGCGAATGAACATAGATAAAGTACACGATCAACAACGATCAAGAAAAAGATGATCTGCATGGAAGGATTTGACCCAATTAGGATTTAGATCACAAGATAATAGGTACAATAGCCAAGAGAGCATGCGAAGAAAACGATAACTTAGCCATGAGAAATACAATGTAGTTCAGGTAGGTATAGAAAGAAGAAATAGACTTACCATTAAGATAATTACGAACTCTATAGGAAATTGATCTTCTAGCTGATAAACATTTAAAATTTCACTGTTGTTCTTTATGAGAGATTGGTAGAACATTGCGACTAAGAAAAAAACAGTAAGATCAGCAACAAAAATGTAAGCATAGAGATCAAATTCCCTTTTTCCACCACCAACTGCAGAGAGTATTTGGTAAGGGAATCTCATCTCTTCAACAAGCCCAGCATGCTTTGCCTTGCGAATTTCTTTTGCCACATCAGCTGCTGGAGTTAGAGACTTGTACCAATCTGCTGACGTACATCCTGTCAAGCGAGATGCATAAACCACCTCAAAAACAATCAAAGCTACATTTTGGTTTTCTTGACTTCTTTTAATGCTTTGAACCTGAACCCTACTAGCAAATGGGCAATGACCAGAGATTTTTTTAGTACATCTTTCATCATGAACTATCTCGAGTAGTCGGTTTATACCAGACTCGACCCTTTCTGGCTGTACCCCATCATCTGGCCATAATTGAACATCCATTGACAGTTGAACAAAATAAGGAGGAGTTTCTGCTCCCTGTATCAATGATTTCCAGTACCAGAAGAATCTTCTAGTTACCTGTTTCACCATATTTATTACATATTGGAGCAACTTTGACACCCTTTTGCTCCAGCTGTAGTTCAGAAGAACCTCTTTTCTATAATGAGAACTCCTCCTATATAAGTTAAAGTCAGTAGAGAACATCCATTCACCATCTTTTGCACTTATAGAGCTCTGTATGAGGGTAAATAAGTAGACAAGAAATAGAGGCAACGAACACACAACAAAAGATGACTTGATTTCACAAGTAGGAAATCCTATGTTACGAAGTAGGTCTGAATTAATACTCAAACCACAATGCTGGATTGCAATTTGGTACATGTACTGAAACAAAATGTAAGCCTCAGTGTAAATGAGCATAATAACCCAGAAGATATAAGTTGGTCCGTTATTCACACATAGAGCATACAAGAAAAGAGCTGCAAGATACACCATAGAAAGCAAACCGAAGTTCCACAGAAAGACAAGGACGAATAAGCAGTAGCACACAACATTGTTATTAGACTGCATTTGGGACCATATATGGCATAAGATCCTTCCCAGCTGCAAACTTGTAGTATTGGAAATTTTATCAGATTGCAGAGAAGAAGAACGATTCAAATTCGTATTCTGCATCCTTTGGGTCTCAGTCTCATCATATGCCTCACCCTTGACAGACAAGTGCTCATTCATATCTGAATCGTCAGGTTTAATGTTCAAGAAATTGACAAGGTTATTAACAGCCAAATTTCCAATGGACTGTACCTGAGAAACACCATCGCCTAAGAGGTGTACAGCAGAAATTAAAGGATTGTCCTTTGATTGGCTTTTCCCCCTTTTCTCTGTATCAAAAATAGCATGATCAGCATCATGCTCAATTTCGGTGATCTCACAAGGTCTATTTTCCATGGAATTATTTGGAGATTCCACTACTTTAGGATTTTCTCCTTTAATACAAGCAGCACATGCATGTGCTTCAGGAGGGGATACAATATCCTCCTTAATAGTTTGCTCTCGCTCCCAAAGAGTGTTTTCCTCTTTGTCAGGAGGCCCAATATCCCTATTTGAAGTAAGAGAAACACTCCTCTGTAGGCTTTCATCATCAGGAGAAACATCACTCAGACTTGCAATTGAGTTCATGTTATGAAGCTGTATTTGCAAGTTAAGCATCTCAGATTTCATCTTCTCCACTTGCACGTTGCGCTGATGTTTCTTCTCCTCAGATTCACAACTCTGTTGTAACTGTGCAGTTTTCCATGCAGCTTTTTTCTCTTGCTCGCGTACAATGGCACCAATTTGCTCTGCTTCAAGATATCGTGACACATAATCAGACTCTTGGGAGGAAAACATATATGACTGAAGGGATACCAACATAAAAATGATAATCTCAACAAGTACAGATCTGGTATTTATTCGAAACCCATAGTCATACTTATAAAATCCAATGACATCGTATATGTAGTTCACAGAGTTGCACTTCCCAGAACTAAACTCCCCTACAAAAGGAGATTGATAGGCAAGAGAAAGAACAATGACCACGAAGTTGTAGATACGCAAGAACTTGAACATTTTATTCTTCTTCTTGAGAATTTCAAGCCTCATCCGAAAAAAAACAAGAGCAAAAGCAAGATAACCAAGGTGCAGAATATCATACTCAAGAGTTCCAGTAATCAAAATCAGTACCAGGACAAGGTCCAATAGATGGCAATAACAATAAAGTCTTATGTAGTCAAGAAAAGTCCACATGCTTTTCATTTCAAAAGAGAGATCTCGCCAAACAAATAAATTTTTATGCTGAGACATCATTTTCCGATAGGTTGACTGCGAGAAATAGGATGAGTGATCTGCATGAAGTTTGAAACTAGCCAGCAGAAAGACCAAAAAGTAGCTGATAAGCATTCGGGGATCATCAATGATCAGTCCTACAGGTAAAGGGGAAATCATTAGCAGATGATAGAACTTTATTTGAAGTGCAATTGGTCCAAAATTAAAACTGATAGATAAACTTGGACTGTTGACACTTGACAGGAATAACACCACCTCTTCCAAGCAGAAGTGAAAAAGCTAATTTAGAAAGCAGTCTAAAAATCGTTCTAATCCTCACATGAAATAAATATACCACACTTCTTTCTGACAAAAAAAGAAAAAGATTAAGACATGAACAAGTAGATTATAGGATAATAATAAAACCAAAATCATTAAAACAAGTCAAACTTTCTTCTAATAGCAAAAAGAAAATTATAAACTGTTCTTTGCTTGTCTAACCCATTTAAGGTGCAATTATAAATCGATTAAGAGAGCAATACCCAGCCAACAGCTCCTACAATACTGGAAATATGAAGCTGAGTTTTTCCAGCAGTCACAGCAGCGGATTTCAGTCTGACTCTGTTGATTCGGAGGAAACATACTCTTCCAGATGGCAATATACTCAAGGATGAGAATGGAAGCAAACAAGAATACAAGCACTGGCCATAATTTACGTATTATCCAGCGATTCAAAAGAACACAAGCAGCAACTAATGCAATATATAGCATAGATATGGCATTCAACAAAGCGAAACTTGCAAGAAGCAAAGCAATCATATTAATCTCAAGACCAAGAAGGTTAAACATGTTTTCTATCCAGAATTTCAAATATATTTTTAAGAGAGCCTTCTGAGTCTCGAATCTTTCTTCTCTTATTGCAAGGATCCTCTTCCTGTTCCACTTGTGACTCTCCTTGGTACTTCCCCAAAAATATCCAAATGAAAATTTTCTCCCGCTGCTAACCTCAGAGCCTCCTGCTTTCGAGGATGCAGGACGAAGCGCTTGAGATAAAGCAAGGCTCAAAGATGCCCATGAACTGTTTGCTGGTCTGACTTGTCTTATAGGTACCGTTCCAATAGTAGATGGTTTATCTTCCCCATTAGACATGAAGCCATTGGTGAAGGCATCCTCTGCTGACAAAAATAAAGGACAAGGTTCTTCCCACTTGCCTTTATTTGAAATACCGGTTGGCATATTATCCAACCAAAAGAAGACATTGTACTGAAGGACACATGCAGTAATTACCAGCACCTTTCCCCTCAAGCCCGATTCTACACCCCAAAATCCCAGCTCATATAATTGGAGACCCAAAATAAGTGACAGATCAGAATGTTTTTGCCCTGGAAACATTCCAGCTTGTTTACCCCACATCTGAAAAAGATACTCTGTTGTGACCAGAAATCCAGTATAAACTAAGCATGATTTGGATGGGATCCGAGAAGCCTTAGGTAAAGTTGAACATATGACAAGGCCAAGTAGATACAAGAATCCAAAAGCACAAATTGGAGACAAAGACGCATAGAATAATGAGACAAACAGGATCTTCTGGCTGTGCCAAATCAGAAATCGCTTGGCAAAGCCAAGTACCCCAGAATCTAAAGGATTGGAAAAATTAGTCCTGTAGTACTTGTTCTTCCTCCTTTCATAGCTATAAAGTTGCATCACAATTAAAACTGCTAGAGATTGCCAAATATTATCCAACAATGAAGCTTCAGATTCATAACCCAAATAAAAGTACAGATCCATAAATCCAGACAACCAAATCCTAAAGCTGGTAAAACTGCTTAAGCTATAGACAAAAATGAACACAATGACAGCATATGTTTTTAATGGAAACCATAAGTGCCTTTTTGTTCTCTCACCAAGTTGTCTTCCGATAATCCAAACAAGAAGAAGGAAGATGTATCCAAATGATATATAGTTGGGTGTCACCATGAAAACTGTAAGAAGAATAGTCAGCAAAGCAATGTAGGTTCCACATGAACGATATATTGATAAAAATTTCTGCCCAATTCCACTAAGGAATGATGCTATCGTTCTCTCTGAAATAACATAAAAAAAATACATACACAATGCTGTCAATAGAGCTGTAGTGCTAAAAGGGTACTGGAAATATTGGTTTACAAATCAGTAAAAACACCAACACATTAAAACATATAAAAGGGCTTAGATAGAGTCTTATTGAAGATTTCTAGAAGTACAATTTCATGAGAAAGCAGTCATATCAAAATCAGGGTAAGAACCAACTACAGAGCAATCTAAAAACATTCTCTATCATGTTTAGATCCATAAAACCTGCTAATCTTAGGTCATACCAACTTCTTTTAGTTTCCTTTTGCTATAACCTTTGAGCTTGTTGTCAATCATGCAATCTATCAAGTACTCCATCCAGAGTATGATCACAGATATGCAAATAACATTGTCAATCTTATTACTAAGTTTCTGACACATTATGAACATAACATTCACATATTCATTTCACATAAGCTAAAACAAAGGACTATTGGGTAAAATTCTTTTAGCATAAAGGAGATTATACCATAAGAAGGATTATCATAGCAGAAGGATGTGTTTGGTGATACATATACTGACAAGAGGACAGATTTGTTTAAACCAGCTCTCAAGATGCTGAACCCAACAGGAGGACAAGGGGTGTGCTGCACAATTGCTGAGAATGAAAAAAGCACCTCAAACCCATGGTTATGTATTGCACAGAAGCAACCAAGCAAAGCTATTTCCAGAAAGTTCCACGAGCTGTGATGTTTAAGGACACCTGCATCAATTTAGAGAAGATAGTTTAGTTCGTTTCTCTTTCTTGGGTCAACAACAAAAAGCCCTGAAGAAAGCTAATTAATAGCCAATAATCAAATTAACTGACCTAAACAAAAGCATACCTAACTGCGACATGATTTCAAAAATTGAGGAGCATTTTTGCTCCAAAACATTAGAGATCAAATCAATCTGAAGAAGGTACAATAATGCGAAGTGAGCTTCACAAAGAAGAATCAGAGACCGGCGTATATTTCTGCTGATGTTGTGGCTCAAAAGATAGATCAAAAAGAAAATTACTGAAGCAGAGGTAAGAACATAAAACCAATTAGAAAGCTCCTATAAGAACATTGGAAAAAAATCCTTATGCTAAATTATTATTCTTAACTAAGAACTAGAACTGACAAGGTTTAATAAAACATACTATATATAGCATGGATAAATCCGGGTTTCATTGCTATGATAAATATCAGAGCAAGCATGATAGCTCGAGAACATTTTCGCAATCCCCATGCAATTGTAGCCACAATGAATACCTTGGTCTCTCCATCCACTGAAAAGAGATATAAGGAAGTGATTATATAGATTAAAATATAATTGTCATCCTTTTGTATCCATAAGTAATCTCAAAATAGATAAGAATTAGGAAGGACACAGTATAAAGACTATACCAGAGTAGTAGACATAATTAAATAAAATCTTAGAACATAATGAGTTTTATCTGCTGTCAGGAAGTGAGGACATGAAAACAAAATTTTCGAATGATATCTTAATAGAAAAATTAACTACTCTTCAAGCTCGCTGTTGTAAAATAGAAATCTCACTCTGTAAATGCACAACTTCAGAATTACGTCCCTGCTGAGGAATTCTAAAGATATATTCGGATTCCTGAAGCCAACCTAATAATGGTCCTCTCATGCAAATGCCAAAAGAGAATTCAATAGGACTCAGAATATAGATCTTCATACCTTCCCCAGGAGAGTTATTTGATGATAGTGCATCCTTATCAGATAAGTAGACGAAAACAGAGTTATTTACAAGATTACCCAAAGCAACCAAAATTCCTAGACAAAATTGTGCAAGCAAGAAAAACCCTGGTATGGGATAATGCCAAAATCCAACCATCTCCCAAATTCCCATATCCTGCATGTGCCCAAACATTGATAAAAACATAATAAAAATGAAATTTGAACTATTTAAATGTACGATAATGAAAAATTTGGAAACCTCCAAAGGAGAGAAGTACCTTCCCAAAATTCCTATTCAAGAATGCAAATGCTACATTGAATATATAGGTACTAACAGCCCACGAGAGAATGAAGACAAGAAGGAGCCCATTTAACCGGTGTAAACGAAACAGCGAAGGAAGGGCATACAGAATGTAGCCAACATATGCAAGTAGCCCAAAAGCACATATACTTGCAAAATGAAAACTCCAAAAGGAAAGGGCAAACAAGGATACCTGTAAAAAAATTTCCACTGACAAATTACATATAAACCTTAATATTGATAAAATCAAATAAAGACCTAGGAGAGTTTAGCAACATCTAGTAAAAGGTAGCAATCATACTGGAAAACCATAAGTGAAAAAGTTGATGGTGAAAGTCCGGAAAGCTGCCTTTCGTAGTAAAACATTGGTATGCCGTACACCAGATCTGGAGAATTAGCTATACTCATTATAGAACTCAAAAGAACCGATTGTTTAGAGCACGAACTTTTCCTTTTTCTCAAAACAAAGAAGCAAGAAGCACAAATAGTGCATGAACATCTTGTGTGGTGTAGTTTATCAAAATGAAAACACATATGTTGGTAAAAAATCAGCAAATAAAGCTAGCCTAAAAGAATATTAGAATTAAATAAATGCTGGAAATTCAAATTTTCAAATTATTCAAAATGATGGCTTCTCAAATATAATTGTGATCCAATTCATTATTATGAAACAGAAAAGTTGTCCTTTTTCTTTTCTTGATATGCTATCTCTCACGCCAGCATCTTCTTTTCGGGACAACTCTATTCAACATAGAAAAGCTTGCTCAATATGGTAAAGCATAGATATACACTTTTAGGTTAAGGATAGGAGAATTTCCAGAACAGATATAGCAATACAAATGGTTGTTTGAATTAAAAAGCTACTTCTAGATTAAAGATGCAAGAAAGGAATAAATCTATGAATAAAACAAGTACCCTTGAGTTTGAGATTTATGGTGTATGCATAAATCTTTTCTCTGTCCTTTTAAGAATTCGAAGCAGATAACACAGGAATAATCAGAAATAATATATATATGTATGTATGTATTTATGTATGTGTGTGTTACCTTGATTGACGAATGAAGAATGAATGCTTTGAGGGAAGTAGTTGCTCTGTCAAGTTACTTTCTTGCATGGACATGATAAAATCCATTTCCTCCAAATCATATTTGACATAGGATAGCTGCACTACAAGTCAGAATGCTTAAATAGAAGAATTATACACCCAGGCCAAAACAGTCAATAAATATATAAAAGTTAAACAACACTTTTAATGTAAGACCACATACAGGAAACCCAAAACTTAGCAGATGTGGGATAACACCACTTAAGTGACACTCTCCCCTCATGTGTAGCTCACAGGGCCTACATGTAGACAAACTCACCAAAGCTCATCAAGGCTCTGATACCATGTTAAGCATCCAACCTAATCAAATGGTGGTAGATGGAAAGACTTGACTTTAAAAACCCAATATTCAATAGATGTGAGATAACACCGCTTAACAGTTTTCATCATATATGCATAATTCATATGGATATTGAGAAATTAAAGGAAAAGGAAAAAGAACACTTCAAAACATATTGAATTTGTAATATGAAGAAAATACTATATCATAAGGATAAATGTCAGACACAAGATAGACAACAATGAAGTAGCTTGCAGAATCCAAGATTCTAAGAAGAGGGAAGAGTGTTTTGCAGTTCATTTAAAGGTTCAGATAGAACCTTACGGAATCAAATCTATAGTAATACAACTCACACATACCATGATGAAAAAAAGTACAAGAGAAACAGCAGAGCTTATTTCAGGCCACTCAGATGTTGAAGATATTTTGAATAGACCAACAAAATCAGCAATCCTCTGTAACATATCTGAAAACTCTAAAGGGATCTGATACACATAAAGCAAGACGATGTTGAAACCTGCATAAAGCTGGAGAGCCTTCCAGAACCTAGAGAAGAAACTACCAGAACGTAAGCTACTTAAGGTATTAACAAATGGTAAAAGCAAATTCATTGAAGAAGATAGTAGATGGAACACTGGTCGGTAGTGTAGTCATGAGGCAATCACCTGAATAGTCCTAGAAAATTGCTTGTCAAAGACCAATCCACTAGCCCAACACAACTACTAACAAAAAAAGGCAAAGAAATCCAAGAGGGATGGCTAATTCCAGCAACCAGCTGAATAGGAGGTAGAAGCAAACAGGAAGTAACTCTAAGATGGGAACCTTTCAAGAAGCAAACCACAGAAATAATTCTATCAGTTCTAATTTAAATATAAATATGTAGAGTAATAAGCAAAAATAAAATAACAACTACATCTGTGATTTTTAGAAACTGAAGAGAAAACAAAACATTAGGAAAGAAATTATTTAAATTCAACTTTTTTTATCTTTTTCCTTACCGTAAGAGACCCACACAAGTACCAATTCCTTTACAAAAAGAAGGCTTAACGGGCACTGAGATTTATATGTTAGAAGTATAAAGCTGACTGAATTCAGCTAAGCAGGAAGATGATTTCAGTTGTCCAACCCATGAAATAGCACCTATCAGGCTGACACCTTATGTATTATTTAGTTTATTCTGAAAATACATTGATATCACCAATTTTTCAAGTATGTAACTCGTAGATATTGTTGGCAGATTAGACAAAAATGATTTAATCCAGACAAATCAGTTTGGAAGAGGTTGAATTAATTAGAAATATTCAGACTCTCCTTATTTGGTTGTTTAGATTAGGATTAGATTTTTTTTTTTTAAATAAAAAGCAGACTTGATTGTTATCATAAGTCAGCATCCAGCTTATATAAATGTAATTCTGCTACAGTGAATAAAAACATCCTGGATTGTTTCTTTCAAATCTGTTTTCAGATATATCAGAGCTATAATGCATAAAATACAAAGCATTTGTGCTTAAGGGAAACTCAACATAGTATTTATTACCATATGAAAACTTAACATCTGACACTATCATATGAGACAAATTGTTGTTGTAAAGGTTCTAGTAGCTAATTCATAGGCATTCAAGTAGCCTACACAGCTCAATAATTTCACCCCCAGTCCAGAAGGCAAAAGAGATATATTCCTAAGGTCACAAAAATGTACTGCCATTGATCCATAATGAAAACAAGACTTTGCAGCTGCTTTAGAAGGGAGTGATTGGGAGGAGGGTGTTGAACATGATTGAATCACTAACAACGTGAATAAAATCAGCTCTTGCTCATATCCTCTGCATGATATGCGAATCATAAAACATGCATATGGATTGGTTAAATGGATCCTTTTCTGGGGTGGGGAGAGTACATAGTGCAACAATATAACTACATGAAAAACAATTAGAAACATAAGGATATACTTACAAACCTAGACGTTCAATAGCTGTTAAGAAATGACTCCAACAAGAACACCGCCATTGGACAAGACCAAATCTGTTATCATGTATATCAAGCACAGCAACAATCACCACTAGCAGTTGTACAGCCAAGAAATAGATCACAGTAGGAGATTTCCAAGATTGGATTCTGCAAAAGCATGCCCAAAGAGACAAATTGACAAATATGCAGAGGCATTGAAGGGACAAAGGAGTTAGAGAAAACAAAATATATTCTTACATCATAAAACCAATTAGTTTCATCCACCAAGCCCCTCCTACATTCTGTTTATAACCTTCAACCGCCCATACAACAAGATATACAGCTTGTGAGGAAAAAACAATTAGGGAAAAGATGATAACAGGCCAAAGTAACAAATATTGCCTCCGGAAACGGAATCCTACAAGAAATTAGTCCCATGTTACTTTTTATGAACCGATGACAACTTCAAATAAAGCATTAAACGAACAATGATCAGAAACAGAAACTAAGCTTTTAAAGTGCAAGAAGTCTATAAAACTCAAACCCATTTTCTAATTTTCTTAAAATATGTATCAGAAAGACTCGGGATTACGTTAGCATCGAAGATTGTTGCCACTGAAACTTCAATTGTGACCTTTGAAAAGTTCATTAGAAATAAACTTCAGCAAACCGAAAGCACCAACCAAATATAAATCTAAAGCAAAAATGTCAAATAAGTATGACCCTGCTGAATTATGGACTATTAGAACAGTAGAACTGCAATAATAAAGCAAAACTTTACAGCAAATTTCCATCGTTACCTATTTTGGGTGCAGTATACTGAATGAGAAGGAAAGCTATCAAATCAACAAGAGAGATCAAACTCCAATTGCTCAATGCAGCTTCAAGAAAGGAAAAACAGGTCAAAACCATTATTACTTAGATGGCATAGCACATATATATATATATATATCTGTATCGGCCTATGCTAAAAAAAATTGAAGTTTCTAGACAGAAACTCAGAAAAGATTACAAATGATAAACTCAACAGTGGGTTAAGATTTTTCTCCATGTGAGTCTTCTATGCAGACCCTTTTATCAGTAAGTTCTCCATTTACAGCTCTCTGAGCTTCTATTAACTAAAGTAAACTCTATATGGTAACTTTGCTTAAAACCAGGTCTCGAAGCCCATTAATAACCAACCCGCACCTTGGCAACAAGAGTAACAATGAAGTAATTACTTTCGAGGGACTTTAAACTAATAGAACACCTCTACACTTGTTATCTTTTAAGGTTTCTAGTGAAGAAAATCAGCTGATAAATAATATGCGGAATTGTAAAAGAAGACTGGTTGATTTACTGGGTCACAAGCTAGTTTTAGACTAGGTTCAAGTATCCATGAATAAGATTTCACTGATCTCAAAACTTGAAACTTATCGAGGTAACTGAATTATAACAATAGACACAAACTCATAGAAGTAGCTCACATAAATGCATACACATAATGGATTCCAACACGGAAAGAACATTCAAAAACGAAGTGATCTTGAAAGAAGAAAAAATATAATAAATTAAAAAGAAACTTTCATTCTCTTAGATATAAAGATAATCAATTCTAAAGGCAAAAAAAGGAAATTTACGTAATGAGAATAAGTAACAAAGCATACATACCCGTTAGAAGCAGCAGAGGCAAGAGAAACCCAGCAAGAAAATTTCCCATGAGATTTTTCTCTTTAATACCACCAATACCAGATCACATCAAAACAAACCCAAAATCCGTTCAAGGGTTTTTCAGTTCCATTAAAATCTACGAAAACCCATTTCGCTCCAAATCAAAATTTTCCGGGAAGAAAAATTGGATTTTTGAATTGACACCCAAGAAAGCTCCAGTCGTGTGAAGAAACGGAAATTAGTTAATTGAGTTTCAACATTATGAGTAAAAATCAAAACGTGAAAATCTCATCCAAAAAAATATAAATATTCATATTTATAAATATATAAAAAATGATTTTCTTATGCCCTAAAGCTCCATAAACATGGGAAACTACTAACGGCCAACTACTGATCCTAACAGAATAACATCTCGCATTCATACGAGGAAACATAACGTAGTTTGAAGCGGGTTTTAAGGCAAACTGAGCCGGGTTGGTCAGAGCTATGCAGTACAAGAGCCAACGATGTCGTTTAACAGTTCGAGAATTTCTCCATTTTTCAATGAAAATTGTTGATCATTCAAGAGGTGCTCGTCCAGGTCAACGCCTCTTTGCACCCATGGCGTTTCAAAGTTCCCTTTATCTTCTTCTTCTTTCAATTTCTTAAACAGCAACAATCTCAAGTTTCCTCAGCAAATACACATCAAATGAAACAGAATTCACTAAAACATCAGAAGAACATGATCAACTGAACATTATTTATGCTGCAAAGGATTGTGTTAGAATTTGAGTGAGTAGCTTCAGCTTACGTTGATGTTTCATATTTGAGTGCAGAAGAAACTGACCTCTAAACAGTACATCAGAGAATCGCAATATCATGTGTTGATGCTAAGGTTGAAAAAGAAACAAAGGAGGAGTCATGTCAGTAGTAAATAACACTCGAAAGAATGGAAGTGGAAGGAGAAAATGGAATGCAACCATGGCCACAATGCAGCCAACTACAGCTAATGGTTAACCTCCGCAATGTTCTGGCCTGGACAGCTTGGTCACCTGTGGCTCGTCAGTCACCACTTGCTGGACATCTTACATCTTACTCTACTTTTTCTTTTCACATTTTTCTCAAAGAATAATCCCTGCAAACCTTATGTTGTTGGATAAAACACCATGTAATACAAGTTTACATACATAGCTACACTTGCGTAAAATTAATTTAAAATTTGAAGTTCTATGTCTAAAACAGTGGAAGAATTTACAGGACAAAGAAAAGAAAGATGACCTTCCTTTATTTAGGCCTAATAATTGCTTTCTGTGACTATATATGATACGGACAATTTGATATTATAATTAACTTCTTCTTTTTTCTCTCTTTCTATATTAAGCATAAAATGAACAGACTTTTGCCTAGTAAAAAATCACTTAAAGCTTCTATGCCTGTTATTGACAAAGATATTTCATTCCTGTAAGACTCAAATCTCATTGCAAGTTTCTTGATTGAAAGTATTGTAGCAACATGTTCTCATTTTAGAAAGAAAAGAAGTAAAAATAAAATAAAAGAGTAAAGTTTCAGCTATTATTTGATTGTCTTGAACATAGGTTTTTTCTTAAATGTAAACAATAATGCTCATTTCCAGTTCATTACAGGCCAACCCTAGCTTGCTATGGTGATGTTTCTATTAATTTGTTTAAACATTTTACCTAATAAAACTAATATTTCTTACCCTAAAAAACTAATATTTCTGTTTTGTTTCTGTATATAATATGCATAATGTTATATGATCTTAATTTATATTTTTCCTTATTTGGAAAATGCTTTTAGTTTTGAATAAAGTGACTTTAAGGAAAAATATGCAAGCAACTATAAAATTTTATCCACCAAAGAAATACAAAAATCAGAATATGGGTTTTGTTTTATTTTATTTTATCATGTATTTGGTTTGATTTACACCTCTGTTGTTTCCTATAGAGTCCGAGGATTCTTCTTTTCCTCACATTGTCTACCAAATTCCCTCCTTCCCATGTCTTAAAATGTAAACAAAAAAACAAACCAGGTTTTCAAACATCTGTTCATTGTTGTCGTACATTCAACAATGGTTGATATTCTCTCCCCTCTTTGCCCCTGATTCCCTTCCCTACCGCACCCTCTCCATCCATCTAAGGCAGGATGGTCGCTCTCCCTTTCCTCGGCCGCCTGTCTTTCCTCCTCCTCATTGCCACCACTACAACCAGTGCCTTTGCCATCGTAATCCACCATGGCAGCATCGTCCGGAAACCTTCTTCGGGTGTTCCAAACTTTAGGGAGGCCCCTGAGTTTCGCAACGGGGACGTTTGTGGGACTAATGCTTCTGAAAGAATCCACATTGCCATGACATTGGATGTAAACTACCTGAGGGGCACCATGGCCGCTGTTCTCTCCATCCTCATGCATTCAACCTGCCCCTCAAACACGGAGTTCCATTTCCTCTGGGGAAAATACGAGCCCGAGGTGCTCGTTAGCATCAATTCAACCTTCCCTTACCTCAACTTCAGACTTTACCACTTCGACTCCGACCGTGTTCGTGGCAAGATATCAAGGTCTATTCGCCAAGCATTGGACCAACCTTTGAACTACGCCAGGATTTACCTTGCCGACATGTTACCACCGGATGTTAAACGTGTTTTATACTTGGATTCCGACCTTGTCGTGGTGGACGATATCGTGAAACTCTGGGAAGTTGATTTGGAAGGCAAAGTGTTGGCGGCACCAGAATATTGCCATGCCAATTTCACCAAGTATTTCACGGACTTGTTCTGGTCGGACAAGGAGTTGTCTAGTACATTTAATGGAAGAAAGCCATGTTATTTCAACACTGGAGTCATGGTGGTAGATGTTGATAAATGGAGACAAGGCGGATATACGCCGAAAGTGGAGGAATGGATGGCGCTGCAAAAACAGAAGAGGATATACATCTTGGGTTCATTGCCACCATTTTTGTTGGTGTTAGCTGGTAATATAAAAGCTGTTCATCATAGGTGGAACCAACATGGACTAGGGGGTGACAACCTTGAGGGTAAATGTAGGAGTTTGCATCCCGGGCCTATTAGTTTGTTGCATTGGAGTGGTAAAGGGAAGCCTTGGTTGAGGCTGGACTCGAGGAAACCCTGCGCTGTTGATCATCTTTGGGCACCCTATGATCTTTATGGCTCACCAGATCACTCTTTGGAAGAATAAGGGAAACTGAGAACACCAATCCAGTCTGCTTTTAACCATGGCCACAACAAGCCCTTTAACTTTTCATTCTACATATATTCCCAGAACCATAACTTTGAAGTCGCAGTAGGAAAGGGATAAGATTATGTTTCGATAATAAATAAATAAAGAAAAATGAGAGGGGGAAAAAGTGAGTGAGGATTTGTATATTATTTACTTATTGTATTAACATCATGGTTCCTTGAAAGATACTTAAAAAAATCAAATGCGTTTATTGTATTATAGTGCATGAATGAATGTTAATATCATACATTTTAGATTTAACCTCTACCAGAGTTCCCATGTATCTCCGAATTCTCAACAATTTGTTGCTTTTTTCTATTTCTTTTTCCTTTTTATCTGTTAAGCATTTCATTGTCTTATCCATTAGAAATCAACTAAGAAACCAATTCATTATTTGTCAGTCACTCTGGTTGTCATGGATTTTGTTATATGGTGGATCTGAGTAAAATCTGGCATTTCAATTTCTAGCAAAAGTTAATGACAGATTGATCAAAATCAAGTCATTTATGTGCATTTGTCTATCCAGGCCAAGATATAAAATAGATAACCACAACCTGTAAAAGAAGATTAATTATCAATGACTGATAACTTAATACAAAATTAATGTTCTGTCAGTAGAGCTAATTCACACTCCAACTTAAAAGGCTTAGCTACCTCTAGAAAAGCCCTACCATGACATTCAACAAGTTCTTCACGAATTGATTGAACCTAAGTTTGCTGTGAAAAAGAAAAAAAAATGGAAGGGAAAAACAAACCAACTCTTACAGTACTTCAGCCGCATGAACAATGCATTCAACAAGTTATATTGCTTTCACCTTAGGGCTTTCTCAATCTTAACTTATACTGAATTTCCCTTCAATGTTGATACCTGGTTCAGAAGTTGATTCTGCTATATGTGTCTCAGCAGGAGGCAATGCAACCATGTTTCCTTTCTGGGCACGCGGTGGAAGGTGCTTGGTAGGCTTTCTCGATCGCATATTCCAGGGCAAGAAGACCCCAGTACCGCCACGGGGAAGTTTTTTGGGGCTCATTACCACTGGACTCACAGGAGTTAGCATGACAACAGGACCTCGGAGGACTCCCAGTTTTGGCATCATATCCAATGCTTCATAGCCATTAAGAGCTCCGTTGGACATTTCATATGGAACTGGCACACTTGGTTGCCATAGTGGCATTGCACCAGCCTGGGGAACAGTTGGTGGTGAATGGCCTTGGTTGGTATCAGGCCGAACTAGGAAGAATGTAATGCTAACCCTCTTGCTTGGAGATGGGCACATGACATGTCTTGCCATGTCAGAACTGTTTCCTCTCATTACTAAAAGGGATCTGCAGAATATGTTACAAACTTGCTCGTCAAGTAAGAGTTATTACCATAAAGAACACATACAAAGCTGGAAACACACTTTAAAGATAAACATGATCATTCTAAGATTTTGTTGCAATCAAAACATCATGGAAGTGTTAACGTACATAAATGAGAAGCTGCTCCGTTTAATGTTAGTTTTTCAAAGTCTAATGCTAGCTAGCAATATAATCAGAAATGGAACGTCACTCTAACCAATCTAGAATAACACAATGCCACTCCGACACTCAAAGTTTGCCTCATATTCAATAAGGAGTGAGCTCTGAAACAGAACTTCCAGCATTTTTAATTCCAATCCTAAGCAGTTTCATCAGTATCATCTTTTATCATGGTTTACCATTGGTGGCTTCATTTTCAGTCTGATATTATGACTTCATATCAAACAAATCTTTGAGCTATTTCCACCAGTGCAAATCAAATTTAAATGCATACCCTTCTTTCAATGGAAGTTGGAGTGCCCTCCTATACTTCCCTTCACTATCACTCACAAGTGTGTGGCCAAAAGCCATTGTTGATTCAGAGAGGAGAAGAGTGGAGATGGGTTGGTCCAAATGTGGCGGTTTAAGAAATGGCTGTGAATATTCACCCTGCATCAGAGACACATAACTCTATCAATTCTGTCCTCACTCCAATTTTAATTTAAGACCAGAACCAAGATGGCATATCTACTACAACAAATGATGGGGAAATGGGAAGAATAAAGCAGCAAAAAAGTATACCTCGTCAAAGAAGTTAATGATGCAACCATTTGGTTTCTTATATTCAGGTATAAGTTGCCACTGGACCAGATGTTTTATAACACCTTGCAGAAGAGCCGGGATTGGTTCTATATTGACTGTAAAAACATTTTAAAGAATCAAAAATAAAGTCAATCTGAGAGCGGTTCATTGCACCAGTCATCTCCTCTTAAGGATAAAAAATGAAGACACTATAGAATGCAAACCATATCATTAATTCATACTGGTAGGTCTTACTTGTCGGATTGGACTCCTCTCTAACGTGTCTGAAAATTGGAACACCAAGCTGAATCAGCTCTCGCTTGTTGCCTTTAATTTGTTTGTTGAATAAAATGAAAGTCTCACCTGCAGTTATCCAGAAAAGCGGGAACGAATCAGGAAGAAGTTCGGAAACAAGGACTTGACCAACAAATTGCAGTAGCCATCATTTATTTCCTAAACAAATTCTTCAATATTAGTTTAAAAAAAGATGCTAAGTCAAGGCAATCAAAAGGTGCAGGTAACGCTGGAAACTACAGATGTGATAAACAATTGCAAATTGATGAAAAAAAGGGTAAAACTGATGATTGTTAAATCCCCTGTATTATACCTTCTGAAAACTCTTCAACCAGTACTACTGATTAACATCAAATTCCCTGTATAACTTCTGATAATTATTAAATTGATCAAGCAGGATACATGAAAGCTTATACCTTTCCGAAACAAAGCTACAACAGAAGGGATTAACTATTTCAAGTCTTCATTTAAATATTCAAAAACAGGCTCAATTCGGCAAGGCTTTAAAGTGGGATTGTGCACCTGACAGCTCCCCGTTATGGCCGGCAGATCTAAGCTCACTCACAAAGTCACTGAGCTTAGCCAGCTCTATATCCGTGAACACTTCCTCATACAGCTTCAGTCCTTTAACAACATTCACCTGCATTGCAGTAATTAATAGATAAGCAAAACTACCAAAATCCATTTTATATATATGTTTTCCCTCTAATTATGTTTCTTCACTATATTGTGAAAGGTGAACTCACCATGTGGCCTTTTACATGCTCCTTGGCAGAAAAACCTTTCGTCAACTTGATCTGAGACGGGCGTGCATCGCATTCTTCATGGTTAGAACAAATGTCAATGTTTTCCTCAACATGTTGAACTTCCTGAGATCCTGCATTGCCAGAATAAGTGAATTCAACTATAATTATAGAATGAAAGGAATGATAGGGTAAAATTTGAATTTACTGTCACATTTGTCAGATCATAGACAAAACAGCATATGAAAAACACCAATCTCTCAGACAAAGTAGCCTGTTCTGTCATAGTAAAAGACCAACCACATTTTCCCTTCTTTCATTCTTTTTCAATAAACTAACCTTCTATAAAAGCTTGCTATCTAAATTATTAATCTAGTACTAACAAAAAGTTAATTGTTAAACAGCATGATATTTGAAAGGCAAGTTAATGTTATACTAGGCAATAATTGAAACAATTAAATTAGGTAAGCTTGGCAACTCCTAATGTGTCATTTCAGAGGTGGAGCTGAGTTGTTATCTTTATTACCATATTGGTTACTAATTTTTATCACTCTAGTTTTAGTCTTTTAGAGGCTAAGCTAACAACCATGTAAAGACAGAAACTCCAACTTGCCCCATGTCGGATAGAAGAACCGGATATCCAAACACCACTGGTTTTCTTTTGTTCCCCTGACACACCAAAAATGAGTTGACTCAGCTGGACTCAGAAACTCAGTTTGGGAATTGGGTATAGACTTGTCTGAAAACTCTATAACTTCTTTTATTACAACCAAAATGTCAAACAAAAAAGAAAAGAAAAGCAAGAGACCCAACAAGAACCCCAGCCACCACCCCAAGCAAGGCCCACGTGAAATCAGCGAACGGCAGCAGTGATGTCAACCATAGAGATCAGAGGGTTAGAATCAGAAGCCGCCTACCATTAAAATCATTGCACGCAACTCAAGGCAACGACCCTCCAAAGATCAACGTACGGAGAATAACACTGTAACATGGAGTGCTGCTGCAACTGAACCTTTTTTTTTTCATCTCTCTCTTTCTCCATGCCTTCACCTCGAAATCCTCAAAAACCCCACTTAAACCACACGGGAAACATATCAACCATAAATACCATATATTATTACTACTACCGTCTAAAAGCCGAAAATTGTAATAAAAGATTTCAACTTTGTTGAAAACTATATTCTTGTATATATTGAGCTCGTGAATGGTACGACATTTCTTTTCAAGAAAAGCGTGAGCTTGAAAAACTTTTGTTAAAGGGGCAAATTTTATGCAGATGGAATAGGGTAAAACGACATCCATCATCATCATTGGACCCCCAATCGTCCAATAACAACATAAAACAAAATTCTAAATTCTAACCTACCCCCTTCGTTGATTTCAAAGTCAGGGGAAATTTTGGAAAGGCTTTGGAAACGTTGAATAATTTATCCGTGGAAAAATATGAGTTTTTGTTTGGTTCCTCGGAAAATGGAGGAAAAATAAGGTTGAATGCGTTTGCTTTATACCAACATAAGCTTTCACTTTCTAGCTTTACAAAACACATGAGATTCGAGATTCAACGCCTGAGGCCTCTGTGCCTTTCACGTAGCCAGAGAAGATGCCAAAAAAAAAAAAGGTAATCTTTTGATTAAAAAAGGAAGGAAATTTCAAGAATTCAAGTAATGAAATAGAGAAGGATCGGATCGGATCGGATTGGAAAGAAAAAACTGGTGGCATGGCATTTATTGAAGGAAATGGAGCTATTTTCGTAAAAGAAATTTAGCACAGTCTGATAAGAAAAATCCCAGTAACTCGGCCCGAAATTACGTCACGAATTCTAACAAGACAACTCCAAAATTACACAAACGCGCACGAAAGGTAAAAGCTTTACCTAACGATCAAACTTGACAATCAAACAGACAAACAACACGTAATGAATATATATATATAAAAGAATCAACCTTTACGATCGAAGTGATATTTGTTTTCTTTTGATTATGAATTTACCTGAATCAGTAATATCACTGTCAGGGGAATATTCTTCTTCTTCGCCGCCCAGTTCTCCATTTCCTTCATTTTCCATGATTTTCTGGGCAACTTTCTCTTTCTCGTCATCCAAACAACCGCCTTCTCCTTCTCCTCCTCCTCCACCACCACGTTTCACGTCCTCCTTGCCGAATCCGTCCCCTCCTACGGTCTTATTGTCAGCCACCATTTTCAGCTTGTCCGCCACATCAGCAATGGAGTGGTACTTCTGCATCTGCAGCACCGGGATCCAGTTCAGCCTCCTCCTGTGTATCGCTGTGAACACCGCTTCGTACTCCGACCCTCCACCACGACCTCCTTGAAGTTGCGCCAAGTGAGCGCAAAGAGCATCGATGATGGCATTGGCCGCCGCGAATTCTCCTCGGAACCAAGAAATGATGGTGTCCTTAGCCAACACGTCAGAAACCGCCGGCACAGCTTGCACCAGAGGCACTATGGCAGACCCCACCGCTTGAGCCCGTTCCCTCGGCGATGCTGGCCCCGCCGCCATTGGCATCTCTCACTTTTTTTTCTACTAACTCTACCCTTTCCGCTTAACTAATCACCACTCTAACCAAATATAGGGAAAAACCCGCAACACTTTTTCGTTTCGGATGCTCCTAACTATTGGGTTTTTGGAGAATTACCAGTCAACCGATATTTCAGCTGTTTCGTTGAGAGAGTGAAGAAAAAAAAAGAGCTTAAGCTTTTGGTTTGGTTGGTGTTGCAGCCGAGATTGGTTTATAACATGTTTGGAAATTTCAAGAGTGACATGTCCGTACTTATGGGGACCACGGGAAGGGGTGACGTGGAGATCTCTGTGAACAGATGACGTGGCATACCCAAATCAACGAATTTGTTTAGTTTTACGCTAATTAGTTAGTTAATTCATTCATTATATTTTATTTCCTAATATGATGAATCGATGATGTAATATTTTATTGAAATATTAATAGTTTTATAGAATTTTTTTTAATTATCGGAATTAAAATTTAAGGATCACTTTGGTCGAAAAAATAGTTTAGGTATTTAATGGGAAAAACTCTATAGTTAGGCGTCAATTTTTTTTTATAATTTTTGACTTCACTAATATATTATTTATACTATTAATAAAGTCTTTAATTGAATTTTATCACGAGTTAATCAGGTACTAATTAAATTACAATATTATAAAATTATTTTTTTATTTAAAATAAGTTATATTATTTAAAATATATTACTCTTTTTATTTAAAAATAAAAATAAAAATATGTGTTTTGTGGGATTTGGAGATATGCCAATTACTTTGAAAAATTTTAAATTTACACTTAACAAATACTTTATTTTGATTCACTTACACATTTAAATTTACTATACACATTTTATTACTTATATATTGTTATGGCTATTAATTTCAAACATTACGTTCTATTATTTATTATAAATTATCTTTAAATATATTTGTCAGGTGTGATAAATTTTTAATTTAAATTAAGACCATTCAAAAATTTATAGTGCGACAAGTGGCCAAGCTTTTTATTTACGTAACAGTTGAAACCTACTATTAATTGCTATAAATAATATTTTCATCTAATTTTAGAATTAATTTAATTTTGTAATGAATTCTTTTTTTATTTTGAAACTAATTCTATTAAAGTTATTTTTATTTACATTTATAATGTCTCATTTTTACTATTTTTATAATTTGTAGATTTTAAATATTTGATGTATCGTTTTATTTTTTCATCTGTTTTTGTTATTATTTCGGTAAAAATTAAATATCATAGAATAAAAATTATTCTAATATTAAGTATCAATATTTTAAAATTAAATGTATATATTATTGTGTTTTAATTTGTTAATCATATTATTCCCAAAAATTATAAATAAAGAAAACTAATCTTATATATAATATTTAAAAGTAAAGCTTCTCAGAAAAAAAATCCTATGTGATGGCATATAATAAAATTTATGTATTTATTTACTTTCACATTTAACTGGTTTACTTTATAGTTTTCTTTGTATGGAATTATTTTCTATGCAATAATCATTTAATTAATTCAATGCTGTGTATGAATTGTATGACTATAAATTTGTTTATTAATTTTATGGAAATATTTAAAATAATAAATACGTGTAAATAAAAAATAATATATACTTTTTCCAAACGAATTATATGGAAACGTGAAAACTCATGTTAAATGATAATACATGAACCTTTTAATAAGGAATATGCTTTTATTGTCTTTTTTTCTTTAAATGAATTATGGAAATATTAAAATCTTATATAATAAACACACAATAAAATTAATTTTTGTATAATAGTCATTCAAATTAACTAATAACAAGTCTAGAAAAGTGATACCAACGACATCAACCATTTACAAGATGATGACACCTTATGGTAAACAACATCATCTAAAGAAAGACTATCCTTAAATACTACCTACTTGGTATGTGAATTTTTTTGGGATTTAATTAATATTTAAATTTAGAAATTGTAAGTTAATTTGATATTTTTTTAGGAACCTGATTAACACTGTCAAAAAATTTGACATGTTGATGTGACATTGCTAACAATATTACTATGACACATAGGGGTGTTCAAATTTCGATTAAAATTGAGTTAATCGTTCGAATCAATTTAATTCGGTTAATCGGTAGATTAATCGATCTAATTCGGTCGAAAGTTGGTTAATGATTTTTGAAAGTTTGGTTATCGGTTAATTCGGTTTGAAATCAAATAATTAACCGAATTAATTGAACTTAATAATTAATAATATAAATTATATGTAATTTTAATTTGATAAATTCAGTCAAATGAACATTATCAATTTATTTATTTTATATGTTTTATACTTGTTTTAACCAAAAAAATAAAACCATATAAATTTCAGTTAATTCGGTTAACCGACTGGATTAATCGAAATATTTCAATTCAATTAACGGTTAAAGAATTAAAAAATTCGATTAATTCTAATTCGGTTCAATTAACTGTTTGAATACCTCTAATGACACATAATTTGACACGTTGCAAAAAATAAATAATTTTAATTTTTTATCCTTATTTTTGCCACGTATTTAAATGTGAGGCCACCACTTTCACAATACTATTGGTAATTAATACTATATCATCGTATTTTGAAAGTGGTAATAAAATATCTAAAAAATATGCCAAATTAATTTATAATTCTCAAATTTAAATACTAAGTAAGTACAAATTGCCATGTTGAATTACCTCCTTATATATTAATCCATAATCCAAGTTGGATAATAATCCCGAATTACGCCATCTGCCCCAACTATCTCATGTGCCAGATCCCAACTTCTATTAACATTTAACTTGTGGTGGTTTCTCCCAATTTAGCAATACATTGCATCTTCTCTTTAATAACGCTTGATCGATCACCTAAAATAGCGCAATGGAGAGCAAAAAGTATCATGAATATTATTGTATTAAGAATTAGATTATATTTTATTATTTTTATTAAAAAATAAAGAATATAGTCTCTATATATTAGATCAAAAAGTAAACTAGCCTTCATGTTAAAAAATTTATCCAATTTCACTATTAAAAATTTATTCGTGTATGTTAAAATGAGATACACATGGCACACCACGTGTAACTGTTTGATTGTTTTGTTAGCTACACTAATTTTTAACAATAGAAATTGATGAAATTTTTAATAAAAAGAGTCAATGTCTTCTTTAATCTAATGTATAAAGAATAATTTACTTATTTTTTGGGTAAATAGGATAACATGCAATTTATCTCCTAATACAATGACCTCCATAGTTTTTTTGCTCACAATGGAACTCATTCGAATCGTTGCAAATTAAACCAGATTTTGGAGGCAACGAGCAATAGATTATTTTAATTTATTAAATGTAAAAGATATTCTAAATAGCATATATTTATTTATTTTTTAATTTATTATTTTGAAATTAAACTGAAAAAAATAATTTTTTATTTTTATTGTATAACTATATTTTGCATTAATAAACATTGTGAAACCATTTTTTGTTTGGAAAAGCGGGCCAACTTTAAAAAGAAAAGCGAAGTCGCCACCAATCATTCTTGAAAGTGTGATTGGGCCACTTTTAAAAACGCTTTGGTCTCGAATTTTAAGAAAATGGGCTCAAAGTCGATTCTGTACGAGGAAGGATTAGCACCCTCATAGCGCCCAAAATTGGTACCGTATTGATTGATTAATGTCCTTAATATCGAAAATTAAATAATATTTTAAAGTATGGAAAAATATTTGGATGACTCGTATTGGATATCAAAACTCCCTCGTTTCGAAAAGCTGAAATATCACGTCCAGCGCGATAGGACACGATGCTTCAAACTCTCGATACCAAGATCATTTTATGATTTCCAGAATACATGTAGTACAATTTGAAAAGGGGTATTTCACTACTTGGCTAAACTAAAAACCGAAACCCAGCACGATTAGGTACGATTCCTTGGATTTCCAATCATGAAATATTGCCCTTATTTAAGAAATACGATACAAAAATCTGTGAAGGATATCTAGTTATTTAGATGAACAAAAAATCGAAACCCAGCACGATTGGGCACGAATTTCTTGAACTTCCAAACACGAAATATTGCCTTATTTTAAAAAAAATATGATTGAAATCTTTAAAGGACATTTAGTGATTCGATGAGCGAAAAATCGAAGCCCGAGCGATTGGGCACGATTTCCGAACTTCCACCCACAAAATTACCTTTATGAAACATGATTAAAATCTTTAAGGGATATTTAGTGATCAGACGAGCGAAAAATCGAAACCCAAGACGATTGGGCACGATTTCTGGACTTCTAAATCTGAAATATTACCTTCGTAAAAGCCCATTTTATGCATTTTCTTTAAAAACAAAAATAAAAATCTTGAAATGTGACCACGGTAATAACAAGGAAAAAAATAACCTAGGAATATAAAAGTAATAGTAAAAGAACAAACAATAGTGATAGTAAAGGAAATAAAATAATAATTATATGGGAAAATAATAATAGATGTACTACACATACAATAAGATAGAAAAACGATTTTAATAATAATAGTAATATATGCAAAATAGAATGCGATAATAACAAATATAATACTAATAACAAATATAACCATAGTCATAATAATATGTATATGATAATAATAATAATGATAATAATAATGAATAATAAATAATAAGAAAATAAGATAATAATAGTATTAATAAAACAGTAAAAAAAATATTAGATAACAATAAAATAATAAATACAATCGAATATATAAAAAATTAAAGTAAACAAGGATATATACATATAAACCGATGATAAGAGGGAAAAAAAAGTAATTTGATGGTAAAATAACAAAATAATCGAAAAGGGACCAAATTGGGTTAAAAACAGAATATTTAGGGTCGAATTTAAAAACAAATAACGACGAAGGAGTAAATTGCAATCTGTAGCATAACTTAGGGGACGGAAGGGCAATAAACCCCACTCAGTAAAGCGCAAATACTCAGCTGCGGACTTAATTGAAAACAAAAGAAACTTTTGGGGTCAAATCGGAAGGAAAAAAAACCTGATTTTAAAACCAGTAAAAAGCGGAGGGGCTAAACGCGCAATTAGCCCCTCCAAGGCAAAAACACACGGATCCTATCCTCATGCTTGGTCGGGTCATGGTCGAGGCCTAAAGCAGCGTCGTTTGGCCTCTGACCCCAAAGCCAAAACGGCGTCGTGTTATAACCACTATAAAAGCCCAACTTTTTTTGAAAATTCTCATTCTCTCTTCTCCTAAAAAAAAAATAAAAACAGAGAGGGGCTCCCAGGCGATTTCCGGTGAGTCCACCGGCGAGTCTCGGACCACCGCCTGCCGCCGTCGCCGGCCACCGCGCACGGTGGCCGGATTTTGAAAAAAGTAAGGTTTTCTTTTCTTTTTTTTTTATAGAAAACTCTTATATGTTTTTTTTTTAAAAAAAGAAAAACCTAAAAAACCGATTCGAAAGGGAAAAAAATAAAAAAAAAAACAAAAATCAAAACTGAAAAAGGGAAAAAACCTTTGCCTTTTTCTTGTATTCTCTCGAACTTTCGTGTTACAAGTGCTTTTCTCTTTGTATTTTAAAAACCCTAACCCCTACTTTCTGATTCTCGAAGGCTTTTATAGCCTTATCCCGAAGCCCCCCTCAAAGATTAGAACCCCTTATTCGTTGCTCTTGTTTTCCTTTTCTTTCGCAGTGGTACAGCTGGTAGTCGCGCTGCGGAGAAGAGCCGTCTGGCGTGGGGCGTGCTAGCGAGGCGTCTTGGCGAGCGAGGCTTCTGCACGACCTAGGGTTTTCTTGTTTTGCAAACCCTTGGGTTTGGGCCACTTTGTTTTTTTGTTTTTTTTTTTGGGCCTTTTATTCTGGACTGTATTGGGCTCCGAGTCTTGTAAAAATTGGGCCTTACAGTTGCCCCTCTTTGCTCATTGTCGGCAACGAGAATAGAGCAAAGACTTTAAAAGGACCAATTTTACCCTAGCTTGTTCGATCTTGACTTCTTGATGCTTCCTTTTCGGGTAGCTTTATTCCACCCTTGTATTCGGAGGTGTGGAAGTTTTGTTTCGATCTGCTATCTTTAGCTTTGCTCCACTCTGCTTCGATAGAGATAAGGCTTTGGTCTTCGATCTGTTCTACTCTGCCGCCAGAGAGATAAGATCATTACTTCAATCCGCTCCACTCACCTTTCGGTGGAGATAGGATCTCGCCTTTAGCTCGCTCCACACTGCTCGGTGGAGATAAGATGAAATCTTGATCTGCTCTACCTTTCGGTAGAGATAAGATTTCTTTGCTTCAATCCGCTCCACTCCTTTCGGTGGAGATAGGATCTACTATCTTTGATCTGCTACTCCCTTTCAGTAGAGATAAGATCTATTACTTCAATCCGCTCCACTCCTGCTCAGTGGAGATAGGATCTACTATCTTTAGTCTGCTCCACTCCTGCTCAGTGGAGATAAGACTTGTATCTTCGATCTGCTCTACTCCTGCTCAGTAGAGATAAGATCTGCTGCTTCAATCCGCTCCACTCCTGCTCAGTGGAGATAGGATTTGTCTTTAGCCTACTCCACTCCTGCTCAGTGGAGATAAGGCTTGATCTTCGATCCGCTCTACTCACCGCCATTAGAGATAAGATCTGCTTTGCTTCAATCTGCTCCACTCCCTTTCGGTGGAGATAGGATTTGTCTTTAGCTCGCTCCTCTCCTTTCGATGGAGATAAGGCTTGATCTTCGATCTGCTCTACTCACCTTTCAGTAGAGATAAGATCTCATTGTTTTAGTCCGCTCCACTCCTTTCGGTGGAGATAGGATTTGTCTTCGATCTGCTCTACTCTGCTTCGTGGAGATAAGATCTGTTGTCTTCAATCCGCTCCACTCCTTTCGGTGAAGATAGGATCTACTATCTTTAGCTCTGCTCTACTCCCGATCGGTGGAGATAAGGCTTCTTCGATCTGCTCTACTCACCTTTCGGTAGAGATAAGATCTCTGCTTAATCCGCTCCACTCACCTTTCGGTGGAGATAGGATTTGTCTTTTGATCGCTCTACTCACCTTTCGGTAGAGATAGGATCTACTATCTTTAAGCCGGCTCCACTCGATCGGTGGAGATAAGGCTTCTTCGATCTGCTCTACTCCCCCTTCGGTAGAGATAAGATCTGCTGCTTCAATCCGCTCCACTCCTGCTTTCGGTGGAGATAGGATTTGTCTTCGATCTGCTCTACCTCGCCTTTCATTAGAGATAAGATGCACTCTTCTGTAACTCCCATTAACCTTGCTACATTGTCCTCGAGGAACCTACACGTAGAGGTGATTTCATGGGGTCTATGCATATGTCAAATGATTAGGATGTCATGAAAGATGCTCCTAACCATATGTATCATGAATGTTATGAATGGATGCAAAATGTCATGAGAATGATCCATTTTTAACATTTGAAATATTATTGCTTCTTTGTTTATTAAGGTGACCCCGACGTATGTCTTTTACATTCGGTGATACTTTTAACAACTAATCGAAGATGTCATCACCGCTTAAACCCTTATCTCAAGTCTCCGAGCCCTTTTAAGCACAGTTAGTTCTAAACAATTGTCTGTTTGATTCTTGTATTTTTAGAAACTTTCGAGTAGTGCATAAAACTTCTTTTGTGAAAGTATTGTTGGTTCAATAATCATTATTTCCAAGAAAATGCTTGAAACAAGACTGTAGAAATGAATAAAACTGAAATTTATTCAGGATAAAAACCCGTGAAAAATGGGTTGAACAAGGAAAACAAATTCTATTAAGGTACAATATGAGTAAGAATGGTATTGATGCCCCAGATATCACAGTCTAAGCTTTTCTGTATGTTCTTCTTGAAGACCACCTTGAGTTCAACATGTGTCTAGAAGATCCATGGTACTTTGTAGATGCCCCAAGATGTAACGTATCTCCTCATTGTTAATTCAAGTATAGCGAAATTACTGTATGCCCCCTCACGAGTTGATCCTACTTTGAGCCGCCCTTTTTGGGTTTTCAACTCAAAGCCCTTTTGATCTCAGCGCCACTTTCTGAGTTTTCGCTTTGGCCTCTCCTTTTTTTTTTGAACTCAAGATGCCCCTTTGTGCATTTTCATCTTGGTCCACTTTCAAGCGAAGTATTTCTTGACCGAGTCTGCGTTAATCGATTTGGCGGACTTTTGTCATCCATCTCGGCTAGTATCAAAGCTCCTCCAAAAAGGCCTTCTTTACAACATGGGTCCTTCCCAATTAGGCATCCATTTTCCCAGAAGTCCTTTTGCATGGGAGGATCTGTTTCAACACCAAGTCTCCTTCATGGAATACTCAGGCGGACTTTCTTATTGTAGGCTCGCATCATCCGCTTACGGTACAATTGGCCATGACGAATAGCTCTTAGCCTCTTTTCCTCAATTAGATTCAGTGATCATATCGAGATTGAACCCATTACGCTTCGTCCAACTTTAGCTCGATAAAACCGGAGTGAAGGGATCTCAACTTTAATAGGCAAAGCTGCTTCCATCCCATAAACCAACGAGAAAGGAGTTGCCGGTAGAGGTTCTAACCGATGTTCGATAGGCGTAGAAGAAAGCGGTAACTTTTCATGTCGATCCTTGTAGGTCTCAACCATTTCCCCATAATTTTCTTGATATTTTTATTAGCCGCCTCAATCGCTCCATTCATCTTGGTGGTATGGCGGACGAGTTATGATGCTTAATGTTGAACCCATTGCGGACTTCGCTATCGCTTTATTGTTCAAGTTTAGTGCATTGTCAGACACGATCCTTTCTGGCATACCGTAGCGACATATGATCTCCTTCTTCAAAAATTTGCTAACTGCCGTCTTCGTGATATTGGCATATGAAGCTGCCTCTACCCATTTGGTGAAGTAATCAATGACCACGAAGATGAAACGATGTCCATTAGAAACTTTCGGTGAGATCATTGATGACATCCATGCCCCACATTGAGAAAGGCCATGGAGAAGTCATAATATGAAGAGGTGAAGGAGGCACATGGATCTTGTCTCCATAAACCTGACACTTGTGGCACTTCTTGGCATAACGGATGCAGTCTCCTTCCATCGTGGACCAGTAATACCCAAATCTCATGATTTGCCTGGCCATCATAAACCCATTGGCATGTGTTCCACAGACCCCCTCATGGACCTCTTCCAGGATTTTTCTAGCTTCAACAGCATCCACACATCTGAGCAACACTTGATCTTTCCTCTTTTTATACAGGATCTCTCCATCTAGGACGTAGTCACTGGCAAGTTTTCTCAATGTTTTCTTATCATTTTCAGTCGCTTGATCGGGATATTCACGGCTCTTTACATATTGCAGAATATCATAGTACCAAGGGTGATCATCTCTCTTCCTCTTCATTAATATTGAAACAATGAGTGAACCCATAAATACTCATTTGGATAGGCTTCATACCCTCCCGCTCATTCACTTTGATCATAGAAGCTAGAGTGGCCAAAGCATCGACCATCCGGTTTTCCTCACGCGGAGGTAAAGAATGTGATATCATTAAACTCCTCAATTAGTTCCAAAACTAACTTTCGATGGTGATCGGTTTGGGATCTCTTGTTTCCCATTCCCTTTGGTGATATATGACAAGAGCGAGTCTCCAGTATACCTCTAGCACCTTAACTTTATGGTCTATGGTCTGCTCGGATCCCCATGATACACGCTTCATATTACGCCATGTTATTTGTGCAATCAAGTCCAACTTGCAAGTGAATGGATAGTGTTCTCCTTTGGGGATACCAGGATCGTCCCAATTCCATTACCAACGGCGTTTGATGCTCGTCAAAGTTCATCTTCCAGGACGATCTTCTAAGATATCTTCTTCAATAAACATCAGATCTTCATTAGGAAAATCGAAATTAAGGGGCTCATAATCATCTAGCGCCCTGCTGGCTAAGAAATCTGCTATTGTACTCCCCTTCACCGCCTTCTGGTTCACGTAGACAATGTCAAACTCAGAGAGCAAAATTTACTATCGGGCCATTCTTCCATTCAGGGCCATCGACTCTATCATGTATTTCAGAGGGTCCAATTTCGAGATTAACCAAGTCGTGTGGTACAACATGTACTGCCTTAATCTCCGAGTTGTCCAGACCAATGCACAACACAATTTCTCAATTGGCGAGTATCTCATTTCATACTCGGTAAATTTCTTACTGAGGTAGTATATCGCTCTTTCTTTCCTCCCTGTCTCATCGTGTTGGCCTAGCACACATCCTATTGAGTTATCGAACACTGTCAGATACAAAATCAAGGGTCTATCAGGACTAGGAGGCATTAACACTGGGGTGTTGGACAAATATTGTTTAATCTTGTCAAACGCCCTCTGGCATTCATTATCCCAAATGCCTGGATTGTGCTTCCTAAGAAGACGGAATATTGGATCACATTTCTCAGTCAATTGTGAAATAAACCGAGCGATGTAATTCAATCTCCCTAGAAAACCTCGGACTTCCTTCTGAGTGCGCGGCGGAGGTAATTTTTGTACGGCCTTGACTTTATCCGGATCTACTTCGATTCCTTTTACACTGACTACGAAACCCAATAGCTTCCCTGATCGAGCCCCGAAGGTACATTTGGCTGGATTGAGTTTCAGCTGAAATTTTCTCAATCTCAGGAACAGCTTCCTCAATACTTGCACATGCTCCCCTTCCGTTCGAGACTTTGCGACCATGTAAATCGACGTGAACCTCAATCTCCTTATGCATCATGTCATGGAACAAGGTTACCATAGCCCTTTGGTTTGTTGCTCCGCATTCTTTAACCCAAATGGCATCACTTGGTAACAAAAAGTCCCCATAAGGTTATGAAAGTGGTCTTTACCATGTCCTCGGGATGCATCTTTATTTGATTGTATCCAGAAACCGTCCATGAAGGAGAAAAATGAAAACCCGCCGTGTTATCCACTAAAGTGTCAATGTGAGGTAGTGGGAAGTTGTCTTTCGGGCTAGCCTTATTTAGGTCCACATAATCGACACACATTCGGACTTTTCCATCCTTTTGGGGGCGGGAACCACGTTGGCTACCCATTCGAGTAATTTACTACTCGTAAGAACCCAAAGATCAAATTGCTTCTTAACTTCTTCCCTTATCTTTCTTTGTGACATGGTCTCATCCTTCAAGCTTCATTGGACCGGCTTGTATTCTCTTTTTATGGGGATACGATTGCATCGTAATATCAGCACTCAACCCCGGCATGTCTTGATAACGACCACGCGAAGACATCTTTGAACTCCGAGAAGTCTAACGAGGTCCTGCCTTGTTTTATGGGTTATGCGAGTACCGATTTTCACTTCTTTCCCATCCTCAGAAGCACATTTTCAATTATCTCTTCATGAAGTAGAATCGTCTTCTCCTCCCGCTCTACCATCCTTAACAAATTCGGGATAAATTATAATCTTCGACATACAGAAGTCCCGAGATCCCTCGGAGTGCGTGTCTCGCTCATAAGGAATTCGAGTTCATAGCGTCACTCATGACGTCGATATCTGAGGACCTATGGTAGGTATAAAGAATATTCAATGAAAATGAATTTAAGGACGACTTATTTATGCGTTATGATTATGAATGGAGTAGAAATGTAGAAGAATTATTGCACGAAATGGAAAAAAAAATGCACTTCTTATTGAAAATAATGATGCGTGAACGTGCCTATTTCACAAAAAAATTCTTATTGTACCTAGGCTTAAAACAATAAGTGTGTTTTGAACATTACTCTGTTTTATTCCTAAAAACTACAGGAATTTCTTCCGCAGTCCAGTTGTCCAGAACACTTCTAGGCTTGTAAGGACGAATACCCGCCAAGTTTTCTCTCCTCGAACTTTCTTCAGACACAGCGTTGATGTTCAAACTTCGCATCATGTCTTCAGCTGTTTCCTCATTCACGACCTCCTGTCCTGAATGAATAATCCCTCCTGACACGAATGAATTAGATATATGGGGAAAGGTCATTGAACCCCACTCAATCTCAGCACCATTCAATCGTGCCCTTCGCCTTTCGCTTCCTCTCTAGCTCCTCTTTTCTCTCGTCGGTATCCGGTCTATACCCTGACCAAAGCGATCCTCGCTTTTCAACCAACCACGCACTCTGTTGGACCTCAAGATATTTTCCAAGTCCCTCCGTGCATTGCTCCTTTTCCCATTGTCAAGCTGTAGGCCCATCCTCGTTGCTTCAGAGAGTTTGGGCACCGGATCTTGCTTCCTTCACTTATAAAAGTCATATTTACAAATTCTAATGACTGAAGGAGCACTCTATGGCCTCCGCATCATTCTCTATGTATTTGCATCACTAGTAATCTGACGCGATGATATCCTCCTCTGTATTTATAGTTATCAACGGTCCTCGTTACTAATTTTAACTTTTGGTGCAATGACGATGGTACAGCTCCCGCTGAGTGGATCCACGGCCTCCCCAATAAACAATTATAAGAGGGCTTGATGCTCATCACAAGGAAATCTACCTCGTACGTATTTGGCCCAATTAGGAGGGTATCTCAATCCTCCCATTACCTCTCTCTCGGTCCATCGAATGCTCTCACTATATTTTGGCACGTTTTCATGTGAGAGTGTCTCTACGTAACCCTGTCTAGTGTAGATAGGGCAAAACATTCGATCCGAGCCATTGTCAATTAATACCCTGGCGGTGTATACCCTTTGCATCGGGTAGTGATGCAATGCCTTGGTAGATCCCCCCTTCTGGTATTTCATCATCATCGAGCGAGATGAAATTATCTGCGCTCATGTTATTTACAAGACGGTCCAACTTATTTATTGAAATGTCATCAAGAACATAAATCCGGTTCAATGCTTTCACTAACGCACTACGGTGTCCTTCGAGTTTAGCGAGAAGGTCAATACCGATGCGTGTGTCTACCGTTTGTGTAACTGCTCCACCACATGCACTTCATCGTGCTTCAGAACTTCAAGAACTCCCACCTCATCTTCATTCATTGGTTTATTAACCAAGAGTCCCAGATTCTTGTCTCCCTTCTCGTCATAGAGGACTCACTTGGCTGGGTATCTTGGCCAAATTTTTTTCCCAAAATCGTCATAGTACAATCGTAATTCCAAGGTACCTCTTGTCATCTTTATAAGGAAAAGTCACGTGTTTCGAATTACGATCTTGATTGCATTCTTAGGGCGTAAATTACAGGTTTTTGATTATGACCTCGGTGCCACCTTCACCCCTACTCGTCGACCCTCGGCCCGTGATAATCACGTGGGTGATTGACTTTAAGGATCCTTTCACGACTCTCCTTCGTGGAACATACATCCTCTCTTTCCACCAAGTCAAAGAACTCCACTCTTTATTATCCATTAGCCCTTGTACTAGGGCTCTAAATTCGTTACATTGCTGGATTTCATGACCTTCCTTGTCATGGAACTCACAATAGTTCCTCGTGTCGGAAGACACGCTCACATTCTCTTGCGAACTAGTCCAACCTTCGCATTTCTTTCCAAACCATTCTCAACGGGTTCGACCTCGGCAATCTCTGTTTGAACCTCCTCCCCGTTGTCAACTATCGCTTACCCCATTATCGGCATGATGGGTAAGATTCCTCCACTGTGTGGGTCTTTGAAGTCTATGACCCCGCCTTGATAAGTCGCTCGACTAGTCTTTTGAATGAAGTGCGTTTCTATCGAGTGACCTACTACATCCGCATGGTACTCTGCTCAGCGCTTGTGTCATACCACTTAGGATATGGAGGTTGCATGCTTCAAGTAAAATGGGGACACGACATGCGATCGAATAAAGTCTTATACAACTCCTTATACGCCACCCGTATAGGAGTAAATTGGAATCTCTCAGTCCTCCTCTCGATTGGGCTTTTACCTTGGTCGAGCCTGCTGGCCCACTCTGAGCTACAGCTTTTGGTTGGGTGATAGTAACGGGTTTAGGATAACCCGAGCTTATATTCCCCACTTCAGCTTCTCTTTTCTTCGACGCGGCTCTTCTTGTGCTCTCTCCGTCCTCTATCTTCCCACATTCGATTTGCTCTATCATCTCGCTTGACATCACCATGTCCGCAAAACTCTTAGTCGTGCTTCCCAACATGTGGTTAATGAACGGTGCCTTCGTGGTATTGATGAAGAGCATGGTCATTTTTTTCTAGCAATGGTGGTCGGACTGCGTGGCGACCTCCCTCCATCTTTGGCGCACTTTCAAGCTTTCACTTGGCTTTTTCTTCATGTTTTGCAATGTGATCCTGTCGGTGCTATATCGGTCACATGGCCGTAATGCTTGATGAAAGCTCGCGCCAAATCTCTCCACGATTTGATTTGGGTACAACTCAACCTGGTTGTACCATTTTCTTTGCAATTTCAATCGACTATCCTAAAAGCAATGGATCAACAATCGGTCATTGTTGACATATCCTGTCATTCTCCGACAGAATATCGTAATATGGGCCTCAGGACAGCTGGTCCCGTTGTACTTTTTGAACTCTAGCATCTTAAACTTTAGAGGAAGTACTAAATCCGGACTAGACTCGACCTTCTAGCATCCACCTCGCATTGGTGATCAAGACTTTTCAATGCTCAAACTTCTCTTCCAGCCACTTGCATCGATCCTCGAACTCTTTTGGAATTTCTGCTTTTACTTTCTCCCCTTCTGCCGCCTCATCGAAGTCTGGGACCATTGGTTTTACCAGATTGACCTCGGGGTTGGAGCTCGAGCCCGCGGGGAAATTTACCAGTGCCGGAGCACCAGATTGGTGCTGAGGCTTGATATTGACCGACACTCTCGGTGGTTGCACTTGGGAACTTATTGGGGCCAGGCCTGGAGGGCAAGCAAAATCTTCATTATCTTCTCCAGTATCGACCATAGGCCTTTTTCCATTTCCAGGCCCTCCGGTCAACAACTCGTGTTATGGCTCATCATGCTTCTTTGGGATTCCAAGATTTGATCCCTCATATCCCGCCGGATCTTGGCTAACTTATTTTGCATCTCGAGCTGCAGTTGGTCTTGCATCTCTTTTGCATCTGCTCCAACTTTTCTATCCTTTGATCCATTGTTCTCGTCTTTTTCCGAGTGTAATAGCGGTGTTCCAGGATAACTATAGTATGACCTTTAGTTAATAGGGTTGTCTTATAATATTTAACGAAATGTAGTGATGCGGTGCCAATGCATGAAATGTAATGCAAATGAATGAATGCAAAAATAAAAAGAGTCGATTCGATTCAATTTCTCTTAGAATACTCATTGAAAAAGGCAAAATCCTTTACATAAAAGCAGTCACATATACGACCTAGCCCTTATGCCCAAAGTTTTAACTTTCTCAAGAAGTGAGGCTAGCTCTCAACCTCGATCCGACTTTGACTCATAAAATATACTTAACACATCACCGAATCGCTAGGGTTTGAAGATGATCGGCCACCTCTCGTATCTGAATCACAGCTTCACCCATAAGGTAGTCTCTTTCTCTGACTTGGTTCGAGATTGTTGAAGTTGTTCTTTCCTTCTTGGTTATCTGCCTCTAACAATTTGGATCCGGAGCTCACTTTTTTGCAAAGATTGTTTCGAAGTTCCGCCACCTTTCCTTCAATTCTTCAATCTGCTCAGCTTGATTCCAACTTCGCCGTAGAGTTGTGACTTTGACTCAATGCCTCTCTAATTTCGCTACTCGAGCCCTTAGCATCTTATTTTCGCTTTGGCTCTCTCCCGTCGTCTTTTTCGTGGCATCCTTTGTGCTTGAACCCCATGAAATCTCTTCTTCCACCTGGTCGACTTTGGTCTTCTCTTCCCAAGTTCTTGACGCCATTGTTCCGAGGTTTTACCCAGCCCAGCGGTCCTCATCGATAGATGTAACTTCTTGTAGTCGGTCTTCAAGCTATCCAAATCTTCTTCGGCCTTCCTTTTTCCTTTCCTCGACTTCCGACTTCTCGATTTACGGATATCAATATCTAACATCGATCCATTTTTCCCTTCCGCTTGTTCTATCTTTTCTCTAACTCGAATTTTTGCTTTCAAAGTCTTGCTTCATGATCTCCAACTCAGAAGGGACTACTTGCGGTATTCTTCTATCGATCGAGCAAAGATCCTCGTGCCGACTTAGGAATATTATCATTCACTCTCCCGCTCCGCCATATGTCGATTCGAGAGTTACCATTGATTTATAGCAACTCTTTTCATTCGATGAATCGCTTCCACGCATCGTAAACTTCTCGAACTCTTTTCTTATAATTATTCCCACTATACGAGAATTCAAACTGAGCTAACCCATGCGTTACCGATATAAACTGTCTCGATTGGTATTGCCTTAGCACGAGCAAAGTAGCATACCAACAGCTCCCCAGATCTCTAACAGAGGAACCCAATCATAACTCCCACACCGGTAGAGGATTTCATCGGGAACAAACCAAGGAGCTTTCCATTCCACATCTTTTTCCTCAAGATTCGAAGAAGCGATCCAGCTCTCTTCCGATATGTCATCCTCCTAGCGCGTGGCTAACTCCTTTAATGGGGAGTAATTCGCAAAAAAAACCCGACAAGAATTTCTATCTACTTTTCAAAATGGCTATGGAACCACCCCAGCAACAGTTGTGCGCATCCCATGAATCTTTCCTCACCTGCTCTTCGACACGAGCTCAAAGATCTAAATGTTTCGGCAAGAATTCTTTGGTACCCACAGTAACCCCTTTGTCAAGACGGTCGAACAAATCAATAACTGCCTCGTCTACATGCCTCAAAGCCTTAGGAAAAATCACCAAACCATAGATACTTAAGGCAAAAATGTCGACTTTCCTCTTCATATCTGGGTGTGCCATCATCAGGTCCCTCAAGCTTACCCAAGGGATGCATTTCCCTTCACCTTTCTGTTGAATTCGTGCCATGACTCATTGTTTGCTCATCCCAGTGATGCTCATCAGCTTCTTTACAAAAGAAGGTGCATTAAGCGACCTCAAGTAAATTTTGTCGACTGAGCCCTTTGACTGCGAAGCAAAGTCAGATATTCCTCCACTAGAGGCACCAAGTCTACTTCCCCAAATGTAAAATAGCTATAAGCGGATTCCAATATTGAGTCATAGCCAAACAAGTGTTTGTCCACTCGATGTCGAGTAAGTAAGGTAGATCACCATAATTAGTGTAGAACAGTTGCCTAGTTGCTTTCGTTCCAACCAACCCATATATCTCTTAGTTCTTGTAGCTCATTTTGTGTCCCACCGACACGAGTGAAGTCCAATAATTCGATGTGTAGCCTTCGGTTAGGCTATCCCCTTCTCAAGTCGTGTCTTCTCCGACCATATACGCACGGTCGCATTATCCTCTACTTTATCAAGGAATCATCCCCATAACAAGTATTCTAACTTAGTAATTAAAACAGGAATCGACGCCTTTTAAGTATGAAATGACATGCAAATATGACCAAAATAAAATAAGTTAGTATCATATAAGAGTAACCAAAGCAAGTGGAAAAAAAATGTCTAACCATTACATAGGTAGCCACTAAGGTTTAGCATGGCTCTACCTAGGGTGGGCTCTTAAGGTTCACTATATGTGGTTTGGTTCTAAAGAAAGAAAGGGTACCGAACCAAACAGATTCCTCAATCCTCACCCATTATAGGCTCATATAGATCGAGTTCGATTCAGGGAATGCATTTCCTATGGCCATACTGGAGGTGAAAACCTCACGGAACCATAAATACGGATGTATCCCTAAGCGGTCCCCTAGCCCATGCGGAGGTGAAAACCTCACGAAGGCATAGTTTCGCTCCCACTTAAGGGTGTGACCACACGGTCATGCAATATGAATGCCAAAAATATTCCATGTCTCACAAACCAAAGCAGACATATGACGCGATACAGACTCATGCAACTGAAAAACGAAAAACTTTATTTTTGATAAAAAGGACATTAATCAACCAATTTTACGGCTTGACTCTCTTAACGTCCCCAGTGGAGTCGCCAAGCTGTCGAAACCATTTTTTTGTTTGGAAACGGGCCGACTTTAAAAGAAAACGAGTCGCCACCAATCATTCTTGAAAGTGTGATTGGGCCACGTTTGAAAACGCTTTGGTCTCACGAATTTTAAGAAAACGGGCTCTGGAGTCGATTCACATACGAGGAAGGATTAGCACCCCAACGCCCAAAATTGGTACCGTATTGATTGATTAATGTCCTTAATATCGAAAATTAAATAATATTTTAAAGTATGGAAAAATATTTGATGACTCGTATTGATATCAAAACTCCCTCGTTTGAAAAGTCAAATATCACGTCCAAGACGATAGACACAATGCTTCAAACTCTCGATACCAAGATCATTTTATGATTTCCAGAATACATGTAGTACAATTTGAAAAGGGGTATTTCACTACTTGGCTAAACTAAAAACTAAAACCCAGGACGATTGGGTACGATTCCTTGGATTTCCAATCATGAAATGTTGCCCTTATTTAAGAAATACGATACAAAATCTGTGAAGGATATCTAGTTATTTAGATGAACAAAAAATCGAAACCCAGCACGATTGGGCACGAATTTCTTGAACTTCCAAACACGAAATATTGCCTTATTTTAAAAAAAAAATATGATTGAAATCTTTAAAGGACATTTAGTGATCTGGACGAACGAAAAAATCGAAGCCCAGCACGATTGGGCACGATTTCCCGAACTTCCACCCACACAAAATTACCTTTATGAAACATGATTAAAATCTTTAAGGGATATTTAGTGATCCGACGAACGAAAAATCGAAACTCAAAGACGATTGGGCACGATTTTCAGACTTAAATACTAAATATTACCTTCGTAAAAGCCCATTTTATGCATTTTCTTTAAAAACAAAAATAAAAATCTTGAAATGTGACCACAGTAATAACAAGGAAAAAAAATAACCTAGGAATATAAAAGTAATAGTAAAAGAATAGCAATAGTGATAGTAAAGGAAATAAAATAATAATTATATGGGAAAATAATAATAGATGTACTACACATACAATAAGATAGAAAAATGATTTTAATAATAATAATAGTAATATATGCAAAATAGGTACCGATAATAACAAATATAATACTAATAACAAATATAACCATAGTCATAATAATATGTATATGATAATAATAATAATGATAATAATAATGAATAATAAATAATAAGAAAATAAGATAATAATAGTATTAATAAAACAAGAAAAAAATATTAGATAACAATAAAATAATAAATACAATCGAATATATAAAAAAATTAAAGTAAACAAGGATATATACATATAAACTGATGATAAGAGGGAAAAAAAAGAGTAATTTGATGGTAAAATAACAAAATAATCGAAAAGGGACCAAATTGGGTTAAAAACTGAATATTTAGGGCCGAATTTAAAAACAAATAACGACGAAGGAGTAAATTGCAATACGCCAAGAACTTGGGGGACCGGAAGGGCAATAAACCCCATCAGAAACGCAGGCTCAATCATGACTTAATTGAAAACAAAAGAAACTTTTGGGTCAAATCGGAAGGAAAAAAACCGATTTTAAAACCAAGAAGAGCGGAGGGGCTAAACGCGCAATTAGCCCCTCCAAGGCAAAAACACGTGGATCCTATCCCTGTGCTGGTCGGGTCATGGTCGAGGCCCAAACGACGCGTCGTTTGGCCTCGGACCAAAGCCAAACGGCGTCGTGTTATAACCACTATAAAAGCCCAACTTTTTTTGAAAATTCTCATTCTCTCTTCTCCTAAAAGAAAATAAAAACAGAGAGGGGCTCCCAGGCGATTTTCGGCGAGTCCACCGGCGAGTCTCCGACCACCGCCTGCCGCCGTCGCCGGCCACCGCGCATGGTGGCGGATTTTGAAAAAAGTAAGGTTTTCTTTTCTTTTTTTTTATAGAAAACTCTTATATGTTTTTTTTTTTAAAAAAAGGAAAACCTAAAAAACCGATTCGAAAGGGAAAAAAATAAAAAAAGAAAATCAAAACTGAAAAGGGGAAAAAACCTTTGCCTTTTTTCTTGTATTTCTCTCTGAACTTTCGTGTTACAAGTGCTTTTCTCTTTGTATTTTAAAAAACCCTAACCCCCTACTTTCTGATTCTCAAGGCTTTTATAGCCTTATCCCAAGCCCCCTCAAAGATTAGAACCCTTATTCGTTACTCTGCTTTTCCTTTTCTTTCGAGGTATTAACGCTGGTGGTCGCGCTAACGCGGAGAAGAGTCGTGGCGTGGGGCGTGCTAGCGAGCGCGTGGCGTGAGGGCTTCACACGACCTAGGTTTTCTGCTTTGCAAACCCTTGGGTTTGGGCCACTTTGTTTTTTGTTTTTTTTTGGGCCTTTTATTCGGATCAGATTGGGCTCCGAGTCTTGTAAAAATTGGGCCTTACAAACATGATATGAAAAATAGTGTATAATCAAACACATATAAAAATTAAAATTTCTTATAATTATACAATAATTCTTTACACTTGCTTTTTATTACTATATGAAGTAAAAAAAAAAAAAACACCCTAAGTTTTTACAGATGCGTTTATATAATAATATAAATTTGAAGTGTTAATTTTGAAAGAATGAAAAAAAAAAGTTTGTGGAATTTATTGTGGGTTGATTTTTCCGCCCTAAAAGCGGTAGCTTATTAAATAAATGCATATAATGAAGTAAATATTAATTTAGTGTAAATGTGAAGGCTAATGAGACAAACGCACGGGTAAAACATGAGTTGAGGTCCCTGGCTAATGCATGACCTTGATTATTAATAATACTTTGAGAAATCAAGCAATTTTATTCGGTATTGTTAGTAAATGTAATTTAATCCTCATTGCCTTTCATAATATTGGCCAAGAAAATTGAAGGTTGATTTTTTCACAAATTTATTAATGTGAATTCGGGACTTGTGCTCGGGATGTGGAAGCAAGAAAGCTTGCAAGAAGGAAAAACAGGTGGGGAATGAGCTATCCAAGTTGGTACTTCAAGTTAGAGGTTTGAAATTTTTTTTAAGAGGATTAAAATTAAATTGTAATTTTATGATAATAAAAATATAATTTTATTATTTTAATAGTTTATATCTTTATAATTTAAAAAAAATAAAATTAAAATCTATCAATTTTAAAGATGATCAAAATATAATTTTATCTTTATTAATTTAAAGAGAGACGCCTCCTTTTAACCCCTAACTTTAAGAGCACTCTTTAAATTTTGAGCAAAGAAGATGAATAAAGAAACAATGAACTAAACTCAAAGAAAATACTAAGATGTCTTTTGTACTTACCTCTCTCTTATTATTTGTCCATTTTCATGATAATTTTTTTAATTTTGAGGTCAAAAGTGTCTCAGGATTGATTTATCTGTTTGCACATTTTACTTACTCTAACCATATTAAATCTTCTTTCAAATTGATCTTTTGTGACGTCCCGATATTTTTTTGTTTATTCTTTTAAATATAGTTTAAATACATGTCGTTTTAATTTCTTTTCGAGGGAACATAATTTTTAATTTCAATTTGTATAGGTAAAAATTATATTATAACCAATAATAATTTTTTACATGTGGACAAATAAATTTATACTATGTTTGTTTCTGTTGATCTTCATTTTTTCAAATACAAAGTTATATATTGTTATGATAGGGGGTTATATAGAAGTACTGACAAAAGAAGATGGCAAGCGGTGGTGTGTGGGACCAAGCTCCATCATTCAGCTAGGGAAAAGAGGAGGGTTCGTTTTTTGGTGACCTGGTCCTTGGACAAAGGGAAACCTCCATTCCAATTCCGTTCTTGCCTTAATACTCGACGGAAGGGAAAAGTGTACGAGCCGGATTCTTCCACTGCCCATTGTTCAGCGTCCGGCTTTGCGTCTCTCTTCGTGATGATTTGGCCCACAACTTTCCTTTTATTTTGACGGACTTTGTTTATATCATCCGTATGTTTGTAAATTTAATTTTTTAATAGTTGTATTATTTACGTTTTAAAATCTCGATTTGATTGTAGTTATTAAATTTATTAAATTAAATTAAATTATTTTTAAAATTTTATGTAATAAATATATTATTATATGCTTAATACATGCAACTTTATTATTTTAATTTAATACTTACAAAAAAAAACTAACACTTAATCATAGCATAGGAATAATAGCATAAATTTACCTAACAAATTTAATTATTATCAGAATTAAGATTTCAAAATTTAAAATTATAATAACTAAAAGTGACTAAATTAGAGTAGAGTGACTAAGTTTGCAATGTATTTTGATATAACATAAAAACATATTTATAACATAATAATTCAATTATACGTATTTATAATTGTGTCCTCCCACATCATGTTTAAAAAAAAGAAGAAGAAGATAATGTCATTAAAATTTATGAAAATGTCAGTACTTAACACTTTAAGTTAAAATTAGTTGCAATTTAATGGTTGATACCAATAAATCCAAACCCCGAAATATCAATTATTTATATATAAAAATAATGAAATCATTCCAAAAACACACAAATAATATAGTGATTTAATTAAAGAATTTAACAGCTCAAATTTCATTGTTTGCACAACTAAAGCTGGACAACCATTCCGTTAAATGCGTTCTTAAGTAGTAGAAAAGAAGAATAATCATATTTAATTGCCGCTTTCAATTTACGAAACAGCAAAGGGGAGGAGAAGAGAAGCCTCCTCAGAATCTGTCCGAAATGTCACTTTCTTTACTCTTTTTTGCAATAAAAGAAGAAATGGGTGGCTGGTTTTTAAACATGACAAAACCTATCTTTTATTTATTTCCTATAAGGGAATTTCCTAGATTCTCATTTTACATCAAGAATCCCGGGGAAATGATAATAATAAAAGTATGGTTGTGGACTTATGGCTCAATTTTGGAAGCCCCAAGAAAAAACAAAAGTGAAATATTCAAATGGAGGGCTGCCTCCCATTCCCCCTCATTTTTCCATTTTAATAAATAAAAAAACGAATCAAATTTACCACATCAATCTAAAATAAAACATGTTTAAACCATAATAAAAAGTTAATTTTATAATTAAATTCAACCAAAAAAACAGGTGTGTCTCTTAAACCGCACACATCATACGTGAATTCTAGAACATAATTATACAACAACTATGACATACATGCTCAGTATGGAACATTACAAGTTAGGGTCTTTTTTTTAGTGTTTACAGTTATAGCACAAATTTCTAGAGGGGAAAAAAGGATTCCAATTCCCATATTCCTAGAAATCTATCGTCCTTTAATTTTCAGAGTCGAAGCAAGAAAGGGGCAAAAGAAAGAAAGAAAAAGATTCTGATGAAGGACCATATAATTTAATTTTAGAACTTGCAAAGGGCCCAATATATAAAAAATAAAATAAATAAATTATGTTGTTTTAAATAAAATTTCGGGTTTAAATTTTTTAATAAAAAATATGTTTAAAGTCTAAGCAAATTCGATTCGAAGTTGAATATATTTATTGAATTACTTAAGATGAGTTTAAATGAGCGATTGTGTTCAGTGCAATGCGTTTAATTTATTTTTATCTCACATTACAATATCTAATCTCACCGTGTTGTTTTTACACTGATCACAACTAAATATACTGTCTATCCAAACCCAAGTCTGACTTTAAGCCTCCTTTAACCACTTTTTGTTATTTTAAAAGAAAAGAGAAGACTGAAGAAGAAAATTGCAGAATCTGGGTTGCATGCAGTAACATGTCATCAACTAACCGAGTCGCATTTATTTAAATAAACCAAAAAAGAGAAAAACGCCTGAGGCCTGACTTCTATTGATAATAATATCAACAAAATGGGTGGTTTTCTATTATTTATAATAAAGATAAATTATGCTGCAACAACAGCCAGCACCATACTTTTTTATTTAAAAAACAGAAAGTATCAACCAATAATTAATGTATATTTTAAAAAAAAAAGCTTGATGTTTGGTTATGAAAGTTGTATGCAAATAGAACCCTTTTTCTATATAATTAATGAAAAATTGCATGTATTGGACCACCGGCATTACCAGCTTTGGCAGCACTCTTCTTTCTTTATAATTAACTAAACTACATCTAGTTTGCTAGCATCTGACTTTCGATTCAGGGTTTCATTTCAGCCTATATAATTAATACTACTTCTTTTTCAACTGACATATATATTATTAATCAAAGCTTATTAATTTATTAGTGTCATGTTATCAGAGCTGCTTCCTACACATTAATCATGAATTTTGGTTGAATTATGTTAGATTTAGATGTCCTTTGTTCCGGTTTTGGCCTAGAGAAAAAAGAAACGGTGCAGTGTCGGGTCAGGAGCTGCGTCATATAGTTGTTTAAGAAGGTCAAACCTTTTTTTAATTAGAGATAGGGCTAAGGGTGGTGAGGGGGCAAAGGCAAATGCATGGACTTTGCTCCCTCAGGCCACCCAAAGGTCTTTTCTTGTATGCTTTTGAAAATTGCTTGACTGTTCCTTGCCTGCAATATTCATGAAGCTGGAAGCTGTTTTCATTGAGATTAAAGAACACATAAAATGTTGACTGAACCACAAGTGGAATTGTAAATTATTTGTGTTCAAATACTTAATCAAAACAGTTTGGGATTCAATCTCACAACTACCATTTACCCCTTGAGAAAAAGTCTTGTGCTAATGAGATGCTTAATATACCATGTAGATGGCCCAAAATTGCCCGGGCCCAATTACAAAATAAAATAACAAACCCAAAACAAAAAAATTAAAAATAGACCCAAAATACAAGCCCAAAAACCAACCCAACTCAGAAAACAAAAAAAAAAAAAAACAAAAAAAAAAAACAAAAAACCCTAGCCTCAAGACTCGACCCTCGACTTCTACCCCCACCGCCTCTCGCCTCCGCCCATCCCTCGCTCCGACACGCTCGCCTCACTGCAAAACAACAACACACAACAGACAAAAAGGCGAAGCAATTTGTCTTCTATAATCAACTCCGGCTATAAAGCCACAAAAAACGTTTGTAAAAGGGGGGAATGATTTTTTTTGATTACACATACACGATGAATACGATATTGAATACAAAACGAAAAGGTTTTCCTTTTTCCGATTACACTCTTCTTCATTGTTCATTTTTTGAATCTATGTTACGCATGATCTCATCGTTACTTTTCAATGCATTAATAAAAAGGGTTACCTTTGGGGTCTATCAAGATCTCCTCCGCCGCAATCGAGCGCTGGACACGCATAAATCGAGGGCAAGATATCGAGGCTAGGCAAGAGGGCTCTCTTTGGATCTTTTTTTGTTACATGCCGACTACAATGAAGGTGATGGTCGGACGGCGTGACCCTTGGTCTTTATTCGATGCCGTCACCGATTACTATGGTGTTCGGTCGTCGAATAGCCTTCCGACTTTTGGCTTTCTTCTTTGCGACGGAGAACGAAAACGAGAAAGGGGATTTAGGGTTTCGATTTTTTTTGAAGAAAATAAAAAGGGAAAGAAAAAAAAAACTTTTACCTTTTTTCGACCACCGTGTACGGTGGCCGGAGCTCCGGCGCCGGCGGCCCTCGCCGAAAATCGCACCACCCACCCACCTGCAGAGAAAAAAAAAGAGAACCAAAGTTGTTTTTTTTTTAAAGAGATAAAAAATGAATTTTTTTGGTGGAAAAAGGGTTTATATAGCCAAGCTAAAACGACGCCGTTTTGGCCGGCGTCCAAAAGCCCCAAAACGACGTCGTTTTGCCCCTTTCGACCCGAATCCGACCCGCCCGCCAGAGGATCCGCGTGTTTTGCCGAAAAAAAGGGAATTTTATGCGCGCGGTCCTTCCGCATTTTTATATTTTACGATTAAGTCTTTCAATATTGTTATTTTGCCCCAGAAACTTTATGTGATTACAATTTAGTCCCTTTTAAAACATTGCGTTTAGACACTTTGGGTAAATTTGCGCTTCTCATCCTCCTTATTTTTGCGCGCATCACAATAGGGTCCTCTTCCCTTTTCTTTTATTATAAATCTTCCCCAGAATTTTATTTTTAATTCGATTTGGCCCTCCCCCTTCAATTATCATTATTATTATTATTGTTTAATGTTTTTATTGATTATTTATTATTACTATTATTTTATTATTATTATTATTACTATAACATCACGTATTACTACACTATATTATTATTATTATTATTATTATTATTATTATTATTATTATTATTATTATTTTATTCTCTATTATTAATTATTACTATTATTTACTATTACTATTACTTTATTACTAGTATCATTATTATTATTTTATTTTATTATTATTACTCTTATTTATTTTACTATTGTTCATTTATTAATATGTTATTATTTTCATTATTAATGTACTCTTAGTATTATCATTGTTTAATCTTCACCATTTATGAATTTTGTTTTATATTATTTTATTCATTATTTATTTATTTGTTATTTTATTTATTTATTTGTCATTTCATTTACTTATTATTTATTCGTTTATTGCTCTTTACTTTTTTAATACTTTAAAGCATTTTAAGTATTTATCATTTTTTTAATTTTTATTTATTTATTGTTATTATTATTATTATCATCCTATTTGTTTCTATGATTTTATTATTGTTATTCTTATTTCATAATTTATTTGCTCATTCGTTTATAAGGATTAGATTTATTCATGTATTCGCATTAGTATCATTACTTTGTCTAATATTAATCAATCAAATTTTCAAAATAAAGATAATGATCGGTATTTGAAAATTCGGGAAGATCGAGCCCCAACTTACTGGGTTCCGGTTTTACTCGTTTATGTTAAACAACGGGATATCTCTTTTGAAGTTGCAATTTTAAAACAAAATACTTGATCTCGGAAATTCGAAATGTCGTGCCCTAACTTACTGGACTCGACACTTAGATACTTCGAGATAAGTTTCCTTTCCTAAAATAGAGGCAATCTTCCGTATTTGAAATCTCGGGAAATCGAGCCCTAACTTACCGGGTTTCGATTTCTCATTTGACGAATAACGGAAGATCCTCTTCAAATAAAAACCAAGTTTCAAAAGGCAAGCTTAGTTTCGGGAGTTTAAAGTATTGTGCCCTAACTTACTGGACATGATGCTTTACCTCTTCGAAAATAGGAAAGCCTTAACGTCCCTTCCAATTTTAAAAATAAAAAGCATTGTATTTTCGAATCCCTTTAAAGTTTTCAACAAATAGGACATCAATTAATCAGTTTGGTACCAATTTTGGGCGTGTCGAGGGTGCTAATCCTTCCTCGCACGTAATCGACCTCCCAATCCGTTTTCTCAAAGTTCGTGGACCAAAAAGCACTGTTTTAGTAAATTAAATGTTTTATTAAAACGAAGGTGATCCGATCACACCAAATAAAGATCGGTGGCGACTCCTTTCCTTTTTTCTTTTTCAAAAACCAAGTCGACCGTGTCGTTTCACGTTTTCATCAAAAATGGTTACGACAGCTTGGCGACTCCACTGGGGATACGAGGGTCAAGCCATAGATTGATTGATTTTTGTCTTTTTGATTAAAATGGTTTCGAAAAATCATGCTTCTTTTGATGCACTTTTAATATTAGTCTCATAAATACTTTGGCATTGCATTGCATGACCATTGTGGTCACACCTTCAAGTGGGAGCGAGAAGCTATGCCTTCGTGAGGTTTTCACCTCCGCATGGGCTAGTGGACTGCTTTCGGAATACATCCGTACCTATGTCTCCGTGAAGTTTTCACTTCCGCATGGCCATAGGAAAATGTATTCCCCCTGACCGAACTCGGTCCGCATGAGCCTATAATGGGTGAGGATCGAGGAATCACTGGTTCGGGAACCTCGAACTTTAAATCGAAGTGCATATAGCAAACCCTAAGAGCCCACCTTAGGTAGAGCCATGGCAAACCTTAGTGGTCACCCAAATAGGCGTTGCTTATTTTACTTACTTTATATTCCACGGTACTAACTTTTGTGTTTCTTTCTTTTGTGCATATCATTTCATATTTTAAAGAGACATCGATTCACGGTCCGTTTCGAGTTGGGAAGTGGTTATGGAAAGCGAATTCCTTGATAAAGTAGAAGACAATGCGTCCGTCCGCATATGGTCGAAAGATGCCAAATAGAAAAGGAGATAGCTTAGTCGAAGGGTATGTGTCGGAACTACGAACTTCACCAATATCCAGTGTCACGTAGAACGAGCTCCAGGAGTTGAAAGAAATTTGGACTCAGTGGGATGATGAAGCGAAGCAGCTGTTCTATGGTACTTACGGTGACTCGCCTTACTTGCTTGAGGTCAAAATAGACAAGCACTGTTAGAGCAATGACCCGGCTCGGAATGCCGCTTATAGCTGTTTCTCCTTCGAGAAAGTGGATCTGGTTCCCATAGTGGAAGAGTATACGACCTTGTTACATTGCCCGAGAATTCAAGTTGACAAAGCTTATTCCAATGCGGTTAATGGCCCAACCTTCGCGAAGAAGTTGATGAATATCACCGGAATGAGTGAACAGTGGGTCTCGGCTAGAATGCGAAGAAGGCGAGGGTAAATGCATACCCGGATATGTTTGAGAGACCGATTCGGTGCATCCCGATCTGAAGAAAAAGATAGACATCTTGTCCTTGTGTATTTCTGACGGTAATCTTCCCCGAGCTTTAAGGCACATTGATGAAGCGATTATCGATCTATTCAAAGGTTGGACAAAGGGGTCACACCCGTTCCTGCCATCTTAGTCGAAACATTCAGATCCTTGACCGCATGTCGGAGAAGAGGTGAAGGCAGGTTTATTGGATGTGCGCAGCTGTTATTGGCTTGGTTCCATAGTCACTTTTGGAAAATAGAGAAAGTGTCTTGCCGGTTCATGTCAGAAAAGTACTCCCCGCTAGAAGAGATAGCAACTACGCCTAGAAGAGAGGATGTGTCCGAAGAAAATTGGATCGAGCTCTTCCAAAACCTTCAAGAGGACGACATCGAGTGGAAGGCTCCCTGGATGATTCCCGACAGGATCCTTTATCGTTGCAGAAGCTTTGACTGGGTTCCCCTATTGGGAATTTGGGGTGCCACCGCCTACGCCCCTTTGCTGGTCCTAAGACAGTATGGTTCAAGGAAGTTTGTACCAACGACATACGGGCTAGCTCAATGCGAGTTTTCATATGAAGGGGGAAGCTATAAGAAAAGGGTTAAAGAGATTTCTAGTGCCTGGAATCAGATTCACAAAATAAGAAGATTGTCTACAGGCCCGAAGACGACCCCGGAATACATTGAATGGAGGGTCAGGAGAGTCAATGATAACATTCCTGAGCCAAACCCAGAAGGCGCCTGATCGAGAGAAGAATGCATGCGAGTGGTCCCATCAGAATTAGAAATTGTGAAGCAAGATTTTGAACGGATGAGCTCGGAACTCGAAAAAAAAATAGAAAGGTTGGAGGAAGAAAAGATGCTCCTCCGGTTAGAAGTGGACGGTCAAAAATCAGAAGCTGAGAAACTCAGAAAGGAAAAGCGAAAAGTAGAGGAAGACCGAGATAACTTGAAGACGGAGTACAAGAGGATGCGCTTAACGATAAAAAATGCGAGATTAGGGAAAACTTCGGAGCAGTGGCAACAAGAGGTCAGAGAGGAAAGAGCCAAAGCTAGCAGTTGGGAGAAAAAGTTTCATGAAATACGAGCGCAAAAGGAAGACTTAGAGAAGGGCAGGACAGAAGACCAAAAAGAGAAAAAGGGATTAGAAGCTAGAATAGCTGAGCTTGGGCGATCTCTACACCATTATCGGAGTCGAGACTCGGAAAGCCAACTAAAGATAAGCCTGAACAAAATAGAGGAAATGAAAGGTAGGGTTGAAGAGTTGGAATCAGCATTACATAGTAGCGAGCTCCGAATTGAGCTTCTGGAAACGAGAGAAAGACGTTGGGAGGAAGAGCTTCACCATTCTTGCGAGCAAGTTCGAAGCCGGGACTACCTCATGGGAGAAACAATAATCCAGATTCGAGAAGTAGCTGATCACCTACAGACTTTGGCCGAGGAGGCTGACATATTGGGCATGAGATATGAGCTACCACTCGGTCGTGATGAAGAGCTAATCTCTGCTTGGAAAAATCAAAACCTTAGGTCTTAGGGCTAGAACATATTTGTAATCTACTTTATGTAAAGGGTTTTGCCTTCTAATAAAGTTTTCTAAAATGAAGTTGATCGAATCGATGTCTTCTTCCCGCATTCATGCATTTGCATTACATCATATTACATGCATTAAAGTTTATAAAAAGAAGCCTAATTGGTTAAGATTAACAGAGAAACAAAAGAGAAACAAGAGAGAAGAAAAGAAATCAGGAACTGGACATCACTACGGACTCGTGCTAAGACAAAGAAAATGGATCAAAGATTTGAACAATTTCGAAGGAGATGCAAGAACAGATCAGGAGCAAATGATGAAACTCAAAGAAGATATGATAGAAACGGATGCAAGAGTCCCAAAACAACATGATGAGCGGTGGCGCAACTATTAGCCAATGAACGAGGAAAAGGCGCCACTGCTAGTTCGTGGAATAATGACGACCACAACACCTCCGGATTTACCCGCCAAATACCCAAGCACCACCGAAATAGGTCCCCAAAGGACGCTTTTGATATCAGCCACAAGTGCGAGTTGAGACCGCAATGCCGCGGTAGCACTTTTCGATTGGTTCAGCGGTAATCCGGAGAAGGTCCGGCTAACCCTATAGTCCCGACTTTGATGAAATGGTGAAATGGATAAGGTAAAACGAACCTTCCTGCATAACTCGAGGATCGTTGCAAATGGTTAGAAGAAAAGTTTAAGGAAATAGAGATAGCGACCATCGCTACGGAGTGGACGCTAAAGACTTGAGCCTAGTCCCGGACCTCATACTTCCGCCAAAGTTCAAGACCCAGATTTTGAAAAATACAATGGGACCGTTGTTTCAAGCGCACATCACGATGTTCATCGACGAATGGCGGATATGTTAACAACGATCAACCGCTTATTCATTGTTTCCAAGATAGTTTGGCGGGGCAGCGCCAAATGGTACAATCACTCGGTAGTACCAGATCAAGTCATGGAAGGACCTAGCACAGGCCTTCCTGAAACAATACGGGCACGTAGCCGATATAGCTCCTGATCGAATCACGCTCCAAAATATGGAGAAAAAGCCAAATGAAAGTTTTAGGCAATATGCCCAACGGTGGAGGGAAGTAGCCACACAAGTTCAATGCACCGCTCTAGAAAAGAGACAACCATGCTGTTTGTCAATATGTTGAAAGCTCCCTTTATTAATCACATGCTTGGAAGTGCCACAAAAAGTTTTTCTGATATTGTGTTGTCAGGGGAAATGATAGAGAATGCAATCAGAAGCGGTAAAATAGAGGCTGAAGAAAGTACTAGAAAGACAGTCCCAAAGAAGAGGGAGAGTGATATAAACAACATAGGTAAAAGTTATTCAAAACCTATTACTGTGAGCCAGCCAAGGACTATGACCCCCGATCATCAGAGCCCCTTTAGACAGGAGTCCAACACAAGGCAAAATACGGAGAAAATCCAATTTACGCCTATCCCAGTCCCATACAAGGAAATGTACCAGAAATTATTTGACGACACGTTGTCTCCCCTATTACTTAAAACCCTTGCAACCCCGTACACTAAGTGGTATGATGATGCGAACATACGGTGCGAATACCATGCAGAATCGTGGGACATTCTATAGAAGCAACGCCTCACTTTTAAGAAACTAGTGGAAAGACCGATCCGGATGGGAGTTATAGAAGTCGATGACACCTCTTGCAAGGGGCACCTGCTACCTAATCACGGGGTCAACATGATAGGCGAAGATGCGAGAGGAAGAGTAAAAAGGGATTTTTCTGATGTGAAAACCCCAATAAAACAGGTCTGGAAGGAAATGATAAAAAGAGGATTGGTTGTGACATGTCCAAGGAAAGAACATGAAGAAACACGAAAGGGCTGTGAATTTCATGACTCGGAAGGGCACAAAATCCAAAGTTGCACTGAGTTCGAATCTTTGATCTGTTGACGATGGACAATAAAGAGCTAGAATTCTTTGAAAGCAATGAAGGTCGGAAAGAGGGTAACATCTCGTGACGTTGGAGGATGAGTCGTGACAAAAAGCCTCGGAGGCGAGCTATCCTTTAGTCACTATCTCACGATTAAAAGCGATGGAGTAAAAATAAACCAAAATTGTGATTCAAAGCCTACTTGCTTTTCATCCAAGACAACCAAAAGACTCCGGGGTTATAATCGCAACGTGACGATTCACGAAAAGGAGGTCCGTCAACAAAAGAGAGCTGGAGTATCCTAGGATCGTGATCCAAAACTCAGAACCTTTTCATATAAAGATGACAAGAAGGTCCCTAGAACTATAAGCGTAATGTGACGATTCTCGATAGGGAGATTCGCCCAACACTACAAAAGGAAACCAAGAGGAAGGCTCCTACACGCAGAAGGGAAAGCGCTACGACTTGTCAAACACAAAGACGAGCACTCAAAAGGAAAAACTTGATGGGCGAACAAAAGAAAGAAAAAGGGCCAAACAAGAGACACACATAAACGAGCTAGTGAAGGAGGAAGAAGCTAGGAATTCTTAAAGTTTTTGAAGCATAGTGAATACAAAGGTCGTAGAAGCGACTACATAAACAAATTGGCTCAGATATCGGTGCTAGATTTACTATTAAGTTCAAGCACACCGTAACATCGATGAAGGTATTGAATGAAACTTATGTTGCAAATGATATAACAGTTAACAAGTGGATCGCCGGTTAGCAACATAAGTGCCGATAACTTCATTTTCTTTAACGATGATGAGATTCTCCGGAGGTACGGGTTCCATCAAGGCTCTCCACATTACCACGCGATGCAAAGGATATACATTACCGGGGTACTAGTCGACAATGGATCAGCTCAATGTTCTACCACTATCGATAATCGAATCGACACCGTTGATAGTTCTCATATGAAGGCTCGCCACAACATAGTAAGGGCATTCGATGGAACCGAGAGGAAAGTCATGGGAAGGATCGAAGTACCTCTTTTAATCGGACCAAGTACATATGAGGTGGACTTTATCGTGATGGATATCCGCCGTCTTATAACCGCTTTTGGGAGACCTTGGATACACTCGGCGGAGCAAGTGCCTCATCATTGCACCAAAAGTTGAAATTAATCTCGGAGGGCCGTCTAGTGACCATAAATCTTCAAGAGGACATCATCGCAATCGTAACAAACAATGCACCCTATTTAGAAGCCAACGATGAAGCGGTGAGTGTTCCTTCCGTTCTTTGAATTTGTCAACGCAACATTCGTCGCCGAGGGAATAAGGTCCCGATCGCAATTATCCAAAACCACGAAATGGGTCTACAACTGATGGTCGGGAATGGAGCTGTGCCAGGGAAAGGACTTGGAAGGTACCTCCAAGGAGAAATCGAGGTCCCAAGATTAAAAGAAAAGCGAGACTTCTTCGGTCTAGGATTCAAGCCAAATGCAAAGTAAAAAAGAGAAGAGTTAGAAAAGAAACAAGAAAGAAGGAAGGCACGTCTGAGGGGAGATGAGATGAAATGGCAACCGATGATAATTCCTCATATTCGTGAGACCTTTATATCAGGAGGGGTTATCCATCCGGGACGAGAAACACAAAATGAAGAAATTGTGCATGTCAACGCCATATCTGAGGAGGGAATTAAGGAAGAAAATCGGAATGGCATCCGCCCCTATGAGCCGGGTAGCGTTCTAAACAATTGGACAGCGGAGGAGATTCCTATAGCCTTTAGAACTCATTCGAGTAATACTGAACACACTTATTGCTTTAAGTCTAGAAGCAATAAGAACCCCTTTTGTGAAACATGAATTTGTATAAGCCATCGTTATTTTCAATGAAATACATCTCCGCTATCTTTTGAGCAAATTTTCTTTTATGTTCATTTCATTCATTCATTATTCTTTCTTTAAATATTCTTCTAAACATTTCTATTCTTCATTTATCATACCAATAAACATGCCAAGATTCTATGATTCTATGAGCCTTTATTCATCTTCATAATAGGTCTCCAGATATCAATGATTTGAGTAACGCTACCAATGACTCAGAATGTCCTTTTGAGCAAGATATGGGTGCGGAAGATTTTCAGGATTTTGGAGATGACCAAGGCTGTGATTTAGCTCCTGAACTATTAAGGATGGTAGAACAAGAGGAGAAACAAATCGTACCTCACAAAGAATCAGTGGAAATAGTGAACCTAGGAAATGGGCAAGAAAAGAAAGAAGTGAAGATTGGAGCTAGTATCACCGCAGAGACAAAGCAAGACCTTATTGAGTTACTCCAAGAATTCAAAGATGTCTTCGCATGGTCATATCAAGACATGCCTAGGTTAAGCACTGATATCGTGGTACACCGTTTGCCCATAAAAGAAGAATACAAGCCGGTCTAATAGAAACTTCGGAGGATGAGGCCGGATGTTTTACTGAAAATAAAAGAAGAGGTAAAGAAGCAGTTTGACGCAGGGTTCTTGCAAGTGGTTAAGTACTCAGAATGGGTAGCCAATATCGTCCCCGTCCCTAAGAAAGATGGGAAAGTACGAATGTGTGTGGATTACAGAGATCTAAACAAGGCTAGCCCGAAGGATAACTTTCCGTTACCTCATATCGACACCTTGGTGGACAATACGGCAGGTTATTCATTGTTCTCATTCATGGATGGCTTCTCAGGATACAACCAGATAAAGATGCTTCCTGAAGACATGAATAAAACCACATTCATAACCATGTGGGGAACCTTTTACTATAAGGTAATGCCATTTGGGTTGAAGAATGCGGGAAAAACATATCAGAGAGCCATGGTGACCCTATTTCATGACATGATGCACAAGAAAATTGAGGTTTACGTCGACGATATGATTGCCAAGTCTCGGATGAAAAGGAGCATATCCAAGTCTTAAGGAAATTATTTTGAGGTTGAGGAAAGTCCAATCAAGCTTAACCCGTGAAGTGCACCTTTGGAGCCGGTCGGAAACTGCTAGGATTTATAGTCGGTGAAAAGGGATTGAGGTTGACCGGACAAAGTCAAGGCTATACAAGAATTACCTCCGCCTGCACGCAAAAAGAAGTTCGAGGTTTCTTAGGAAGATTAAATTACATTGCTCGGTTCATTTCACAACCGACCGAGAAATGTGATCCCATATTTCGCCTTCTAAAAAATACAACCCGGTGTGTGGGACGAGGAATGTCGAAGACCTTCGACAAAGTAAAGCAAGACTGTCCAATCCTCCAATATTGACACCGCCTAATCCGGAGAAGCCTTTAATCCTCTATTTGGCGGTGCTTGATAATTCAATGGGATATGTGCTCGGCCAGCATGATGAGTCGGGAAAGAAAGAAAAGCAATATACTACCTTAGCAAAAGTTCATCGAGTGTGAAACAAGGTACTCACCGATTGAGAAAATATGTTGCGCCTTGGTCCGGACAACTCAAGACCGAGGCAAGACATGTTGTATCATACGACTCGCTCATCTCGAAGCTAGACCCATGAAATATCTAATGGAGTCAACTACTCGAATGGACGGATGGCTGATGGCAAATTTTACTTTCTGAGTTTGACATAGTTTATGTAAACTAGAAAGCGATAAAAGGGAGTGCAATAGTGAATTTTCTGGCTAGTAGAGCTCTGGCAGATTATGAGCCTCTGGACTTTGATTTCCCTAATGAAGACCTAATGTACGTAGCAACCACTGAAGAAGATACCACGGAAAGTCGTCCTTGGAAACTGAACTTCGACGGGGCATCGAACGCTATGGGCAATGGAATTGGGGCAGTTCTGGTGTCCCCAAACGGAGATCATTACCCATTTACTTGTAAGCTAGATTTTGATTATACAAACAATATGGCAGAGTATGAAGCTTGTATCATGGGCATCCGTGCTGCTATTGAACGCAAAATTAAGGTGCTGGAAGTATACGGAGACTCCGCGTTGGTAATTTATCAACTTAAAGGAGAATGGGAGACGAGAGATCCCAAATTGGTCGAATACAAAAGATTGGTCCAAGAACTAATCAAAGAGTTCGATGACATCACTTTCAGTTATTTACCAAGGGATGAAAATCAGATGAATGATGCTCTAGCCACATTGGCTTCTATGGTACGAGCAAACAACAAGGAGGATATGAGACCTATACAAATGAGCATTTATGAGGCCCTAGCCCATTGCTACAATGTCGAGGAAGAAGGGAAAATTGGCCCACCATGGTACCACGATATATTGCGGTATGTGAAGAATCGTGAGTACCCTGATCAAGCCACGAGAGAATGAAAAAGGCGCTAAGGAGATTAGCATGCGATTACGTCTTGGATGGAGAAGTCTTATACAAGAAAAGGAAAGATCAAGTGCTGCTAAGGTGTGTGGGCCGCCAAGCTAAGTTAATCCTAGAAGAAGTCCACGAAGGTGTACGTGGAACTCACGCTAATGGTTTCACAATGGCCGGACAAATAATGAGGTTCGGATATTATTGGTCCACCATAGAGGAGATCAGTATCAACTATGCCAAAAATGTCATAAATGCGGTTATGGAGACAAGATTCATGTACCCCGTCACCTTTGCATGTTATGACTTCTCCATGGCCATTTTCCATATGGGGCATAGGCGTCATTGGGCCAATATCTCCAAAGCATCGAAGCGGGCATCGATTCATCTTTGTGGTCATCGACTACTTCACAAAATGGGTAGAGGTGCCTCATATGCCAACGTCACTAAATTAGCGGTTAGTAGTTTTTGAAGAAGGAAATCATTTGTCGATATGGAATGCCCGAGAGGATCATATCGCATAACGACCGAATTTAAACAATAGCACGATAGCGGGGTTTGTAGCCAATTCAACATCAAACACCACAATTCATCACCGTATCGCCTAAAAATGAATGGGGCGAGAAGCGACCAACAAAAACATCAAAAGATAGTGGGGAAGATGGTGAGACTTATAAGGATTGGCATGAAAATTACCGTCAAGGCTTATGCTTATCGAACGTCCGTCCAAACCTCTCTGGGCAACACCTTTCTCATTGGTCTATGGGATGGGCGGTTCTACCATCGAAGTGGAAATACCTTCTCTTGAGTATTGTCGAAGTGAAGTGGATGAAGCTGAATGGATCCAGGCTCGATATGATCAGTTGAACTTAATTGAAGAAAAGAGATTGAGGGCTATCCGTCATGGTCGATGTACCAAAAGCGAATGATGCAAGCATACAACAAGAAAAAGGCCCAAGAGAATTCCATGAGGAGACTTAGTTTTGAAAAAGATCCTCCCCATACAAAAGGATTTCAGAGGAAAATGGATGCCAAATTGGGAAGGACCTTATGTAGTGAAAAGGCTTTCTCTGGAGGGCACTAATCTTGGTGAGATGGATGGGAAAAATCTACCCAATCCCATAAATTGATTCGGTAAGAAGTATTATGCTTGAAGAAGGAAAGGCTAAAGTGAAAACCCAAAAAGGCGCTTTACTGACCAAAAAAAAAAAAGGGAGAGGTCAAGTGAAAACCCGTAAAGGGCGCTTTGAGACCAAAGGGGTTTTGAGTCGAAAACCCGATAAGGGCGGCTTGACTTTGCACAAAGGAGGGGATATGTGACGATTTTTATTCCCCCGGAATTAGCAAAAGGATGAATGTTACACCTCGAAACATCTACAAAGCACTGCAAATCTCCCAACGCCTATTCAGCTCAAATGATCTTCGGAAAGATCCGGTGGTGAAGCCCAGGCTGCGATATCTGGGGCACCTACTTTTTCTTTTTACCCATTTTTTGTACTCCAATAATGTTCACTTTTGTTGAATTAATCCAATTCCATTCTTTATAAATTCCATTGTTATTTTAAATCTTTGAGTTGTTTGCAATTGAAATAACAACCCATTGACCCATAATGCTTCCATGAAACGAGTCCCGCCTATTACTCTGGAAGCTTCTAAACAGCGTAGGAACCTAAAACAAGACTGTTGTTTAGGAACCACCGCACTTAGGGGTTGGAAACGTTCAAGGAAGAGGAGCCTAAAATCATGACTGTCTCCCCAGACTCTCTGACATAGGTATCAGACGAAAAATTGCGTCTCGTCTGCGTGACCTCGACAATTAACGAGCAATTACTGACTCTAATCTTTTAAAACAAAATAATAATAATAAATTGTTCTCATGACATCCTGCATTCATACAAATGTCCTCCGTAATATCATTTAGTTAGGAGCATTCGATTTATTACAATCATTGCATCTTAACGAAAAATCATCATTCTCATGACATTCTGCATCCATGTAGGTGTCATCCATATCACACGAAGTTAGGAGCATTTGAGTCATTCTGACCATAGCATCCTCACCATTTGGCATAAACACAAAATCGAGTCTACAGGATATGTCCCTAAAGGACGGTGTAGCAACACTATTGAAGATTGTCCTATTACCATCAACCAGTGATGGAATAGGTTGAAGATTGTCCTATTACCATCAACCAGTGATGGAATAGGTTGAAGATTGTCCTATTGCCATCGACCAGTGATGGAATAGGTTGAAGATTGTCTATTGCCACCGACCAGGTGGAATAGGCCAAAAATTGTAGATCTTGTCACCATAACCAGAGTGGGGCAAGATCGAAGGCAAATCATGGCTCCTCAACCAAAGAGGGAACACGATTTAGGCCACCCTCCTATTGCCAACGACCAGCAGTGGAATAGGCCAAAATTGTAGATCTTGTCGCCCTAACCAAGAGTGGGGCAAGATCGGCGAATCTTGGCTCCCTAAACCAAGAGGGAACATGATTTAGGCCATCATCCTATGTCCCGACCAGCAGTGGAATAGGTCAAAATTTGTAATTCTGTCCCTAACCAAGAGGGAGCATGGTTAAGCTTTAGTCCTATTGCCTTAACTAGAGGTGGGATAGGTGAAGACCAAAGACCTCATCTCCTGGAGATGCAATGAGCAATCTAAAATAAAACAAGTCACACCCCATTGGAGTCGCAGCAAGAGCAAATTGAAGCCACATAGCAGTGGAGTGGATTGAAGTAACAAGATGCGATAGACTGGGATGAGGTTACATGAAGAAGAAAAGCATCAAAGAAGTCAGGACTCAGCAAAATCGGGCAAATTTGGTCCCTCTTTATGTCTTTGCTCTATTCCCGTTGCACGACAATGAGCAAAGAGGGGCAGCTGTAGATGGCCCAAAATTGCCCTGGCCCAATTACAAAATAAAATAACAAACCCAAAACAAAAAAATAAAAAATAGACCCAAAATACAAGCCCAAAAACCAACCCAACTCAGAAAACAAAAAAAAAAGAAAAAACAAAACAAAAAAAAAATAAAAAACCTTAACCCACCGACGACCCTCGACACGCCCCACCGCCTCTGCTGCCGCTCCGCCCATCCTCGCCCGACACGCTCACCATGGCCTACAAAACAACAACACACAACAGCACAGCAAGGCAGAAGCAATTTGTCTTCTATAATCAACTCCGGCTATAAAGCCACAAAAAACGTTTGTAAAAGGGGGGAATGATTTTTTTTGATTACACATACACAGACAGAATATAGATATTGAATACAAAACGAAAAGGTTTTCCCTTTTTTCCGATTACACTCTTCTTCTGTTGTTCATTTTTTTGAATCTATGTTACGCACAGTCTACTGTTACTTTTCAATGCATTAATAAAAAAGGGGTTACCTTTGGGGGTCTATCCGTATCTCCTCTGCCGTAATCGGAGCGCGGATACGGGCATAAATCGAGAGGCAAGATATTGAGGCTAGGGCGAGAGGGCTCTCTTTGGATCTGTTCTCGTTACAAGCGCCGACTACAATGAAGGTAATGGTCGGACGGCGTGACCCTTGGTCTTTATTCGATGCCGTCACCGATTACTATGGTGTTCGGTCGTCGAATAGCCTTCCGACTTTTAGCTTTTCTTTTGCTTTGAGAACGAAAACGAGAAAGGGATTTAGGGTTTCGATTTTTTGAAGAAAATAAAAGGAAAGAAAAGAAAACTTTTACCTTTTTAAGCCACTGTACTGCGGTGGTCGAACTCAGCGCCGCATGGCCTCACGAAATCGCACCACCCACCCACCGCAGAGAAAAAAAGAGAACCAAAGTTGTTTTTTTAAAGAGATAAAAATGAATTTTTTTGTGGAAAAAGGGTTTATATAGCCAAGCTAAAACGACGCTGCTTTTGGCTTGCGTCAAAAGCCCCAAAACGACGTCGTTTTGCCCCTTCCGACCCGAATCCGACCCGCCCGCCAGAGGATCCGCGTGTTTTGCCGAAAAAAAGGGAATTTTATGCGTGCGGTCCTTCCGCATTTTTATATTTTACGATTAAGTCTTTCAATATTGTTATTTTGCCCCAGAAACTTCATGCGATTACAATTTAGTCCTTTTAAAACATTGCGTTTAGACGCTTTGGGTAAATTTATGCTTCTCATCCTCCTTATTTTTATGCGCATCACAATAGGGTCCTCTTCCTTTTCTTTTATTATAAATCTTCCCAATTTTATTTTTAATTCGATTTGGCCTCCCCTTCAATTATCATTATTATTATTATTGTTTAATGTTTTATTGATTATTTATTATTACTATTATTTTATTATTATTATTATTATTACTATAACATCACGTATTACTACACTATATTATTATTATTATTATTATTATTATTATTATTATTATTATTATTATTATTATTATTTTATTCCTCTATTATTAATTATTACTATTATTTACTATTACTATTACTTTATTACTAGTATCATTATTATTATTTTATTTTATTATTATTACTCTTATTTATTTTACTATTGTTCATTTATTAATATGTTATTATTTTTCATTATTAATGTACTCTAATTATTATCATTGTTTAATCTTCACCATTTATGAATTTTGTTTTATATTATTTTATTCATTATTTATTTATTTGTTATTTTATTTATTTATTTGTCATTTCATTTACTTATTATTTATTCGTTTATTGCTCTTTACTTTTTTAATACTTTAAAGCATTTTAAGTATTTATCATTTTTAATTTTTATTTATTTATTGTTATTATTATTATTATCATCCTATTTGTTTCTATGATTTTATTATTGTTATTCTTATTTCATAATTTATTTGCTCATTCGTTTATAAGGATTAGATTTATTCATGTATTCGCATTAGTATCATTACTTTGTCTAATATTAATCAATCAAATTTTCAAAATAAAGCTAATGATCGGTATTTGAAAATTCGGAAAGATCGAGCCCTAACTTACGGGTTCGGTTTTACTCGCTTATGTTAAACAACGGGATATCTCTTTTGAAGTTGCAATTTTAAAACAAAATACTTGATCTCGAAATTGAAATGTCGTGCCCTAACTTCTGGACTCGACACTTAGATACTTCGAGATAAGTTTCTTTCCTAAAATAGAGGCAATCTTCCGTATTTAAAATCTCGGAAATCGAGCCCTAACTTACCGGGTTCGATTTCTCATTTGACTTAATAACGAAGATCCTCTTCAAATAAAACCAAGTTTCAAAAGGTAAGCTTAGTTTCGGGAGTTTAAAGTATTGTGCCCTAACTTCATTGGACGTGATGCTTTCCCTCTTGAAAATAGGAAAGCCTTAACGTCCTTCCAATTTTAAAATAAAAGCATTGTATTTTGAATCCTTTAAAGTTTTCAACAAATAGGACATCAATTAATCGGCTTTTGTACCAATTTTGGGTGTGTCGAGGGTGCTAATCCTTCCTCGCACGTAATCGACCTCCGAATCCGTTTTCTCAAAGTTCGTGGACCAAAAAGCACTGTTTTAGTAAATTAAATGTTTTATTAAAACGAAGGTGATCCGATCACTCCAAATAAAGATCGGTGGCGACTCCTTTCCTTTTTTCTTTTTCAAAAATCGAGTCGACCGTGTCGTTTCACGTTTTCATCAAAAATGGTTACGACATACCAGTTAGAGGAACAGCCCAGGTGAGCTGATGAATGGAAAAAAAAGATGGGGTTTGAGCTTAACAAACAAGGGATAAATGCCTTGAATGCAGTTTGGGCCAAGATAGTGTGAGAGAACTCAAAAGGACTGTTGACAAATCCAAGCTAGTGGGCATTCTCCCGCACAGTTTTTGTTTGCCCTCCCTCCTCTTACTTTTGCTAATTCATTGTAATGATTTTGGTATGTAATTTAATATTTTTAAAACTAGATCGTCTACAATACCGGTAACACTGAAATTCTCAGTTGAATCAGTTAATAGTTCAAAAAATACAGCTATAATATATTTTATTTAAATACCTTTTATTACACTTTATTGATAACACTTACAAAATCTTCTTATTTCACATAATACATTTCAAATCTATCATTAATTTTTAATTTAAATTTAAATACCAATCTTCAAGAGTTGATCAAAATTTTCTTATCTCCTACTTTATTGGTTTTTTTTCTTTATTTTTATATTCTTTCTCGCTTCGATAACATTTCAGTTAAATGTATAAAATTTAATTCATATTTGGTAATGGATCGGATTTAGAGAAGAATTTAAATTCTTTTAAATTTTAGAAGATGAAAGTAAGTTTAATGATTAAAATTTGTGCTCGAAATATTCTCCAATACTTAAGTTAATCTAAAATTTTTACAATTAAAAAAGAGGAAAATAAGATTGTAAAGAAAAAAGATGGTAAGGAAAGAAGATGAGATAATAAAAAGAAGAAGAGAGAACCCTCTCTGAATGGATATGTTCTCCAATACTTAAGTTAATCTAAAGATTTTTGCAATTGAAAAAAGAGGGGAAATAAGATTGTAAATAAAAAAGATGGTAAAGAAAGAAGATGAGATGAAAAGAAGAAGAAGAAGAGGGAACCCTCTCTGAAGGTATAATTCTTGTATCTTACCCCTTTAGTCTAAGGCTATCTCTTATTTATTCTTGATCTCCAAATATCCTGACATAGTGGGTTGATTTTTAACTATATTGGATGTCCTCATTGATGTTTGACAACCAAAATATTGGTGTAGCAATTTCCACCTTTAGGTCGGAGATAGATTGTAAAATAGTTTGACAAAGACTTACATTTAAGCATCTTGTGGATAGGTGATCAATTATAGTTAGTTTATTTGATACGACTTTATTGCTTGAGGGATTGAGCTCTATCAATTATATGAGAACAAATATGCGGAAGACAAATTGTTTGACTTGATAGCAACACCCGAGTGATTGTCTTTAAGGTTTATTATTTTCATACATAACGTTTAAAAATGAGATTTCTTTCGAGTATATATGAATTGATCATAATTTTCGTTGTTAATATGAGAAATCATCTATTTGATTTTGAGAGTTAATTTCTGTAAGACTAAGTAACATGCTTTCCGTAGCTTGTCTTGCATTTGTTGTCAAAGATCGGAAGGCATGTAGTATTTCCTTTTCTTAGTTCTCATTGTTGTATACAATTCCTTAGGTTATTCTTGTTGGAAAGTGGTAAAACATTATATAAAAAATTTATTAAATCAATAATGGGTAGAGTACAAAAGCATATTAAGTGTTTATTGGAAAACACACACACATATATATATATATATACACGTATGTATGTATGTTCCAAATATATTTGACAACATAGACATCACCCGACATTAAGGAATACGAAACGCCCGCAGAAAATAAAAATCCATAATTATTCATCGAACCTATTAAGCAGAAGTATGTGTAGAATCTCCAGTTTATTCATTGTTTAGAAAGGACTCATCATCACTTTTCTATCCTCGATACTTGAGGTAACTCTAAGCGGAAAAGTGATGATTCTTACCATATTCCACCACAACCTTGCCCAAATCCTGCTCCTCCTCATCAATAAGTGACAACTTTTTCTTCGTTTGTTCGATAAATTCATCGAAAGTTCTGTAATTTTTGGTTTTTTTCTTGGCTTCCTCCACCTTGGTGGTTTGATGTTGTTCATCTCGGATTTGGATTGGCGACCTATTAGGCTTGGACTTATTTCGTGGCTGCTCACCTTTATGAGTGGAGGGCTTTTGTGTTTCCACCTGTTGACCCATCCGGCCAAGTGGTGATTGGCGGGTTGAAGCATTCAAGGTGGTTGCTATTGGCTTGGGTTTCTCAGTAGAATTATAGTCAAACTTGATGGGAATTGCCACTGCTTCTTCAGTGGTGGTAGGTTTAGGGTATTGTGGAGATGCCATTTGGGTTTTGACAGGGTTTTGTAATGGTGGAGTTCGAGCATGGCTGATGGTTGATTGTTGTTGGGGGATTGTAATACGATGGGTTGTGCGGAAAGCAGGACCCAAAGTGATTGCTCTAAATAGTTTCTCACACACACCCTCGGGGGAGGAATCCATTGACGGTGATATGAATTGAAAGGGAAATTGGATAAGTTTTGTTTTTGGTGAAGGACCAAGCAGGTATCGGGGAGCAGATATCTACTTAACATGGCCAACCCACAAACCTGTTTTATACTTACCAATAAGGTCATGTATAGAGAGCAGTGAGATTAAGGACTTACACATTAAGAAAGTGGAAAAACAAGGTCTAATTTTCCCTCGGTCCCTAGACTTTTCAGACTTTTGAAATTTAGTCATTTTGCTTTTAATTCCAAAATTTTAATCTCTACTTGTTTGATTTAAAAATTAAAGTCATTTGACTGCCATCAATTGAACTTTAACTTTTAATCCCATCTTTGAATATTAAAATGCAACATATTCAAATTTAACAGAAGTTGATTAATAGTGTTTATCAATTAGATTTTAAATTTTAAATAAGACAAATAGGAGACTAAATTTCAAAAGCATGAAAAGTAAAAGGATGGAGGGCATAATTAAACCCCAAAACAATAAAACTATTGCATGGTGTAAAAACAAAATCTAGGAAACTAACTACCTACCGTAAATTTTGGTATTGCTGTGATAGATGGGAAATGAGGGGATCATATTCTCCTCTTTTCTATGCTTCAATTTCTCAGCTCCAATTACGAACCACAATCTACCCAAATGTGTACAACTCAGGAAGTGAGTATCTTCCTTTTTGACAATGCAATGAAAGAAGTGAGAAAGAGACAAAAGGTTGATGAATTTGTGATGAGAAATGGAGAGGGTATCGGATTCAATATCTAGGTTTAAATTGAAAAATGGACATGTGAGTTAAAACTATTGATGAGGTTGACAACAACATTCAGGGCAATGGCGTCACCAGTGGGTGACGCTGCTCATGCTCTTCTTTCTTACGTCCCAAAAGCTACTGGTCCATTTCACAAGCAGAAACCACTCTGTTTTCCTGGAAAATTCCAGAAAAAGTGGAATATTACAGTGTGAAAGTTACCTTGGATTGGAAGAAAGAGTGGTGGTGACGTTGGATTCCGGACAGCCTTTTGACTTTGTTAAAATTTGACTTCTTGCAACTTCCATTATTCGTTTCCCAAAACTATCACAGCACCTGGCACACGTTGCACGTTGCACGTTGCATCTCATGTTTCTCGTGTTCTGTTAATCAGCTCTTTCTTCACTGGGTCATTTTATTTTTATGGAAGATGCTTCATTAAAAAAATCATTAATGGAAAGTCACGTGAAATTTCAAAGGGTGAAAAAGAAAGAGCACTAACTGCTCATTCTTTCATAATCTCATTTTCCTTACAAATCCATTGAGCAATACAATCGGATAGATCTTACCATCAGTACTAAGAGAAGTGAAATAAGCAAGATGATGGGCCGGATTGTTACCGGTCTGCAATACATGATCAAAACAAATAGACGTAAAACTCGAAGACAGAACTGTAATCTCCTCAACTAAATTTCTCAGGCTGGACAATAATTGTTCATCGCCTGTAAGAAACTTAAATACTGAATCAGCTTCTACCTCAGACTTGTTCCACCTGCAATTCCTTTAACCACTTCATTCCAAGGAAGACTGCTTAAGCTTCTAGTTTCACCCAGCATCTAGAAAACAATATACAAATTTTCAGGTTTCAATTAAGCTTCTACCTCCAACGTTTCATGGAAATTTCCTGATGCTTGAAACCAAACCTCAAACCTCTAATGTAGGAAAGCACGACCGAGAGCTGTCCCTAATAAGATCAACAGAGCTCCAGAGGGACAATAGTTGAGAGAGCTGAACAGTTCATACAGATCTCATCTATTTCCTCCTTAATACGAGTAACAAACAATATTTATACTTAAATTTCAGGGTTGGGAAAATATAAACCCTCTGCATCTGCCATTCAATTGCAACCATTTATCATTTGAAATAATGTTTGAATGATAGAATATAAATATTTGAAAGGGCCTTAAGCTTATTATTTTACAGAAAGAAGTGATTACTAGTTTATAGGATTCTAAACTATTGAAAGCTTACCTCTGACCAAAAATGAATACCCTGATTTCCCAGCTGGTATGATCACAACTTAATAAATTCCATAAGCAGAGTTTCAATGGCGGAAGACTTTTACAACCTGCTCAATTTGTCTCCGGCAAAGCGGACAGTTGGTTATGTGTAAAGAGCATGCCATACAACAGCACATATGACCACACCTGCATATCATAAGCAATAGGTCATTCATTCATTATGAGTGAACAATTCCAAAGGAGTGAAACTTTAAACAGAACCAAGTATGTAATGTGTCTGAGTTTAAAGTTGGAAATGAAGAAACAAAACTTCAGAAGCCAAAATTTGTATGTTGACAGTGTCTATTATCTCACATGCTAAAACAAGATGAAAGAAAGAATCTACAAACACTTTATGTATAGGTCACAACAAAAATATTAACATTCCCAATAAAGCTTTCAAATGCCATTGGCATAATGCCTCAAGCTCGGGCTTGAGCAAGGGGAACAGGGAATTCAAGTGTTACCAGAACCCTCTTAGCTGATTCCAGTCACAACCCAGAAACAAGGGAGGGAAAAAGAAAAAGAATGGTAAAGATGATGAAGAGTTGGAACAACATTATTTGTGCATTTCACATTGAGGTAAACACAAATCCTTCGTAGAGAAAGAATAACTTTGAATTTATGCAAAATAAAGATGTTACTGCTTTCTACTTGATAAGGCCTTTAAGAAAATCAAGAAGACCATCTAGTTCCAGAACAAGGTAAACATCTTACTTGCAACTCACAGTATGAAACAGAGGTAACACAAATCTTATGCAGAAGAAGCGACTGATTCAGTATTAGTTCATGTAGTAGACTGGATATTGACAGAATTAATTTGGTAGATGATAGCTTCTTTTTTTCTAATCTCAGCATAAGCATTGCTACACAGAGTTCGTTATGGACACAGATGCATAAACTAAACTCAGACAAACAGCCTTAATTCTCACAGCAACTAGTATCCCATTAAATTTAGTACTAAGGAACCAACAAGCATAGAAATCACGGCTAGGAAGGCAATTTAACTACTTTATATGCTTTAATTAAGAAAATATAACTAGTAGACTTACTGTATGAAAACAGCATTGTACTCTTGCTCAAGGCATATTACACATAGATCTGGCATTAAGCAGTCTTGATTGGCCTCTGTTCCATTTTCAGCTTTCAAAGTTGAATCTACAGAAATTATTGAGATACCAACACATTATACAGACAAAACCATGAAAGAACAAAATTTTGGAGACATTTAGAAAGCTAGAGAATTACCTTCATTATCTGATCCTGCTCTCTTAGCTGCAGCAGCAAGAACCCTGAATGAACAAAATTTCACAATTCAGTTTGTTATTACAGAACATAACAAAAGCGGACACATAAATACATGCCTCTTACAAAGAGCTTGGTCAATTTATATAATGTTTCGCAACAGACAATCATCAAGCATACCTTCGCCGCAATTCCCACTGGTGTCTTCTCTCCAAAACATGATGGATTGCATGCTTGGTGATTAGAAAGACACCAAAGATGGTCAGTCCAAATGATGCATACTTGTACCACCTAATGAATAACTCAATGTTATTTTCTTCATTTGTTGAAATAATCACCAAAACTAATGCATGTGATATAAAGGAACAATTGCAACTGAAATATTTACAACCTTGCCCACTTCCCAAGGTTGGAAACGAGTTGATCAATAGATTTTGGGGACACATAAAAAGGCCCTTTTTGTGGCTTCTGAATCCGAATTGTTCCAATGTCATCCTTGACAGCCTGCCATGTATAGGAGAGAGAGAATGAGAAATAGTAAATAAACCAACAATGTAACCCAAATATGGATAATGAGCTTACAAATTGCAGCTTTCTAATCCATGAAAACATCTCAAACTCAAAAAGTTCTAATAAAAGTTCCATTATATTTAGACATTAAAGAAGAATAACACTGTTAATTATGTGATGCTTCCAGTGAAATACTCCAACAGTAAGTGATGTACAGGGCCAAGATATAGATTTAGCGTGGCATAATGGTCCATGGTGATTAAGCAAAGATACAAAGACAGCAAGCAATTCCTTTTGTTATAAACATATTAAAGTGCAGCACAGCCTTTGAATAATAACTTGTGTTATGTATTTTTCAATGATACAAGGTAACTGTCAGGCACTCATCCAAAGCCATGAGGGATTTGTCAAATGTAAGCCATGATGTTAGAACCCATCTGCATGACACAGCTTTGAATTAAAATGCTCTGTACACATTATCTGAATTCATTAACTCAAGACGCCCCTTGCATTACTTAAATTCATTATTTGGATGGTTTAGGCATACAAGATCTGTTAATTCTCCAACAATGTTTGCATACGTTATTCTTTTGATGTCCACAATTGCCCCCTCAAAGATACAAGGGAGAATATTACACAAAGTTAAGAGAACCTGCTATCTTGGCGGATGCTTCTTGAAAGAAAGAACTAAAAGCTGGAATAGTAAACCTTCAAAGGAAAGCTCGATACCCTAAACATGCTAAAGAAAAAACCTGCTTGAAGTTGCCCATGGAAAAATGTATTGATGGAAATCTGGCAGGTCAATGGAAGATCTGTAATTTGAAATTAGTCTTAAAGATGAAAGAAATAATATTAGAAAACAAAAGTCTTTCTGCCATCACGGATCAGCTTTAGCTTTGACAATTGTTGGTAAAAAAGATATTGGAATTTTGTAGGAGCTGCAGCTTAAACTTATAGGCAAGAAATGAGACCTTAGGCCTTCAAATACTAGCACCAGGTCATATCCATTCAAACTATAACCAAGCTGCTTCAGCACCCAGCTTTTCATGTGTTAACATAAGACTTTACACATACAGCCTTCTCTTAGCTTAGGGCCGTTTATGATTACACACCAGGAAGGACCATAAGTGAAACCTAAGTAATCCAATTTACTAGGGAACATTCTAGCAGAAGAAAAAAAAGGGATTTCCTACCATAAAATATTCATAAGATACTTCAGAGCACATTATACGGCAAGCTACACCAAGTATATTTTGTAGTATATTGATAATGATACTTCTGTATATTTGAATCTGCATTGAAGGACGTGAAACCTAAGTAATCCAAGTTACTAGGGAACATTCTAGCAGAAGAAAAAAAAGGGATTTCCTACCATAAAATATTCATAAGATACTTCAGAGCACATTATACGGCAAGCTACACCAAGTATATTTTGTAGTATATTGATAATGATACTTCTGTATATTTGAATCTGCATTGATCTTTCTGCATGATTTGCTAAAAACATTAATAAAAAACGTACCTCTCCGACAACAGTCAAAGAAGAACCAGTGGGAAGCACCTGCTCAATTCGCTTGACTCCAAGCATCTAAAAGCAAAATTGGCCATCAAATCAGCTTTAACTGGAAACATGCCACCATAAAATAAACACTTCTGGGCCGGGGAAAATATACCTTGAGACCTTGGAGATAGTCTAATGTTCCACGTACAATTGACCGACCTGACTCTTCAAATACTTCACTTCCAACTGTTAGTGCAAAACCTGCTGCACCACGAGCACCAACTACATATACACGACCAGTCCCATCATCCTATAATTAACGATTAAAGATGTTGTCAGAAAATCTGCTATATTAACTACTTTAGTTCTTGTGCAGTACAACATAATCCCTAAAGAATGACTCCAAAATACAACCATCTTAAGAACCTGAGCAATCATACATAAATAATTTCAGCATCAAAAGTCAAAGTAATCGGGCAGCGAGAAATAAGTTCTAACCAGGTACCATGGGACCTCTTTACACATAGAAAGCATCAAAGCAGAATCTTGTATCCAAGAACCGGCATCATTGTGCTTTAGAAAATGTTGTTCCGCCTAAGGACATATAAACAAGAATTTACATATGCAAGTAGAAAAAGGAAAAAATAAATAGCACAGTCAATGCTCGTTTAATTAAAAACATATTACCGTTTCCTCTACTATGACACCTCTTAATCCACTGTGCTGACAATTTATTGGTGTCTCGGAACCAACTCTTCCAGAGATTGTAACAATTATAGGTATCATTTTACTTTCAAGGTCAAGCAATTGAGCTGAAAAAAATATGGTATTATCAAGGTATATGTCTTAGCACATGCTAATGATGCCGACTAATCAAATCAGTCTCCAGTAAGTGTATCACCTAGCATTAATTTTATGTTGAACAATTTTAGAGTCATAAAAAATGAAAATGTAGGCCACCAATCAAATACTGTGTCCCACAGACCCACACCCATTTTTAATCAGTAAATGTTTAAGGTTGATGGGACACTTTTTTTTTCCCAATGGCATCAGACTTTTTAACATGAAATGCTAACTTATCCTCAATATTAACAGGGAACAACCTGGCTGCAACAATAAAGACCAACCTAATTCACTTTTACCTAGGATGTTCCCATGTCACTAATTTACAAAATACTCAATAAATTCTTAAATAATTAACAAATGCAAAAGCAAACCTCTTCAACGTTGATATGCTATAAGTTTGCATTAATTATAAGCTGGTCTAGGCCAACAACTTAAACTATCGTACTCGGCACGTTTCTCACATGACCTTCTAAGCTTTATAAAATGCACGGGGAAGAATACCCGACACTATAAATGTCTAGAAGCTATAAAAGAGTCCAGTATCACATAAAAGGAAAAAGGAGTTGACAATTAGGGATATATACCCAATTCTTTGAGCTGATTGACTCGAGTTACTGTCTTGAGAACCTCTGCATCCCTGTTCCACCATTATTAAGCATAGAACATGATTAACAATTATTTCTGGCAAATAATGAAGAAATTAGCTTTATTTAAAGGATCTTACTAAAGGTTATTATCTATCATAACATCTTCATCCAATGCTTTGCAAAGGATTGATAGTATGAGCAAATCATCAGCGAAACCCTTATTTGTAAGAAAGTTGATAGAAATCTAACCTTCCACTGCTCCTTCCAAGAAGATAGAGAGCGGCTGCACTCAAGCAGCAACTGAGGCCGCCCCATGGAACCATCTTAACGTAAGAAACTGGGAACAAACGAACCCTTACTTCTAAACACCTTGGGTTACAGCATTTATTCCTCGTAAACAAGGATCACATTTTAGGAGAAACGGAAGCTAATTTGATTCTAGAATTACCGAATTAGATACGCCAGCAGTCAAGTGAAGGACATTAGGATTTAGAAAGGAAAGGAGCTTTTATCATCCAAGGCACTGCCACTCTTACATTGAAATAGGTACATTTCTGGTTTTAGTCCCTCTATTATTACTAAATTAGAGATTAGTGCCTGCCTATCTGGCACATTTCGGTTATCTTATTGCTATTTTATCATCCCAAGTTTGTATTGTATTTCAAAAAAGCAAACCATGTTATCCCAAAATCTAAATAAAAACTTTTTTTATTACATTCGATCCCATTATCATTAAGGAATAATCAATCCAAATAATTGAGATGATCAAAAAATTCCATTAATATATTGATGTGACATTTTCTTTAATATTAAAGATAAATATAAAAAATTGTACAGTTCAAGTATAATGCTATGCATTTTTTTTAAAGATATGTGCAATGTTATACATAAACTTTAGTTTTATATAATTATATATATAAAATATTACTTTGATTCAATTTTTATAAATCACTAGTAATATTATATGTATATATTATATACACAAATAATTATATTAATCTAACATGAAAATAAATAGATATATTTATTTTTTAAAATGTATGCAATTAAATCAAAATCAAAGTTTAACATGTACATTTAAACCGCAGTAAAGTTTCATATATATAATTGCATCAAATCAAAATTCATATATTGAATTACAAATTAAAACAAAGTTAATTTGTAGTTTTATTATTTATCGATTTAGATAAGCATTTATGATGAGAGACATTAAAAATGAGCCAATTATTAAAAATATTATCATGGAGAGTTAAAATATTTTTCTTTCTTCATTATTCAACCAATGAGCGTAGGAGATTAAGAGTTCCTTTAGATGAGAGGTATATTTACGTTTAATGTAAAAACAATGATAACAATGAGATTTAGATATTGTAGTAATATTATAATATGAAACAAAAGATAAACTAAACACACTGTAATAGAAGTAAACGCTCAACCAAAAGGGACCCTAAGACAAGCAAATTCTTTAGGATTTGGACAACAATAATTTATGGTCATGCGGACGTCGGTTTAAGGTTTGTAATCTTTTACCTGTGAGAGAAAGAACTTTGTTGGTGGCAGCAATGAATCGATAAATAGTGAGCGATAATGATGAATTTTAAGGACTGAATTATTTTTTATTCGGTTTCCAGTGGTGCATAACTAGCCAGCATATCTTTTCATTCCTTGTACATAAATAAATAAAAAAGCACAATCGAACAGCATTTCAAGACATTTAAAAATTGTAGCCCTCTTGGAACCTGAACACCATAACCAGTCATTTTTCTTTGCATGAAGAAGAATATATTAAAGATTAGTGCCAGTTCTACTAATCTGCTCCCACCCATTTATGTCCGACAATGACAATTCGTATTTTAAAATATATGAAAGGTTTTCACCCTCTTCTCCATTCATAGCGCTTAACGATTATTATACATATACAAGCTGGCAGATGCTGAGGTCCTGCTCATATGAGCTCAAGGTCATCACAAGACCATAGATGTCAATGTTTTCTGTTGTTGAAATATTCAGCCAGTCCAGATGGTTATCCAAATGAGTTATATCTTCAGAATTCATACAAACCTTAACATCGCTGCAGCCATCAACGTTGCAGCTCTGAAGTAGATGTCATCAACACTTTTCTCAACTCTCTTAATCATCTCTTTTTCCTTCATATCCAACTTGCCAGTATTCTTGCTGAAATGGACGATCGTGTCCCTCAGTCTGTTAACTGCCCAGGAGAGCCAAACTAGCCCGAAACCAAGGCTAGTGCTAAAGAGGTTAGATGTACACAATGGGGCTCTCGCATACGCTACCTTACAGAGAACAGAAAAGACAACAGCAAGACCAGTCCCGGCAATGCAAGCAGAGAATTGGGTCAAAAGTTGAGGAAGTTCAGGGCCAGACTTCTTCAGGGAAAGAATTGCCATTTTGCCATGCCGGTGCTTATTTACCATCAAAGAAAGAAGACTCTCACATGCATGGAAATAATTTGCTTTGTAGAGATTTCTCTCCCTGGTTGACTTCTTAGACGTCTTCCTTTTTTGTGATGGCTTGGGCTTGATTTTCTTAGGACTGTCAAAAACGAGTTGCATAAAAAACACATTTTAAACAAAAACAGTTGAAAGAAAGCAACAAAAATTATGGTTTTTGCAGAAGTTCATATTTTAACCATGTATCTATAAAAACAGACCATATTTTAGGTCCAGATCCAGCGGACAATAGCCAAGTTGGAAGAAACCTAACTAAAATATAGGTTAAACCTACCTGCCATATTTACAATATTTAATAAATATATCTATCTATGTCCATTCCATACTACGGTCTTTACATGCAATTAACATAAATGAAGTGTTACAACTCACAAATCATTATCGGTTTGTTACAGAAATTCTAGGACTAGATATCAAGATCCCTAAACAAGGTAAATTCCAATTATTTCAAGTTGACAGTTTCCATTATATCATCGAGAAGAATTATGGCAATGGCAAGGGTATTTATAAATTAAAAAAGAAAAGAGAGAGAGAGAGAGAGAGAGAGAGAGAGAGAGAGAGGGCACAATGAGACAGATGATCAGTCACAGACCTCTTTGGAGGTGCAACACTCGCAACTTCATATTTTGGAGCGAGACCAGTACTAGCATGCACTTTTTTGCTCCGGGTCCTGTTTAATCAGAAGACTTTATGGTCACATTCCTTTCAAACAACAATGAAATCTACTATTCATTTTACATCTTATACGATTGTTTATTAGCAACAAATTTTCAATAACAGTCGAAACACCACAATATGGTATAAGGGCCAAATGAGTATTTAACCTTTAATTCAAATCAAGGGGGTGTAAGTAGTAGTATCCATACCTGTTGAAGTATGGGACCAGTCCCGACTGCCTTCTCCATTTAGTTGAGTTGCTTGTTAAGTGAAATTCGGCAACGATTGAAAGAATGTCTTTCATCTTGGTCCCACTACTTGTAAGTACAACTAGACCATCTGAATTAACAATAAGTTTTGAATCTTGTACCATCTCTCCTACAATGTCTGGAAGCGGCTTCTGGTCATCAAGCTCACTACTTGGATAAATTAGAGAGGCATAAGGCTGCTGATGGACACCAAACATCAACGGTTCAATCAAATCTGATAGCAATGATAAATCAAGTTCCCCTTTATCCACATCCTTTGATCCAGACACAAGAAACTTTAAGAGTTTTTCATGTCTTGTGCACTTCTCAGCTATCCCAGAGCCAAAGAGAGCTGTGTCTAGATGAGCAACAGCGAATAAAACACTATTAGAATAACCATTAGACAATGATTAACCAAGGGGACTTGGGAAGAAATATAAAAGAAATTGACGTCACAAATGAATATGCCTAACCTATAATCACCCACAAATATGTTTTCTGCCTTCAAGTGTGCTACTAAATTGTTGTACTACATTATCGATTGGAATAACCTGATCTAGCTGCTAACACTTTTATATCCCTTCAAGAATCACCTTTCATATCTATACTATAACTTAATTTAGTATATCTCGTTACTCTTTTCAATCATGTTGGGAGCGGCAAGAAGTGTGGATGAGATTGTAAAAGAGAATCATAGCAAAGATTTGAGTTTACATCCAAATTCCAATACACAACCTCTGACCAAGGAGAAACAAAATATTTAATCGCATTGTTAGTTAGTTAAACTTAATACCACAAACACCCAATCTTTACGGTGTTTTGAGAATTATCTAAGAAAAAGAATTGGTTTGAGTCGCTTTCCCTAAGTACATAGCGAAAGAAATAACTAGTACATACAAAGAACAAGCAACAAGAAGTTGCGGACCTGGTTTATCAATAACCATAGGCTTTTGTGCTTTTGGATCGACATCTACAATCAGTTTAGGCTCACAAAGAAGGGTAACTGGTTTTGGCTGCTCTTTGATTCCATTGCACTTCAGATCAAAGGGACCCGTTTGTACCATGTCATGTTTTATTGCTTTACTTGGCAACAAGGTTTGACATTCCTGCTTTTATGGAAACAATAAAAATTCAATAACAAATAACTCATAAAATATATGCACTACAATTTGTAGATACAGCTAATAAATAAAAGTATTAGTAGAAAATAAGAGGGGGGAGGGGGCAAATTACTGATTATTGATGATCAAATATCGACAATTTATATAATTCATAAAATATATACATATATATATGCAGGCACAAAATCCTAATAAAAATCGATTTGTCTTCATTAAAGCGCTGGAGAAGAATCCAATAACTCCATAATATTCATGTTATCCAAACAATTAATCAAAATAGAATTAGCAATCATAGACGGCCAGTAGTAGCTCACAATCGAAATAGTAACCAAGAAACCCAAATCATCAAACCATACAAAACAACCCAAAAAAAAATTACCTTGATCATCCTGCTAACACCTTTTTCCTGGTGAAAAACAAGTCCCGGGCTGGGAGTGTACCCATGAGAAGCCATTAAACAAAGTTTCACCATTTTTTCTATCTATGGAGAGAATCCCAGATCTTAAATCCCCAAAATTCTCTCCTCTTATTTTCTGACCTCTATTTTTTTTAACACAGAACCAAACACTTATCCATCTCTATACCTCAAAATCTTGGATTTTCCTCCCAATTCAAATCTTTCACTTTAGCGGTAACAATTAAAAAAAAAAACGAATAGAAAGTATTAAGATTTGAAATCAATATTTATGTGATTTGATCGTAAGGATTGGAGAAATTTTCCTGGGTTTGGTATCTGTGGCAGGCGAAGCCTTGAGAATCCAGGTAGGGGACCCTGAAATGTACAACCAAACCATGTAGCTGTCTTTTATTGGATTCTTCACGGAGTCATACCACCCCTTTTGAGTTTTATTCTTGACCGTCCGATTGGAATGAGATGGGTTTGATGAGATGTTCTTGCGTTAAGATTTTTTCTTTATCAGAGAGCGTGTGGTGGAATACGTTACACTAGACCCCAGCCGTTGTAAAAATCTGCCGGGGACCATAAAACCCGCTTCAGAAGGGCTGACTAAGTTAAGTCATTTTAATGAGTGGTTAAGATTATATCCCATCAAGCGAGACTTTCTGGTTTTTTTTTTAATTAAATAAAATTGGTGGGAAGGAATTTTTACGGTTGTATTTAATTTAAGACCTCTTTTCCTATTGGTTGGTGATTAAATATTTTTATTTTACGTTAGGACATTACGCGATTAGATCAAAATTAATTTAAGAAAGAAATTAAAACACATCTTTTCTAAGTTTTTTAAATATAAATAAAGTAATCAACAGTCTTAACATTTAATAGTCTTTACATAAATTTCTTTAAATTTATCTTCTAACCATAATTTCTTAACAACAAATAAAAAAATTGAAACTAACTAGCTCAAGATCATTAATGGGTCAATTTTGGGCTAAGCAGTGAACTACCATGTTGGCTTCTCTAAAGACATGTTGAAATTTAACAGTCGAGAAATGTCGACATTCTTCTTTAATTCCATAAACAAGAGATGTAAACAATGCTTCCTCTGAATTATCACTGAGTATATCAATCGCAGTATTACTATCACATTCAATAATTAACTTAGAATAATCTCTATGGCAAGCTACTTTTAGGCCATGAAAGATTGTCTATACTTCAACCATGAGAATTGAGCCTCTACTAATAAATCTATAAAAACCTATCATCAAATTACCATAAGAATCACGTAGTACCGCTCCTATAACAAAGTAGTTACCGTTCATGTTAAACACCCCATTTGTATTGATTTTAACCCAACCATGGCTTGGAGGCCTTCATTTTACACGAACACTTTGAATGGTTGAGTTTAAACCGTCGATTCTTGTTGTGTTGCATATATTGATAGCAAGACTTTCAGCCTTTCCAAGTATCATGTCCGAATTCAAGTTGTCTTGTTGGACTATGGCTTTGTTCCTGCTTTTCCATAAGTACCAACATAAAACAGCAAAAAGTACACCCCCAGTCTACTTTTTCAATATGTACAACAACCATATTCCTCATATTTGCAGTAATCTTCCAGATCCAAGCCAAAGAATTGAGATAAATAACTAGAAGAAATCAATTTTGACCACATACCTGTCGTATATGGACAATCTCGCAAGATCTGGATAATAAATTCTTGGCACCCACCACAAATATAATAGTCGCTATATTCAAATAGCCCCCTCCTAGTTTTTTCTTGGTTTGTTAACAGTCGTCGTCGCAAGACCAGCCATAAAAAATGCTTTATTCTTGAAGGCAACTCATTCTCCCAAACATCTTTCCATAGAAATGCATTTAAAGAGACGTTTGGTTGAACCAAAATCTTATAAGCTTCTCTAACTAAAAATTTATCTGATGCATTGGTTCTTCAAGCCCACCTATCCTTTACAAGACCATCATTTGGTGGAGGACACGTTGCAATGTACTCCAAAATTTCCCCATCAAAGTATTGGCCCAAAAGGTTCCCATTCCACTAACCATCTGAATCCACTAAGTCTACAACTTTGAGTTCCATAAGATTAATCGAAATGTCTTTCACGTGATTACTCAACAGCCCCAAGCATGAAATCCAATTATCACATAAGAAACTAACAGTTCTCCCATCTCCTATACTCCAACAAATATTATTAAGAAATAAAATCCAAGCTTTAATAAGAGAACTTCAAATGTAAGAACAATTAGCTCTACTAATAGATAGAAGACATAATGTGGTAACCTTATATTTATTCCGTAAGAGTCTTACTGATCTGCTGTAATTTGATATGTTAAATTAAGCTCTCCATTACACTTTAAGAGCTTATTATCAAGCAATTTAAGTGTCTTTTATTTTCTTTTGGCAATTTTTAGTTTTTGTTGTTAATAAAATATTTTTGTGAGTTTTATGCTCTTTTGAAACCCAAATTGGCCAAACGTGTCATGGAGAACCTAACAATGTGCTTGAGTGAGTCAATAATGGCCCGAACTTGAAGAAAACATCACTTGAAGGGGGATATCGCGATATCAAAGCATGAAAGTTGTGATACCCCTAACAGTGTTGCAGTGAGGAAAATTGAGGCCAACTACTGTGATATTGCGATACTAGAGCCTAGGTATTGCGATACCGAGACTGCCACACCTGATTCTCCTAAGAACCCAAACTTAAAGAAAAGTCCAGGAGCCAATTATTTAGAAACAGAAATTTGTGGACTCTAATGAGATATTTAGAAACTTGAGTGGCTTTTTGGGAATGATTATATTCCAATCCTAGTTTAGTTAGATTGGAACCAACTGGTTCTTTAATAGGAGACAAAATGATTGGGATTTAGTGACGGTAATGGTATGTGGAAACCGTGCCGATAGAGTATATATATGTGTGTATGGAAACAAAATTTCTCTCAATTCTGCTTCCCAAAATCTTTCTCTCTAAGCATCATCTTCTTTAATCGCTCTGAAGAAAAGGAGGATGTAACTGAATGAAGCTCTGCATGTTGTAGTCATCGTATGATTTGGAGTCTAAAAGTAGAACGATTAGGAATTGGTAAGTTTCCTTATTCCTTTGAACTTGTGGATTGAAAAAAATAAGTAGAGTAATAACCCTATAAGTTTCGGTATAATTGTGAATTTTAGGTTTTAAGGTATGAATGTCTTCAAGATAACCAATAAAAGATTGTTATGCTTAGCTGTCAGGACAAATAAGGCTCTAGCATTTGGACAAGCTAAGCTGTTAAGGATAAGGAAATAAGGTGAGTTTCTATACCTTACCTCCGAAATGAAAGATAGTTGATGACAAGTAAACTGGTGTGATGTATGTTAAATAATAAATTGCATGATATGCTTGTGTATTGTATGTTTGATGCAGGGGAAATTATTGACGGGATAGATGGAGTTAGGATGGGAAAAAGTGTGATCCTACTAGATACCGTCATATGGTGTTCCTGAGTGCACCCGTGATGTGCGAAGCTCTAGGCCTTGCGGAAGGGACACTACGGTGTTCGAGCATCAATGTTAGGAATGACGTAATGAAGGAATGGGCAAAGGAATCGGGAAATTGGAATTCCGTTAAGATTTCACCATTTGGGGTTGTTGGGAGGAAATCGCGATGTGCAAAGCTTCGAGCCTTGTAGAGGGAACACTTCGGTGTTCGAGCATCAAGGTTATATGTGAAAAAGGTCCTTCAGGATGACACCGTGACAACAGTTGACCATGTGGGCATAAAACAAACGGATTTATAAAGCAAATTTAAGGTGTGGTTTTACTGCAAGCGTACAAGTTAGTTGTAATATTTGTAGTTCCTATGGAACACAAAGTATTTCAAGGGTCGAACCCAAAGGATTGCCAAGTGGGTAAATGCGTTTATCAAGTTAATTACAAGTTAAGCAATTACTAATCTAACCAAGTCATAAATTATTAGTACAAGTCCAAATAAAATTGTTTATAAACTAAAATTAAACTATTGATTAAACTAACTAAGCTAAACTTTCTTCCTAATGTTTTAGAAAATGTACATGATTAAACGATGGTCGATTGATTAGTTAAGTGATATTTAAACTAAAGAGCCTATACTGATTATATTGGTTGCCACTTTTAGTTAAGAATCTCCTCTCGGTCTCATCCTAGACTAAAAGATACCACCTAAGATTACCTCTCGGTCTCACTACTCGGCACAATCATATTGAATTATCTAAGGATAAACTCTCCTCTCGGTCTCGTTTATCTAGGTTTTCCACTAGAGGTGTCAATTCTAACATATTAAGCATTTTGATATAATAGAACAATCAATCTGTAACACCCCTAACCCGTATTCACCTTTAGAATAGGGTTACGAGGTATTACCGATCAATACACATCATTTAACATACAATACTTATACATTTACGCATTCATACTCAAATACCATTCAACACAATCATATTGTCCCATATAAGAGCCTATGAGGCCTTAAACATGCTTTAAAAGTGGTTCAGGACTAAACCGATAACATACAAAATTTTTGGAAAACTTAGAAATTTTTTATTCATTCAGGGTCACACGTCCTGGTGTGAGCAGTAGTGTGTGCCTCACACTGGCTTTAGACACGCCTGTGTGGAAATAGGCATACATCTTGACTTGGGTCACACAACCGACCACATGCCCTTGTGTCAGCAGTGTACCTTCGAGTGGCCACACACGCCCATGTGCTAGGCAGTGTACTAGGCCAAGTGCCAAACCATTTAGGAGGTATAGTGACTTATGCAACACGGCACTTCATGCTAAATGGTCAAGGTACATGAGTTCATTACATTATCAAAGATGCAATTAATAGCTTTGGCCAAATATACCAAAACATATTGCATAACATGTTTCATGTTTCATAAAATAATTTAGATCAACGCACATACAAAATTTTAAATTGATACCTATCCAATACCCACTTGTTTTTTCATACATAACTCAACTATAATCGTATATAAGCATCCATATAGACCTTGCATCATAATAACATAAACATATACAACATTTGATAATTAAAATTCATATATCTCAAGCTCAAACTAGCACAAGATTAAAGCCATATTCGAATGGCCATAAAATCTTCAAACATTTTATGATCATCTTTGAATTATAACTAAGCACATAATAATCTCAGAGAAAAATTCACACAACCAAATAGGCAATACTTATACATATATATATTACCTATAAATGACCAATTCTATATAACCACATTTAACTCCTAAACATGATATGCATACATCTTATATCAAGAATTAAAACAAACCATTATATCAAACATATAAACCATACTTAACCGCAAAAGTAATGATTTTATTCGCAAGGCCATATATATATTTACAAACCAACATCATTCATTACTTATCAAAATAAAGCCTATACATGCCTTTGATTCAAAATGTATACAAAACATATATATACCAAGAGAGTGATAGTGTGGTCAACTTTCTTGATGATCCCCGAGCCTATAGTTGAATCAACGATCTATAAAATGTAAATACAAACACATACGAGTAAGCTCACTAGCTTAGTAAGTCTTAAGCAACTTTGATATGTTAAATTAAGCTCTCCATTACACTTTAAGAGCTTATTATCAAGCAATTTAAGTGTCTTTTATTTTCTTTTGGCAATTTTTAGTTTTTGTTGTTAATAAAATATTTTTGTGAGTTTTATGCTCTTTTGAAACCCAAATTGGCCAAAGCGTGTCATGGAGAACCTAACAATGTGCTTGAGTGAGTCAATAATGGCGAACTTGAAGAAAACATCACTTGAAGGGGATATCGCGATATCAAAACATGAAAGTTGTTATACCCCTAACGTGTTGCGATGAGGAAAATTGAGGCCAACTACTGTGATATTGCGATACTAGAGCCTAGGTATTGCAATACCGAGACTGCCACACCCGATTCTCCTAAGAATCCAAACTTAAAGAAAAGTCCAGGAGCCAATTATTTAGAAACAGAAATTTGTGGACTCTAATGAGATATTTAAAAACTTGAGTGGCTTTTTGGGAATGATTATATTTCAATCCTAGTTTAGTTAGATTGGAACCAACTGGTTCTTTAATAAGAGACAAAATGATTGGGATTTAGTGACGGTAATGGTATGTGGAAACCGTGCTTGATAGAGTATATATATGTGTATGGAAACAAAATTTCTCTCAATTTCGCTTCCCAAAATCTTTTCTCTAAGCATCATCTTCTTTAATCGCTTCAAGAAAAGGAGGATGTAATCGAATGAAGCTCGCATGTTGTAGTCATCGTATGATTTGGAGTCTAAAAGTAGAACGATTAGGAATTGGTAAGTTTCCTTATTCCTTTGAACTTGTGGATTGAAAAAAATAAGTAGAGTAATAACCCCTATAAGTTTCGGTATAATTATGAATTTTAGGTTTTAAGGTATGAATGTCTTCAAGATAACCGATAAAAGGTTGTTATGCTTAGCTGTCAGGACAAATAAGGCTCTAGCGTTTGGACAAGCTAAGCTGTTAAGGATAACGAAATAAGGTGAGTTTCTATACCTTACCTCCGAAATGAAAGATAGTTGATGACAAGTAAACTGGTGTGATGTATGTTAAACAATAAATTGCATGATATGCTTGTGTATTGTATGTTTGATGCAGGGGAAATTATTGACGGATAGATGGAGTTAGGATGGAAAAAGTGTGATCCTACTAGATACCGTCATATGGTGTTCTGAGTGCACCGTGATGTCGAAGCTCTGGGCCTTGTGGAAGGGACACTAGGTTTTTGAGCATCAAGGTTAGGAATGACGTAATGAAGGAATGGGCAAAGGAATCGAGAAATTGGAATTAGTTAAGATTTCACCATCTGGGGTTGTTGGGAGAAAATCGCGATGTGCAAAGCTTCGAGCCTTGTAGAGGAACACTTGTGTTCGAGCATCAAGGTTATATGTGAAAAAGGTCCTTCTTGAGACGACAAGTGACAACAGATTGACCATGTGGGCATAAAACAAAGCGGATTTATAAAGCAAATTTAAGGTGTGGTTTTTGCAAGCGTACAAGTTAGTTGTAATATTTGTAGTTCCTATGGAACACAAAGTATTTCAAGGGTCGAACCCAAAGGATTGCTAAGTGGGTAAATGTGTTTATCAAGTTAATTACAAGTTAAGCAATTACTAATCTAACCAAGTCATAAATTATTAGTACAAGTCCAAATAAAATTGTTTATAAACTAAAATTAAACTATTGATTAAACTAACTAAGCTAAACTTTCTTCCTAATGTTTTAGAAAATGTAAATGATTAAACGATGGTCGATTGATTAGTTGAGTGATATTTAAACTAAAGAACCTATATTGATTATATTGGTTGCCACTTTTAGTTAAGAATCTCCTCTTGGTCTCATCCTAGACTAAAAGATACCACCTAAGGTTACTTCTCGGTCTCACTACTCAGCACAATCATATTGAATTATCTAAGGATAAACTCTCCTCTCAGTCTCGTTTATCTAGGTTTTCCACTAGAGGTGTCAATTCTAACATATTAGGCATTTTGATATAATAGAACAATCAATCTGTAACACCCCTAACCCGTATTCACCTTTAGAATAGGGTTACGAGGTATTACCGATCAATACACATCATTTAACATACAATACTTATACATTTACGCATTCATACTCAAATACCATTCAACACAATCATATTGTACCATCTAAGAGCCTATGAGGCCTTACACATGCTTTAAAAGTGGTTCAGGACTAAACCGATAACATACAAAATTTTTGGAAAACTTAGAAATTTTTCATTCATTCAGGGGTCACACGTCCGTGTGAACAGGCCGTGTACCTCACACGGCTTTAGACACGCCCGTGTGGAAACAGGGCATACATACTGACTTGGGTCACACAACTGACGGCATGCCCTTGTGTCTAGCCCGTGTACCCTTCGAAGTGGCCACACACGCCCATGTGCTAGGCCGTGTACTAGGCCGTGCCAAACCTGTAGGGTATACTGACTTATGCAACACGGCCAAGTCACACGCCCGTGTGCTGGGCCGTGTGCCATTTAGGGAGGTATACTGACTTATGCCACAGATCGGTCACACACCGTTGTGCCATATTCGAATGGCCATAAAATCTTCAAACATTTTATGATCATCTTTGAATTATAACTAAGCACATAATAATCTCAGAGAAAAATTCACACAACCAAATAGGCAATACTTATACATATATATATTACCTATAAATGACCAATTCTATATAACCACATTTAACTCCTAAACATGATATGCATACATCTTATATCAAGAATTAAAACAAACCATTATATCAAACATATAAACCATACTTAACCAAAAGTAATGACTTTATTCGCAAGGCCATATATATATTTACAAATCCAACATCATTCATTACTTATCAAAATAAAGCCTATACATGCCTTTGATTCAAAATGTATACAAAACATATATATACCAAAGAGAGTGATAGTGTGGTCAACTTTCTTGATGATCCCCTGAGCCTATAGTTGAATCAACGATCTATAAAACAGAAATACAAACACATACAGAGTAAGCTCACTAGCTTAGTAAGTCTTAAGCAACTTTAATATAACATTTGAACACTTAAACATTTTATTTCTTTAAACTTATAACATTGAATATAAATATTTCCGTTAATATATTTATGCAGGGCCGAATGTTAACAGTTTATTAACCATAGCATTTACACTATATTTCCATAATCCTATAATTCATCGAACCATAGTATAAACATATTTTTCATGAATCACATGCTCCTTGTCACATAGGTGCAACATTCATATAAACTATATTATCATATTCAAAGTCTTTTCACTATTAGCATTTCTACTAATAACCGAACATCCCAAAAATAGCACGTTTAAGCTCAGATTCTATCTTATACCATTCATACATATCGATCAATAAGCTCAATCATACATAACACCATTCTTAATATGATATTTCAACTCAAGTAACATTAATCACAACTTACCTTACTTCTGATGAATTCAATGAGATTTAAGCTTACCTGAGTTTTTAACTCAACAGTTCACTATATTACACTCGAACAATTTATGGTTTCTTCGTTTTAAAGTATCACCAGGCATTAAGCTCGCTAGGCACGAAGCCGAATCAAATCACCGACACTAAGCACGCTAGGCACGAAGTCCGAATATGTCACCAAGCACTAAGCTTTGCTGAGCACGAAGTCTTCGAATATGTCACCTAAGACTAAGCTCGCTAGGCACTAAGCCCGAATATGTCAATAAGCACTAAGTTCTGCTAGGCACGAAGCCCGAATCAAATCATCAAGCACAAGGCACGCTAGGCAATAAGCGGAAATATTCATAAACCAATCACATACTTCACATTTTCCCAAATAATATATCAAAGATACACATTCGTATCATATTGTCAATTATGCATTCAAGCCAATTTAACCCATATACATTGGCTATTACAATAATATACCTTCAAATTTATCGAACATTAACATTTAATGATTCAGTAAATAATTCTTTGACATATTTCAACTTAAGAACTTACCTCGACTATCGACGGACAACGTTAACCAGCTAGTCGGCGACTTTCGCCTTGTGTGAGACCATGTGGAACATCTTGACTTCATTTTAATTCAACACCAAGGGACACAATGCCATGTAGTATGACCATGTGTCGCACATGGCTGAGACACACACATGTGTGACACCTGCCGTGTGGACAAAAATAGGCCATTTGCAAGGTTAATTTGCCACCCTTACTCATGCTCACCTAAACAACCAAAATGGTACCATTTCATCACACAACTAAGCAGCCAAAATCATCATTCAAATGCACAAATGATACCATATCCATTTCAACCAAATTCAATACTCAATTCAATACCAAATACCTATTCAAATACTTATAAACTCAACTTCTAAAATCATACTTCACCAAAGCATTTCTCAAGCATTAAACTCCATAAATCAATTTAACCATTTGCAACTATAAAACCATAACCATTTTCATACTCAACATACTAACATAAGCCATCACTCAAGGCTATATATACAACCAAAACATATGCATTTACAAGCCATTTCTAATAGCTAAACACACAACCATATTAACATTATTTACAAGCCAAACTCTCATGGCTATATTCACAACCAAAATACCTCAAGTAGCCTATACACGCCATATATAATATATACATAACTCAAAAGTATCAAATAGATGTCCGATAGTACGATGATGTTCCCAACGACTCCCGGATCCGAACTAGCCTTGATTCACTATAAAACATAGAAAAATAACACAAAGTAAGCTTCATAACTTAGTAAGCTCGTATGTGAATAACTGAATTCATCAAATAAATGCAAATCAACCAAATTTACATAACACCACCATATACACATTAACTACAAACCTTTCTCATTTCTCAAAACATGATCAAATACCATTTCATCAACTTTCTCTATTTAATACTCGAATAGGTTCTGTGCGTACCTGTATCGCCTCGTACTAACCTCTTTCTCAACCACATCATTCCTTTACCCCTTAAACCATCGGAATAGAAGTTGGATACTCAAGAATCTCAATCGATAAGTACCTATACCATGGCCCAAAGCCAAATCAAGGTAACTTATCCCGGAGTACCTATACCATGGCCCGTAGCCAAATCAAGGTATCACTCACACTTGTAGTGCCGATATCGTGGGCCGAAGCCAACACATCCGATATGCATGGCCCGAAGCCAAATCGGTATATCATCTTATAACATATCATCAGTATCCAAAATCTATTCCTAAGGTTCAATCGAGACTTTTAACTTAACGATTCCATCTTCGAATATATCCGTAGAATCGTATTTACAATTCATCCATTAATAAAAATATCATAATTTCAGTTTAGGCATTATCAAAGCATTTATCATACATTTATAAAGAAATCGTCATATACGAACTTACCTCGAGTACGAAAACGGCGAAATGAGTCAATTACTCGATAATCTTGCCTTTCCCCCGATCTAATTCTGGATTCCTCTTTTTTTTGATCTAAATATATTAAAAATTAACTTCTTTAATCAACCACTCATTCAAATTAGTCCAAAACATACATTTATGCCCATTTTCACTTTAGCCCCTAAACTTTCACATTTAATCAATTTAGTCCCTCTTTCACAAATACACAAAATTCACATAATTTCTTTAAACCCAAGCTTGGAAGAATTTCATATAAGTCCCTAGCAGCCCAAATCTTTCATTTATTTCATATTTCAACCACTCAATTTGTATATTTCACAATTTAATCCCTTCTTGACATTTTTGTCAAAAATCACTTTACAAAGCTAGTTTAACTATTAACAGATTTTCATAATCTATCACAATTCATCAAATTACTCAAGTATTCAACAATGGAAACTTGTTAAACCTTTAAAAATTTCAAAATCTAAGGTACGAGCTAGCTAGAATACGAAGCAATGATCTCAAAAACATAGAAATTATTAAAAATGGAGCTCAAAACACTTACCAATTAAAGCTCACAAGTGCCAAACCCTAGAAAGCTTCAATGGCTTCTTTTCTTTCTTAATATTCGGCCAAATAGATGAATGAAGAAAGAAATTTGTTTTTTTTTATTAAAAATAACATTAATTACTAATTTACCATTATAACCTTTAAAAAAATTATAAATTACACCAATTGCCATGTTGTCATCATCCACTAACCCATAAATGGTCTATTTACCACATAAGGACATTAAATTTAAGGTTCTATAGCTATTAAATACCTTTAGCTAATAGAACGGCACTTTTGCATTTTACGCGATTTAGTCTTTTTTCTCAAATTGAGCAGTTAAACGATAAAATTAGATCACGAAATTTTCACACATACATGCTATCATGGTGTAAACACCAAAATTAATATTAAAATAATTTTTTGACATCATATTTGTGGTTCTGAAACCACTGTTTTGATTCAGCTAAAATTGAGCTGTTACAACTCTCCCCCATTAGGGATTTTCGTCCCCGCAAATCTTACTAGTGAATAGGTTCGGATATTGCTTTCTCATAGCATCCTCGGGTTCCCATGTAGTTTCTGCAACCCCGTGTCTATACCACAATACCTTCACTAATGCGATTTTCTTATTTCTCAGCTCTTTGATTTCACGAGCTAAAATTCTAATCGACTCTTCAGCATATGACATATCAGACTGAATTTCAATTTCGGTTGGGGAAATGACATGTGAAGGGTCAGATCGATATCATTGAAGCATCGACACATGAAACACATTACGTATCTTTTCCAACTCAGACAGTAAGGACAACCGATATGCCACTGGACCAATTCGCTCAGTAATCTCGTACGGTCCGATGAATCGCGGACTCAATTTCCCTTTTCTGCCGAATCTAAGAATTTTCTTCCATGGTGAGACATTTAAAAATACTTTATCCCTGATCTAAAACTCAATATCTTTCCATTTTAAGTCTGTGTACGATTTCTGTCGATCCGAAGCTGCTTTCAAACTATCACGAATCACTTTCACTTTCTCTTCTATCTCTCTGATCAGATCAACCCCGTGAATCTTGCTTTCGCTAAGCTCAGTCCAGTACAACGGTGTTCGACATTTACGATCGTATAAAGCTTCGTACGGTGCCATCTTTATACTTGATTGAAAGCTATTATTATAAGCAAATTCAATCAATGGTAGATATTTCTTCCAGCTACCTTCAAACTCAAGAATGCAACATCGCAACATATCCTCAAGTATTTGAATAACTCGTTCGGACTGACCATCCATTTGTGGGTGAAACGTAGTGCTAAAATGCAACTTTGTACCTAAAGCTTCTTGCAATTTTTTCTAAAATCGCGAAGTGAATCTCAGATATATATCCGAAACAATAGATAGTGGCACTCCGTGCAATCGAACAATCTCTGAGATATACAACTCAGCTAATTTATCTAGTGAGAAATCTATTCATACTGGAATAAAATAAGCTCATTTCGTCAATCTATCAACAACAACCCAGATGGCATCTTTCTTTTTCGAAGATAAGGGCAATCCCGATACAAAGTCCATTGTTACTCTATCCCATTTCCACTCGGGAATCATAATAGGCTGTAATAAACCTGACGGCACTTGATGTTTAACTTTGACTTGCTGACAAATTAAACATTTTGAAACAAATTCTGAGATATCTCGTTTCATGCTGTGTCACTAATAAAGCTGTTTCAAATCGTTCTACATTTTCGTGCTTCCCGGATGTATTGACAAACAACTATTGAGTGCTTCGTTTAGAATTTTCTGAATAAGCTCGGGATTTCTCGGTACACAAATTCTACCTCGAAACATCAAACATTTATCAGGCCCTATTCGAAACTCTGAATCAGAAGTCGACTCACACTGAGTTCGTTTTGCTTGCAATTTATTGTCAAATTTTTTAGCCTCACAAATTTGTTGTATAAATAGCGGTCTCGCTTTCAACTCGGCTACTATCGAACCGTCGTTAGACAAAGCTAATTGTGTATTCAAAGCACGTAAAGCAAATAAGGACTTTTGGCTCAACGCATTAATAACTACATTCGTTTTCCCCGGATGATAGTCAATCACTAATTCATAGTCTTTTAGCAATTCTAACCATCTCCGTTGTCGCAAATTTAAGTCCTTCTGAGTCATCAGATATTTCAAGCATTGGTGGTCGGTATAAATATGACATTTCTCACCAAACAAGTAATGGCACCAAATTTTCAATGCGAACACTGTAGCAGCTAATTCAAGATCGTGCGTCGGATAATTCTTTTTGTGTGGCTTCAACTGTCTTGAGGCATAAGCTACAACTTTGCCTTCCTGCATCAAAATACAACCCAAGCCATTTAACGATGCATCACTATAAACTAAAGATTCTTTACCCGACTCAGGCTGAACTAACATTGGTGCTTCAGTTAATAATGCTTTCAACTGCTCGAAGCTTTGGTGACACTTTTCTGATCATTCAAATTTAACATATTTTTGAAGCAATCTTATCATCGGAGTCACAATCATCAAGAAACATTTTACAAATCGTCTACAATAGCCACTAGTCCTAGAAAACTACGGACTTCAGATACATTTCTCGGAGGATTCCAATCTATAATCGCAAAAATTTTGCTCGGGTCAACTCGAATACCCTCGGCTGACATTATATGTCCCAGAAAACCAACCTCTCGCAGCCAAAACTCACATTTGCTAAACTTTGCAAACAACTATTTATCTCTCAAAGTTTGTAACACGATTCTCAAATACTCGTCATGCTCAGATTCATCACAGGAGTAAATCAAAATATCATCAATAAACACAACTATGAATCGATCTAAATACATCTGAAAATCCAGTTCATCAAGTCCATAAAAATAGCAGGTGCATTCATTAGTCCAAAAGACATAACAGGAAATTCGTAGTGTCCATACCTTATTCTAAATATAGTTTTTGGCATATCTAAGTCTTTAACTTGCAACTGGTAATAACCCGATCTCAAATCAATTTTCGAAAACACTATTGCCCCTTTTAATTGATCAAACAAATTATCTGTTTGTGGAAAAGGGTACTTGTTCTTGATTATTAATTTGTTAAGCTGCCGATAGTCTATACACATTCTCATCATGCCATCTTTCTTTTTCACAAATAACACCGGTGCACCACATGGAGAGAAACTCGGTCTAGTAAAACCTCTATCTGTCAACTCTTGCAACTGAGCTTTCAATTCTTTTAACTCTTTTGGAGCCATTCTGTATGGTGCTATCGATATCGGCGTTGTTCCCGGTACTAATTCAATACCAAAATCAACCTCTCTGATAGGTGGTAAACTTGGTAACTCTTCAGGAAATACGTCTGGATACTCCTACACACAACTGGTAATGATTCAATCTTTGTTTTGTCACTTTCGTATCAAGTACTTAAGCAAGATAAGCTTCATATCCCTTTCTCACAAATCTCAGAGCTAACATAGATGATATCACAGTTGACAAACTATTCAGATCATCCGATTCAATTCTAATAGTCTCATTATTTTGGCATTTCAGTTCTATTGTCTTTTATCTATAATCCACTATAGCATTATGCATCGTTACCCAAACCATACCCAAAATCACATCAAATTCATCAAATGGCAACAGATTAGTGAAAAATAGAAATCCTGATGCATTAACAGACAATTCTTGCAGACTTTATCAACCAAAACACATTTACCTAAGGGGTTCGATTCTCTAATAAAAAATTTAGTAAACTGTACATGCAAAGTCTTATTAGATACTAAATTCATACATATATAAGAATGAGTTGATCCTGGATCTATCAATGCAATCACATTAGTATCATAGAGAGTGAAAGTACCGGTGATAACATCTAGAGATGACGCTTCTTCACGAGTGCGAATAGTGTAGGCTCTGGCAAGTGCTCTAGCCTCAGATCTCACTGCGGAGTCTTTTGTCGCCCCTCGACTACCATTCACATTTTCAGCATTTCTTTGTGGTCTTCCTCTAGTCGACATGTTACTCGATTTCACATTCTGAGGTCTATCTTTCTCAACCATGTTAGGACAATCTTTAATAAAATGGTCTAGTGAGCCACATTTAAAACAAGCTTTATTACTCTTATTCCAACATTCTCGAAATGTCGTCTCCGAAAATGTTGGCACTCAGGTTTGTTATTTCTAACACTGCCCACACTCAAAACAGAAATAGATTGAGTTTTAGAACTCACATACTGATTTCCACGATCTCTATTCTGATATCCTACTGACGCATTAGATCAGCTATGCGAATCTCAAAATTTCTTTGGTGAAGATTGATACGGCTTACTCATTGATCTTTTTCTCAAGTCTCTAGCTTCAGAATCTGCTTTTCTCTTTTCTTTACTAAGATCTTCGGCTTTACAAGCCCTTTCAACTAAAACAACAAATTCTTTCAACTCTAAAATTCTAACTAGTAGTTTTATATCTTCGTTCAACCCGTCCACAAATCGCTTACACATTATTTCTTCAGTAGACACATAACACATTATTTATTCAGTAGACACATACTCTCGGGCATACTTGCTTAACCGTACGAATTCTCTTTCATACTCAGTGACAGTCATTCGGCCTTGTTTTAATTCGAGAAACTCTTTATGCTTTTGATCAAGGAATCGCTGACTTTTATATTTCTTTCAAAATTCCATCTGAAAGAATTCCCAAGTTACTCGTTCTCTCGGTACTACAGATACCAAGGTATTCCACCATTGATATGCAGTCTCTCAAAAGTGATATTGCACATTTTAAGCATTCAGTCAGTGTGCATTAATGATCATCAAACACTTGAACCGTATTTTCAAGCCAAAACTCGCTCTCTCAGCATCATCATCAACAATAGCTCAAAACTCTTCAGCCTATGTTTACGAATCTTATCTACTGGCGATTATTTAACCATACCGAATCTACAACTTGAGGAACAACAGGGATTTGTTGAGGAATAGGTGGGGGTGAAGGTTGTTGAGCAGCTGGATTCGTTTGAACGAACTCCGTGAACCACTAGTTCATCATATGGAAAAAGGCTTTTTAGCCTCACCTTTGTGACTACTCGACACGGGTCTAGATTCAGTAGGCGCTGTCCCTTGAGCGACAGCGGGCACATTACTCTCTACATCATCAGCTATCGCTAGTTCGGGATCCATTACTATACAAAAATACAGTTTAAGCTGTCAGTAATCATCACACTATCGCAGAGTATATATGGCATATATAGCTAGACTTACACACACACTACGTTAGTCCTAGAATTGACTAAACCGTAGCTCTGATACTAATAAATGTAACACTCCTAACCCGTATTCACCGTCAAAATAGGTTACGAGGTATTACCGATCAATACACATCATTTAATATACAATACTTATACATTTATGCATTTATACTCAAATACCATTCAACACAATCATATTGTCCCTTATAAGGGACTACAAGGCCTTAAACATGCTTTAAAAGTGGTTCGGGACTAAACCGATAATATAAAAATTTTGGAAAACTTAGAAATTTTTCATTCATTCAGGGGTCACACGCCCGTGTGAAGCAGTCGTGTGCCTCACACGGCTTTAGACACGCCTGTGTGGAAACAAGGCATACATACTGACTTGGGTCACACGGACGACCATACGCCCTTGTGTTTAGCCCGTGTACCCTTTGAAGTGACCACACTATGCCAAACCTATAAATTGTGTTATGCAACACGGCCAAGCCACGCTGTATGGTAGGCCGTGTGCCATTTAGGGGGTATACTGACTTGTGCCACACGGCCAATCACACACCCGTGTGTAAGACCGTATTGGAGCATACTGACTTCATTTTAATTCAACACCAGGGGACACATAGCTGTGTAGTATGACCATGTGTCATGCATGGTTGAGACACATGCCTGTGTCTCTGCCCGTGTGGACAAAAATAGGCCATTTGCAAGGCCAATTTGCCACATTTACTCATGCTCACCTAAACAACCAAAATGGTACCATTTCATCACACAACTAAGCAGCCAAAATCATCATTCAAATGCACAAATGATACCATATCCATTTCAACCAAATTCAATACTCAATTCAATACCAAATACTTATTCAAATATATATCAACTCAACTTCTAAAATCATACTTCACCAAAGCATTTCTCAAGCATTAAACTCCATAAATCAATTTAACCATTTACAACTATAAAACCATAACCATTTTCATACTAAACATACCAACATAAGTCATCACCCAAGGCTATATATACAACCAAAACATATACATTTACAAGCCATTACTAATAGCTAAACACACAACCATATTAACATTATTTACAAGCCAACTCTCATGGCTATATTCACAACCAAAATACCACAAGTAGCTTATACATGCCATATATCATATATACACAACTCAAAAGTACCAAATAGATGTTTGATAATACGATGATGTTCCCGACGACTCTCGTATTCGACCTAGCCTTGATTCACTATAAAACATAGAAAAATAACACAAAGTAAGCTTTATAGCTTAGTAAGCTCGTATGTGAATAACTTAATTCATCAAATAAATGCAAATCAACCAAATTTACATGACATCACCATATACACATTAACTACAAACCTTTCTCATATCTCAAAACATGATCAAATACCATTTCATCAACTTTCTTTATTTAATACTCGAATAGGTTCTGTACGTACCTGTATCGCCTCGTACTAACCTCTTTCTCAACCATATCATTCCTTTACCTGTTGAACCATTCGGAATAGAAGCCGGATACTCAAGAATCTCAATCGATAAGTACCTATACCATGGCCCGAACCCAAATCAAGGTAACTTATCCCGAAGTACCTATACCATGGCCCGTAGCCAAATTAATGTAGCTCCTTTTTGAAATACCTATACCATGGCCCGTAGTCAAATCAAGGTATCACTCGCACCCGTAGTGTCGATATCGTGGCCCAAAGCCAACACATCCGATACGCATGGCCCGAAGCCAAATCGGTATATCATCAGTATCCAAAATCTATTCCTAAGGTTCAACTGGGACTTTTAGCTTATCGATTTTATCTTCGAATATATCCGTAGAATTATATTTACAATTCATCCATTAATAAAAATCTCATAATTATAGTTTAGGCATTATCAAAGCATTTATCATACATTTATAAAGAAATCGTCACATACGAACTTACCTCGAGTACGAAAACGGCGAAATGAGTCAATTACTCGATAATCTTATATTTCTCCCGATCTAATTCTGGATTCCTTTTTTCTTGATCTAAATATATTAAAAATTAACTTCTTTAATCAACCAGTCATTCAAATTAGTCCAAAACATACATTTAGGCCTATTTTCACTTTAGCCCCTAAACTTTCACATTTAATCAATTTAGTCCCTCTTTCACAAATACACAAAATTCACATAATTTCTTTAAACCCAAGCTTGGCGAATTTCATATAAGGCCCTATCAGCCCAAAACTTTCATTTATTTCACATTTCAACCACTCAATTTGTATATTTCACAATTTAATCCCTTTTTGACATTTTTGTCAAAAATCACTTTACAAAACTAGTTTAACTATTAACAAACTTTCATAATCTATCATAATTCATCAAATTACTCAAGCATTCAACAATGGAAACTTGTTAAACCTTTAACAATTTCAAAATCTAAGGTACGAGCTAGCTAGAATATGAAGCAACGATCTAAAAAATATAGAAATTATTAAAAACCGAGCTCAAAACACTTACAAATTAATGCTCACAAGTGCCGAACCCTAGAAAGCTTCAATGGCTTCTTTTCTTTCTTAATTTCGGCCAAATAGATGAATGAAGAAAGAAATTTGGTTTTGTTTTATTAATAATAACATTAATTACTAAGTTACCATTATAACCTTTAAAAAATTATAAATTACACGAATTGCCATGCTATCATCATCCACTAACCCATAAATGGTCTATTTTCCACATAAGGACCTTAAATTTAAGGTTCTATAGCTATTAAATACCTTTAGCTTATAGAACGGCATTTTTGCATTTTACTCGATTTAGTCCTTTTTCTAAAATTGAGCAATTAAACGATAAAATTAGATCACAAAATTTTCACACATACATGCTATCATGCTGTAAACACTAAAATTAATATTAAAATAATTTTTTGATATCAATTTGTAGTTTCAAAACACTGTTTCGATTCAACTAAAATCGGGCTGTTACAAAATCAATCAAGAATAGATGTAATAGCCCGATTTTGACCCTAATCAGAACGGTGGTTTTAGAACACGAATCCGAGTTGAAAAAATATTTTAATATTATTTTCTATATTCTTTATGTGTGAATTGGTGTGTGTAAAATTTTCATATTAAAATTTGAGCGTTTTGGTGCTTAATTGTGAAAAGGACTTAATCGCATAAAAAGAAAATTTGGTGGCTGAATGTGTAAGTACTAAATTGAAGGTGGATTCTTAAATTGAGGTATTAATAGTGCAATTTAGCCAAAAATAAAGCTTAGTGCTGGTCATCATTTGCATGTAATTGTGACTTGATTGTTTATATTATTTTATGATAAATGTGGTATTTTAATATATGTTAAAATATGATATTTGGTAAAAAGATGAAGTGTTCATCTTTCTTGTTGTTTTAGACGAACCTTAGCAAAAGAAAAAGAAAGAAAACCTTGCAACAATTGGCCATGAATTGAGCTTAATTTAAGGTGAGTTTTAGCTCGGTTTTTGATAATTTTTACGTTTTTGAGATCGTTGCTTAGAAATGAACAAAACCCATGTTCTAATTTTTTATTGTGATGATGATTTTGTATTTTTACATTGATGATACCTTGTGATTCTTGATGTTTGATGAAGAAATATGAATTATATGTGTTAGATTAACAAGTTTTGTCTTTGAATTTTTGATGAAATTGAGTAAATAGGATTAAATTGCAAAATTAATTTTTGAACGACTAAAGTGCAAAATAAATGAAATGTATGGACTTGTATGAGTTTATGGAACATTCAGCCTAAGCATGACATAGTCAAATTTTGAATATTTTGTGTTTTGTGCAATAGGGACTAAATTGTGAAAATGTGAAATATTAGGGGTAAAAATGTAATTTGCCCAATTATGTGTTTTTGGATTAAATTGTATGAAAATATGATTGAATGAGCTTAATTTGAAAATAAATAGATCAAGAACAAAAAGGATCGAGGATTGGATCGGGGAAAAGCAAAGTTGAGCGAATAGTCGGGAAACGTAGTCCGTCGATATCCGAGTAAGTTTTTAAGCAATTGGGTTGAATTGAATAATTATCTATAATGAAGTACATGAATTAAATAAAGGTATTATGTACAATATGTCAATGCCGAATGTATTATTGGTTGGAAGATGAATTTAGTTGAATGTGAAGTATAAAATATATGCTCATGACATGGCTAAGTGAGACATTGATGTCAAGAAATGAATATAGTTGAAAATGATGAATAATTGTTTATTATTAATATTTAGCCAAATGTGGAAGGATATAGAAAAGAATAAATTATTTTTTTATACATATATATGTAGTAACCCATTTTGCCTGGGCCCATAAAAGCTAACCAAAACAGAAACAAAATATAAAATAAATGTCTAGCTTTATACAGTCCATTTAACAAAATCAAACAAGCCCAAATATTGGCTCGTTACACCAGGCCCAAACCTAAATAGATTAACCCGAACCAAAGACCCATACCCATTTCACCCTTAGCCCAACCTATAGCCAAAACTCGATGGCCCAAAATTTGTTTCAGAAATTGGAAACCCTGAAACCCTAGGTTTCTAGTCGCACCGCAAGGGTCAGAAAGCCAATCGTCACGCTGTGATATCTAGAGCCTAATTGTCGCAGCTGGAGTCTGATCGTCGCACCTTCGCAGCCACCAGAATCCCTTCGATAGCACCGCCATTCTCGCACCTGGTCCTCACCGTGAAATCGTCATCATCAACCTACGAAAAAGGAAACAAGCCGTAGCAAAAAAGGAAAGACCAGATATGGAAAGATATGTTTTCCTTCTTTATTTTGTCTTTTGGGTTAGAAACCCGTTTGAAAAATCTTTAATGGGGGGATATATAGAGAGGCTAGATACTGAAAAACAAAACAAAACACGCATACAGAGAATAAAGGTAAATATACAGTGAGAGCAATACAAAATATACAGGGAAATAGGAACTGAGATATTCACAGAAACAGAAATCAATAAAAGTAGATTTTTTTTATAAGGTGATTCTCCTTTTATTCTGCCGTTTATTTTATTTTATTTTTTCATATATATATATATATATATTTGTACATATAACCACGGTTTTAAAAAGTAAAAAAGGAGCAATTACCTTTTGAAAGCGAGGAAAAGCAAGCGTTTTAGGCTTCCTACCACCGCCATGGAGGCCATGAGGCGCGTGGCCCTAAAATCGATGATCGGAGCTCAGTGGGGAATGAACATTTAGAGAATTTTCATGATTTTTTTACAAGCGGTGTTAAAATGAATTTTGGCAATAAAATGACTTTTATAAGTAAACGAATGGCGTCGTTTTAAGTCTAGCATGATCCGTGCGTTGACCCGGACCCGAACAGGGTCCGCGTGTTTTCGAAAAATGGGAAATTTATCCCTTTAGCCCTCCGCATTTTTCAATTTTATAATTAAATCCATTTATTTACTTTTATTTATAATTTAATCCTTTATATTTATTTCTATTATTATTTGGTCTAGGTTTCTTATTTATGTTTAATTTTTAATTTAGATTATTCTAATATTTTATTTATTATTAATAGCATAAATTTATACATTTTTTACTATCTTTATATTTTATTATTATATATATTATTTTACTTATTTAATAATTTATATTTTTTACATTATATAAAACTTTATTTTCTATGAAATTTATTTTAATTATATTATTTATTATGCATATAATTTTCTGATTAATGTATTACATATAGGCATATATTTTCATTTTATTATTTAATATTATCACATTTTTATATAATTAATTATTATGTTATATTTTTAAAAATTTTATACATTGTTAAATTATTCCTTATTTAATCTTGCATGAAAAGTTCATATTTGTTTAGTATTTTTAATTGTTTTGTATATATTGCTTTATGCATTTTATTTGATTATACAATGCCTTTTTATTTATTTTTATTTTATGATTACCCTAGTGTAGTTATTTTAGTTGTATTCTATATTGTCTATATTAAATGTTAAAGTATTATAATTGCTTTTAATATTTATGTTCTATAAATGCAATATTGTTACATGATTATTTTTTAAAATAAAAAATCAATTTTTGCAAAACTATTATATTTTTAAAAGTTTTTAAAATAAGGCAATGTTTTGGTATTTAGAAATTCAGGAAATAGTGCCTTAACGTACTAGGTTGCGATTTTCCGTTTGGCTAAATAGCTAAATACCCTTTTACAAGTTTTGTAAATCATGAGATAATTTTGATTACGAAGGTTCTTAAATATCGTGGCCTAACGTACTGAATGTGATGTTTATATTCCCTCGGAACAAAGAAATCTCAAGTTTTAACTTAAATTGCTCGAAGTTTTTAAAGAAATCATATTTTTAAAATACTTTTAAATTTCAAACATTTGGACATGATTTTATCGATTTGGTACCAATTTTTGGCCGTTATGAGGGTGCTAACCCTTCCTCATACTAACCAACTCCCGAACTCGTTTTCTTGATTTTCGTGGACCAAAATCAAATGTTTTAAAATAAAACGTTTTACAAGGTGATCCAATCACACCTAAGTAAAAAGGGATTGGTGGCGACTCCCATTTTTGTTTTTAAAAAGTCGACCCCGTTTTTCAAAACTTTAAAAATGGTTTCGACAGCTTGGTGACTCCACTGGGGACCAATAAGAGAGTCAAGCCGTAAAATCGATAATTTCATGTCCTTTTGTTTGAATTTTTAAAATCTATTTTTTTAAATCATGATCTGTTTATTGCATGTGGTTCTATTTTTTATAAAATGTTCTGCATTGCATTGCATGACCATTGTGGTCACACCCTTAAGTGGGAGTGAGAAGCTACTCCTTCGTGAGGTTTTCACCTCCGTGTAGGATAGTGAATCACTTTCAGGACACATCCGTACTTATGTCTTCGTGAGGTTTTCACCTCCGTGTAGCCATATGGAAATGTATTCCCCTGAATCGAACTCGGTCCATATGAGCCTATAATGGGTGAGGATCGAGGAATCTGGTGATTCGGGTACCTCAACTTTAGAGCTAAACCCCATATAGAAAACCTAAGAACTTACCCTAGGTAGGGCTATATCGAATTTCAATAGTTACCCAGATAGGTGTTAATAAATTTTACTTGCTTTGTATCTTATTCTACGATACTAATTTGTTATGTTTACCTTTGTGCATGTCATTTCATATTTTGAGAGGTATCTATTCACGGTCAGTTTCTAAGTTAGAAAGCTGGTTAAGGAGAACAGATTCCTTGATAAAGTGGAGGACAATCCAGCCGTCTGTAAGTGGTCAGAACAAACACAACTAGAGAAAGGGGATAGTGTAGCTGAGGGACATACATCAGAATTATGAGACTACACTCGCATCAGTGTGACGCAGAATGATCTTCAGGAGTTGAGAGAGATATGGGATCAATAGAGCGAAGAGACCAAGCAGTTATTTTACAGCAGCTATGGGGACTTGCCATACTTGTTGGACATTCAGGTAGATGGACATTTATTTCGAGCTATTACTCAATATTGGAATCCAGCGTATAGTTGCTTTACTTTTGGTAGGGTTGATTTGGTGCCTACTATAGAGGAGTATACAGCTCTATTACGATGTTCTAGAATTCAAGTTGATAAAGTTTACTTGAAGGCTGCTAGTGTTCCAACCTTTCTGAGGAAGTTGATGAGTATTACAGGGATGAGCGAGCAGTGGGTCACGGCTAGAAAGGTGAATATAAGTGCATCCCTTGGAAAGCTCTAAAAGACTTGATTTTAGTACATCCTAATATAAAGAAGAAGATAGATGTTTTTGCTTTGAGTATATACGGGTTGGTAATTTTCCCTAGGGCATTAAGATATGTGGATGAAGCTATTTTAGATATTTTTCATCGACTTGATAAACAAGTCACACCTATTCCCGCAATCTTAGCTGAGGCATTCCGATCGTTGAATGCATGTAGGAGAGCTGGCGAAGGTAAATTCATAGGATGTACGCAGCGATTGTTGGCTTGTTCTATAGTCATTTTTGGAAGACAGATAAGGTTTCTTATCGGGTCTTCTTAGAAAATTATTTGCCATTAAGGGAGATAGCAGCTACCCCGAGGAGAAATGATATATCGGAAGAAAATTGGACAGCGCTTCTATGTAATCTTCAAGACGAGAATGTTGAATGGAAAGCCCCTTGGTTGGTTCCTGATGAAGTCCTTTATCGATGTGGAAATCTTGATTGGGTGCCTTTGCCTGGAATCTGGGGAGCTATTGGGTATGCACCACTGCTCGTACTACAGCAATACAAAGCAGGACAGTTTGTACCAATGACGTATGGGTTAGCTCGAAGTGAATTCTCATATAAAGAGGATAATTATAAGAAGAGGATTTGAGAGATCTTTGAGGCTTGGCAGCAGGCTTGTCGTATGAAGATATTGACTCAAGGACCTATGACAACCCCAGAGTATAGTGAATGGTTGAGTAGAAGAGTCAATGACAATCTCCCTATGCCAAGTCTAGAAGATATTCGATCGAGGGAAGAATATTTGCGAGTAGTCCCATCAGAGTTGGAGATGATAAAACAGGATTTCGAAAGGCAGAGTTTAGATCTCGGAAAGATGATAGAAAAGCTTAAAGAAGAGAAGATGTATTTGAAGCTAGATGTGGATGCTCAGAAATCGAAAGCCGAGAAAGTAAGAAAGGAAAAGAAAAAGATTGAGGAAGATTGAGATAGCCTAAAAATTGAATGTAAGAAGATGCGTCTATCGATGAGGAATGCTGGATTGGGAAAAACTTTGGAATAATGGCGACAAGAAGTCCAAGAGGAAAAGGCCAAAGCTGACTATTGGGAGAGAAAGTTTCGAGAGATGCAAGCGCGAAATGAGGCCTTAGAGAAAAACTTGGCAGAAAGTTTAAATGAAAAGAGAGAATTACAAGCTAGAGTGGCTGAACTTGGTCGGTCTCTTCATCACCATCAGAGCCGTAATTCCGTGATTGAGTTAAAGGCAAGCCTGAACAAGATTGAATAAATGAAGGGTAGAATTAAAGAGTTAGAATTAGCACTACACAGTTATGAACTTCGGATTGAGTGTCTTGAAACAATGGAAGGGCATTTGAAGGAAAAGCTCCATCATTCACATAGTCAAGTCAGAAATCGGGACTATCTCATGGGGGAAGCCATAGTTCAGATTCGAGAGGTAGCTGATCACTTACAGACTTTGGCAATGCAGGCCGAAATATTGAGCATGAAGTATGAGCTACAGTCAGATCGTAGTCAAGAGCTAGTTTAGTTATTAGGAAAAATTAAGACTTTAGGACTTAGGGCGAAAGCTTATTTGTAATCCGTTTTATGTAAAAGAATTTGTTTTCTGATAAAGTTTTCTAAAATAAAGTTAAATCAGAATGGATACCTCTTTTGTATTCATGCATTTGCATTACATAACATCATATGCATTCAAATCTTTAGAGAGAGTCTAATTAGTTTAAATTATAGGAGAGAGAGAAAAAGAAAATCTGGAAGCTGAACACCCTTACGGTACACGAGCAAAGTCAAGGAAAATGGACCAAAGAATGGAACAACTCCAGAGAGAAATGCAAGATCAGATGCAAGAGCAAATGACAAAACTCCAGCAAGTGATAAGGGATCAGATGTTGGAGGCACAAAGGAACATGATGGCTCAAATGACCCAGATGATGAGCGGAATGATGGAAAAAGGAAAGAGTCCCATGGCCATTACTGGAGAAGAAAGCGAAGGAAACTCTCCAGGTTTTACCCCAACACATGCGTCAGCATAGCCTGAAGAGTATCCTCAGAGGCCATCTGTTACAATTAGGCCTCAACAAGGACAGGCAGATACTAGACCACTCATGAATTTCCAAGTTGGCTCTGGATCTAATCCAGGAGATAATTCAGCCAATCCTGTTATCCCTGGCCTGGACATTACGGAGAAAGAGAGAATTAGAACTGAATCTTCAAGATAGTTGGAGGATCACTGTAGGTGGTTGGAGGAAAAATTCAAGGCTTTGGAGAATGCTGACCATCATCACGGTATTGACGCCAAGGATTTGAGTCTGGTCCCAGATTTGGTACTTCCTCACAAATATAAGATGCCAAAATTTGAGAAGTACAATAGAACTACTTGCCCTGAAGCTCACGATGTTCTGTAGACATATGACAGGCTATGTGAACAATGATCAACTTCTGATTTATTGTTTCCAGGATAGTTTGACAAGAGCAGCGTCTAGGTGGTACAACCAACTCAGTCAGACTAACATTAGCTCCTAGAGGGACTTGGCCCAAGCCTTTATGAGACAGTACACTAATGTCACAGATATGACGCCTGACCGAATCATGTTGCAAATCATGGAAAAGAAATCAAACGAGAATTTTAGGCAATACGCGCAGAGATGGAGGGAAATAGCTATGCAAGTTCAACCACCTCTCCTGGAGAAGAAAACCACTATCTTTGTTCATCAACAGTCTAAAGGTGCCATTTATCACCCATATGATAGGAAACACCATTAAGAGCTTCGCAGATATAGTTATGGCAGGGGAAATGATCGAGGGGTGGTAAGATTAAAGTAGGAGAAACCACTAGGAGATCTGCTCCTAGAAAAAAAAGATAATGAGGTGAATAATACGAGCACGTATAACAAAGAGAACTCAAAGTTAGTTACTGTTAGTCAGCCTAAAGTCGTTACTACTGGGCAACAGCGGTCTACAAGACAAGAATCAGGCCCTAGGCAAAATACTGAAAAGATTTAATTTACGCCAATCCCGATGACGTATTAGAGGAACGCGTAGTGTCCCCATTCTATCTACAACCATTGTAACCCCCGTATCCTAAATGATATGACTCAAATGCCCAATGTGATTACCATGCAAGAGTAACGGGGCATTCAATAGAAAACTATACTGCCTTTAAAAGGGTAGTTGAGAAGCTTCTTAAGTTGGGAGTTGTCAAGCTAGATGATACACCCAATGCGGAGAACCCACTGCCCAATCATGGAGATAAATGAGTAAACGTTATTGGGGAAAATTTGATAAGAAGGACTAAAGGGGATATCTCGGAAGTGAAAACCCCGTTAAAAATAATTTGGAGAGAAATAGCAAGAAGGGGATTAATAAAATCAAGTCTTGAGGGAAGAAGTGAAGAACTAAGGAACTACTGTGAGTTCCATGAAGCTGAGGGACATGAGATCCAAAAGTGTGCTGAGTTTAGGACATTGGTACAAAACCTTATGGATAATAAAGAGCTAGAGTTTTACGAAGAGGGCTCAGAGGGAGGACACGTACATGCAACAGAAGGAGAGTTGACAAGTCAAAAATTCAATTATCCGAGAGTCATTATCACCCGACCGAGAAGGGCAGAAGTCGAAGCACAAATCGTACCTAAAGTGGTAATTCAAAGACTTGTGTCCTTTCCTTACAAGGATAACAAGATGGTACCATAGAATTACAACTGTAACATAGTAACACCGGGAGTGGAAATCTCATCAAGTGCTTCTAAGGAGGTTTAAAAAGAGGGGTTCTACACATTAAATGGGAGACGTTACGACTTAGTATACATTAGAACAGAACCAGCAAAGTCCAAGGATGTGTCAATCGAATAGGAAGAAGGACTTGAAACCCTTATCAATGTATCTGTGATGGAAGAAGAGACTAAAGAATTTTTAAAATTCTTAAAACATAGTGAATACAGTGTAGTGGAGTAGTTGCACAAACAATCGGCTCGTATTTCAATTCTAGCCTTACTTTTAAGTTCAGAAGTTCATCGTGAGGCTTTGATGAATGTGCTGAATGAGACTTATGTTACTAAAGACATATCAGTCAATAAGCTTGACCGACTAGTTAGTAACATAATTGCTGACAACTTTATTTCCTTCAGTGACGATGAAATTCCACCTGGAGGTAGGGTATCAGCCAAAGCCTTGCACATCATCACTCGTTGCAAGGGATAATATTCTGCCAAGCGTGCTAATTGACAATGGATCAGCTTTAAACATCTTGCCATTGTCGACGCTAAAGAGGTTGCCGCTAGATAGTTCTCACATAAAGACATGCCAGAACATAGTGAGAGCATTTGGCGGTACTGAGAGAAGGGTGATGGGGAGAATTGACATACCATTGCAGTTAATGAGTACATATGAGGTGGATTTTCCGGTGATGGATATAAAACCCTCATATAAGCGCTATTGGGAAGGCCTTGGATTCATTCGGCAGGGTCAGCCTTCATCTCTTCATCAAAAGCTGAAGCTGGTGACAGATGGTCGACTAGTCACTATAAATGCGGAGGAAGACATTATAGCGACTGTTACTAATGATGCACCACATGTAGAGACGAATGAGGAGGCCGTTGAATGTTCTTTTCAATCCTTAGAGTTTGTCAATACAACCTTTATCTCGGAAGGAAGTGAAGTCCTAGTGCCCAGGATATCCAAGACTACAAGGATGGGCTTACCGCTGATGGTGGGAAGAGGAGCCTTACCGGGGAAGGGACTAGGTAGACATCTCTAAGGGGAAGTTAAAGTGCCAATGCTGAAGGAAAATAGAGACCGTTTTGGCTTGGGTTTTAAGCTAGATGTTAAACGAAGAAGGAATGACATAGAGAAGAAGTAGGAGAGAAGAAGGGCCCGGCTGAATAGAGAAAAATCTAGTGAGAACCAATGGCATTCCTCCACATATCCCAGACCTTCGTGTCAGAACGGATAAATCACCCTGAGAGAGGGTTATTGGAAAGTCCCCATATCAATGCCATACATGAGGAAAGAATTGAACAAGGAAACCTGATGGGCAATCGCCATTATGAACTTGGAAGCGTTTTGGACAATTGGACTGCAGAGGAACTTCCTGTAGTTTTTAAAAATTATACAGAGTAATATTCAGAATGCTCTTGTTGTTTTTAGCCTAGGAACAATAAGATTTCTTTTGTGAAATAGGCTCATGTTCAGAAGTTGTTATTTCAATAAAATATATTTTAATAATTAATTTGAGCAAATATTCTTTCATTCTTTTGACTTTTAATTTTATTCCAAATTCTTCATTCATATCACGTGAATAGTTGTCCTCAAATTCATTTTGAACAATGACTTATCTCGGCATAATACGGATAATACGAATTCAGAGGTCCATTTTGAGCAAGAGATGTGTTTAGAGGAATCTCGAGATTTTGAAGATGATTGAGGCTGTGACTTATCTCTAGATTTGTTAAGAATGGTAAAGCAAGAAGAGAAACAGATCTTACCCTATGAAGAGGAAATAGAGAACATAGTCTTGGAAGAAGGAAAGGTTGTGAAAATTGGGACGCGCATAGCCAAGAAGACGAAACAAGATCTTGCTGAGTTATTGCGAGAGTTCAAAGATGTCTTTGCATGGTCATACCAAGATATGCCTGGATTAAGTACTGATGTTGCGGTACATTGCCTTCCCATTAAAGAAGATCGCAAGTCAGTTCAGCAAAAACTACGAAGGATGAGACCTGATGTAGTGTTGAAAATAAAAGAAGAAGTCCAGGAGCAGTTTGATGCTGGTTTTCTACGAGAGGTCAAGTACTCAGAATGGGTTGCCAACATTATTCCTGTCCCTAAGAAAGATAAAAAAGTCCGGATGTGTATAGATTACAGCGATCTAAATCAGGCTAGCCTAAAGGACAATTTCCCTTTACTGCATATCGATACGTTGGTGGATAATACATCAGGATTTTCTTTGTTTTCCTTCATTGATGGCTTTTCAGGATACAATCAGATCAAGATGCACCCTGAGGATATGAAGAAAACTACCTTCATAACACTGTGGGGTACCTTTTGCTATAAAGTAATGCCTTTCGGACTAAAGAATGCGGGGGCAACATATCAAAGGGCCATGGTAACTTTGTTCCACGACATGATGCACAAGGAGATTGAGGTGTATGTTGATGACATGATCACCAAATCTCGAACAGAAAAGGAACACATCGAGGTCTTGAAGAAGTTGTTTCTAAGGTTGAGAAAATTTCAATTAAAGCTCAACCTAGCAAAATGTACTTTTGGAGCTCGGTCAGGAAAGTTACTGGGTTTTGTAGTCAGCGAGAAAGGAATTGAAGTTGACTTGAACAAAGTTAAATCTATACAAGATTTGTCTCCACCGTGCACTCAGAAGGATGTCCGAGGTTTTCTTGAAAGGTTAAATTACATTGCTCGATTTATTTCACAGTTAACTGAGAAATGTGATCTTATATTTTATCTTCTCAAAAAACACAATCAAGGTGTATGAGATGATGAATGCCAAAGAGCTTTTGATAAAGTCAAACAGTATTTGTCAAATGCACCAGAATTTTTTCCACCTAATCCAGATAGACCATTGATACTGTATTTGTTAGTATTCAAAAACTCTATGAGATATGTGCTTGGACAACACGATGAGTCAGGAAGGAAAGAAAGGGCGATATATTATCTCAGTAAAAAGTTCACTGATTGTGAAATGAGATATTCGTCGATTGAGAAATTATGTTGCGCCTTTATTTGGACAACTAGGAGGTTGAGGCAGTACATGCTCTATCATACCACCTGGTTAATTTCCAAACTTAATCCATTAAAGTATATGATAGAGTCCACTACTTTGAATGGAAGAATGGCTAGGTGGCAGATTCTGTTATCTGAATTCGACATAGGCTATGTGAACCAAAAGGCTATAAAAGGGAATGCAGTAGCAGAATTTTTGGCAAGCAGAGTTTTAGAGGATTATGAACCTTTGAACTTTGATTTCCCGAATGAGGAGCTGATGTATGTGGAAAATACTGATGAATATTTATGGAAGTTAAACTTTGATGGAGCATCGAATACTGTAGGAAATGGAATTAGGTCAATTTTAGTATCTCCTAGTGGTGATTATTATCCATTTACATGCAGATTGGATTTTGACTGCACTAATAACATGGCAGAATATGAAGCATGCATTATGAGGCTTCGAGCAGCCTTAGAACACAATATCAGAGTGCTAGAAGTATACGGAGATTCTGCCTTGGTAATTTACCAGCTTAAATGAGAGTGGGAAACAAGAGATCCCAAACTAATTAATTACCAAAAAATAGTTCTGGGATTGATTGAAGAATTTGATGACATTACTTTCAATTACCTTCCATGTGATGAAAATCAGATGGCAGATGCTCTGGAAACCTTGGCTTCTATGATCAGAGTAAACAGACCAGAAGATATGAAGCCTATTCAGATGAGTATCATTGAGGTTCCAGCCCATTGTTATGATATAAAAGAGGAAGAAAGAGATGACCATCCTTGGTATTAGGATGTATTGCGATACGTGAAAAATCGTGAATACTCGGAGAATGCCACTGAGAATGAGAAAAAGACTTTAAGAAGAATGGCCTCTGATTATGTCTTGGATGGAGATATCTTATACAAAAAAGAGGAAAGATCAAGTACTATTGAGATGCATTGATGCTGTTGAAGCTAAGCAAATCCTTGAAGAAGTTCATGAGGGCGTTTGTGGAACACATGCTAATAGATTCACAATGGTCAGGCAGATAATAAGATTTAGATATTATTGGTCTACCATGGAAGGAGATTGTATCAACTATGCTAAGAGATGTCATAAATGTCAGATTTATGGAGACAAAATTCATGTGCCTCCGTCACATTTGCATGTTATGACTTCCCCATGGCCTTTTTCCATGTGGGGAATAGATGTTATTGGGCCAATCTCACCAAAAGCTTCGAATGGGCATCGATTCATCTTTGTGGCAATTGACTACTTCACGAAATGGGTAGAGGCTACATCATATGCTAGTGTCACCGAGTCAGCAGTTAGTCGATTCTTGAAAAAGGAGATTATTTGTCGATATGGAATGCCTGAGAGGATCATATCGGACAATGCGCTAAACTTGAACAACAACTCGATAGCAGAAATTTGTAGCCAATTTGGGATCAAACACCACAATTCGTCTCCATACAGACCAAGAATGAATAGGGTAGTGGAAGCGGCTAACAAAAACATCAAGAAGATAGTGGGGAAGATGACTGAGACTTATAAGGATTGGCATGAGAAACTACCATTTGCACTCTATGCTTATCGGACGTTTGTCAGAACCTCTATTGGGGCAACGCCTTTCTCGTTGGTTTATGGGATGGAGGCTATTCTACCCATTGAAGTGGAAATTCCTTCTCTTTAAGTTTTGTCAAAAATAAAGCTGGATGAAGCTGAATGGATTCAGGCTCGGTATGATCAGTTGAACTTAATTGAAGAAAAGAGGCTAAAGGCTATTCATCAAGGTCAGATGCACCAAAAATGAATGATGCGAGCCTATAATAAGAAAGTTCGCCCAATAGAGTTTTATGAGGGGGACCTTGTATTGAAAAGGATCCTGCCCATACAGAAGGATTTCAGAGGAAAATGGATCTTGAATTGGGAAGGACCATATGTGGTGAAGAAGACTTTCTCTGGAGGAGCACTGATCTTGGATGAAATGGATGGGAAAAGTTTACCCAACCTCAGAACTCGACTCAAGAAAAAGTATTTTTCTTGAAAAGGAGAAAAGCCAAAGTGAAAACCCGAAAAGGGCGCTTTGATTTCTCAAAAAAAAAAAGGAGAGGCCAAAGCGAAAACCCGCAAAGGGCGCCTTGAGACCAAAGGGGTTTGGAGTTGAAAACTCAAAAAAGGCGACTCAAATTCTGAATAGACACGCAGTCATCTCTCTGCACTTAAAACGACAATGAAAGGAAGAATGTCGCATATTGGGGCATCAACAAAATACTTTGGGCCTTCTAAACACATGTTGAACTCAAGGCGATCTCCATAAAGTTTGTATATGAAAGCTCAATCGGCGATATCTAGGGCATCTGATTTTTGGCCTATTCATTTTACTATTTTTGGTTTCTTTTTTCTCTCAAGAATATATTCCATTAATTTTTCTTTGTATTCTTTTTACAAATTTATTCAAATTTTAATCCTTCTTTTGAGATCAATTTATTTGTTACACATTATTCATAAATGTGTTGCATTGAAATAATGATTGACGAACTAATAATTTCAAAAAAAGAAGTTTTATATATTATTTTGGAAATTTCTAGATAAGACAAGGAGCCAAAACAAGACAATTATTTAAAATTTTCATGTGCATAGACATATTTGAGAAAGAAAAGTCTGGATAGAGACTATTTCTCTAAATTCTTTGTCCAATTGATAAGTGGACCTGATGTCATCAGATCATAATACTTAGGGTGGTGCGATGAACTAAGAAACCCTGAATTGTGGTGGAATAGGTTGAATTTGAAATAAACCCTGTACCCTAAAATTTACAGATGAATCAGATTGAAAGAGTTTTGACTCTCAATGTGGTAGGATGGTACAAGCCTTGTGTTCTCAGGATCCAAGCAAAGTTGACTCAAAAATTACATTGGGACAAGCTGGTTAAGCAAAACGTGATTAATGAACAAAAATGAAGAACAAATGAGTGATAACACCTAGAGTAGGAATTATACTCATAACATTTTTGTATCATAGCAAATTTCGTTAGGTGCATTTGATTCATTCCGGTCTTTACATTCTAATCCTAACCATTTTCATGACATGTTACATTCATGTCACTCATAACACATGAAACTGAGCTTACAGGACATGCCCTTCAGTAGATGGTGTAGCGATATCGGTGAAGTTTCAGATCTTATCTTCCTGAAGTTGCAGGAAGCAGATCAAAAGACACTTTCAGTCTTATCTCCCTAAAGTTGTAGCGGAGTGGATTGAAAACAGAAGATCTCATCTTTCTGAAGTTACAGGAAGCAGATCAAAAGTCATTTTTAGTCTTATCTCCTTAAAGTTGTAGCGGAGTAGATTGAAGTCAGAAGATCTCACCTTCTTGAAGTTGCAGGAAGCAAATCAAAAGACATTTTCAATCTTATTTCCCTAAAGTTGTAGCGAAGTAGATTGAAGAAAGAAGATCTTATCTTCTTGATGTTGCAGGAAGTAGATCAGAAGACATTTTTAGTCTTATCTCTCTGAAGTTACAGCGGAGTAGAGTAAAGATAGAAGATTTTATCTCCCTGATGTTGCAGTGGAGCAAATCGAAAATAGAAAATCTCATCTTCCTGAAGTTGTAGGAAGCAGATCAAAAGACATTTTCAATCTTATCTCCTTAAGGTTATAGCGGAGTAGATTGAAGAAAGAAGGTCTTATCTTCCTGAAGTTGCAGGAAGCAGATCAGAAGACATTTTTAGTCTTATCTCTCTGAAGTTGCAGCGGAGTAGACTAAAGATAGAAGATTTTATCTCCTTGATGTTGCAGTGGAACAAATCGAAAATAGAAGATCTCATCTTCCTGAAGTTGCAGGAAGCAGGTCAAAAGACATTTTCAGTCTTATCTCCCTAAAGTTGTAGGGAGAATACTAAAGATAGAAGATCTCATCTTCCTGAAGTTGTTGGAAGCAGATCAAAAGCACTTTCAGCTTTATCTCTGGAGTTGCAGTTGAGTTAGAAGCCATTTGAAGAAGACTAAGAAGCCAAGGCTCCACCAAAGACTGGGCAAAATTGGTCCTTTTATAGTCTTTTCTCTATTCATGTTTCACAATAATGAGCAAAAAGGGGCAACTGTAGTAACCCATTTTGCCCGGGCCCATAAAAGCTAACCAAAACAGAAACAAAATATAAAATAAATGTCTAGCTTTATACAGTCCATTTAACAAAATCAAAGAAGCCCAAATATTGGCCCGTTACACCAGACCCAATCCTAAACAGATTAACCCGAACCTAAGACCCATACCCATTTCACCCTTAGCCCAACCTATAGCCCAAACTCGATGGCCCAAAATTTGTTTCAGAAACTGGAAACCCTGAAACCCTAGGTTTCCAGTCGCACCACAAGGGTCAGAAAGCCAATCGTCACGCCGCAATATCTGGAGCCTAATCGTCTGAAGTTCGATCGTCGCACCTTCGCAGCGACCAGAATCCCCTCGATAGCGCCGCCATTCTTGCACCTGGTTCTCACCGGGAAATCGTCATCATCAACCTGCGAAAAAAGAAACAAGCCGTAGCAAAAAAGAAAAGAACAAATATGGAAAGATATGTTTTCCTTCTTTATTTTGTTTTTTGGGTTACAAAACCCCTTTGAAAAATTTTTAATGGGGGGATATAGAGAGAGGCTAGATACTAAAAAACAAAAACGCATACAGAGAAAAAAGGCAAATATACAGTGAGTGCAATACAAACTATACAGGGAAATAGGAACGGAGATATTCACAGAAACAGAAATCAATAAAAGCATAGTTTTTTTTATAAGGTGATTCTCCTTTTATTCTGCCGTTTATTCTATTTTTATTTTTTTTCATATATATATTTGTACATAAAACCACGGTTTTAAAAAGTAATAAGGGGAGTAGTTACCTTTCGAAAGCGAGGAAAAGCAAACGTTTTAGGCCTCCGGCCACCGGCCATGGAGGCGTGGCCCTAAAATCGACGATCGAAGCTCGGACAGGGGGAATGAACATTTCAGAGAATTTTTCAGATTTTTTTTTTTTACAAACGGTGTTAAAATGAATTTTTGGCAATAAAAATGACTTTTATAGGCGAAACGGAATGGCGTCGTTTTCGTCTAGCATGACCCGCGCGTTGACCTGGACCCAAACAGGGTCCACATGTTTTCAAAAAATGGGAGATTTGTCCCTTTAGCCCCTCCACATTTTTTCATTTTTATAATTAAATCCATTTATTTACTTTTATTTATAATTTGATCCTTTATATTTATTTCTATTGTTATTTGGTCTAGGTTTCTTATTTATTTTAATTTTTTTATTTAGATTATTCTAATATTATATTAAAATATTTTATTTATTATTAATAGCATAAATTTATACATTTTTACTATCTTTATATTTATTTATTATTATATATATTATTTTACTTATTTAATAATTTATATTTTTTACATTCACTACAACAAAATAGCCTACTGGCGACACTTTTTTTGACCTACGACGACGCAAAAAAGGTTGGCATAGGTTTCGCGACGCTTCGTCCGACGCTTCCAAAATGGTCGTCTATAGTATAGTTGGCATATGCATGGCGACGCTTTTGAAAAAGCGTCACCATAAGCCGACCCTTATTGAAGGGTTGTGAAAAGCTTGGTGAATGCCGACCTTTTAAAAAGGTTGGGAAAGACCTAGTCAAGGCCAACCTTTGAAAAAGGTTGTTATAGACATGTTTAAGGCAACTTTAAAAAGGTTGGTATAGTTCTTATCTAGCGCAACTTTTAAAAACAGTTGGGATAGAGCCATCTAAGGCAACCTTAAAAAGGTTGATATAGACCTCGTCTAAGACAACCTACAAAATAAGGTTGAGATAGACATATCTAAGGCAACCTTAAACAGGTTGGGATAGACCATGTCTAAGGCAACCTTTAAAAAAAGTTGGAATAGACCCGTTTAAAGCAACCTTAAAAAAGTTGAAATAGACCATGTGTAAGGCAACCTTTAAAAAAAGTTGGGATAAACCTGTCTAAGCCAACCTTAAAATGGTTGGGATAGACATTGTCTAAGGAAACTTTTAAAAAATGTTGAGATAGACTCGTTTAAAGCAACCTTAAAAGGTTGAAATAAATCTTGTCTAAGACAACTTTTAAAAAAGTTAGGATAGACAAGTATAATGTAATTTTTTCTATTTTTATTATTTCAATATTAATATATTTTTATAAATATTTACGATGAATAATGATAGGAATTTTGCTTTAAATAAAACTAAAAAATATAAAATTAAAATTAAAATAAAGATTGAATATTCACAACAAAAATCGATCCAACAATCAAAATACACTAACATTTAGCTAAAATGTATACCACTAATATTCAACTCAACGTACAAAAGTAAACAAATAAAAAAAATACCTAAGGCGATGGACATTAATATTGATGTTGTACTACAAAAAAGCTAATACAATTTGAAACAACAATTTTAATTCCAAGAAACTCTGTTGATCTCTTATTTCTACAAAGGTAGCCCTAAGTAGTGAAATATATCCAAATCCAAACAATCCATTTTGTTTACTACCTACTTGTCACATATGCAATTTTCTCTCTTTTCACCTTTATTGCTTCTTGACTCTTTGCTATATTTAGCGTTATCCCTCGAGCCCCAACCTTGCTGCAAGCTAATTGCAGACCTCATTCATCTCTCTAGGGATTGTGTAATGACCAATCCTACACAAATCGGATCAAAAACTGTAACAAAATGCTTAGAGTAAGGTAATAATATATCTTTCATTGGGCAAATTTATTACTTACACGTGAAACCAAATAATCGTCACATGTTTATTTCCACAATTAGACATGTAATTTTCTTAAATATTAACCTTCTTTTAGGTTGATTAATATTAATGTAGTTTAATTACTCAGCATACGACCTTTTATATTTTAAAACAAAATAAATTCAATAACAAAGATCACTTTAGCAACTTATTATTTCAATTAAGTTATTTTAAATATATATATATACAAGTATTCAAATTTAAAATTTTCATAATAGTCAAAGGTCGAATCGAATGTCTAATTGTGTCGCGTTTCCCGAAATAACCCAAAGTAAGATTGCTTTTGCTCTAAAACTATATATGTCAAAACTAAACAGAAATAATATAATGAATTAAGGCTAAATAATTAACAAGTACATGTATTCATAATTTTGACATAGACAAAACACCAATGCAATTCACGCATATACGTAAGAATTCGTAAAATTTACCCAATCACCCCATAAAATCTAGAATATAAGTTGAATTTCATTCAATTAAACCTTAACCTCATTGTTCCTAAACAAAGCAATTGGAAACAAATTTATCCTACAATTACCTTTAAACAACCCAATCAAAGAAACACAACAAATTTGTTCAAACAGTTTCAGAGAATAGTGAAGAGACTAGTTTTTTTATTAACAAATAAAAGGAATTAATAATTTAAATATCAAATTTAGGATTTATTGATACTCAAAACATCAAAGAAACAAACGACTTAATCTAAAATTTGAGAACCTCCTTAACGTCTAAATGAAACATCATATTTGTTTCGATGGCGAGAGATAAATCTTTGACTGTCAGATTTCAAAATAATCTTATTTAACTTAACAAATCAACCCATCTTAACAACAATGTAGTGAGTAAGAGTTAAAGGAGGTTTATGTAAACCAGTACAACAAATGCAGAAAATTAGTTTCCATCTTCTTTCTTCAGTTTCCATGAATAAATAAATTCAATCAAAACAATCAAGATAGAACATATCGTACATGTACACATGTTGGGGAAAAAAAAAACAGAGGGCGCATAACATGCATATCAAAATAAACTAACCTCAAAAGGGCACATCAATTTCTGTCCTAGGTTCCAAGCGAGGCTTGTCCTTCGATAGAAGCTTATACATATAGAATGCTACCACCGCACCATCAGATATAAAAAGCAAGTCGTTAGACAACTTGAACTTTTCTTTACCGCCTTCACAAACTAAAGATATACCGCCAATAATGAACATTAACACATGCAAGAAAGCTAATTATGTTCTACAAAACTCAAGGATGGAAACTTATAGTCATCAACATCAAACCCTTAGCCACGATAAGTTTTAAAATATGGAAAGAGTTATATTAACTCGATTACAGCCAGAGAAAGGAGCACGAGTTGATCTCTGCAAAAAAGAATAACAAAGGCAAACACTAATCGTAAATAAGGCATAAAGAAGGTAAACAAAGGTTTTATACACAAAGATAGAAGCCCCACCCAATACACAAACACTGAAAAGTAGAGAATTTGATACTATCTGGCTTTTTAATACTAAAATTAGAGTTATCACCATGATAGACGTGTAATATAGATCACATGAAAGATAAACATTACCTAAGAATAAACCAATATAAAGTAATGAGACCAAAGTACCTTGGAAGATATTTCGAGTGATTTGAGGTAAACTTCATTGGTCGGATCCTACAAATACACATTAACAAATTTTTCTTGTCAAACAAAGAGCATCAAGCAATAACAAACGTGTATAAATAGACACATCCAAACACGTCAGAAATTTTAAATTACCTCATCAACTCGCTTGCAGAAGTATTTAGCGACTTGTTTGAAATAAGGCCTCGCTTCATCCTCCGCTTTAGTCGAAATGCTAAAGAAGTCTAAACATTTCCCAAACACCATAAAGTTTCATGCTTTCTTGGGTTAATAGACAATGCCCGCTCTAACTTCACAATAGCATCTAATTTAAAAATAATAATTAATATATAAAAACCTAAATTCAATTCTCAATAGCAAAAAGTACAGCAATTCAACTGATGCTTCAATTAGATTCGCCTAAAATTATGATTATATATATAAGAACCTTGAATCATTTTCAGAAATCTTGAGGACATTGACACCGAGACAATTCCAAGAAAAATTCGCCCATCCGGTCAAGTTCGCCAACAAAAGGATGAAAGAAAACTAGCCAAAACACATTTTAATTGAAAAATAAATAAAATAGATCCAAGAAAGGAGAAAGCAAAATCGAGTCGTTAGTATCTAAGTGTAATTGGCTTCAGAGATTTTACGAGCTTGCTCAAAAAGAGCGATCTATCAAGTTTGTTGGACACTTCCATCATCGTTTTTTTGAACTTCTTCTTTGTCGGATCAATCTTTTTTCTATATGTATCTCATTACGGAGAAACAAATTTAGGAACAACAAATTGGAATCAGGCATTTCAGGAAAAAAAAAAGAAGAAGAGAGAAAGAGCGACTGCTTTCTATTAGTGACCTCGTTAGCGACCATGAAGTTATGAAAAAAAATAGTAATGTCAAGTAGGAGGAGGAGGAGTTCTTGTTGTTGATGAGGGTAGTTGAGAAGAAGAGGAGCTTAAAGTAGCAAAAGTAGGGGAACGATGATAATGAAGACGGTGGTGGTGAGAGAAACACCTAAAGGGTGTTTTGAGGATACTAATTTTAGGGGAAAATTGGGGTTTCAAGGGCTAAATTTGGTTTTACTTGGGAAATTTTGGTTTCACAAAAATTATTTCTTTTCAAATAAAACGACAACTGCTTTTACTTTGTTAAAAATATTTTATTTTGTCTTTTAAAATTATTAGTTAAGTGATTTTGTAAAATATTTATGATTACTATTTTTATAAATTGGATTTTTATAAAAAATTAAGTACTCATAAAATAAATATTGTATACTTTAATAAGAAGACAAATAATTAAATGGCAAGAATTAATTATTAAGTTAGAATTATCCAATGTAAGCAATCCCTTGTTATAATTAAAGAAAATGTTTACCCTTGTTATAATTAGGATAATAATAAATTTAGTCCTTAATACTTATATTTCTTTTTATTTGTCTCTTATTTATTTTTAGTTAATTTTAATAGTTTTAGAGTGAAATTTAACCATTAATCTTTCAAAAATCTTGATTAAAATGTTAAAATGTTAAAATTTTAAACCAAAGTTGATTGCTCGATTGATAAAATGATTTGATTTTGATATAATCTTTTTATGTGGTTCTAATTTAGTCCTTCAACTAAAATGTTATTTCTATTAGACTCTTCTACTAAGTTAAAATTTAAAATTATTTAATATATAAATTAAAAACGCCTTTTTGGTCTAAGCAATCCTACTCATTTTTAAAATGGAGCCATGTTGATTAAACCGAATAATTTTTACTGCTTTTTACACTAAGCGCCACTACATTCAACACTTCTATTAGTCAATAATTTAATAGTAACCCCACTAGTCGCCAATCCAACCACCAATATTTTCGGTTCAAACATCATTGACCAACATTTAAATAGTAAATTGATTTCTAGAATGGTCTCATTATCCAGCCAAACAATGAATGAGAAACCGAAAAACCTGGTCAAACCGAACTGATTAATTCTAATTAGATTAGTTGATTTCTAACATGAGCACGAACATATAACATTCTAAGAACCCTACAAATAAGGGTGAAAAAGGCTTAATTAAAAATAGCTCAATTCTGATTGACATCGGTTAACTGATTTACAGACCAAACCATTCTTTAGTAGCATTGGTCTCTCTATCACTCACGTCTTCATTTGATCTAACCTAAATCCTAAACCTTATAATTCTAAACCCCAAATTCTAAAACACTCACTCTAAACCATAAACCATGACTCTTAAATATTGGAACCCTAAACTCAAAACCATATCCCATAAACTACAAACACCTAAACCCTTAACTACAAACCTTAAACCCTAAATTAATTAGATAAAATTTAATATTATATATTCTTTCAATATTTTAAGAAATTTAAATAACATTTTCAATTTACTAATTAATTTATTTCTCTAAAGATGCATGGGTTACCATTTTTTAAATTTTAATATATATAAAGTTTATCTATTATTTCCTAAATAATTTAAACTATAATTATAATTTTAATATATTCATATTAATGTTATCCCTAAACCTTAAACCCATAATCACAAAATCCTAAAATCTTAAACCCCAAACCTATAAACACAAAACCCTAAAACATTAAACAATAAACTATAATCTTTAAACCCTAAACCCTAAACTCTAAACACTAAACCGTAAACCCTAAACTAAATTTATTTTTATGCATTTTATTAAAAACCTTATTCACACTCAAAGCTATTAAGTTATTTTAATTTGAATATATATAATTATTCACAAAACTAATCATGATGTAAAATTTTAATAATATTCATATTTTAAATCCAATTTTTTGGTGCTACACATTCAAAAAAAGCCAGAATTAAGGAAATTTGGAACGTTACACCTTTATACAAAGAGTTAGCCAGAGCGTATGTTTACAAGTCTATCCCAACACTTAGGAAAGCGTCGCCCTAAAACTGTCGTCTTAGGACTAGACAAAAGCCAACTCTTAATCAAGCGTTGCCTTATGCATACATATCTCAACCCTTATACAAAGAGTTGGCTAAAGCGTAGTCTATCGCAACACTTAGGAAGGTGTCGCCACAATAGTGTCATCTTAGGACTAGACAAAAGTCAACTCTTATTCAAGCGTTGCCTTAGGCATACATATCCCAACCCTTATACAAAGAGTTGGCTAAAGCGTAGTCTATTGCAACACTTAGGAAAGTGTTGCCCTAAAATTGTCATCTTAGGACTACACAAAAGCCAACTCTTATTCAAGCGTTGCCTTAGGCATACATATCCCAACCTTTATACAAAGAGTTGGCCAAAGCATAGTCTATCGCAACACTTAGGAAAGTGTCGCCACAATAGTGTCATCTTAGGACTAGACAAAAGCCAACTCTTATTCAAGCGTTGCCTTAGGCATACATATCCCAACCCTTATACAAAGAGTTGGCTAAATCATAGTCTATTGCAACACTTAGGAAAGTGTCGCCACAATAGTGTCGTCTTAGGACTACACAAAAGCCAACTCTTACTCGAGCGTCGCCTTAGGCTTACATATTCCAACCCTTATACAAAGAGTTGGCCAAAGTGTAGTCTATCCCAACACTTAGGAAAGTGTTGCCACAAAAGTGTTGTCTTAGGACTACGCAAAAGCCAACTCTTACTCAAGCGTCGCCTTAGGCTTACATATCCCAACCGTTGTACAAAGACTTGCCTAAAGCGTATGTTGGCAAGTCTATCCCAACACTTAGGAAAGTGTCGCCCCAAAAATGTCTCCTTAGGACTAGACAAAGTCAACTCTTATTTAAGCGTTGCCTTAGGCATGCATATCCCAACCCTTATAAAAGAGTTGGCCAAAGCATATGTTGGCCAGTCTATTCCAACACTTAAGAAAGTGTCGCCCCATAAGTGTCGTCGTAGGGCTATTTTGTTGTAGTGATTATATAAAACTTTATTTTCTATGAAATTTATTTTAATTATATTATGTATTATGCATATAGTTTTCGATTAATGTATTACATATAAGCATATATTTTCATTTTATTATTTAATATTATCACATTTTTTATATAATTAATTATTATGTTATATTTTTTAAAATTTTATACATTGTTAAATTATTCCTCATTTAATCTTGCATGAAAAGTTCATATTTGTTTAGTATTTTTAATTGTTTTATATATATTGCTTTATGCATTTATTTGATTATACAATGCCCTTTTATTTATTTATTATTTTATGATTACTCTAGTGTAGTTATTTTAGTTGTATTTTATATTGTCTATATTTAATGTTAAAGTATTATAATTGCTTTTAATATTTATGTTCTATGAATGCAATATTGTTACATGATTATTGTTTAAAATAAAAAAATCATTTTTTTTTGCAAAACTATTATATTTTTAAAAGTTTTTAAAATAAGGCAATGTTTTGGTATTTAGAAATTCAGGAAATAGTGCCCTAACGTACCGGATTGCGATTTTCCGTTTGGCTAAATAGCTAAATACCCTTTTACAAGTTTTGTAAATCATGAGATGATTTTTATTACGAAGGTTCTTAAATATCTTGTCCTAACGTACTGGATGTGATGTTTATATTCTCACGGAACAAAGAAATCTTAAGTTTTAACTTAAATTGCTCGAAGTTTTTAAAGAAATCATATTTTTAAAATACTTTTAAATTTCAAACATTTGGACATGATTTTATCGATTTGGTACCAATTTTTGGGCGTTATGAGGGTGCTAACCCTTCCTCATACGTAACCGACTCCCGAACCCGTTTTCTTGATTTTAGTGGACCAAAATCAAATGTTTTAAAATAAAACGTTTTACAAGGTGATCCAATCACACCTAAGTAAAAAGGGATTGGCGGCGACTCCCATTTTCGTTTTCAAAAAGTCGACCCGCTTTTTAAAACTTTAAAAATGGTTTCGACAATATATATATGTGATTGGGATTCAAATTTTTATATATGTGTGTGTTTAATTAGAGAAGTATCAAGACCAAGAAATGTGCTAAGTGAGTTAATTTGAATACCGAGCACTGTGTGTGCGAAATCGGTCACGTGGCACTAAGTGTGCGAATTTTAACATCCGAGTACTAAGTGTATGAAATCGGATAGTAAGCATTAAATGTGCGAATTTAATTTTTCGAGTACTAAGTGTACGAAATCGGATAATAAGCACTAGGTCTGCGAATCTATTTTCCGAGCACTAAGTGTGCGAAATCGGACAAAGAATTTTAATTGCATGAATTGAACTCTAAAACACGTTTGGTACAAAAGGAATTTCGGTCGATGAGTATGGAAGGTGTCAATGTAAACACCAATGTAATGGTTGAAATCGGTAAGTTTTCGATACTATGAGAGTTTTTTTTTTTTTAATAGTAAGTATAAATCTCATAAGTAGTTTATGAATAAAAACTGACTGTTAAATGTATGTATGTTCGGATTTTGGAAATATGAAAGGTGATAAGTTAATATTCTTTTGTATTCAAGTGATGAATGAATTTAAGACTTATGAGAAGTCTATTTTTTTTAAATGCTTGGGATATTCGGTTTATGAGTTAATAGTGTGTAAATTACTATTACAATATATTTTGGCTTTGTTATGTAATTGCTTATAACTTACTAAGCTATGTTAGCTTACAGTGTGTGTTTATTTGATTATTTTATAGATTTTGAAGTCTAACTACGAGCTCGGGGATCATCGTCGAAGTCTATCACACTATCGACTTATTTTGGTATTTTATAATCTGAATTTTTGAATCTATGAACATATATGGCATGTATAGGCTAGTAATATTATGTTTGGTTTTGAAGTTATATATATTTGTATAAGCCATGCGAAAATGGCTTGTCCATCTTGTTAATTTTGGAATTTATATTTTGGCTTGATGATTATGTTTGGTTGTGGTTTTGGTTGATTTGGTTTTAGTGTATATAAGTTTGGTTAATGTATAGAGTTTAAATGAAATGGAGTAAAGATGTTATAAACGTGTTAATCATATGTTGCAATGAAACAGTTTTTGGTTAGCAGCAGTGATGTGATTTTGAAAAATCACCAAAAATAGGAGAAATGGAATTAGAAAGTGAATAAGATATAGAATTAAATCTTATTGTGTCTATTTTTATATGAAAGAAACAGAGTAGGAAAAGAAATTTTATATTATGAGATATTTAAATTTTAGTGAGACTGGTTCTGAAAGACTTCGTGATCCCCTGTTCTATCTTGGAAAAATTATTAAAAATTGTAAAAAAATAATCATGGATCATAGTTTATATGCTTAGAATCCTTAATTAGTTTATTTTTGATTGGAATAAACGATAACATTAATTGAATTCTGTACAATGAGATAACTGAGATTTTGTAAAGATAGGTCAGAACCATCAAACAGTGAAATAGAGGAAACTTTAATGAATAAACTGAACTAATTGGCCATAAGAAAAATTCTGAAAAAATTATAGTAAGAATATATATGATTCTAGTTTCAAGAAAAATTTACGGATCTAAATTTTGAGTTTTGTAACTCGATTTATAGTTAATTTAGTCAACATGACGCAGATAGACAGTTTCAATTTTTATGCCCCGAATTAATAGTTAAGTTTAGTAATGCCTCGAGCTCAACTCCGCAACAGTCTCGGGTAAGGGGTGTTACAATAGACATCAAATTAAGCTAACAAACAAGCAAACAATCAACCATCCAACAAATTTAGCACATATTCAAACTCAAATCCCAAACAAGAATTTTATTAAACATATTGTAGGCATAAAATAAAAGCAAAGTGTTTAAGAAAATGCTCATTCAATTGATGAAGTTCCATTGGAGCCCAAGACTTTGTTCATCATTGTTTACAAAATCTTTAACAATAAGAAAGTAAGCAATAAAACTAAAATCTAACGTAAAAAGAAAAGAGAAAAAATAAACTAAAAATGAAAAGAAAAAGGAAAAAAGCCCTAACCATAACCTTAACCTAAAACTAAGGAAAATATGATAGAAACAAAAGTGAAATTTAACACTCCTAACTCGTCTCCGTCGCCAAATTAGGGTTAAGGAGTATTACGACACATATCGAAACAATTTACATCATAAAACCATTCATTTGCTATCAAATATTCAAACCCGATCGTATTTCATAGTATATAAACAATTATTGGCCTTATATCGAGCCTACAAAGCTTAAAAATCAATTTGAGAACAATCAGGAACTTAATCAAAGAGGTGATGGGAAATCATATATTAATTGGTGAGTACAAATGGTTAAGTATTGGTGTCCCATGTATTAACAAGCTGCAGCCCCAGATCATATAATATTGTACTTAATTTATTTATTAAATATTATTTTATTTAGAAATATATATTTTTTTGTGATAATTGAATTTTGACTTTGTTCTGTTTAATTATAATGGTAGCGGAAGACATGCAATGATTGGTATTGTGGTTAATACAAACCAAAAGACACTAGTACCACTAAAATGTGGACTGAAAATTGGACTAGATGGTGAGTTTTTCTTTTATTTTCTTCTTAAAATTGTTCTTATTTTAATTTTAATTTATAAATTTTATATTACATTATTTTAGGTTTAAGAGTTGGGGTGGTGCAGACTCTCTTAGAATAGCAAAAGATATTACTTACTTTATTGTTCGATTTTTCCAAAAGGGTGGTACACTACAAAATTATTACATGGTCAGTGATTTTTTTTAATTTTTTGAAATTAAGTTCTTAAATTTCATAAATAACAATTTAATTTTATTAATTAACCTGTTTTTTCATTTTTTATAGTATCATGGTGGTACCAATTTTTGGTAAAACTTCCAGTGGTCCATGTATTACCACTACATATGACTATAATGCACATCTGGATGAAAATGGTAATTTCATGCCTTTGAATATATATTTATATTTTTTTATAAATTGTAATTATTCTAATCAATTATTAATTTTCATTAGGAAATTTGAACCAACCAAAATGGGGACATTTGAAGTAGCTTCATGACGTTCTACATTCCATTGAGTATACTCTTATAAATGGGGACGTTAAAAATGAAAAACTCAAGAATCTAGTCATGGTAATAAAATTAATTTTATATATATATATATATATATATTTATTTGAAAAAATTATAAATATTTATCATTTTATTCTAATTGTTGTTCTTGATTATATATATGATTTAGGCTACTGTTTGTCAAACAAATGAGAAATCAAGTTGCTTTTTGAGCAATACAAATGTCAAAATAGATACAAATGTCAAATTAGGAGGCATTAATGCTACGTTTGGTTCGCTGTAATGGAATAGAGCTGTAATTGAATAGAGGTGTAATGGAATAGAGGTGTAATGGAATAGAGCTGTAATAAGTAATTCAACTGTTTGGTTGAATGGAATGGAATAGAGCTGTAATAGAATTCTTGTGTTTGGTTGAATGGAATGATGTTGTAATAGCATAAGGAAAAGAACTAAAATGACCGTAATACCCTTAGCGTAATTTTTGTTAGGTAGATAATTATTGTTATTGTTATTAAATTTTAATAAGGTTATTATTGAAAATAATTTAATAAAATAACAAATAATTTAATGATATCTTAACATAATTATTATTAAATATAATTTAATAAAAATATAATTTAATAACATGCTTAATATAATTATTATTATATGAATTAAAAATCTTAATATATAATACTATAAAAAATATAATTTATTTTATTATTTTTAAACGCAATACATATATGTGCTAAAATATCATTCTTGAAACAAATAATTTAATTACTCTACAAAAAAAATATAAGTAATTAATTAACTTGAGAATTATATTTCACATCCAAGCATAATATTCATATATTAACAAAAAGTTACATGATTCCATATCCATTTTCTTTTAATCTACAACTAAACTTTCACACTTTATTCAATTTAATCCTTTTCTCCTAATTATCCTTAATATAAGCTAATTCACTTTATTAAACTTTAATTAACGGTCACTTAACTTCAGAATATTTTTAATAGATATTTACATATCCATTTTCAACAACGGAGACCGAAAATACATTTTTTCGATGACCGGAAAATTATAGTCATTACAATTATAACACATGATGAATCAAAGGAAAATAAATTATTATTCAACAAATCTAGTACGATACAAAAAAATAATTCAAACACACCAAAGTTTCATAAACTAGATACATGAAATAACATAAACAACGTAACATTTACTATTTTTACCCTAAGCCTAACTAATTTCTAGATGCTTGCCATTCATTGAACATTCGGTTGGCTAGTTCTATCCTCCAAGTAGCCCATGCATCCGATGGATGAATATTTGTGATATTCGGTTCATCATCATCTATCACATTACTAGGTAATCTTTCTTCCAACTCCGCTTCAATAGGATCAATACTCATATAGGTTCTAATAAAATTATGGAGCAAACAACATGCAATAATGATTCTATTGTGCACCTCATGAGATAGAATGATGGACTCTAAGTATTCCCCATCTAAGTTTTAATAACCCAAAACATCTTTCAATAACATTACGAGTGAAGCATGTTTCATATTGAAAATTCTTCCGAGTACTTGGTCGGTAACCCCGACGCCACTCATTCAAATGATATCTTTGTCCTCTAAATGGCGCAAGAAATCCTCACAATTTGTGTATCCAAGATCAACTAAATAATAACAACCTATAAAAAACAAACATTTTGTCATGGTTAATTTCCATAAAAGTATGATCTTAAAATTAATTCAAATTCCTATAATTTTGCACTTTACCATGCGAAACTTTTAGTCCATGTCTCCTACTAATAGCATCTCAAGAACTCGTCCATCAACAATGTAACCTTCCCAACCGGAAGAACATAAACAAAATGCATATCGTGTACAAACACCTAACATATTTGTTGCTATGTCACCTTTTCGCTCGATATCTAGATTTATCAACTTTTGGAACCCTAATCTTGATGTGGGTTCCATCTAAAGCACCTAAACAATTCTACATCACATGTATAAAACCTCGAGTTAAGATACTATATTTAAATCTAAAAGGATTATGTACGAGCTATATATAGTATTTAGTCCAATACCTTGAACCATTTCCACCTTGGGTCTCAGAGAATTAGGCATGAATTGGCTCGCCTTTTAAATAACACATCTTGTAAGCGATAATGAGATTTAAAACATTGTGAAATGATCTCGCTAACGGTTTCCCAGCACTATTAAAGTGATGCTTGATAACTCTATTTTTAAGATGATGAGAAATGATATGTAAAAACATTGCTACTTGCTCATCAACAAGCATGTTCCTTGACGACTTCAATCCCCCTAAAGTTTGTAACATCTCACATAGTTTAAAAAAGGCAATTCTATTCATCCTAACTTGTTCAATACAAGTCTCGTCACTAGCATATACAAGTCTTTTCACATAATCTCGTTGTGCATAAAAATCTAAAATATAGGATCTAATCCTTGGTCTATAAGTATGTAGGCTATGGATGGCACCCAATGCAACTAAGAACCAACTCTTAACAAGACACATTTGCAACCATATTGTAACAAAGAAGACCAATTCTTTTACGCCTCTCACTTTGTCCAATCAAAGGCGCATTTGAGCCATAATCGCAATATATTAAAGTGTTACATATCTTCAAATCATAGTAAAAGGGTCACATTTCTTCAATACTAATTTCAATAACAGTAAAAAAAATCAAAGAATTTAATTGCCATATAACTTACAGTGTTTCAGTGAATACAAGAGATATTACGTAATTTTGACAGCTTGGTTGCTCATTCAAGTTAGATAATTCCTTGTCAACTATCAATATAGACAAAGGCTACATGATACTTTTACCAAAATGTTACTCAATGTAGACAAAGTCAAATGAGACCATGGATAGTTTTAACATGGTTTAGGTAACAATTTACATGTACATTTTTTTCTTTACATGCAGGAGTATTTTACTGTGGTGCACTAGGATTAACAGGGCTTTGGATTTTCAATCAGAAAGTTTGGATGCTAAACCTGTGGATTATGCAAGGGCTTTGGATTTTCCATTAGAAAGTTTGGATGCTAAACCTGTGGAGTTTGCGTTTCATAGTTTTCCAAAGAAAAGAAGGTCCAAAAGGAGATGGACATTGAACAAAAGCAAAATGATCATAGAGATCAATGAAACCAAAGCTGCCTTTACTGGGACTTTGTGTTTTCAATCGGAACCTGTGGAGTCTGCTTCTCATAGTGTTACAAACAAGAAAAGAAGGTCCAGAAGGAGAAGGATATTGAGTTTCTGTAGTTTACCTGTTATGTGTGTGACAAAAAGTGTCAAGAACAGCAAGAAGATGCTATTTACTGCTAAATGGTTACCGAGAAGAAAAAGGACACCAAGGAAGAGGCCTAGGAAGGTAAGAATTAGAATTCACTCAAACTCCAGTTTTATTACATAAGTTACCACACTGAAGCTTATAAGTTTCTTTATTCATTGATATATTGTACAGGTAACTGAGGTAGAGGGAAGAAGTAATGCTGCTTTATATATTGATAACCTTGTTGTTGGTAATCTCACTGTCACTGATAAGGATCTCTCAGCAGTGATGGAGATTGAAGTACTGGAAAGTGATACTCAGGTTGCTGGCACTGGTGACCTTTATGTCACTGATAAGATGGATCTGGATCTATCAGAAATAACAGAATATGCATGCTGAATTTTCAGCATTTAGACAACATTTCAACATGAAAATTTATTCCTCTCATACCAGGCTCTGGGTGTCTACTTCAGGTCATACAAGGTTTTCTTAAGCTAATAGACTTTTGATTCATTTCCCTCGACAATGAACCCTGGTGATTGCTCGATATAAATTTATTCCTTCAAGAAACCATTTAAGAACACTGATTCAACATCATGTTAACTAATGTTTCATTCCATTTGAGCTGCCAAAGCTAGTAACAATTTAATGGTGTCTAACCTTACCACTCGTGCAAAGGTTTAAGAATAGTTCACTCTAAACTGTTGATAATATCCTTTTACCACTAGTCTTGCTTTTATTGACAAAATCATCGACATTTAGCTTGGGTCTAAACACCCATTTAACACATAACAATCTTATGCATTGGACCATCAAGTAGCACCCAAAGTCTAATTTTTATGAATCATAGACATTTCATTTTGCATGGCTTCTTTCTAACCTTCAAAGATAGCTCCTCAAAGTTTGCAAGTTCTAAAACCGTTATATTGCATCTTTCATTAACATTTGAAAATGGTGCAAGATCTTTATAGGATGCTCATCATCGATTTTTCATTATTTTCAACTTCAACTTGATCTTGAGGTAAACCAAGTCCAAACCGACTTTCCTTAAAATGCTCAACTTCGGACTTACTCCAATTCCAAGATTCATGCTCACCGGTTAACACCTCTACTTTCAAACACGTTGCTAGTAAAAGGATAAAAAATCCTATAACCCTTCTTCTTTGGTGTCACCAACGAAGGTTCCAAATTGATATTTAGTTTCCATTTTATCTCTTTTGGCTTCGGAATATAAGCATAGCATATGCATCTAAAAACCTTTAAGGGAGACATTGAAGGTGTTTATAGCTCGTGCCTAAAATTTCTTAGGCAAGTTCCTTTTAAACCAAGGCATCATGCCATGTCCATAACAATCTGTTTTTTATTTCTCTTATTGACCCCATTTTGTTGATGAATAAGTAGTTTCCAATTGATGCTCAATACTAGCTACTTCATAAAACTCGCAAACATGTGAGACGTATATCATCCCATTGTCTTATCCAATGATTCTTATCTTGCAATTGGTCTAATTTTTCACAAAAGCCTTGAATTTCGTAAAGCTTCGTAACTTTTGATTTCGCTTCAAGAAATAAACCTAGCAAAATTTGGTCTTGTCATCAACTAACAAGATAAAGTACTAGCTTCCATTAAGTGTTAGTATTTTCATAGCTCCACACACATCACTACGGATGAGATGCAATTTATCTATTGCTTTCCAAGCTTTATTTGCTAGAAATGGAAGCCTTCTATGCTTCCTCAACTGACACACTCCAAGGATTTCACTATGCTCAAGAACTTTTCACGTTTAAAACAAGATCACTTTTGTACAAATGACAAAGTGCTTTTCTAATTCACATGCCTCAACCTTTGTGCCACAAATTTCTTTCCTCAACTTTACCAACATAAGTACTAGAAGGTACTAAATTCCAAATTAAAACAAAACTTCTTTGATTCATGGAAACAAATATAAGTTCACGTACACGACAAAGAAGTTTTAATAAACATCTAATTTTCCTTTGCTTCAATAAACGCCCATTGCCCATTGCTCCAATAATCGATTAGTCTTTTGCCCTTGAGCATACAAAGACATTTATCCGTTATAACTTTATATCTTCGCGATGCGAGGAAGGTATTGAAAAGATGGCTATCACCTGCTTTCATATATGCCGATCATGTTTTCCGATTTCTCGATGGTGGTATGTCAAGATAACAAGAGTTGTTTCGTTAAAAGCGTGTTCAACTAGTGCTCATTGCTAATGGAAATAGTTAGGAAAATACACTTGTCGTTGGGTTGGATAAATTTGAGTGATTACATTTTGGATCATGTTAGTTGATGGGAACTATTCTTGTTTAATTTTTTGTCGGTTTGGTTCGTGGTCATTGGGATTTGAGTTCTAGTTCTTTTCGGTTCAGTCACTTTGAATTTTGATCACTTGAGGTTCAAGTGATTCCGAGTTTGAGTATTATTGAATTGGACCGCTTTGATTTAAAAGTTTGAAATCAACAATTATTCACTACTCCCAGCTACTGGAGATCAAGAACTTATAAAGATACTATCAACAAAGTTTCTTCTTTTGATTTCTTAACCTACAATGTAGGCTCACTTGGACTCGTTTCAAAACCCAATGGCTTGGCCAACTCGATCAACTATTCTGCTCCATTCATCATCCCATTTCATATATATAACAAATAATTATCCATATATATAACAAATAGGTAGCTAAAGAAATTATAAAGAGTCAGAAAGATTAAAGATAAAACATTAAATATAGATGAAACGGATAATTTTCTTTTACAACGACCTCCGCAGCGACTTAATACTAATCATTGAAAATATAAATAGCAGCAGAAATAAGAGAAAGCAGCCAGTGGTGAGAACAGTAAAATAACAAAATTCAAGAAAATAGAAGCCATAGTTATTGCATTAAACGCAATTGTTAATGACCATCTTACCCGAGCCTCGCACTCTCTATCGTGAAGTCCAAGAACCCAATCAAGAGCCTTCTCTTGAATATTGGCAAATATTCTTCACGCCTTCGAAAACAACCACAAAGGAAATCAAAATAAATTAATGCTTACTTGTTCATCCAAAAATATATTACGATAAGCTTTCACCAATAATAGCAACTCACGCCAAATGTAACGCATTTAATAGGCTTCATGAAGAACACATATGAAAACAATCGAGACAATGTTAAATAAATCACGGTAGCCTTGTGCCTATTTAATATCCTATGCAAAGCATATTGAATATATTGGATACACTAATAATGTTTAGTAAAGGCATGATGTATCGTAATTTTAAGCAATAAGAAAAGAAGCAAATTAAGTTTCTATACTTTGACACTTCATATCAAAGCCACCAATGATTTTGTTACCTCAAGGAAGGCGTAATTACGTAATTCAATGACTTGGTAATTCTACAAGTTGGCAAGTGAGATCTTTATATCTGTGTAAATACAAAGTGTAGAATTTACTCGTCAAAATTTAGCAGGACCTTAACAATAAAAACTAAAGAAAATGGTCTAGAAACAGCAGGTCCTGGATGCTCAAAATAGTCTAGAAACTAAAGAAAATGGTCTAGAAACAGCAGGTTGTAGCATTTAAATCTAGGAATTTATATGCTGAATTTTCAGCATTTGGACAACATTAAACACTTCCAATCAAAAATCAAATTTAATAATCCACAACCACACTTTCCTTCATTTACAACATCAGCTCAAAATAAAATAACAGAATATGCATGCTGAATTTTCAGCATTTAGACAACATTTCAACATGAAAATTTTCCATCTTTTCAACCCATATCTGTAGATTGCTAACAAGAAATTACTAAATATAAATTTCTCTTCAATTTAGACAGCAACAAATAGTAACAATACATAGTATTAAAATCAATAAACAGCAACTCAAAGCTTTTTAAACAAGGAAAGTATTTGCCTGAGTAAAATAAGGTGCAAAATGTGTCTGTATATCTACAAAATGAGCTTAAGATATAAAAAGTGATCCACTTTTCTCCACAAAACAGGCAAAATGTTCCTCTTTTTTCTTTTTTCTTTTTTCTCCACAACTTCTAATAAATAAGAACAGAGATGGATACTTTCTTAGCAAATTGTTTTGAATCCTGTTTTGGATGTCATATAATGATCTAGCTAGTCAAAAGATCTAAACGTTCATAAGTCAATAAATATTTAAACATAATTCTTCAAGCAAATATTGAAACATAAAATAAGTGATTTTTTCTATATTATGTCACTACATTTTAAAATTTTTAATCGGATGGGACAAGCAATGTCCATTACCACCCAATCCCACTATCTAAAAGAGCAAGCAAGTTAATGGATGAAGCTTCACCTTATTCCCACACATAAGGGAGGAATCAATAAATTTGCACTTAGACTCAATTCTCAAGCACACAAGAATATCCTCTTTTTTGGATCTAGTAAGGTCATCGTGATTTATAAAAAAAATTGATGTGGGATTCTTTTGAAATACAATTATCTTTTCAACAATTATATCCTTGAGCTTGGCTAGTATTTTTAAGAATCTTTGGGCTATCCTTAGTTGAATTGGATCCATTTGGATTGCATAGACAAAATGCTATGTTCTCAAAGATAAAAGTATATGACAAGTCCCTATCAAAAGCAGTAGAAGTTGGAATTGGAAAAAGCTTTTGCATTTAAGGTGAAAGCTCTACAAGTCACCATGAATATATTAATGGGACACTAGTATGGCCTTTTCACTGGATATAAACATGCTGCGGCAACTATTTGGCAAGAACTAAGACCAAGAGGTGATAAGGTACCTAGGCATAGGAAAGTAACATAGTGGAACTTAAACTCACGTGGATGCATATAAACTGGCCAAACTCCTATAATAAGGGACTATTAGTTGCTCAAAATCAAAACACCATTTTCTAAAGTCCCCAGAAGTGAACTGGATGGGTCAAAGCTCCTGTCAAACGTATATACAAACAACTTATATGCAACATATATACAACTTAATGAAGAACAAGGGACCGACTTTGAGGTGTAGATAGATGGGATTTGGGGTGCTTAAAAACTTTGTTCTAAAACCCAAAACAATTCAACTAACAAATCAAACTCTAGAACCCAGAAAAAAGAACACAAAAATTATGAAGATGAAGAAAACGAGAAGGATCAGAGTGAGACCGAAAAATAACTTTAACTAACAAAATCAGAGAAAAAAAAAGGAACCAAAGGCCATCACATACCTTACGGGAGGAAGATGAAGATGGTGAATGAAGCTTGATTTGTAGTCGATTAAGGTTCCAATTTCTATAGGGTTTACTTTGGGAAGAAATTGTCGTGAAAGTGAAAAGGAGAAGATGAAGATGACAGCAAAAATTTTCGTGAAAGTGAAATGGAGAAGATGAAGATGACAGGAGGATATTTTGGTCCAAAATAGGGTAAAATGTTATTACCTGTTCCTTTGAATAGCTATTCATACCTCAAGCCACCGAATACCCATTACATGCCGCATCGTAATAGAAACTGATTCTATTCAGCACGTAATACCCATTACAGGCAACCAAACATTGGTTTGGTGGTGGGCCCATTGATTAGGGCTGTATTCTATTCCTAATACATCCAACCAAACATAGTGTAAGTATTTTGTTCCAGCATGGTCTATTAGTATCCTTCCAAACTGCAAGGAGGAAGCATACAATACCGTTAAGCTAAATTCTATTTTTGTGTTTCGAGTAATTTTAATTACAATAAATATGATATGATTAGAAATGGTTTTTGTATGTGTTTTATTTTAAATAAACTAGGTTTCTGCTCAAATTTCATTGATGATTAAGAAATTGAACAAAGCTAAAGACGAATTGAGTTCTTTGAAATGGATATGGTGACCCGAATTGGTCGAATCGGCTTCTGTTCAAGGAAGGGAGATGTTTCCGTTTACAAGATTGTTGATAAAAAAGGATCTGGCAAATGGTGCTAATGATTATTTGTGGTATATGACAAGACAAATTATTTAAATCACATTATATTCAATTCATTTAATATAAATTATATATGTTTCAATTAATTAATTAATTAATTAATTTTTGGATAGTATTGATGTTACAAAAGATGATCCCATGTTGAATGGAACAGTGATATTAGTCATTTTCTTCATATTCTTTTCAATGGAGAATATATTGGTAATTATGAAATGTATATATATATATATATTAAATTCAAAACATATTTATTTAAATGTATATATATTTGTTTTCGTAGGTTATAATTGGTCAAAATATGGTAACAACAATGTGATATGTTTTCGAGAGGAACATCAAACTATCCTCTGAGAAAAACTTTATTTAGTGCCACTATTGGATTCAAAGTTTATATATATGCATACAACAAATAAACCCCCTTAGAATTTTAACATAGAATTTGAATCAAAATAATGCAGAACTATGGTCCATTGTTTGATTTAGTTGGAGCTGGAATTACATCACCAATTTAGTTGGTTTTGAATAAAAATGTCGTCAAGGATTTGTCTTCAAATAAATGGACATATAAATTTGGTTTGAATGGGATTTCAAACAAGGTTTTTGACATAGATTGTGCTTCAAAATCATTACCCAAGTGGGTTTCAGACCTTATTCCGATTGATAGGACTTCACTTGGTACAAGGGAATTAAAACCAATACATTTACTTGCATATAAATGTTACATATAATGTTTGATTTTATTAATATTTATGTTTAGTTTTTTCAAAATTGCAGACAACATTCAAAGCTCCATTAGGGAATAAACCAATTGTTGTGGATTTAATAGGTTTAGGAAAGGGCATGGCTTGGGTGAATGGTGATAGCCTTGGAAGATATTGGCCATCTTATATAGTTGATAAGCACCTTTGTAAGACAAGGACTTGTGATTATCGCGGTAGATATAGTGATAATAAATGTGTTTTTGAGTGTGGTGAACTTACCCAAAGATGGTAATACTAATTTTTTTACATATATAAATTTATATTTTAGTATTTTTTTTATTACTATAATTTTGTTGTTTTATAGGTATCATGTTCCTCGATCATTTCTTAAAGACGGTGAGAACACTTTGGTATTGTTTGAGAAATCTGGTGGTAATTCGTTCGCTATACAATTCCAAACATTTGAAACCGGATCGGTTTGCATAAATACTCACGAAATAAAAGAGGTGACATTATCATGTCAGGATTGACCAATTTCAAAGATTAACTTTGCTAGTTTTGGTAGTCCGTAAGGTGTGTGTGGATCATTTGACAAAAGGGAATATGACTTAGAAGTAGATGTTTTATCAATTATTGAAAAGGTAAGTTCTTTTATTTTTTATTTTTTAATATCTTGAAATATTATTTTTCAATGATATATATTTTGAAAATTTTAACAGGAATGTGTGGGTAAGAATCATGCTCCTTCGGCACGTCTCTTGTCCGCCGAAGTGGCACGTTTCTTGTCTAGGGTTTTTTTTTTTTTTGTTCTCTTAATTGTTTTCTGGTGGAAAAGTTGAATCACGGTCAACAGTCCTGCATTTCTATTGTCATATAGTAGTTGTGCGCAAGGATTCATCTGCAAAAGATGGAGAACGGGTTAGCAGGATTATCACTAGGTGAAGAGGAAGATGCAGTTTTACAGATCCAAACAGAACAAGTTGAAGAAAGTAGAGAAGAAACTTTCAGGTTAGTGGGATGTTTTCTGACTGCTAGTGTTATTAATTTTTCTACAATGAAGAATACTATGGCGAATTTGTGGCATCCTATAAGGGGAGTGAATATTAGGGATCTGGGTGAAAAGAGATATTTGTTCCAATTTTATCATAGGATGGATCTGGAGAGAGTGATAAAAGGGTGCCCGTGGACTTTTAATAATCATCTGTTAGTGCTTTATGTGATTTAATAGGGTGAAGATCCTCTTAGAATTCCTTTAATTAAGGGTCCTTTCTGGATTCAAATTCATGACATTCCTGCTGGCTTTTATTCTGAAAATTTGGCGATCCAACTAGGTAACTTCCTAGGGAAATTTATGGAATATGATAGGTCTAGTCTGGGTAAGGAGAATAGGAATTATATGAGGATAAGAGTTAAGATTGATGTTAGACGTCCTTTGAAGAGGAGGAAACAAATCTTATGTTATGGGCGACTCTCATACGTAAAGTTTAGATATGAAAGGCTTTCACTTTTTTGCTTCTTTTGTGGGAGATTGGGACATAACGACTCATTCTGTGATGCAAAGATGATGTTAGGAATGGAAGTGGCAGAAATGGGCTGGAATTTATCATTAAGGGTGCAATCAAGGAGGGCAGTAACAAGAAGTAGTGTGTGGCTGAGGGAGGAAGAAATTGGACAAACGAGAGGCAATACTAAAGATAAGACTATAGTAGAAGTTGACGCTAGAGTTAGGAATAGTCAGATGGCAAAACATGGAGAATTTATTGATCCAGTTTTGGGTTTCAATTTGGAAGGGAGGAAGGCTTGGGAGAAACAGTTAGAGGTTAATCTAAGAATTGACCATTCTATAGTTGATATAGAGTAGGATAAGGAGGATGGGTTTCTGATTGGAGAAGAAGGGAAGAAACGTGCTAGAGGGGAGATGAATAGTCTGATAGGGGAAGGAGGTGAGAAAGCTTCTGCAGGGTGGAGGGGGAGAATGTTGAAAGGTAACCAATTTATATTGGCGGCTGCCAAGAGGCAAACTGATCGGTTGCAATGAAACTCCTAAGCTAGAATGTTCGTGGATTGGGGAGTCCATGGGCAGTTTGAAGACTTTGGTATATTCTAAGGTTACAAAATCCCTAAATGGTCTTCTTTATGGAGACGAAAATTTGTAGAAGTAGAATGGAAAGAATTCGACATCAGTGCGAGTATGTTAATGGAATTGAAGTTGATCCGGAGGGTACTAGAGGAGGGTTGTGCTTGGCATGGAAACAGGGGGTAAATTTTACACTTTGCCAGTTCTCCAAAAGACATATAGATTTGGTGATTGATGATGACGAGGCGAAAGGTAAATAGAGGTTCACTGGTTTTTATGGGCCTCCATATGAGTGATATAGAAATAATTCATGGGAGGAGTTAAGAAGTTTATATACAGGAGAGAGATTTCCTTGGTTCGTCTGTGGGGATTTCAATGAGATTATGTATGGATTTGAAAAAAAAAGGGAGGGGTACCTAGGGATGAAAGAAGAATGGAGGTATTCAGAGAAGTATTAGCTGATTGTGGACTGATGGACATGGGATTTTCTGAAAGACGGTTTACATGGGAGAGGGGAAATTTACCCGAGACTAATATACAAGAAAGGCTTGATAGAGGAGTAGCAAATGAAGATTGGTAGAATATGTTTCCTGACAGATCCATTCAACATTTAACTCACTTTGTTTCTGATCATTGTCCATTCAACATTTAGCTCACTTTGTTTCTGATCATTGTCCCCTTTTAGTGAAAACAAGAAGGGAGGAATGTGGGGCTAAAATGTCATCTTTTAGATTCGAGGCTTGGTGGCTAATGGAGGAAACTTTTGACAGTGAAGTTAGAAATATTTGGGAATCGTCATCTGGTAATTTACTGACAAAATTAGATAAATTGAAGTTTGGTTTACGAAGTTGGGCTAGTAAAATTCAAGGAGATCGGAAGAGAAGAAAGACATTTCTCAACAATAGACTGTCAGAAATTCTAGCAGAAGATAGAGACGAATAGAATATGGCTGAGTTGATTGATACTAAAGTTCACTAAATCTGGAAATTGACAAAGATGAGCCGTATTGGGAGCAAAGAGCGTGAATAAACTGGTTGATATACGGGGATAAAAACACTACTTTTTTCCAAAGTCAAGCATCTTCCCGTAGAAGGAAGAATATGATTCAGAAAATGCAAAGTGACAATGGACAGGTGGTAGAGAACATTCAAGACATAGAGAACATTGCAAGTGCCTATTTTAGAATCTATTCGGAACAGAAGAAAGAGAGTGTTGTAATTATTTACTGTCAAGAATCAAAAGATGCATTACCGAAGAGGACAATCAAATTCTCATGGCCCCTTACACGAAGGAAGAGATAAGGGAGGCAACATTCGGGATGGGACCTACAAAAGCCCCAGTGGAGGATGGATTTTCGGTGATTTTTTATCAACAATGTTGGCATATTGTCAAAGATGAGGTTAACAGTTTCTGTTTACAAGTTCTGAATGAAGGCAGAGATATTAAACAGGTAAATTCCACACATATAGCCCTTATTCCTAAAATTTCGAATCCAACGAATATGAAGCAGTTTAGACCAATTAGTCTATGTAACGTAATTTATAAAATCATGGCAAAAGCCATTACAAATAGACTTAGAGGAGTAATTGAGAAATGTATAGATGCTGCTCAGAGTGCTTTTGTACCAGGAAGGTTGACAACAGACAATATTCTTCTTGCTTATGAAGTTCTTCATACACTTAAACAGAAAAGAATGAGGAGGAAAGGTTTCATGGCTGTCAAACTTGATATGAGCAAAGCTTACGATAGAGTAGAATGGAATTTTGTGAAAGAAATTATGATTCGGATGGGCTTCCCGAATGGGTGGATGAAACAATCGTGGAGTGCATTACATCGGTCTCTTATTCAGTGGTTATTAATGGTTATAAAGGAGAGAATTTTTGGCCATCTAGGGGTTTGTGCCAAGGAGATCCACTTAGTCCATTCTTGTTTCTTATGTGCGGAGAAGGGTTATTGAGCTTAATGCGATTGGCAATGAGTGAAGGTAGTTTGAAAGGGGTAAAGGCTAGCAGAAGTGGACCAAAGATTTCACATTTACTATTTGCAGATGATTGCATTCTTTCAGTGAAGCATCAAGAAGGGGGGCTACTGTTCTAAAGGAAATTCTCAGGAAGTATAGAAGCAGTTCTGGACAATGTGTTAATTTTGATAAGTCAACCATTTTTTCAGTAAAAATACTCTGGAAATAGAAAGAAACTTGGTGATCAACATTTTAGGAGTAAGAAGTTCGAATAATCCTGAGCGATATCTAGGGTTGCCGAATATGGTGGGAAGGAAGAAGAAGAAATCTTTTCAGATATTGAAGGATAAAATGAAACAACGCATTGATCATTAGAGTACGAGACACTGATTGCAAGGGGGGAAGGAAATTTTTATTAAGTCAATCTTGCAAGCTATCCCAACTTATACGATGGCATGTTTCCTTTTACCTAAAACGTTATGTGTTGAGATTGAGACCATCATGGCTAAATTTTGGTGGCAAAAGGGGGTTGGGAGAAAGGGTATTCACTAGTGTGAATGGAGGAAATTATGCGAATTAAAGGAGAATGGTGGTCTTGGATTTCGTAATATGTGTCAGTTTAATACTGCTTTGCTTGCTAAACAAGGGTGGCGATTAATTTTTTATCCGGATTCATTATTAACGAGAGTGCTTAAAGCAAAATACTTCCCAAATTTAGACTTTTTGATTGCGCAATTAGGTAACTTACCTTTCCTTACCTGGAGGAGCATATGGGCCGCCAAGGGGTTACTGCGGAGTGGAATGGGTTGGAGAGTAAGGCGGGGAACTGAAATCTCTGTTTGAGACGATCATTGGATACCAGGCAAGGAGATTAATGGATGGGAGCATCAAATAGAAAATGAAGTGAAATTAGTTGCAGATTTAATTGATGCTGAAAACAGTGAGTGGAAAACAAAGCTAGTAGAACGTACCTTCACAGCAGACATTGCTGAAAAGGTTCTGCAAATTCCTTTGGCAAAGAATTCGGGAGCAGATATTCAGATATGGAGAGGGGAACTTTCTGGTGATTTCTCAGTCAGAAGCGCTTACAAAATCTTACAGAATACTAGAATGGACCCTAGTGATCTTTTATTACAGACGGATATACAAAAATTTTACAAGAAGCTACGGAATTTAAAGCTACCATCTAAGCTTTTGATTACAGTATGGAGAGCTTCGTGGAACCATCTTCCTACACTTGTTAATCTCAGATCAAAGAGGATTGCTACTAGTTCGGTTTGTCCTAGATGCGGATCTGGGGAAGAGGACATTGGACACGTTTTCAGATTTTGCCTTACAACAAAGGAGATATGGCAACTGTTAGAACTGAGATGGATTAATAATCCCAATATTCAGATTTTTTGGGACTGGATTACCTAGGTGGTTGGCAGAAGCAGTCACAAGCAAAGTCGTCTTTTTTGTAGTACCATCTGGCTATTGTGGGGGGCAAAGAATAGACTCGTTCATGAAAAGAAAATAGAATTAGCAGAGGAACTCTCAGCGGGTGTAAAGCGATATATGGCAGAGATTGATGGCATACAGGCAGATAAACTTTCCTTAAACAGAATCGAAAAACAAAAATCAGGAAGAGTTACCTTCAGAGGCTACAATATTCTTTGATGTTGCCTTCAACGCAAGAAGCAACAAGTCGATGGCGGGTTTGGTGGTACCGACCGAACAGGAGGTATCGTCAAAACAATGAACATATCAAACTCAAATGTTCCAACTCCTTTCACAGCAGAAGCATACGCAGGGTACCATGCAGTTAAACTCGGAAGATTGATGGGTTTTCAAACAATCAGAATAAAGGGGGATTCGTGAACAGTCATCAAAAATGCCAAACGAACAAGACCGACAAGTCAGTAATCAGCGCAATAATCAGGGACATTCAAGAGTTATCAAAACACTTTCTAAAAATCGAGTTTCAGTTCATCGATAGAAATGAAAACAGATGGCGCACAGAATTGCAGAGGAAGCGTTATGAAAATGAGAAACAGCGTACCTGGGAAGAGAGATTTCGCACAATCCTCAAGATGCTCCAGAAGGCCGATGGGGGAGATCTTCAGACTGGTAGCGAAATGGAAGATTTGAATCTACTACTGATTGTTGAAGGATGGGACTGGACGAAGTTGAAACGACAACATGAAACGGTGCCCAACTTTTGAGAATCGGCTATGTCTTCTTTTAATTTTCTAGGTTTCCTTTTTTCTGCTTTAGTCTTAATTGCTTTACTTTCCCTAGGTATCTGACACATGGTCTTATAGCTTGGTTTTAGTCTCAGCCTAACTAGTGTTCCTAGCAGGCCTTTACTTTCTGGTTACACTAAAAACAAAAGCTCAAATATGTTTTTTCTTTCTTTTTGTTAATAAAAAGATTAACCGATTAATATTCAAAAAAAAAAGAATCGTGCTCCTTCGAAATTACTAAAGATAAATTCGAAAAACTTTCTTGTGAAGTAAAAAAATTATATATGGAAGTCCGTTTGTAAAGATTTTACTTTTTTTTTTTAGATTTGTCAATACTTTTAGGTATTTTTAGTTTTATTTTTTAATTATTTAGATTTCAAAGCATGACAAAAAAACCCTAAGTGTGGAAGTATTGCAGCAGCTTTAGAAACAGTAATGAACAAAGGCATTTATTTGCTTTTAGGTTACAAAAGTTGTCATTAACAGACAGCTAACATGCTATCAAACATTTGAGGTTCAATTCCAATGATTTTTCTTATTACTGATGTGCGCCTGTCGAAAACGAGAGAAACATTTGTCACTCTGTGGAAGACGAGAGAAACATTTGTCAACTGTATACAAAAGCGTTTGACAAATCAAGAAGTGTGATGTCAATCCATCCAAACTTTTGATTTTCTTTAAGTTCACTGAATTAGTTCTCGCTGTTGTTGACCAACGCCAACTTGTTCTGTTAGTTCTTTACATCGTAATTGTTAGTTAACTTGTTGCGTGGGAAATGGGAATGTTTAAGGTTCATTTTCGTAATCATTATTTTCTACACATGCTTTCCATGATTAGTGGTGTTAGTACAAAACTCCGGTGAGGAAAATCTCGAACACACGAACGAAATTGAATAGAAGAAGAAATAGGACAAGGCTCCAAGGCGTGTATCAAATCACTATCTTTAAGGTTATATTTCATGATGACTACAACAACTCATGAAAGTGGAACACTAAGGGAGTTGGCATCTAATTTTTTCAAACTTGATCGGTTTGATGGTGGCAATTTTCGACGATGGCAGAAAAAGATGCACTTATTATTATCAACTTTGAAGATTGCTTATGTTTTGGATACTCCAAGACCTGACGAGACTGAAAATGAATCTGTTACTGCAACTCAAGAAAGACAAAAATGGGACAATGCTGATTACATGTGCATGGGCCACATATTGAATGGTTTATCTGATGGTTCGTTTGACACCTACCAAAAGGAGGTCACCGCTAAAGAATTATGGGACAAATTGGAGACAAGATACATGACAGAAGATGTTACAAGTAAGAAATTTCTTGTCAGTCGTTTCAATAATTATCAAATGATTGATGGTCGTTCTGTTATGGAACAATTTCATGATATTGAAAAGATGCTGAATCAATTCAAACAATATGATATGAAAATGGATGAAATGATTGTTGTATCCTCCATAATAGACAAACTTCCTTCATCTTGGAAAGACTTTAAAAGAAGTCTAAAACATAAGAAAGAGGAATTATCTCTTGAGGCTTTGGAAAATCATCTTCGTATTGAAGAAGAATATCGAAAGCAAGGTCAGAATCTAAATTCTAAAAATGCCAAAGTGCATGTTATGGAGGAAGTACAGACTACTAAACCATTCAAGAGAAAGTTCAAACAGACTGATAGAGCACCTAAGTTTAAAAAGAAACAAAAGGGCTCATCCTATCATTGTGGTAAGCTGGGACATTTCAAGAATGAATGTCGATTTTTAAGAAAAAATCATCTTCTAAAGCTGATAATAACGAAAAGTTCGTTGCAATGATATCTGAAATTAATATGGCACAAGATGATAATACATGGTGGATTGATACCGGAGCAACCAAACACGTGTGCAAAGACAAAAGCATGTTCAAAAAGTTTACACAATGTGAAAATGACAATGTCTTGTACATGGGAAATTCTTCCACCACAGTAATCAAAGGCAAAGGGTCTATTGAACTGCAATTCACTTCTGGAAAGGTTTTAACCTTAAATGATGTATATTATGTACCGAAGTTAGAAAGAATTTAGTGTCTGGAAGTCATTAAATAAGTTTGGTTTCAAACTTGTTTTTGAGGCGAATAAGTTTATTACATCTAAGGAAGAATTTTTGTAGGAAAGGGTATATGTATGAGAGTATGTTCAAACTAAATATTATCAATAAGAATAAAATACTATTTCGCTTATATAGTTGAATATTTTGTTTATGGCATTATAGATTAGGTCATTTGAATTATAGGAAATTAAATGACATGTATAAGTTAGATTTAATTCTGTTTTAAAATAATATTAAAAATGCAATACATGTTTGTTGACTAAAATTACAAGAAACCCTTTCCCTAAGGTTAAAAGAAAAACAAAATTGCTTGATTTGATACATAGTGATTTATGTGACATGCATAATTCTCTTACATTAGGTGGAAAGAAATATTTTGTTACTTTTATTGATGATTGTTCTAGATATTGTTATATATATTTATTGCATTCAAAAGATGAAGCGCTTGATAAATTTAAAGTTTATAAATCTAAAGTTGAACTTCAGTGTGAATCATTTATCAAGTGCTTAAGATCGGATAGAGGTGGAGAATACTATAATCCAAGTTATTTTGAATCCACTGGGATTGTCCATCAAGTTTCAGCCCCTTACACACCACAACAAAATGGTATCACTGAAAGGAAAAATAGAGTATTGACTGAAATGGTAAATTCAATGTTATCATATTCAAGTCTTGGACAAGGTTTTTGGGAGAAGTCGTTCTTCTAAACTTGTCATATATTGAATAGAGTTCCTAATAAGGAAACTAAAATAACCCTTATGAACAATGGAAGAAAAGGAAACCAAACTTTAATTATTTGAAGGTTTGGGGTTGTAGAGCTATTGTCAAAGTTCCAACACCTAAACGTAAAAATTAGGTAAAAGAGGAATTGAATGCATATTTATAGGATATGCACATAATAGCAAGGCATATAGGTTCATGGTAATTGAACCAAATGATTCAATTTCAATTAATCTGTTATTGAATCAAGAGATGCTATTTTGATGAAAATAGATTTAATTCTATATCAAGACAATTACTGACCACAACAATTGATTTATTCTTCAAATGAGAATGAGATTCTATTGGAACAAATTGATAATAATGATGAATCTTATCAAGAATTAAGAAGAATTAAGAGGATTAAAAAGGTCAAAGATTTTGAACCAGATTTCATGATGTTTCTTGTAGAAGGAAAAGGTGAAAGTTTATGCAATAAGATACCTTATTGTTATGATACAGAATCTGATCCTATTACATTTGAAGAGGGAATGAAATCTCAAGACTCTGCTTTCTGGAAAGAAGCAATAAATGATGAGATGGATTCAATAATGGGAAATCAAACTTGGATCTTAGTTGATCTTCCACCGAGTTCCAAACCAATAGGTTGTAAATGGATCTTCAAAAAGAAAATAAAGGTTGATGGAACCATTGATAAGTTTAAAGCAAGGTTGGTAGCCAAAGGTTTTACACAAAAACAATGTATTGATTACTTTGATACCTATGCTCCAGTAGCAAGAATTGCTACAATTAGACTCTTAATATCACTTACCCCTATATATAATTTGGTTGTTCACCAAATGGATGTTAAAACTACATTTTTAAATGGTGAATTGGAAGAGGAAGTGTATATGGAACAACCGGAAGGATTTGTTGTTCCAGGACAAGAGCATAAGGTATGTAAGCTTGTTAAATCTTTATATGGACTTAAACAAGCACCAAAACAATGGCACCAAAAGTTTGAAAATGTTATTTTAGCTAATGGCTACAAAATAAATGAATCCGATAAGTGCATATATAGCAAATTTGAAAATGGAAAAGGTGTCATAATTTGCTTATATGTAAATGACATGCTCATTTTTGGCATGATTTGGAACAAATAGAAAACACAAAGAAATTCTTGTCAAACAACTTTTCTATGAAGGATATGGGTGTAGCAGATGTTATTCTTGGGATTAAAATAACTTGAGATGAAAGCACTATACCTTTATCACAATCACATTACATTGAAAAGGTGCTTAAAAGTTTGATCTTTTCAATCTGTATACCAAAGATCTACACCCATGGATCCTCAAATAAAATTAGTATCTAATGCTGGTAAGAAAATTGATCAATTGAAATATGCAAGTCTAATTGGTGTCTTATGTACATAATGACTTGTACAAGACCGGATATTGCATATCTTTGTTGGGAAATTGAGTAGGTACACAAGTAATCCAAGTGGTTTGCATTGGCAAGCATTGAATAGAGTACTTAGGTACTTAAAGAAAACTATTAACTATGGATTGTGTTATAATGGATATCCTCCAGTTTTAGAAGGGTATTTGGATGCTAGTTGGATTACAAGATTGGAAGATCATGCATCTACTAGTGGATGGATCTTCATTCTTGGTGGAGGAGCCATTTCTTGGGGTTCCAAGAAACAAACATGTATTATTGATTCCACCATGGCAGCAAAATTTATAGCATTAGCCGCTGCATCTAAAAAAGCAGAATGGTTAAGAAATTTGCTTTATGATGTACCTTTATGGCCTAAGCCAATTTCACCTATTTCTATCCATTGTGATAGTGAGGCTACTCTAGCAAAGGCATATAGCCAAGTATATAATGGAAAGTCTAGACACATTGGATTAAGACATAGTTATGTCAGACAATTAATCTCTGACGGAGTGATCACTATTAATTATGTGAGGTCAAGTGAAAATTTGGCAGATCCTTTAACAAAAAGTCTTGCTAGAGATGCAGTAAAAAAGACCTCAACAGGGATGGGGCTCAAGCCCATTAATTAGAGTCATCCATGATAGAAACTCGACTCAACGCTTGGTATAACGTCAATTCTTGAGTTCAATGAGACAAAGTACATCATTAGTATGTGACTGTTAGCACTATAAATAAATCCATCCTAAGATTAAAGTGCTAGGTACCCGTAATGATAAGGGAAAGATGAGTAATGTACTCTTAATGGACCCATAACATAAATATGTTAGAGTGTTATAATTACGGGAACACTTTTGATGGGATCTACCTATGTGAGTGGAAGTGTGGCCGCTTCTAGGAGCTCAAGGGCTTGGCTCGACAAAGACTCATGAAAAGAGGACAGACACATGGCCATAATAGTGTCCCTAGATAATATGCATTGACCGATGTTGAAATCATTGTGTGAGATGTGTTCGGTTAATCAAATGAAATAGTTGGTTCAAAGCTTAGTCTACCATGCAATTTCGATTAACTTTAACATGTTTTCACTAAGTGAAGGTTCAATCGTAAGATACCTTCATTTGTGCAAATTGATTTCAAGAATATCAAAATCTAAAATATTTTGAAAATGGGGAGATTGTTGGAACATTTTCAAATATTTATAGTTTTCAATAACTATAAATGAATGCGTATAATTAATTAAAAGATTATATCTTTTGATATTTGAAAAGAATTATAACTATTTAAATAATATTATTTGAATAGTTATAATTAAATGAATAATAATGTTTTATTTTAAAACATTATTATTTAAAAGGTACCTATTGATTAAAGATGTCTCTATGAAGAGACATGAAAATTCCTATAAGTAGGAATCAGATTTCATTTGGAGACATACCAACAATTCTAATATTCTTTCTTTCTTTCTTCATTTTCTTATATTGTTAGATTGTTCTATAAAGTATTACTGCAAAAATCCTTTATAGAAATTGAGTTTCTTGTCATACTTTACTCAATGTGTAGTGGGCTATTCTAAATGGGTGCAAAAAACATAAATAGCCATTGGCTTCATTGTATCCTTGAGGTTAATTTACTTGGAACTCGTTTGCACACCGAAGATAGGTAGGGGCGAATATAACCTTAAAGATAGTGATTTGATACACGCCTTGGAGCCTTGTCCTATTTCTTTTTCTGTTCGAGTTTCGTTTGTGTGTTCGAGATTTTCCTCACCGGAGTTTTGTACTAACAAGTGGGAGGAATACAGTGCTGCTTTCGATTTAGGTCTGTATGCACTTTGACATTTTACATTTGAACTTCAGGCTAAATAATTATTTCGATTTCCCAAATTCTACAAGTATAAGTCTGAACCATAGGCTAAATCCTTAAATTGTAAGGATTTACAAAAGTTCACGTCATATTTCATTAATCTTACTAATTATTATTTTTGTTATTTCAAATTCTATTGAGGTTCAGATGAATAAATTATTTACCAAAGGTTTATCTAGTGTTCTAGCAAATATCACCATTGATGCATTTTGATGATTGGGAAGAAATAGAGGTACGTTCGTCCCCTCTATATATCACTGATATATATCATGATGGTTATTGTGTATGCCTAGTTTCTCCGATTCGTTTTTTTTTTTTTGCAACAACCATTCCAATTTAGGTTCTCTTCTGATTTGGGTTTCTTTACAATGTTTTGACTCTTTCTATAAATAGATGACACCAGTAGAGTTATTTACACAACTTTTGCGAGATTGTTATTCTGTTGAAAAATAAATAGAATTTATTCTCAACTTATAAATATAATTTTTCAAAATAACAATTTTACTGGTTTCTATTATACAATAGAGAATTTCCGTTTTCACCCCAAAAGAAAAACTTTTTCCAGTTCTGTGTTTTGATTCAATTGGTTTAAGTCCACACTTGAAGCAATTTGTGGTACGAGAATAGCGAAAAATATTGTTTGGTAGAAAGCCAGAAAACATCAAGCATTCGCTTATCCAAAAACACATGTATGAATTCGGTTAAAGTTTATTACTATAAATATTACAAAATGGGTTGATTTTCAAAATTTTAATTTTTTGTTGTGTAAGGAAATCGTTTTTAAACAGGATTTTTTCCAACATGTGTTTCGTTTACAAGTTCCGTAATCAATGAGCATTCACATTTGCACCATGTACTATTTCATTATAGCTAATATTCACATAATTTTTCAATTCAGTCCATATAAGCCACACATACCAATTTCACTAAATTTTATTTATATCTAAACATATAGATGAAATCAAATACAATTCACACGTAATATAAAATAAGATAGTAAGTTTTATATGAATTTACCTATCCAAAATGTGAAAAGAGTAGATATTTAGGAATCCACAATTTTAGTTTTTCCCCGACTAACTCCACTTCGATCAGATTCTTGACCTAAACAATTATTTATATCACAAACCAATACCAAACATTCTTATACTATACTATGATATGCATGATCCTATAGAAATTTACTTTTCAATCTCCCCCAAAATGTTCATTTTATTCAATTTAGTACCTAAACTCCGGATAAGTTTAACTTTTGATTTCTAGCTTCAATTAAAATCGATTTCATATATTCTCATTAAGGACCTTATACTTTCTAGTTCTAACACAATTTCAAGTCAAGTTTTACATTTATTTAATTTGGTCTCTAATATAACAAGGTTAACAATAAGCTAAATTAACTTTACAATCTAGTTCATTTCATAATATAATCTTGAAATCTATCAATTTCAAGTCTAATTCTTCAAGAAATCAACAATGATAACTTTCTAAAACTTTAACAGTTTTACAAATTGGCACATGGGCTAGCTAAATGAAGCTCTCATGACTTCAAATTGATAAAGATCACAAGAAAATGACTTGAACTTGCTTACCAAATAATGGTCGAAAGTTTGTAGATTTTGATTAGATTTTTCCTTCCATGGACGGCAAGAAGAAAATAAATGAGGAAGATGACATTTTTTCCACCAATTTAACATTTTATACTTTAATTAACCTTAATTAATTAACTAAACCTTTAGCTATTTTACATTAATCACCAAGTAACCTTATTAGTGGAAAATAACATCATCATCCATTATCCTATGCTATAAAATAATTTATTTACTATTTTGGATCTTTGGTTAATTGTTATTTGAGTCATCAAGCCTTTTGGCAATTAAAACTCTATAGCGATTGAACTTTTACAATTTAGTCTCTAAGTCTTAATTAACTATTAATACAGGAAAAATTACTAGACCAATCTTTAATATTTTACATGTAAATATTAATATTTAATATTTAGAAACTTGGTTTACGAAAATAGGGTTTCTAAACCGCATTATTTGGTACCACTAAAAATTGAGCCGTTACAGCTACATTCATTGTCTGAGCAACTTCATTTAAACAAAACATATTTTCCAATACATATTCCAAATCGAGTTTATACGAGCTTACAAAAACTCTTTTGTTAACCTGGACTATTGAAGGACAAAATTGCAACACTTTCAAAAGATTTAAGGTTGATGTCGTGACCTCCAAGACATTAAACAAGCTTCACTCATCGATGACCAAATTGCAAAGTTTTCCAAACTATACCGATTGGACGTCGTGACCTTGGGATTGAATGTAGCGACTTCAAACGTTGGCATCATGACATTAAGAGGCGGTGTTGTGACCCTAAAGACAATATACTATGGTTCATCCTATCTTTCATCTAAAGTCCCGACATCAAGGTTTTCAACGTCGTGATGTTGAGGCTGGCGTTGCAACATCCAAGAGATGGTGTTGCAACTTTACCGACAGTCTACTATCAACTCAAATCCTTCTTTAGTTTTACCCTATAAAACACATATGTGCAACCATGTACACTTGTGTCAAACAAACATCAATTTTCCCATTTTACCGATGCATATTATCATATCAAATTATGCCAAATCTTCATTATAGCACTTTTTCATTCATGGAGCACAAAATACAACCACATTCTCAAACTTAGATATTGCAAGTCATATTCCAACATTAATGTGCCTAGGCACCTCATTTAGCAAATTATGACATATAAAGCCTAAGCAAGCTTAAAATATTAAGTTCAAAATGGCATTTAGCATGATAAAACTAAGCATCAATTCAACCATATACCAAGCTCATAAAGCGACACAAACTTAGTTACAAATTACATTTTTGGCACACACATTAAATTGACCATCTACATGACATAGTGATCCTAAATACATGCCACAACATTAAGAACAAAAAATTGAATATATTTATACCGTTTTGTCGATAGTGTGATGTCCGCAAAGATTCGAATTTGAGAGTTCTGCAAGTCGATAATCTACAAGTAGGAGAAGCAACTAAAGTAAGCATACAAATGCTTAGTAGATTCAAATGGAAAATACTATGTTTACAGTGATCATACCTAAGCATCTTAGCTACTATAGTTTTAGCATAAATTTTGGCTAGAACATGAAACTTAATGTAACACCCCTAACCCATATTTGTCGCCAGAACAGGGTTATAAAGTATTACCGAAGTTTACAGATCAACTATAATTAAATTGTATCATTTACTATTCACATTCGAAATCATACATAATCATTCATATTGTCCCTTAAATGGACCCTTGAGGCCCAATTTATGCAATGGAAACAAGTTGGGACCAAATCGAGAACTTAGAGAAAATTTACATAAAATTTTAAAATTTTTCTTAGGTGTAGGGACACACGCCTGGTGTGGCTGTGTCATAGGCTCATACGGCCAAGTGACACACGTGTCCTAGGTAGTGTGGGCATTCGATGTGAGGCACACGGTAGTGTCTCACTCGTGTTCATACCGTGTAACTCTCGACTTGGGTCTCACGACCATCCACACGCCTGCGCGCTAGCCGCATGGACAATTTAATTTTCAAAAATTAGGTGCAAGGGACACATGGCCAAACCACACGCCCGTGCGGATGCCTATGTCTCACACACGGCTGAGACACACGCCCTCGTCTATGACCGTGTGGACTAAAATAGGCTATTTTCAATACCATTTTTCTCACCCATTTTGCCTCCCACCTACAACAACATTTAAGCACATTCACCAACCAATTCAAGACATTTTAATCAAGCTTTATGTCTGACATGTTATCACATTTATTCAAGTATCCATATTACCCTTTTTGATCAATTACTCATTTAAATATGCTTATACCTAATATACCATTCCAAATATACTTATATTAACATAATATAATCTCATGCATATAAACATCAAACACAACATCATTAGCCATTCCAATGGCTAATTACAACCAAAACATTTCATCATTTGGCTTAACATAGCCTATACATGACATTATGCCAAAAGTAGTTTTGCTAATTATACCAAATTGAGTTGAAGGATAGTGTGATGAGGCTCCGACCAATTCCCAACCTTTATGAGCTTTCGAGCACTATTAAACAAAGAAAGGAAAACTGAGTAAGCATTTAATGCTTAGTAAGTTAGTATTACAGGGACTTAACTTACCAAATCATGTTCATTTAAAGTAAGCATACAAATAACATGCATCCAAAGAAAATTTGGCCAATTGCCTAAATACATACGCTCAATCAAGTAAGTTAGTCATGAATTCCAAGTATTTTTTTCATGTAATATGATAAACCATAATATGAACATATTTTAGTCCCGCATTTAGCATACTTTTGGATTATTTATCCCCTTTATTGTGGAATTTGGTGCTCTTAATCATTTGTTTTCATGTTTTATACTTAGGAGAGCACCGGAGGATGAAAAGAACGAGAAACGGGCCGAAAACGGAGAAAATAGGCCAAAGTACGAAACTCACACGGCTTGGCCCCAAGCCACACGGCCGTGCCTCTTTAACAGGTTCGACCACGGCCTGGCTTCGATTTACATGGGAGTGTGCCACGGGCGTGTCCCTGACGTAAACTGTTTGAATTCTATTCGGAATAGGGTACTTAGAGGCAAAAAAAGAAATTACAAAAGCCTATATAAACACCATAGAGGCCAACCTTAAAGGGGGCGTTCAGCTAGGCCAAAGAGCCAAGCTAGAAGGCCCAAATTGTGGGATTCACTCGAAGAAAGCCAGTTGATTCATCTCAAGAAGCCGAAATCATACTCAAGACTGAGGATCTCTCCTTCAATTCTTTCAGGGGGTTTTAGGGTTTTTTTTTATGTTTTGTTTTATATTTTCTTCTGAGATGTATTCTTTTATGATTATGAAATAAACCCCTTAAATACCTAAGGGGGATGAAACCTAAGATGAATCTTGTTATTGTTTTTTGAACTATATGATAAATACTTAATTTGTTCTTAATTATGTGTTCTTCATTTTTGTTTTGATATTTCAGGATATTGATTCAAGCATTTTGCTTTTAGGCAGAAGAGGAATAGGCCCTGTCTAAGAGTAGATCTAGCATAGTTAAGTGGAGTTGATTGCAACCTTAGAGATAGGATAACGAAAATCTGCCGGATTAGGGTCAAACCTAATATGGGAGTCCATAGATCGAGTTAATGCAATTCTAGGGGTTTTAATTAGAATGAGATTTTAATTAATCAACTTAGGGTTAGACGTTAGTAGCCTCGAGAAAGGTATTAATATAAAATAGGAATCCTACGGATCAAGTCAAGTGAATAAATAAATGCAGTTCGAGTTAAATAACAAGTGAAGTCTAAGTGGATTCTTCCTCGGGTATTGCCTCAATCAATTAGTTTTTCCCACAAGTATTTCCCCAATTCATTCTTTTTGTCTCAGCATCTTTAACTTAGTAGTTAGTTAATTTTAGATTAGATAACAATTCCTTTAATTCTTTGGTTAGATAATAAAAAGAAAGTTAGTATTAGTACTTTTGGTTCCTTTGGGTTCGACAATCCGGTCTTGCCATTAAACTATACTACTGTTCAATAGGTGCGCTTACCTCAAGTCATTGTCACAGTTAGTTTTTAGGCTAGATCATTCATATTATAAATTTTTAAGACTCTGACACACGATCATAATAAAGATGAGCTCATCGTATAAACATTTCCATGTATTTTTAGGTAGATAAATTTTTTGATTTATTCAAACCTTATCTTAACTTGTATCGGAACTTTACCCGTTGAACCTTATGAAATATTGATGGATATCGGGTAGTACACATAAAGTGTACAAATCTATACTTTGTCAATTCATATCCAGGAGTGTTCATAAGAACACTTAGACGGGGAACACTCTCTTAAGCCATATAACGAGAAGCTCATGTGAGCCATGTAACGGGAAGCTTATACGGGCTTTATAACAGGAAGCTCATAAGAGTCATAATCAGGAAGCTTATGTGAGCCAATAACGGGTAGCTCTGAAGAGCCATTAATCAAGAAACTCTGGATAGCCATATATCGAGAAGTTCAAGCGAGCCATATCGGGAAGCTCTGGAGAGCCATTAATTAGGAAGCTCATGAAAGAGCCTTTAATCAGGAAGCTCACGAACAGTCATATATCGGGATGCTCATAAAAGTTAAGGTGTTCACAACACATGCAGGATCACAACCTATCAGGATGCTCCAAAGAGCTATAACGGGAAGCTCGCAAGAACCATATACGGGAAGCTCGAGAGGGCTAATAACAGGATGCTCTTTTAAGCTATGGTGTGTCTGCAACATATGCTAGATTACAACCAATCGAGAAACTTGTATCCATCGAATTTCATTGATTCAAATGGAAATTAACATTTTTCAGGCATGTCGGATATAAGTATTGATAATACTCTAGAATGACATATTTTTATGTATTAATTATATTATTATTTTGAGTATGATACTACTAATTTGAGCTATTTATGGTTTTTTATCTTACAGGGACTAAATTGAGGACAAAAGGAAATTTAAGGGCAAAAAGCATAAATTTAAAATAAATTGGGCCAGCATACGAAGTAGGAGAGAAGTGGTGTCGAAAATGTAAAGTGTGGAAGATTTCAGGAGCAAAAATGCAAAAGAAGAAATTTTATAGCACAAAACTCTATTTTAACTTCAATTATATTAGGAAATTATTAAGGATTATTATTTAGATTTAATTTTAGCTTTTATCTTTATTTATCCTTATTTATCTTTAATTATCTTTATTTTTTGTATTTATCTTTTAGAATTCAATTAGGAATAGACTAGGTTTCCTAGTACTATAAATAGGGGATGGAGTGACACAAATTTCACTCATCTTTTTCTGTAAACACTCCCTCTCCCAAGAAAGTTTAGCCTTTTGTTCTTTCCATATTTTTCAATAAAAATCTCATTTCCATTAAATTTATTTCTTTTTCCCTAAAAAGCATGAGCCACTAAATTTATATAGCCAAAGGTTGTCAAAGTTCCCCAAAAAGAGTTCATGAGGCTTAGAATCCTTACTTAGCCTTCTCAACGAGTATTCCTCGTTTCTCCGCATTATGGGGCTGACGCTTCCGTCTGTCCCTTAAAAGGTGATCTTTTCAACATGTGCAAGGAACGACCGCTTTGTATATTTTGGGAAGGTTGCACAGTCGGTTCGTTAGCTTACTGCGTCAGAGGTTGGCGAGCCCAAGAAACAAAATGGCGTGGCATTCGCCATTGAGAAACGATGATCTAGCATAAGATGGTCCCACATAAGGCTAGAGTCAGGTTCTTTTAAAATTGTAAGTCTAAATTCTTGGGCACGATTCTTGGGTACGATTCTGTCCAAGATTTAGAAGAGCAAGCAACTGTGCAAATCCTATCCCTAAGGATTTGACCCTACTTCCCTTATACTATTATTTTTATTATTTTACAGGGATAGGATATTTTTGGTGCTCTCAACTACCGCATCAAATTTTGGCGCCGTTGCCGAGGATTGGTAACATTGTAATCTTGTTTCGTTGTTTCTTATGACTAGATCTGCTCCAGTAATTCTTGCATTTGATTCAGAAATAGAGAAGACTGAGAGCTAATCGCAAGGAGACAACGTTACGGAAAAAGCAGTCAGGAGCAGTTGGGACTCAGAGTAACCCATCACCAGAAATTGAAATCGACGACAAAGTTGAGTCTAGGGTTAACTAAAACCCTACTCAAACACTTGAAAGTGAAAAAGTAGAAGTTGATTCACCAGGAGAAGTGCTTAACTCTAGGGTTAATGAAAACTCGAATATAGCACATCAACCAATGGCTCAAACGATTTGGCAACCGATCAAGCTCCCAGAACAACTACTATTGTGCATTGCGTATCCTACTATGGATACTGATTTTAAACTGAAGTCAGGTTTAATCCAATTACTGCCAACTTTTCGTGGGTTACAAAGCGAAAATCCCCACAAGCATCTAAAAGAGTATCATATGGTTTATTTTTGCATGAAACTTCAGAGGGCAACTGAAGATCAAATCAAATTGCGTGTTTTCCCTTTTTCCCTAGCAGATTCTACTAGGGAATGGTTATTTTATCTTCCCGTTGGATTTATTATAACTTGGATTGATATTTCTCGTTTTTTTCTCAATAGGTTTTTTCTAGCATCATGTACAGTTGAGTTACGGAGAGAGATCGTTGGGATAAGACAAAAATAAGTAGAGTCTCTTTACGACTATTAGGAGCGATTCAAGAAGTTGTGTGCAATTTGCCCACAACATGGTATAATGGAACAATCTCTACTCCAATACTTTTATGAAGGCTTAAAGCCCATAGAGATGAATATGGTAGATGCCGCCAGTGGAGGAGTTTTGGTCAACATGACTCCCCAACAAGCAAGGGACTTGATATCCATGATGGCTACAAATACTCAACAGTTCCGAGCCAATCCTGAGCCCCTTAGAAGGGTTCACCAGCTAAGTAATTCAATCTTAGAAGATAAAGTTGATAGACTTACTAATATTGTGAATTCTCTTTTTACAGAAAAAACAAGATCGGCCCGACCATATGGAATACGTGCTACACCTGGACATACAACGGATGCATGTCCTAGTTTGTATGATGATATCATGGCCTATTTGGATGTTGTGGGAAACTTTCCAAGGCCACCACAAAGGCGATATGACCCCTACACTAATACCTACAACCCAGGATGGAGAGACCATCTCAACTTGAGTTATGGGGATAACCTGCAGTATAACTAGCACGCATGAAAAGAGGACACAGACACATGGCCATAATAGTGTCCTTAGATAATATGCATTGACCGATGTTGAAATCATTGTGTGAGATGTGTTCGGTTAATCAAATGAAATAGTTGGTTCAAAGCTTAGTCTACCATGCAATTTCGATTAACTTTAACATGTTTTCACTAAGTGAAGGTTCAATCGTAAGATACCTTCATTTATGCAAATTGATTTCCAAGAATATCAAAATCTAAAATATTTTAAAAATGAGGGGGAGATTGTTGGAACATTTTCAAATTTTATAGTTTTCCAATAACTATAAATGAATGCGTATAATTAATTAAAAGATTATATCTTTTGATTTTGAAAAAAATTATAACTATTTAAATAATATTATTTGAATAGTTATAATTAAATGAATAATAATGTTTTATTTTAAAAACATTATTATTAGGAAAAATACCTATTGATTAAAGATGTCTCTATGAAGAGACATGAAAATTCCTATAAGTAGGAATCAGATTTCATTTGGAGACATACCAACAATTCTAATATTCTTTCTTTCTTTCTTCATTTTCTTATATTGTTAGATTGTTCTATAAAGTATTACTGCAAAAATCCTTTATAGAAATTGAGTTTCTTGTCATACTTTGCTCAATGTGTAGTGGGCTATTCTCGTCAGTGCAAAACGCAAATAGCCATTGGCTTCATTGTATCCTTGAGGTTAATTTGCTTGGAACTCGTTTGCACAAGAAGATAGGTAGGCGAATATAACCTTAAAGATAGTGATTTGATACGCCTTGGAGCCTTGTCCTATTTCTTTTTACATTGAGTTTCGTTTGTGTGTTCGAGATTTTCCTCACGGAGTTTTGTACTAACAAGTGGGAGGAATACAGTGCTGCTTTCGATTTAGGTCTGTATGCACTTTGACATTTTACATTTGAACTTCAAGCCAAATAATTATTTCGATTTCCCAAATTCTACAAGTATAAGTCTGAACCATAGGCTAAATCCTTAAATTGTAAGGATTTACAAAAGTTCACGTCATATTTCGTTAATCTTACTAATTATTATTTTGTTATTTCAAATTCTATTGAGGTTCGGATGAATAAATTATTTATCAAAGGTTTATCTAGTGTTCTAGCAAATATCACCATTGATGCATTTTGATGATTGGGAAGAAATAGAGGTGCGTTCGTCCCTACGTATATCAACGATATATATCATGATGGTTATTGTGTATGCCTAGTTTCTCCGATTCGTTTTTTTTTTTTTGCAACAACCATTCCAATTTAGGTTCTCTTCTGATTTGGGTTTCTTTACAATATTTTCGACTCTTTCTATAAATAGATGACACCGGTAGAGTTATTTACACAACTTTTGCGAGATTGTTATTCTGTTGAAAAATAAATAGAATTTATTCTCAACTTATAAATATAATTTTTCAAAATAACAATTTTACCGGTTTCTATTATACAATAGAGAATTTCCGTTTTCACCCCAAAAGAAAAACTTTTTCCAGTTCTGCGTTTTGATCCAATTGGTGTAAGTCCACACTTGAAGCAATTTGTGGTACGAGAATAGCGAAAAATATTATTTGGTAGAAAGCCAGAAAACATCAAGCATTCGCTTATCCAAAAACATATGTATGAATTCGGTTAAAGTTTATTGCTATAAATATTACAAACTGGGTTGATTTTCAAAATTTTAATTTTTTGTTGTGTAAGAAAATTGTTTTTAAATAGGATTTTTTCCATCATGTGTTTCGTTTACAAGTTCCGTAATCAATGAGCATTCACATTTGCACCATGTACTATTTCATTATAGCTAATATTCACATAATTTTTCAATTCAGGTCCATATAAGCCACACATACCAATTTCACTAAATTTTATTTATATCTAAACATATAGATGAAATCAAATACAATTCACACGTAATATAAAATAATATAGTAAGTTTTATATGAATTTACCTGTCCAAAATGTGAAAAGAGTTGATACTTAGGAATCCACAATTTTAGTTTTTCCCCGACTAACTCCACTTCGATCCGATTCTTGACCTAAACAATTATTTATATCACAAACCAATACCAAACATTCTTATACTATACTATGATATGCATGATCCTATAGAAATTTACTTTTCAATCTCCCCCAAAATGTTCATTTTATTCAATTTAGTACCTAAACTCCAGATAAGTTTAACTTTTGATTTCTAGCTTGAATTAAAATCGATTTCATATATTCTCATTAAGGACCTTATACTTTCTAGTTCTAACACAATTTCATGTCAAGTTTTACATTTATTTAATTTGGTCTCTAATATAACAAGGTTAACAATAAGCTAAATTAACTTTACAATCTAGTTCATTTCATAATATAAGCTTGAAATCTATCAATTTCAAGTCTAATTCTTCAAGAAATCAACAATGATAACTTTCTAAAACTTTAACAGTTTTACAAATTGGCACATGGGCTAGCTAAATGAAGCTCTCATGACTTCAAATTGATAAAGATCACAAGAAAATGACTTGAATTTGCTTACCAAATAATGGTCGAAAGTTTGTAGATTTTGATTAGATTTTTCCTTCCATGGACGGCAAGAAGAAAATAAATGAGGAAGATGAAATTTTTTCCACCAATTTAACATTTTATACTTTAATTAACCTTAATTAATTAACTAAACCTTTAGCTATTTTACATTAATCACCAGTAACCTTATTAGTGGAAAATAACATCATCATCCATTATCCTATGCTATAAAATAATTTATTTACTATTTTGGATCTTTGGTTAATTGTTATTTGAGTCATCAAGCCTTTTGGCAATTAAAACTCTATAGCGATTGAACTTTTACAATTTAGTCTCTAAGTCTTAATTAACTATTAATACAGGAAAAATTACTAGACCAATCTTTAATATTTTACATGTAAATATTAATATTTAATATTTAGAAACTTGGTTTACGAAAATAGGGTTTCGAAACTGCATTATTTGGCACCACTGAAAATTGAGCGATTATGGCTACATTCATTGTCTGAGCAACTTCATTTAAACAAAACATATTTTCCAATACATATTCCAAATCGAGTTTATCGAGCTTACAAAAACTCTTTTGTTAACCTGGACTATTGAAGGACAAAATTGCAACACTTTCAAAAGATTTAAGGTTGATGTCGTGACCTCCAAGACATTAAACAAGCTTCACTCATCGATGACCAAATTGCAAAGTTTTCCAAACTATACCGATTGGACGTTGTGACCTTGGGATTGAATGTAGTGACTTCAAAGGTTGGCATCATGACATTAAGAGGAGGTGTTGTGACCCTAAAGACAATATATTATGGTTCATCCTATCTTTCATCTAAAGTCCCGACATCAAGGTTTTCAACGTCGCGATGTTGAAATTTGGCGTTGCAACATCCAAGAGATGGTGTTGCAACTTCTTGACGATCTACTATCAACTCAAATCCTTCTTTAGTTTTACCTATAAAACACATATGTGCAACCATGTACACTTGTGTCAAACAAACATCAATTTTCCCATTTTACCGATCGTATTATCATATCAAATTATGCCAAATCTTCATTATAGCACTTTTTCATTCATGGAGCACAAAATACAACCACATTCTCAAACTTAGATATTGCAAGTCATATTCCTACATTAACAGGCCAAGGCACCTCATTTAGCAAATTATGACATAAAAATCCTAAGCAAGCTTAAAATATTAAGTTAAAAATGGCATTTAGCATGATAAAACTAAGCATCAATTCAACCATATACCAAGCTCATAAAGCGACACAAGCTTAGTTACAAATTACATTTTTGGCACACACATTAAATTGACCATCTACATGACATAGTGATCCTAAATACATGCCACAACATTAAGAACAAAAAATTGAATATATTTATACCGTTTTGTCGATAGTGTGATGTCCGCAAAGATCCGAATTTGAGAGTTCTGCAAGTCGATAATCTACAAGTAGGAGAAGCAACTAAAGTAAGCATACAAATGCTTAGTAGATTCAAATGGAAAATACTATGTTTACAGTGATCATACCTAAGCATCTTAGCTACTATAGTTTTAGCATAAATTTTGGCTAGAACATGAAACTTAATGTAACACCCCTAACCCATATTTGTCGCCAGAATAGGGTTATAAAATATTACTGGAGTTTACAGATTAAATATAATTAAATCGTATCATTTACTATTCACATTCGAAATCATACATAATCATTCATATTGTCCCTTAAATGGACCCTCGAGGCCCAATTTATGCAATGGAAACAAGTTAGGACCAAATCGAGAACTTAGAGAAAATTTCACAAAATTTTAAAATTTTTCTTAGGTGCAGGGGACACACGCCCGTGTGGCCAGGCCGTGTGGCTCATACGGCCAAGTGACACACCCGTGTCCTAGGCCGTGTGGGCATTCGATGTGAGGCACACGGCCGTGTCTCAGCTCGTGTTCATACCCGTGCAACTCTCTGACTTGGGTCTCACGACCATCCACACGCCCGTGCGCTAGGCCGTGCGGACAATTTAATTTTCAAAAATTAGGTGCAAGGGACACACGGCCAAACCACACGTCCGTGCGCATGCCTATGTCTCACTGCAGGTGAGACACTGCATGCGTGTCTCGTAGTGTGGACTAAAATAGGCTATTTTCAATACCATTTTTCTCACCCATTTTGCCTTCCACCTACAACAACATTTAAGCACATTCACCAACCAATTCAAGACATTTTAATCAAGCTTTATGTATGACATGTTATCACATTTATTCAAGTATCCATATTACCCTTTTGATCAATTGCTCATTTAAATATGCTTATACCTAATATACCATTCCAAATATACTTATATTAACATAATATAATCTCATGCATATAAACATCAAACACAACATCACTAGCCATTCCAATGGCTAATTACAACCAAAACATTTCATCATTTGGCTTAACATAGCCTATACATCATTATGCCAAAAGTAGTTTTGCTAATTATACCAAATTGAGTTGACGGATAGTGTGATGAGGCTCCGACCAATTCCCAACCTTTATGAGCTTTCGAGCACTATTAAACAGAGAAAGGAAAACTGAGTAAGCATTTAATGCTTAGTAAGTTAGTATTACAGGGACTTAACTTACCAAATCATGTTCATTTAAAGTAAGCATACAAATAACATGCATCCAAAGAAAATTTGGCCAATTGCCTAAATACAAACGCTCAATCAAGTAAGTTAGTCATGAATTCCAAGTATTTTTTTCAAGTAATATGATAAACCATAATATGAACATATTTTAATCCCGCATTTAGCATACTTTTGGATGATTTATCCCCTTTATTGTGGAATTTGGTGCTTTTAATCATTTGTTTTCATGTTTTATACTTAGGAGAGCACCGGAGGATGAAAAGAACGAGAAACGGGCCGAAAACGGAGAAAATATGCCAAAGTACGAAACTCACACAGCTTGGCCCCAAGCCACACGGTCGTGCCTCTTTAACAGGTTCGACCACGGCCTGGCTTCGATTTACATAGGCGTGTGCCACGGGCGTGTCCCTGACGTGAACTGTTTGAATTCTATCCGGAATAGGGTACTTAGAGGCAAAAAAAAAATTCCAAAAGCCTATATAAACACCATAGAGGCCAACCTTAAAGGGGGCGTTCAGCTAGGCCAAAGAGCTAAGCTAGAAGGCCCAAATTGTGGGATTCCCTCAAGAAAGCAGTTGATTCATCTCGAAGCGAAATCATACTCAAGGCTGAGGATCTCTCCTTCAATTCTTTCAGGGGGTTTTAGGGTTTTTTTTATGTTTTGTTTTATATTTTCTTCTGAGATGTATTCTTTTATGATTATGAACTAAACCCCTTAAATACCTAAGGGGGATGAAACCTAAGATGAATCTTGTTATTATTTTTTGAACTATATGATAAATACTTAATTTGTTCTTAATTATGTGTTCTTAATTCTTGTTTTGATATTTCAGGATATTGATTCAAGCATTTATGCTTTTAGGCGGAGGAGGAATAAACCCTGTCTAAGAGTAGATCTAGCATAGTTAAGCGGAGTTGATTGCAACCCTAGAGATAGGATGACGAAAATCTGCCGGATTAGGGTCAAACCTAATATGGGAGTCCATAGATCGAGTTAATGCAATTCTAGGGGTTTTAATTAGAAGGAGATTTTAATTAATCAACTTACGGTTAGACGTTAGTAGCCTCGAGAGAGGTATTAATATAAAATAGGGAATCCTACGGATCAAGTCAAGTGAATAAATCGTCTGGTTCAGAGTTAAATAACAAGTGAAGTCTAAGTGGATTCTTCCTCGGTTATTGTCTCAATCAATTGGTTTTTCCCACAAGTATTTCCCCAATTCATTCTTTTTGTCTTAGCATCTTTAACTTAGTAGTTAGTTAATTTTAGATTAGATAACAATTCCTTTAATTCTTTGGCTAGATAATAAAAAGAAAGTTAGTATTAGTACTTTTGGTTCCTTTGGGTTCGACAATCTGGTCTTGCCATTAAACTATACTACTGTTCAATAGGTGCGCTTACCTCAAGTCGTTGTCACAGTTAGTTTTTAGGCTAGATCATTCATATTATAAATTTTTAAGACTCTAACACACGATCATAATAAAGATGAGCTCATCGTATAAACATTTCCATGTATTTTTAGGTAGATAAAATTTTTGATTTATTCAAACCTTATCTTAACTTGTATCGAAACTTTACCCGTTGAGCCTTATGAAATATCGATGGATATCGGGTAGTACACATAAAGTGTACAAATCTATAATTCATCAATTCATATCCAGGAGTGTTCATAAGAACACTTAAACAGGGAACACTCCTTAAGCCATATAACGAGAAGCTCATGTGAGCCATGTAACGGGAAGCTTATACGGGCTTTATAACAGGAAGCTCATAAGAGTCATAATCAGGAAGCTTATGTGAGCCAATAACGGGTAGCTCTGAAGAGCCATTAATCAGGAAACTCTGGATAGCCATATATCGAGAAGTTCAAGCGAGCCATATCGGGAAGCTCTGGAGAGCCATTAATTAGGAAGCTCATGAAAGAGCCTTTAATCAGGAAGCTCACGAACAGTCATATATCGGGATGCTCATAAAAGTTAAGGTGTTCACAACATATGCAGGATCACAACCTATCAGGATGCTCCAAAGAGCTATAACGGGAAGCTCGCAAGAACCATATACTGGGAAGCTCGAGAGGGCTAATAATGAGGATGCTCTTTTAAGCTATGGTGTGTCGCAACATATGCTAGATTACAACCAATCGAGAAACTTGTATCCATCGAATTTCATTGATTCAAATGGAAATTAACATTTTTCGGGCATGTCGGATATAAGTATTGATAATACTCTAGAATGACATATTTTTATATATTAATTATATGATTATTTTGAGTATGATACTACTAATTTGAGCTATTTATGGTTTTTTATCTTACAGGGACTAAATTGAGGACAAAAGGAAATTTAAGGGCAAAAAGCATAAATTTAAAGTTAAATTGGGCCAAGATACTGAAGTAAGAGAAGTGGTGCGAAAATGTAAAGTGTGGAAGATTTCAGAGCAAAATGCAAAAGAAGAGATTTTATAGCACAAAACTCTATTTTAATTTCAATTATATTAGGATAATTATTAAGGATTATTATTTAGATTTAATTTTAGCTTTTATCTTTATTTATCCTTATTTATCTTTAATTATCTTTATTTATTTGTATTTATCTTTTAGAATTCAATTAGGAATAGACTAGGTTTCCTAGTACTATAAATAGGGTATGGAGTGACACAAATTTCACTCATCTTTTTCTGTAAACACTCCCTCTCCCAAGAAAGTTTAACCTTTTGTTCTTTCCATATTTTTCAATAAAAATCTCATTTCCATTAAATTTATTTCTTTTTCCCTAAAAAGCATGAGCCACTAAATTTATATAGCCAAAGGTTGTCAAAGTTCCCCAAAAAGAGTTCATGAGGCTTAGAATCCTTACTTAGCCTTCTCAACGAGTATTCCTCGTTTCTCCCTTTTGTGGGGCTGACGCTTCCGTCTGTCCCTTAAAAGGTGATCTTTTTAGCATGTGCAAGGAACGACCGCTTTGTATATTTTGGCAAGGTTGCACAGTCGGTTCGTTAGCTTACTGTGTCAGAGGTTGGCGAGCCCAAGAAACAAAATGGCGTGGCATTCGCAATTGAGAAACGATGATCTAGCATAAGATGGTCCCACATAAGCGATTATTGGCTAGAGTCAGGTTCTTTTAAAATTGTAAGTCTAAATTCTTGGGCACGATTCTTGGGTACGATTCTGTCCAAGATTTCGAAGAGCAAGCAACTGTGCAAGTCCTATCCCTAAGGATTTGACACTACTTCCCTTATACTATTATTTTTATTATTTTCAATATTTTATAGGGATAGGATATTTTTGGTGCTCTCAACGACCGTATCAAATTTTGGCGCCGTTGCCGAGGATTGGTAACATACTAATCTTGTTTCTTTGTTTCTTATGACTAGATCTGCTCCAATAATTCTTGCGTTTGATTCAGAAATGAAAAAGACTCCGAGCTAATCGCTAGGAGACAACGTTATGAAAAAGCAGTCAGGAGCGGTTGGGACTCAGAGTAACCCATCACCAGAATTTGAAATCGACGACAAAGTTGAGTCTAGGGTTAACTAAAACCCTACTCAAACACTTGAAAGTGAAAAAGTAGAAGTTGATTCACCAGAAGAAGTGCTTAACTCTAGGGTTAATGAAAACTCGAATATAGCACATCAACCAATGGCTCAAACGATTTAGCAACTGACCAAAGCTCCGGCAGAACAACTACCATTGTGCATTGCGTATCCTACTATGGATACTGATTTTGAACTGAAGTCAGGTTTAATCCAGTTACTGCCAACTTTTCGTGGGTTACAAAGCGAAAATCCCCACAAGCATCTTAAAGAGTATCATATGGTTTATCTTTGCATGAAACCTCAGAGGGCAACTGAAGATCAAATCAAATTGCGTGTTTTCCTTTTTCCCTAGCAGATTCTACTAGGGAATGGTTATTTTATCTTTCCGTTGGATTTATTACAACTTGGATTGATATTTCTCATTTTTTCTCAACAGGTTTTTTCTAGCATCACGTACAGTTGAGTTACGAAGAGAGATCGTTGGGATAAGACAAAAATAAGTAGAGTCTCTTTACGACTATTAGGAGCGATTCAAGATGTTGTGTGCAATTTGCCCACAACATGGTATAATGGAACAATCTCTACTCCAATACTTTTATGAAGGCTTAAAGCCCATAGAGATGAATATGGTAGATGCCATGGATTGGAGGTATTGCCAACATGACTCCCCAACAAGCAAGGGACTTGATATCCATGATGGCTACAAATACTCAACAGTTCCGAGCCAATCCTGAGCCCCTTAGAAGGGTTCACCAGCTAAGTAATTCAATCTTAGAAGATAAAGTTGATAGACTTACTAATATTGTAAATTCTCTTTTTACAAAAAAAAAAACAAGATCGGCCCGACTATATGGAATACGTGCTACACCTGAACATACAACGGATGCATGTCCTAGTTTGTATGATGATATCATGGCCTATTTGGATGCTGTGGGAAACTTTCTAGGGCCACCACAAAGGCGATATGACCCCTACACTAATACCTACAACCCAGGATGGAGAGACCATCTCAACTTGAGTTATGGGGCAAACCTGCAGAGAACTAGCCATACCAAAATCGATTTCCAGATAAATGAAGAATTATTCTTTAATTAGGAGAATGAGGAAGAGTGATGGCCAAGTAAAGGATTCTTGGCCTAGTAATTTCGGCTATAAAAGGATAAGACTAGGGTCATTCATTATTCATTCTCCTCTCTTTTCTCTCTTTGAATATTCTTCTTGAGCATCCATTCTTTTCTTCTTTTCTTTTAGCCTCCTAGCCGATTCCTTCTAAGCCTATTATTCCTCTTTTCTTTCATCTTTGAAACCGAATACATAAGGGAATCATAGTCGATTGTTCATCAAGTCTCTAGCTAGATCTCGAAGGTTGAAGTGAAGGTGCAATCGATTTCTTCAAATAAGGGTAAGATCTAAGTTTGGTTTCCATTCTTTTATATTTTAGACTTATCGAAATCTAGGGCTAATCCCATTAATGTTCATGGTTGCGAAACTTTGAAGAGATCTTTCGGGATTTACTAAGTGTAGGCTACAAGGAAGGAGAAGTTCTTTTCAAGAAGGTACACCATAAGCAAAGATAACTAGCCATACCAAAATCGATTTCCACAATAAACACAAGATTTAGATACCTCTCTAGAAACCATTGTCAATAAATTAGCAGCTAATGTGCTTGATTTCCAACAGCAGATACAATGGTAAACTGTTGATTTCCAACAGCAAATACTACAACAAACTCTTAATTTCTAAAAAGAAACGAATGATTTTCAACAAAAAAATCGAGGTGTCTATAAGAGAATTGACCATATCAATTGAGAAAATGAACTCAGAAGGGAAGCTACCGTCACAAATAGAACCTAATCTAAGACAACATGAAAATGCAGTGACGTTTCGAAGTGGAAAAGTACTAGAACCAATTCCTGGCAGAAATCTTGGCCAAGATTCCGCCTAAGAAAAGCACGAGAACGATGAGCAAGTCCGAATGAAACCTCCACTGCCCATAATTCAACCTCCATTCCAGGACAATTGAACCAATGTCCGAAAGGTAAAAAGACAAAGAGATCCTCGAAACATTCAAAAATATCGAGATCAATATTCCACTTTTGGATGCAATCAAACAAATTCCATGATATGCCAAGTTCCTTAAAGAGATTTGTACCAACAAGCGAAAATTAAGTGGTAATGAAAAGGTAAGCGTTGGTGAGAATGTATCCTCAGTGTTACAGCGGAAGATGCTAGGAAATGCAAAGATCAGGGCATGTTGACAATACCATGCAAAATAGGCCACTTAGGAATTAAAAAAGCTATGTGTGATTTAGGTGCCTCCATAAATGTAATGCATTTTTCTATTTATGAATCACTTAACGCGAGTTTTTGATGAAAACAAGTGTTATCATTCAGTTGGCAGACAGGTCTATTATGCATCCCGAAGGAGTCCTTAAGGACATATTAGTGAAAGTCAACGACTTATCTTTCCTGTAGACTTTTATGTGATAAAAATGGAGGATAACACTCTTGGATCTTCAGATATCTTGTTAGGCCGACCTTTCCTTAGTACCACTAGCACTAAGATTGATGTGCGTAGTGGAACTCTCACGATGGAATTTGACGGGAAGATTGTGAAGTTTAATGTTTACGACGCTATTAGTCACCCAAGTGAAATCTTGGACGTAAACCATGTCGACATAATTGACTCATTAGTAGAAGAAACTTTTAAGTCATCTTATGGAGATAAATTTAAAATGATGTTTGATGATTTTGAATCTATTAATGAATTATTAGCTCCTATGGATACTAAACTTCTACCTTCTGTTGTGCAGGCACTAGATTTGAAATTAAAACCACTTCCTAAGCATCTCAAGCACGTATTTTTGGAGAATGATGAGACCATTGCCGACTTAAAAGGAATTAACGCCTGACAGACACACATAAGATTTTCTTGGAGGAAAATACGAAACCAAAGAAAGAGGCACAAGGATGATTGAACCCAAATATGGTGGATGTGTAAAAAGGAGAATTTCCAAACCCATATGAATGAAAGAATTTCGCTGGAACAACCTCAATACTAGTTGGGGCGTCAAGCTAGCTACGTTAAACAAGCGCTTGTTGGGAGGCAACTCAATTTTATTTTATTTTATTATTTATTACTTTATTTTATTTTATTATTACTACTTTATTTTATTTGGATATTAATAAATTTCTCTTCTTCTGTCTTGGTAAATCGACGAGGAAAAAACTCAAGAATTGACATATTTTCACAAACATCCCTTATTCTATTTATCTTTACTATTCCAATTTTAATTTTCGCACTTCTAATTTGATTTAATCTTTTAATTTTGTTTTTTTTTCTAGGTACGTAGGTTTTCTTTGGCACAATTCTGTCCAGGATTTCGAAAAGTAAGCAATTGCGCAAATCCGGTCCCTGACTATTTGGCCCTACTTTCCCTTATACTATTATTTTTATTATTTTCAATATTTTATAGGGATAGAATATTTTTGGTGCTCTCAACGAACCGCATTAAGTATTTTCATATACATAACTAATTCATGATTCACATATAATATTCAATTCAAATATGAAAGTATACACAATTTAGTTACACGAACTTACCTAAATACTTGCTCGTGTATGAAAATCTACTAATCCGACACTTTTTTTTCCTCGATCTAACTCCTCATTTGGTCTTTCTGGATCTATACAAATAAATTTAATCATCAATTTATTATATTTCACATTCAAATCAACCCAATTCACGTCTTAGGCAAAAGAACCATTTTGTCCCTATATTTTTCATTAATTTCAGTTTCATCCTTAGGCTCGGAAAATGAAATTCATGCAATTTAATCCTTATTCCAAGCATAGCTGAAATTTTCATATAACAATAACAATCCATGTAATTCACAAAAATAAAAAAATTTCCATGAATTTTACATCTTTACAATTTAATCCCTAAATCACAATTTCATCAAAATTCACTTTACAAAAGTTATTTATCTATCAACAACCTTTCATTTTCTACCATAAATTTCATGATTCATGCATATTCATCCATGGCATAAAATTAATACTTTGAAAACTTTGCAAATTAATCCCCAAAATAGCTAGATTAGATTATTACGATCTCATAAATATAAAAATTACTAAAAACGGGACATGATTACTTACCCAATTAAACTTGCTTGAAGTTATCTCTCTTATCTAAGGTTTCCATAGAAAAATTTTGGGGATGAAGATGAAATAAGATGATATTAACTTATTTTCATCTTTAATTAATTTAATTTCCAATTTAGTCCTTTTCTTTTTCTAATTTTTCATGAATGAATCATCATAAATATCTACTAAATTCATTTAATGGTCTAATTGCCATATAAAGACCTCAAATTTTGAATTCTATAGCTATTTGATCCTTTTAGCTACTAGAACTCAACTTTTGCATCTTATGCAATTTGGTCCTTTCTATAATTAAACATGTAATTGGTAAAATTTTTGCAACAAAATTTTCATACGTTATTTCCATCATAATGCAAACAATACAATATTATTAAAATAACTTTTCTTTCATACTCGGATTTGTGGTCTTGAAACCACTGTTCCGATTTCACTGAAAACGGGCTGTTACACTTAAAATAGCAACAAGGTGAGCATAAGTGTTCATACTCATTAAACATAAAAAAACAAAACTCAAAACATAATCGATTTATGCCACTTCCACATAACTCATATTAATTTCATTCTATCATTAATTTATAGGATTATACCAATTTCACCTATTTCATTTCAATGTCACATTCTATAATCAATCTATAAGTTTACACCAATTACATATTATTCATTTCAATATCGTATCCAACTGATCAATTGAATTGATTTTATTACATTTTCAAGTTTCCATTTCAATTATAATGTTTCGCTCAATGAAACCCTAATAAAACAGACCTAGATACACAGGTTAACTACACCACACCAAGTAGCTCGTAAGTGCTTAAATACATCACAAAAGGGCACCAAAGTGCAAAACCCATAGGCATCACATGCATATTCATATACAAATCCATCTTTTCTAGATTTCGTTCGTAATAAAACATTAAAAATTTTTAATTTCTCTTTTTAACAATTCAATTTTCGTTTTCATTAATATATATATTCCGATTCCTTTGAAATGGATTAAGATGAGCATGATCCACAATAAAACATTAAAACAAATGAAGATGTCATTCTTTTTTTTCAATTTTTTTCTCAACATTCTATTTGGAAAAAGGAGATTGTGTGTCCAATTTCGTTTATTATGTATTGTATTGGTTGATTCTCTATATTATTGTAGTTGGTCGAACTTTTATTGATTCTTATACTTACAATTTATATCACATCTTATACTTATAATTATACTATCTTGTATTAATGGAACTTTCTATTTATATACGTTACCTTGATACTTTTCAAATATGAAAATGTTGGATAAATAGAAAGATTATTGTTAAGTGTGACTCTATTTCAGTCAAATTTGAGAAGTAATCTTCTAATTAAACTCTATTTATTTGTTTCAAGCAAACACTGGTTAGTTTAGATTATTTTATTATTAGTTGACCTATGAATTTTGCCTATAAATAGGCTCTTTTACAACCTTAAAAAACACACCCATTAGATATTAGAACTCATAACACATTTAGAGAATTTTGTGTTTACGTTTTGAGGGTTCTTTGTATTTTGGGTTTCGGGGTTTAGTTTTTATCTCCATCTTTTGTACTCTTCGTTCTTTCGCCATTATAGTAAAATTATCTTTTCCCGTGGTTTTTTATCCTCTTTGGAGGGGTTTTTCATGTTAAATTTGTGTATGTTCAATTTCTTAATTTATTTCGTTATTTTTCTTATCGCTTAATCGGGTCGATCCTAACAAGTGGTATCAGAGCTAGTTTAATTTTCATAGATCAGCCCATTCAGATATAGCAGCAACAAGGTTTGAAATTAAGAAGTTCGATGGTGAGACAAATTTCAATCTGTGGCAATTTCAGATGATGGCAATTCTAGTTCAATCTGGTTTGAAAAAGGTTGTTACCGAGAAAAATCTTGAGAATCTAAATAAAACAGAATGGGAAGAGCTTGATGAAAAGGCTTTTTCTGCAATCCAGTTGTGCGTATTGTAGGAGGTATTGATGGAGAAGACCTCATCTGCCTTGTAGAAAAGGTTAGAAACTCTTTATGCAACTAAGCCTCTAGCTAACCGTTTAGTGTTGAAACAACGTCTATTTACGTTTCGCATAAGCGAAGGTGAGCTTCTTAGAGATCACATCAGTCAATTCATTACTCTTTTAAATGATTTAAAGAATGTTGAGGTTCATATTGACGATAAAGATCAGGCTATGCTATTATTGTGCTCTTTACCCCCTTCATACAAGTCTTTCAAGGAGACTCTGATTTATGGCAGAGAAAAACTCTCATTCGAAGATGTGAAGGGTCATTTGTTGAGTAAAGACAAACTCAACAATGAGCTTCATTTGGATAGCAAGGCAGATAGGCAAGCTTCCATTTTGATAGCATCAAAGAAACGAGACAAAAGGTGTCGCTATTGTAAAAAGTTAGGTCACGTTAAAGTAGATTGTTATAAACTGCGAAATAAAAGAGCGCTGAGAGTAACGAGAAAGATGTAGCTGGTGCTAATTTGGTCAATAAAAGTGGTGATGATTTCTTGTTAGTGTCAACGAGCGATAACTCCAAGCTTAAGTCCGAGTGGATCCTAGATTCGGGATGTTCTTTCCACATGTGTCCCAATAGATAATGGTTCTCCATATACAGTTCGGTTGAAGGTGGAGTTGTGTGCATGGGAAACAATTCATCTAGTAAGGTAATTGGTATTGTTACTGTTAAAATTAGGATACAAGATGAGATGTTTAGGACACTCTCAGATATCAAGTATGTACCCGATTTACGAAAGATCTCATCTCCTTGAGTATTTTAGACTTGAAAGGATGCAGAATCAACATCAAGTCGAGGCATTAAAGTATCTCGTGGAGCTCTCGTTTTGTTAAAAGGTAAAAGAATTGGCAGTCTTTATATACTGGAAGGTTCTACAGTGACTGGTGAAATCAGACGTCTCTCGTCCATTATAGAGTCGAAGTCAACTCATTTAAAGCGGAGGCAACTTGGTCATAGGAGGGAAAAACATATGACAGTTTTGTTGAAGAGAGGTTCTCTTTTAGATGCAGGTTTTGAAAAGTTAGGGCATTGTGTTCGTGAAAATCAAACACGGGTTAGTTTTGATTTGGCAGTGTACAAGTCGAAGGCTAGAAGTCTTCCAGTTTCTAAGCACAGATTTGACTCAGTTAATTCCCTGCATGGTTCAAGATAGGCTAGTGGCGGGCTTTGGCAAAGATGGCATTGTGGAAATATGAGTCAAGGTGGAGACTCCTATTTCAGTCAAATTTGAGAAGTAATCTTCTAGACTATGTTTATTTGTTTCAATCAAACACTGATTACTTTAGATTATTATTTGACCTATGAATTTAGCCTATAAATAGACTTTTTACAACCTTAAAAACACACCCATTAGATATTAGAACTCATTGTAACACCCCTATCCCGTATCCGTTGCCAGATTAAGGTTAAGGGCATTACCTGACAGATCGAAAACTTTAACAGACAATTCGTAAATTAAACCATCATATAACAATCATAAAGTCCCCTCTGTAGGTCATCGAGACCTAAAACATGCTTTGTAAAAGGGCCGGGACTAAATCGGAACACATACAAAAATTTTCAAAAATTTAAAACATTTCTAAGTTTCAGGGGCTACACACCCATGTGGGAAGGCCGTGTGCCTCCCACGGCTGTTAGACACACCCGTGTGTCCTCCCCGTGGTCGAACCTGACTTAACTCCACGGCCACCAAGCACACCCATGTACCCTAGCCGTGGTCGATCCTGACTTGGCTCCACGATTACCAAGCACCCCCGTGTGCTAAGGCCGTATACTCTTATGCCATATACTGATTTCTTCACACGGCTACTAGGCACGCCCGTGTACCTTGGTCGTGTGCTCTTAAGCTAGCTACTGACTTAGCTCCACGGTCACTAGGCACGCCTGTGGGCCACTACCGTGTGACATTATAGTCCATTTGCAATGCCAAAATGCCACCCAACTAGGGTCATTCCTACAAGCAAATTATTAACACATCTCATGTACATATGCCAACCAAAAACATATCAAAATAACCATCCATCTCTACAATCCAATCCAATACTAATCATGCCAAGTTTACAAGACTAAAACTTATGAATATACAAGCATAATTTATCCATACTTACCATTCACAAGTTCAACTTTTTGTTGAACATATATGCTCAAAATTTCATCTATATACTTACCTTAATCTTAACTCACGAACAGGGCCTATGCATTTTCGGTTTAATTATGCTGAAATGACATGTCTTATGTGTTATGAATGTATTTTGAATATTTTGGAAACATGGGAATGTATGGAAATGTCAAGTTAAAATAGGAAAGTGAACATTTTAGAAACTTGGAAATGTCAAGTTAAAATAGGAAAGTGAACATTTTGGAAACTTGGAAATGTCGAGTTAAAATAGGAAAGTGAACATTATTGGAAACCTTGGAAATGTAAGGAAATGTATGGAAATGTATGGAAATGTAAGAAAATGTATGGAAATGTAAGAAATGTGTGAAATGTATGGAAATATATGGAAATGTAAGGAAATGTATGGAAATGTATGGAAATGTAAGGAAATGTGTGGAAATGTAAGAAATGTAGGAAATGTAAGGAAATGTAGGAAATGTCACGGAAATGTAAGGAAATGCTTTAGAAATGATAAGTTTAAAGGAAGAAACGAACATTTTGGAAACTTGGAAATGTAAGAAATGTCTTAGAAATGATAAGTTTTAAGGCAAGGTGGCCTTAAGAAAATTAATAGAAGAAATTTGACACAAAACAGGCTTGGAAAAGTGACAAGGAGGCACCATAAAGCCCGATAAATGACACCACCCGATTATGTGCAAGCTTAGGATTCGACGTGAGGAGAGCATTTACGAGAGTGTTTTGCATACGAATTGGGCTTGCGACCCCAATTCGTTATTAAAACTAAACTAATCATAGGGAGGCGCCAGGTAGGATAATTTGGCCTCGTATGGCCACAAGAGTCCAATAGAATAAGTTTAAATTTGGCTCATCAAGGGAAGGGGTGGGCTGGCATCTAGCTAAGACTTTAAGTGATTTTATTTAATTACTTAAAGAGGAAGCAATGGACTGACAATAGGGACTCTTAAGGAAGAGTTTAATTCTCCTTAAAACTGGGCTAAATAGGTGGATAAATGATGATTTATTTTAGATTATTTTTAAAGAGATAATTGAGGATTATTCTTTAATTTTTAATTAAAGAGATAAAGCTATCAAAATAGAGGCGATGGCCAAGTAAGGGATTCTAAGTTAGTAATTTTGGCTATAAAAGGGAAAAGGGCCATTCATTCTTTCTTCTTATCTCTCTCTCCTCATTTAATTCTCTCTAGCAAATATCTCCTTTCTTCGTTGTTTTGCCAAGCCGAAAATACACCTTGTGTGGCGAAACTTCATTACCAAATTGCTCAAACTCTTTTTCTTCTTCTTTCATAATCTTCCAAATGAAAGTTTGCTAAAATCAAGGCCATAGCTGAATAATTTTGAGACTTCAAATAAGGGGTTGTCGACTTACGTATTAAGGGTAAGAACTAGTTATCATTCGATTTTCATCCTTTTTCTTTTAAGATTTGCGAAATCTAGGACTAACCCATTAATATCTTGTTCTTAGAAACTTTGAAGAAATCTTTTAGGATTTGTTTAAGTCAACTACAAGAAGGAGAAGTTCTTTTCCGAAGGTACACCATAGGCAGCGTGTTCCTAGTTATTTGGTGAATTTTGGATTTAAAATCCACAAAGAGTAAGACATGTCGAATATTATTAAAGGCCTATTTTGGTGTTTTAGATCTAGTTCATATTTATTCAAAAGAAAACTAATTTGTTAAAGTGATTTAAAGCTTTCTAGAATACAAGAAAAGAAGTATAGTGAAGACCAATATCCCGACATGGTCTTACGCGTAAAGATCATATCGATGCCAACGTCCCAGATGTGGTCTTACACGAAATCTCGAATCGATGCCAACATCCCATACGTGGTCTTACATGATAAACAGTAATGATGCCTATGTCATGACATAGCTAATCTTATCTATTCCTAGTTGATGGGACTTCTGACATTGTCACTAAGTCAATCTTATCTCAGAATTCATATACATAGCATCTCATAAGTATTCACTATCATCAATAGTCATATGAATATGCTCAATTTAATACAATTACATTTATTTGCAATATGACTTACCTCGAGTTCGGTTTAATCAAACTAAACTGCTACTCGTCTTTTCGCTTTCGCGATCTAAGTCCGATTTCTTCGGCTCTTGATCTAAACTATTCAAATTTAACCATTTTATTCACTAGCTCGTCCAATTCATATTTTTGGCAATTTACAAATTAGCCTTTACAATTGCACATTTTATCAATTTAGTCTATTTTTCTCAAAACATCAAATTCACAAAATCATCATTTAACCATGCTTAGCTGAATGCTTATGAACATCATACAAGCCCATATTTTCCATAAAATTTTCAATTTAGTCCTCAGTTACTATTTTCTCAATTTAGCCCTAATTAGCTAAATTCATAAAAATTTAAGAACAAAGTATGTTCATCTAGCACAAATCTTTCAATTAACAACTAAGCTCATCACAAAGCTCACCATTTCATCAATGGCACATCTCATGAACATCATCAATACACAAAATTGAGACATGGACTTGATAGTAGACTAAGCAACAATCTCAAAAACATAAAAATCATCAAAATCTAAAGCCAAAACATACCTTAATTGAACCTTTCAATGGCTGAATAACCTAGCTTCTTTCTCCTTTCTTTGTCTTTGCTAATTTCGACCAAAATAGGATGAACAAATGCCACTATCTATTTCTTATGTTTTATTATAAACATATTAATATACGTTTTACTATATTAACCTTTTAATAAACATATTATAACATATAGTTCAAGGTCATTTTTGTCCATTAACAATCCACTAACTTATGAATGGCTTAATTGCCAAATAAGGCCTCCACCTTTTAAAATCCACAACACATTGGTACTTTAACAATTAGCATGCTAGTTTTGCACTTGATGCAATTCAATCCTTTTATCAAATTAAACACATAAACGGACAAATTAGAATCTAAACTTTACCACATGCTTAATCACTTATCAATGACAGAAAATAATATTAAAAATATTTTATTGACTCAGATTTGTGGTCCCGAAACCATTGTTCGACTAGGGTATAAACCGATCGGTGTTTTAGATCTAGTTCATATTTATTCAAAAGTCAAACTAATTTGTTAAAGTGATTTAAAGCTTTCTGAATACAAGAAAGAGTATAGTGAAGATTTGGGATTTGGCACCAAGGTAAGATTTAGTGTACTAATCCTACTAGGATTTGGTTTTATAGTAGAATAGGCTTTATGCTAACATACTAAGGTTGGCCGAATGTAGGGACTTGAGATCTAAGGCTTTAGATTAGATTTTCAGGATTTCAGTGAAATTGTTAAGCGAATCAGGTGTGTACCCCACCCTAAATCTCAATAGATTTACTGCTTTAATTCATTATATGTGTTAATATGAAAGTGTAAGAATATGGCTAAGGTACTGTGTACTATCCTAAGTTTTGATATGTTCATGGCTATGTTTAAATTAAATGTATTATTAAGAATGTGAAAATATGGCTAAGTACCAAGCTATGGTACAAAGTACTCAGGTACGTTTCCTACTCCCAATAGGATTATGAAATATGTTATAAGTAACATGTGAAAAGTGACATGAATGTGAATTTAAGTATGATATGCATGATATGAATAATATGGGGCATTCGGGTTATATGAGAAAGGGAAGTGAATGTGGTGACCTAAGACCACGAAATCGAATCACGGTGACCTAAGATCGCGATATCTCGAATGTGGTGACCTAAGACCACGAAATCGAATGTGGTAACCTAAGACCACGAATTTTATAAGATGCGATGAACACGTCGATCGTATGTGACGCCTTCGATGGAGTGTAGCGGATGGAGGGTTGACTTAGTAGTCCCACGGTGTGCGGGATGGTACGGGTGGTGTTAGCGGATGGCATATAGGTTTGGGTTGGTAGCATCATATTGTTTAAATGCTTTATGAACATGTATGACATTGTATGCCCGAAATATTAAATTTTAGTGTTGGTTACACATTGAGTCTGCTGACTCACCCTGCTGTGGGATTACTTTTCGGTGACGACCGGTGATGGACCGGCGGCAGATGATTAGTGGAGGCCATGTGAAGTTCGATTTCTTTTATTTGGACTATTTTACTTTAACTATTTTGAATTTAAATTTTGAGAATTATTTGATGTCATAAGGCCTTAGTAGAATTATTTTATTCATTTTTATTTATTTACAAACTTTTATTTATAAAAGATTAAGTAAATCTATTTTTGCTTTCAAACCATACCAAAATATGCATCATATACCAGAACACATTCATTTAAGCATATTACCAACACATAACTAGCCAAGTCACATGGCTAAGTTCAACTCTCACATTTATACAATTAACTAGCCTATACATGCCATATCTAGCTATATACGTTTCCAAAATGTTCCAAAACAAATTGAGTAGTGTGATGATGATCCTCGACTTCCCGAGCCTTCATTAGCTTTGACGATCTATAAAACAGAGAAAAACACACACACAAAGTAAGCTTTCAAAACCTTAGTAAGTGATATACAAATAAACTTAACACACTATGCATATAACCAAAATTGAATCATTGGTACTTATAAATCCCATAGCCATTTCATTTCATAGACTTTGGCATATTTACTCACTCAAAGCTTACCACATTTTTTCATTTCACATATCACATATATACTTAGCTTACTCATAACCATTCTGGTATCTCATTCATATTCTCATGTTCAATTATACAACTCTTCAAAGCAACTTCACATAAGTACTTACCTTTTATACACACTTAGTGTACATACCAAACGTACCTAGAATGAATATACATTCACATAATTGTTCATAGCTCAAATTTTCCGTTGAACTGTTAGGAACCTAATAGGATACTCATAAAGCTCGAAATAGTCATACAATGCCAACGTCCCAGACGAGGTCTTATATGTACTCAAATATCGATGCCACTGTCCCAGACAGGGTCTTACACGAATCAATACGATGTCAATGTCCCCACATTCCTGAAATGCCTTTTAGGTTCCCGTTCACAACTCATGGTCTTGAAAGACTCAAAGTAGAGGAAAGATGGAAAGATCATATCGATGCCAACATGGCACCACTTGAAATTGCGATGTGGTCTTACATGAAATCTCAAATCGATGCCAACATCCCATACGTGGTCTTACATGATAAAACAGAACAGATGCCTATGTCATGACATAGCTAATCTTATCTATTCCTAGTTCGTGCGGGACTTCTCGGACATTGTCACTAAGTCAATCTTATCTCAGAATTCATATACATAGCATCTCATAAGTATTCACTATCATCAATAGTCATATGAATATGCTCAATTTAATACAATTACATTTATTTGCAATATGACTTACCTCGAGTTCGGTTTAACTGAAACGGAAATGGCTACTCGGTTACTTTCGCTTTCGCGATCTAAGTCCGATTTCTTCGGCTCTTGATCTAAACTATTCAAATTTAACCATTTTATTCACTAGCTCGTCCAATTCATATTTTTGGCAATTTACAAATTAGCCTTTACAATTGCACATTTTATCAATTTAGTCTATTTTTCTCAAAACATCAAATTCACAAAATCATCATTTAACCATGCTTAGCTGAATGCTTATGAACATCATACAAGCCCATATTTTCCATAAAATTTTCAATTTAGTCCCTCAAGTTACTATTTTCTCAATTTAGCCCTAATTAGCTAAATTCATAAAAAATTTAAGAACAAAGTATGTTCATCTAGCACAAATCTTTCAATTAACAACTAAGCTCATCACAAAGCTCACCATTTCATCAATGGCACATCTCATGAACATCATCAATACACAAAATTGAGACATGGACTTGATAGTAGACTAAGCAACAATCTCAAAAACATAAAAATCATCAAAATCTAAAGCCAAAACATACCTTAATTGAACCTTTCAATGGCCGAATAACCTAGCTTCTTTCTCCTTTCTTTGTCTTTGCTAATTTCGGCCAAAATAGGATGAACAAATGCCACTATCTATTTCTTATGTTTTATTATAAACATATTCATATACATTTTACTATATTAACCTTTTAATAAACATATTATAACATATAGTTCAAGGTCATTTTTGTCCATTAACAATCCACTAACTTATGAATGGCTTAATTTCCAAATAAGGCCTCCACCTTTTAAAATCCACAACACATTGGTACTTTAACAATTAGCATGCTAGTTTTGCACTTGATGCAATTCAATCCTTTTATCAAATTAAACACATAAACGGACAAATTAGAATACGAAACTTTACCACATGCTTAATCACTTATCAATGACACAAAAAATAATATTAAAAATATTTTACTGACTCAGATTTGTGGTCCCGAAACAGTATAAACCGGGTTGTTACACTCATAACACATTTAGAGAATTTTCTGTATACGTTTTGAGGCTATTTATTTTTCAAATTTTCGGGGTTTAGTTTTTATCTCCATCTTTTGTACTCTTCGTTCTTTTGCCATTATAGTAAAATTATCTTTGCCCATGCTTTTTTATCCTCTTTGGAGGGGTTTTTCCACTTTAAATTTGTCTGTGTTCAATTTCTCAATTTATTTCTCTATTTTTTCTTATTGCTTAATCGGGTCAATCCTAACAATTATTAATATTTTATTCTTGTCACTCATAAAATACTTTGCACAAGTAGCATAAAGTTTGAGTTCAATTCGGAACTCAAGCTTTAAAATTCTGTTTTATTTTATTTGAATTTTATTTTGATTTTTAAGATAAAAATTAGTTTTATTTATTTATTTCATTTGATTAAGCTTATTTTTAATAAAAAAGTTTGATTTCATCTCGATTTTGAGTTTTCTCAATTTATTCAATAGTTTTAGAAATTTAAATTATAGTAGAAATAGTTTAATTTTTTGAATTAGACTTATGCATATAAAATAATAATATAAATAATTATGTCAAAACATAATTTAATAAAAAATAAAATTAAATGTAATAGCCCAAATTTACCTAGGCCTAGTGCCAAAACCAAACAAGACCAAAAAAATAAAAATTGAGTCCAAAATATAAAGAGTCCATTTACAAATGCCAACCCAAAATTACAAACAACAGGCCCAATTTACAAATGGCCCAAACCACAACCCAAAATCCCTAACCCAATTCCTACTGGCCCAATAGGCCCAAAAAAAAACTAAACCAACTCAGGAACCCTAGGGTTTCTGAACCTCCTTTGCGCTGTACCCTCCCATGTGTGCCCTCAGTACGCACACCGCCCAAGGCTCGGCTCCACCTGCAACCTTGCACCAAGATGGCAAAACATGCCTTCGTTAATTCCCTCTATGACCTGTAAACATAGCAAAGAAAATAAAGGAGCAGAGCCAAAAACAGTAGCAAAAAAATATAATAAACAGTAGTATAAACAGGAAATAGGCCGTGTAAATGGCTATAAAAAGCCATATCAATCCTTGTAAAATGGCTATAAAAAGCCATATCAATCCTTGTAAAAGGTTGCCTTCTATTCCATTTGATTTTTTTCATTGTACTTTGCTTTTAGTCTCTAAAGAAATAAACAAACAAACAAAAAAGAGAAATCTTACCTCGCTGGTGGCCGGAATGGAGGAAATCAAAAATTTTGGTCTTTCTTTTGATCTTCGAAGGCTCCTTTGGACATTTTAGGGTGAGATTGGTGTCGCAAAGGTCCAAACGGTCAAAAGGGGTCATTTTTGGGAGTTACGGTGGTCGACGGAGACAGACCGGTGGTGGTCGTTTTTGAGAGAGTTTTTTTTGAAGAAATGAAGTGAAAAATGAAGATTTAAAAAAAAACTGATTTAAATACAAGCATGAAACAATGCCGTTATGCACCAGTGTGCGCCAAAACGGCACTGTTTAAGCCCTGACCGGTGCGCGCGACTCAAACTGCTAGGAGACCCGCGTGTTTTTGACTTTGGGGTTATTTATGCAGTAAGTCCTTCCGCTTTTTTCATCTGTTTCAATTAGATCCTTTTGCCTTTTTTGTTTCTTTTAATTCGGCCCGATGATTTCACTTTTATTATATTTTAGTCCTGGTAAGGTGTCGCGTTTTGAAGGGCGGGGATATTTTCCCTTTGGTCCCTTCATTTCATTCTCGCATTGCGAAATGGTCCCCTATTTTACTTTATTTCAACTTTGCCCCATTATTTTCCATACGATTTTCAATCTAGTCCCTTTTATGTTTATTCATTTATTTATTATAATTTGGGCTTTGAATTTTATTTCAATCCTAATCTAATCCTTTATTTATTTATTTATTCAAATTCAAGCTTTTATTTTATATGTATGATTGTCTTGTTGTATTTTATTTATCTTATTTATTTATTTATTATTCATTATTTATTTATCCTTTTCTAATATTTAAATTATTATTATTTCCTTCTATTTACATTTAGTATTTTCGTTTCCTCTATTATTACTACTAATGTTATTATCATTAATATTGTATTTTTACTTTATTATTATTATTATTATTATTATTATTATTATTATTATTATTATTATTATTATCATTACTATTATTATTTTAGCACTATTCTCATTATTATTATTATTATTATTATTATTACTATTATTTATTTATTTTTACTATTATTATTATTCGTTTATTATTATTACTATTATTATTATTGTTATTATTATCATTAGTATTATCATTATTATTTTTAAACCACTTCATTCAAAGTTTCTTTATTCATATATTTATTTTCTTATTCTCAATTTAAATTAAATTTTCACTAGAATTTTTCTTTGTTATTTCATTCATTATTCCTTCATTATTTTATTTATTTCATTTTATTTTGTTTTTGTCCTCATTATTATTATCTTATTATATATTTATTTATTCGTTTATTCATTTATGTCTTTATACCGGAAGTTTATGTTATTCGCTATTATTATTGTATTTATATTATCATCTTCGTTATTATTATTCCATTACGCATATCAGTACCGTAATTCATTTCCCATTCTACCATAAAATTATGTTACATTTTACCCGATACATTAAAAATGTTGTTTTCAATAAGCAATACTCGTGTTTCAAAATTTGAAAAGATTGTATTTTAACTTACGGAATATGATTTCTTTCTAAAACCGAGATAATCGAATACCTTTCAAAATAAATAAAATTTTCAGCGTTTATTCTAGTATCGAGAATTTAAGACATTGTGTCCTAACTTACGGGACATAATTCTTTTTCTCGATTAACATGAAATATGTCCTATTCCCGAAAAATTTTCACTTTTATAACAAAGGGATCGTATTTTAAAATTTTTTCAAATTTTCAATTTTCGACACTAAATACATCAATTAATCAACTAGGTACAAATTTTGGGCGTATCGAAGTGCTAATCCTTCCTCGTGCATAACCGACTCCCGAACCTGTTTTCTGGATTTTGTTGACCAAAAATCAGCATTTTAGTAAAATTAATTTTTATTAAAATGGTTGAATTACGAGGTGACCCGATCACACCTCATCAAAAAAAATTGGTGGCGACTCCATTTTTTTCATTTTCGGTTTCAAAATCAAAGTCAACCCCTTCAAAAAAATGGTTTCGGCATTCAACATGGAGATAATTTATTAAGGACTAACAATATTGCTATTTTTTTTATGTGTTTTAGTATAATCAATATATTGTAGGAATGAGAAGGAAAGTTTTTGTGTGCCAAGAAGAAGAAGAAGAAGAAGAAGAAGAAGAAATTAAGTTTTATTTGGTCTCGAGAAGCATATGTTATTTTCTTTTTCATGAAAATGAAAAGCATTCAAGAAAATGTATTTAGTTGAATTTTTAAAATGATATTTTAAAAGTGAAAATATGTGAAAAGTAAAAATAATAAAAGGTTGTTTTTGTTATTTTCATTATAAAATGCTTTGTAAAATAGAAATTAAATGAATTGACAGCGTAAAATATTTTTTTAATAATTTTTCAAATATTAACTCTGGTTCGATTTATGTTATATCATCATTTCAAAAACTGCTATTTATCATCTAAACCTTAAGAATAAAAGAAATATAGGTCTGCTACCCTAGCAAGTCTCTGTCTGCTCTTTTAGCAAGCTTCTAGGTTTTTGTTTCAAGGGTAATTTGTTTGCCTCAGCCGTTGCCTTTTGGAAGTTTCCCATTAGCCTCAAATTTGTTTCCTCATCAACGTCCTTTTCTCCTTGTATCTATGGAGACAGCATTCGCAGATCTTACTCTAGATGAAGAAGAAGTTGAAGTCCTACAGATTCAGCTAGATGTAAATTCGGTAAGGGAGGTTGAAGTTTATAATCTGGTAGGTTGTTTTCTTACGGCAAGTATTATTCATTTTTCGGCAATGAAAAGTACCATAGCTAATTTATGGCACCCAGTTAAAGGGGTGCAAGTTTGTTATCTGGGGGAGAAAAGATTTTTGTTTCAATTTTTCCATGTTATGGATATGGAAAGAGTTTTAAATGGGCCTCTCAGGACCTTTAATAATCATTTGCTATTGCTGCACAGACTTCAAAGGGTAGAGGATCCATTAAAATTTCCTTTATTATTTTCACCTTTTTGGGTACAAATCCATAATGTTCCTCTTGGTTATTTTTCTAAAAGTTTGGCGATGCGATTGGGAAATTTCATAAGAAGGTTTATGGAGTATGATGGCTCAATTCTAGGTAAAGGATTCAGGAATTTCTTATGAGTACGTGTTCAATTGGATATCTGCCACCCCTCAAAAGGAAGAAACAAGTGATGTTTAACAATGTATGCTCTTACGCCAGCTTTAAATATGAAAGGTTCACTCTCTTTTACTTTTTCTGGGGCCGTCTGGATCATAGTGATTCCTTTTGCGAATCAAAAATGGAGTTAGGGGTTGAAATTAAAGAGATGGTTTAGGATTTGTCATTACGAGCACAATCAATAAGAGCCTAGGCTATGAATAGCGTTTGGTGAAAGAGGATGGTGAAGGTATAAGAATTACCAACGCAACTGATTCTTCTAAAAGGCTTGAAAAATGGGTTGGAGTTATAAGATTTAGAAATATTGATCCTATCTTAGGTGTTAATCTTGAGGGTAGCAATGCTTGCACAAGGATAGAGACAGACAACATGCTAAAGGGTCAAAGTCAGATGGCGATCGACCATGATTTGGAGGATGAGGTGGTTGTAGGGGAAGAAGAAAAGAAAAGAGCTAGAGGAGATATCGAAGAGAGTAACAATGTGGAAGGTAGAAACAGAAAACTGTTAGTTGGAAATCATTAATTATCGGCACTGCCAGGATGCAAGCCGACTGGTCGCAATGAAAATACTAAGTTGGAATGTCTGAGGTCTGGGGAATCCTCGGGCAGTTCGAAGACTTCTGCATTCGCTGAAGTTACATAACCCCAAAGTTGTCTTCTTTATGGAGACAAAAATCAACAAGAACCCCCAAGTTGTCTTCTTTATGGAGACAAAAATCAACAAGTTCAAGACGGAGAAAGTTAGACAAAGGTGTGGATTTCAGTTTGGTATTGATGTTGATTCTATGGGATCGAGAGGTGCTCTTAGCTTAGCATAGAGTGGGGATGTTAGCATTGTTTTACAAAGCTTCTCTCATTGTCATATTGATGTAATCGTAGAAGAAGGTGGGCAAAAATGAAGATTAATAGGGTTTTATGGATCTCCATACACAAGTAATAGAGAGGAAGCCTGGAATCTGTTAAGAAGATTACGAATTCAGGGTGAGCATCCATGGATGGTTTGTGGTGACTTTAATGAAATACTATATGGTTTTGAAAAAAGAAAAGAGGCTTACCTAAGGAAGGCAGAAAGATGAAAGAATTTTGTCAAGTGTTAGATGATTGTCAATTGGCAGATCTGGGTTACTCAGGGAACTGGTTTACTTGGGAGAGAGGTAATCTACCGGAGACAAACATTCAAGAAAGGCTTGATAGAGGAGTTGGTTCAGAGGGGTGGAGATCATTATTCCCATATTTTTCAATTCAACATCTCTACATTCTTTCTCAGATCACTGTCCACTTCTTATAAATAGAGAATATAGACCCAGACAACATCAAGGAAAAAGTTTTATGTTTGAAGCTTGGTGGGTCGTAGAAGATTCTTTTTTTGAGGAGGTTAGAATGAGCTAGGGTGGTTCTACAGGAGATCTTATGAGGAAGTTAGAAATTCTGAAAGGATACTTGAGGAGATGGGCGACCTAGATTCGACGTGATAGAAAATTAAAAAAAGAGATTCTAACTGCTAGATTGGCAACACATCTTGAAGCGGATAGAGACATGAAAATCTGGCAGATATTATTGATACAAAGATACATCTGAATATTGAGATTGATAAGGATGAAAGTTCCTGGGAGCAGATGGCTAGAATAAATTGGCTGAAACTTCGTGATAGGAACACGACTTTTTTTTTACAAGCAAGCGACACAAAGGAAGAAACAGAATTTGATTTAGAAGTTGAAGTTTGGTGACGGTAGGGAGACAATGGAGAGTAAAGATATGGAGGAGATTGCACAATTATATTTTGTAAAGCTTTTTTCTGTTGAAAGTCATTTTAATACTAATAGAATATTATCAGGAATAGAAGCGTGCATTTTGGAAGAAGATAATTTTAAATTGAAGGCCAGATACACAAAAGAGGAGATATGGACAACGTTGTCAGAAATGGGTCCTACAAAAGCCCCAAGGGAAGACGGTTTACCAGCCATATTTTATCAAAAATGTTGGCCGATCATTGGGGAAGATGTCTCAAACTACTGCCTTCAACAGTTGAATAATGGTATAGACTTAGGCTCGATTAATAAGACAAATATTGTGTTGTTACCAAAAGTTCCAAATCCTTCAAATATTTCTCAATTCAGACCTATTAGTTTATGCAATGTGATTTGTAAGTTAATAGCTAGAGTGATTGCTAATCAGCTTCGGGTAGTATTGTATAAATGCATTGATTCTGCGCAAAGTGCCTTTGTTCCATGGAGGTTGATCATTGATAATGTGTTACTTGCTTATGAAATTTTGCACACTTTAAAAAATAAGAAGGCTGGGAGAAAAGGGCTCATGGCAGTGAAGCTAGATATGAGTAAGGCATATGACAGGGTCGATTGGAATTTCATGGAGAGGGTAATGATAAAGATGGGCTTTGATATGGGATGGGTTGACATGGTTTTGAAATGTGTATCTTTAGTTTCTTATTCTGTGGTTTTTATGGAATTGTAAGTGGCAGTTTCCTTCCAACTCGTGGTCTTAAACAAGGGGATTCTTTGAGCCTATTTTCATTCTTATTTTGTGGGGAAGGACTTTTGAGTTTGATAAGGCTGGCAAAAGTTGGAAATATTATTAAAGGGGTCAAAGCGAGTCGCAGTGGACCAGCTATTTCTCATTTACTGTTCACAGATGACTGTATTTTGTTTGCAGAAGCTACAGAGAGAGGTGTGATGTCTTTGAAACAAATTTTGATGGAATATGAGATGAATCCAGGTCAATGTGTTCATTATGATAAATCATCTGTTTTGTTTAGCACAAACACTCCAAAAAGGGAAAGAATGGCAGTTTCATGGGTTCTGACTGTTAGGAGATCAAACGAAATTGAGAGGTATCTGGGGCTCCCTAGTATGGTGGGTAGGAAAAAGTGATCGTCTTTTCAAAACCTGAAAGATCGTTTTAAACAAAGAATAGACAGTTAGAGTATTCGATTTTTATCACAAGGGAGAAAAGAAGTCTTTATTAAGGCGGTTCTTCAAGCTATTCCTACATTTTCGATGGCATGCTTCTTACTCCCTAAAACTCTTTGTACAGATTTGGAAGGTATAATAGCGAAGTTCTGGCGGTAAAAGAGTCAAAATAGAAAGGGTATCTATTGGTGTGCTTGGAAAGATTTATGTCTTTTAAAGGAAGATGGTGGTCTCGGCTTTTGAAATTTTGTAAATTTTAATGTTGCGTTACTAGCAAAACAGGGTTGGCGTCTCATTAATCATCTAGATTCGTTATTAGCACCCGTGTTAAAAGCAAAGTATTATCCTAACTCAAAATTTTCTAAAGCTCGATTAAGAAATTTACCTTCACTTACCTGGAGAAGTGTCTAGGTTGCGAAAAGGGCTCCTTGATAAAGGTATGTGCTGGAGAGTCGGGACGGGGGATAAAATTTCCATTTGGGATGATTTGTGGATTTCAGGAACGGATGCAGATAGGATTTTGAATCAAAACAGCAATGAAAACATTAAGTTAGTGTCAGATCTAATTGATGCCACTAGTCGCAGTTGGAAATCTGAGTTGATAAGAAGTACCTTTTCTGGTGATATAGCGGGAAAAATTTTACAGATCCCTCTTGCGGAGTTAGCTCATGAAGATTTACAAGTATGGCATTGGGAACTGTCAGGGGAATTCTCCGTTAGGAGTACCTATAAACTATTACAAGTTTCTAACCAGGATCCTAATGATATTAATTTACAAATTGTGACAAAGAATTTCTACAGGAAATTATGGAAACTGGATATCCCAAAAAAAATTCAAATTACAATATGGATAATATCTTGGAATCTTTTCCCGTCTCTGGTGAATCTAAAGAGAAAACGGGTGGTCACTGATGCTCAATATCCCAGATGTCGCCAAGCAGAAGAAGATGGGTGCCACATTTTTCAACATTGTCCTGCAACAATCGAGATTTGGAGTCAGTTACAGTTAAATTGGGTGTTAATTCACAATGATCTAGGTATGTGGGACTGGCTTACATGGATTTTTGAGAAAGGGTGTAAGGAACAGATTCCCCTATTCTGTTGCGGGCTTTGGTTCATATGGTTTAGCATAAATTCATTACTGTATGAAAAGAAACCTCTATCAGGTGAAGAATTAGTCAGAAAGATCACTAGTTATGTCTCAGAATTGGATGCAGTACGAGGCAAAAATAGTATACCTCAGTTTGCTAAAGGTTCTCATCAACTACTCAATAGAGGTAGGGCAATGATTCAGTTCAACGTGGCTTTTGACGGTCGATCACATACATCGGCTACTAGCCTACTGGTCCGAGATGAAAATGGGGAAATTTTGGCTTCGAAGGCAATCATCCACTCCAGTACCGCAACCCCATTTGCGGCGGAGGCATATGTAGGGTTGCAAGCAATAAAGTTAGGAGTCATGTTGAATTTAAACAAAGTGTTGATTATGGGAGACTCAAAATCAGTTATCAAGAAATGTCAGAGCAAAAATCTAGACAGATCGATCATCGGAGCTATTATCAGAGACATTCACAGCCATTCAAGTAAATATCAAGAGATCGAGTTTACTTTTGTTCCCAAATCAGAAAATTGGCATGCTCATATCATCGCGAAAGATGCTTTAAGAAGAGATGAGAGTTATTACCTGGTGGGGGGTCTCCTTGATTGAGTTCGTCAAGTGGTGGATCTCAACCAGCAAAGTTCTTAGAAAAGTTGGAAGAAGGTCGTGAGAGGGGAAACGATGGTGTGGTAGTCCTTAAGGGAAAGAGAAGCTATGGTACTCGACATAAATGGAAGAAGGTTGGGATGGGGAGCTGAAGGGGATGGAAATGGAGTCGGAGAAGGTAGAAAAGAATTGAAAGTAAACTGAAGGAGAATGCTAAAGGGGTGCGTGATGGAATCGGAAAAGGCAGGAGTAGGAGGGTTTAGGAGTTTTGGAAAACAGGGGGCTGTAAAACTGGTAGTAGAAATTAATTATGGCCTGGAGAAACTGCTACTTTACTGCTGGGTCTGTGGATGTGAACGATCACTGCGCAAGGGTGGGATCCAACTGTTATTGATTTGACTGGGATTAGAGTTGATTTTTAATTTCTGGTTTAGTTCGGTTTGGTTCTAGGAGATTGTTTTCTTTTTAAGTTCCGTTAGGCTTTTATTGGTTTTGCTTCAGGTTATTTATTTCACTGTTTTCGCTTGGGCTAAAGCCCAATTGGTTTTGTTCTTTGTATTTTTCTTCTTTTAATAAAAGTCCAGTCAGATTTTATTCAAAAAAAAAAACTCTGGTTCGATTTCATATATATATATAATTTATTTCATTAATTATGTTTTTATTATAGAAAAATAGATATCAAAATTGTTGAAAACAATATTTTATATCTATTTACAAATTTATTTTTTCAATTTTAATAAATAGAAAATGGAAACTTTTTTTTAAATAAAATTAAAAATATTTTCTAAAATGAAAATAAGTATCAAATATGTTGTCATTATCGAAAACCACTTGATTTCAAAAGTTGAGGAACTTTCATTTTTTTTTTTTGAAAATATCTGACTGATGCATTAATTGAGGAGATAATAGGAATTGATTACAGCTTTGAAAATTAAAAAAGAAAAAACAAACGCCTAACTCCTATTGGTCACACAAACGGCGCATTTAAACTTAACAGAGAACAAAAAAAAAACTAATCATCTACCACTATTCTAAAAAATCAATTGAAAACTAAACTGTCATCTATAATCCATGCCATATTATCCCCTTCCTTTACCCCTCAGTATCAAAACCTTATCAGTCAAAAGGAACCGATCTGCCCCCCAAAATGTTTCTTCCTGATTTCTCAGTCCCTTGGTAAAAAAGAGTTCATCGGACCAACACCTTACCAGACCATCCGGACTCCAAACATTCATTAATCGCGTCCTTCCCTTCCTCTTATATCTTGTGCGACCAGTCTTTCCACCGATGCCAGCACCTCCTCAATCCAATACCTGGGTTCAGCATATCTTTTGCCCTCGCTCGCCATTTTGTGTGCCACTTTATTTGCTTCTCTAGGTATATGTCTAAAACTCAAAAATCGAAACTTGGGAAATTCCCCCTTATCTCCTTAATCAGACTGCTTATAGTGGATCCTCTTCGATTTTGAGTTTATTTTTTTTTATTACAGTTAGAAAATCCCCTTCCACACAAATCTCTTGGAACCCCATTCCCTCTGCCATATCGATAGCTTAAAGACACGCTCTTGCTTCCGCCGATGTCGGATCTAGGATATTATCCCAAGGACAGGTACATGCAGCCATCACCAGTCCATCTTTATTCCTCGCAATAATGCCTGAGATCGATCTTTTCGTAACTTGATTAAAAGAGGTATCAAAATTGATCTTTATAACATTTCCTTCCGGATGTAACCATCTTTCATTATGAATGCTAGTTGTCTGTGTCGGTAGCTCTCTCAAAACTGAAATTTCTGCATGGTATGCTTTGATGAATGCTAACATGTCGCACACTTGACCCCTTAACCCTTCATGATGGATCTTGTTGCGATTATACCATATGGCCCAATAGACAATAGCTTTGATTTCGCATGTTTTTGTATTCTGATTGCTGAATTCCTTGACTAACCGGTCTTTCCATATTGGCTCTCTGTTGTCTTTTGAGTCTGCTGCATCCATCCCCTGCAAGATCTGTTTTGTAAAGCTACAATCGTGAAATAGGTGATCGACCGTTTCTACTCCTCCTTGGCACACTGAGCATACTATACTTGCCGTCAACTGTCATATATGTAGATTGACTTTCGTGGGTGGAAAATTATGCACCAGTTTCCATATGAAAATGTAAATTTTACTAGTGATTTTGAGTGCCCACAATTTTGTAAAAAAGTTAGCACTATCTTCAGTCTGTATGCTAGGATTTTCTGCTGTAATGATTCTTTTGTACCTATTTTTTTACTGTGTTACATCCTATATTGTCACCTCACCATATGAGAGCGTCTGGAGGCCTACTACTCAGTAACGAAATTGCTAGGATGCGTGTCAATTGCTCTTCACCAAACAGAGAACTGATGGTGTCTTATTTTTAAGTAGTTGATTCTTTATCAATTAAATCAGCAACTTTTGTAAATCTAGTATCAATTGCCTGACACTGAATTCTTCCATTTCCAGGTTCTGGTATCCAAGCATCATTCAAAATATTGATCTCCTCCCTGTTGCCTACCTCCTACCGATTCCCTCCTCCAAAATATGTCGGCCCCCAAAATGCTACGCTAGGTAAAAGAAAGGGTAAGAGCCTAACCTAGCATTCATGAAATCCCCTCTTGAAAAATACTTCGATTTCATTAAATACTTCGATTTCATTATACGCGCAAAAAGGTAATTCGGCTGCACTAAAATTTTCTATCCCTGTTTTGCTAAAAGGGCCAAGTTAAAAAATTCTAAATCTTTGAACCCTAACCCTCCCTTCGCTTTGGGGATACACAAATCTCTCCATCTGCACTAATGAATATCTTTGTTTGTCTTGAAATTTTGCCACCAGAATTTGCTCATTAAATTCTCTAAATCTTGGCATACTGAAATTGGAAATTTAAAGCACTGCATAGCATAAATTGGAATAGCTTGTAAAATAGACTTTAAGAATACCTCATTGCCTCCAGCTGATAGTAGTCGCAAACTCCAATTTTGTAATGTCTTCATAAAACGTTCTTTTATATCCATGAATGCATGCTTCTTTCTTCTACCTATCATAGTCGACAACCTCAAATATTTCTCTGAATTATTTGAAACCCTCACTCCCAAAATGCCACCCACCTGTTCCCTTATTTCTGCATCAACATTTTTGCTGAAATAGATCAATGACTTATCAAAATTCATTAACTGGCCAGGTACTAGCTCATATTCGTTGATAATTGCCTTCATAATGCTTGCTCCTTCAGTTAACGCTTCCCCAAACAACATACTATCATCTGCAAAAAATAAATGTGACACCGCAATATTACCTCTCCCCACATTCGTACCTTTTAGTTTTCCTTCCACTTTAGCCTTTGAAATTAACCGAGAAAATCCTTCAGCACAAATGAGAAACAAGTACAGACTCAAAGGATCTCCTTGCCTTAACCCTCGTTATGGATGAAACTCTTCACCATCCCTTCCATTTAAGTGCACTGAATACGTCATACTCCTCACACATTTCATAATAATAGAAACCCATTCATTGCAGAATCCCATCCTGCTCATCATATTTTCAAGAAAGTCCATTCAATACGATCATATGCTTTGCTCATATCTAATTTCAGCACGAATCCTTTATTAGATGTCCCTCTTCTTTTTTTGAATGAATAGAGGATTTTGTAAGCCACAAAAATATTATCTGTAATCTGTCTTCCGAAATGAATGCGCCTTGGGTATCCTCAATACAGAAATTAACTACCTTTTGAAAACGATTGACAAGTACTTTGGATATAATTTTGTAGATTACGTTGCACAGGCTGATGGGTCGAAATTGGCTCATTAGTTTTGGTGAGTTAATATTTGGTATAAGCACTATACTTGTAGAGTTAACTTCTTTGATTTCTCTCTCTCCATTTAACCTCTCCAAACAAAACTTGGTTATCTCCTTTCCAACAATGTGCCAGTATTTCTGATAAAAAAATCGCAGGAAATCTATCAATACCTGACGCCTTAAGAGGGGCTATTGATTTAATCATGAAACAATTTCATCGGCAGTAAATTCTGCCCTAAGATCCTTGTTTAGCTCCTCTGTTATACTTGGCTGAAAAGACTCAAGCAAACTGCTGCAATCGCTAACTCCATTAGATGAAAAAGATCCTTGAAATAATGAGTCGCCATCTTAGATATCTCCTCCGTATCTGTTTTCAAATTTTCAACCTCATCCTCAAGTCCCTTAATCAGATTTTTCTTCCTTCGATGTGACGCACTTCTATGAAAGAATGTTGTATTTCTATCCCCATTTTAAGCCAATTAGTTCTTGTTCTCTGCTCCCAATAAACTTTTTTTTATCGGCTTCGAGGTTCATCTCGATTTTAACTTCTGTAATTTCCTCCAAAATAGCCTCAGAAATATCACAATCCCCCAGTTCTCTTAATTTGCTATTTAAATCTTCAAAGCGTCGATCCCTTAGCTTCCTTCCTCCTTTTGACCAGTCATGTAATTTCCTACCCAGCTCCTCCAACCTCCTTGATACGTCTTGACTACTCTCTGTCCAAATCTTTTTGACTTGCTCTTCACACTTTGGATTCAAGAGCCAGTCTGCATTAAATCGAAAATGCCATTGTTGCTCATTATTGCCTCTATCACCATTTCTATTCGTATTCACTACTAATGGGCAATGATCTGAAAAGCTGTGTTGTAAATGACATACTTCAAAATTTGGAAACAGTTCCCACCACCTTGGATTTGCAACCCATCTATCAAGTCTTTCTCTAATATTATTACTAACGAGCCTGCCTCTTTCTCACGTATACCATTGCCCGGAAAAGCCCAGATCGGCAAGTTTACAATCATCCAATGTCTTTCGAAATGCATTCAACTGTCTTTCCTCTCTAATTCATCCTTCTTGTTTTTCAAAAGAGAACAAAATTTCGTTGAAGTCCGGCAACTAACCATGGCAAATTATTTCCATTCTGCAAAGCTCTTAGCAACTCCCACGAAACCCTTCTGTTTTGTTCCACTGGTTCCCCGTAAAAGCCTGTGAATCTCTAAGTTTCCGCACCATCCTCTTGTTCAACTACCACATCAATGTGTGACTTAGAGTAGCTTTTTAAAGTTATATTTATTCCCTCCCACCATCCTAATGATAAACCCCCTTAATCCTGTCGCATCAACATCAATGCCATTCGCAAACCCACATCTTCGCCGTATAGATTCCATCCTATTGCTTGTGACTTTTGTTTCAATAAGAAACACAATTTGAGGCTGAATGTGTCTCAATTTATTTTTGAGACGTCTTACCGTTCGTGATTTCCTCGAACCACGAACGTTTCAGCTTAGAATTTTCATTGCATCCGGTCAGCCAATTTATAATTGGCCGTCGATATATCATTTGCAATCTCTAACATACTCCTCCCTTCTCCAGTATTTTCCCCCTCTGCATTAACCATTTGTCTCTTTTTACCATCCACAAGACCCATCGGTAAGTCTTCCATCTCATCTCCATAATCTTCATCTAATTTCGGATTCCCAACTTCCCTTCCTTCCATGTATTTTCAAGGTTACCGTGCAAAACGACCCATAGACCGCAATTCACATCTTTGTTCTCTATTATTCAAATTTTCCTGTCCATAATTCACTCCCCTTCTTTCCCCATCAACATTTGTTTTCCTCCATCGTTCAGAGTCTGGTTCCTCTCGAAGCCATTTGCTCGTATAACCACCCCTTCTTGGAACAACCTTTAAAGAAAGATCCCATCCAAAATCTACTTGCTGACTACTTAATGTCAATCTGACCGGGCAGAAACTTTCACTATGACCAAGCCGGCCACACAAAAAACAAAATAATGATAGTCGCTCATATTGAAATAGCACATAATTGAATCTATTTTGGCTAATACAAATACGCTTCTTCCTTTTCAATGGATACCTAGTATCAATTAGCACTCGAATTCTCATAAATTGCACATTACCTCTAATGGCCATTGATGTATCATATTCCACAAATTTACCAATGAAATCTCCAATCTGCTTCGCCATTCCTTCCGTAAAGAATTTAATTGGGACATTATGAACTTGCACCCAAAATACTGTCTCCCATAATAGGACTGTGTTTGGCTCCTCGTTTATTGTCAGCCTGTGTAAAATAATTAAATGCCTGTTAAAGAACCAAGGCATATCATCTATTACACGTTCCATATCAACCTCGCTGTAAAATCTGAATAAAATTTGTTTTTCCTCCAACTCAGTAATAGTGACCCCCCTCAGTGGATGCCACAAATCTACAAGAGTGTTTTTTAACACCGAAAAATTCACCACGCTATCTGTAAGAACTCGTCCCACCAAACAGAGATCTTGTAATTGAGCCGTATTATCGCCTATAACCAGCATGGGTTCTTCTTCTTCATCCGTAATATTGAGATTTGCCAGATCTGCATCTACTATATTAATATCATCGATTCCTCCTCCTAATACTTATTCGCCACTAAGAACTCAAAAATATGCAAGAGACCCTAAACCGCTTCTGATTCTTAATCTATTCTTCCGTGCTACTTGGCAGACTTAAAACCCTAACCCTAATGCATGCTACTCGGCAGACTTAATTTGTCATCAATGAGGAACTTTCATTTTATTAGATGTCTAAGAAAACACAGATGGTTAAATTTTTTGAAAACAAAAATTTTAAATTTTAAAATTTAAATCTGATTGTTATTATCATTAATTTTTTGTTAAATTTGTTAGTGTGATATTTTAAAAAAAAATCACTTAGTAGCTATGTAATTAAAAGATGACATTATAATGAACTTAAATTTAATTGAAAAATTAATAATGTTATCAATTAGATATAAATTTTAAAATTTGAAATATAAAATACTAAATTCTGGAAAATAAAAATACAATGATTAAATTTCAAATTTTCGAATAATACAAAACTTGTGGACTATTTTAACTTAGTTTTTTTAACAATTTTTAAAATTTAAATTTTTACCTCATTCAAATATAATAAATGTAGTGATTTTTAAATTTTATTTCTCATAAATTTTATTTTTATTTATCAAATATAATTTTAATTTTTAAAATATAAAATAAAAATAAAATATTTTTAAAACCTAGTTTGCTTATGATATAAATGTAAAAGAAACCTGGGCCTTGCATAGTAAATGAACATTGAACAGTCAACATCTATTGATGATACAATCTTCAAAATCTTAAGTTACTTATTTATTTTATTATTACTATAAATACAAAGGGATAAGAAAAAGCTACATCAAAATTGAATAGTCAATATCTACTGACGACAGGCTCATTTATAAGCAGATTCAATATCTAACTAACCAATATAAATTTTCTACTTTTTTATGGATATGAAAGTACGAGATCGTTGGCATTTTTAATACCACCATTGACTGTACTCGTTGACTCAAACATATATATGTTAAACAGTTGTTAATTTATAGGAGATAATGGGTAAAAGTGTCATGAAGCTCTCTACATTATGAGTTAATTTTTTCTATATTAAATAATGAATAAATTAATTTTTATCGCTTTTATTAAAAATTTTATTTATTAAAATTAGTGTGGATACCGAATAGATGAGTATGTTATGTGTATTTCATGTTGACGATGAGTATATAGGGATTATTTTTAACAATAAAAATAATAAAATTGTTAATAAAATGACCAATTTACTTTTTAATCTAACGCTAAGAGACTAATTTACCTATTTTGAGTAGAGGATGTAAAATGGAATCTCCTAATACAAAGGCCTCATTGATACTTTTTTATTGTGATAATATCATTGTTAATATCTGTAATATTAAAAATGTTTAAAGTAGCTTCAAGTTTGCAATTAAAGAAATTTAATTATTATATATCTAAAAATCTAAAAGATTATTTTGAAATATAAATTTTAACATTCTTGCGTGAAAACAGCTAAACACGGATAAAAGATTATTTGAAGTCTTTTAACTAAGACATAACTCACCTTACTAGACTCAACGAGTAATTAAATTAAATTAGATATCACATTAATGTCTCTTGCAAATATTAGGAATGCTAAGATGCTTAAAAACCTAAAAATGACAAATTTATACAACAATCGGTAGCGCAAATGAATTGAACACCCTCTCCAAATCTTTGAAAGTTTTATTGATTCCTACTATCATCTTGCTTTCGTGGAAAACTCCACATGTAATTGATACAGGTGGTTCTTCCCTTGATAACCTAGGGATGGCAAAGATCGATGCCATTATTAAAGATGATATTAAGAAATGGGTGATAGGTAAGTGTAAAGATGCCAATATCAACTAGATGTCATCACTATTATATTTCTTATTACTAATCATTGTTTGTCTACTTTGATGCATGATTGCGAGAATAAATGTATCTAATTTTAAATTTATTCGAAATGAAACTTACTTTTTTTCTACATATTTTACATGATCGAGACCATGTCACTCGCCAATAACACAACCAAATGGTTTAGGTTCAAAGACACAAACCTTAATACTATTTTTCGCATCAATAACAAAATATGTAAAATAAAATGAATTTAAACGTTAATTGATATTGATAAATGTTTTTTTTTCCATCAATCCAATTAATCAAAAAATGGAATTTTAAAAAAAATGACAAAATTTTAATTATTATTTTCAAATGGAAAGAGAATTGAAACTCTATATAAAGTTGATTGGTAACTTGAATTTCCTTACAATTACGTATACCGATACAGTCACCATCTTCAATCATCTTCCCTTTTTTCTGTTCTCTCTCTTGGAAACCCTAGAAATTCATTCTCGTAATAACAGAAAACAAGAAAAGAAACCTAAGTTTTCTCAAAGAACCCTCTTCCCTAGAAAATCCTTATCGATTTTAACAGAGAAGAAAGTTTTAAAAAGTTACTATTCCAGGTTAAGGAAATTACTCTTTTCTCTGGGGGAATATGGGGAGGGTTTTACGGGAAACGTTGAAGCCGTCGACCTCCTCCGTCAGCGCCACCACGACGTCGACGTCAGTGACGGAGACGGTGAACGGGTCACATCAGTTCAAGATCACGGGGTATTCGCTGTCGAAAGGTTCTGGGATTGGCAAATACATAGCTTCAGACACATTCATGGTGGGTGGATATTTGTGGGCGATCTATTTTTATCCCGATGGGAAAAGCCCCGAAGACAATGCCGCCTACATTTCGTTGTTCATTGCCTTGGCGAGCGAGGGGACCGACGTTAGGGCGCTCTTTGAGCTCACACTTTTGGATCAAAGCGGCAAAGAGAGGCATAAGGTTCATAGCCATTTTGGGAGGACGCTTGAGAGTGGGCCCTATACGCTTAAGTATCGCGGCAGCATGTGGTAAATTTTCTTTTTTTTCACTGGATTGGTCTTTGGCTTGGTTTTTCGTTGGAGCTAGGGGGTGGTTTTTTTAGGCTTTACAATGGCGAGTTATGTTTGGGTTGATTGATGTTTTGGTCGGTTTTGAGGGTTTGACGTGTTAATCATGGCTCTTGGTCCTCTGTCGTAATGTTTTACGGAGTTTAAAGTGTATTGCTACCCAGTAAGAACTGCTCGATGGGTTGGTTGTGTTTCCTGTTCTGTAATTTGTTATTCCCAGGTTGACAAAAGGATGGGTCCTGGGCCTTTTTCTGCTTCATTTTTGAGCTTTATGTTGGTTCGTACGGAGTTGGGATGTTTGCATGACAAGTGTGTTGCCTATTATGGTTAGATAGCAACATGTTAGAAGAAATTGAGGAATGAATTTCTATCTGGTGTTATATTTTTTTTGACATCAAAAGAAGTTGGGGTGGCTGGCTGATCATAATGTTTCAAGAATTTTGTTAAAATTGGTTAGTGGCCTAGATGCTATTAGCCACTATTCTATGTTACTTGCCAGTGCATTATGCTTTTCCCATTATTGTTAGCTAGCTAAGTTCCTGGCTGACTTTAACATTCACTACTAGTATTAGATTTAAAGTCATTAGTACTATTATTTTGGTTTTCTCTGTCATTTGTCTCGCCTCATTAAGATTATATGACATGTACTCTTAATTTGAATTTGGTAATATGTCTGGTTTGCTATTTCGAGCTTTGCATGTGTATGAGTTACTTTTTATTGGATATTGTACTAAAATTGAATGTTCTGAGGCTAATGTTTAAGTTTTGGGGTTCTTTTTTTAATATGTTTAATATATTTTAATTCTAGTATTTTGCGTAGTGCATTCAGTTTGATTGTTTGTCTACATTGATTATTTTCTGAAGCCATGCTTCTTGTGCTTGATGTCAATCCATAGAGTTTAACCTCACTGCAGCTTGTGTATTTTGTGGCATCATAAAACAATTTGGTTACAAGTACAATCCTGTCAGATATGATCCACAAAGATATATGCAACAACACTATTGCTAGCCTAATTGAATAACTCCATTGTTTGTAGCTTTTGTTTGCCTCATTGTGTGGTTCTTCATTATGTCTGACTTTAACTAACTAGATGTTAAATGTAAGTTATACATTTTTGGGTTGTGATAGTTCAGAAATTTGGCTTAGCTGGTTTTCCCATATGTTCTTAACTGAATGTTTGTTGGGGGATTTGTCAAGTTCCAGGTTTTGACTCCTCCAGTCTCATTTGCTTCCCCCCTCCCCAAAAGAAAAAAAAAACAATGAGCTAACTGAAGAAGCATATTTGTCTGTTTCCCTTCCAATTGCATATCAAAACTTTTGGTGAGCAGTGAAGTAATTAGTTTGATTTGACACAGGGGATATAAACGATTTTTCAAAAGAACGCTACTGGAACAATCAGACTACCTCAAGGATGATTGTCTATCTGTTCACTGTAGTGTTGGCGTTGTTATGTCACATACTGAGGGTCCTAAGATTTTCTCCATAGCTGTTCCGCCTTCAAACATTGGTCATCATTTTGGACAGCTACTAGAAAGTGGAAAGCAAACTGATGTTAGCTTTGAAGTTGATGGGGAATTCTTTCCAGCCCACAAGTTGGTACTTGCTGCTCGTTCACCAGTGTTTAGGGCACAACTTTTTGGTCCAATGAAGGATCATAATACAAAGCAAATAGAAGTTGAAGATATGGAAGCTCCTGTTTTTAAGGTTCAGTGCAATACCTCCTCCTCTTATGTAGGACTAAAGCTCATGCTACTTCTTATAGCATTCACTGGACTGATTCATGATGGCTACTTCCCATTGATAGCATGCCTGATGTGAATAAGTAGTTATGGAAACTTCGCATTAGAAACCATATGCTGTAGTGTCTGATTTTAGTAGTCTGAAATCAGAATCATAGCATGTATTGTCTTAAGCTTTTAGTTAATTGCTTCATATAAAGCATGTGCGGGTGGTTAAGATGTATGTGTCTGTTCATTTCTGAAAAATATTCATGCCATATTTTAAGTATCTGTAATTTACTTGTCAAGCTAAAGTAAATTGACTACTAATGTGTACGCAATTATTGTACTGATTACTGATAAAGTATTGTCTCTATGCCATATTTTGCACATTTCAGGCCCTACTTCATTTTATATACTGGGATTCTCTTCCCGACATGGAGGAGCTCACTGGTCTCACCTCAAAGTGGGCCTCTACTTTGATGTCTCAACATCTGCTCGCAGCTGCTGATAGGTATGGACTAGACAGGCTGCGACTGATCTGTGAGGCTAACCTTTGTGAGGTTGTTGCCATTAACACTGTGGCAACTACTTTGGCCTTGGCTGAACAACACCATTGTTTCCGACTGAAAGCTGTGTGTCTCAAGTTTGTTGCAATGCCCGAAAATCTAAGGGGTGAGTCTTTTAAACTGGAAATCTTTGAAATTATGGACTGCTCACCGCAGGCAGACAAATTGGTGAGAATTGTTTTTAGATAAAATCCTAGGAAGTCATCCTCTAGCTCCTTTTTTCTGGGCCCTTGCTTTTTTGCCTTGTAGATTGGGTGGAAAGACAATAGGTTTGAACATTTTTTAGGATATGTTTTACTTTTATATAGGTCACACAAATGCCACTGCTTAATGCAGTCAAAGCTGGTCTGACCTTGGAGTTCCATGTAGTGCAATTGTGTCTTATCCTCCATGATATGGTGCAACCATTTTTCTTGCGAACAGATATAACAAATGCATAGGGCCTGTTGCAAGCTTTTGTTGAGATCTCAGACTTTTCCACCCTTTAAACAGTTATCCTGTATCCCTCATTTGGAATTTCAGTGGGTAATGACTTCATATGCATTATGTAAGAGTTGTTGCAATCTAATAAACGTCTGAAGTATGAGTTTTAAATATCCATAGTTGTTACAAGATTTATCCCATTGTCAGCATTGTGGTTGTAAGTTATCTTAGGTGGATGAAAGTCAACGGTGTGTTCTGTTCTAACAATGTTTCTTAACTGAACCGCTGGTTTAATTTTCTTGTTTGCAGCTGTAATGCAAACTGATGGTTTTGAGTACTTGAAGCAAAGTTGCCCTTCTGTCCTGACTGAGCTATTGGAGTATGTGGCTAGAGTGAATGAACACCCAGTGATTGTATGCAGACATGGGAATGAAGCCATCCTTGACGGAAGTGATGCCAATGGTAGGCGGGTGAAGCAACGGCTATAGTAGCTGCAGCTTTGGTAGTTGAAAAGGAAAAGCAAATGATTTTTTTTCTTTCTTAAAGGAAAATATAAATTTCTGTAGGATTAGGAAAAGGTTGTTCCAGTAGTAAAAGGTTTTGGTGTTATTTCAGTAAGAGATGTAAATGCAGTGGTTCATTTGGTGTCCATCTGTTTGCTTTGTATTGGGAATGAGAAGTTCTCCAAAATTGAAGGTCCCCCATTTCTTACCGCTGATGTTTGTTTGAAGAACGCATGAATCAGTTGCTAATTTTACATGAATTCTGCAATATTTTGAATTGGGTGACGTTATGAATAAAATAAATGCCGAGGACAATTAAATGGAGTAAAATAATTTAATGTGGGGCGTTGTTCTGATTTCGAATTATTTGAAGCTCAATATGGAAATTTCTTCTTAATATTTAAAAAGAAAAGAAATGTGAAGAATTTCAATTATGGCAGAAAAGCCTCATACTAATGAAAGAAAGGTGAGGCTATATTCGTAATTGAGTAATGGAATTGTTAAGTAATTAGTTTGGTTTTCGTTGTGCAACTCGGTTCAGCTTTAGGAAGGTTACCGGCTATGCTCCATCAAATTCTTATTTTAATTTTCTGATTATATTTTATTGCTGTAATTTGGATTTCCTTTTCTGTTATTTCTGTTATGTTTTCTTTTTGTTCTTTCCTGTTAATGTTGTTAGTCGAAAGCATCATTTAGGATCTTAGGCTGCGTTTGTTTGCAGGAATTCATTTTTCGAAAACCTTGTTTTCTAGTGTTTGGTTGACTGAAAATATTTTCCATTTGGAAAATATTTTCCAATACACGGTTAAAATCTCTTATATTTTAGGGAAATTGTCTTACGATTTTTATTTCTGTAAGACATTTTCCGGGGCTCCTCCTTCATCCAGGTAAGTTTTTCCCTTTTTTCCTTCCTTCATTCCTCAGACAAATCTCTCTCTCTCTTTCTTAGAAATTTTCCTATTTGGCTTAAGGTATTCTTGGAAAAATTCATCTCTGATCTCCTCGAGGTACTCTCATGTTTTCCTTCCTTTATTCTCTGTTATTTTTGTTTCATGTAATACAGATTTTTTTTAAATAATTAAAAAAAATCAAAGCCCTTTGTTTTTCAACTTTAACCAATCAATTTGAGCTACAGTTTTGTGTTATGATGTGGATATTGAGTGTTGGGTTTAAATGATTGCTTGATCATAGCTTTGGACTCAACTGTTTTGATCTTAGCTACAGTTTTGTTTTTGGTTTAATTGTTGTTTTGGGTTTAGCTGAAGGTTGTGAAGGCATTGTAGGTTGTTGTTGTTGTATACCTGGAGCGTATTGTGTCCCATTGTATTGATGACCCATTGTTTGAACTGGTTGTTGCCCCAAAACTGAAGGCTGTAGGTTCACCATGGCAGGATTAGGGATTGAATAATCCCTACTCCTATCGTTATTGACCTGTAAAGAATAGACCAATCGCATAATGCAACTTTGGGATCGAACAAAACTGACAGTATAATGCAACCATAGTTGGACTCTGCCTCCCAGCTAAACTATTGCATTAAAGCAAACGATTTAGAAAACAACTTGTAAACTGTATTGTCCAATTACCTTTATACTAAGATTGGTGTGACGTGAATACGAGAGATGAAGTTTACAAAACCCTCCATCGTATATGCAGTGCCCTTCTAAGGCCTCTTTGGCAACAATAGTTGTCCAAACATCTGCAAAGCATGGAACCATTAATACTTGAATTCAAGGGACAGCGAAAATAAAGTGTCCAATCTCTTCCCTATGTTCTTGGATTTAATATAAAAATAATAATCAATAATGTATTAGGCCATAAATGCCTATTATGGATTTGTTAGAATAAGAAGGCTTAATCTAGTTTATTGTACGTTTTAGACAGATAATAAATCAGGGAGCTTGGGTTGAGAAGAGAAGCTAGAAAATAAGAGAAGAAAAGAAGGGAATATGAGTTTGTTCATGTACAGTATTTGATAATAATTCCTTAGCTAACAGCTGAAAGTAATGGCCAATAAGAAATTTTAAGACTTGGCCAATATATGATCTGTGTGGTTAGAAAAAAGAATTTAAGCTATGCCTGATTCTCTCTCCCTTTAGCTCCTTTTGTCAATTTCCTTGTTTATCCAATATATGAATATGGTTTGCCAATAGCTTGTTGTTTACCAATGAAATCTTCATCGCTTGTTGTTTATAGTGCCAAGTGTTGTTCTTATCCTGTTGGTTTTAGCATGCTGCAGTGGTTTAACATGTGTATTTTTGTCATGCCAGACCTATACTTCTGTTGCCATTATTTCCATAACTTAATAATATTGATTAGTGTGATGCAAATGATCTAGATAGAACATAAATGATAGATTTGAGTGCTTGATTTTCTTTTGTTTTATTTGGAGTTCCTAGCTATGGTTATATGTTTAGCCTGGTCATATGTTAGTTGCTTCCATTTCTTTTTTGTCCTTAAATAATTAATGTGCTATTGTTTTGCTAATGTTTATATTAAAACTGACATGCTCATATGTGATATGCTACCAAATATTTGGTGCAGATATAAGTGATTTTTTAATGCATTAAAGTTTAGACGTATTGGGGGTCTAGTGAATATACTGTTCATATTTTCTGGGTAGATAAGTGTGGTGGGAGGCATATAGAAATTCTCATGGCATATTGTGTGGCAATTATTTTATTTTATTCTAGCTTTGATTATTTTGCCATAAAAAGCTGTTAGTGGCTTGAAATACAAACCCTAGAAATTTTCCACTATTATAGTGCGTAATTTATTAAATATATTAAAAGTGATGTGTATGCCTATATAAATCATTAAAGGGATTATATATTTAAATAATTATTATATTTATTATATAAATCCTCAACAAAAGAATCTTGGGATGCCTATTACAGAAAGTGCAGATGATAACGCTCAATACATCAACAATCATAAACATTGATGACAAAGTGGGCATATATATCAGAAATGTTATTGTATCTTTACAAGTACTGAACCATAGTAAGAATACTCAGAGTAGATTTTTATAAATGAGCCCAACCGAGTCCAATGAGTGACTCAATTCATAAACCCATAGAGTAATTAAAACCATCTCTAAAGCAGAATTAGCTCAACTTGTAGGACTATCTTGCGGCACTAATAAGAGAAAGAGGTATCAGTTTTTTTTTTTTTTGTTTTGAAAAAAAATCTCAATAAAACTTTAAAAAATTTAATTAATTGAACAGTAATTTGGTTGACTAAATTAACAGATCTGCTAATGTCCCTGAACCATTGAATATTATTGTTTGTTAAAGTTAAAAGGAATGATTGAAATACAGAAACTGTATTTTTGTTGCTCTTCCACATTGTTTGAGTTAGTACATAACATGGCCAAATTGCATATATTATATATCAAAGATATTGAACATGAGATTACAGCACAATGCCAGATCCAAAAAATATATTAAAAAAATTAAAGATAAACGGAATCATAAGGAACAGGTTTATAAAAATAATCCCAAAATGTTGGCGATCCCCATAGAATTCAATTCATATAATAAAGCATAAACTAATAGCAATGAATGAATGCCCCCAACAGCTTCCACATGTTTATGTTCCCTATCTCTCTTGGGGGTCCTCAATCTAATATTTTCATAAATGTATGTATGCACTTTAGTCATGGTAGCTTTATTCATATATGTGAAAAGCTTGCACATTTTTTGTAGTGATCAAATATTTGTGTGGTATTATTTTGTGTAGATGGATCGTAGTTAAGATCAAAATGCAATTTTCGGAGTCGTGACTTCAGTTTTAGCTTTTGGGGCTCTTTGGATTAAAAAATTAAAAATTAGGAAGGAAATTGCTTCTCATCCTCGTGTGAATCGAGATTATGAAAGAGAAAATTATATTAATAGTATTTTATATAGTGGTGTTGATACAATCAACTAAATCTGTGAATATTAGGGAGCAAGTAGTTATATTTTTACATATAATTGGTCATAATATAAGGTTTCGAGTGACTAGATCTAGATATTATAGATCAACTGAGACAATTCATCGTTACTTTAGCATTGTATTAAGAGCTATTTTGAAATTGTATAAACTAGTTATTAGATCACCTGATGAGTCAACTCCTAGTGAAATAAAAAACAATCAAATGTTTTATCCTTATTTTAAAGATTGTATTGGAGCATTAGATGGAACTCATGTTCGTGCATCCGTTCCACTTAGCATTCAAGGAAGATTTTGTAGTCGTAAAGGGGGGACGACACAAAATGTATTGGCTGCCATTACATTTGATTTGAAATTTTCCTATATTCTAGCTAGTTGGGAAGGTAGTGCACATGATTCTCGTATTTTAAGTGACGCACTTACACGCCCAAGAGGATTAAGAATTTCGGAAGGTAATAACTATCATTAAATACCAAATAGTTCTAGTAAGCTCATAATTTATTAGTATTAATTATGTTTTGTAAAGTTGTAGGTAAATATTATCTTGCTGATGTTGGATATGGCATCCGAAATAGATATATTACCCCATATCGTAGTGTTTGATATCATTTAAAAGAGTTTAGTGCTCAGGGGCCTGAAAATGAAAAGGAACTCTTTAATCTTCGACATTCATCATTGCAAATCACTATTGAACGTGTTTTTGGGATTTTGAAGAAACAGTTTCGTGTATTAGATGCTGAACAATTTTGAAATTTTCAAACTCAAGTATATATAGTTTTGGTTTGTTGTATTATTCATAATCATATAATGGGAGTTGATCCTAATGATTTACTTAATCAAGAATTATACAAGGAGCCTGAGTCTGATTTGATAATACCAATTCTTACGAAGCGAGAAGAAAGAGAAGAAGCAAGAAAATGGTCTGCTAAGAGAGACGAAATTGCACAAACTATGTGGACTGATTATATGGCTAGAAATATTAGGTAGGTTTAGGGCTTAGGGTTATTGTTTCTATGTTATGTATGTTTTAGTATTAAAATTATTATTTTTTTGTTAATGCTGGTGGGATAATGATTTTGAAATTTTTATGTCGATATTGATTATGTTTTAAGCTTGTTAGATATTAAATTTATTATGTTTTAAACTTGTTGGATATTGAAATGATTAACAATGACAATTATTAATGTAGAATGGGTAAGGGCAACAAAAAAGGGACCTCCAAGCAATTCAGGTGGACAAAATTGAGGGAACATATTTTTCTTAAAATTCTAGCAGAGGAGGCCCAGAAAAGAAATAAGCCTTCCAATACTTTCAAAGCAGTTTCTATTAATCGAATTGTAGAAGCTATTTCTGAAAGATTTCAAGTCCAATGCGATGCGAAGCATGTGGAAAATCATTTGAGGACTATAGAAAACCAGTGGCAGATTATATGCAAAATTCAAGGTGAAAGTGGTTTTGGATGGGATGATAACATGAAAATGATCACATGTGATAGAGTGACATATAATGCAACAGTGATGGTAATATATGTATATATATGTTAAGTATATTTTAATTGTTTTTTACTTGTTATTCTAATTGTGTAGAATATCCAGCAGGCACATAAGAAGTATGAACCATTTTTGAATAAAAGCATTGATCATTATGATGAAATGGCTTTGGTTGTTGGCAAAGATATGACAATAGGGAGTTTTGCCAGAATATTTGCCGACATAGATTTGGATGATGGTATCCAAGATTTAGTGCCTATAGACTGCGACAATGAAGAGACTGAAGAGGTAAGAACAAAAGTAACTTCATCTGGCACATCCAAATGTAAAAGAAAAAATGTTCAAGAAAGTGTCGTTGATGAACAAATTAAATTTGTGGGTGAACAACTTGGCAAAATTGCTAATGCTTTGGAAAAATTTACTACGGATAAGACACCACATCTTTACGAAGAAGTGATGTCGATGGAGGAAGAAAGATTTGATGATGACTTCCTATGTTCTGTGTTTGATTATCTAGTGAGTCATGAATCCGAGACCAAAATTTTTTAGTTAAAAGTAAGAAGCATAGAAAAATTTGGCTTCAAAAATTTTCTCAAGGTTGAAGATATTGATACTTTTAATGTGGTGTAATATTAGTTATGCACTTGGACAATGTTGTTGTTATTATGTGGTGTACTACTAATTATGTATTTGGATAATATTATTAATTTCTAGTATTAGTTTAGAAGCTAATTTATAATTATTCAATCCTTATTTTTATTTTTATAACACAATTACAGATAATTTATTTGACTTTGGTTGTTTTCCATTTATGACTTTAATATTCTAGCTTAATAATTGAATATTATTATATATTTAATTTGATTTATTTATTTATAAATAAATCATTGCAATATATGTAAAATAATTTAAAATATAAATTTATTAATATATATAAATTTATTAATATATGTAAAAACATCTTTTCCGGAAAATATTTTTACTAAACCTACCAAAAAAAGAAAATATTTTACAAGATTCATCCAAACACCAGAAAAGTAAATCATTTCCAGAAAAATAAATCATTTTCTAGAAATCATTTTCCTGAAAACATTTTACTGGCAAACAAACGGAGCATTAGTTTAATGAAACGGTGTGTGTTAAGGCATGGTATGGGTGTCACTGTTTAATGAAACAGTGCGTTTCATGACTACAGCGGTACGTAACGAACTTTAATCGAAATTCAATTTCCTTGTAACTCCTCCCTCGTGTTTTTAACAGCAGAGGCAAGGGGCAATTGGCTACCATTCTGTTATGGAATAAAATTTTCATTTTCTTCCTCCTCCTCCATTGCTTCTTCTGTTTTTGTGGACTTTTGGAGATTTCTCTTAACAAGATATCAGAGCAAGACGATCCTTGATGGCCGGAGATGGAATTTCAACGCAACTACAAAAGGAGGTTACCCATCTTCAACAGGAGGTAACCAAACTTCAATTTGAGTTATCTGAATGGGACATCAAGTTGGAGAGACATTTGAAGGATGACTTTGTTGAAATTCGTGTTGAAACCCATATATTTTGGGGTATTGTTTAAGTTATTTAGATAGATAAGTCTTAGAATAATCAATTTAGATTTGTTAGAATTTTTTTTTATTTTTTAATTGTTTACTAGAAAAAGGGAATTAATTTCCCAGTTCTGTTGTGAGTCTTTTTTCTATTTAAATTCAATTCTGTACTTAATAAAATTAGAACAGTTTTATTGAATACTCTTTTGAAAGCTTTCATGGTGTAAAAGCTAGTTAAATCTCCAATAACACTATGGTTAAAACAACCTTCACTAAAGATAAGAGATCCAGTAACCAAATGGAGATAGAAAGTTCTGCTCTTGGAACAATTATCGAGAGTGCAATGAATCAAGGGACAAAGGTGTCTCACCTCTCTTTTTAGTTGACATCTCACAAGCTGAATGGCAAGAATTACCTTGAATGGTCGCAGTTCGTGAAGTTAGCAATTGATGGGCGCGACAAGCTAGGCCATTTAATTGGGGAAGTCAGACAACCAGGTGGGCGATCCAAGGATGAGCACGTGGAGGTTAGAAAATTCTATAATAATTGTGTGGCTTATCAATTCCATGGAAGCATCCATAGGTCTTTTTTTTCTCCTGAGTGTTAAAGATATTTGGGACACTATGAAAGACACCTACCTATTTAGATTTAGAAAATGCTTAACGGATCTTTGAGTTAAAAATAAAACTCTGGAAGGCTAGGTAAGGGGAAAAGGAGGTTACTTTTTATTATAATGAGATGATGTCTCTTTGGCAAGAGCCAAATCAATGTTATAATGATGAATTGGAGTGTCTAGAGATAGTGTAAAACCTATGAAAAAAGAAGAGAATGAGAGAGTTTATTTATTTATGGCTAGTTTAAATAGAGAATTTGACGAAGTGAGATCTCAAATTCTAGGGAAAAATCGCTTCCAACATTCTGTGAGATTTTTTCTGAAGTTAGAAAAGAGGAGAGTAGGAAAAAAGTAATGTTAAGGCCAAGTTTTGAAGCAAACAATGAGAATTTTGCTCTCGTGACTGTTAAAAATGATGATGACAGTGAAAAAAGAAAGAAACCTTGTTGCCACCTCTGCAAAAAATATTGGCACACTTGATATTCTTCTATTCTTAACTCATCCAATACTCCTTTTTGCTCATCCAACACTCCTTTTTCAATCACCAAAGTTTCAAATGAATTCTTCTATTCTTAGCTCATCCTTGATTCTTTTGTTTTTTTTCAGTGTCAAGTATTGTAAAACAAACACGTGGATTATTGATTCTGGAGCTAGTGACCACATGACTAGTAGTCATTTCCTTTTCTCAAGTTACACACCTTGTGTAGAAAACAAAAAGATCAAAATAGCAGATGAGTCTTTCTCGGCAATAGTCTAGAAAGGACTATTAAAATTTCACATTTCTTGGTTTTACATGTAATCACATATTTGTCAATAAATTATCCCAGCCCTCGAATTGTCGTGTTATATTTAACTCATCTATATGTAAATTTTAAGACATTATCTCGAGGAGGATGATTGGTAGTGCTAAAGAATTTGGTGGAATTTACCTACCATCTAAGTCGGCCTACAACTATTCTATGTTTGAACTATGTTTCTAGTTTTGATAAGGTTATGATTTGGCATTATAGGCTTAGACACCCTGATTTTTACTATTTAAGACACTTATTAGTGAGGTGAAAATAAAAATGACCATTAAGGACATCATATTAGAATTGATATATAATAGTTGTTTTTAAATTATTTTACTTATGTAAAATTATTAAAGTATGTGAATTTATGAAATCATTTAATAAAATATTAAAATGTATCTTCCAATATTTTATTATAAATATTTTAATAAATTATATAATCAATTTAAATTATTTATTAGATAAAATAATATTTTCCTACAAGAAAATTAAAACATAATATCAAGTTTAAAATAAAATAAAAATTTTAATATTTTTATGTAAAGATTAATTAAAAAATTAAAGTTCGACACGGTGGAGGTGTGGAAACTTTAACTCTTGTTTTCTAAGTGCTTGCAAAAAATTCTCATGTCATGTCTTGTCCTTCCCAACCAGAAATGCAAAATGAAGCACATGTTGAAGTCACAAACGCCATAATATTTTGAGTTGGTTCACCTTTCCGTCCGATATAAGGTATTTGAGAAGAAGGCTAAATGCATGCTTTTATGTGTGTTTCATCTATGGCCCCAATACAATCCTTTAAAATAAAAACAAGTGATGAGATAAAAGTTAGAAATAATTTATATTTTAAAATATAAAGATTGTGTAATTTTACCTTAAAGTGAGGCCAATATCTTGTATCATGTCGAATATGGTTCGTACTTCCTCGAATTGACCTTGATTAGGTTTAATCGTGTCTATTCCCATTCGAGCAAATATATGCAACATATCGGTAAAATTCGACTAACAGCTTCCCAGATCGTTGAAATCGTTTCTCTGCATTTGAATTTGATTCTCTATTTCCAAGAATATACAATGATAATGCCAACTTCTCCATCGCAGATACCTTCCCATGCTTTAAGCCATAATTTCTTTGCAAATCATGCAATAAGCTGTGAAATATATTTTTTGGCATCCTAAAACTATTCATGCAACGATCATCATGCCCATTTAATACTTCGTCCACCCACATTTGACCTGTATAATTTGAATTCATACATGGTTGCATAGTGAAATAAGTTTCGTGGTGTACCAATACACTGCTTAACACTTGTTCTTCCTCTTCATGATAATTGTTTTGCTCAACTTGTGTAACAATTGTGGCTATTCTTCGTTGAGCTTCTTCACTTAATTCATGGGTATCATAATTCATATAAAAGTATTATACATATTGTTAAATTCATCCATAACCTAAAAGCTGAATAAAATGAAAATAAATTAATAACTTGTGACATTATATACAACACAACAAAATTGAATAAAAGCATGGCATAAAAATACCAAATATAAAAACATCATACATTAATTTTACTATAAAAAAGTAGATCATACATTAGTTTTGCATATAAAAAAGTAGATCATACATTAGTTTTACATATAAAAGAGTTGTCTAGTTATATTACAATAATAAAGCTAAGGAGCTCATGGTGGAGGTTGTGGATGGTATGGTTGGAAGGGAAATGAGGATGTTGCTACCAAGGACGAAAATGATGCAATTGGATTTTGTTCAGCATACTCACGTCGAAGCCACCAAACCCTAACATCTGGATCTAAGTTCAAAAACACTTCTCGTTTCAAATCAGATCCGGAATATTTTGATGGCAAAATAATACAGTTCATCTTTTTTGAATTTCATCTTCCAAATCACATAAAGCATCCATTGCACTTGAAATAGTATATTGAGAGTGAGGAAAATAATTTCAAACCGACTTCCTTGGACTAGCGGACTCTCACACAATTTCTCAATATGAGTAGCTAATGAATTTTTGGATGATTTTCTACTTGAACTTGATTTTTTTCCTTTACCATGTACAACCCCAAGTGTTTCCTTTCTTCGATTAGGAGTTTCATGAGAAGGGTTTGATGGTACCTCATTAGTAGGAATATCTTCATTCTCATTACTATTTTCATCTGAATCACCAAATCCCTCATTAGGTGTATCATCTCCCATAGGAACCCCACTTGGAAGAACACTGCACGAAGGTGCCCATGCATTCTCTCCAAAGGGCTACAATGCCACCAAACATTTGCCACATTAAATCATTCAATCGTGGCTCAATTCCTTTCTTCTTAAATCCTTTAAAATCCGGATTTTCCTACATAACATGTTAAATGTTAAATGTTATACTAAGATTTTGATATTTGTAAATTATTAATTTCAATAAAATTTATGCATTAAATTAATGATAAAGTTAACACTAACCTGTATTTTTCAGCCCACCATTCTTCTAGTAGCATCAACCGTCTTTTTAGATGGACACCATCCAATACCAGAGATTCCTTAAGCAACTCCTCCATAACCTCCATTCCTTTTTAATGTATCCCACTTATTTTTCAATTGAGGTTTCCATAATTTTTTGTGTCTTTGCTTGAAAAAGAGCAATGACATTTTCCCATCCTTTTGAGTTTAGATGAGTTGTCGGTCTATTACCAAGCATTGACTTCATTCACATAAAGTTCACAAAATATCAACGTCGACTCATCATCCCAAATAGCTTTTGTTGCTAAGGTACTTTCTCCTTCCACAAATTTTCGTGTCTTTACCATCTATTATATACGTAAAGATTGAACAACTCAAACTTAAAAGTGAAAATTTTATATTGTAAATTACTTAACAAGATAAAATATTTCGTGCTTGTCTTATTCTTTATGGTGTCATATTCTTTCTCAATTGTTCTTAGTCCTTATAACATAGTTACTGTTTCTTTGCTTTATTCTCCACTATTTGCAGCATTTAATCTCCCTTTCTTTTTTGTTTCTCCCTCTGTTTTCGTCTTTTTCTTTATTGAAGCATTTGACTTTCTTAAATCCTAATATGCCTGTTTTTTCACTAATTGCTAACTCCATATATGGGGGAAAGGTATCGGGTCTGGTTACTAGGAGCAACTGACATTTAATTTAGGCATCTAACTTAAAAAGCTTTTATATGTAAGAGGGTCAAACACTTTGAAAAGGCTATACAAGCTCTCAAATCATTTCAACTGAACTAAATTTCAACAAATATAAGTAAGAAGAAATTAGGAAGAATCATACCTTATGACCAAGATCCCTCCAAACTGCTTTGATTTTATCTCGCTGGACAAATAGCTAGACTATTGCATGACCAACAACAATCTTGATGACTCTGCAGGACCAAACAACGGAATATATAAGAAAATGAAAGTAATTTGGTAAGTCCATTTTACATGTTCTCTCGAGAAGCATATGACAAGAAATTTGGTAAGTCAATTTTACATTTTGTATGTTTTCTACAAAAATAATAGTCGAAAAAACTCTAATTTTGCAAAGAAAAGCGAATTTTCAATACGAAACCAAAGTTTGTTTCTCCAAAAGTTAATCAAATTTCAATTACTTTTAAATTTTTTCATCTTTTGAATTTTTTTTCTTCCGGCTTTGTCTTGTAATAATATTATTAATTTCAACTAATTTCCTTCAATTATTATATTCTTATAATTTATATGTTTTATGCTAAATTTTTTATATACTTTTCAATTTTTATATATCTATTTCTATTTTAATACTTTTTAATGTATAAATACATTTAATAAAAATATTAATTTTACATAAAACACATGGCAAATCATAATTGGCTATAAAGAATGGATAATTTGCATAGTGATTCACCCTATCTTATTTTACATTGAGTGATCGAGTCCATTTGGTTTTTTTTTTTGTGTGCGTGTGTGTCGGTTTGTTAATATGACAACAAAAGTTGAACTCTACAATTATTAAGTTTGTGAGTATTAAATTGAAGTTACCAGCTTTTAAATTTAAAAAAAAACGACATTACTAAATCTCAGATATCCTTTGTCTCTTGAATCAGTGTTTACCTTCTTTGTTTTCAAATAAGTGTAATAAATTAAAGAATCCAAGAATCAACAGAGACAAAGAAAATATTATTCTAGAAATAAGAATAAAAAAAATCAAAACAATATGGAATTTAGATTTCATCCAATCCATGAATCATTGAATTTCTAAATTGTCATTTATGAAATACTGAGCGTAACTTTTCTTTTCTCAAGTTCATCCACCACCATATCTCAAATCCATAGATACAATGAGAACTTACCTATTTCAAGACATATTCTATATCAATCCCCTACTTACAACAGATCAAATTCATATCAGAATCATAAATCCCTATTCCCAAATGAGCCATTTGGATAATACTTCAAACACAGAGAAATTGCCTAGTTATACAATACGGACTCCTTGGACCGAGAAACCTTCTAGGATTTGAAGTTACAGGACTTAGTGAGCATATCATTCTTTCCTAATAAGCTAGCAAGTTCAACGCTTCTTTTCCTCTTATATGTTTCAAGTTTCAAGCATTCAACTACTGAGACGGGAGAAAGAAAAAAAAAATCATAAGGGGAAAGAAAAAAAATCCCAATAAATGAAATTTGAGAATTCTCATTTGCGATTTACCATAAAATAAACATGAAGTATTAGCAGAGAACAAAAAGAAAAGAAAAATGAACAAGACCAAAGAATAAGTGAAAGAAATTAGTAACCAAATCAAAATAAGCAAACAAGAGATAATCAAAGCAAAAGAGTGAGATATTTTTCAAAGGACTAGAAACCTAAGAACATCATACGAAAATGAGAAACTAGTACCGGGAAAAAAAAGAAAAATATATAAAGATTCAATTAAAACCCCATTAGTAATGTGAACTTCATCGCCAAATTTTGAGATGAAAGTATGACCAAACAAAGGCCAAATAAAAGTACCCAAATAGAAGTGAAAGCTTCAAGCAAGAAAGCAAGAAGGACGGAGAAAGCAAGAAGAGGGGAGAAATGCTGATTTTTTTCCTAATCGAAAACAAATAAGGTTGGGAAAGAAAATAGTTAAACTTTCAAGGATAAATTCTAGTAGGTGCTTTCATCGGTTTAGTGTCGACATTAAATGTTGCTTGGATCTAACATGGTTCCATTTAAACACGTATGGTTGGATTAATAAATATTAGCATTTAATGCCAAAGCTAATGGCCATCTTGACAAAAGCACCGATTAGATTAGAACTATACTTTCGATCTTAAGATAGGCCATAGCCTATTTGCATAAGGTACAATTTGTTGGAGACAGGCGATTTCTTGAGTAGCAATCGATAGCTTCTTTAAATTTCTTTTGCTTAAAATATTCATTTCCTGCAAAATTTCAAAGCATTTTACTCTAGTCAACGTAAATATAGCTCGGACATTGGTCAAAAGGAAAGTGTATAAAACCGAACTTCTCACCGCTTCTTTCTCGAAGCGAGATCGTGCATATTCTCTTGATCACAAGGCTAGTTGACAAATTGCTCCATTTATCATAATTCTTCAAATAATCATATTGCTTCGGGCGGTAGTTGACGAAGAATTATTCAAGGACCTCTTCCTCATTGGCGTTCCTTTCTCGATATTCGTAACAATGAGACCATGTAAGATTCCACAACATCAAATTATCGAACTTTCTTTATCCTTCACATTAGTCCCATACTTAAACAAAATGTAAGGATTGAAAAGTTACCAATTGTAAGAAAGAAGAAAGTGACCTTCACCATTATCATCGGTGACATGACAATCAAAGTATATTTAAAGAGAGCAATGAGAGTAAAAGTCCGTAAGATGAAGGAAAAGACGCCATAAATCTCCTCATCATTCTCATGAAGGCTCGACTTCCACGAGAAGGTGGTCTTGTAAACATCTTTATTGCCTTCCAAGTGAAGTTTCATAAACATTTCATAACCCCATCATATATATATATATGTATCACCGATTGCTCCAAGCAAGTTGGCACCATCAAGCTTAGCACCTTCCAAATGTCGATGAAAAGACACAAAATGCAAAGCAGAACTTACATAATGAATTCCAAGATGACATTTGGAAGTGTATAGCATATGTGAAAATACTTTTGTTGGTACAAAAGTTTGTGTATTAGAAAACCGATTTACTTACCATATCACGAAGATTAACATGTCGTAAATAAGCCCTTTGAGGTTCGCACCTTCAGTTGGCATTACTTAATTTTGTACCCGAGAAACATGTAGTCACAATGATTGTCAATGGGCTGGAGTTGGAGACGAAATAAAATAACATAAGGTCACAACTATCATTTGAGTTCTCGTATCAATTATGAAAGCTTTATCAAGTTAGCAGGATAAGTTAATGAATAATGACCGAACCGATCTACCGAATTAAGCTATTATAAGTAAATGCATTAACTAAGTCCCGTAATTTCCGTTCTTTTACCTTCAAATTGGCTCCTTCAAGATTAGCTCCTCTAAGTTGGCATCGAGAAGATCAAGATTCTATATATCCGAGATTAAGCATATGCCGGGAAAAACCACAATCATCGAGAAATAAATGACAAGCATAATAAAAGGAAAAAAAACAAAAATTACGAAATTCTTCTATTCTTTGACATTACATGAATTAATAGTTACGTAATTCTTACTCAATAAGAATTAACAATTGACGTTAGCACAAAAAGGATACAATTATAGCTCAACCCTATGTTCTATGCTACTTAGAATTGGGATGAGTGTTACATCTGAGCATGTTCAAAATTTTCCATGTCTTTTCATGTATTGGGAGTGCACATGAAGAGTCATATCTCCATACACATCCGAAAAAATTGTCAAACATAGGTGTCATGGGTATTTCAAGAAAAATAAAGGGTTAGTGCAATATAGCCTATGTTACAAGACTTTTCATTTTCCTAAAGTATTCATGTCCAACACCGGTGTTCGACAAAGATTTGGACTTAGACATGGCAAATATATTAAAAACTTAGAAAAAATTGAACAAGGTTAATGAATTTATAGTAAGCTAAGGTCTTGTAGTATATCGCATTTTATTCAATTTATTTATAACCCGCAAGTGTGCGAATCTGAGATTAGCCCCACAAAAGCTACAACCTATCAAGCAAGCATACGCAACATTGGAATTCATGAAGATAAATCAACATTTCAAACCATAACGAAGAAGTAGCATTTTGTAAGAAATTTACTAATCAGTAAAATGCAGTATATTTACCTTGAAGATTTGCACTTTGAAGATTAGCACCACTAGTAAAGCCCCACCGAAGATTTGCACCAAGAATTCACACCTTCCTAGGCAAAAGTAAAACCATTGAGAACACAGTTCACAAGAAAACGCAGAGCGTAAGACAAGCCAAGTATCTTACTCACATAAAGTTGCATTGTGAAAGATGGAGCCTCGGCATCCACATCCTGTAACAAGAATGGAGATGATAAATATAATCCATCAATCATGTGCACTCTTAAGTTTGAATGTAATCCAAGTGTGGCTAAATGTATTTAGGACTTACCCAAATTGTACACATCAAGATTTGCCCGTGAAAAGAACACATTTTTAAGACATGCAAAGTGAAATCCACAAATGAAAGATCCTGCAGAATAAAAGTACAAAAGAAAACAATGAAAGAAGTGCAAAATCTAGCAGCATTTTTGGTTACATTTCACGATGTGATTCTACTCAGAGAAAACCAAGAATTTTAACAAGAAAACTTGGGATCGAAACAATTACCAACTTAGAGATCAAGACCGAAAGATCAATTCCTCCAAATCTAACTCTTTCAGATTGTATGCACTTGATGATATCAAGCGCGTCAATTCCGCACAAGAGTCTTCATCATCCTTCCTCTTGTTAAGAATAGAATTGATTCCTTCAATCATCCCCGACATTATATACATAAAATAACGTTATGGAACAAAATGTCAACAAGAGTTACATTCTATTACGTCAAAACAAGCATCATCTTTAAACAACATGAAGACGCATAACGACAAGGGTAAGAAGCCGGAGGAGTAATGTTTCACATGGTCATTCACGAAAACCAGGATAAATGATCACAAGAATAGACAAGCACCATATATAATATATTGTCGTGTATGCATTTTGCTTTCTTTGAAAAATATTGCAACTAACAAATTAATACTTAGAAAGAAAAGGAACATAGAATATAATGCTATGATGTTCATTAAAGCGACTCGTGAAGCATATCTTTCTTTTCCATTTTTCATTTTTTATTATGATCCACATACTAACCTAACAAAATAAGCAATGAAAAATTAATGGTAATATTGAATCGGTGCCCACATCCCAAACCACGATCCTTGAGCATGCCTAAAAGCGATAAAATAAATTGTAGAATCTCAAAGCACTATAATGCTTGACCAGATAACTTAGATAGCTTCTAGGAAATGTCATTAAGTGACTTGAATTTGGCAAGAAAAGTAATGAAATTATATATAAAAGTAGAAGTGGATGGTAGAAGCAATATCAAGATGGCTTACAAGTAATCGGTAATATTCGCCTCTCGTATGAGCTCGAATAATCGAATCATCAATGTAGGAACAACACCATCCCTTAACCAGTTTAGAATATGCCTAAATGCTTACCATCCCTATCAACAAAGACATATCCTGCAAGAATATCAAGAAATATGACTATCTGTAAAAAAAGTTTCTTCACATCGAGAACTCCAATATGAATTATATCGAAATGAATTTTAATTTCTATCAAAACAAAAACTCTCCAAGATCGAACTTTGCTATGCTAGCACTTGTATGTTGTACAATCACGAAATAATACCTAAGATGTAGCTCATCAAAATCTACAATTACCGCATCAACATCGTGGTCAAAGCCTTTGGTAAGTGAAAAGGATAACAAGACTTCGATAAAAATCACAATGTTTATCCGAGTTTAAAGCATATGCTCTAGATATATAAACTTCAACGGTAATAGTTACGATACTGATTTGTGATAAATTAAACATCAACAAACCCTTCATCTAAACAACATGAAGGTGAAAATCAAATCCTTCCCATAAGCAAAAATATTCATTTGGAAAGTAGAAAAACTACATTGCACCAAACAAATGGATTGCATCATTAACTCCCCATAATAAGAAAAAAAATCAAACTAAGAAAGCCAAACATCATTAAAAAAACATCTTCTTACATTCTTAAAGGCGAGGAAAATTGTCCCATAACAAATAGAAAATTCTAAACTTCCTATTTGGAACAAGAATTACAACAAAACCAAAGATTCACCATTTAAGCATACAAAGGAAAATGCAAAATATAAAACCCATAAGGATCCATAGCATCAAAAAAGGAAAGTATTCAAACATGGAAAAAATGCATATATACCTTCTCAAAGATCGACATCGTATGTCGACCACTAAACATAGCGACCAACATGGAATCAAAGCTCACGACGGTCAATGTATCAATAGTAGTACAAAATTTCTTCCCACACCTTACAAATTATTTTAATTAATAAAAGGAATTAATCAACAAAAGTGACACCCGAAAGGAAAAGAACAAGTTCACATATGCATACATAACTTAGGTCGGCTTTTCTCAAGAACCAAACAGAAAACAACAAGGTTAGTGAAACACCCAATTCAAAGAAAATCAATCAAGTGTTCAATTAGGTCAATATCCGAGCTAAAAATCCAATAGAAAAATGGGTTTCTCTTACATAATGAATCCATGAAACAAAATTTCTAACTTTAAGCGGATGAATTGAAATGAATCGGTAGAGATGGTAGGAAGCGTGGGAGAGTTACCGATGTTGAGTCGAATAAGGGAAGACAAATCGGAATGTCTCATCATTAGGGATCAAGAAAGTTAAAAGGCAAAAAGAGTTTAACGAGTGAGATTTAAGTTTTCAATGAGCAAACTCGAACCATAGTCGACGAGGTGACAAAAGTTCCCTTTGCATATGGAAAGTATGGGTATTTTTGTGCGAGGAAACACCAATCGCTTCATTTGACCTTTACACTCCCGGTTGATTTTTTGAGACCGGTGCGGTGGAGATGAATTTTCACCTGAACCTTGGTGAACCAAACAAAGACAAAGGTCACGGTGAGCAAACAATTTTTAGGCCAATCTCACCACACTGGAGGCAAACGGTGAACCAAAGGGGCCCTAAAAGTCCTTCTTCATATCGCTGTGAATTGGCTAAACATCATTGGTCATTCTTTCTACTCAAAAATATAAAGTTTCCAAACATTTTTTTTCGTTCATTCATAGTGATATTTTAGGACCTTCGAGAGTCAACTTTTTTAGGAAAACGTTAATTTGTCACATTTATTTATGATCATACTCACATTTGTTGGGTGTTTTTATTAAAATATAAGTCTAATGTTAAAAATGTGTTTCACTCTTTTTATACTATGGTGAAAACACAAATTGGTATGAAAATAAAAATATTTCGAAGTGACAATAGTAGATAATTTTTTAGTGACCAATTAGACATTTTCTTAATCAAACATGGAATAGTCTACCTGAATTTTTATACAAATACACCACAACAGAATGTGATTGCGAAAAAAAAAACATCATCTTTTGAAAGTAACTAGAGCCTTGATGTTCACTAATCAGGTACCACGTTATCTTTAGGGAGAGACCTTATTAACGGCTACATATCTTATTAATAGAATGCCTAATAAAACTCTAAATTATAGAGCTCGTTTTAATCTTTTTAAAGATAGCTTTTCCCGAACTAGAGCCCTTATTGATTTTGGGCTAATTAGTCTAAATCAGAATTTTATTATTATTATTATTATTTATAATTTTTATAAGTTTATATCTATTTTAATTTTGTTAATTCTGTTATGTTTCCTTTCTGTTTCTTTCTATTTATGTTATTAGTTGAACGCACGTTTAGTATCTTAATTTAATGAAACAGTGTGTTTTAACTTGAGGTTAAAACGATACGTGCGAAGGCTTGGTATGAGATGTCACCCTTTAATGAAAACGGTGCGTTCCATGACTACAGCTTAGATAACGATGTTTAACCGAAATTCAATTTCCCTGTAACCCTTCCCTCGCGTTTTAACAGTTTTTAACAGCAGAGGCGGGGGCAATTGGTTCCCATTCAGTTATGGAGTGAAATTTTCATTTTCTTCTTCCTCCATTGCTTTCTGTTCTCTGCTTCCTTCTCTTCTTCTCGACTTCTGGAGATTTCTCACATATCTCTCTGCTTCTGATTAGAGGATCAAAATCATGGTAATCTTCTTTTCCTTTCCTCTTTTTCGTATATTTTTTCTGGCTGCCATTTTTTTATAATCTTTTAGATTCAATTGAGTTCAGAAACTATTTCCCCTTAATTCCAATGGGCTCCCCTTTGATTATCTTTTTGTTCTTTCTGTTGTTGGGAGTTGCAGTTGTTTTTTTTCGTATTTCAAGGACTTAGTGGGAAGAGAAGTGACGGTGGAGCTGAAGAATGATTTAGCAATTAGAGGAACTCTTCACTCCGTTGATCAATATCTCAACAGCAAGCTCGAGAATACTAGGGTTGTCGATCAAGACAAGTATCCTCACATGGTATGCCCCCCCTTCATCTGCTAATTGATTTCCACCTCCATTTTCTTATTTTCATTGGGATTTTATGAAGGAATTACTTTAAAATTAGGTGTATAAAGATTTAGGGTTCTTTTGGAAAAAAATTAAATTGGGTCCTTCTAGTCCGTGCACTCGCCCCCTTCCCCTCCCTCTCAGAAAAGGGTAAACATGAGATGATGGAAGCTGAATTTAGGGCTTTGAATTTCTTTTTTACACTGTGGCACTGTCTTCCTTTATTTAGGTTATCTCTTTTTTTAGATGATTTTGTACTGAGTATCTGCCAGGTACTTCATAATTTAGCCTTTAACTAGTATTCGCCATTGTTTTACTTGAGAGGTGACGAATATAGTAAACTTTGCATTTTTCAACACCACAAAGTCCAAAACCTCTCATCTTAGTTTAAATTGCCACTCCCCAGCGTTTCTTCTTTGCATCTAAAATCCTTGCTCTAAAAATTGTCTCCTCTTATCATCTATTGTTCTTTACTTTCTGTATTTTTTTTTTTTTTTCTGTTTGCACGAATGGTATGTCTCTTCCCTGTGTTATGTGAATGCCAATTTTATCCTCTAAGGTTTATCTTTAGGTGAAAATCCACAAGCACTCGTATTTTTTATGGGAACTTCTTGTTCCTAATTTTTTACCCATGGCTGTAGAGCAATAGTCAGAAAAGTGGATTCAGGAACATTACAGTCAGTATTGCAAAATATGTCTTGTCAATATCATGGTTACCTGAAAGAAGTCGTCCCAGTATTATGTATTACCTGAAAGACTTTCATCCCAATATTGGCATTGGATTCGGCTCAACTTTGAAAACCCATATAAATTGATCACTTGATCTTGCCCCATGATGCTTTGAGAATAGAGTAGAAATGTAATCCAACTTGTTTGCTGCTACGAAAGATTGGTTTGTTTTGGACCCAGATAAACCTGTCAATGTTATTGGGGTTTGCTATAAGTAGACCTGCCAAATCTGTCGCCAACCTAGAAACTCAACCCGATAATCTGAACCCTAACTCGTCTCAATCCTGATTTGACCATAAAAGCCAGTAACCGAAACCCACCTAACCCAAATCTGAAAATGTTTTGAACCAGAAATGACTCAAATCCTAACAAAAAATTATTCAAACCTGAAATGATCCAAATATGAAATGATCAGAACTGGAGATGACCTGACCTGAGAACCCAGTTGTCGTAAACCCAAAATGACTGAACTCAAAACTGACCTGAACTTACTCGAATTGGTCCAATTTAAAGCCAATTCAACTCATCCAATCGATAGGTATAGCTACAGTGATCCTCTGTTGTGGCTAGCCTGATACAAATCTGTTGATCATTTATGAAATAGATTTTGCTAGGTTTTGGTTAGTGCATCTTTTCTCTTAAAAGTATATCATATACTGTATATGCATTTTGAAACTTTCTATGTTTCTTTCTGTTTACAGCTTTCAGTGAGGAACTGTTTCATCAGGGGTTCGGTTGTGAGGTACGTCCAGCTACCTCCCGAGGGAGTCGACATTGAATTGCTTCACGATGCCACAAGAAGAGAAGCTCGGGGAGGCTGAAATACTTTTTAATGAACATCTGATTTGAGATACTTCTAATAGTTTCTGAATTGAGCAAAGATAAGTTACTTAGTAATGAAAGAGATCCTTCTTTGCATTAATGTACACACAAATTGATGTTGGTTTGTTTATCAACATATTTTATTTGCTGCAAGAATATTGACTTATCAGAGACGTGTAAAATGCATGCTGTGAAATGTCCACTGTTGAAGATGCTGTCTGAAAAATGAAAATATTTCATGTTTATTACAGTTATTACCGTTCCTAGTTATATTATCAATACCAATTTGGGAAACTCTATTTATTCTCCAGAAGTTATGATATTCAAGGCAATCGATCATCAATCAAATCATAACCCCAAAAAAGAAAGAGCAATCAATCAAACCTTATTTAGGGGTCATTTCGGTTATCTTATCTTCAAAGAACAAACGTAAATTCTTGTCATCATTTATGGAAAAGTAATCTTTCCCATTGTACAACATGATGATTTTTTCCCCTTAAGTAAAAAGAAAGGAAATAAATCATCGAGATTTTCCTTTTAAGTAGCCATCAACACGCTTCAAGGAACACGTAACTAGATTACTCCTCTCTTTACTCTCTTCTAACTACCGTCAGTTCCATCAACCATTTTTCTCTGTTTTGCTAAGCTTTTCTTAGACTCCAATGGCAGATGCTCCGACTGTCCCAGTATGAAACTCTTTTCTTTATTTTTTTTTATCTTTTTCATGGTTTTTAACCTTTTCTTTTAATCTCAATGCAGAGTTGTGTTCTGAAAGTGAACGTTCACTGCTGTCCTGCATGTCCCAAGAAAGTGAAGAAAATGTTGCAGAAAATCAATGGTAAAGAATATTTAAAAAAAACACCTTTTAAAAATGCTTTCCCATTTTTTTATTTGATTTTGTCACCTAGGGGTGGATGCCGTCGACATAGATACCGAAAACGGGCTGGTCACTGTTCATGGCATTGTCCAACTCTCTACGCTCATTCAAACGATATCAGAAAATATGGGCAAACAAGCAGAGCTTTACGCCTACGAGAAGAACCCCGAGACTAGAAACGAGAAACTAGACAATGACAACACTTGTTCTGCTTGTAAATACGAGGAAAAGAACCAAACATGTTCTTTTGCTGATAAATCTAATGACGGTAAAGCTAAAGACCCTGTCCCACAAGGACCCGAAGTATCGAATCACCCACAACTTGTCACGGAAAAGAAGAAACACTGGCTTGGTAGTTGGTTTGGCAAGAAGAGCAGTGTTGAACCAAGAATGTTTGGCAGTTTTGGAGGAACAAGGCCGGGGTGTTACGCATGGCTGCCGCCACCACCATTGCCTCCTGCATTTCGACTGCCATCATATAGATGTGGACAATATCGACCAGTTTATCCTTACTCGCCACCTTACCGGATAACACAGCCGCCGCGACCATATCCCTATGATTTCTATGAGGATACGGAACCGCCAATAGGCAACTCTGTTTTTCACACATTTCGTGATGATAATGTTAATGCTTGCAGCATAATCTGAGCTGTGTGCTGTAAACTTGACTACTTTCATTGATTTATAACTATTTTTTCCATGTTGTCCCGGAAATATATATTTTAACATATTATTTACTTTGCTCTATATACAATTTATTACCACATTTTTCTTAATTTGTTTTTTTATCAACTAAGATAATTAAGGTTTTATTATTACATGCAGGGTGAAGCTAAAAATACTGATAAGAGATCCGCATATTCATATAAAGTTTGACATATTTAAATTCAGAACAGTGTTGGCTATCAATAACGGTGTAAGTCCACGTGTTCCGGTTAAAAGTTCGTGACCATTGTATAAAAGATATCTCATGAGATCTATATTATGGGTGAACATTCGATCAAATCGAGTTAAAAAAATTTGAGTTAGTTCAATTGACAAATCATATTTTAACAACTGAACTCACTTTGAAAATTTTTCGAAAATTTCGAGTCGAGTTAACAATCATATTATTTATACTTAATATTACATTTATATGAATCAATTATTTAACTAATAGACGAAACACAATATTATTTAACTAAATAAACAATAATTAATTAGTAAATATTTACCAAAATGGCGTAGTTTTGTCTTTGAACTTAATGGTTTTGATTTTAAGTTTTCATATTCAAATTTTAGATAATTCAAATTATATAATCTATAATGAAATTAAACCGAAACTTAAATAACTTAAAATATTTAATTCAAAATTTAAATTTTTATAGAATTTTTGAATCAAATCAGATTTTGATCAATTCTAATCTACCTATTAAATCGGTCTGTCTACAGTAATTACCAAAAAGGTTCACAGCGTTCAAAACGGCATCGTTGTTTTATGTTTTTTATTTTTTTATCTCAGTTGCACTTCCCACTCCGTCTCTCCCACTCGTCGAAGAGTTTAATTGCTAACTTCTTTTTACCCAAACCCACGTCTCTGTTTACCGGAAGATTTATCTTCTTATTTAAAAAATTCCGGTGCTACTTCCGATGGCCTCCGACCCCGATCCTCCAAAGCCCAAAACCTCAAGGTCCCATTTCTCTTTAATCTTTTGATCGTTTATTTATGAGATGGGTTTGGATGCTTCTTACATATGGGCAAGAATGTGGAAGAAAATGTGTCATTGGTTCACTTACTTTGCTTTTACTTGATTTTTTACTTCTGGGTGCTAAAGAAAGTAACACATGCACTTAGTTCCTTTTGTTTGCTCGAAATTGCTGGGAACCACTCTTTTATTGTGTTTCTTTTGCTCTGAGGTTTTATTTGGTTTCTAATGCTTACTTTTTCAGCTACAATGTTGAAAAGGGCTTACCCTTTTTCCCCTTAACCTCTTACTTTGTTGTTGGTTCTAGTTATGGACACAATTGACATAGGGAATTAGCAATTGGAGTTAAAACTGTTTGAGCATGATACTGTGAAATAAGGGGGGAAATGAGATATTGCTGGAAAGTTCCCAAAGCTTCAGTAGCCTCCTCTCTATTTAGATCTTTTAGCTGATATATTGTCTTTGTTTGATGATGATGCAATGGTTGTGATTATAATGCATGTTAAGTAAACGTTTCATTGTTCTTCATTTTCTATTACAGGCACAAATGCCCTGCATGCTATAAACAATTTAATAGAAAGCTGCATCTTATTGAGCACATGAAAATCTCGTACCATTCAGTTCATCAACCTAGATGTTGGGTGTGTCAAAAGCACTGCAAATCTTTTGAATCGGTGCGGGAACATATTAATAGTAAGATAATCTGCATGTTCATTCTCATTTGTTAACGATTTTATTGTGTAATTTCCTTATTTCTTTCTTCTACATAGGTCCATTATCGAAAACAAATTGTTCAAAGATTTTTGTGGAACAGGGTTGCAATCTTTGTTTAAAAGTTTTGGATAGCCCCTCTGCCCTTAAGGAACATAAGCAAATGTGCTGCCTAGTGGCCCCTGTTCCCCTTGTAAGTAAGCTTTGTGATTAAAATGCTATTTGGAACCTTATCACTTATAGAGCTTTACTCCGCTTCCCTTGTTTAATTGTCTATAATATTAATCATTAATATGCCTGTTGCATGTATTTTGACTATATTTTTCTTGATTTTGTATTTTGGATGTCTGATTTCTAAGTTCTATGTCAAAATAATCTTGAAAACAAGGAAAATTTTGGCTAAAATTGAGACTAGATGGTTGAATACCTTATGTGTAGGGACTGGAACACATTCATCTTACATTATAACTTGATATAACCTAATATTATGTTGTTGTTGCAGGGAACAAAGATCACGCCTTGTATAGAATCTAAAGTCACTATGTCAGGTTCAATCATGGATGAAATGCACAATGGCAAAGCTCAAAATGCCGTTGCTATGGATTGTGAAATGGTTGGTGGTGGAAGTGATGGATCAATTGATCTTTGTGCTAGAGTATGTCTTGTTGATGAAGATGAGAATATAATTTTGCACACATATGTTCAACCACAAATTCCTGTCACCAATTACAGGTATTTCTATGCTCCATCTTCACTTAAAATAGCCACCTTTAAGCCGAACTACCTATCATGCCTTTGTTCATACATATATGCAGATATGAAGTAACTGGGATAACAGAAGACCATTTGAGAGATGCCATACCACTTAATGAAGTGCAAGATAAAATAAGGAAAATTCTATACAATGGAGAGTCTGTTGGAAGGATACCCCCAGATGGGGGGAAGGCTAGGCTTCTTGCAGGCCATGACATACAGCATGATTTGGACTGCTTGAGAATGAAATACCCTGGCTTTCTGTTGAGGTTGGTTGAAATATTTCAAAGGCTATCAATGAAGCAAGCGCATTCAAAATCCTTTTGACAAGTGAATCTGCTGAAAATGGTGTCTGCATTTTTAACGAAACCCTTTGTGATGTGTTTCCTTGATTGTCAGTTGGCATAACCTAGTTCGTTTTTAGGTGAAATATGTCTTGATATTAACATATAACAAACTAATGGCAAGTGGCAACATATTAGTATAATAAGGGTCATCAGATAACCTTCACAAATTAACTCATTCTGTATTTGTGTCTCATTTAATCCTATGCTTTGTTAGAGGAAATGATTCATGGTATAGCCAAGCACAGATGAAAAGTAAGTGTAGAAGGGTTGGAATAATTTTAGATTTTGGCCTTTTAAGTGTAGAAGGGTTGGAATAATTTTAGATTTTGGCCTTTTTTCACTATGATTCGACTTTGAATTTTCCCAAACCCCTTTTCCCTTTTCTCTATTTCTTTTTTTCGTATCTTCGACCTTCTAAAATTAAGATATGCAGAGATGTCTTCCATTACACAAGCTATTTTCTATTGTGCAGGGACACTGCAAAATACCGTCCATTGATGAAAACAAATCTTGTTAGCCACTCACTGAAGCACCTCACAAAAACATATCTAGGGCAAGTTGCTATTTCAGGATCTACATTACAGTTTTAGATAAAAGAAAATTGCTGTTGCTGCTGCTCTCTGTACACTATTTTCTCCTTTTACTTCCTTTTCTTTCTGTAGCATCATGGTGTATTGTTTTACAGGTACAACATCCAGTCTGGAATTCACGACCCATATGAAGATTGTATATCTGTGATGAGACTGTACAAGCGAATGCGTGGCCAAGACCATCAGCAAGTGTTCAGACTTGGAGACGAAAAAGCTAACAGCGGCTTTGATTCTTTTCGATCAATGGAATTGGAAAAGAAGGCTCCAGATGAACTATATGAGATCTCAACATCTGATTATAAGTGTTGGTGTCTGGACTTGACCAAAGATTGCAACCCTGGCAGCTGACTATCCATTTTCCTTTTAACACCTGCAATATCTACCCGAGAAGGGCATGTTTTTGGTTTATGTATGTTTGGTCTCTCTTTGGTGGGTTGTTGGGGCCAGATCAGATCATATAACTTTGGGTTTGGTCTGATGTTTTGGTTTGTATGTTCCCAAGTGAAAGCAAAATGAAAGTTTGATTGGCTTTGTTCAATTTGTAAGTAAATATTTTCATGTTAAATCAACTTCTAGGCGTGCAAGACCAAAGTCCATAAAAAAAATTTTAACATTTACGTTAAAAATTTTGAATTCTCCATAAATTTTTAATTCTCACTAAATTATTAGGAAGTTTATGTTTTGATCACTCAATTTTAAAAGTTTACAAAATAATTATTAAACTATTTAAAATTTTCGTTCTTATTAAACTATTTAAAGTTTTCATTCAAGTCATTCAATTGTAAAATGTTTAATGTATGATATTTTTTGTTTGCATCAATTGAAACTTCTTAATTTTTCTCTTCTACAATTTGATTTTTTTATATGAAATAATTTTGAATGTCATAAATTTGTGAATTAAAATTTAAATAATTTTTTTTTAATTTTAATATTTGACTGTTAGATCAACTTAAATTTAAAGTTTATTATTCTACTAGTCTATGAATAGTTTATAATTTTTAATTTTATATCATCAAAATATAAACTTACTAATAAATTAATAATTTATAAATTTATTATAAAAAATAATAATAAAGTCATAAAAGAACAAATTTGGAGGAAGAAATTATTAATGAGTACTATCCCCCTAAGAACAGAGAACTGGTCGTTTAAGTGGAAAATTAAAACGGTCCGCAAAAATTGACTTCAGTGGCCCTTCATTTGACAAGCAAGCACGGATGGTCAAATTTTAAATCTCCCATACACGTTAAATCTCAGAGGGTAAAAAAATTTCCTAAGCGAAAGTTGCTTGTCCATTTTCACCCATTTATGTTCTCTTTCGATCTAGGTGTCCCCATTGATTAATAATCTTGGTCTCAAGTTTTGATTTTGAAAAAACAGCCGACTCAACTCTCTACTTTAACTGAATCCACTGCAAGTACAAGCATAATCAAGCTCCATTGCAGCACCAACTTGCGGCGGCAGCCGGCATGGCGGTTTCCGTACAGGCGGCGAGTCCGGTATGGGAGTCGGTGCTGGAGCAGACCAAGTCGGCCCAGGACAAGAACAGAGATCCACTTCTCTGGGCTTTTCAGCTCAGTTCTAGTCTTAACTCGGCTGGGATTTCTTTGCCTTCAATCGACCTGGCTCACCTCCTTGTCTCCCACATCTGCTGGGATAATCACGTGCCCATCACGTGGAAGTTCCTAGAGAAGGCCTTGACTGTCAAATTCGTGCCTTCAATGCTCGTGCTCGCCCTCCTCTCTACCAGGTCCGTTGCCTCCCCCCCCCCCCTTTTAAGTTCTCTTTTTTTAATAGAAAAACAGGGTCGATGAGTTTTGTGACATATAAGTTCGACTTGTTTCTTGGCCATTTTTGGTTATTTGGTGTGTACGCGTGTGTGCTTTCTTTCCCGGTGGCTGTACTGCTTGGTTCTCGGTTATTGAGCTGATTGAAGTTGATAGTATAGCCCTTTTGATTGGCCTTGGTTTAAGATTCTAAACACAATAATATTCTATGGTTCATGCGAAAGGATGCTGTACATTTTGTTGTTCTCTTGTCTTGTAAGAATTAGCCATACATTTAGGTTCTCACACCTTACCCTTGGTTTCCTATTATGATCTGTAATCTGTTTTAAACTCTATTGCCAGTGTACATGATAAACTTGTGTGTACGTGTTTGTACTTGTTAACAGATCATGTAATATTAGGTGTTCCAAAAGTTATTTTAAGGCCATTTGCTAGCGAGTGACTAAACTTCAAGATATGTGACAACCAGCCGTTCTACTGTGGTTCATTTCTGTGGATTGTTGTTAATGTTGCTATTTTAATGTCAGTGCAGGTTTGGAAAAAAAATTCTGTTCGGTTTTATGTTCAATTGCAATCTTTAAAGAGCTAAATTTTGGGTTTTTTTTGAAAAAAATGTTCATCTTAAAGCATTCCACCAGTACATGTTGTCTAACATTTGATGGCCTGTGGAATCATGATTTTGGTGGAAGTTCCCATTGACTTGATATTTCTAAGACTGAAATTGACTACACTACACCTGGTGTCTATGACAGGGTCATTCCAAATCGTAAGTTTCATCCTGCAGCATATCGGCTCTACATGGAACTCCTCAGGAGACATGCCTTCTCACTTAAATGTCAAATCAATGGACCAAATTATCAAAAGTAAACTTCAATTTCACCCCCACCCTTCTTGTCATAGAAGTATGCTTTATTTATGAAATGCCATTCAAGTTGACTGCTTTCACTGGCTATAGTAAAATGGATGATTCATTAGAGCGGTTGTACATTTTATTTTATCTGCAAAGATATGTTATATATTAGTTAAATTATATATATTTAAAAAAAAAAAACTATAATCTGCTAATATTCTATGAAACTGGTTTGATCTAGTCATGTAAAATATCATATCTTTGCCGGTCTTTCACTTTATGTCATTTTAGGGATACTTGGCTAAGCTACTACTGTAAGTATTAATGCAAGTTTCTGGTGAAATGGCAGAATTATGAAATCAGTAGGTGATGTTCTTCATCTTTCCCAGATATTTGGTGTTCAAGTGTCTGAACCTGGTCTGCTTTTAGTTGAATTTGTTTTTTCAATTGTATGGCAACTGCTTGATGCATCACTAGATGATGAAGGGTTACTAGAACTTACACCAGGAAAGAGATCAATATGGCCTACAGTAACTCAAGACATGGAAATAGATAGTGTTGATAACTTTAATGAGAAGAGAAGTGAGCACCATGATGTTCTGTGTAAAGGAAACACTACAATGGCTATTGAGATCATTGGGGAGATTTTGCAAAATAAAGTAACTTCAAGGATTCTTTTCTTGGCACGGAGGAACATGTAAGACTTACTTCTAGTGTTGAGTTTTCTTTCTGTTGAGGCATTATGGTACTAGTTATGCCCTATGAATGAGAGAGAGATGCGAAAAAGGCAGTTCAACTAGTGCCTTTTCGATTTATGTAATTCCATCATTTGGTAGCTAAAAGAAAAAAGAAGAAGAAACGACTTTACTGAACTAGTGAACTTTGGGTGGGATCCCTGTAGTACTCTGCGATAATTGAGTAAGATGTGACTAACACTTATATTCCTTTATTCTTATTAGGCCTTCGCATTGGGGAACTTTCATTCAGCAATTAAGAGTTCTTGCAGCAAAGTCAGTGGCATTGAGGAATGCAAAACATATAACTCCAGAGGCCCTTCTTAATTTGACGTCTGATATGCATAAAGTTGTGTCTAGGAAATGTAAAACAATATCACAACAGGAGTTTAATGCTGTCATTGGTTCTGGGTCTTTAACAACTTCATCTGGTCAGTGTCACGGGACTGGTCCATCTGCACATTGGCTTCCTATTGATCTGTTTCTTGAGGATGCCATGGATGGATCACAGGTGGCTGCAACTGGTGCTGTTGAAAGTCTTACTGGTACTTGTGAATTGCTGTCTTCAGATTCCGAATTCGTTGCTTTGTTTGAAGCATAATGACTATGGGTCCTTGATCATGTTACTAAGGCAAAATTAATATTGCAGGTTTGGTCAAGGCTTTACAGGCTGTAAATGGTACAACATGGCATGATACATTTCTTGGTCTATGGATTGCAGCTTTGAGGCTTGTTCAAAGGGTAGGAATTTGTGCAAACTTGATCAAGCTCTTGTTTACCTTTGACCATCATTCTTCTCTTTTTCCCTGAGAAGAAAAGTTTTGAATTTGCAAGTGTTTGTGTGTATATGTATGCTATAGCATTTATGTATTCATTTATCTAGATGGATGGATGAATTTATGTACCTGTCTGTTGCAGGTAGAGAAGATTCTGCATTTGTGGCTTCCTACTTTTGTGCTTTAAAAGCCACTTTAAGTTTAGTTCTCTGTTTTGATCTTATAAACTTGTCTATTTGTGAGGAAATTTAATGTGATTTGTTGTGACAAACCAGGAGATAATACAACTATTCTCTGGGAATACTGGAGTGTTTGAATGATTATGTCTAATAGGAGAACATGATGTTGAGAAATGATTAGTTTCTACTGAGTTCTGTTTCTAAAAGCATATAAATTGGAAATTATGATCTGGGACACTCTGATATTCTTTGTCCACTATTTTGTGTTACAAACTGATGCCTTTTTGTTCTGTTTGTTTCTTAGGAAAGGGACATTAGTGAGGGTCCTGTACCTCGCCTTGACACATGCTTGTGCATGTTGTTGTCAATTACACCACTTGTGGTGGCCAATATTGTTGAGGAAGAGGAAAGTGAATTGATTGATGGAAGTGATTGCAGCCCAACCAATCAAATAAAAGAGAAACAAGCCCCAGGAATATGTCGTCAGGATTTAATTTCCAGCTTACAGATGTTAGGTGATTATGAGGCTTTATTGACCCCACCTCAACCAGTTCGTTCAGTAGCCAATCAGGCTGCTGCCAAAGCTATCATGTTTGTTTCTGGTCTCACTGTTGGTAATGGATACTATGAGTGCATGAGCATTAATGACATGCCCATGAATTGCTGTAAGCACTAGTACCCTTATAATTTATATAGTTTACCTGATCTATTAAGGCTGTTTTGAAATGTGTTACTTGCATAATTAACTTTAGTGCAGATGATTATTAGATCAGTTCAAGTGGAACAAGGGTAGCCACTTTTCTACTATTTAAGATTTTTGAAAAACACTCAAGTATGCTTCTTAGAAATTTCAGTCATGCTATTAAAATATTGATTTTGTTGACTGAACTACTCTGTTTGAGCATGTTTATTGTGGACTCTTTCTCTCTTTAGATTTGTTTTCTTTCCTGAAAACTAGTTTATTTTTTTCTCTTCATTCCTTTCAGAAGGATTTATTTGCCCCATTTTCTAATTCTCTTATGTCTGTTGAAAGTAGTTTCTTTCCATAAATTCTTTTTCTAGCTAATGCTTTTCCAAATTCTTCAATTTATTCCTTGCAGCTGGGAACATGCGGCATCTGATTGTTGAGGCTTGTATTGCTAGAAATCTATTGGACACATCCGCATATGTTTGGCCTGGTTTTGTAAATGCACGTGCAAATATACCCCGTAATGTTCCTGTTCAAGTGACTGGTTGGTCATCACTGATGAAAGGATCCCCTCTAACTCCTACGTTGATAAATTCTCTGATTGCAACTCCAGCTTCTAGGTATGCTGCAAATAATTTTTTCGTTTTCATTTGTTGTTGCTGTCGCTTTAGTAATGGGGAGAGTTAGGCTTGGTCACTTAGTTGGCAACCTTTCTCTTTCATTGTCCCAAATGTCTAAGATGGGGCTGTTGAAGCAAACATCAAACCTCTGGACCTAATACTATCCATGCAAGCTCTGCCATCTGCTTCTTTCTCAGTTGCAGGGGCCATAAAATTCATGGAATAAACCCATTATCTATCTTTTATTATATTCTGACATCTCAGTGAAGAATGCACGGTTTTTATGAGGGTTCATATTCGCTATGCCTGGTCCCTAAAGTTGTATAAGTTACTAATACTATTACTTTGATTTTATTGGAATGTCTTTTGGCTTCATTGGAACCTTTTTTTATCTGCTTGTCTTTTTGGTTTTCCCAAATGGTTATTCTTTCTGCTTTTTTATATGAGTTTGAATGAACTGTGATCCTACTACTTTATGTTATTACTATACTTAAACGATATTTGGGAACCTGTCAATGGGATGGATGAAAGATGCCAAGAGTATCAGTATACCTTATGGTTATTATATACAGCTTAGGAGTTGGTCATATGGAATTTGATTTGATTAATATCTGCAAAAGTTTTATATTATTTCCAATTCTCGCCGACTTCAGTATGTTTTTTCATTTTGCTTTTGGGTGTTTGATTTATGATGCTGTAATTGAAATTAATTAGCTGAAAGATGGCTTAGTGATAGTGTACTTCAACTTCATAGCATCATATTTTCTCTCTTTCTGTTCCCCTATGATTTTTCTCTTCATCTTAATTTAAGCTCCTATATATGATACATATTATACTCACATGCATACAGAAATTAGAAATGTATGTCAGTATGTCTCCACCACACAGATACTGGATATTTATCTCATTATGGTCTGGGTCTGTGTTGCTGTGGGGACTGGAAGTGTCCAGACTGATTAACTGTTGTATCCAAGTAATCTGGTGTCCATGACCTGGTCTTCAGTTACAACCTTCATTATCCTGAAGCCAGGTATATGAGATGCTCTTTTTTGTAAATTTACCCAGTGTTAAGGCAACTGAATTTAAGCTCATGGATTTGATGGAAGCTTAGCAGAGATCGAGAAAATATATGAGATTGCAACCAAAGGTTCAGATGATGAGAAGATCTCTGCTGCTAGCATTCTTTGCGGGGCTTCTCTAGTTCGTGGTTGGAATATACAGGTAATTTGACAGAAAGTCCCTTGCTACAAGGTGCATTACAATCCACATAATCTGTCACTACTACACTTAAGTGCTTCTGAAGTTTTTTTATCCTTTATTTCTTTAAATTTATTGTATGTGTACTATTTGTGGGTTTATTTTGGTGTCGCTTTGTAGGAACACACCATTCTCTTCATTACAAGCTTGTTGTCGCCACCAGTTCCTGCTGATTATTCTGGGAGTGAGAGTCATTTAATCAGTTATGGTCCATTTTTTAATATTCTTCTCGTTGGAATATCACCTGTAGATTGTGTCCAGATATTCTCTTTACATGGCTTGGTAGGTTTTTTTTTTCACTTCGTGATCCATGTTTTTTGCTGGTTTATATGTGTATTCTGTGTATCATATGAATTAAGAAGGTTCAGTGGAGCTAATCTTTTAGCAAGCATGCTAAAAGATCCTCCTCATATATTGCACATAAATGATATATGGATTTCCCCCATTTTCTGTAGAACTGAAGGGAATTCCTTCTTATCTTTGCAACTTTGGACCATAAAAATTTAGTCAACTGTTCCTCTCTGCATTGACAGATAGAATATGTTGCATGAATCATTATGCATGCAATGTAGCATGCATCCACATAACAAAAGAAGACGAGACAAACAATTTTCTAGTGGAAGTAGAAACCATATGTGCTCCATGCACTGATATCATTTGATATTCTTGTCAGGTTCCACTGCTTGCTGGTACGTTGATGCCTCTTTGTGAGGTTTTTGGGTCAACTTCTCCCAATGTGTCATGGACACTTCCAACAGGGGAGGAGCTGACTAGTCATGCGGTCTTCAGCAATGCATTTACTCTTCTACTGAGATTATGGAGGTTTAATCATCCACCTTTTGAAAATGCAATGGGAGATGCAACACCAGTGGGATCCCAACTAACTCCTGAATATCTGTTGTTGGTTCGAAACTCTAAATTATCAGATTTTGGGAAATCACCAAAGGATCATATGAAGCTTAAAAGAATGTCAAAAAATTTAAATATCTCCTTGGAACTCTTATTTATGGATTCCTTTCCCAAGCTAAAAAGCTGGTACCGGCAGCATCAAGAGTGTATTGCTTCCACCCTGTCAGGACTTGTACAAGGGACCACTGTCCATCAGATTGTTGATGCACTCCTCAATATGATGTTCAGGAAGATAAGCAGGGGTGGTCAGTCTTTAACTTCTACAACTTCTGGAAGTAGTAGTTCTCCTGCATCTGGAGCTGAGGATGTATCTATGAGACTAAAAGTGCCTGCATGGGATATCCTGGAAGGAGCTCCCTATGTGCTTGATGCATCTCTGACAGCATGTGCGCATGGAAGACTTTTGCCCCGTGACCTGGCAACAGGTTTGGCTTTTTTTTTTATTGCCTCAAAGTAGGCAAATAAATGGAAAATATATCAGTTTACCATGAATTAGAGATGATAATATATCAAGATCTTATTGAGGAAGACACTGATACATCTTGTCAAGTTAAAGTGGACTGAGTCTCATGATATCAGAGCTGGGGGTCATTTCATGCATGTTATCATATACTTCTTCCTGATATGTTGGGGTCAATTAATAAATTGACCCTCTGGTTAATTACTCGTATTCTGCAGAAGTGTAATTACTTGATTTTACTCTCTTGAGTTTGTTTCCTATTCTAAAGCATGATATCACATATAGTACGAATAGTTGCCAACTGTTATTTTTTTCTATATGGCATAATCTAACCAATTGCACATATCATTTATTGAAACAGTCTTTAAAGTGACCAAGGTTCCCTGTTCTTCTAGATGCCTTTATTCCTTTACAACATAATTTTATTGCCTGCAATATCTCAGGACTCAAAGATCTTGCTGATTTCCTTCCGGCTACCCTGGCAACCATTGTCAGCTACTTATCTGCTGAAGTAACACGAGGTATATGGAAGCCAGTTTTTATGAATGGAACAGACTGGCCGAGTCCCTCAGCAAATTTATTCATGGTTGAGCAGCAAATCAAAAAAATTATAGCTGCTACTGGTGTTGATGTCCCAAGCCTTGCCATAGGTATTATTCTATACCATTATGTAAATTTTCTACTGACCTACATCTCCAGATCTCCAGAAGTGACTTTTTGAACTAAAGTTGCATCAGTTATACTGGCCACTGAATAGGTTTTCTGTATCTTTGAATGTAATTAAGAAGAAAAAGGAGAGAAAAGATTGGACGTGTGTGTTTGAGTTTTTTCCATGCTTAACAGAAACATGAATGGAAAGTGAATCCAAAATCTGGAGGAACCTACACTTACTTTAGACACAGACTGCCACCAGTTATTTAGCAGGATTCTGGGCAATTTTAGAAATGTTAGAAAACTGAATTTTACTCCAAGCTTATATTGGGATTTTATGTTTGACAAATCTGTCAGTAATATTTTGGTCTCTGATCTTGTTTTCTTTACTTGCAGGGGGGAGCTCTCCAGCCATGCTTCCTCTGCCCTTGGCTGCCCTTGTTAGCCTCACTATAACCTATAAACTTGATAAAGCTTCTGAACGTTTCATTGTGTTAATTGGCCCAGCATTGAGTTCGCTAGCTGAAAGTTGTCCCTGGCCATGCATGCCCATCATAGCCTCTTTATGGGCTCAGAAGGTTAAGCGTTGGAGTGATTTCCTTGTGTTCTCTGCTTCTCGTACGGTCTTCCACCACAACATTGATGCTGTAGTCCAACTTCTAAGGAGTTGCTTCACATCGATCCCGGATTAAGCCCCTCTACCATTTACAGCAATGGTGGAGTTGGTGCACTCCTCGGCCATGGATTTGGCTCCCATTTCTCTGGGGGAATGTCTGCAGTTGCCCCAGGGATTCTGTACTTACGAGTGCATCGATCGGTCAGAAATATCATGTTTATGACAGAAGAAATCGTCTCTCTTTTAATGTCTTCCGTAAGAGATATTGCCAATAGTGGGCTATGCAGGGAGAATTTGGAGAAACTGAAAAAGGCGAAGTTTGGATTGAGATATAGACAAGTTTCTCTTGGTGCAACAACAACACGAGTCCGACTTGCTGCATCACTTGGGGCTACATTGGTTTGGCTATCCGGTGGATTAAGCTTGGTCCAGTTGTTAATCCAAGAAACATTACCGTCTTGGTTTCTATCAGCCCATACTCCAGATCAAGATGGTAGGGAACCTGGAGGTCTAGTTGCCATGCTGAGTGGCTATGCACTTGCATATTTTGTAGTGCTTTGTGGTACCTTGGCCTGGGGTGTGGATTCCTCCTCACCGACATCAAAACGGCGATCAAAGGTCCTTGAGGCGCATTTGGAATTTCTTGCGAGCGCAATAGATGGCAAAATATCACTTGGATGTGAGTATGCCACTTGGCATGCATATGTAACAGGGTTTGTGAGCTTGATGGTAGGTTGTACGAAGAAGTGGGTTTTGGACGTCAATGTTGATGTTTTGAGAAGGTTAAGCAATGGATTGAGGCAATGGAATGAGGAAGAACTGGCTATCGCATTGTTGGGACTTGGTGGTGCTGAAGCTACCGCCTCCGCAGCTGAACTGATTATTGAAATTGGACCGTAGGCAACTTGTTAGCTACTTATCCACATCCAATTCTATGCGGCGTTGTTGCTTTCCTATAAAAGATCATAGCATGAGTTCTAACAGAGGAATTGACAAACCAATCTCATTAACATTTTGTAAATATGGTTTTAAACGTTGTTTTTGTTGGAAAATCTGAAAGCACTTCGCTCGCTTATGAAGCTGAAGTTTTATATTTCCTTAAGAACGTTGATACAGAAACATTCACTCAAAGATTATTGAAAAGAAGTAGATATGCAGCATTGCTTACCCTGAAAACCTTTAATGTTTTTGCTTACTTCAACCTGTTGCCATTACAATTATACAACAAAAGTAATGATACAGAAAAGAAGGTTGTTCCTGTAGCATTTACTATTCTAAAAAGTTTTCAATGAAGAAAATAGAGGGTTAACTATATTATTAAGTACCATCAGTGCAAGCTTCAAACAAAGTGCAGCTGCGAGACTTCATTTCGTAAGCAACTAACCCCATCATTTGCTCATGAATAGGCTTACCATCAGTTGAGAAAAAGCCGGGGTAAGGTAAAGCTGTATCGACTAATTGACGCCATGCCATCCCTTCTGGAGGTGGGGGTAGAATAATGGTCTCCGCTCTATCAGCTGCATTGAAGGCAATAAACAGGTCACCCTTTAATTGAGATGCCTCAGAGCTCAACTGGCCCTCTGCTTTATCAGCATTCAATCTCATAGCTAGGAATTTGCAGGAGTGGTCTTCCCATCCTGGCGGTGACCGATTGCTTCCATGCCATTCAATGTTTTCTTCTTTGAGAAAGTTCCTTTTCTGAAGGAGGTCACTTCGCCTCTTTCTAAGTGAAATCAAGAATGAGATAAACTTTGTTGTTTGAATACCAAAACCTGTTGTCATGGTATTCCAATCTAAATGTTTTCTGCTACCACATGACGGGGAACCACTGGAAGAGTGGCCACATTCATCTCCCATGTTAAGAACAGGAATGCCCAGCGAAATGTACAAAACAAAGAGAAAATTACGAATTTGTTTCAGTCTTCTTTCGAGCACAGCAGTGTTACTTGTAGGTCCTTCTTCCCCACAGTTCCAACTTACTTGCGAAGCTAACTGAGCATTACTATAGCTGACCAAGTCCACAAGAGGAAGTCCAAAATTCCTAGCAATAAAATTGAATGAAAATGCTGGGCCTCGGCCATCAGAGAATATGTCCCCGCTCCCACAAAGCCGTGTAGCAAGACTACTCAGAGCACCTTGGCCTCTCAAAAAGTTCCTTATATCGGAACAAAACTTTGTATTCATTTCTGCCCATTTTTTCCAATGAGGAAAACGTATCTCCTTTGGCATCTTGTCATATGGATCCCAGCAATCTGCAATGATTTTAGTCATGGACAGCACTGGTTCAAAAGCTATTGCTTCAACCAAAGGAGGACGAGACAAGCGTTCACCATGAACCCCTCTCAACAGACATGAAGCATTGATGAAACAGAAACCGTCAATGTGGAATTCAGTCACCCAATGCCGAAGGCTATCTAAAATCAGCTGTTGAACAACGGGATAGTTACAATTCAAAGCATTTCTAGCTTCTAAATCTTCAACACTATTCTTGTGATAATAGGATAAATCATCAAGTCCTTGCAGGGCTCCACCCTCAGCAGTATGGGTAAAAACCACTTCCAGGAAGACCTCTATCCCATTGGCATGCAAGTTCTTAACCATTCCCTTCATCGAGTTGAGAGCAGATACAGAACCATTAGAAGGCCCATACAGGTTTGCTGGTGAAAAGAAATGACATGGGAAGTATGGTCCCTTCTGCTCATTGAATGTAAGTATTGGCTCTAATAAGACAGCATTAATGCCGAGATCTTTTAAATGCTGTACTTTCTCAGTTACACCTGAGAAAGTCCCTGCCACATCAGCTGGTAGCTTACTAGATTTGTCTTTAGTAAATTGCATAACATTCAACCGATACACTAGTAATTGTTCCAAAGGTATGTTTGGAGAAAGATCACCACTCCAGTCAAAAGCAGGCTCCTTGCATAATCGCCCAAGGTGTTTCGGGAGCAAACCAGACTCATGATGATTAGGAATGGAACTCCCAATTATTTTAGCATAAGGATCCAAAAGAACATGTTCTGCATGGAATGTGTTCCTGTTTCCCTTGCACCGATAACCATAGCTCACAAAAGTCCATGCACCTTCTATTGAAGCATGCCAAATATCACCAGTCCGATTAACGTAAGGATCAAGGTCAAGCTCTAAAGCAGGTTTTTCTGATGCATTATCATCATACAAGCACAGGACCAAACTTTCTGCGTTTCTTGAATAAACTGCAAAGTTCATGGAACCATCTGTTGAAAAGGAAAGACCCAATGGAGCTGGATACCCTTGATCTAAACCAATCGGTACACAAAAACTAGACTTCCTATGACTCCTGATTTCTGAGCCACTTGAACTTGCACCTGATGAAGCTTTCAGCAAGAACGATAAGTAGCATGGGACTTCTTTAGCTTCAAACTCCAACTCAAGTGCCAACTCACTGGAAGACCTTGCTATAAATGAGGTTTCAATGATCTGGTTTATTATATCACGATTGGATCTGTACAGACCCCCGCTTAGCTTCAGCTGGCTGTCATCACTGGACAACTGCAGGGAAGAAACTTCAATATCTACTACATATTTGACACTTCTCTTGCAAACAAAAACTTTGACCTGACCACCAGTTTCTGTTCGAAAGAGATAAGTCGATTGCTTTTGAAGTTCATCAACTTGGCTAGTTTTAGTGACTGATTCTTCAGCTTGCTCAACAGAAACTCGTGCTGCAGCAAAGCATCTCAAATCAAGACTCCAACGAGGAGATTGAGCGACATTGTGTACAACTTCTCCAGGTAAAAGCTTTCTTCCTACATCTATTCTGTGAAGGCTCTGTCCCACTTTGCTTTTACAAACACAACTGGTAACAGCCGATTTAGACAGTTCATTGGCTCCAAAGTTTAGGCAATGGGACCCTATTGTATGGGAAGGAGAAAGAGTAGCCATAAAATCTTGCAGAAGAAAAAAGATTCTGAACCAGAGAACAGCACAGAATCTTCTCAAGGAGGATAATTTTTCCTTACTGAATTAGAGATATCTTTCTGCTAGAAATTAGAAACGAGTTAGCTTACTGAATCAGTAAAACTTAAACAGAATAACTGTTTTCGTCGGGTTTAGTTACCAAAGCCTTAAGAAACATTCAGACCCAGAAAGCAATTAAATACATGTTGACGAATGCAATTGCAGAACATCAAGAACTCCCCGAAGAAAATTGATCAGATACGTAACTAACATAAAGAAAGTAGAGAATGCATAAAAGAAATGAAGGTTTTACATACAAGAAAATCAAAAGAAAGAAAAACCCAGATCAATTGCAGCCTAAGAAACTATGGGAAATTTGAAATATGAAGTGTTGATAATAAAAATGAACTGATTCCCAGTTGATAAAAGAAACGTAAAGTAGCAGTAATAAACCCAGATAATCAAGAAATCAAAAGAATGAAAAAGTAGCATACCAGAAGCTGAGAGAGTAAATTGAAAGTAGAACTTACAGCATTGGAGACTATCAGCCGAAATTAATTAGTGATCAAAAGTCGGAGTACTGAGTACTGAGTTAAGGAGAGTGAGTTAGCAGAGAATGAGAAGAAAAAGAGAGAATTGGGTGACGTTTGTTGCAGTAACCGAAATCAGTGCAGAGTTGTCGTTTCTTGGAAATTGGAATTTATAGCTTCCGCAATGACCGCACAACGCATTCGTCTCTGATCTACGCTCTCTTTCCTCAAGGCATCGTTGTGATTTGTAACTTAAACGGTGCGTTTTGGTTCCAACAAATAAAGAGATTTTTCCTTCTTTTTTTCTGTTTTCAGATAATAATTTTCTTTGACTTCTTGTGTGGGAAGGAAAATTTTCTTTCCTATGTAGTAATGATTGGTTATAGAGAAATGTACGAACGGTCCATAATATTAAAAGTGTCCATCAACTATTTCATTTTCTTTTCTTAAATAAAAGTTAAATTATTAAAGCTTCTATCCAAAAAATATTAAACTATTAAAGAGCTTGCTTATTTGGGAAAAAATTGAAAAAATAAAGATTTATTTGGATGTTAAAATAAAAATATGAAATTTGTTTAAATAAAGTGATAAATTTTCATTAATATTAATAATAAAGTGTCACGGTTTGATCTATTTTGAATCTATTAAAATTTATCAAATTAAATAAACATGTAAAAACATTAAATTGAAGAGAGAATATCTTATTCAATTGTTAAGGTATTTTAACATTCAATCAAATTCAATAATTGAAATGAACAATCACTTTATGACAATTAAACTCAAAGACAAAATACGATTCGATCTTTTACCTACTATCACATAGTGTGGATAGTCATTACTTTTGAGACCTCAATGAATATCGATCTTTTACCTACTATCACACAGTGTAGATAATCATTACTTTTGCAACCTCAATGAATGTCACAAGGACATCAAATAAAGCTTTCTGAGATGTTATTTGTCATTTGACATACCACAAAAATCTAAATTTAAATCTAAATTTACCATTTTAAAAAAGTCCAATGATAAGGGTGTGAAAATTTTACCAAACCAAACAATTTAATGTTTTTCTTTTTAATGTTGAAAAGCAAGAGAATCATCATAAGTTCATTCAGAACCAACTTAATGAACATGTATAAGCAATTTGTTTAGACCATCTTTCTGGCTACGTTTCAATAACTCAATACCAAAATCTTGTTGTCTACAGTATACTTATATTATACCTACAAGAAGATAGAATAAGAATATGAAGACCAAATGCTAATACTGAACACCCATGATGGTTTATTCCATCTCTAACTACCATTAGAACTTGATACCGAGCACCGTTAACTGCTCCTCCTTGTCAGAACAAGCGTGTTGCCCTCTTCATCAGGAACCAACAGAGGGCTCTCGAAGTGGCTTCTGCCCTTGAAAACTGGATGTACATAAGCATCCTTAAGGTAGGCTCTCAAATTTAGGTTAGGCTCTGTTGCCCGTTCTAGGGTATCTTTGGTCATTGCATCCTGTGTTTTAATAATAAAAAAAATCACCAAGACAAAGATCAAGGAAGAAATATGATATTTTTCCTAAAACCTTGATCCAAATTAAATGGCTTCATAGAAACTCTAGAATTCCAAAGTGCATGTTACATTTTAGCAGTATCATGTAAATATATTCCTTTATATTGATGTTTCATCAAGTTTAAGTTCTGCAAACTCTTTCTTTTAAAAGATTAATGTAGATCATAAAGCAAAGAGATCCTCACCTGCAACGAGAACCTTACAAATGCAGATTGGAAACGGCCCTTGCAGTATACATGAAACCAAATGGTCAAAATGGGAAGAGGAAGAAGTGCAATTGTTGACTTTTCAATGTTCTTTGTGCTCAACAATCCCATTAGAAGAAGTTGAGATATTAGTAAACCAATAAGCAGACGTCGATGCACATCTGGCCAAAATGAGCCTCCACTCTCATATCTTTGATCATACACGTTAATGACCTTGCAACATGAAACAGCATTGTGAACCAATAACGGATGAGTATTACACCATGAGAGGAACATTTTGCGATCATAACCATAAAAAGCAGGACATATTGAATATTGGCGCAAAATGCTTCATTGTAGCCAAAAGAGAGGTTGTCTTATGGGGCAAAAGGCTGCCCCTACCTCAAAGGGATGTGCTATACCTTTATTTCACCATATTGATAGTTGTTCGACCAGAGATTTCTATATGATGAAATTAGCCCCTTGGATTCACTCCATTTAATAATTAATCACTAAGGATACTATTTCTTCATCTTGGATTGGTCTACATGTACGGTATTGTACAACTATAAAATATCTATGTATATTTCCAGCATTCATATAAAAATTATGTATGAAAGGAAGAAAACAAAATGCTTATGTATATTTCCAGCATTTATTTAGCATCTAATGGAATGAAAGGAAACCTAAAAAGCTTCATATAGCTTAGAAATGCAAAGACAATAAAATATTAGGTTGAATAGTGTACCTGGTGACGAAATACCACATAGGAAAAAGCAAAGAAGATGATGACAAAAGGAAGAAGTACAGGTGTAACAGCAGAGTAAACAAGTCCAAGCAAGAAATACAATTGTATCTTTGGTTCATATGTTGCAAAGTTCAAACAACCAGGATCCATTGCTTCCTCCCTATCTTGTTCTGTTTTCACTAAAAACATATTTTTCAGGTGGTAAATGACTAACGGTACTAATCTGAGGATTTCTGCAGCAATCCCCGCCCATCCATCAACCATTATATAAGTAATGAAAAAAGTGGCTTTCATTGGGATAGATTCACCAACAGTTTTTGGAATTCTGCAGTACAATATCTCTAGTCAATCACACTTCCATATTCTGGTATGTTAAGACAAAATAGCATGAAATAAATAGCATGAGAGGAGAGGTTTGATCTCAGGGGTGCAGACATAATGGTATGCTTATCAGCATAGCATCAACTCATAAACACATGAACAGAGAGAGGATCATGACAGAGAAAAGCATGCACTGTGACTAAAGAGTATGATAGGAACTAAAGAGTGAAAAAGAGAAAGAAAATCAGTGGCCCAGCATGGATTAAAAACTATGAAGGTAATATGTCTCAGTTCTGGTCACAAAAACATCAAACGGATTTATAGGAATACCTAATGAATTGGCATGTTGGAGTCCAGTACAAATAACTAAATGTCTTTCAGAATATATAGCAATCATTGCTTCTCAAACTTAATAAATTTCTTGTCGCGGTAACCTGGGTTTTTAACGCCCAATTTGTCTCAGTATTCAAACTGCATGTGTATCATAGTATTAAACGTGTTACCCCGTCCATTTTTTTTGGAAAGAGTTTGTACATACTCTGTCGGAGGCTGGTGAAGGAAAGTTTTAAGCTGCTGAAATGCCGTGCCAGTGATAATACTTCCAAGAAATACATTTACAAGAAGGAATAGGTGATATTTCCCAGCTGATCTTCTATCCAAAGATGAGCGTGATGAAAATCCTTCTACCTTGGACATCATCATAAGAATTGTTGGAAGTAGAATGAGAAATATCTTTAGTATAATCCCAGGGAGAAACCCTTGGATGAAGGACCTGACAGACTTCCTGAAAATGCATTTTCCAACAGTTGAAATTTCACATACATCAAATCTCAGTCGTTAATAATTGAAAGGAATGGTAAGCCTAATGATCATGTCTAAGATATCAGTTTGTGGCGAAGATCAGGTAATAGACCACAGCTGCTAATATATTCATTTCCTTAACTTTTTCTTCCCCTCCCATTAAGAGCAAGTTATGCATTAAGCAGGTGAAAATATTCTATAGGTTCTCTCTGGAAATTACACCAAAAAGAAGTTTAAGTTTTCAGCATTGCAAAGCCAGAAATTTAACTATTTTACTAGTTGCAAATAACAGGAGCAGAAGTAATCGGTGCTATAGTGTGTCCATGAGGTTCAAGAAATTAACAGTTAAATACTTCTTTCTTTCCATAACAATATATATTATGTAGTGCAAGATGCCATCCCTATCCATGCCCTGCTTGAGAAAACGGTTAGACGAGATGGAGATGTGAACCAGGATTCATTTAGGTCAAACATATGAATGACTGATTATATGGAAGAAAATATTGACATATAAAGAAATGCGACACTAATAGAACAACACTGACAAGGAACTTACGTTTCTATTAAAGGTGTCAAGAAAGGAAAAACCTTCTCAATCCCTTCAATATTGGCTAGAGATTGAACAAAAGCTATAGGGATCATGAAGAAGAAAATAAGAAAAAAAAGTGCAATGGCCATGAGCAACCTTCGAATGGTGAGATCAAAATATGGAATTGCAAGATTCCTCCAATAAACATCACATGGCTCAGGGGCCCATTCTGTCAACCAAATTGTTGGGTTATGGGATAACTGAGTTTGAGCACAGACAGCAGCCGCCCATCGGGACTTGAATGAAACAAATGCTGCTCGAACTATGGCCTTTGGATCACTCAGGACTTTTTCTCTTTCTAAAGCTTCCTACATAACAATGACAACATTACAGTTTTCCCTGTAACTAAATTACCCATTAACATAAAGGGAAGAAACAACAAACTCTATTGTTGTCTTTGACAGCATACAGCTTCATGTTTTTTTGTATTCCTTATTAAGAGAAGAGAAGAAAAGAGGAGAGAGAATATGATGTTTCCTGGAAGTAAACTTTATATGATCTAATTGTATTGCTGCCTTGCTCCTGTCAATTCTTTCCTTAATTGAATAAGAAATTGAGAGAAAAAGTTGCCTCACGTGTCAATGTATGTGTGTGTGAATGTAAGGAAGGGAGTGCGTCTTAACCAAGAGAGACAATACAGCAATTTCCAAAAGATAGGCTCTTCATTGGAAACTTTAACCATATAACATGGTTTCAGCATCAAAATAAGAAATGCTATTAAAAATTATTTCCCTTTAAGCCAAGAATGATTATAGCAAAAAAAGATGTAATGACAAATTGTCAAAGAATAGCAGGTAAACAGTGGAATTTAAAAGCAAAAATCCCTGGTACAGTCGCTTCAGTGCACTGAAACTTACTGCTTCACTCAGCTTCTGAATCTCAGAAGCATAATAATCGATTGCATCAACTTTAGTGCCAACAACACCACCAAAACCTGTCTATAATAACAAAAAATTTGATAATGAACTACGCAGCTAAAAATCAATATGGAATAGTAAATTGCTTTGCTGTACACATCAACTTTATTCTGCCAAGAAATGAAATGGAGCCAAATAAACGTTAATAGTAAGATTGTTGTGCAAAGATATTACCCTTGTGGTCGGCCTCTTTGAAGTCCTCTCATACTTATTAAAGTAGTAAGTATACCAATTTTGTAAACTCTTCTTCTTTTGAACCAATTTTGCAAGCTTATTTGCGTTATATACAACCTATCAAGTTACAGAGTAAAGTAGTTTATGTTATAGAAACTTATATCACTGGCAAATAGAAAGATAGTAATTCTAGACACCATCAGTTCCAAAATTACGTCTTATTATTTTCTATGTTAAACAGCCTATTATTATCCTTTCCTGCACTGGTGCTACTCCAAACTAATTTACCAGTTGAATTATCATAGGTGATGCAACTTTTCAAAGAAACACACCTGATGAGTGAGATAAGAGTCAGGGTGATTTACACGAAAAAAATGTTCAATGTGCTCACTAACTGTTTCATCAGGATCAGGAGGAACATTTCTCACTAGAACCTGTGAAACATATTAAAGCAAACAAAAGAAAGGAAAATTAAGTGCTAAAGCTGGGATAAGACAGAAATGCTTCAGATACATGCACATGTACATTGATTGTTTCAAACATGACAGGCAGCTGCAAATAATTGTCACAACTCACAACTGCCATCTATCTTACACCAACAGCATGTGACACTCTAAGTCGATCAACTTTAGGTAGAATGACAGGGTCCTCATGGAGACACCATGATTCTATAATTGACTTGCACAAAACTGCTAGCTTTCAAGGTTGAATCTTTAGTTTTAAGATGGAGGATCTTGTTTACAGAATGGGAGAGTGCTACCTCCGTCATATAGCGCAAGGCTCAATGTACCCAAAAACATTTTCAGTTGAATAAAGGAGCAATAATAAGAGTATGTCAGTTGTTATAAATTATAAAAGAAAAATGATCCTGGAAGACCAAAACTGGGGGATGAGAAAGGAGGGGAAAACCTAGAAGAAAAGTGCCAAATTCAATGATAATACAATGCCATTGACAAAGATACTTCAAAAGCTTGATCAATAGGAAGTTATATGACAGTTCATGTTATACTAGATGCACAACTTCATCATGTGCTAAAATACTTGATTAAGACAAAGCAAACCTTTCTCTATTTAATTGTCTAATACGTTAGGGAGCATAACTTTAGGTTATCTGATTCAGATATTACACATGAATGCATGATCTGTCTAGTCAGAGACTTGAGTATCTCTGATATTCATCATGAAAGACATCTTAGCCTGCAATTTTAATACGAATACCATTTAATGATGATTGAAAATTTTAAGGACAGCCTTTTGAAGCTGTTGCGAGACATCCAATCCAAGTACTTCAAATGTTCAAGCTAGATATGGTGCCAGTATCAGGATATGCGTGTGTTTTTATGTTTGCAATTAGAGATTCTGGTGCACTTAACAGATCAGCTTGCATAAGATAATCAACAGTTGTAAATAACAGCACAACAATATAGGCATTAAGCAATGAAAAATCAAAAACTCACAGTGAATTGATCAGGACGACGATTTTCTGATGCTAGATATCTTAACCTCATAGCAGCTACTTCTTTGTATTCAACATATAGCACATAAAATGTCCAAAGTGCAAATACATATGACATAACAATATGCACCCAGAACCTGAAAAGGATAAACTGAAACCTCATAACAGAGAAATGGAATAGATATTTTGTGCAAAATGAAAACTTTACAGTATAACAATACTCGGGCAAATGTAAAAGCTGAAAAGGAAAAGAGACAAAGTACTGTATTACTTGGATGAGGGCCTAAAACTGGATTTTTATCTCTAACATGCCTCGTGCACAATCCTTTAGAAATGGAAGTGCTAAGCACAAGCTTTACTTTTGCCTTGTGCTAATAATAGAATGATGGCACCAGATGTTTGAACCTTTCAACCCTAAAATGTATGTTACTGCATGAGGACCTTGAGAACAGGTAGCAACAAACCAAAACAGTGAAAGAATCAGAATTCAGAACTCCAAAAAGGAGATGGAGTACAGTAACACGGTATTTAATATAGTTTGCAACACCTTCTCAGAGCTGCATATAACATAAATATTGAACTACTAAAACCTGTCTCACATTCTGCTTGAACAAAAATTACATCACTAGTGTTGTAGGAAGGCCTAGTATTTAAAATTTAATCTAGACCCCAATTTTTTCCCAATTCTGTAACTGATGAATTCCAGATGACAATCAGGGTAGGGCATTCGATAAGAGAAACGCTAAAGAAAAAAAGAAAAAGTTATTCCTGACCTTTTTGATCCATCTGGAACATTTGATATTGACAGCTTGTCGATGTCGTTGTATGCTAAATTCTTGACACCCTCTAATGTTTCCCCCGTCCAATTGACAGGGACCAAAACCAAAAAAGCTAGCACAGCTAAGGGGCCAATTACTTTCAAGCTGCACATAATCGGCATCATAATCATATTATGCTGCTTAACCCATAGCAAACAACAATACGAAACTGTAAACTGTACACTGATTCGATCACGATTTCGTATTATACAGTTCATCATGCATTTCGTACTTTGGGGGGGACTTCGATATCGCTTCCAAATTATCGTAAAGATTAGTATATTATTCGTTTCTATGTCTAATTGCACTTTTTGTTTGGCAAATAACAGAACCATCAACCCAACGGGTATCTAAAAAACTGACCCGAGAAGGTAAATTCGAATATATACAACAGAATCGAGCCCAGCATGATCAATGAGCTCGAGTTCAGGCATTCTCAAAGCTGCAGGCATCCAATTCAAGAATTTAATGTATGTCCTCCAATCTAAGTTGACAAATCGGGTTACGCATTCTCCAGATCGCCTCGGGCTGTTTCTTATCCCCCTTCGATACCATTTCGGAAAGTAAACCCTATCATTAATTGGTTGAAGCCTCAATATTGCAAAAGCCACAAGGAATGCAAATGCAGAGAGAAGATTCAAAGCAGCTGAAACAGATATCTCTCGGAGGTTCGCCATTTCTTTCCTCGCTGGTGCAATTTACCTTGAATAAAAAGCCACTGAAATCTTGGTTATACCATCATGAGATTTCGGGTAATAATAACAATGAGAAACCAGAGGAAGAAACGAAAAGCCGACCTGACAATGGTGAGGCCTTTTCTGAATTGGACTTTTGACGAAACTGGCGACGAACCGAAATCAGATTCAATTTTCTTAGGAAACGGAGATGAAAATTAGTGGGTTTTTTTTTTCTTTCTTGTTTTCCTTTTATTTTCTTTCCTTCGTCGATTTTTTCTTGACATCAAATAGATTTGGAAGAGTGCAAATGTAATGGCGGCAAAAAGCACGGAACTCGGTTTTGGTGTTGTTAAAATTTTCAAACTTGTAACTCACAAAGCTCAAATATTTAAAATTTTATGGGATTACCCCTTTGATACTTCGGCCTTTTTGGTTTCTTCACGCCCTCTCTGCACACTCATGTTTATATATGATAATAAATTTAGTTTTTAATTTTTATAAATTTTTGAAGTTAATAAAATTAAAGGATAAAAAAACTTCAGTAATAATTTTAAAAATTAATTAAGTCCTTTTAAATTTAAAAAATTATTTAAAATTATAAACAAAATTCATAAAGAAGTTATAAAATTATAATTTTTTATTAAAATAACAATATTAACCCAATAAAAGAGTAGAGGTCAATATTTTAAAAAATTTATAACCATTTAATTTTAATGGGTTGTTATTATTATTTTATTAATAATTTTATAATTTTATAATTTTATAAATTTTTGTTTATAAGTTTTGTTTATAATTTTACCATTTAGTCTTATTAATTTTAAAAAAATTATTTACTTTCAATAAAAAATAATGTTCAAATTGAATAAATATATAAAATTAAGAGTTAAATTTATTCTTATACTTTATATATAAATATCAAATTTTAAAGGAAAAATTATTTTACTCACTTTTTCTAATATATATGAATAATTTACTATTTTTCAATAAAAAACTAAATACAATTTAAAATTTTATCGTACTTTTAACCCTCTCAAGATTAAAAGATGGTGGCAAATTTTAATACTGCAAACGCTTTTTACTAAATTTATTGAGAGAACATTTATAACAATATACAGATTTCCTAAAAGATGAAAGCATTTTTCACGATAGTGGCAATTTTGAATACTAATAACGTTTTAAAGTAAAGTCATTGACTAATTGATGTAATAAATATAGAAACTAATATTGAAGTTTAAATTGATTTTTTATCTTTGACTTTATTTTACTATTATGTTTTAGATTTATGATTACCATTTTTAATAGTATTTATATGTGTTTTTTCTTTAAGAATGTGATATATTTTATTACTACACTCAATACTTGTAAATACATTTCATTTTAATATAATATTAAATATCTAATAGTAATTCAACACATAAAATTGTCTCCATAAAAAGACAAAAAAGTTATAATTCAACAGTTTCAATACATAAAAAATATCGTGAATAATTGTATAAAAATATATATTGTTATTCAAATTTATTTGATGTTTTTAATAGATTTATAATAATTACATTATCTATATGCATTAATTTATATTATTTTTATAAACGACTCAATCCCTAAACCAATTTTTGGGAAAAAATTAAAAAGCCCCATACCATTAAATACTAATAATCAATAGGCCCAATTTCCATTCTAATGACCCATGATAAGACCCATTTCCTCAAATAATAATCAAATGAGAAAAAATAGATAATAAACATAAAATCAAATTTAAAATATTTTAATAATTTTATTATAGATTTTAATATATTGATAATTCGAATCTTAAGCTAATTCATTTGAACTTAGACATTTTTACTACTGATACGGGAGATGATATTTTTATTTTCATGTTTTAGGTTTTTAAAATTACAAGGAATGAGAATAACATGAAGGGGTTAAAATATAGGAGATCAGTCGTCCAAAGTAGGAGCTCTTCTGAATCATGATAGCGTTTTGCCTCGTTATCATTAGTGAGTGATACTGAGTTGGGTGAGTCACGTGGATTTGCTTCCACCTTTCTCTTACCAGTTTCCGCCACCCCCCAAGTCTTAACCTACGCTCCCTGCATTTTAGCACTTTTCCTTTCTCACTGTTACTTAACCTACACCCTTACCGTGTATTTTAGCAATACCCCACCACCTCCATTTTGCATATTCTCTTTAGTGATTATCTTTCTATTTCAAAACCAAGAAAGGAAAAAAGAACAAAAAAGCACTCTACAAAAAAAAAAAAAAAAAAAAACTAGGGTTTTTTCTTCTTTTGACAGAGTATCAGACTTTGTTGCTCACTTACTTTCTATTCGAGGTGGGCGTTTCAAATGCCTTCAGAATTTGTTCCAAATTGCTGCGCCGGAACCTTAGAGAGTGCCAAAGTATTATGCCTTTTGGGCGATTTTGGCGTGCCTTTGAGTTTGGGATAATTGTTTTATATATACTCTGATGGCGCCCAGCCGAAGGAAAAGCGCCAGTAAGGCGGCTGCTGCGGCTGCCGCTCGCCGCCAATGGAAAGTCGGCGATCTTGTCCTCGCTAAAGTCAAAGGTTTCCCTGCTTGGCCTGCTACGGTATGCCAAGACTTATATCACTATCTTCTATTTTCTCCTGTTTTAAATCTCTGTTATGCTGGAATACATGTTATTGCCTTAGGTTTGTGGTTGCATGTGAGTTTTAATGATCCTTTTATTTTGTTGATTTAGTGGCATGATCAATTCTATTTAGCATATGTTTATGTGTTAATAGTTCATTAATCAGGAGGAATTCTTTGGTGGGTTTCTATTTTGTTTTACTGATTAATATTTAACTATGTTCTGAAGTTGCTTTTCCCGAATCCAAAGGGGAACTAAGTGTTTGTTAATTACAAATTTGAATGCATGTGTTAGAAATTAAATTAGAAATCTTTTCGCTAGTTTTATTTGAAAATTAGATTTTAGGGAAAATTGAATCCTTGGTATCTCAGTTCTGCTAGAAAGTACTTAAGAGAGGAGACATATTTATCTTTTGTTCTGTAAGATTTATTTATTTCATATCTAACTTCTTTAATTTTGATTTCTTAGTAATATTTTTTTCATATCTGAATTATAAATCTTAGAAAATACTTTTGATTCGTTTCTAACTTCTATTTTGGGAGGGAAAAGGACAAATTTGACTAAAATAAATAAAACAAAGGGAAATTGGTCCAAAATTTAATACTACGCCCGTAATGTAATGGTATTAAGATTACACCCTGCATTCTGGCATCTTGACATTATTTGACATTATTTGGGAATGTGAGATTATGGGGTGGCTGTAATGTTGAGAATCAAAACAACCTAATCTTATATCAGAATGATATTATGAGGGTTTAATGTAACATTCGCAAACCAAATGCACCTTTAGGCTTATGTTTCTAACTGCTTGTGGCAGGTAAGTGAGCCTGAGAAGTGGGGCTATTCATCTGATTGGAAGAAAGTTATGGTTTTCTTTTTTGGAACACAGCAAATGTAAGTACACATTTGAATATTTTCATTTTGTTCAATTTATCTTTTCGCTTTGCTTTTCCTTCCTATTTTTGCCCCCTTTTATTATTCTATGAAACTTGTTTATAAGTCATGACAAGTTGCAACTTTGCATTCTCTGTTTTTGGTTTTTCTTGTTGATATTAATGTAATATTATGAAAATGTTTCGTTGACTTGTGTTATTTGATTATTCCAAGCAAATATGATTTGGACGGGATCTGTCCTTGTAGCATATTGTCTAGATTTATTGATCTATATATTTTTATCATCCCAACGAATGAGATAATTTGGATTTAGGATGTCCTTGAAGGGTAGAAGCATTTAACATTCTATTTCTAGATGATTTATTAAACTATATTGACAACTAGAGGTTTTCATGGGCTAGGATTGGGTTTATATTTTTCTACCCTGGGCTGGCTCGGCCTGACCCATTTTGCTGTTATACAATTGCATAACATTGATCTAATATAAAGAAAACAAAGCTCAAAAGTAGGATTATGGTGTGGTAGAATTTGGTCTACTAAGTGGTGATTTGTTTATATTATTCTAAGAGAGTTTTGTATAGGAACTTCATCAAACTGGGAACTTGAATTTGTCAATTGCTGAATTTTGATGAGGTGAAGGAAAAAGGACATCTCTCTTTGGGGTCCTTTGGATCATGGAATGTTGTATGGTTACCAGTGGTCATCTTGCATTTTGGAATCACATAACTATGTTTGGTTCAACAACATTACGTTGAGCTGGTAATATTATTACCGACAGTGCCAAGATTCAATAATATAAGGGGTAACGTTAATACCAATCTTATATTACTTTGATAACGTGAGATTTGTGACAAATTTACCATCATTCTTAATGACTTTGATCCATTTTTTTTAAAACCAAGACAAAGAAATAATAAATACTAATAAATTAAACTCTTCAGTTCTTTTTCCTTATGTATATTTGTTCAATTAACAATTTAACTATATTAATTTATTTATATTTATTATAAGAGAGTTTTGTCTATTATTATTAGTTGAGGAAACTTAACATTTGTTTATTATATTACATTTTGTTGATTAAATTACCTGAATTTTTAATTAGTTAATAGTATTACAAGTGAGTTTTTTCCATTATTCAGTGATGTTGCTTCCTAAAAACCTCATCATCAAGAAGTGCTCCTGAACAGCTCTCAAATAAATCTCTTTAAATCATCCCAAGAATGGAAAAGCAACTTACTCACAGTTAACTGTTGCTTCAACTGTTTCCTTTGTTTTCTCTTGCATTAATCAGTTTACATTATTCCATAGCTGGTTTCTTTTCTTCATGCAATGGATGAAATTTCTGTTTTACATTATGTTGGTCTGGTAAACCTCTCATTTGTTTGTATTTTCCTTCTAAGTAATGTCTAATACTTTTCACTGGAGCTTGCTGCATCTAGACATAAAGTTGAAACTCCTTATTGTAATTTTCAATTATTGATTCATGGATTGGGTTGTTGAAAGCTGTTGTACATTCATTAGATGATATTAAAAGTGAGTCTTATTAAGGCCTCAGTATCCTCCCGGTGACATGAGCTATCTTTTCCAGATTGTAGATTAGATATTTTCTTTGTTGTTATTCAGTGTCTGCTCTATACTTTGTTGGATTGTCTTCAGTCCTTCCACTTTATCTTATAAGAGTTAACCTGATAATAGATTTACAGTTCTCATTCAGAGAACCGGTAGATGGGTTTTTAAGGTGTAGAGAGTTGTATTCTGAAATGGACTTTTTGGGGGCTCACAAGTGAATACATGATGCATGCTTACTTGGGATGCTACCATTCTAATTTATATTTCCTTTAGGTGGTTGTGACATTTCTTCCCGTAAATTTTTTTGTACACAGTAGAGACATTAGGAAAGCTAGAAAATGATTTTTAGATTATCAAATACCTGAAACATTAGTCGTATTGTTTTTAGCTTTTGTAAATCTCAATAGTTATTTGATGATGCTGATGTATAGTAAGATTTTGTCTTCAAATTTATAATCTCTAAAGACCAGCAAAGATTTAAGGAGTCATTTGATAACTTGGGTTTAGAAGTTCCTTGGTATATGTATCAGCTGTGTTGTAACATTCTTTGACCTAATGATATTCATCAGTGTAATTCTTGATGTGGATGGTCTATATAACCTGTTAAACAAATGAAAACGGTAGAGGAAAGAAGACAAATGCTTCCTTCTAATGTGTAGCAGAACTTGTATGTATGATAAGAATGTTGTCCTAATTTGTTATCTAAATAACCATGTGTGGGCTGCCCTTGGGATTAGATACATGGAAATATAATGGAATACATAATTTTAATAGGTAGATTTGATAATTACTGTATAGAAGTCTTATACATCAAAAAAGCCCTTAAAAATGCAAAAAAAATTCAATTAAGCCTCTTTATTAAATTCGCACCCAATTAAGCCCCTCTATTTAAATTTCCGTCATTGGAATAAATTGGTGGACCAATCAGATGGTGACGCGTGGTAGCTTATAGTTTAATGTAATATTTTTCCCATAAAAAACAGAAAAAAATTATAAAAATAAGAAATATTGAATATTAAAAACTAAAATTGATATAAACTTGTTAAAATTATAAGTATTATAAAAAATATAAAAAAATCTAATAAATTATAAAATTAATAGAACTTATTTAAAATTAAAAAAAAACATATTAGAATACTTAAAAAATAGAAAAAATTGTAAAAGAAATTATAAAAAAATATTAAAATTGATATAAACTTATAAAAATTATAAAAAAAAAATCATAAAAACTTGAACTAGACCGGTTAGCCCAAAATCAGTAAGGGTCATAGATCGGGGAAAGCAATTAGATTGATTGACCTAGGAATCGTAGGCTGAATTTTTTTATTTTTTAATATTTTTATCAAACCAAAATTTCATTATCCAACTATTAGCATATGTAAGAATGAAATATTCTAACCAAGGTTTGCAGAATTGAACCAGTGGTTGAATCAATTAGGCCACCAATTTTGTAGTTTGATTGATCTGTCTAGTTCAATTAAATAAAAAAATATATAGTAAAAAATAAAAAATTGGTTCAACTATCTGGTTCCCAAGTCAACTGGCCTAATGTCTTTTTCTGGATTGATACCTTGCCGATTTCGGTCTAATCTGTCCAACTCAAGTTTTATGAATTTTTTTTATAATTTTTATTAGTTTATATTAATTTTAATACTTTTTTATAATTTTTATGATTTTTATAGAATTTAATACTTTTTTTTAAAAATGTTTTATTAATTTTATAATTTTTTATAATTTATTAGAATTTATTATAATATTTATATTTTATAATTTTTATAATCTTTTTCTGATTTTTTTAATATTTTTAGGATTTTTTAATCATTTTTATGAGAAATATATTACATTAAACCAGAAGTTGCCATGTGTCACCATTTGATTTATCTGCCAATTTATTTTAACAGTCTTAATTGATTATTTTAGTTAATAGCAAGGGCTTGATTGGGCGCAAATTTAATATAGGGGCTTAATTGATTTTTTTGCATTTTCTTAAGGGCTTTTTTTATATATAAGCCTATATAAAATTACTGTAAGCATCTTTTATGGGTTGTTTTTTTAAGTGGATAGTTGTCTGTTGATGGTTGCACCTGTGTCTGTTCTTTTCCTTTTTTTGGATAAATGTAATTTCATTTATCCAAATAAGCAGAACTCTCTGCTACTGTAAACCAAAATCAATAGAATTCCCCTATTGACAATTGATCCCTCATCTATTCAAAGCCAACAAACAATACTTCATTCATCCCATATTGACAATTGATCCACCATTCTATACAAAGCCATCTGTCAGCATTGTCTACCCTATTAATATTTTTCCCAACAGTTTAATACGCACAATATCTTGGATGGAGTTGACAACATGTTCTTCATTTCTTTGTATACCTTGAAATTGTCTATAATTCCTTTCTCGCCATATCAAATATATACATGCATTCCATACAATTTTCAGGATGAGAGTAATCAAGGATCTACCTTTCAATTTCTTGATAGCTAACAGCAACACTTAATTCAACTCATGACCCTTCTTTGCATGTGGCATAACTTCAAAATCTACTCCCAAACTTTCTTTGAGAAAACACAATTAAAAAATTAAATGGTTTCGATTCTCTCTTGCGACTCCACATAGCATGCGTGCTTCATCAACATTTAAACCAATAAGTCTCAATTTCCCCTTTGTTGGCAATCTATCCAGTTTAGCCATCCATGTGATAACCGAATTTTTGGGAACATTCAAAGAATGTCACAACAGCCTATACCATTGAACTTTTTCTTTCTTTCTTCTAATCTCCCTCCAAATGTTACTTTTGTATGTTGAGGGCATCTCTTGCAACCTCTCTTAGTTTTAAAATACTCTGCCAAGTCCAGCTGCCAAACTTTCTGTTAGGTAAATGCCAAAATGACGCTTCCTTTATCACATACGCATAAATCCAAGCAATCCAAGGTGAACCTTCTTCCCTCAAAAAACTTTTAATATGCTGAATTAGACAAGCCTGGTTCCATCTTATTAAATCTTTCAGCCCAAGCCTCCTTCTGAATGCCTGTTCTTTTTCTCTTCATGCATAATTCAGCTTAGTTTATTTTGCATTCACAGTTCACATATGGGTATCTTTCATGCAGAGCATTCTGTAATCCTGCTGACGTTGAAGCATTTACAGAAGAGAAGAAACAATCTCTTTTGACCAAACGTCAGGGGAAGGGTGCAGATTTTGTTCGTGCAGTCCAGGAAATTATTGACAGTTATGAGAAGTCAAAGAAGCAGGATCAAGTTGATAACTATAATTCTGCTGATGGAGTTACTCAGGCAAATTGTGGGAACTCAGGGGACTCATCTGTGTCAAAGGATCCGACTGACACTTGTGAGGCAACCGAGATTGCTCTAGCTGATGCAAGAATTGATGCTCTGCATGAAAAAGAATCAGTCTCGGAACAACCTTTAGATACATTACTGGTTAAAGAAGAACCTATTTTGACCACATACTCATCAAGAAAAAGATCTGGAAGCGTACGATGTCAAAAATCTATTGGACAGCAGAAGGCATCACCGGTTCAAAGAGGTAGAAGCTCAACAAGGGTGGAATCCTCTAGATTCCAGAACTTTTTGATGTCATCTAATGATGGTAGGAGTGTCTCTAATGTATCAACAAATGTGATCCATAATGGATCCAAAAGGAGGAAAAAACAAATCAGGAAGTCTACAGATGCATCTGAGTGCGATGATGTGGACTTACCTGTGTTAATGCTGAATGGTAGAATTGATGAAAATGGGTCTGATATTGCCACTGTTGATTCTGATGCGGGTAGTTTTAATGATGGCAGCTCTATGGATTATAGTTGTAAACCTGAAGACTCTGGGACTGTTGTTGAGTGTTTGGAGGGAGATGCTGAGTTGAGCAACGGGCTTGATTTCCAAATAAAGGCTCTCATCATTAAGAGAAAAAGAAAACCATTTAGAAAGCTGGTGAACATTGATCCTGCTGAGCCTCTTGCAGAAGCAGATCTGAGTTTAGGAATCAGTAATACGAGACAAAATTTGCAGAATACTTGTGATAATTTAAATGAGAGATATTCCAAAGATGATGGAGATGAGCACCTACCGTTGTTGAAAAGAGCAAGGGTTCGCATGGGCAAACTGTTAGCTGCCGATGAGTTTGTTAGTTCTTCACCAATGGAAGAAAAGCCTATTAGTGAAGGCACTGTCAATTTATTGCATTTGCAGCAGATGAGTCCATCAAGCAGTCACAATGATTCTCCTACTGAGAGAGACTCTTTGTTGTTGAAGGGTGCTTTGATTAATGTATCACCTTCAAAAGGTGACAGTGAAGTTCAAGGGAGTAGGCCGGAATCTTTGAAAGTTTTGAGAAATCAGTTAGGGTGTTTGGCTGGCGGTGAAGCTGCCTTGCCTCCATCTAAACGCCTCCATCGTGCTTTGGAAGCTATGTCAGCTAATGCTGCTGATGAAGATCAGGCAATTGCTGAACTTTCTGCAACCATGAAAACATTAGATGATGAAAGTCACTACTCTCTGGTGAGTTCTCATGTAACTGTTGAGGACAAAGGAGCTAATGTGCTGGAGCAACATGGCAGGGATTTGATTGCTAATAGTGATTCTGGCATGTTTTTCATATCAAACTCTATGCCTTCAGATAAGTTTGTCGAATCTTCTGTGGAACCACTTGTTTGCTGTCAACCTGTGAAGAGTCCTAAGAATCAAAAGCATGTACTACATGAGGATGTCTTTGTGGAGCCTATGAACCATGGTAGTTGTAATACTCATAAAAGCCAATGTTTAGACCATTCATCCCCTAATCCTGAGAAAAGCCAAGCTAGTTTCAAATCTAATTGTGGTTCTTTATATCAAAAGTTCCCTTCAAATGATGATTTGGATGCTGAACCTGCTGGCTTGAGCAATTTCGGGGCTGAAAATCCTGATGAACAGTTTAATACTTCAGAACATGCTGACATGAGTTCTGATCCTGTCATTGTTACTGGGAAAACTTGTAAAGTTTCTCCTCAAGATGGCTCCAAAAGTGAGCCACTGAAGTCTCAAATTAATGACAGCAGCTTAGTCAACAGCATGTAAGCATATTTATCTTGCTTTTGTCACAGATATTAGGTGAATTATATCTAGAAAGTAATATAGTAGAGAATTATTTGTTTTGAAGTATGCCATGAAATTTTGCATTTAACAGCCTAACTTGAACCTGAAATCATGAGAGTGATCTGTTATTAATTTGCAGAATTTGGAGTATGATGGCAGCTTATTGTAAGCAAATTAAATAATCATGATGTGTAAACCTCATGAGAATTTAGTTCACTAAGGGCTCTTTGTTAAGCTTGTTTTCTCAGTTCTTTTAGTGGATATTTGCTATTGATTTGCAGAATTCCCCCTTATTTATGTAGGCATGAGGTTGAGGAAGAGTTTCAACCTGAAATGAGGCAGAAGACAACTTTTAGTTTGAATCTTGATGACAACTCAGACAAGGATGTTGCGGGTGCCCAGTTAAGTCCATGTTCAGCTGATGGAGTAGATTCTCCTGCACGGGTCTCTCCTTCAAATGCCTCTCTTTGTCATGTTTCCACCTCAGAGAGTGCTAGTATTGTTCATAGCAATGGGTATTGTAGTCCAAATGTTCATTTGTGTCCCAACAAAGTTTTATGTGTTTCAAATGCTGACGATGAAGCCAAAGCTGATTCTGTGACCTTTGAAAGACCAAAATCTGTCAGTAAGTACAGTAATTACACTGATGCACAAGCTGTTCTGTCGTCTTTTGAAAATATGCTTGTGATCTTAACGAGGACAAAGGAGAGCATTGCTCGTGCAACGCGAATAGCAATTGATTGTGCCAAATTTGGTGTCTCTGCTAATAAGGTAGATGAAGGCATTCTGTAGACTGTCAAGTTATCAAAGGCATTTTTACTTATTAGCACTTAAATTGAAATTCGTCATAGATAAACTTTGTCATTAACGTTATTTATTCATTCATTCCCCTTTTAGGATTTCTTTCTAGACTAATACTGTATATTCTGAATACTAAGAGCGCGCATGCTAAAAGCATGTACAGATGATATACCATTATCACAAAAGTTCTTATTTTTTATTTTGAAATTCATTGGTTTCTTCTTTTTAATCTAGGTTGTGGAAATTATTACTCGAAATTTGGAGAGGGAGTCAAGCTTACACAAAAGGGTGGATTTGTTCTTTCTTGTGGACTCCATTACTCAGTGCTCCCGGGGTTTGAAAGGTATTATTTGTATTTATTTACTTTGTGAATTTTTTATAATTTAGCAGCATGTTAAGTGTTTGGTTTGTAAATTATGGCTATGTGCTTACCGAATTTGGTATCCAGGTGATGTTGGTGATATCTACCCGTCAGCTATTCAAGCAGCACTTCCTCGTCTACTCAACGCAGCAGCTCCCCCTGGACCTAATGCACAGGAAAATCGTCGACAATGCTTGAAGGTAGGTGGCTTTGATGTTTTTATTTTTCTTTATATTTTGTGTGGATTGTTGGTTTCTCACCTTTTCTCTTTGATGTAGGTTTTGAGACTTTGGTTGGAAAGAAGAATCCTTCCAGAATCTGTTGTTCGGCACCATATACGAGAACTTGATTCACTTAGTGTTTCATCTTCTGGTGGTGTCTTTTCTCGTCGTTCAGCTAGAACAGAGAGAGCATTGGATGATCCTATTAGAGACATGGAGGGTATGCTTGTTGATGAGTATGGCAGGTCTATATTTCAGTATCACTCAACTTATGGTTACTTTAAACATTCTAGATCTGTGTTCCTAAGATTTGTTTTTTCTTGCCTCAGCAATTCAAGTTTTCAGCTCCCGGATTTTGCATGCCTCGAATGCTCAATGAGGAGGATGAGGGTAGTGATTCTGATGGAGAAAGTTTTGAGGCTATCACTCCAGAGCACTATTCTGGAGGTCCTGAAGAACAAGAGGCAAACCCTGCAAGTGAAAAGCGCAGACATATTTTGGAAGATGTTGATGGTGAACTTGAAATGGAGGATGTTGCTCCTGAGATTGAAATGAGTTCAACTAGTTATGCTGCTGGAATCAATACTGCACAAACTTCGCAAGAACATTGTGATCAGCATTTTCCATTGCCATTTGCCCCACCTTTACCTCACGATGTGTGTCCGTCATCACCACCACTGCCATCATCTCCACCTCCGCCACCCCTCCACCGCCTCCTCTTCCTCCACCCATCCCTCGTCCTATTTCTGGTCCCTACACAAACAATGTTGATTCAACAATTCATACAAGTATACAGGTAGGTCCTTGTTTTTGTTCCTTTCAGTGGTTTCTTATTATTATGACAATGATGATAATGTAATAGTGAAATACGTTATGTAGTTTTGTTCTTATTATATTTGCAGGACAGGCATGATGATTTGAGGTCTATGGTTCCACCGTCAGTTGCACCCAGAATCAATTCAACAGTGTGCGCCAACACAGTCCCATATAATGGTCCTGATCCTAGAAATCCTCCTGTTATGCAGGTTTCAGATTGTAATACTGCTTTCAACAGTTGCCCAGTGCCTCCAGTGAATAATATCCAACAACCTGATGGCCCGAACTTTCACAATGCCTACCCTCCACAACCTCTCCATCCTGCACCTACAAATCACTTTGCATATGTTAATTCAGCCCCACATGTGAATTTGATGAGGGATGCACCTCCTCCATACACTGACAGATACTCTTCACTAAACTTTGATGGTGCAAATTATTATCACAGCCATGAGAGAATGAACCTGGCCCCAAATGAACCTAGAGAGAGCTGGAGGTATCCTCCACCACCTTTCTCTGGTAAGTTTCTTGAATCATGTTTTGTATCAGTCTACTGTTATCATGTCTTGATTTGTCTGATGACACCTGATTCTTTATATTTTCTCCTAACAGGACCCTGGTTTGCTGATAACGCCAATTCATTGTATGGCCATGGCCATGGTTCTTATGGTGGGCCCCAATGTGAGCCAACAAGGTTTTCAAACAAGGGATGGGGCTTCTGCCCCCCTCCAATGGATCACAGAAACTTCTTTCCTGGCAGACCACCTGCAGAAGGTATGGTTCCCATTGGATCAAGAGGTTCACATTTCTCCTGTGAGATTGTGTTAGACAAAGCTCTCTCTCTCTCTCTCTCTATCTATATATATGTTTGTGTGTGTTTGTGTGGATCATTTTGCATTTTGCATACTTTCTAGATACCCTGCATTCAGGTAGGTTTACGTCGGGCCTGATACTTGAAGTCTCTTTTATTTGTTTCAGCTCCTTGCATTTGGCAGCCAAGATGACCAAATATTAATCAGTTGCTTTAATTGGTATGTCATATCTTAGTGATAGTTTTATCATGTCTTTCAGAAGTTCTCTTTCTCACTGGTTTTGTTGTCATGAATAGGTATTAAGACCCCCTTTTTTCTTTTGGCATGGGTTCTGCGGCTTGTTGAAAACAGCTGGGAGTTTTTGCATGCAATGAACCGATAATAGGATGAGTTGAGCCGAAGATGAGTGGGTCGGCATTGCTGATTCTGGTTTTGTAAATATGTAAAATCTACCACCGGGCAGGGCAGTATGATTGGGAGAGTTAGGCTATCATCGTGTATCAAAATTTTATTTTGTTTTTGTTTTCTTTTTGCATTATTTATTCTCATCAGCGCCCCAATTAAAGACCATTAGCAATTTTTTAATCGGGCCATTCCCTATAAACCTTTTTTTCCCTACGCTTGGTTGTAACAGTACTATTTTATTAATACACTGGCAGGCAGGCAGGCAGAGTTTCAATGGATGAATCTAGTTGTATTCTTACTGTTGATGAACTGTTCTTATATATACGGGAAAAGAGTTGTAAAGTCTCTAAAAATTAGGATTTTATATTTCAACTATAAATAAATTCGGAGCTTTATAGTTTGCTTGAGTTATGCTTTTAGCATTGACTTTATGATTAAGTTTGTGTGGTGCGCTTGATAGGGGATAATATTTTTCTTTTCGAGAGTCAGTTATGATTTATTGGTTTTAGAGCAGTTCCTAATCCGGTATTGTGCGTGGGCAATGTGGTCATTTCTGAAGAATTAATGGGGAGTATTTATACTTGTATGTACTTCTAGGGCTTGATTTTAACTATACTAATGAAAAGAGGATAAGACATACAGTTATTAGTGTCCTAGCATTGATGGATGTTGAAATTATTGTGTGATATTATCTGTCGTAATTTAATGTCAAATTAGGTTCTCTGGAACACTTGATTAGCTTGTTGTCAAGAAATTTAAGAGTATTTTCAATATTTTTTATTTTTAGTTTTTAATGTTAATAATAGTTTTTCTCACATTTTGATCCTTTTGGAAAACTATTTCATTGGGAGTTTAATGGTTTATTTGAGTAATGTAGGAGAATGATTATGGTCAAATCTTAAAAGAAAATATCAATTGTTTTGGTTGTCTTGATGTCGATCCTCCATCATCTCAGGGGAGCAAATTTTCAATCAGAAATCAACCTGGAGCAATCTGTTAAGAATGTCACAACGTCAGGTATGTTGTGTCGCGACACCAAACCCTGATGTCTCGACTCGAAGCCTTTGAGGTCGTTACTCCATTGTTGATGATTGAAGTGAAGGAGTTGAGGTCATTATTGAGGGTATTGTAACACCAGCTAGTCTGTGCCACGACATTAAGAACCCTCAAGTCAAGATTGTACCTATTGTAGATGTTGCAACACCAAAAATTAGGTGTCGCGACATTGAAGCCTAACAAGGTGAAAAATATGCAATTTTGTGTCCAACATTAACTTAATGCACTCCATAAGTATTTTTCTCAAATACTAAAGGCACACTTGATGCCAAACATAAGAGTTTTATCCTTTTTTAGCTCTCTTTTATTCTTTTCACCATTTTTTTTAGGATTTTTATTTTTCCTTTCTTAGCTTAGTTAGTAGTTGGCGGTTTTTCATTTTTACTGTAGCTTACACTTTCTTTCAAATTAGATACAAGACTTTCTCATATTATTTTGATTTCTCTTTAAAGTACCTGATAGATTTTATTTTGATAACTTTTAAAAGTGTAAAAATCTAAATTGTAATTGTGCGTTCGTCACCACTAGTGTTTCTATCATCTCCAAAAAAGACTCCATCATGAGTCACTAAGATTTTATCAACCTTGTCTTTTTATATTTTATTTGATGATTCATTTCAGCTTGAATTTGGTTGATATTTGTATATTGATGATGGGTAGTTGGTTGATTGAAATGTTGCATGGCTAATTTTTGGGTCAGAGGCTAAATCATAAAAATTGGACTAAATCGAATAGATTTTAAAACCTAGAATTGATCCCCCAGGTGAATATTTAGATAAGTGAGATGAGAGAGAACTTATTGCAAAGCAATTTGATTGTCTCCATTTAGTTTAGTGAGGTCGAGAGATAAGTTAAACTAAATCATTTAATAGCGTAAAATGGTGATTGAAAGGTAAAATTGAACCAATTAGGAGTTTGAGCAATTTAAATCTCTAATCCAAGAATTGACTAGCAACATGGATAAAAATCGGCCACTTTAGCCCATTGATTTGATATTTGTGCACTTTTGGTTGTTATGCAATTTAGTCCTCCTAAGTGTGGTTTATTAACCTTTGATGGTAATTTGTTGCAATATAATACTCAATGATTAGTTAGCTAGACTTTTTAGTTGCATGCATTATCATTGTTAGTCACTTTATCGCCCAATATCTCTTGGGTTCGATCCTTGAAATACTCGAGGTGTTCCATTGTAACACTTACAAATATTATAACTAACATGTCACACTTACAGTTAAGCCGTCTTAATTATTGATATCTTATGTTGATTCTCTTCTCGGTGTTTCTACGTCGTGGCACGATCAATTAATAGATGGAATAGTTACTTTAATGTTTTAAAGCTTTAACTTAAGCAATTTTGATTGACTTTAACATGTTTTTATTAAGTGAATGTTCAATCGTAAGATACTCTTTTTATGCATATTGATTTCCAATATTACAAAAAGTCAAGAATATTTTTAAAATTGGGAGAGATTGTTAGTACATTTTCAATATATATAGATAGTATTCCAAAGAACTATAACTGAAAAGGTGTAAGTAATCAAAAGTTATAACTTCAATTATTAATCAAGAGTTATGACAATTCATAATAATGAATTATGCTTCTTAAATATGACGAGCTATATGAAGAGACATGAGAATTCAAGTAATCATTATGTTTATTTAAAAGATGTGATTATTTAGAAAAGACACTTATTAAAAAGTTATGTCTTTATGAAGAGATATGAGAATTCTTATAAATCGAGGTGAAATCTCATTCGGATAATATAATAAAAGATTCTTTCTATTATCTCTCCATCTTCTATTATTATTAGATTATTCTATAAAAAATTACTACAAAAATTATTTATTGAATTTGATTTTCTTGTTATCCTCTACTTAGTGATTAGTGGACTATTTTCATTAGTGCAAAACGTAAATAACCATCAAGCTTCGTTGTATGCTCGAGGTTCATTTACTTGAAACTCATTTGCACACCAAAAATAAGCAGGAGAAAACAAAACCTTAAAAACCGTGGTTTGATACACACCTTGAGGTCTTATCTTATTAATTAGTTTTTCTATTCAAATAATTGTTCTTATTCCTTTCGCATGTTTGAGATTTTCTTGATTCTTCACCAATAACTCAAAAGTTTCACTCCAACAATAGGTTGATTTACGTGAATTAGAAATAAATAGCTTCACATGTTCCATGAGTTTTCTAAATAGAATCTTAGCTAATTTTTTTTTCCTAAAAGCTTCTAAGTTTATGTCTGCCACAAGTGATCGAATCTAAGATGTTTCATTGTAGTTAATTTTGTGGCTACAGGAATAATATACATATTTACTTTTAGCAATGAAAGAGAGAATAAATTACTTTCATACAAAATGACCATCATTTCACAAATTTTCTTTTCATTAATAATGAAGAAAACCTATTTATCATAATACAATTAATAAAATATTGGCAATATCATATAATTAGATAAACTAGAAGAAAATTGTTGTTGGAAGATCGATTAGGTTGAGAGGAATTTGTGAAGTGTTGTGCATTGGAAGTCATCAAACTCTTCAACAATTTAATATTGACTCTTATGAGCATTTTATCTCCTAATTCTGTCGAGTGCCTAAGCGCTTAAAGAGTTGACAATGATGGATTTACAGAGCGAGAGTGTCTCACCCACCAAGCAAATATCATATTTGCACTTGGTGAGATTTGAACCTATGTCCTATAGTGGTGTTTTTGGAGTCAAATCGGACCAGCAAATCAGACCTGTTGGATCTAGAATCGATTGGTGTATTAGTCTGAGAAAGGAGATTAAATCAACCTTTGAGTGAACACTCGAAATTAGAAAAAAGATCAAGAAAATTCGATGGTTGAATCAATTTATAATTTTTTTAATTTTTTAATATTTTTTTAATTTTATGAATATAATTGTTTGTTTAATTATTGTTGTGTTAGCAATTGAATCGATTGGATTAATTGAACCAGGAATCAATGGTCTTACCAATTCAACCATCAATCTACTTTCAAAAGCATTGATATATAGAGCATTGTTGGGTAAGTATGCTACCACTTGGGCGAGGCACTAGCACCTGCCATTATCGTCTCTTTAGTCTTCCTTTTTAAGACTTGAGTTCTTGACAAAGTTGAGAGACAAAATTCCTACCAGGAAAAATACTGAACGTGTTGAAGGTTTGTCGACTCTAGACAGGCAACACTTCACAAATTTATCTTAAAGGATTCAGAAATCTCTTAACAAAAAAAAATTTATGTTAAAGGGAGGCTTGTTTCTAATGGAAATTTTGTCTCTTGACTTTACCAAGTGCCTGAAGAGGTGTCAAAGGTAAGTTTACATAGCATGAGCACTTGTCACATCCTGAAAGCCAAAACATGCTTGTTATGCATGGTTATACTTATAGCTTAAAAGGCGTTGGGTGAGAATGTGACCACTTGGGCTAACAAAAGTAGTAGCGTAGTACCCAACAATAGGCATGAGCTCAAATTCCAACAACCACAATATATGAGATTTCTTTAGTGGGTGAGGCAATTTCATTCTATGAATTCGGTATCATCGCTTCTTTAGACATTCGGGTATTCGATAAAATCAAAAGACAAAACCTCCACTAAGAACAATACTAAACATGTTGAGAGGTTCATTGGCACCAAATAAACAACGCTTCATACACTTCTCCTTAAGAAGTCTAACACCCCTCAACAAAACTAATGCTCTATTTGTTAGTTAATGGGAAAAAATTTCAAATCAAGAAAAGAATTTGCTTATATGAAATATATATATGAATGATTCCTAACAATAATAAAGAGAAGGGATATATTTTTGATACTTGAATTTAGTTTTTTTTAAATTAATATTTATGTTTCTTACCTGATTGTACCAAAAAAGAGTATAGGAACTAAAATTCACATTTAAATATAGTGGGATCAAAACCATAATATGATTGGAGCCAATTTATACTCAACACATATTATACCTAATAAAAGTATAGAGACTAAATCTCAAATTTAAACATGGTAAAGAAATTAAATCTATAATATGATCGAAGATAATCTATACCTAACACAACCACCCCTAATATATATAGTACAATAAAATTAAGTATTTGATAGTACCTGATCTATTTTTATTGATTTATATCTCACAAAATTGACTATTATATTTATTTTCGATATTAATTCATGGTCCATATGAATATGAGTAAAAAACTATTACATAACAAGTGTTACCGCCTTTTGCCCTTTTTAAGATTATATAACAATGTTAAATTTCAGTTTTTGTCCCTACCTTATTGTGTAAGATTGAGATTTAATATCTATAATTTAATTTTAACATAATTAAGTACTTAAATTTTATAATGTCATTAATTAGTTTAGATATTTTATTTTGATTAGAATATTGATGTGAATTTTAAAAATTTGTTAACACCATTAAAATTCTTTGTCAAATTTAAGTTCATTATGATATTTTTTCTTGTTAAATAGGTACTAAGTGAGTTTTTCAAAACAATTCAAAATGTCGACTCATTGATTCAATTAAAAATTGTAGCAATGTTAACAAATGAACATAGATTTTAATTCCAAAAAGTAAATGAATTAAATTCCTAAAAATAAAAATATAGAATCTAAATTTTAAATATATGAAAATATTGAAACTTAAATTAACCTAATACGGAACATGGTGGAAATTCAAAACCATATTGATTAATATTTTAATATAACTTAGATTTTAATTAAAAAAATTTATTGTTCACTTGATGATAATATTAACTAGAATGGTTTTATCAATGCTTCACGTTTGGTTACTTATTTGGGTAAATTACACCAACAGTCACTCAATTTTGGAGTAGTTGACAAAATAGTCACCTAAGTTTCATTTCAGTCACTCAACTTTCGAAAAGTTACAAAACATTCACTAACGTTATGAAAAAGTGACAAAATAGTCACTAATTAACAGTTTTCGTTAGGGTATTAACGGGACTCTGACGTGGCAAGTTAACCCGCTGATATGGCAAGTTAACTTGCCACATTGGTGAAGCAGCTGAGGAGTCTTGGTTTAGGGAGGGTTTAGGGGAAAAAAATTGAAGGGTTGAGTTTAGTTTTAAGGTTAGAAATAGATTAAGATTTAGGGGGATTGGGAAAAAAAAAAAGAAAATCGATTTGGGGAAATTTCAGTTGTGATTTGGGATTTTTTTAGGATTGAAACTAATTTAGAAATCGATTAAGAAGGGTTTCGGGTTAGAAGTCAATTCAATAATCGATTAACAATGTATGATTGGTCTTTTTTGTTTGGGGAGAAAAGAAGACGAAATCAGAAACCATTCAGTGTTTTTGATTTTCAGCGACAATGGGAAATAGAAGAGAAGCTACCAATATTGTTCATCCACTTTAACGGGTAAGTTGTTGCATTTAATTTTAAATTTTTTGGATTTTAATGTTGTTATTTCGATTTTGGGTTACTTCAATTTCAATTTTGATTTTAATTCTAATTTTGATTTAAATTCTGATTTTGATTTCGATTTCGATTTCGATTTTGATTTCAATTTTGAAACACTCATTGATTCTGATTTTGATTTCAATTTTGTTATTAATGTTCATGACATATTAGGGTTTGGTTATTAAAGTGTATGACATATAATGTGTATTGTATGCCATGTGCATGATGATTATTGTTTGTATCTGCCATTGCATAAATGTCATTATCAAACTGATGTTTATTGTGTATATCTGCCATTATTTGTATCCAAGCTATTATATTGTATGTGGCAAAATTAAAATTTGTTATTTACCTTATTTATTGTACCAGTTATTATCTGCCATGTGCATGACAAAAATGATTGTTTTGTATTGAATTATTTTTGTATTGGTTATTGTCTGTCATGTGCATAACAGAAATAGTTGTGTTTGTATTAAATTATTGGGTGTTTTGTATTAATTATTGTCTGATAGAAATTATTAAAGTGTTTGCCTATATTATTTACCTTAATTGATGACAATCTTAAAGAGAATGAAAAAGATTTATATGGTAATAATGTGTCTGATAGTGATATGTTTAGTAGTGTTACATCTGAATGATGTGTCTAATAGGATAAAAAGTTAAACAGGAATGATATAGGAGTAGATGAACTGGGTCGCAAAAGGTAAGCAAGATTAAAAACGTCGCAAAACACAAAATATATACCATTAAACGCCGCTAATTTTTAATTTTGATTAAAACGAAGCCATTTTATATTCCCAGCCTTTCTCAACCTGTTCTTCTATTCCTCTCCCCCGATTCCGTTTTCTTTATCAGCCATGATTAACCTCGAGATACCCTCACACTGTAAACTTGTATCAGTGTTTCACTGAATTTCAACAACTATTTCTAGTAATCAAACAATAATACTTTCCATCCCTTCAGACCCTCTTTTCGATATGGGATTCAATTCCCTTTTCATCACCATTTTTCTCATTTAACCTTATTTTGCTGCAAACCCCTTTAAGCCTAGCTGCTACCGTCTCTCACATTTGATAATTCACTTGAAAAAAACCAACAATGGGTCGTGGGAAGATTGAGATCAAGAAGATCGAGAACGCTACAAATAGGCAAGTCACTTATTCAAAACGAAGGAATGGTTTATTCAAGAAAGCCCAAGAACTCGCTGTTCTTTGTGACGCTAAGGTTTCATTGATCATGTTCTCCAGCACTGGCAAATTCCATGAGTTCCTTAGCCCCAACATCTCGTAATACCCTTCAAATCCCTAAACCTTTTCTTTTTATATCCATAATTTATTTATATATATATATATATATATATACATATAACAAATGATTCATTGATTTAGGGTTTTGTTTCTTTCTGAATCAGGACAAAAAGGGTTTTTTGATCTATACCAAAAGACCACAGGGATTGATCTATGGAACTCCCATTATGAGGTTTACAATTTAGTTTTTAAGATTTGTGGGGTTCTTTTTTTTTTGTTGTTGTTGTTGTTTATTCCATTTTTGTGAGTGTTTTTGCAGAGAATGGAAGAAAATTACAGGAGGTTGAAGGAGATAAACAAGAACCTGAGAAGGAGATTAGGTATAATGAAAATTATAGCCCTTTCCCATGGTGTGTATATATATATATATAAACCAAAGCTAGGGTTTATTTGTCAATGAAAAAAAGGGTTCATGCTTTTTTTGTTGTTGTTGATTAAGGGAACGGGCCTTTTTTATTTATTTGCAGGCCGAGAATGGGTGGAGACTTGAATGAACTCAACATTAAGGAACTGCAAGCTCTTGAAGCTAAAATGAATTCTTCTTTGCTAGCTATACGTGAGAGAAAGGTTTGAAATTATTGGAACTCTTTTTTTGTACCAAAAGGGTGTGTATATATATGTTGTGTGTATGTGTGCATCATTATATATATTGAGTTTTTGTTTCTTTCATAGTTTATATATATATATATATATATCTTTCTGATAATTTTAACTCCATTTCAGCCTCCATTGAAAAGTCTCCTGACAATGTTTTTGGGGTAAAAAACAAGGCTAATGTGTTTCTTTTGGCATTTCCAATTAGGGTATGATTGAACCAAGCTGAATTTGAATGATAGGAAGCTTAGTTAGCTATAAAACGTGATATAAGTGCATTAACGAGCTTTCACACCACACATAGAAAGAAAAAGGAAAGAAACTCAAATGAAAGAGTGACATACTCTGCTTGGCTAAGGGTAAAACAATCCAACTCCTTTGATTAAATTTGTTTCCATTTTTTGCATGAAAGGAGGTTCAACCATCAGATGAGCAAAACACCCTGCATTTGCAGCAATGGTGAGTTGAGCTGTAAAACAAATCGACTATAATGACATGCATCTTGCTTTTTCCACCACCATTAATTAGTATTGGACATATTGCTTCTGTAATTTCCTTTTGTTAAGTTTATATATTTCATCATGCAAATCAATCTAGTTATTTGGTACTCCAGCTGTTACTGTTGTTTAGCAATGCCTTAACTTTGTTACTTTTCTCCTTTCTTAAACTTTGTTTCTGATTTTACTGAGGCAACCAGATAAATTAACGCGTATCTTGTGTGTGGCCTTCGTTAGTTATCTTGTTTTTTTTACTGTCTAGATGTTGCGACTACTGAAGGACTTTTATTTGCTGAATAGCTATTGAAGCTATAATAGATATAAAAATCAAAACTTATGGATTTTATTCCTCATTGCTGTTTTCTGCTTTCCTTTTGTTGCATTCTGGTCTCAATAGTGTCAAAGAAAGAGTTGATAAGTTAAGAAGTGATGCCAGGCAAGAGCCTAAGACAAAATTAAATATGGAGGATAGTAAGGTTCCTTGCAAAGTTAATTTTTCTGTTGCATTTATTATCTATTTTCCTTTTCTTTTTCTCCTTTGTAACTCTTGCCTGTTCTTTACATGTGTCGGTCATTAAAGGGCTTTTGTGATATTTTAAATTTATAGAAACATTATTTAATTTTATGATCCTATAAAGAAAAAGAAAGAGAGATCGAAAAATTCATCATCCGTATTAGGGAAGGCACCTGATATTGCCCTTCAAGAGGCAATGAAACAGAATGTCTTACAATGAAGTGTTAACTGTCTTACAATGAAATTTATATGTTTGTTTCATATACTGTTGTAAATGGAAATATAGTTTATATCAATTTAAAATATAGTTTTTATTAATATATTTAACATTAATAGTATTTTTTGTAGATGAAATATGGAACATGATTGGTCAAAATATATAAACTATGTTAAGTACAGGTTGCTAGACAAGCTAAGTCGATGGCTTGAACCACCCTAACTTAGACCGTTGAATTAGGACTTTTTTTTTTGGGGGGTGGGCAGCAGCTTGAGTCTGCTTGAGCTAGAAAACTCTAAAATGAGGTGATTATCATACTTCACTGTTGCGGATGTATGAGTTCCTTTTCTTATTTCCTATGTGATAATTTGGTTGTGATTCATTTGAGCTTGTTTAACAGGACATGTCACGGCAACCTCCAACCCAGGAGTTGGTTGCTAAGGATTTGCATGGAAATGAATGGCGATTCCGACATATCTTCAGAGGTAATACTTTTGAATGTTGTTGGTTTCATGCATTTACACACACTACACAATGAAATTCAAGGAGTCTGATCGTGAAATGTTTGTACAAGTGCAAACTAATAAATTTATTTTTTACTTGGTTCTGTTCTCATTATTATACGTAAAACCCGTTTTATTTATTTTTGTTGATGGGCATACCAGGTCAACCACGAAGGCACTTGTTTCAAAGCGGCTGGAGAGTATTTGTTAGCTCCAAGAGGCTTGTTGCAGGGGATGCGTTTATATTTTTAAGGTTTGCCTGCTTTCTTGTGCCCTGAATTTTGGTGTTTTAAATTGATTTCATTGTACGAGCTTGGGAAATAATGTGGAAATGGTGTTCAACTGTAGAGGTGAGAATGGAGAATTGTGTGTTGGTGTACGAAGTGCAATAAGGCAGCAGGGCAATGTTTCTTCATCAGTAATATCAAGTCACAGCATGCATCTTGGTGTGCTTGCAACAGCATGGCATGCCTACACAACAAAAACCATTTTCACAGTGTATTACAAACCTTGGTATGTAGTTCTTACTTCCTTTTTGATATGCATGTCATTTTTCCCAGATTAATATGCTAAAGCTCTTTAAATAGGCCACTGAGGAATTTCAACTCTAATGTTGCTATTTGTTCAAAGGGTTATTTGTATCTTCTTGTATTTACACATGGAAATGTTCTGTTGTAGGACAAGTCCAGCTGAGTTTATTGTTCCATTTAGTTAGTACATGGAGTCATTAAAGAATAATTACTCAATAGGTATGAGGTTTAAAATGAGGTTTGAAGGGGAAGAAGCTCCTGAACAGAGGTATAGCTCGTGTCTTCCTTTCTATGCGAGGATACTACATCCTTGTGTGGATAAATCAGAATAATAATTTTTGAAGTTTCTAGTATTTCACTGCATGAGCAGCAGTTTTCAACTTGATATGGGAGCAAGCTGAGGGCTTTCGTTTTTTTCTTTTATTGCAGGTTTACTGGAACAGTAGTCGGGATTGAGGATGCTGATCCCAAAAGGTGGCAGGATTCCAAATGGAGATGTCTTGAGTCGGACACTGCTGAAAAGTCAGTGATGTGGCCTCCTTCTGTAGATGATAAGAACAACGATGTGGTTTCTGCTTCAAGAAGATTTGCATCAGAGAATTGGATGTCCTCCGGGAGGCATGAACGAACATGCACAGATCTGCTCTCGGGGTTTGGGTCAAATGCTGAGTCCTTGCATGGTTACTGTTCATCATTGGTTGATCAAACTTTACTGGCTGGTAATTCAAGGAGAAACAATTATTCTATTTTTTTATTTAATTGTTTTGTTTTCAACACACGAATTGGAATTTCGAATTGGAATTTTGACTTAGAAAAGAGAATATTCATTAGCAGCTTGATCAATTTAAATAATCAATGTTAATATTTCACATCGAAATGGATATTCAAATCTTATATTTTACATGGTTATGATTGAAGTTATATTTAATCCAATTTTATTATTTATTTTAGTTTTGATTCTAAATTTTTATTTTTATTTTTATATTTAAGATAATTTGAGTTCTAAGTTTTGGATTTTAATTGTGTTATCAATTTATTATTTTAAATGCTAAATTTAAATTCATTAATTTTATATTTAGTTTTAAAGTTAAAATTTTCATAGAAATTTTAATTTAAATAATAGTTTTATTTATCCTTAAAAGTATATAGTTTAAAGTTCAAATTTCAAAATAAAACATAATATAATATTTATCATAGAAATAAATATTATTTAATTAAAATAATTTTTTAAAGGTTATGTTCTTTAGCGGCGTTTGTGGGAAAAGTGTTGCTAAAGGTAATATTCTATAGCGGTGTTTGTGAGAAAAACGCCACTAAAGGTCATGTTCTATAACGGCATTTGTGGAAAAAGCGTTGTTAAAGGTCATGTTCTTTAGCGGCGTTTGTAAGAAAAGTGCCGTTAAAGGTCATGTTCTATAAAACGTCGCAAAATTTAGTGGCGTTATTTATAGCGGTATTTTTTGCGGCGCTTATAAAAACGCCATAAATTATTTTAGCGGTGCCTATAGGGCAAAAAAAGGCCTTGTTTTGCTGTAGTGTGTGATAATAATGATTTTGGAAGGCTAGATAATGCACATGAATCTGACTCAGATGGCCAAAATTGGCATGAGTTCAACCTAGAGAATGACATGAGTAATCCTAAACTTAAGGTTGGAATGTTATTTAAGTCTAAAGACAGTTTAAAAGAAGCTGTCAAGCAGTATGGGAGATTGAATAGTTATTTTATTAAGTTTTCCAAAAATGATTTAAAAAGGTTAAAGGCGACCGTAGTGCAAAATGTTCTTGATTCATATGTACTTCTAGACTAAACCCTACTGACCAGACTTGACAGATTAGGAGTTCAAACCCTAACCATACTTGTTCTAAAGTATATAAAAATAAGAATGTAACCTCAGCTTTGATAGGTGAACATTACAAAGAAAAATTCATTGTTGATCCTGATTATTCTCTGAAATCATTACAACAAGATGTCAAAAGAGATTTGTGTTGTATAGTCTCACTAACCAAATGTAGGAGGGCTAAACTTAAGGCATTAAAATTAATTGAAGGAGCCCATAAGGCTCAATATGAGAAGATTTATGAGTATTTGTTGGAGGTTGGGATACAAAATAAGGGAACAACAATCTGTTATCTGGATAACAGGTTATTTCAAAGGATGTATGTCTGTTTGCAGGCATGCAAAGATGGCTATAGGGTTGGTTGTAAGAGGTTAGTAGGTTTAGATGGATGTTTCTTAAAGGGCTACTATGGTGGCTATTTGCTTGTAGCTGTTGGGATAGATGCAAATAATGTCATCTATCCTCTTGCATATGCTGCTGTCAAAAGTGAAAACCAAGCATCATGGTTTTGGTTCTTGGAGTTACTTGCAATAGACTTGGAAATTGTGACCTCGTACCAAATATTTTTCATGTTTGACAAATAAAAGGTAAAACTCCATTTATTTATTTTTTTATGTTGTTTCTATTTAGGAATTGTCAAATAATTAAACTATTTTTTTTCTAATTGCAGGGACTTTTTGAAGCAATATGTATGTTGTTTCCTAATGTAGAAACAAGACACTGTGTTAGACACCTACATGCTAATTTCAAGAAGGTTGGTTTCCGAACAAATGAAATGAAAAATTTGCTTTGGAAAGCTGCCAAAGCAAGCATTACAAGGGATTTTAAGGATGCCATGGATGAACTGAGGAAAACCAATCAGCATGCTTATGATTGGTTGAAGGAAAAGAACCCTACTCATTGGTCAAGGTCTCACTTCTCAATTAGGAGCCATTCTGACATGTTGGTGAATATTCTTTCTGAATCATTTAACAAGGTAAACCCCTATGTTTTATGTTTCTTACTAATCATTAGCAATTCACTAATAATTTATGTTGTTTACTCACAGATGATACTGGAAGCAAGAGGGAAACCTATTCTGACCATGATGGAAACAATAAGGACCAAGGTTATGTTGCTTATTGTCAAGAAGAAAGAAGAAGCTGACAAATGGAAAGGAATGTTTTGTCCAAAGATCAAGAAAAAGCTGGATATAAATATAAAAGATTCATTGAGGTAAAGTTACCATTTTTAATCTTTCTGACTTCATGTTGCCTTTATTCTGACTTCATGTTGCTGGTCACATGCTATTTTGGTGAATGTTTTTAACATGCATGCACTGATTGTTGGTGTGTTGACTATTTTTTAATATGCATGCAATGAGTCTTTTTTATAATATGCATGTAGTGACTTTTTTTAGGGGTGTGTATCATTGTTGGTGGGGCTACTCACAATGTTGTTTTAGTGATTATTTTTTTAACTAAGCATGCTAACTATTTTTTAGGTGTGTTCTATCACATGCTGGTGGGGACAAGTATCAGGTTGAATGTGGTCCTGACAGCCAGCATGTGGTGGACTTAGTTGAGAATTCTTGCTCCTGCAGGAATTGGGATCTCACTGGCATCCCTTGCATGCATGCATTGGCTGTCATTCATCTAAAAGATGAGTTCCCAGAGACCTATGTACAAACCTGGTACACCAAGCAAACCCAGCTTCAAATTTACTCCAACTTTATAAGTCCAGTAGGGGGTCCTAAACAATGGGTCACTTTGTCAAACATGCTGCCAATACTGCCTCCTATACTAAAAAGGCCACCTGGTAGACCTACTAAGGTGAGAAGGAAAGAACCTGATAAACCACAAACAACAGAAAGGTTGAGCAAGAGATGGGTGGACATGAGGTGCAGTAAATGCAAAAGAATAGGCCACAATAAGAGGAGTTACAAAGGGAAGTTGGCCAAAACATTCCAGTAAGTCATTTGCCTTAAGTTATAGTATACTTCTGTTTATAAATTTGTTTTTCATATTTCTCTTGTTCCTGTAGGTCAAAAGACATAAAGTTGGTGTCCCAACTCAGCAACAGGCTACCCCAAATCAGCAAGAGGGTACCCCAACTAAACAGGCTGCCCCAACTCAGTTACCACTACCCCAACTCATCAACAAGTTGCCCTAAGAGAAAAGCTCCCATTCAAAAGAAAACCAACCACTATTAGATGGATGCCTCCTACTCAAGAGTCATCCATGACAGACCATTGATGATGATGTGAACAAACCTTCTTTTGTTAATTTTTTGAAAATGTGTAAATTTGCCTGCTACTGATTTATTAACTTAGGCAAATAATTTTTTTGTAAATTTGCCTATGATTGCTACTATTGATAAACTTAGTCATATAGTTACTAAAATTTTTTGTAAATTTCCTTACAATTCACATATGTTCAATTGTGTTGAATTGTAGGAAAATTTGGCAATATTTTGCCCATCATTCCTTTTGTAAACAGTTTGACGTTTTGGCCTTAATATATGAGCATTCATCCGTGCTATTTGTGTTATCTCTTCTCTTCTAACATATGAGTATTGAAAAAACAAATGTGTGAGAATTAAGCAATACATATGTTTTTTTTTTTCCATACTGTTATCTTTTTCTGATATATGAGTATTGAGAAATACAAATGAAATGAGTATTGAGAAATACAAATGAAATGAAGATTAAACATTCTTTCTAACTGTTGTAAGCAACAAAAATATTACAAAAACAATTTGTAATTAACAAAAATATCCCATTTCAAGTCTTTCAAGTGTTTGTAAACAACAACATGAGCTGGTTAGCTATGTATACTATCAGCCATGTATAACATATGTTAAGCAACAATATACCAGCAGCCATGTATACCAACATAAGGAACAATATTACAAAACATAAGCTGGTTTTCAATGCTAACAACAACAACATAAGCTGACTTTTAAGGTTTGAAAACAACAAAACAGTTACAAATACAAGCACCAAAAACCAGATTCTTCTCTCCCTCCTCCTTGCATCCTCTAATGTCCTCACTTTTTTCAGAAGGCCCAACAGCACAATTTGTGAATGGGGTGTCAATGGTGGATCAAACCAGCTAAAAAACCGACATGGTTTTTGAAATCCACTGCCAAATTTCTTACACCCAAAAAACCTCCTACCTGGGTTGTCATTGGACCAAGACGTGTTTAATTTGGTTGGGTTTCCACAATAGCACACCGGAATCACTTTAGGCATCTCTATTTTTCCTCTTCTCCTTCTTCTTCTTCTTCTCCTCCTCCTCTTCTTCTTCATCTTTTTTTTTCTCTAACCCTAAAATGGTGATGGTAGGGCTGTTAAAGTGAGAGTAACCGGCCAGCTAGACAATTTTTTGACACCAAGGACGCTGTCACCTGCCATGTCACTTTACCGTGACATCTGTGACGAAAACAACAAAAAAGATTGTTTTGTAACTTTTCGAAAGTTGAGTGACTGAAATGAAACCTAAGTGACTGTTTTGTCAGCTACCTCAAAGTTGGGTGACTATTGGTGTAATTTACCCTAATTATTTTTTAAACCAAATTATATAGTAAAAGTTTGTAGGTTAAAATATGTTTTCAGTCTCTTTACTTTTCAAATATTTTAATTGATATCGTTAAAATTTTTCTATTAAATATATTAATGTGACATATTAAAATTTTAAGGAAAAAAACTCACTTAGTAACCATATAGTAAAAGAATTAATATTGTAATTGATTTAAATTTAACAATGAAATTTAAAGGGGTTAACATTTCTTAAAAGCTGTATAGGGTTTAGCTAGTAGAGGACCAAATTGATAAAAGAAAATACAAGTACCAAAATGAGAATTTAGCTATAGTATAGGGCCAAAAAAGATATTAAGCCATTATTAAACCCTAATTTTTCGTTCACTTATTTGAAAAGTCTTTACTCTTTCTTCCATCGTCATCTTCCTGCTACTGTCATCCATCTCTTCTCTCTCTCGTCTCTGCAAATCAGGTTTTTTTTTTTTTTTTTTAAATTATCTTTTGCTTCTCTTCTCCCACTGTCGTTTCCGCTGGTTTTTAGAGAAATGATCTTTAGAGCCAGAAATCTTTCTCTGTCGAATTTGATACCCCTTTCTTCTCTTGCCCTTTTCTTTTCCAAACCATCTTTTACTTCAACTACATTGATAAGTCCATTATTACCTGCAAATACGCCCCAAATTCCCAACAAGTTTTCACACCTCATCTTCTTCACCAATCATTTATCCTCTCAATCTACGGCCACAACTTCAACAACTAAAAAGCTTCAAAAACATCTGCAGAAGCAGGAGCCATCTTCTCCTAAACCTTTGACCCTGATCCGAGATGGAAACTATGATGATGGCACTCCCTACAATGTTGTTTGCCCAGGATGTGGGGTTCACATGCAGGACTCAGACCCTAAGCTTGTTGGGTTCTTCATCAAGCCTCCAACAAAGACCAAGGACCCGACGCTCAAAACAATTTCCCGCCACTTGGTACCTGTTTCAACAGAACCTGAATTCACAGCCTTTCTCAAGAAAGGTCTGATTTTGGAGGAAAAACGTGAAAGTCCTGACCTTGAAGAAGAAAACCTAGATAAAGAAATGCCTGAACAGCCTGTGGTTTGTGCTAGATGTCACTCATTGCGCCACTATGGCAAGGTGAAGAATCCAACGATGGAGAACTTATTGCCAGAATTTGATTTTGATCATACGGTCGGGAGGAGATTGGGATCAGTTTCAGGAGGTCGGTCGGTGGTATTAATGGTGGTTGATGCATCAGATTTTGATGGATCATTTCCAAGAAAAGTGGCAAAACTTGTATCTGACGTAACTGAAGAGAATTACTCAGCTTGGAAACAGGGAAAATCCGGAAATGTGCCTAGGGTTGTGCTTGTAGTTACTAAGATTGATCTTTTACCTAGCTCATTGTCACCTACGCGATTTGAGCATTGGGCAAGGCAGAGAGCGAGGGAAGGTGGAGCTAGCAAGATTGCAAAATTGCATTTTGTGAGTCCTGTGAAGGATTGGGGGGTGAAAAACTTGGTGGATGATATCGTGGAGATGGCAGGGCCTAGAGGTACTGTGTGGGCTGTGGGTGCCCAAAATGCTGGAAAGAGTACATTGATCAATGCCATTGGCAAGTGTGTTGGTGGGAAGATTGGTTTCTTAACAGACGCACCGGTGCCTGGGACAACTTTGGGCCTAGTAAGAGTGGAAGGGGTGCTGCCAGGACAGGCAAAGTTATTTGATACTCCGGGGCTTTTACAGCCACATCAGATGACGACTAGGTTGACAAGGGAGGAGCAGAAGCTTGTCTATATTAGTAAGGAGCTGAAACCAAGGACGTATAGAATCAAGGTGAAACTCAAAACAAGTAGCATTAGTCTATGTTCAATATAATGTGCTACCTACCTAAATTTCTAGCTAGAATTTGCTGTTGCGATGGTCTGTAAATAGATTTCTCTGCCCATATTTTGGTCAGAATAGATTCTTTATTTTTGCTGGCTGGTGTTTTGTTTCAGATATTCGTTGAATAATTCTGGGTTTCACGTTTGGTTCCTTTTTGTAGTTTAATGCTAATAGATTCAAAATTGACAGGCTGGTAACACAGTTCATATTGCTGGATTAATGAGGTTGGACATTGATGAGTCATCTGTGGAGTCACTATATGTTACGGTTTGGGCATCCCCTTATCTACCGTTACACATGGGGAAAACTGAAAATGCACAAAGAATACTAGAGGATCATATTGGTCATCAGTTACAGGTATGGCATCTAAATGGAGAAATAGCTTTCACTTGATACAAGTGATGCAATGCAAAAATGCTTTTTTGCAATTCTGTTCTATTCAGATTTTCACTTTGCAATATGATATTCTTCCTGGAATTGAAACAGCCTTGAGAAGTGCTGCAAAGTTTATATAGTTATCCTTTTACAGCATTTTTGCTTGTGTATAATGTTAACCTTGACACTTTCTGTCTGCTGCCTGCTTTTAGCCACCAATTGGAGAGCAACGAGTAGGACAGCTTGGCAGTTGGGTGAGAAAGGAATTCCATATTTGGGGTAATAGCTGGGAATCAAGTTCAGTGGACATTGCTGCTGCTGGTATTGGTTGGTTTGCTATTGGACTTAAAGGAGAGGCAGTTTTAGGGGTTTGGACCTATGAAGGAGTTGGCGTTGTTCTTCGCAATGCTTTGCTTCCTCATAGAGCACAGCTTTTCGAAGAGGCTGGATTCACAGTCTCTAAAATCGTGTCCAAGGCTGACCAAACTTTGAATAAGTCACAGAAGCAAATTGAAAAGAAAAAACGAAGTGACCAGAAAACAGCTATAGCAGCTGAAGTTTAATTCCAGCACAAGTTATCGCTAAACCTGTCTGCAAAAGATCTATAAACATGGGAAGAAAAATCCCGACATGAACTGTCCGAGGAAAGAAAAAGGTAGCTGTCAGTCTCAAGCCACTTTGAAAAAATACAAAATACTTATTTGGAGCTTCCTTTCAGGCAATCATCTCTTAAGAATTTTTCGCCAGTTAACATAGAACCACGCATCATACTGAAGAGATGAGCTTATAGAATGCATACGCCTGGCACGCTAGTCTGTTCAGTGAGAAACAAGGATGCTTTTGGTATCGCCTTTACAATTTTGAAAGTTTACTGTATCTGTTTTCATAGTACAAAGATAATATATGGTACATCTTACAGAGGCAAACCCTTTTGATTTTGGCTTACATATAAAAAGCCATTAGGAAAATGAAAAAAAAAATTGGTCAACTAAAATAATCTCCTTCTCACTGAATATTGTGACTGTTAAAATAAATTAATGTACTAATCAGATGGTGACATATGGAACATCTGATTTAATCTAATATTTTCTAATAAAAATAAAAAAACATAAAATTTATAAAAGAATGAAAATAAATAGGAAAAATATATAATTTATTAAATATTAAAAAGTTAAAATTATATAAACTTATAAATATTATAAAATATTAAAATATAAAAAACCTAATAAATTCAAATAAATTATAACATTAATAAAACAAATTTAAAATTTTTAAAATTTATATAAACCTATTAAAATTCTATAAAAATCATATAAATTACTTAAAAATATAAAAAGTATTAAAAGTATTAAAATTGATATAAAATTATAAAAAAATCATAAAAATTTGAACTGGACCAAATTAGTCGGTTGGATTGATTAGATTGAAATCGGCAAGAGTATTGATTCAGAGAAAGCCATTAGATTAGTTAACTTAGAAACTAAATGGTTGAACCGATTCTTTTATTCTTTTATTTTTAATGTTTGTTTAATTGAACTAGACAGATCAATTGAACTGAAAAACTAGTGGCCTAATCAATTTGACCACCAACCCAGTCCTGAAAACTTGTTAGAATATTTTATTTTGACATATGTTAATAGTTGGTAAATGAAATTTTGGTTTAAAGAAAATATTAAAAATATAAAAAATCAGTTCAACCGCCCAACTCCCCAGTCAATAGAATCTAATGGCATTCCCCATATTGATACCTTTGTTGATTTCAAGTTAATTGGTTCAGTTCAAGTTTTTATGATTCTTTTATAATTTTTATAAGTTTGTATCAATTTTAATATTTTTAATATTTCTTTATAATTTTTTATATATTTTTTACAACTTTTATTATTTTTAAGGATTCTAATACATTTTTAATTGTAAAAATTTTAAATAATTTTTATAATTTATTAGAATTTATTATATTTATTATATTTTATAATATTTATAAGTTTTATAATTTTAATAAGTTTATATCAATTTTAATATTTTTAATATTTAATATTTTTATTTTTATAACTTTTTGTTATATTTTTCTGATTTTTAATATATTCATGGAGAAAATATTAAATTAAACAAAAAATGGCACATATTAACCTCTGATTAGTCTATTAATTCATTTTAGTAGTCAACGTAATCAATAACAAAAATTATTAACGAAGATACTTAATTGATTATTTTAATTAACAGCAAGAGATTAATTTAGTGCGTATTTTTAAGTGCTTTTGTGACATAATTATTTTTCTTGAAAGTTTGAAACATCAAGCATGATCTATTTAAGGAATGATGCTATGATATTTTTATGGTCTGCCTTATGGGTGGATAAAAATGCAGAACGCAGCTTGAAAGACCATTATTATAATTGTTTAATACCATTGCATCAAATATTTTCCTGGAAGTGTTTAAATCATCAAGGGTTGTATTCGAGTATCTTTAGAGAACTTTTTTTTGGGGGGCACATAAGGGATTTTTACAAAAAAAAAAAAAATCTAAAATGGCATGCCATTTTGATTATGTATTAAAATGGTACATTTGACTTGGTGGAGGGGTTGTGAGAGGCGGTACAGGTGGAAGAGCTGTCAGAGGCGGCACCGATGGAGGGGCTGTCAGAGGCAACACAGGTTAAAAGCTGCTGAAAATTTTTTTAAAGATTGAGGGACCTATTATGTAATTTTTCCAATTTTGAGAAAAGGAAGAGAAAGAGTGAAGCGGGCGGCATTAAACTTTAAATTTGAGTAATTGTCTTCTAAGCCCTCCCTATTTATTATTTTCTTTTTATTCCCTTTCAACTCACTATATTGTGTTTAAACAAGCTATTAATCTATTTTTGTAATTAAATAAGTCCTTTACTTATAGTTTTTACTCATAAAAGCCTATTTTAATATTAAAGTAAAGCTATTTAAAATTTAATTACAAAAAATAAGCTAATGGCTTTACTTATAGTTTTGTTTTTTAAATAGCTTTACTTTAATATTAAAATAGGCTTTTATGAGTAAAAACTATAAGTAAAGGACTTATTTAATTACAAAAATAGATTAATGGCTTGTTTAAACACAATATAGTGAGTTGAAGGGGAATGAAAAGAAAATAATAAATAGGAAGGGCTTAGAAGGCAATTACTCAAATTTAAAGTTTGATACCGCCATCTGCCACCCTTTCCCTTCCTTTTCTCGTAATTGAAAATTACATAATAGGTCCTCAATCTTTAAATTTTTTTCAAGACTTTTAACTCAGGCTTGCCTCGACAAATTTCTCCACCAAGGCTTGCCCGACAAATTTCTCCACTTGTGCCGCCTCACAAATTTCTCCACCAAGTCAAATGTACCATTTTGGTACATAATCAAAATGGCATGCCATTTTGGATATTTTTTTATTTTTTTGTATTATTTTTATAAAAAACCCGACACATAACTAGGGAAGGATTTGTTTGCAAAATAAATATAATTCGCTCAAAAATTTTTGTGGCAATTGCATTGCATGTTTTTATTTTCATGTTTTAGCTTATAATTATAAGTGCGAACAACATGAAGCCGCTCAGTCGTCCAAATTATGGGTCCTTTTGAACAATGATATCCTTTTGCCTCCTTGCCGCTAGTGACTGACACTAGGTTGGTGAGTTGCGTGGTTTTGCTTTCACCTTTGACCTTTTCACACCTTTTTTTTTTATTGGATTCTTTATAATATGGTTACTGTAAAAATTATTAAAATATATAAATATTAATTAAAATATAAAAAAAAGCATTACCACATTTGTTACACTCTCATTTGCATCAAAGCACGTGATAAGCTAGAATGGCATCGAAACAGTAAGCAAGTTATCAGCTAGCCGGGAGGTCATCGACGAGTTTTCCCCTTTGGGATGACCATTTGCACAAGTATAGGCTATTTATTGTTTGAGTCTTAGAGTCTTCATCGGGAACGTAAAGTCGTTGGTCACCAAACACCACGTGGGCTCTAGTGCCCTATTCCATCAAGTCAGGATGAATGACAGGATTTATCCCGTTTGTGACATCCTCGTCCAATAGAAAACACCTCTTCCCACATACTTTGTAATGATGATTAAATGGCAAGTCTAACACATTAATACTAGAGGTGAGCATAGGTCGGGGAAGGCCCGCCCAAAATGTGGGAGAGTTTGGGCAAAAATATAGGCCCGAAAAATGGGTTTGGACAAAAAAATAAGGTCAATTTAAAAAATGGGTCGGGCCTCGGGTTAGGCATTTTTTGCTCGGGCCCGGCCTGAATTCACTAAAGAACAAAAAATCTAATTTTTTAAATATTATTTTCTTGTTATTTTCTCACTATTTTGCTACTATTTTACTATTATGTTGCAACTAGTTATTGTTTGGATGTTATATGAAACTTATTTTATTGTTAATTTTGTTATTATTTTAAAGACATTTGTTAATTTTGTTATTATTTTAGAGACGTTTGCTTGTTAAGTTGCATCTATCTTAGTGTTATTTAAATATACATATTTTTTAAAATTTATTTTCAAATTGTTGGGAAATATTTATTTTAACGTTTTTAGTATTCTTGATGTATTATATATTTTTTAAAATTATATAAAATAATAAGGGCGGGCCGGGTCAGGCTCGAGTTTTAGCATTTTTATCCGGGTCGGGCTTGGGCAAAATTTTAGGCCCATTTTTCAGGACGGGCCTGATTTTTTAGTCGAGCCCGGCCTGGCCCGACCTATGCTCACCTCTAGTTATCACCATCTTACATAGGACCCTCACCTATAAATATCTCCGAGAACGATGAATGACAGGATCTATCCCGTCTGTGACATCCTCGTCCAATAGAAAACACCCCTTTTCACATGTTCTGTAATGATGATTAAATGGCTAGTCTAATACGTTAACACCATCTTACACAGGACCTTCATCTATAAATATCTCCAAGAACGATGAAAAATGACTAACTTTTCTAAGATACTAGTTTACATTTTGTCAACTTATCTTCAACTCTTAGCCTTAACACTCTCTTCGTCTTCACCCTCTATAACTTTTGGCTCTCCGCACCAACTAGGTGAATCGGTTTACACAACAACCATCACTCTCTTCTCAATATTCCTTCCTTATTGTATCATTGTATCAATAATTTGTGCGGCGAGCGTGGAAAACATGGTTTCACAATCTCAAAATGGCATCCTAGCTGAACAAACCAATTAGACCAATGACCCAGCCAACCAAGTCAACTTGCTCCTCTTACCACCCCCATTTCACCTGCCTTAGGAACTCCCACTAGCTTGAACTCTGCTTAGACTCCTTCTTTTGCCCTTATAGGAACCCTTCTACTATATGTGAATACCCTCCTCCCCACCTTAGAGCAAATAATGAAGGCTCCGAAAGATCCTCTAATCCCCAACCCTGCCACTCTTGCCACACCAATAAGAACCACCCTTTTAGTTGTTACGATTCTTATAGTTTCTACAACGCTTCAGCCACAACCTGTTGTGGCCCCTCTTGGACCATTTGATTACATAGCTTATTGTTTGCAAAAAGTTGTAACTTGTCTTACAACCACATTTACTCTACCAACCATCATTTCCCACTCCAATGGACTAAAGTTCTCAGGCATCACAGCCCGACGACTCAAAAACCTAAGAGAAGACATTTGGATGAGCAAATTTCTTAGTAAGAGCATTGCTTAAAGGAACAACAAGACATTTGCTCAAAGACTACCATTTTTGTCCAATTTTGTCCATCTCACGATGTCGGTGTCGCAATACCTCAGCCAGTTTCGAACCTTGGGGTCTTCTTTGAAGGGTGGATATCACGATACCACTGAAGGGTGGTCTCCAATCTTCCATATTGTTAGAGGTATCGCGATTCCAAGGTATGGATATCATGATACCCTTTCTTTTGGTGTCGTTTTCAACCTCTAACACGTCCCTACACCACTCAACTACACGTTAGGCCTCCCAATGGCACTATTGGCCAAATTGGGTCACAAAACAAGTAAAAATGAGACATTTACATTTATTAACTTAAAATCTAAAAATTACGAAAAATTATAAAAAAGATGTTACTTTGCTCGAGAATAAGCTCCTTAAGTATACTGGGAAAGCCTAATTTGTCATATCAAATTATGACAGATCAATTGTCAACTACTTTCGTGGGCTTACATATTGCATATGGTGAACTGATTTTAATTTTTGTTACTTGTTTAGAAAAAAAATTCTTAAGTATTGTTGATAAATTTTTATAGTAATAAATATTTAAAAGAAAATATGTAACTATGTATTACAATTTGTACTACTAATGTAACACCCTTTGCCCGACCCGATCGCCAGGTCCGACCTACAGGATGCCACATTTGTTTTCAGAGCAGCTATTGTCAAACATACTGTAATTATATCATTTAAACAAACATTCATGTCTTGAACACATTCATAATATGATACACAATTAAATTTGAGCCTTAATCGAGATTACGAAAGCTTTTTTATTGACTCGAGCACAAAATATGACTAAATTGTAAAGTTTTGAAAATTCAGGCCGGCACCGTGACATTACCTTCTCCACATCGTGACATTGCCAAACAATTTGTCGCGTCACAACATTAAGCCACTCGACGTTGGGACATCACATACTGTCAATCGGCATTGTGAAGAGGAAATGTGGTCGTCGGGACAAAGACTCTGTTTTTTTGTACAAATTAGGCCATTTGGTACCTATTTCATGTCAACCTAACCATTTTCACCTTTGATGCATTTTTGCACAATCAAACATGCATAAAACTTGATCAAACTCATAGCAGACATTATGTTTCAACCAATTCACATCATTCAACCCAATATGCCACAATTCGACATCAAAACATGCCAATTCAACCTATTCAAACTCAACTATACTATCATGCCTTTAAGCCATTCAACATCAACATTATACCATTTCATTTCATGAACAATATGCCCTTTAAATACCATTCAAGATGTTGAAACACATTACCAAATCAAACATATGCAAATTGACATTAGTTTGCACAAAATTAAGCATGAACCAAAGTCTCAAACAAAACTAACATTTCTAAGTTAACAAAGCAACACCTATGTACATTCCACACAACTAAGTCTAAAAATGATTAAAAAGAGTACTAAGTCTATAGTAAGATAGTGTGAGCTTCTCGTAGATCCAATCGACATGTTCCGCAAGCTGACAATCTACAGGAGAAGGGAAAACAATGGGTAAGCATATCAAATGCTTAGTAAGCTCAAATGAAATTTACTTAACTTACCTTAACATTACAACAATTTAAGCAATTGAAACATATTGGTACAAAACATGGCATCCTTGGCAATCTTTTACTTTCATGCACAATTCAACAACACATACAATATGTTAGTTCATTTGCATGACAAAACATGATAAGAAAACATATACATATACAATCATTTCATACTATATCAAATATTTTTAAGCTATGCTCAATTTGCAACATAACATTTCAATCATGATAAATCATTACATTTCCATTTTAATTATTTTTTTCACTCGGAGAACTAAAGTAAATTGAATTCGGATACCGGACTTGTATACTCATAAGAGCTGACATATTTGAGTTGCTCACATAATCATTAGATCAGGTTTGATTATTGCTCACACAAGCTTCAGAGAATCCGCAACACATGTCATGGATCTCAAATCATCATATAAGTCACTGATCAAACAACAATTTCCCTATTCGTTTGAACCATTTCCTTTTCCATTGGGACCCTAATGGCATGTCATTTGTATCCTAATCATTTATTAAGCTCACACGGGCACTATTACCAAATTAGTATCATTTTACACTCTGTAGTCATATACTAATTTATATATTCCATATACATTTTGGTATTCATCTCAATACCTTGAAACAATCCAGAATTATCACAATATCCATGTTTTACGATTCAATCTATTTGATGCCAAATTCATCTAATTCATAGCAATTTAATTCACAAACAAAATAAATACAATTTAACATATCAATTAACTAAAATAGTAAACTTCATATAAACTTACCTGACAAAACAACAAACAATTGAATCTTAAGGACTACTTTGCAATTTTGTTTTTTCACTGATTATCTTCAATTTGATTCAATTGTCGATCTATATAATAATTCAATTCAATTTGTCAATTCCTATCATTTTACAACATTCTCTAATATGCAGATATCAATTAAATTTCATTATTTGAATACCCTAAAATTTTACATATTATTCAATTTAGTCTCTAAAATCGAAATTGTTATAACTTTCAAATTTGAGCTTCGCTTTTGAAATTGATCTCAATTTCATCCTTCTATAACCCTTTATTATAAAAATTATAGAAATATTATACCAATTTCACAATTTATGCACTTTAGTACATATATTCAAAAACTAGTAATTAAATTTCACATACTAGTTTTTTTTTTTCACTTCTATGCTTAAAACCTAACAATTTAGTACCAAAAATGTTAAGAAATCAACAATGGAAACTTTTAAAATCTTTAACAGTTTTACAAATTGGTATATGAGCTAGATAAATCAAGCTTTCAAAACCTCAAAAACATAAAAATTACAAGAAATGAATTTTCAATCACTTACCAATTGAAGAAGAAAGTTTGAAACCCTTCTTTTCCCTCTTTGTTTCGTGAATATGGAGAAGATGATAAGAAAGGTTTTTCTTTTCTTTTCATTTGATATATATACTTGTATTAACATTAATAAATTAAGATTAATTTAATTAAACTTTAATCACAGTTAATAAATTTGGTGGATGAAAGTTGTCAACGTCACTGTTTGGTGATTTAGGAAAGATCCAATTACTCAATTGGTCCTTTGGATAATTAAAAATTTATGATGATTAATTTTATCATTTTTACAATTTAGTCATTTAATCTTAATTGACAAAATTAAGGAATAAACTTTAATTAAACTATATACTAACATCGTAAATATTAAATAATAATATTTATGGGCTTAAACATCGAAAATGGGGTTCCGAAATCACCATTTTTATACCACTAAAAAACGAGTTGTTACAAGCAAACATGACATAGAAGATTACGATATAATTACGCTTTGTCAACCAAACACTTCTATGACATCTTTGGAAACCATGATTTGAGTAAAAAAAAAAAAGATTTGGATTTCACAATCCAAATTCTTTATTTGGATAACAAATAAAAAATTGGATTTGAATTTGAATTTGGGCAAATCCAAGTCCAATTTATATGAGTTAAATTTAGATTTCAAAATCCAAGATTGTTTAAAAAATATGAGAACTTTTTTGTTATTTATTTTTTCACACTTTCATCAAAATCCAAACATTAAGTAATTAATTTTACTTATAATATATATCAACAAAGTTCAAGATTTTCAGAACTGGACCGATATATAAATCGATCAGATCATCGATTCTCGATTTGATTGATTCAATCAATTCGATTAAATAAATTATTAAAAATAAATATATAAATAAATAAAACCGATTCAATTGTTGGTTTGGCCTATTGGACTGGTTTAACCGGTTCACATGTCAACCAATTTGACCCCTTATTCGGGAATGGTGCCCCAGTTGATTCCCAATCAATCGGTCTGACCGATCGGTCCAATCCAAGTCTAAACAATGACGAAGCTTCATGCATTTAATTTAATATAATATAAATATTCTCAATTTTCATTTATACCATAGTTTCCATAATTTTAATTTTAAACCATTGACTTTTAATTTATACCTAAGTAAGTTCACTTATGCCCAGTGTAATCGATCTGACTAGCTGGTCCAGTTCAGTTTTGAAAATAGTGACAAGCTTCATGTTTTTAATTTAATAATATAAATATTCAAAAATTTTATTTATACCATAGTTTCCAAAATTTTAATTTATAAACCCTTGACTTTTAATTTATACCTAAATAAGTTCGTTTATTTAAGTACAAACTAAATTATATGATTCTATTTAGGTGTAAACAAAGTATAAATGACTTGTATAAATAATACGAAAATGTTGAGAATTCTTTTTTAATATTTTAACCCAAAACAATATAAAAATATAAAGTTACATTTTATTGGCCGACCGGTTTGATTAATATGATTGGTTCGATCGATCCGTTTGGTTTTATTAAATGAATTATTAAAGACTTCATAAAAAAAATGGTTCAATCATCCAATCAACCCATTTGTACCGGTTCCCAAGTCAACCAATCTAAAGTCTTTCTCCAGACCAATTCCTAGTTTGATTGCTGGTCCAATCTGGTTCAAACAACAATGTTAAAAGTACTTATAAATAATAAAATTAAAAAAATGATTTTAAGGATTAAAATTTGTTGAAATTCAAATCTAAATTTAAAATTATCCCAACAATGAATTTGGATTAATTCAAAATACTGAATTTCAACCATTTTAATTCCCAAACAAAGATTTTAGAAACAATGAATTCAAAAATCATAAATTTCAAAGCTAAAATTTTGAAATCCAAATCCAAATTCCAGTTCTTAAACGCTACCCTAGAGAATTACAATTCCTTGTAATTACAAGGGAGTGTAATTACTATTGTGGGTGTAATCGAGTCGAGCCTGAATACTCCAAAGCTCGAGCTTAGCATTAAATTTGGAGCTTCATACTCGACTAAAGCTCGACCAAATATCTATTTTTAAGCTCGAGCTTGACTTGAGATATAATTGAGCTACTCAAGTTAAGCTCGAGATAGAACTGAGCTACTCGAGCTCAATTAAGCCCATTCACCAATTTTTGTATTCAAGCTCGAGCTACTCAATAATTAAGCTTAGGGTTAATAATACATATTAATGGCAATAACGTAATTTAATAATATAAAAAATGAAAAGTTTGACAAGGCTCTTGAATCATTCGAGTCAAGTATTACTAAACTTGAATTTAGCTTGATCCATAGCTTGGGCTTGAGCTCAACTCGATAATTATCAAATTAAGTTTGAATTTTTTCGAGTCAAACTCGAGTAGCTTGTTAGCACCAATGTCTCATTTACACTCCCAACTATTACCTTAATAATTACATTTTCATCCAATTACTATGTGGTGTCCAAACACACCAAAAATAAAATTTGACATATAAAATATGGAATCACTTTCCAATTGATTAAATTCCGGGGAAAGTGATCACTACACTACCTTAAGGGACCGTTTGGTGTTTTCCTATCTAATGATTCTAATGTAATGTAATTGATGAGAATATTATTTTACAATATTTGGTACACATTAAAAGTAATTAAAATCTCAAGAAAGTTAAATTAACATGCTTAATGCACTAACACTTTTATGAGAATATAATGTTATTTTACAAAATTACCATTACTAAATAAAAATATTATTATGAATGTCTACAATATTTTAAATTTTCGTCATTACTTCGTGTGTATTCATATATTGCATATATACTTTGAAGTCATATTAAGGGAATGATTCACTCACATTTTGTAAAATTAAAGTAGTTTAACATTTTTTTACATTTTATATGACTAATATTTTAATGATTTAAATTTTAACTGTTAAATTTTATATTTTATTCATATAAATTATGTATGTTAAAATTGATGTAAATTAAAAATTTTCAACTATTTCTTTTATGTAAAAATTTCAATCATTCAATAAATATTAATATATAAAATATTTTAGATCGACATAATAAAAATATAAAATTGATTAAAAATTTTAATATATAACAAATATAATTATATTGAAATATTAATAATACAAATATACAAATATGTATAAAACTACTTTAGTTGTACATGTAAGTGGACCCGTTCCGTTATCTTAAATACTAAAATTAGATAATAATGAAAAATACATTTAAAAAGATTTATAACAAAAAAAAAAAAAAAAAAAAAGAAAAGATATTTACTTACTTTGAAACAATGAATTGAAGCCATAAAGACCAAAAGGACGACAACATGCAATTGTGTTCTTTTATTATTATTATTATTATTATTATTATTATTATTATTATTTATTTATTTATTATTTATTTATTTATTATGGTTAATGAGTTAATACTCTAAACACAAATAAAAGAAAGATTAATTTTGTCTTAGCAATTATTTATTGCTTTTCATGAGAAAGTAACTTTTCCTCTAATTATTATGGGAATCACTTTTCATTATGCCAATTTTGGTACTTTCTCATTATGCACAAGTTATAGATTTAATTATCGTATTTTAATTGGTTATTTTTAATATATGTACTTTTCAAATTTAAAATCTTAGTACTGATTACGTAGTACCTATTAAATTCATTAAATTTTATTATTTTTAAAATTTAATATATCAAACTTATTATCGCATTTATAATATCATGTTAACTTATTATTTCAACATATAACTAAAAAAATTAGTTAATAGGTTTAACAACTATAGCTTGCATTAAAACTAAAATTTCAAAATTCAAGAAATATAACTACTAAATGATTCAATTGGAAAACATAAATTTAACCTACAATTTTATGCTTACCGCAAGACTAATAGCAAAATTTAATCAAACAAGTTCAGCTACTATCATTTGATTAGGACTAAAATTTTAAAATTAGAAAAGTGAAGGGACCAAAATTAACCATTTTGAAAAGTACAAAGACTAAAATTGAGCAAATTATAGTGACTAAGTCCACAACTTATGCAGAGTACAGGGACTAATAGCAAAAATTTGACCTTATTCCTACTGTACTTATCCTACACCCAACCCGTGTACTTTAGCAATCCCCCACCGCTCCATTTTCAATTATCTTTTTTGCCTTGCGCATAGTCTCTTCGGTGATAATCTTTCTATTTCTAAACGACAAAAAAAAAAAAAAAAAAAAAAGAAAAGAAAAAGTAAAAAACTCTATCAAACCCCAAAAAATTAGGGTTTTTCTTCTTTTAACAGAGTAAGAGACTTGAGTTGTTCACTCACTTTTGAATCGAGGTGGGCGTTTCAAACGCCTTCATAATTTGTGCAAAATTGCTGCTCCGGAACCTTGAGTGCCAAAGTATTATGCCTTTAGGGCGATTTTTCCGTGCTTTTGAGTTTGGGATCATTGTTTAATATATACTCTGATGGCGCCCAGCCGAAGGAAAGGCGGCAGTAAGGCGGCTGCTGCGGCTGCCGCTCGCCGCCAATGGAAAGTCGGCGATCTTGTCCTCGCTAAAGTCAAAGGTTTCCCTGCTTGGCCTGCTACGGTATGCCAAGACTTGTATCACTATCTTCTATTTTCTCCTGTTTTAAGTCTCTGTTATGCTGGAAATATGTTATTGCCTTAGGTTTGTGGTTGCATGTGAGTTTTAATGTTCTTTTCTTTTGATGATTAAGTGGCATGATCAACTCTTCTATTTAGTGTATGTTTATGTGTTAATAGTGCATTAGTCAGGAGGAATTCTTTGGCGGGTTTCTTTTTTGTTTTACTGATTAATATTTAACTATGTTCTGAAGTTGCTTTTCGCGAATCCAAAGGGGATTGAAGTGTTTATTAATTACAAATTTGAATGCATATCTTAGAAAATTAAATTAGAAATCTTTTCGCTAGTTTTATTTGTGAAATAGATTTTAGGGAAAATGAATCCTTGGTATCTCAGCTCTGCTAGAAATTGCTTAAAGAGGCGACAGACTTATCTTTTGTCCTGTAAGATTTATTATTATTATTTTTTCATATCTAACTTCTTTACTTTTGATTTCTAAGCACTATCTTTTTCATATCTAAATCAGAAATGTTAGAAATTACTTTTGATTCATATCTAGCTTTTATTTGGAAAAAAAGGGACAAAATTGATTAAAACCAAAAAAAAAAAAAAAAACCAAGGGAAATTGGTCCAAAATTAAGCTTACCCTTGTAACATCAGGAATGAGTGGAGATCACACCCTGAATTTGGGCATCTTGATATTATTTGTGAATGTAAGATTACAGGGTGGTTGGAATATTGAAAATCAAAGCAGTGTAATCTTATTTCAGAATGTGAGATTACAGGGTGTAATGTAGCATTTGGGGAACCGAATGCACCTTTAGGCTTATGTTTTTGATTGCTTGTGGCAGGTAAGTGAGCCTGAGAAGTGGGGCTATTCATCTAATTGGAAGAAAGTTATGGTTTACTTTTTTGGAACGCAGCAAATGTAAGTGTGCATTATAATTTTTTAATTTGTGCAATTTATCCTTTTGATTTGTTTCTACTACCTCTATTTTGCCCCATTTTGTTATTATGAAACTTGTTTTTAAGTCATAACAAGTTGAAACTTTGCGTTCTCAGTTTTTGGTCTTTCTTGTTGACATGAATGTAATATTGTAAAATTGTTTTATGGGCTTGTGTTATTTGAGTACTCCCCAGCAAATATGATTTAGATTGGATCTGTCCTTGTTGCATATTGTCTAGATTTATTGATCTATATGTTTTTATCATCACAATGGTGAGATAATTTGGGTTTAGGATGTCCTTGAAGTGTAGAATGCATTTGGCATTCTATTTCTAGATGATTTATTGAACTATATTGACAACTAGAGGTGTTCATGTGCCAGGATTGAGTTTATATTTTTCAACCTTGGGCTGGTCCGGCCTGACCCATTTTTGTAGGAATTATAGAAATATATTAAATGTTTTCTACAGATAGATAAATCTGATTTAGGTAGATAAATCTTAGAATAAATCATTTGAGATATTCTAGGATTATTTTATCTTATCTTTTAGTAGTTTATTAGAATAAGGAATTATTTTCCTAATTAGGTTATGACTCTTTTCTCTATTTAAATTCAGTTCTTTAGTTGATAAAATATAGAAAAATACAGAGAATTACTCTGTTTTCTACATGGTATCTATCTGTAGAAAACATTTAATATATTTCTATAATTCCTACAATTTTATTGTATAGCAATAGTAAAAATATAAAAAGCCAGTCTGATTAAATTTCTCTTTAATTTCTTTTTTCTATTTTTCACTGTTTTCATTTGAAATACCGTTACTAGTAAGAAAGATAATCTTAAACTCTATACTTCTCAATATTTGAGCATTTGACTACAAACAGTGACTGTAAGGAAATCATGCATATTGACCAATCACAGAAATTGCATGTTTTGTAGATAAACTGGACCACATTTTAGAGTTTACTATATATCTTAAGCTTTATAATTTATACACAGACTTGCAAAATCTCACACATATACGTATTGCACTTTACTTCACTGAGGTTAGCACTTTTTCTGCGCTTTGTGCCTGAGGCAATATAACAGTTCTAGAGTCTAGAATGCTCCTGGCATCTTGGACAACACTCCAATTGTCATAATTACGATTGTTGGTGAAACAGTTCCGCACTCCCACTATTTAGCTATTATTGTTTAGATTGTCTTTTCAACTATAGTGTATTATCACCATTATTATTTTAATTTCCTTTTCTTCAGTATATTTATATGATGAAGAACCCATTGTTTAGTAATATTTTTTCCCCAGAAAGCTAACCACCTAACCCATATCACTGGTGGCGATGTTTTATTGTCACCAAGGAAAGGCTACCCATTTGGAGATGAATGACTTAATTTCCTCTCTTCGTTGCCCATATGTAAAGCTATGAGGTATATTTTGAATCATATGCATCTTTAAATTGAATTTTTATGATCTAGTAATGTGTGCTTATTTATGCCGCCAGAAATGGGTTCTTGAATGCAAAATTAGAACATTTTAAATGGGACTCTTTTTGTGCATTAATTTGTAGTTTAGGGCAGGAAGATGTCTAGACTACTTGTTGATGGCGCACTTTAAAAGATTTGCAATTATGGAAGCTTATATATTCTTCACATCTCATGCTTTGTTTTCTTTTCATCATAAAGAAGTCCTTACCGGAAGCTCTTCATTAGCCCAAAAAACAGAATTTTTTTTAATGATATTTGTTAAATCATTAAGTCTATAAACCTGGTAGGGATTAATTTGTCTTGGGGTTTTGACTGGGTTGGTGCATGTTAATTTTTTTTATGCACTATATATTTTGAGAATTTGAACTATCCTCTCCTCTTATGTTGTTGGCTATTTTATATTTTATTGTTTCTGCATATTTAATTCTCATATAAAATATTATGTTAAGGTTGTTATCTAAGCAGATATTATAGCGTCTAGAAGGTGTGGAATTCGGCATTGCAGTTTTTCACCATTTCTTTGCTTGCAAAACAATTTATTCATTAGTACTGATAATTTAAGGCAGTCCATGGCATTACAAATTAAGGCTTTGTTTGTTGAGTGGATAGAAAAATGGGAGAGAAATGTGAAGAGAAACAAGATATTTTCCATAGCATGCTAGCAAAGATGGAAAAAGTGAAAAGAAAAATGTAATTTCTTCCTAGCCATTGTTAGGTAGAGTTAAAAAAATGAGAGATGTTGTTCACCCCTGTTTTTAATTTAAAAAGATATATTGAAATAATAATGAGTAATCTTGTAAATGTGCACACCTGACTGGCTGACTAGCATTTCTATGATTTTTCTCTTATTTTTGGATTCGGAATGATTTGTTTTTATGCATCAAGCTGAATTCCTATTTTATTTCCTTTCACTTCTCTCTCCTACCAAGTATATTCAAAATTTATTTCTTTCCATTCTTCTACCCACCTCTATTGACCCTTCCATTTTTTTCACTGTACTAAGTAGATGCCAAAGTACATGAAAGCATGGCGAGGATATGGCAGCTAATTGTGATATAAGAAACCTAGAAACATTTCTGGATAGATCGTTAGCTTGGAAGCATGGCATTGATATAACATAAAGAAAACAAAGCTCAATAGTAGGATAGGATGATTGTATGGTGGAATTTGGTCTACTAAGTGGTGATTTGTTTGTATTATTCCAAAGATAAATTTGTGTAAGAAACTAATCAAACTGGAAACTTGAATTTGTCAAATGTTGAATCTTGATGAGGTAAAGAAAAAAGGTCATCTCTCTTAGGGGTCGTTTGATCATGAAATGTATGATTACCAGTGGTCATCTTGTATTTTGTAATCATATAACCATGTTTGGTTCAACAACATTACCTTGAGCTGGTAATATTATTACCAATAGTGCCAAGATTCAATAATGTAAAATCAGTAGATTGATTAATACTTTAGCTAATTAGGTTACGGTATATAAAGAGATAAACTATTCTAAGGAAGGAAATAATCCCTAAAATCAGAATTATCCTAAGAATCAAGAACTATGATTAACTTCTATTTACATAAGATTTTCTCAATAATCATCCTAATTCTAGGTATTCTAACACTCCTCTCAAGTTGGAGTGTAGATATTTATCAAACCCGACTTGCCAACATGTTGTTCAAACATGTTTTTGTTTAAACTTTTGTCAACATATCGCAATCGCTTGTCCGGTAGGTAGATAGGTAACACTCACTTCCCAGTGTATTTTCTCTTTTATGAAGTGTCGGTCTATCTCGACATGTTTGGTACGATCATGATGCATGTGGTTGTGAGCTATCTTGACAATGACTTGGTTGTCACAATACAATCAGATAGCTTATTATAAGAAACCTTTAGTTCCTCATCACCTTTGTATCCAAATTCCTTCACAAATACCTTGTGCAAGTGCTCGATACTCACTTTCGCCTTCTTTGCGTATACCACACAGTGTTTCTTACTCCTCCATGTCACTAGATTACCCCAAACATAGCTACAATAACCTTTGGTTGATCGTCATCATTAATAGAGCACCGCCCATCAAGATCGGTATACACTTCTACATTTCTGTTGTCATTTTTCTTGATGTATAGGCCTTACTGTGATTTCCTTTAGGTACCTTAGTATCCGATATGCGACTTCTAGGTGTTTTTCCTTGGGGCATGCATATATTGACTTATGACGACGACACTAAAAGCAATGTCGGACGAGTGTGAGCCAAGTAGATAAGTCTCCTACTAGGCGTTGATATCTCCCCGTCGACTTCTTCTCCATCTTCATTAGTACCCGACTTGAGATTAAACTCCATAGGAGTTTAATTTGTTTACAACCCATCATTCCAACTTCGATAGCGGATCGAGGACATATTTCCTTTGGGAGATAGAAATACCTTTTGAGACCTTGCTATCTCCATGCCAAGAAAATACTTAAGATTTCCCAAATCTTTAAGTTCAAAACTGCTCCAAGAAATTCTTTTAACCGTCCAATTTCACTTGTATCATCTTTGTTACTATTATGTCATCCACATAGACAATTAGAATACAACATTTTCCTTGTGCCAATGCTTGTAGAACATGGTGTGGTCTGCACTTGTCCTTGAGTATACTTCACCTTTCGTCATAGCTTTTGAAAACCGATTAAACCACGCTCTTGGAGATTGTTTCACCCATACAAAGATTTTTTCAACTTACACACTTGGCCCTTTCTTTCTTCAAACCTGTGGAAGTCCATGTAAACTTCTTCATTTAACTCCCATTGAGAAAAGCGTTTTAACATCCAACTGGGTCAATTGCCAATTAAGATTAACAGCAACGGACAAAAGAACTCTAATTGTGTTTAGTTTGGCAATCGGTGCAAATGTCTCCTCATAATCCAGCCCATAAGTTTGAGTGAAGCCCTTAGCCACTAGACGAGCCTTGTATCGATCAATCTGGCCATCAGGCTTGAATTTGGTAGTAAAAACCCATTTGCAGCCTACTGTCTTCTTTCCTTTAGGCAGATCCGAAACTTCCTGTGTTCCATTATTTTGAGAGCCTCCATTTCCTCCATCACGGCTTGTCTCCATTCATTGACTCAAATGCTTCTTCTATAGTTTTTGGAGTTTTATAGAATCAACATTAGTCACAAAGGTTTGATAAGACTTAGATAAGTTACCATAGGATACAAACCGAGAGATAGGATGTTGAGTCAGCTCCTTGTCCCTTTTCTCATTGCAATTGGAAGATAGATGGATGGTGAGACTTCATTTTGAAACAGTCCTCGGTTGAAGATGTGAGTGGCATCTTCAGACGTCGATTCGGAGACGTCGATTCCGTCTCGAATAAACTGCAGATTCGGCACTTTCTTGTCGCTTTTCGCTGTTGTTGCACTGCTTTGTTGCTGTTTTCCTTGTTCGGGGACTGCTCGGTGTTAATTTCTTGCGGTATAGGAGAAGAAACAACGAGATCAAGGGTGGTAGGGTCGGGAGGTATAATAAGAAGGGTATTAAGGTTTTCATCTTCATTAAAACTCTCCCCAAGATGAGAAGGTTTAAAGAAAGGTTCGGTTTCAAAGAAGGTGACATCCCGAGAGACAATAATAGGCGTAAGGTTGGTGAGTAGCATTTGTAGCCTTTTTGAGTAGGAGAATACCCAACAAATATCTGAGGATGAGCTCGAGGATCAAGTTTGGATTGGTTGGGTTGATGATTATGGACAAAGGCTTTGCACCGAATATTTTAGTTGGAATAGTGGGAATATGAAAGAGAAATGATTTGTGAAGAGTGTTTAGAGGAGTTTGGAAATTAAGGACTTTTGATGGCATCCTATTTATTAGGTAGCAAGCAGTAAGAACAGCTTCGCCCCATAAATATTTAGGGACGTTCATTGTGAACATTAAGGCTCGAGCAACATCAAGAAGGTGTCGGTTTTTTCTCTCGGATATCCCATTCTGTTGAGGAGTGTTTGGGCATGAACTTAGGTGTATAATTCCTTGGTCTGAAAGGTATGACTTTAGGATAGAATTAAAGTATTCTCTCCCATTATCAGTGTGGAGAGTTTGGATGGTAGAGTTGAATTGGGTTCGAACCTTTGAGTGGAATTTTTGAAAAACTTTGGGAGTTTCAGATTTGTCTTTTAAAAGATAGACCTAACATACCCTAGTGTGATCATCAATAAAGGTAATAAACCACTTCTCACCAGTAATATTTTTCACTCGGCTAGCTCCCCATAAATCACTGTGTATCATTGAAAAAGGTTTGGATTGTGTATATGGTTTGAAAGGATATGGAACACGGGTATGTTTGGACAATTCACAAATATCACATTGCAAGGAATTTATCTTTTATTTCAAATAACAATGAAGATGCTTTTTAGGTACAAAAGATTTGGATGTCCTAACCTACTGTGCCATAACATAATAGTATCCTCTTTGCGAGAGATAGAGCTAATCCCCTTGTGTCAGTCTTTATTCCACACATACAATCCATCATCAACCTTAGCGATGCCAATCATCTTCCCGATTGCCTCAGACATACACAACCAAATGCGTAAAATTCAGCAAGCATTTTCCCATCTTTAGTAAGTTTACTTATTGAAAGTAAATTCGGGATAATTTTGGAACATGTAGAACATTATCAAGGAAAAATTCTCACTACTTTTACTTTCCCTACTCCAACCACGTGTGAGTATGAACCATCCATAATCTCGATTCGGAATTGTTATGACAGTGGTGTAAGTTTGGAATAGAGTGAGGTTACGCCATATGGTTCAAGCACCGAATCTAGTATCCATGGAGATTGATTATTAGATTCAAGAGCAATATTGAGAGCGAGACCTTGAGTGGCTAAATTCCATGATCGGTAGAGGTACTCGAAATTTTCAAGATTTTCGAGTTGCGTCTTGGTTAGGCCCACATCCAAGACTTCATCGAGATTGGAAGATAACAAAGCAATTTCTTGTCTTTCTGCTTTTTATCCGGATAGCCATGGAGTTTAAAACATTTTTCCTTTGTGTGACCAACACGATTGCGTTGACTACACCATGGTGCGTTAGATCCGGACTCATTCCCAAAGACGAGTTTTTGTGTTTGAGGACCTTTGGACACAAGAGCGCAGATTCAAGAAGTGGTCATCGAGATTTTGGTTCCCCATCATAATAAGACGGCTTTCTCTTCTCTCCTCACTTCGCAAAGGCTTCACTAATGGTTGGGAGAGGTGATCGCCCAAAATTCGCCACGAACCTCGTCTAACTCATGCCTCATTGACTAGAAACTCATAGAGACGCTCATTGTTGAGGTGAGTCATAAACCTAGTATGTTCTAGGCCTTCCCCAATTAGCTTCATAGTACATGTCTAACTCCCGCCACAATATTTTCGATTGTTGTAGTAGTGAGTTACCTCAAGTGTCCCTTGTCGAATGTCTTTCAACTTGAGTTTGATCTCAAAAACTTGAGAAGCATTTTCAAGATCGTAATAGTTCTCTTTGATTGCATCCCACATGTCTTTCGCAGTCTTGAAGAGAAGGTAAGTTAAACTTATATGGCCTTCCATAGAATTGATCAGCCATGCCATAACAATTGAGTTATTGAGTTCCCAAAGGCATAGGTAGGGTCTGCTACATCGAGGATGTGGGAGGTCTCCATTGATATATCCCATCTTGCCACGACCACGAATCACCATTAGAACAGATTGAGACCATTGTAGGAAGTTTTTCCATCTAGTCGATGACTAGTGATTATTAGTGAAGAATTGAGGTCACTTTGATTGATCCCTCGATTGACGCTTGAGATATTTGTGAGATCTCGCTTTGGACATGGTGTCATTGTGAAGATCACCCATGAAAAAAAAGAGAGGAAATTTTAGGAAGATGGTGAGAAATCGGAGGAATTTTAGGAAGATAGACAAGAGAATCGAATAATTCCTAAGGCTCGATACCATGTAAAATCAGAGATTGATTAATACTTTAGCTAATTAGGTTACGGTATATAAAGAGATAAACTATTCTAAGGAAGGAAATAATCCTAAAAATCAGAATTATTCTAAGAATCAAGAACTATGATTAACTTCTATTTACATAAGATTTTCTCAATAATCATCCCTAATTCTAGGTATTCTAACAAATAATATAAGGGTAATCTTAATACCAATCTTATATTAATTTGATGACTTAAGATTTGTGACAAATTTACCCTCATTCTTAATGACTTTGATCCATTTTATTAAAACCAAGACAAATATATAATAAGTACTAATGAATTAAACTCTCCACTTTTTTTCCATATATATTCCCTCAATTAGCATTTAACAATATTAATTAATTGATTTATTATAAGTGAGTTTGTCTATTATTATTAGTTGAGGAAACTTAACATTAGTTTATTATATTACATTTTATCGATTAAATTACCTTAAATTTTAATTAATTAACAGTATAACTAGAGAATTTTTCCATAATACAGTGTTGCTGCTTCCTGAAAACCTCATTATCAAGAGGTGCTCCTGAACAGCTATTGAATAAATCTCTTTAAATCATCCCAAGAATGGAAAAGCTACTTCCTCACTGTTCACTGTTGCTTCAACTGTTTCCTTTGCTTTCTCTTGCATTAATCAGTTACCTCATTCCGTAGGTGGCTTCTTTTATTCATGCAATGGATGCAATTTCAAATTTCTGTTTTATATTATGTTGTGTTATGTTGGTTGGGTAAACCTTTCATTTGTTGGTATTCTTTTAAGTAATGTCAAATACTGTTCACTGGAGCATTTCTGCATCTAGACAAAGTTGAAACTCGTTATTGTAATGTTCAATTACTGATTCATGGATTGGGTTGTTGAAAGCTGTTGTACATTCATTGGATGATATTAAAATTGAGTCTTATTAAGGCCTTGGTATCCTTGCGGTGACATGAGCTGTCTTTTTCAGATTGTAGATTAGATAGTTTCTTTGTTGTTATCTAATGCCTTCTCTATACTTTATTTGGATTGTCTTTTGTCCTTCCACTTTATCATATAGTAGTTAACCTGATAATAGGTTTACAGTTCTCATTCAGAGAACTGATAGATGGTTTTCAAGGTGTAGAGAGTTATGTTCTGAAATGGACTTTTTGGAGACTCACAAGTAAAGGCATGATGTATGCTTAGTTGGATGCTATCATTCTAATTTATCTTTCCTGTATGTGGTTGTGACATTTCTTCCCGTGACCTTTTTGTACATAATAGAGACATGTTAGGAAAGCTGGAAACATTCCTGGTATTTTTTTTAGATTTTGGAAAATCTCAATAGTTATTTGATGATGCTGATATATAGGAAGATTTAGTCTTCAAATTCAGAATCTCTGAAGACCAGCAAAGATTTAAGGAGTTATTTGATAACTTGGGTTTTGAAGTTCATTGGTATATCAATCAGCTGTGCTGTAACTTTCTTTGAACTAATGATATTTCATCAGTGTAATTCTTGATGTGGATGTTCTGTATAACCTGTTAAATAAATGAAAATGGTGAGGGAAAGGAGACAAATGCTTCCTTTTTAATGTGTAGCAGCACCTGTATGTATGATGAGAATGTTGTCCTAATTTTTTATCTAAATAACTGTGTGTGGGCTGCCCTTGGGATTAGATTCATGGAATTATGGTAGAACCTATAATTTTAATAGGAAGTTCTGATAGTTACTATATAAAATTACTGTAAACATCTTTTACATTTTTTTTTTATGTGGATGATTGTCTGTTGGTGGTTGTAACTATGTCTGTTCTTTTCCTCTCCAAACATAATTCAACTTAGCTTATTTTGCATTCTGTTAGTTCACTTATGGGTATCTTCCATGCAGAGCATTCTGTAATCCTGCTGACGTTGAAGCATTTACAGAAGAGAAGAAAGAATCTCTTTTGACCAAACGTCAGGGAAAGGGTGCAGATTTTGTTCGTGCAGTCCAGGAAATTATTGACAGTTATGAGAACTCAAAGAAGCAGGATCAAGTTGATAACTATAATTCTGCTGATGGAGTTACTCAGGCAAATTGTGGGAACTCAGGGGACTCATCTGTGTCAAAGGATCTGACTGACACTTGTGAGGCAACTGAGATTGCTCAAGCTGATGCTAGAATAGATGCTCTGCATGAAAAAGAATCTGTCTCAGAACAACTTTCAGATACATTTCTGGTTAAAGAAGAACCTGTTTTGACCACATACTCATCAAGAAAAAGATCTGGAAGTGTACGATCTCAAAAATCTATTGGACAGCAGAAGGCATCACCAGTTCGAAGAGGTAGAAGCTCAACAAGGGTGGAATCCTCTAGATTCCAGAACTTTATGATGTCGTCTAATGATGTTAAGAGTGTCTCTGATGTATCAACAAATGTGATCCATAATGGGTCCCAAAGGAAGAATAAACAAGTCAAGAAGTCTACAGATGCATCTGAGAGTGATGATGTGGACTTATCTGTGTTAATGCTGAATGGTAGAATTGATGACAATGGGTCTGACATTGCTACTGTTGATTCTGATGCTGATAGTTTCAATGAGGGTAGCTCTATGGATTGTAGTTGTAAACCTGAAGACTCTGAGACTGTTGTTGAGTGTTTGGAGGGAGATGCTGAGTTGAGCAAAGGGCTTGATTTCCAAATAAAGGCTGTTGTCATTAAGAGAAAAAGGAAACCATTTAGAAAGAGGGTGAACATTGATTCTGCTGAGCCTCTTGCAGAAGCAGATCTGGATTTAGGAATCAGTAATACTAGACAAAATTTGCATAATACTTGTGAAAATATAAATGACAGATATTCCAAAGATGATGGAGATGAGCACCTACCCTTGTCGAAAAGAGCAAGGGTTCGCTTGGGTAAACTGTTAGCTGCTGATGAGATCGTTAATTCTTCACCAATGGAAGAAAAGCCTATTAATGAAGGCACTGTCAATTTATTGCAGCAGATGAGTCCATCAAGCAGTCACAATGATTCTGCTGCTGAGAGAGACTCTTTGTTGTTGAAGGGTGCTTTGGTTAATGTATCACCTTCAAAGGGTGACACTGAAGTTCGAGGGAGTGGGCCGGAATCTTCGAAAGTTTTGAGAAATCAGTTGGGTTGTTTGGCAGGTGGTGAAGCTGCCTTGCCTCCATCCAAACGCCTCCATCGTGCTTTAGAAGCTATGTCGGCTAATGCTGCTGATGAAAATCAGGCAATTGCTGAGCTTTCTACAACCATGAAAATATTAGATGGTGAAACTCATGATTCTCTAATGAGTTCTCATGTAACTGTTGAGGACAAAGAAGCTAGTGGGTTGGAGCAACACAGCAGGGATTTGATTGCTCATAGTGATTCTGGCATCTTTTTCGTATCAAATTCAGTGGGTTCAGATAAGTTTGTCAAATCTTCTGTGGAACCACTTGTTTGCTGTCAACCTGTGAAGAGTCCTAAGAATCAAAAGCATGAATTACATGAGGATGTCTTTGTGGAGCCTATGAACCATGTTAGTTGTAATACTCATAAGAGTGAATGTTTAGAACATTCATCCCCTAATCCTGAGGAATGCCAAGCTAGTTTCAGATCTAACTGTGGTTCTTTATATGAAAAGTCCCTTTCAAATGATGATTTGGATGCTGAACCTGCTGGCTTGAGCAATTCCAGGGCTGAAAATCTTGATGAACGGTTTAATACTTCAGAACATGCTGAGATGAGTTTTGATCCTGTTACAGTGACTGGGAAAACTTGTAAAGTTTCACCTCAGGATGACTCCAAAAAGTCCCAAATTAATGACAGCAGCTTAGTCAACAGCATGTAAGCATATTTACCTTGCTTTTATCACAGTTATTATGTGAACTATATTGAGAAAGTAAAATAATAGAGAAGTTTTTGTTCTGAAAGTATGCCATAAAATTTCACATTAACAGCCTAATTTGATTCTACAATCATGAGAGTGTTCTGCTATTAATTTGCAGAATTTGGAGTTTGAGAACAGCTTATTCTAAGCAAAATAAATAATCCTGATGCTAATATTAATGTAAATCTTGTAAGAATTTAATTCACTAATGTGTTTAGCTTTATTTTCTCAGTTTTCTTTTTTTTTTCTGCGTGTGTGTTTGTGTGTGTTTTTAGCGCTTATCTGCTATTGATTTGCTGAATTTTCTCTTATTTATGTAGGTGTGAGGTTGAGGAAGAGTTTCAACCAGAATTGAGGCAGAAGACTTCTTCTAGTTTTAATCATGATGACAACTCAGACAAGGATGTTGCAGTTGTCCAGTTAAGTCCATGTTCAGCTGATGGAGTAGATTCTTCGGCTAGGGTCTCTCCAAATGCCTTTCTTTGTCATGTTTCTACCTCCGAGAGTGCTAGTATTGCTCCAAGCAATGGGTATTGTAGTCCAAATGTTCACTTGTGTCCCAACAAAGCTTTATGTGTTCCAAACGCTGATGATGAAGGTAAAGCTGATTCTGTGACCTTTGAAAGACCAAAATCTGTCAGTAAATGCAGTTATTACACTGAAGCACAAGCTGTTCTGTTGTCTTTTGAAAATATGCTTGTGATCTTAACGAGGACAAAGGAGAGCATTGCTCGTGCAACGCGTATAGCAATTGATTGTGCCAAATTTGGTGTTTCTGCTAAGGTAGATAAAGGCTTTTTGTGGACTGTTTAAGTTATCAGAGGCATTTTTACTTATTAGCACTTTAAATTCAAATTCGTCATAGATAAACTTTGGCATGAACATTATTTATTCATTCCGCTTTTAGGATTTCTTTTTAGACTAATAGTGTCTATGCTGAATACTAAGAGAGCGTGTTTGCTAAAACTATGTACAGATGATATACTGTTATAAAAAAAGTTCTTATTTTTTTATTTGAAATGCATTGGTTTCTTCCTTTTAACCTAGGTTGTGGAAATTATTGCTCGAAATTTGGAGAGAGAGTCAAGCTTACACAGAAGGGTGGATTTGTTCTTTCTTGTGGATTCCATTACTCAGTGCTCCCGGGGTTTAAAAGGTATTATTTGTATTTTTATAATTTAGCAGCATGTAAGGTGTTTGGTCTGTAAGTCATGGCTATGTGCTTACCGAATTTGGTATCCAGGTGATGTTGGTGATATCTACCCTTCAGCTATTCAAGCGGCACTCCCTCGTCTACTCAATGCTGCAGCACCCCCTGGACCTAATGCACAGGAAAATCGTCGGCAGTGCTTAAAGGTAGGTGGCTTTGATGTATTCTTTTTCTTTATATTTTATTTGGACTCACCCTTTTTCTTTGATATAGGTTTTGAAACTTTGGTTGGAAAGAAGAATCCTTCCAGAATCTGTTGTTCGGCACCATATACGAGAACTTGATTCACTTAGTGTTTCATCTTCTGGTGGTGTCTTTTCTCGTCGTTCAGCTAGAACAGAGAGAGCATTGGATGATCCTATTAGAGACATGGAGGGTATGCTTGTTGATGAGTATGGCAGGTCTATATTTCAGGATCACTTTAACTTATGGTTACTTTTTGTTTAAAGATATTTGTTCCTGAGATTTGTTTTTTCTTGCCTCAGTAACTCAAGTTTTCAGCTCCCTGGATTTTGTATGCCTCGAATGCTCAATGAGGAGGATGAGGGTAGTGATTCCGATGGAGAAAGTTTTGAAGCTGTCACTCCAGAGCACTATTCTGGAGTTCCTGAAGAACAAGAGGCAAACCCTGCAAGTGAAAAGCGCAGACATATTTTGGAGGATGTTGATGGTGAACTTGAAATGGAGGATGTTGCTCCTGAGATTGAAATGAGTTCAACAAGTGGCGTTGCTGCAATCAATACTGCACAAACTTTGCAAGAGCATTGTGATCAGCATTTTCCACTGCCATTTGCCCCACCTTTACCTCACGATGTGCGTCCGTCATCACCGCCACTGCCATCATCACCACCTCCACCTCCGCCTCCACCACCCCCTCCACCGCCTCCTCGTCCTCCACCCATCCCTCGTCCTATTTCTGGTCCCTACACAAACAATGTTGATTCAACTGTTCATACAAGTATACAAGTAGGTCCTTGTTTGTGTTCCTTGCACTGGTTTCTTATTATGGTTATGACAATGATGATAAGGTAATAGTGAATTAGATTATTCATGTGGTTGTGTTCTTATTATATTTGCAGAACAGGCAAGATGATTTGAGATCTATGGTTCCACCATCAGTTGCACCCAGAATCAATTCAACAGTGTGCACCAATGCAGTCCCATATAATGGGCATGATCCTAGAAATCCTCCTGTTATGCAGGTTTCGGATTGTAATACTGCTTTCAACAGTTGCCTAGTGCCTCCAGTTAATAATATCCAACAACCTGATGGCCCTACCTTTCACAATCCCTACCCTCCGCAACCTCTTCATCCTGCACCAACAAATCAGTTTGCATATGTTAATTCAGGCCCACATGTGAATTTGATGAGGGATGCACCTCCTCCATACACTGACAGATACTCTTCACTGAACTTTGATGGTGCAAATTATTATAACAGCCATGAGAGAATGAAACTGGCCCCAAATGATCTTAGAGAGAGCTGGAGGTATCCTCCACCACCATTCTCTGGTAAGTTTCTTGAATCATGTTTCGTTCTGGTCTACTGATATCATGCCTTGTTCTGTCTAATGACACCTGATTATATATGCTTTTTTTTTTTTCTCCTAACAGGACCCTGGTATGCTGATAACGCCAATTCATCATATGGCCATGGCCATGGTTCTTATGGTGGGCCCCAGTGTGAGCCAACAAGGTTTCCAAATGAAGGATGGGGCTTCCGCCCCCCTCCAATGGATCACCGGAACTTTTTTCCCGGCAGACCACCTGCAGAAGGTATGGTTCCCATTGGATCAAGAGGTTTGCATTTCTCCTGTGAGATTGTGGTTTAAAAGCTAGAGACAAAGCTTATATATTATATGTAAAAATATATATATGTATGTTGGTGTGTGGATCATTTTGCATTTGCATACTTGCTGTTGCTAGATACCCTGCGTTCAGTTAGTTTTACATGGGGCCTGGTACTTGAATTCTCTTTTATGTGTTTCAGCTCCTTGCATTTGGCAGCCAAGATGACCAAATACTAATCAGCTGCGTTAATTGGTATGTTATATTTTAGTGATAGTTTTATTATGTCATTCAAAAGTTCTCTTTTTCACTGGTTTTCTTGTTATGAATAGGTATACCCCCCTTTTTCTTTTGGCATGGGTTCTGCGGCATGTTGAAAACAGTTGAGAGTTTTTGCATGCAATGAACAGATAATAGGATGAGTTGAGCCGAAGATGAGCATGTCGGCATTGCTGATACTGGTTTTGTAAATATGTAAAATCTACCACCGGGCAGGACAGTAAGATTGGGAGAGTTAGGCTATCATCATGTATCAAAATTTTATTTTATTTTTGTTTCTTTTTGCATAATTTATTCCCATCAACGCCCCAATTAAAGACCTTTAGCAATTTTTTAATCGGGCCATTCCCTGTAGAATTTTTTTTCCCTATACTTGGCTGTAAACAGTACTATTTTATTAGTATAGTGGGAGGCAGGCAGAGTGTCAGTGGATGAATCTAGTTGTATGCTTCTTCTTGTTGAACTGAACACTGTTTTTATATATATGTAGGAAAGAGTTTAAGTTCTAACCTAAAAATTAGGATTTTTTATATTTTAACTATAAATAAAATAGGATCATAATAACTTGTTTGAGATATGCTTTTAACATTGATTTTATGATATAGTTTGTGGTGGTGCGCTTGGTAGGGAATAATATTATTCTTTTAGAGGATTAGTTATGATTTATTGGTTTGATAATTTGAGATTATAGAGCAGTGGCGAATTCAGTAGGGTGGGCAATGTGGTCATTTCTGAAGAATTAATGGGTATACTCTTATTATGTACTTGGCCACGCATGACTATATCTCCTTTTTGTAAAAGGCGTGAGGCGTTACTGCATGGCAACATTTTTCTCTTAGGGCACCCTTATCGGGTGTCCCAACTGTCATGTTGTCTCGGTTATTAAAATTTTTTATACTTTTTGCAAGCCAAGTTTGACCACACCCCATGCATTTTGCTTTACATCTGTTTACCGCGCTATGGGTAATAGCACCAATTGAGAACTGTTTTAGACCAAAAAAAAAAAAAAAGTTAATAATAGCAACCGGTTAATATTTAGATAAAGTTTTGATTATTTTAAGATATGAATTTAGTTCAAATGTTTTGTATAGTCATTTCTTTTGACTACATGGTAAGTGTTTATAATTTTTTATTGACTATGTATGAATCCTTTATAATTTGTTTTTGATTACCTATGAATCCCCATACTAACAATAAACAATGCAACAAAATCTACCCGACAGTTTGGATTTTTTTCAATGAGTTGTATTTAGTTTACCGACGTTCTCATACTTCCAACCATTTTTGACCTCTTTTTTGGCTTTCTCATGTGTCCATGTCGTCGTCATCCACCACTAGTCCACCTTGGGCATAGTTTGCATTGCATCCCAATGGAATTCAGCAAGAATTTGAATATTCGTCAGTGTCTTCTGATTTTTTTTTCTACGTCCTTAAGTTTAAACAGTACCTCTTTTTCTTTCAAATCTGTCACACCAAACAATTACTACAGAAGGGACAGTCTCTCTTGTGGGCAGCTGGACCCGCATATGGTCTCATCGGTCATCTCCAATCCCAAGAATAAACGTGGCATGGTTCTATCCACTTGCTTTTAACACTGTGGCTTACTCTGACCTACAAGTTCACTCTATGGGTGACATGGGAGGAGGGTGTGTGAGGCTGCTGCTGAGGTGAAAGAGTGACTCAGAGAGGAGCGAAAATGACTGGCTATGGCCACCAGGACAAAGCAGAACACTAAATTTAATAAACATGAGGCGCATGTAAAACCTAATTTCAACTGGTTCGTTAAAGCCGGCAATCGCAGTTGGCCCGCATGTCTGATTGACGACGACCACTATTTATCGCTTGGCCCTAGCGATGACATTGCACACGTGACACCGGAGAATAGCAGGTTTATAGTTGGACCATTCATCAATTTTTAGGTCCTACTTCATCGAGATTTAAATATAAGCTGAAATAAATTCCATGTTTTAAACTATGGCTTTTATATAATATTTATTTGGACTTAGTCACTGATTATCCTTGTGTTTATTTATTTATTTGTTTAGTCTGTCTTGGTGGTCTTGGTATAATTTAAAAGACAACAAAGAAACCTAAATGTGGAATGAGACTTATTTCATCTTGAAAAAAAAAAAACAGACCAAAAACTACTACAAACTTTTATATTTGGTGCACAGTGCTATGATTGGTAACAGTTAAGTGCATGTAAAGCATGAATAGGATTGATGGTGTATACAAGCATGCATGGGAGACATAGATGACCCTCCATGAAATTGATGACAAATCATTTTAAGTTTGGAAAGCAGACAAGCTAAATAACTCCACCTATATCCTCCCTTAAAAACAGTGGGACATAATGCACGAGATGACCCAAGCTTTTTTTTTTTTTTGGGGGGCAATCGTTTCTCACCCACCACATGTTCATATCTTTAACTGCTTTCCTTCTTATAAAAGGGGCTTCAAATTCTTCCACAGCCTTTCAAACTCAAAAGAAAATCTCACATTACTTGCACATAACACTCAAGAAGTAGTATCAGTGAGGTGCTTCTTCCCAGTGAGGAGTATGAAAGGTCGATCATGGCAAAGGTGCTCAAAGCAAATTAGAGAACAGAGGGGACGGTTTTATATTATATGGAGATGTACTGTGTTACTCCTTTGTTGGCATGACTGACTTCCATTGCAGTTCAATCTTGTACCCCTTTCTCAATTACACTGTAAGATTTAGATGCTCCTAGTGCTGTGGGTATTGTGTAGTTTAGAAACTCAGATCATGCAATCACATTTTCAATTAGGAGAGAGGGTCTTTATTTTCCCTTAGATAAAGAAGGGATTGTCTGGTAGGGTGGTTAACATGAGTTAGAAAAGAAAAAGTTTATAAGTTGACATGTTGCTTGAATTTTGTAAATAGATTTTTAGTTAATTTTTGTTCCAAAAAGCTTCTCTTTCTTGTATCACTCAAAAGCATAATAGAAAATTAGAATTCAACTGGTTTATCTCTGCAGCCACAAGTGATGGAAGCTAAGATGTTTCGGTATCGTTAATTTTGTGACTACGGGAATAATATACAAATTTAATTTTAGCAAATGAGAAAAAAAATTATTTACATGCAAGACGACCATCATTTCACAATTTTTCTTTAAGAAAACCTAAAGATCAAAACACAATGGAGTAATGTTAGTTAATCTGTTGCTAAATACAGTTAGTTGTTGAATATAGTTAAGAGGTTAGAAAGATTAGTTAGTTAGCTGATAGCAGTAAAATACTGTATATAAATACACTTGTAACTTTTCTCGTTTAGCTGTTGAGTTCAATATTCTTCAACATACAATTAGTAAACTATTGGTAGGATCGTAGAATTACATAAACCAGAAGAAAATTGTTTGCAGCAAAACAGACTTTTAGCGGTGTTTTTTAGGCCTTTAGCGGCGCTTATAAGCGCCACTAATAGTATTTGCGGCGCTTTTAAAAGCGCCGTAAAAAATGCCGCTAAAACAAACGCCTCAAAATTTAGTGGCGTTTATGAGAAATAAACGCCGCTACAGGTCATGACTTTTAGCGACGCTTTCCCACAAACGCCGCTAAAGGTCATGACTTTTAGCAGTACTTTTCCCACAAACACCGCTAAAGGTCATGACTTTTAGCGGTGCTTTTACCAAAAACGCCGCTAAAGGTCGTAATTTTTAGCGGCGTTTTTCCCACAAACGCCACTAGAGGTCATGACTTTTAGCGGCGCTTTTACCAAAAACGCCGCTAAAGGTCGTGACTTTTAGCCGCGCTTTTACAAAAAACACCGCTAAAGGTCGTGACTTTTAGCGGCGCTTTCTCCAAAAACGCCGCTAAAGGTCATAACTTTTAGCGCTTTTACACAAACGCCGCATTAAAGTCATGACTTTTAGCGCTTTTCAAAATGCCGCTAAAAAGCATAAAAATAAAATAAAAATTAAAATACTATAAAACGCATACATACAACACCTCAATTACAACACTTTAACATCCCAATTAACAACAATTATGCACCTCAATTATAGCAATAAACACCTCAATTTCAGAACTAAACAATACAATTTGCGAGACTTAAAACAATTCAATTTACAACATGTAGACACTTCAATTTTAAAGACTTTAACACTTCAATTCACAACATTTAAATACTTCAATTTGCAAGACTTTAACACTTCAATTTACAACATTTAAACACTTCAATTTGCAAAGACTTTAACACTTCAATTCACAACATTTAAATACTTCAAATTGCAACACTTTAGCACTTCAATTTACATCATTTGAGCACCTCAATCTCTGAAATTAAACACTTCAATTTACATCAATTAAGCACCTCAATCTACAACAATTAAACACTTCAATTTACATCATTTAAACACCTCAACTTACAACACTTTAACATCCCAATTAACAACAATTATACACCTCAATTATAACAATAAACATCTCAATTTCTAGGAACTAAACAATACAATTTACAATTCTTAAAACACTTCAATTTACAACATGTAAACACTTCAATTTGCAGCACTTTAACACTTCAATTCACAACATTTAAATACTTCAATTTGCAACACTTTAACACTTCAATTTACATCATTTGAGCACCTCAATCTCTGAAATTAAACACTTCAATTTACATCAATTAAGCACCTCAATTTACCGCATAATTAAACACTTCAATTTACAGACATTTAAACACCTCAACTTACAACACTTTAACATCCCAATTAACAATAATTATACACCTCAATTATAGCAATAAACATCTCAATTTCAGAACTAAACAATACAATTTGCTTAAAACACTTCAATTTTAAAACACTTCAATTTGCAAGACTTTAACACTTCAATTCACGACATTTAAATACTTCAATTTGCAACACTTTAACACTTCAATTTGCATCACTTAAACATTTCAATTTGCGCAGACTTAACACTTCAATTCACATCATTTAAATACTTTAAATTGCAACACTTTAACACTTCAATTTACATCATTTGAGCACCTCAATTTACAACTATTAAACACTTCAATTAATGACATTTAAACACCTCAATTAACAACATTTAAACACCTCAATTTGTAGCACTTTAACATCTCAATTAACAACATTTATACACCTCAATTACATCGATAAACATCTCAATTTCTAGGAACTAAACAATTCAATTTGCGAGACTTAAAACACTTCAATTTACAACATGTAAACACTTCAATTTGTAACACATTTAACACTTTCAATTCACTGACATTTAAATAGCCAAAGCAAATGTAAAAATGTTATGTGTATGTTAGAGGCGAAATTCAATATTTATCGAATATCAATTTAAAAGAAAGTACATAAATCTCCAAGGCTTTTATATATGTACTATCGCACGAATCTGAGTTACTTTACCCTCGAGATGCTTAAATAACAAGCGGGAGGAAGTATTAAGGTGCCGTGGAAGAAATCATCAAAAATTTGTTAGTCTTACATTTCTCATCAAGCTGTACTTATTAGAGATTGTTAATATATTTTGTATGTGATTGTTTGATACATATTTTAAGAAAAAATTAAAAAAATTCAAATATCATAATCGAGTAACATGTAAAGGAGATGGAAGAGGTTCCATGACTATGGCGGAAGGTAAACTTACCACAAGCATTGTGAGCAAAGATCCGATCAATGACATTACCAATCCTACGGACAAGTGAGAAAACTTTTCAATACGAATACATAATACTAATTGGATAATCTAAAATACTTTTTAAAGCATATAATATAACTTCATGGCCAATTTCGGTAAATATTAGCTAGTGGTTCATGTTTTAATATTTTTTAAATCATGTTCGTTATAATGACTATTCAAATGTTGGGTAAACGAATGAACAATGAATAAAGAGGCTTACGAAAGAAGGGATGGTGAGACCAACAATCAAGGTCGAGATCACTGGCGATGTTCTAATTACGATTGCATAGATATGAGACTTAAGATGGGTTGATGGAATCAACTCTTCAAGACTCATTGCCACTTTGGTGACATTGTTAATGCATACGTTTGGTCTAAATTAAGGCAAAACATTATGAAACCATTGTTGATAACAAATAAGCATCTTAAAAGAGAAATACCATGAAACTTTTGATAAACACACACTTATGATAAAAATTATATAAAACTCGATATAGAAATACAAGCCATACATATATTATTTCATGGAATTTTTGTATTTATAACTTTACATATAAGCAAGTGTTATAGACCTTTTAGGTATCCCTTTAGATTATGCAAGAAATTATGTAATTTTTTAGTGTATTCGTTTGATATCCATATCCAATACAAATTTAAGCAAAAGTATAGAGAAGGGATTCTCTAAATACTCACTAAGCATCGATGGAAATTTGAGATGGTGCAAATCTACAAATCAATAAAAATAAAGAACAAATTGTGAAGAAAATATGATAAAGATGAACAAACCGTAGTCTACACTGCAATCTTGGAAGCAATGAGATCTTTAGGCATATTAAGAGTGAAGCTGTGATTCCGTTGCTTCTCCAAACATCGTGTAGCCCATAAGCTGCGATTCGAGCGTACAACAATGAACATATTATAAGTGCAAACGAATAAATAAACCAAAGATCGATGAAGAGTAGCATACCTATGTTACTTGAATTTGGGAGTCTGAGTATGCATCTCTATGCAGGAATATATGTCAAAAAGCAGTATCGGATATTGAATTGTTATTTAATAATATACATTTCTTAAATTGAATTTATAAATATATACTTTTCAAATTTTAAATAGTAATTCGCAAGCTTGTATAAAGGATAAAGAAAAGCCATTGCATGGTGTGGGATGATCTCCCGTTGCAAATATTTAGAGGAATATAACCTTATACTCATTGCAATACATGTTAAAAACAAGAGAACTGATTAAGGAGCTTCATTTTACCAGCAATAAGGACGGAAGGAATTTATTAGGGTTTGCCATTGAAGTATAGATGTTGGAAAAAAAGCATGTCTGAATAACGGTAACCATAAAGTCCAACAAAGAAAGGAAGAGTAGCAATGTTTAAGGTTGTCCTTTGTTATGGAACCCAACTTGGTCAATCAAACCAACCCAAAATAAGCAAAAGTACAGCCAAGATTGATGCCACCACACCACCAAATTGAAAAACACAGAATACACTTAGACAACCTCAAACCGTGTCACAAAATGTTATTCAACCAAGATTTAACTATGTTGTTAACTACGGTGTGTCAAATACATTACGGGTATTTTCAGGTTGTTATAAGTTTTTCCTAATCGATGAATTACATTTTTATACAAAGTCAAATATTTGGACCCCATAAACACCACATAAAGCTGCAGATGCATTAATCAAGAATAACGAAGTATAAAAGGTCTTGCATAATCCATGGAAGTCTCAAGATAATGACAAGCGACACATTAATCATCCAAAACAATTTGCAATAAATGTGAAACATCACACTTCATAGGCTTGATATAAACATAGTTTAAGATGGAACCTTATCCATTCAAATTAATTTTAATTAATCCAAAAGGTTTTGACATGGTTCAAGAATAAATAGAAGTGGATGATAAAAGTGTATTATGTTTAATAAAATTCAATTTATAACAACCTCAACCATATAGTGTTGAATAAAATTCAATTTAAAACAAAAGAAAAAGGAGAAATGGGGTTGGAAGTGTACCAAGTACATGTAATCATCATGCCCCATGACATCAAGACATTGTGTAAGCCACAACCTTGAGTAAATCCTATATTTAGTGTTATAAGCGGGACTTTTGTTGTCGGATTTTCACGAAATCTTGTAAAATATGCCCAATGAGTATAGCAATTAGAAGATTTAAGTAAGTTGATGAAAAGAATAATAAAATTGAAGAACAAGTATAGAAAGGAGTAATGACCTTATGGTCAACGATTAATTCATCAAAGGCACATCCAACATGAAACGTGTCTCCTGGAATGACAAAGAATCATCATTAATTAACTAGTAGCTCGCAATAATGGAATCTCAGATATCTTAGAGACTAAATACTATGTGTGAGTGCCCACTATATACATATATTTATTTAATATGGAGGATCTTTGAAATTGAAAGATGATAATCCCATGCCATAGCCAAAATGTGTTAAACATGCATTTCAAAAATGAAGAAAAAATTGAGCAATATAGATTTATATAGAAAAACAACAGAAAGAAGTAGGAGGCACTCACCCACCATAGCCCATTGAGGAAGCTCACCAAAAGCGGGATGAAGAAGCACTTTTCCAAGATCGCAACACATTGTGAAATAACAATAAGTCTAAAATAGCGAAGATATCTAAATCAAAAAGCTAATTAAAAAGCTCATATGGTATTCAATCAATCAGATTATGATATATAAAATGTACAATGGATAAGGGCAGTCAAGTGGAGCCAGTCCTCATCTGGATTGTAACACCCCAAACCCGGCCCAAACACCACGATCGGATCTGGTATGTCACTAAGAAAAAATTTTATAAAACAATTCAGTTTATTAGAAAACCCAAATAAAATAAAATAGGTCTTTACAATTGAAAGCCCAAAACTTAAAGAGAAAAAAAAAACCTTAGTTTAAACGAAGTAAATATAAAAAAACAAAGCAAGCCCATAATAAAACCAAAACATAAACTAGTGGCCCATGGCCTTATTACAACGAGGTTTAAAGTCCATAAAATAAAACATCTTATAAACTATTTAGTTGAGACTTTCCGCCGGATCCACATATTCTTTTGCATGGCCACCTTGCGCTCCTCTCCAGGCCGGTCCGATGCACTATGAGTTATCTGAAATGTTAATTTAATAGGTTGAGTCATGAGACTCGGTGTGCAACCCTCATGCACCACTAGATTTGGACCACATAAAACATAATAATAATTTCATTTACAGAAACAAATAATATGCAAAACCCAACCCAATTGCCTAGGTTTCCATCCGCTACACGCCCCCGTACCAACCAACACACCATTGGGGATTTCTACAATCAACCCACACTGCTACACGCTAAAATGGCAGTCATGCTGCTCATCAACATATATTGGTCGAAGCCCTTATAACAGATCACGGCAAAAGCCGCTATAACATAGAACAGATCACGATAAAAACCGCTACACATATAACATATAACTTCCTCCTTTCATCAAACCCACCCCATGCAATGACAAAAATCAATACACTTATAACATATAATCAGAATATTCACTGACCTGGTGATTCACTTTTACCCTCTTTGGGCTTCCATCTTTATGCCGGGATTTCGGCATTTATCACAACATATAATACTTATAAACATGTATTTAACAGACAGATCTAAATGGTGGGGAAGTCTTACACACCTGATATGACGAAATCTACTATCCTTAGTCGATGTCCTTGCTATCTGGATCTATTATCCTCAATCTATAGCTTTGCTTAAAAGCCGAAAAAATTGCGAAAATTGACCTCTCCTATATTCGACCATGGTTAGTATTCTACCCGATTTTATAGATATAAATAAACAAATCCTCTTACCTTGAAATCCCGAAAGTAACACAATTCTATAACTTAGAGATCTATGCGATTGGCCTCCTTCTTCAAATCCCGAAATGCCAAAAAGAAGTGTGAAATAAGAGATTAGTTTCTAATAGCCATTTGGCTAAGGACTTTGAAAAGCCGAAAGAACAATGAAATCCCAAAATCAATATTTACCTATTGTTTCCTTCAGATTTTGGCACAAGCAGACTCCATTAAAGAAGATTCGGCAACTTCAGGAGACTAATTCTCATGATTTTGGCTTTTATGAAAAATCCCGAAAAAAATGAACTAATGTGGTTTCGGCTTAAAAGGAAAGTGAAAAGAAAACAAAGAAAGGCTTGAAGATTTGGCTATGCCAGAGAAATAGATTTAAATGCCGGAAGAATAAAACTTACAAATAGGATGAATAAAGAAAAACTATGGAGATTTTGGCTTTTTTTAGAGAAATCGGCTCAAGGGGAAAAAGAATGGAGAAAAGGTTTCGGCTTTTGAAGAAATTGAAGAGAAGAATATTGGAGAGGGAGAGGCTACGAAATTCAGCACAGAGAATGAGAGAAAAGAATAGGGTTCCAATGCCAGATTTGAAGAGCTACTATCCTATTTATAGGGAAATTACAAATCCCGAAAGTGCCCTTCCTAATAGCCAATAATTAACAATTAATGGGGAAAATTCGACACCCCCTCTAGGAGATGGAATTTCGGCCAACTCTATACTTAGAAGATAACTCCTATCTTTTCTCCTCTATCCTTCTATCCCTTATCACTATCAAAACACTCATCCATAAGAGGCCACATTTGCACCAACTCTCCCTTTATTTTATCAGTTTATTATCCTCATTAATTAAACAAAAATAATCCCTAAATTATAGCCTTGTGCTGTCCCCCCTTAGTTCACCTTGGCTGCCAAAATTTTGACCCAATTCTTTGGGCCCAACTGAACCTCAAATTAACATATTAAACATAACATTGCACATAAATGCACATGCCCACATTTAGGATGTTACATGGATAGTCTTTTCTAATAACTTTGAGTTTGCGACAAGTCTTTGAATTTGAGGTTCATCTAAGTCAGGATCACTCTCATCAACATATTCATATACAAACAATATAAAGAATAAAAAGTGAAAAAGGAAAGAAACTCCTAAGCCCCACACTTAATTTTCCTCAAGACTTACATCTAAGCTTCATTGTGTCGAGCAGTACATAACAAGAATCTTGGCAAGAATTATATAAATATTTTTGTAATCTGATTCAGATTTACAAATTCAATACATAATTTTGTACAACATTTAACTTTTTAGTTTATCAAACAACACCAAATCAATGGAAAAGAGGTTATCCAATAAAGATAGATGGTAAAATAAACAAAATATATATAATGGTAGAAATAATGAAAGATGAGGAAGTTTAATACAAACATCTCACATTTAAATAGCAACTAAAATCACATTAATATTAATATTCAAATATGATTCTTCACGAGCTAAATATTAGGTGGAAAAACTCATCATGATTAATAAAACCCTATATTCCCAAACCTATTCTTCTATCTACACTATTGGAATTACTCTCCTCACCTCCTCGGATCTATTATTCTTTAAAACCTTAAAATATTTCAATAGTGCTATTGAAGTCTTCCTTTATTTGTCGGTGATGAGGCGATGAATGAATACCGAAGCGATGCGGCAGAATGGACAATCGACGGCAAAGTAGTAGATGGACGGATTGGATTTGAGGATTCGATTTTGGGAAATTAGGTCAAAAGAGTAAGGGATTTTCGAGAATAAAACAAACGTAATAAAGCGAACATAAAGAAAGCGGTAGTTTTGCCAAAAAATTTCAAACTTTATGCGTTTTTCCTAGCACCACTATTTGCGACTTATAGCGACGCTTTTACCCTAGTGCCACTAATACTTGAACCTAATATAAAATAAGTTTTTACGGCACTTTTACAAAAAACGCATTATTGCTTATCTTTATGCGTTTTTGTTAAAAAACGCTAATACTTCACTTTTTACAATTTTTAAAATTTTATTATATATAAAGTTTACCTACTATCTCTTAAATAATTTAAATTATAATGATAATTTTAATATATTAAAATTAAAATTATATCTTTTATCATTATATAATAAATTATTTAATATATAATTTAAAAATAATAAGTCATATACCCAAAAACTTTAAAAGTATTTTAAATAATAGTATTTTAATTTTTTAACTAAAAATTTATATCTAAACTTTAAAAGTTGAACTTTTTAACTAAAATATTAAATATTAAATTTTTAAGTTTTTAAGTTTTTAATTTTTTATTATTAAAATTTAAAATTTAATTACGTTATCAATTCTTTTAGGAATTTATTTTTCTTTCTTTTACATCAACATTAGTTGTTTAGATTTTTATATAAATGGTATTTAATTATATGTATACACCTAAATTTTGATATAGATACATCTCGTAATTATATATGAATTTTGGTTTAATGTGTAATTCTAGATGTGAAATTCTAATTGTGGTTTAAATGTATAGTTGAAACTTTAATTTTGATTTAATCATACACATTATTTTAAAATATAAATACATCAATATATTTTTATATTGAATAAATATAAATTTTTATGTATGAAATATATAAATAAAATGATGTTAATTATATCAATAATTATATCAATAATTAAAGTTCATGTATACAATTGCACACTAAACCATTGTTCATGTATGCTTTTGGGATTTAACCCATTTTGATATATACATTTTAAAATAATAATTTACATTTATCTTATTTTGATTTATATTCTAAAAAATCCAAGATTAATCCCTAAATCATAAACCCTAGACCCTAAATATTATACCATAAACCACAAACACTAAAATCTAAACCCCAAACTATAAATCTTAGACCATAAAACCCGAACCCTAAACTCTAAACTGCAAACCTTAAACCATAATCCGAGACCAACTTTTTGGGAATTCATGTGGCCAATATTAGTGTAGTACAAAACATGTATTTTAATAGCTAACACATTAACCATAAATCCCTCATGAAGGATTTCAGTTTCGATATTTTGAGTCATATAGCCAATACCTTAAACCCTAAACCCTAAAATTCTAAACTTAAATCGTAAACTCTAAGCCAGAACCCTAACACATTAACCATTTCCCTCAAACCCTTAACCCTAAACCCATAAACATAAACCCAAAACCCTAACCCATTAACCATTTCCCCCTAAACCCCTAATCCTAAACCTTAACCCCTAACCATTAACACTTAAACCTTAATACCGGTAAACACTAAGATATTAAACACTATACAATAAACCCAAACAACAAAATTTAAAACACTAAACCGATACACCAAAATAACAAACCCTAAACCATGAAATTAATATACTAAACATTAAACCTAAATCAATTTTAATAGCTTAATTTGTAACTTAAATGAAAACTTCTAAATTGTTTAGTTAGCAATTTGTAACTTTTCATAATTAAGTAATTAAATTGAAACTTTCTTGTTGCTTATAAGTGAATGTATCAAAATAAAATATAATTCAAAGCAAGAATAAGAAAAAAATGAAAAACTTTTAGCGTTTGTGAAAAAAAAGCGCTAATGCTCAAGCGGCGCTTTTACAAAAGCGCGCTAATGCTCGAACCTTTAGCGGCATTTTTTCAAAAGCGCCGCTAATGCTCTGGTCTTTAGCGGCGTTTTTTTAAAAGCGTTGCTAATGCACAGGTCTTTAGCGGCGTTTTTTTAAAAGCTCCGCTAATGCACAGGTCTTTAGCGGCGTTTGGAAAAAACGCCGCTATTTCTCTTTTTTAGTGGTATTTTGGAAATAAACGCCGCTATTGCTCAACTTTTTGCGGTGTTTTCTTTCAAACGCCGCTAAAGTATAATTTTTGCGGCATTTTTCACTAAAATGCCACTAAAAACGTCGCTAAAAGTCTGTTTTGGTGTAGTGTTGAGGGAAGGCCAATTTCCTTAAAAGAAATTTAAGTGTTGTTTGTTCAACATTAATGGACCTTTCAATGAATTAATGTTGTTCAGGAAATTTTGTCTCCACACTATTAAGAGCCTACATGATTGAAAAGCAGGTGGGAATTTCTCACCCAACAAGAAAATTTCATATTTACATATTTGAAACCACGCTCTATTATTAGGAGAATATGCTGCCACTTAGGTAAGACGTTCTTACTTTGTAACTTGCCATCATTATTTCAGGATTTCGGTTCTTGATAAAGTAAGAAGATGAAATCCCCATCAGATACATTGAAGATCCAATAACTTATCTATAGGAGTACTTGAAAATCTCTCAACAAAAAATACACAATTTTTTTTTTTGTTAAGGAGAGGCCAACTTTGTTGGGAGAATTCTGTGAAGTGTAGTCCATCAGGAGCCAATGAACCTCTCAACTGTCGATATTGTCCTTGTTGGAGGTTTTGTCTCCTAACCCTGTCGAATGACTGATGATATTGTCCTTGTTGGAGGTTTTGTCTCCTAACCCTGTCGAATGCTTGAAGGGACATCATGTAACATCCTGAAAAGGGCCTATGCATTTTGGCCTAATTGTACAAAAAGACATCTTTTATGTGTTTGGAATAAATTTGGAATGATTTTGGAAACACGAGAATGCATGGAAATGTTATGTTGGAAATAGGAAAATGACCATTTTGGAAACCTAAGCAAATTAGGAAATTGAACATTTTGGAAACCTAAGTAAATTAGGAAAGTGAACATTTTGGAAACACGAACATTTTGGAAACTTGAACATTTTGGAAACTTGAACATTTTGGAAACACGAACATTTTGGAAACTTGAAGATGTAAGAAAAATGGCAAGTTACTGAGCCGATCGAAAATTTTAGGAAACTTAGAAATAAGGTAGAATGACAAATTTTAAAGTTCAAAATAGGAAATAAGGGCAAGAGGGCCTTAAAAGAATAAGTTGGTGAAATTCGACACACAATCGGGCTTGAAAAAGTGGCTGAAGGTGTCACTTAAGGCTTATGGAAATGGCGCCATGTGTAAGAGAAATGGGCCGAGTTCGAGTCACCAGGAAGCAAATAATGAAGGTTTATTTTGCTTCCCTAAGTAAGAAGGTGGACAAGACTTATTTTCTAGAAAGGAGGAGTTTTATTTTATTAAAACTTGATTATTAAGTGATAAATAAGGATTTTAAATTTGGATTATCCGAGGAGATAATTGATAGATTAAATGCTTTTATTTTTAGATAAAGGAGATAATATTATCTTAAGGAGAGTGGCGGCCAAGTCAAGGACTCTTGGCCTAGCAAATTCGGCTATAAAAGGAGAACCCAAGGTCTTTTTCTCTCATCTTTCCAAGTAGCGAAAATCCCTTGCTCTCTCCCCTCTTTGCCGAATTCTCTTTAAGAAAAATCCATCTCTTCTTCTTCTATTTTCTTCTCCTCTCCTTTGCTATTGTCGAGCCAAAACACTCTTTGATCCCCGATTAAAACTCCATAGCCAAAACTCGTGACTATAGGCAAGGAAGCAATCAATCAAAGCATTAAAGGTAAGGCTAAGCATTAATCAAGTCCTTTCTTTTTCTATTTGCGAAAAAGAAGGGTCTAATCCTATTTTTGTCTTATGGCCGAATCTATAAGGATCTCTCGTGTTCTTTTACAATAGTTGAATACAAGGAGGAATCTTTAGGAAATTCGAGGATCTAAGGTAAGATAAATACATTTGGTTAAAGGTTATGATTTATATGTTAAATTAAATTTAACATATGATGCTAGGGATGTCGACAGTCTATAAGGCAAGGAATCCTTTTGATTTGGAATTTGTAAGGTAGGTGATATTCGGTCAAGGCTTTTTTTTATATTTAGGATTATTTCCCATTATTTCAAAAGCCAAAATCGACATGGTTACATGGCTAGTGTTAGCCGATTTCAAGGAAAAGGAATACTAGCAATTTTGAGACTTGATTTACGACATCCAAATTAAGCAAACAAGGTAAGTAATACAAATCCTACTTGGATTTGGTTTTAAAAGCCAAATAAGTTTGTTAATATATTTTAATGGTTGGTAGAATATAGGAGTAAAAATCTAGATCGGTAGATCGTTCTTCTGGATTTCAAGGAATCTATTAAGCAAATCGGTGTGTACGCACACTAACTTTCGATATTTCATATGGCAATTATTTTATTATGTGATTATCGTAAGAATATGAATATGGCTAAGTACCTAATGTGGTACAAAAGTACTCAGTGCACGCTTCCTACTTCGATAGGATTATGAAATATGTTATTTTATAACATGTGAATATATGTATATGATTATGTAATTAAGTATGCTATGCATGATATATATTTTGGGGCATTAAGGATTTATGTGAAAGGGAAGAAGGTGTTGACTTGATCTCACCAATGTTAGAAGGTGTTGACTTGGTCTCACTAACGTTATATGGTGACTACGGTCACAAATATTTGAATTTGGTAACCGGTTACATTATTTGAATATGGTGTCTAATGACACAAATTATATGGGCGATGAGCACGTCGATCGCAACGATCGCCTTCGATGGTGTGTAGCGGATGGAGGTTGACTTAGTAGTCCCATGGTGTGGTGGCGAACGGGTGGTGTGTAGCGGATGGACCCTTAGGCTTGGGTTGGGTTGCATCATCTTTTTATTTGAATATGAAATTGATCGAACATGTATGCTCGATTTGTTGAATGTTAGTCTTTGTGTGCACATTGAGTCATTGACTCACCCGTTGTGGGAAATATTTTCGGTGATGAACAAGTGATTTGACGGGACGGTAGAACCTCGAGGTGGCCATGTTCCATTTGAAGATTTTATTCGATTTGGACTTTGTTATTTGTTTTGGGTTTTACTTGATGTAATAAGGCCATAAGGCCCAAAGTGGATTTTCTTATTCGCTTTACTTTAAATTGTTATGTTACGAACTATTATGACTAAAAGTTAAATGTTATTTTCTTTAAAACCCTAAAAATTATTTTGTCACCTTAATAAAAATTGGATTTACAAGATTAATTGAATGGGTTTCCAATCTAAGCCCAATCCACAACAACATTTTCTGAAAATTTTACGAATTTTCTCTAAGTAACGAAAATCTTTGAAACCGGTTTACTTTAGGAACATACCAGATCCAGTTCAGGCTCGTGGGCCGGGTGTGGGGTGTTTCACATCAGTGATCGGCTAGCATAGCAAGAGTGTTGGAAAATTTGGACATCACATATATAATAATGATAATTACATGTTATTATTTACTATCATGATAGGTTAGCCCAAATTAAAAGTGATCTAATTTAGTTAGAATTTTATTGAGCTTTTAATTATTAAATAAAGTATGGGTCAAATATGTGTAGATACTTTTCTAGTCAAATTCTAATTAATGATGGGCTAATTAGAATTTGATTAGAACTAATATGCCAATGTTATAAATATGAGGGTTATGATCCCCAAATTATACACAAGATATCTTTTCTAATATCCCATCATTAGGAAAGAGAGAGCTGAATTTCTTGTGTGCTAATTTGGAAGATCAAATCTCCAAAATACGGTAAAACTCCAAAGGAATTCATGGATTCAGGTACGCTTCTGCATTTAGTTTTATTTTTCATTTATTCTTGATATTTGACATGATAGATCCTGGTTTATTAAGTTTTATTTCAGATTTATTTTACAAATCTAACAAGTGGTATTAGAGCCAAGTTATGTTGAATCATTGAGAATGAATTGATCCTTTATTATTTTTGAATTGATTCGTTTTCTTTTTTAATTTTATGAATTTGATATTTTAATTATATATTATGTTGAATCTTTGAGATTCTGATAAATTTTGGGTTTTGATTCTTTAAATAAAATTTTAAAGTTTTAAATAAAGTTTTAAGGTTTTAATTTTGTATAACTGAAAAGATTTACAATTTTAATTGAGAATTAAAAAAATTGAGGATTTTATGTTGTTATATGGTTTTAATAAATATTTAAAAAGTCGTGTAAGTTTGGGTTTATTAGAAACTTTTATGATATATATTTGATTATATCAATGATGGATTGTTAATTGCTAATCGTTTGTTTTACATATATATATATATATTGTTTTGGAGACACTTTAGTAATTATGTTCAGGATTTTACATGATAATATATGGTTGGTAAAAGAAATTGCTTCGTAAAGTGTCTCTTATATACCGATTGTTTATCAATGAATTCATTATATATGTTGAATCCTTAAGATTGATGATAATATTTGTTAGTTTTAATTTTCTTTTTATCAATTCAATTTTAGGGTTTCATTATAGTCGCTTTTTTAATTCAAATCTGGTTTAACAATTGTACAATTGAATTTAATTTTATAATCATTAATTCTTGAATTCAATATATAGTTGATAGAATATATTATTTATTATTGAGTTTATATGCTTATTCTTCTCATACTATTCGGTTTAAGCATATATTTTGAATTTGGATTTACTTGGGATATGTAAAGCAAGTCGATCGAGGTTATATTTTTATAGTTTAATTATGATGAAATTTGATTTTGATGCAAATTGATGTTAATTATATTATGTGTTTAAATAATTTGGTTTTAAGTTTGGCTCTATATAATCTTAAGTTTTGGCATCTTATGGTTCCAAATATTTGGTTAAATTATGATGATATGGTTTATTGTATGAATTGTGGATATGCCAACTATTATGATTTTGTTTTTGAGATTTATTGGCTTGAAAATATTTTTCAAGTTTTCATGTAAATATTTGTTTAATCATAAATACAACTTTGGGTTTACATGGTAAATTTAAGGTAAGTTTTTCTATTTGATTATGGATACATGTATATATAACAACCCAGTTTAGACTCTAGTCGGAACAGTGGTTCAAGACCACTAATCTGAGGTCAAAATGTTATTTTAATATTATTTTTGTGTGAATAGTATGTGACATAATCTGTGTGAAAATTCTGTGTGATGATTTGATCGTTTTAGTGTCGAATTAAGAGGAAGGACTTAATCGCGTAAAGTGCAAAAGCTGTGTGCTAATTGTTAAAGTGTTTAATTGTCATGGCTTATTAAATGGAAGGTCCTTAAGTTGTAATTGGACCATAGATAGTGGAGATGGACATATATGTGCATGGTTAGTGGGAATTTTTAATGTATTAATGAAAGGGCAAATGGGTAAAAAGTCTATTAATGTTTATTAAATAAAATAAAAGATGAAACATGTTCATCTTTGTTTCATTTCAACCAAAATAGGAGAAATAAAAAGGGTTTGGGAGCTTTGTAATATTCAGCCACTTCAAGCTTCAATTGGTATGTGATTTTTGTCCGGTTTTTGATAATTTTTACGTTTTCGTAATCGTTGCTTCGTGCTCTAGCTAACCCATGTCTTAATTTTGTGAATTAATGATGTTTTTGAAATATGCTATTGATGAACAAGTGAGTTCTTGAATGTTTGATGGTGGGAAATGAAAGCTTGGTGTTGGATTAACATAGTTTGTATTGGGATTGTTGATGAAATTGAGTATTTTGGGCTAAAGTGTGAAAAGTGTAAATTGAGGGACTAAAATGCAAAATAAATGAAATGTGTGGGATTGTATGAGTATGGTGATCTTTCAGCTAAGCTTGTACTAGGTGAAATTATGTGATTTGGTGATTTGATGAATTAAGGACTAAAGTGTCGAAATGTGAAAATGTGAGGGCTATTTTACAAAATCTCCTAAATATGTGTGTTTGGACTAAAATGAATGATTTGATGATTGAATTTGAATGTGTATAGACCAAGAGAGGAGGGGTTCGGATCGAGATCGAGGTAAAGATAAAGTGCTCGATTAATCGACCGTTTCGATAGTTCGACGTCCGAGGTAAGTTCGGATATAATACATGTATTTGAGATGCGTTTTAGCATTTTGAAATGAATATGTGTTTGTGTATGAAAGTAAGATGCTATGTGCACGATTTTGGTTGATGGCACTAAATGTGTGAAATTGAAATCGAAATAGAAATGAATAGCACTGTGTGTGCGATGATACAACAACTTCGGCTTATGGAATTGGCACTGTGTGTGCGACACCGAGACAAGTTGGTTAAAAGAATAGGCACTAAGTGTGCGATAACAATTATGCTTTGAACATGTATGTGGCACTGAGTGTGCGGTTAGAATAAATGGATATCAAAGAATGATTGGCATGTGATATCGAGCATTGAGTAGCTTGGAAGTTGAATGACTAAGTGTTAGCTAAGGTATGTATTGAACCTTTATGGTTGATGAGTTATAAACAAGCTGTGATTGAATGAATGGGTATTTTAACTATAGATGAGATGATATGAATATGAGATAGGTGATCTAAGTGATTGTTTACTATGCACATAGTTAGATTGATGAGTTATTTGTATTGTATATCGAACTTACTAAGCTTTGGAAAGCTTACTGTGTGAATTGTTTCTCTGCCTTACAGTGTCAGTAAAGCTAGCTCAGATCTGGGATCGTCAGCTTCTCAATCACACTTTCGGCATTCTATTTTGGTACTTTTGAAAGGATATATATAGTTGAAATATGGCATGTATAGGCTAGTTATGTGTATATGTTTATGAAATGAACTTAGCCATATGTTTTGGCAAGTTTTGAGATGATGAATGCTTGGATGAATAAGTTATGTGATTACATATTTTGGTATGGTATGATGCATATGAAATGGTTAAGTTTTGGATATGCAAATGAATGGTTAATGCTTGTGATGATGTGAGTTTGAGCCTTTGAAATTGTCATGGTAGGAATTGGTATTGAATGCATGGGTTGAATGACTATTTTTGGTATGTTTTTTGGTGGTAATATGTGCATAAGATGTTTTAGTTAATATGACTTGTAGGTTTGACCCTTATGGGTGGCATTTTGGCCTTTGTAAATGGCCTATAATGTCACACGGTTGTAACACACGGGCGTGCCTATAGACCGTGGGTGAATTGGCAAAATGTAGCTTAGTAGCACACAACCTTGACACGGGCGTGCTTGGTGGTTGTGTGAGAAATGGCAGTATATGATCTAGTAGTACATGGCCTTAGTACACGGGCGTGCTTGGTGACCGTGTTGATTTTGGCAGTATATGACCACGGAAGGACACATGGGTGTGTCAAGTAGCCGTGGGTGAGGCACGGCCTATCCCCACTGGCGTGTATCCCCTGTATTTTGGTTAAGTTGTTATGTTTCCGAGAACTTATGTATGTGTTTTGATTTAGTCCCAACCCCTCTTTAGCATGTGATAAAGGTCTCATAGACCTTGATAATGGACAACATGTTTGTATATGAGAGTGATTGAAGATGATTGACTATGTGTTGTAAACTTAGATGTAAATGTTCTGAATGATTGGTAATACTTCTTAACCCTATTCCGGCGACGGTTTCGGGTTAGAGGTGTTACAGTATATGCATTAATTGCTTTGGTGTTTTTATCCATGCCAAAATTATGAATACATGTGCTTGTTAATTAGTTGGCTTTGAACCACTACATTATTTCTATTTGTGTTTTGATATATATGGTTTTAGAATAAAAAAAAGAAATAGTCAAATATTAAGGTTTTCGGTTTTTATTGCATTATTAAGACAACCTTATTTTGGGTTATTTTGGAGTTTATAAAGCAATAAAAAATAATATAACATTTGACTAAAATTAATATAGCTTTGACATTTGACTATTGAAGGAGAAATGATTTAATTTTGACAAAGGAAGATTTATTATTCGACATGTTCTTATTGTCAATGTTTGATTATTACATCAATATATCACTTACAAGTTAATATTTTGTCCAAAGATAAAATATTAATGGAGTGTCCGATATCTTGAGATGAGGTTTACCTTTATTCAAATTATTTTGGTTTAAATTTGAAGTCTTATGTGAGGTTATTTATGGTTTATGATTTATTCATCTATTATTATATTTGCCAACATCATTGTATGTTGTTTTGGGATAAATATATATACATATATATACTATTATCTTTTAATTTGATTGAAAGATGAAATTAAAAGAGATATTTTGAAACAAATAAATTCATATTTTGGCTTTTAATTAAGGATGTCTAATATTTTAAATAGATTAGTTGAAACAAAATGTCGCCAAAGTGACCTCTTTTGCTAGATTAGTTTATTTGAAATATTAAGATGATTATATGTTTCGGTGATTCATGCGTGTAACATCCCAAAAATAGGGGTTATTCGTGATTGAATTATTTTGCTTGTGTTTAAATTTATGTGATATTATTTGTGGTGTTATAAGACTTAATTAGGGGTCTTGAGTAAGCTCGGTTTAGTAGGATAATTTTTAGTTTGGCTTAATTGATGAAGGGGATCATGTGAGCTTAGCACTTAAGTTAAATTAAGTAGCAATAAGTAACATAAGTTAAGTGCATGGCAAGATGGTAAGGGCGCATGGAGATTTGCTTGAGGGGAGAGGTTCGAATCCCTTAAATAGCATTGGGACAACTTTTATTTTTGCTTTGGTATGGTAAGTGTCGGCCAAGGATAATTAAGGTAAAGGTTGACCTTGTTATTTTTGGTTAGTAGACTATAGGTTTAAGGCAAGTATTAACTAATGGAAGGGAATCAAGTAATTAAAGAAAATATGGAGACATGGGGCTAGTATCAAGGAAAACGTTTTGGAAAGAAATCCTATGCCTTTATGCCATGAACTTGGACGGCATTGTGGCTAAGGAGGGGAGTTTTGGCCGAATATGCTAGTGTTGGTAAGGCTTAGGAAAATTTTTGGTCATTTCTTTCATTTGGTGCAAAAAGTTGCAAAACAAATTTTCTCTCAAAAACTTTTCTCTTTGGCCGAATTCTACTTTGTGGTAAGCCTAAACTCTTTTTGACCATTTGGTCATTTTATGCTCAATTTCTATTTTCTCCATCTCAATCTCTCAAAACCGAAACTTGCATTTAACCTTTTGTTCTCCCATTTATTTTGCTTAGACATCAAAACCTCCTATACACTTCTCCTTGCAAAACTATATTTCTTTTCCCATTATTTTCTTTTTGACATATAGTAGAATATACCTCTTTCTTGTGCTAAAAATATTCTTCTTCTAACTTGATCAACTTTGGCGAATATTGAAGGTAAGATAGTTTTCCTTGGGACTTCTTTAGCAATCGGTTTTGGTAAGGTGGTAAGGGTTTATTTCAAAGGTTTATTTTTTTTAAGTTTTCGTTTAGTCAAGGCTAATAACCTTGATGATGATGGTTGATTGTAGGAAGGTGAGGCCGATTCTTTTAGGAGTGTGGCTAGTGTTGAAGGCTTTTGGGTAAGATTTTAGGTTCACAAGGAACCCTTCTCAATTATTTTGGTTTGGCGAATAGGCCATGGTTCTAATATTCATTCTTGGTAGAATATAGGGACAAGAATTCTTGTGTACGATTTGTTTATTCGGGATTTAGAACTCTTGTTGGTGCCGGTGTGTACATACACACCTTATAACTCTTTAATATGCTAGTGTTATTTTATGTCTAATCAATTTGTGTAGACATGGATGTAATACCTTTATGGTATTAGCAAGGACTCAGGTAAGTCTTTATTGCTATGAGATTATTATTTGATGCTTTTGGGAAGCATGACACATTTGGTATGCGTATTATTTGATTTATGGCCTATGATAATCGATTGGATCTTGTTAAATAAATCAATCAACATGATTTTTGTATATGCATATGAATGATTGGTATGGGTTGATGAGAGGAGGCGGTGATAATTGTGTCGACGGACACGGTGTTTTGGTAACACAATGTGACTACGGTCACGAGGTTTGGTACCTCCGGAGGTTTGGTACCTCATAGCGACTTGTCCACGTGGTTTACACCACCGTGGGTTGGCCCCACTTTGAGATATGGGATTGTCGCGGTGATTTGGTATCACACGATGGGTTGGCCCCATCACTTGATTTGTGACTTGGTCACAGTGTTTTGGTAACACAATCGTGTCTTGGACACCGTGATTTGGTATCACATTTGTGACTATATGTCACAGTGGTTTGGCACCACCGGTGGTTTGGTACCACAGGGGTAGAAAAAGGTGTTTGGTTGGCTAGGTTGGGTGCATATTTTAATGCATGTTAAATTGTTATAAATTGTGTATGTTGTAAAATTAAACGGGAAAAAGGGTTACACATTGGGTCTTTATGACTCACCTTTTCCTTTAATTTTCAGTGATTAAGAGATCATGGGTAAGGAGCCTGGGATGGACTCGAGGTGGCCATGCAAAGGAGACTTTTAATAAATAAATTTTGGATTTTAATTATCTTTCTTTTGGGTTTATGTTACTTGTTTGTAATAAGGCCTCCTAAAGTTATTTTTATTATTATTGCATGTTTGAATGTTTTGTTTAAATTATTTGATGATGTTAAAATGGATGCACATGTTTTCTAAACTTTTAAGCATAAAATGTTTTAAAGTACCATCGGTACATTTGAAATTAATAAACAACTCGACTCAACAAATATTTTCTTTGAATTAAGTATGGTTTTAACAAAGAAAATTTCAATTGAAAACAATTCGACTAAGTTTTAAAATGGTTTCCAAAATGTTTTCCCAGTAGCAAACCAAATTCGGTCATATTGTTTGGGCGGGTTTGGGGTGTTACAAATTGGTATCGAGCCAGTTCAAATCTCATTGTGGGGCCCAAGGCCCAAAAATGTTTTAGTAGGCCTATTTGAAATATTTTGGTTTTGAATAAGCATGGCACCGAGTCTCCAAGCACCTATCCGCCTGTAAGTACTCTAACCATCATGATATATTTTCTATAGAAGGGTAGGAAGCATGGGACGAGATAGTGATAAGTATTTTAAACTTTAGGACTAGTTTACCTCAAACAATGACATAAGACTTTAATGGCCTAATTAAAACCAACCCGTGACTAAGTCGTAGAGTTAGGGTGTGGTAACCTTAATACGCATGTCTAGGATTGGATCCGGAAGAGCTTGGTATTTAAGCAGTCCTCGTGACTCACCTCCTTTTCGGGATTCCTACAGTGCGTAGCAGTTCACCCTAACCAAGAGGACTCGATCATAGGCAAAACCACTAAATAAAACCCGAAAGGGACTAGTCATGTTTTAAGGAAAACTTGGGTTTAAAATCACTAAATTATCTCTTTTAGATAGTAGGACAAATTCATTTTCAAAAAAAAAAAAAAAAAATCAAATATTTCCGGTTCATCAAAATTACCAAAATGCCCCTAGTGGCAAAATTACGAAAATACCCTTGGTTTTAGAATCACCAAATTACCCCAATTTCAATAAAATCTTCTTACTTTGCAAAAGTAGCCAAAAAACTTGTATTTCAAAATATATACACTGACTTTTGGAATTTACAAAATTACCCCTGATTTACAAAATTACTAAAATACCCCTGGTTACAAAATTTTGCCATACCTTTAAATGAAGAATTTTTTAAAATACTCCTCAAATTTTGAAATTACAAAATGATTTGATTTATTAAAGTTCTTAAATTTCTTGATTTATTACGAAAATACCCTTATAGGAAAAGACGAAAATACCCCAGGTTAGAAAGCAGACGAAATGCCCAGAAGAGTGCATAAGTATGAAAGGTATTAGGGAATGGATGTACTTTTACGTGTGAACTAGATAGAAGACTTAAAAGCATTTGTTTGATCGAAAGAATATCTATTAAATTCTTTTCATAAAATTTCCTTACGGATAATCAAGTGAAACATGTTCTAATTCATAAAATTTCCTAATCAGTTAAAGAACGATAGTTAGAATGAGTTTTAGAGGGCGTGGCCGTCGTGGGACGGAAGGGTAGGATGATGATGTCGAACACCATCGAGTCGGTCAAGGATCTGAGAACGACATACCACTACCACCACCCCAACTTTTCGAAAGGTGAAGAACGAGGATCGGATGGGTGATGACGCAGATGTCTGGCGATCTCGGGTTCGGAAAGGGTAATTGGAATGGGTGGAGGTGGAGGAGCTCGAAAATCGGTACTGAAAGACTTGAGCTAATGGCGCTGAATTTTTCCGAGGTGTATCTGGGGTAGCACCAAACACGGCAGAGTATTGGCTAGAATCGTAGAAAGAATCATGGATGAGATAGATTTGACAAATGAGGAGAAACTGAAAGGGGCGGTGTCACTTCTCAAGGATGAATCATATCGTTGGTGGATCACAGTTCGGAATGGTCCTTGTACAGAAGATCTCACTTGGGACTTCTTTAAAGCAGCATATCAAAAGAAATATATTGGGTCTAGTTACATCGATGCGCATGTAAGGCATTCTGAGTTTGGTCCAAGGAGTAATCAGATCGAGTATGAGGCTGAGTTCTTAAGATTGAGCCAATATGCTGAAGGGATTGTGGCTTCGGAGCACGATCGATGTGTTCGATTCGAAGATGGGTTGAAGGACGAGCTGAGATTGTTGATTGCTCCACATCAGGAGCGAGAGTTTGCTACTCTAGTTGAAAAGGCTAAGATAGCCGAAAGAATAAAGGAATCTGGAAGGCAGAACTATGACCGGAATAAGCATAAGAGAGGATATGGATCATCTGGGTCAACTGGCAATGATCAGAAGAGGGTTAGGAAAAATGAGTCGAATCAGTCTGGAAGGCACATATCGCTAATCAAAGACCAAAGACGGTAATCGATGTGAGAAATTTCATTGGGGCGAATGTTGGATGGAGGAAAAGGTTGTTTCGAGTGTGGTTATTGGACCACCGTGTGAGGATTGTCCGTAAGCAAGCAAGGAATCGGTCGAAGGTCAAGGTCGGGCTCAATTCGAAAGGAAGGACCCGACCGCAGAGGTCGTGGTAATGGTAGAGGAGGTAATGGTTACGGTGGGTCGCGGATCATCGAGCAGAGGTGCAAGCAACACGGAGGCTAAGCGACTGGTTTGGTATATCTTGCGAGGCGTCGTGAGGAGGTGTGACGACCGGATGTCATAACCGATGCGTTCTTAATTTTCGGTCTTCCTTATGTTGCATTAATTGATGTGGGTTCTACGCGTTCATACGTAGCGAGTAGTGTGGTAGAGACTTTGAACCTAGACTCGAGATTGTTGCTAGGGAGATGGCGTAATTAGCCCTTTAGGCCATTCGTAATTGTGAACAAGCTTTTTAGGGATGTACCCTAGAACTCCAAGGGTCGTGTTCGTGGTCGATCCGATGGAACCGCCGTTTGGGGAGTTCGATTTGATCCTTGGAATGGACTGGTTGGTTAAGTACCAGGCAAGGTTGGATTGCGCTGCTAAACGCATGGTTTTGAAGACGGTTGAAGGTGAAGAAGTGGTCATGATAGGTAATAGGAGAGATTATCTATCCAATGTGGTATCTATGTTGAAAGCTGTAAAGATGGTCAGGAAGGGCTGTGAGGCGTTCGTTGTTCAGGTGTATGCTTTGGAAGCTAAAGAGTTTTCTGTAGGAAATGTTCGAACTGTAAAGGAGTATGCTGACGTATTTCCTGAAGAACTTCCGGGTTTGCCTCCAGATCGGGAAGTTGAATTCGGTATAGACTTGCTACCTGGAACGGCACCTGTGTCCATAGCACCGTACCGAATGGCACCAAAGGAATTGGTGAAACTGAAGGCTCAAATTCGGGAGCTCTTGGATCAAGGATTTATCCGAGCCAAGTATATCTCCGTGAGAGCACTGTCTTTGTTTGTCAAAAGAAGGACGGTTCAATGCGGATGTGTATCGACTCACCGCCAATTGAACAAATTGACGATTAAACGGTATCCGATTACCTCGGATTGATGACTTGTTTGACCAAGCGAAGGTGCGTCGGTATTTTCAAGATTGACCTTAGGTCGGGTTATCATCAATTAAAGGTGAAGGAGGTTGATGTGCACAAGACGGCATTCGAACTCGGTATGGGCATTACGAGTTCCTAGTGATGCCATTCGGGTTGACCAATGCACCGACATTCATGGACTTAATGAATAGGGTGTTTCAATGAAGCTTGGACCAATTTGTCGTAGTGTTCATAGGCGACATATTGGTTTACTCAAAGACGGAGGAGGAGCATGACAAGCATTTGCGAATAGTTCTACAAATCTTGAGGAGAAAGCAGTTATATGCCAAATTCGGTAAGTGTGAATTTTGGCTAAGGGAGGTGGCTTTCTTAGGTCACGTGGTGTCAGCGGAAGGGATTAGGGTGGATCCCGCAAGATTGAAGCGGTGTTGAGTGGAAACCGCCTAGGGCGATGGCGTAAATTCGAAGTTTTCTGGGTCTAGCCGGGTACTATCGAAGGTTTGTGGAAGGATTCTCGTTAATTGCTGCACCATTAACTAAACTATTAAGGAAGGGAGTACCTTTTGTTTGGTCGGAAAGACAACAAGAAAGTTTTGATAAGTCGAGGAAGATTGACGAAGCTCGGTTACAGTACAACTTTGAGGCGGGGAAGTTGTTTACGTTCTTGTGATCGTCCCATCTGGGTTGGGATGTGTATTGATGCAGGAAGGGAAGGTAGTAGCCTATCGTCCGGCTGACTAAGACCGCATGAGGTTAACTACCCAACTCACGACTTGGAGTTAGCGGCAGATTGTCTTCGCCTTGAAAATATGGAGGCATTATTTGTATGGGAGAAGTCGATAGTCTACACGGATCACAAGAGTTTAAGGTATCTCTTGACTCGAAGGACTTAAACTTGAGGCAAAGGCGGTGGATTGAACTATTAAAGGACTACGATTGTTCAATCGAGTACCATCAAGGCAAAGCTAACGTGGTGGTGACGCGTTAAGTCGGAAGGTCGTGGCGGACTTAAGAGCGATGTTTGCTAATTTGAGTCTATCTGACGATGGAAGTCTTTTAGGCGGAGCTGCAAGTTAAGCCAACTTGGATCAAGGAGATTAAGGATAAGCAGTTGTCGATGAGGAATTAAATGCAAAAGCGTGCAAGTGCAAGATGGTGGGTTGGAAGGATATAGTTTGGTGATGATGGTGTGCTATGTTTTCAAGGACGGCCACATGTATTAGAAGGATGTCGGCGAGACAAAGAATTCTCCAAGATGCACATAGCAGCCCATCGCTATGCATCCCGGAGGTAGCAAAATGTACGAGATTTGCGAGGGAGGATTACGGTGGCGGGGTTGAAGCGTGAAGTGACCGAGTTAGTGGGTAAGTGTCCGGCGTGTCGACAAGTCAAAAGCGAACATCGATTACCATCGTGGTTACTTGACCGGTGAAGATTCCTCGATGGAAGTGGGAGAGGATCACCATGGACTTTGTCGGTGGATTACCTCTTACGCCTAGTAAGAAGGATTCGATTTGGGTGATTGTAGATCGTCGACTAAGTCGGCGCATTTCATTCCGTGAGGGTAGATTATTCGCTTCGAAGTTAGCAAAGTTATATGTGGCGAGATAGTGAGATTGCATGGTGTGCCAAGTCGATTATCTCGGATAGGGACCCGAGGTTTACGTCAAGGTTTTAGAGAGCTTTGCATCAAGCCTTGGGAGCAGATTGGACTTGACCTGACTTTTCATCCGCAAACCGGACGGACAATCGGAGAGAGTGATTGAGATCTTAGAAGATATCTTTGAGAGGTTGTGTTCGGATTTTAGTGGTAGGCGGGAAGAGTATCTATCGTGGCGGAATTAAACTTATAACAATAGTTATCAGCGAGCATTGAGATGGCTCCATATGAAACCAGATGGTCGAAAATGCGAACTCCTACTTGTTGGATGAGTGGGTGAACGACAAATTTTGGGTCCGGAGTTGGTGGCTGGCGAAGATAAAGTTAAGGTAATTCGGGCTCGTCTCAAGGAGGCGTCGGATAGGCGAAGTCTATGCCGATCTCAAGCGCAAGGAAATAGAATATCTTGTGGGAGATAAAGTATTTGAAGGTGTCACCTTGGAAGAAGGTGTTACGATTTGGGAAAAAGGGAAGCTAAGCCCTAGGTTCATCGGGCCATATCTGATGTTAAGCGAGTGGGACCGGTAGCTTATCACCGAGCGCCGGTGAATTGAATCAGATTCATAACGTCTTTCATGTGTCGATGCTTAGGCGATATCGGTCGGATCCATCACACATTGTACATGGCGAGATTGAGGTAAGTTCGGACTTATCTTTTGAGGAGAGCGATTCGGATCTTAGATCGAGATGTTAAAGTTCTGCGTAGGAAATCGGTACCTTTGGTGAAAGTATTATGGCGAAATCATGGTGCGAAGAAGCTACGTGGGAACCCGAGAGTGTGATCTTGGCGACAATACCCCACCTTTTCTGAACAGGTAATTTCGAGGTCGAAATTATTTTTAAGGGGGGTAGAACTGTAACATCCCAAAAATAGGGGTTATTCGTGATTGAATTATTTTGCTTGTGTTTAAATTTATGTGATATTATTTGTGGTGTTATAAGACTTAATTAGGGGTCTTGAGTAAGCTCGGTTTAGTAGGATAATTTTTAGTTTGGCTTAATTGATGAAGGGGATCATGTGAGCTTAGCACTTAAGTTAAATTAAGTAGCAATAAGTAACATAAGTTAAGTGCATGGCAAGATGGTAAGGCGCATGGAGATTTGCTTGAGGGAGAGGTTGAATCCTTAAATAGCATTGGGACAACTTTTATTTTGCTTTGGTATGGTAAGTGTCGGCCAAGGATAATTAAGGTAAAGGTTGACCTTGTTATTTTTGGTTAGTAGACTATAGGTTTAAGGCAAGTATTAACTAATGGAAGGGAATCAAGTAATTAAAGAAAATATGGAGACATGGGGCTAGTATCAAGGAAAACGTTTTGAAAGAAATCCTATGCCTTTATGCCATGAACTTGGGCGGCATTGTGGCTAAGGAGGGAGTTTTGGCGAATATGCTAGTGTTGGTAAGGCTTAGGAAAATTTTGGTCATTTCTTTCATTTGGTGCAAAAGTTGCAAAACAAATTTTCTCTCAAAAACTTTTCTCTTTGGCGAATTCTACTTTGTGGTAAGCCTAAACTCTTTTGACCATTTGGTCATTTTATGCTCAATTTCTATTTTCTCCATCTCAATCTCTCAAAACCAAACTTGCATTTAACCTTTTGTTCTCCCATTTATTTTGCTTAGACATCAAAACCTCTATACACTTCTCCTTGTCAAACTATATTTCTTTTCCCATTATTTTCTTTTTGACATATAGCAGAATATACCTCTTTCTTTGTGCCAAAATATTCTTCTTCTAACTTGATCAACTTTGGCCGAATATTGAAGGTAAGATAGTTTTCCTTGGGACTTCTTTAGCAATCGGTTTTGGTAAGGTGGTAAGGGTTTATTTCAAAGGTTTATTTTTTTAAGTTTTCGTTTAAGCCGAAGGCTAATAACCTTGATGATGATGGTTGATTGTAGGAAGGTGAGGCCGATTCTTTTAGGAGTGTGGCTAGTGTTCGAAGGCTTTTGGGTAAGATTTTAGGTTCACAAGGAACCCTTCTCAATTATTTTGGTTTGGCCGAATAGGCCATGGTTCTAATATTCATTCTTGGCCGAATATAGGGACAAGAATTCTTGTGTGGCCGATTTGTTTATTCGGGATTTAGAACTCTTGTTGGTGCCAGGTGTGTACATACACACCTTATAACTCTTTAATATGCTAAGTGTTATTTTATGTCTAATCAATTTGTGTAGACATGGATGTAATACCTTTATGGTATTAGCAAGGACTCGGGTAAGTCTTTATTGCTATGAGATTATTATTTGATGCTTTTGGGAAGCATGACACATTTGGTATCGTATTATTTGATTTATGGCCTATGATAATCGATTGGATCTTGTTAAATAAATCAATCAACATGATTTTTGTATATGCATATGAATGATTGGTATGGGTTGATGAGAGGAGGGGCGTGATAATTGTGTCGGCGGACACGGTGTTTTGGTAACACAATGTGACTACGGTCACCGGAGGTTTAGTACCTCCAGGAGGTTTGGTACCTCATAGCGACTTGTCCCCTGTGGTTTACACCACCGTGGGTTGGCCCCACTTTGAGATATGGGATTATGCGCGGTGATTTGGTATCACACGATGGGTTGGCCCCATCACTTGATTTGTGACTTGGTCACGGTGTTTTAGTAACACAATCGTGTCTTGGACACCAGTGATTTGGTATCACATTTGTGACTATATGTCACGGTGGTTTAGCACCACCGGTGGTTTGGTACCACAGGGGTAGAAAAAGGTGTTTGGTTGGCTAGGTTGGGTGCATATTTTTAATGCATGTTAAATTGTTATAAATTGTGTATGTTGTAAAATTAAACCGGAAAAAGGGTTACACATTGGGTCTTTATGACTCACCTTTTTCCTTTAATTTTCAGTGATTAAATAGATCGCGGGTAAGGGCCGGATGGACTCGAGGTGGCCATGCAGTGGAGACTTTTAATAAATAAATTTTGGATTTTAATTATCTTTCTTTTGGGTTTATGTTACTTGTTTGTAATAAGGCCTCCTAAAGTTATTTTATTATTATTGCATGTTTGAATGTTTTGTTTAAATTATTTGATGATGTTAAAATGGATGCACATGTTTTCTAAACTTTTAAGCATAAAATGTTTTAAAGTACCATCGGGTACATTTGAAATTAATAAACAACTCGACTCAACAAATATTTTCTTTGAATTAAGTATGGTTTTTAACAAAGAAAATTTCAATTGAAAGGCAATTCGACTAAGTTTTAAAATGGTTTCCAAAATGTTTTCCCTGTAGCAAACCAAATTCGGTCATATTGTTTGGGCCGGGTTTGGGGTGTTACAATGCGTTTATTAATTGACCCAAAGGTAAGTTAATATTTGGCAGAATTTCAACGACATCTGTGGTGATAAATGTGTGACAATTATAAGGTATTTTAAGTGAGCAATAAGTTAGTCCAAAGATTAATTAATTGTTTGACATAATTTATTGTCAATGTTTGATTGCTACAACAAGAGTACCGCCTTCTTTGTTAATATTCTTGTCCAAAGACTTGATATTAATGTTGTGTTTGGTATCTTGAGATGAGATTAGCCATTATCCTGGATTTATTGTTTACTTATAAATATTGATGTGAGCTTATTTTTATTTATTTTTTGTTCTATATTCAGTTAATTCATATTCTACTGCCACAATATCTGTTAATATAAATTTTATAACCATGCTTAATGGGACTAAATGAATGGAAAAGACACTTATTTATAGTGCTTGGCTGTATGAACATAGACATTACACTAAGGGAAGAACTACTCGCACCTCTCGCTACAGAAAACATCCCCTATATTAAAAGGGATTTTGAGAGGTAGGATCGTTCAAATTGCAAGAGTTTAATGATCATGAGGCACAAAATTTTAGAAGCCTTTAGGGGCATAGAATCTGAAAAGATTACTCAGACCAAGGTTTCCTTGACGAAATTAAGAAACATTTTGCTAAAAACGATAAGACATCACTTGTAACTTCTTGATGTCTATAAAGTTAGGGGTTAAGGAAATTCTTAGCGATCTAAGGGCTATGAGGTTTATGATCCCATAATAAAGAATGTTTTGAGATGGGAACTGCAACATTTTTTGAGGATGTTGAGTTTGGGGGGAGAAATAAGGTTAGATACATTGCTTTTGAGGAGGAATTAGATTCTATCTCAGTTCCTACTATCACTTTTGATGATGTTCAGGTCCTTATACCTATCATTGATCAAGAAGTGAATCCAAAACCTCTGCAAGACAATGTTTAACAACTCTCCATTCAAAATGAGATAATCATTCTAGAAGAACAAACTCAACAACCTCAAGAACAAGTGCCATTAAAGAGGTCCACAAGAGAAATGAGAAATGCTACTCCAGATGATTATGTTGTATTTCTCCAAGAACATGAGGATGATAATGGAATGATGGAAGATGATCTAATCAATTTTCATCAGGCCATGAAAAGTTCTAATTCTCAAAAGTGGATTGATGCCATGAAAGATGAGTATAAGTCTATGCGAGACAATAAAGTTTGGGAACTTGTCCCATTACCCGAAGGTGCAAAATCAATTGGTTGTAAATGAATATTTAAAACCAAGAAGGATGCAAATGGTAATGTGGAGAGGTATAAGGTGTGTCTTGTAGCTAAGGGATATACTCAGAAAAAAGGTATTGATTTTATAGAGACTTTCTCTCCTGTTTCATCGAAATACTCATTTAGGATAATCATGGCGCTTGTTTCTCATTTTGATATTGAGTTACATCATATGGATGTTAAAATTGTGTTTCTTAATGGCGACATTGAAGAAACAATTTATATGGTGCAACCAGAAATTTTGAGTCAGAAGAATCAAAGAATATGATTTGCAAATTGACAAAATCCATCTATGGACTCAAACAAGCTTCCCGTCAATGGTACCATAAATTTCATCAAATAATTGTTTCGTTTGGTTTTGAGATGAATATTGTTGATGATTGTGTGTATCACAAATACAATAGGAGTAAGTACATATTTCTGGTTTTATATGTTAATGACATACTGCTTGTTAATAATAAGTATGGCCTCAATTAATACCCTAAGAATGATTTTGAAATTACAAAATGCATTAGATTTTTTACATTTTAGCAGTGGAAAGTCTAATATACGTTCAAGTTTGTATACATTGGAATATTGTGTACACTATTGGGATGTTAGGCAGATATTTTAAGCAACCCTATGATTTGGACCATTGGATAGCATCCAAGAGGGTTATAAGGTATTTTCAGAGAACAAAAGATTACATGCTCACATATCGGAGGTCTAATCAGCTAGAGATCATCAGGTATATAGACTCCGATTTTGATGAAATATGGATATAAGATTTTCACTAAGGTGCAAATTGTGAAAACAAATTGCAATCTTTTATTCCAAAGAGTAATGAGGAGCACATCAAAGTAAAAACACATAGACTTTAAGTTCTTGGTTGTTAAAGTAAAAGTTCAGAGTGGTTAGGTGCTTATAAAGCATATTAGGACAAACTCCATGATTGCGGATCCGCTTACTAAGGAACTACACCTACAGTTTTATAAGAGCACATTGCTCATATGGGTGTAATGTCATTTAAAAGATATTTGGTTTTAGTGGGAGTTTGTATTTTTAAATGCTTTTATGTTATAGACACTTTTTTAGTTATTAAGTTTATTTTCTGCAGAAATAAAATTTATTTGGTTTATTCACACTCTGATTTTGGTAAGGTTTGATCTCACTAAGGAGGACCAGTTGGAAATAGACATGTTTAGATCATATTCCATGTAATTTCCATGCTACACATCCATACTTGATCTATGTCATTTGGTTGTGTTAATATACGTGATCATGGATGGATTTAGTTACGATATATGTAACGAAAGTCGCCTTGGTTCTATGTTAACATAATTAATAGACGAGATTGTTCGAAATACCTTTTAGATATGATAGTACAATTTTGAGCTCATAAGGTTATATAATGACATGTAATTATAAAGTAATTAGTATATATATGTGGTCCAAGTGGGAGATTGTTGGAAAATTTGGGCATCACATATATAATAATGATAATTACATGTTATTATTTACTATCATGATAGGTTAGCCCAAATTAAAAGTGATCTAATTTGGTTAGAGTTTTATTGGGCTTTTAATTATTAAATAAAGTATGGGTCAAATATGTGTAGATACTCTTCTAATTAAATTCTAATTAATGATGGGCTAATTAGAATTTGAATAGAACTAATATGCCAAGATTATGAATATTAGGGTTATGGTGTCCAAATTATACACAAGATATCTTTTCTAATATCCCATCATTGGGAAAGAGAGAGCTGAATTTCTTGTGTGCTAATTTGGAAGATCAAATCCCCAAAATCTGGTAAAACTCCAAAGGAATTCATGGATTTAGGTACGCTTCCGCATTTAGTTTTATTCTTCATTTATTCTTGATGATTTGACATGATAGATCCTGGTTTTATTTCAGATTTATTTTACAAATCTAACAAAGAGCACTCATTGGGTGCCTGATAAGACAAAAAATGTGTGTTGCACGTGGATATACTCATACCTATTGCCTTCTAGTTTATAGAGCACAATTGGGTGAGAATGCTACCACTCGGGTTAGCCCAAGTAGTAACATAGTACCTAATAATGAGTATGGGTTCAAATCCAACTAAATACAAATATGAGATTTCCTTGATGGGTGAGGTGGTCTTGCTTTCATGTCGATATTGTCACGTTTTCAAAAATCTAAGCTCTTAGCAAAGTGGGGAGACAAAACTTTCATGGAGACGATATAGAATATGTTCGGGTCCGTCAACTCTAAATGAACAACACTTTGTAGACTCCTCCCTAAAAAGGTCAAACATTCCTCAGTAAAACTAATGCTCAATTTGTTAGGTAAAGGGAAAAAATCAAATTTATAAAGACTTTGCTTATATGAAATTTTATATCTACTGCAAATGCATATATTTACCTCGACTTTGACAAATTCTTGTAACTTCAAATTTTTTTTGTAAACACATGTAAGAAATTTGGTTTGTTCTATTTCCAATTTGATGTTTAAATAGATGTTTAGTCAAATGTTCAGACAATGACTATTCAAACAAATGTTTGCACACTTGTTCTATCAGAACACAAGCAATAAGCAAAATAAGAAAATAAAAGAAATAAAAAAAGAAATTTATTAATGTAGTCCTCGTTTAATAAATGATTATTATTCAACAATTTTTCAAATCATCTATTGGTTAAAAGTCAATTTACCTTACTCCAATTGTTACAAATCACTCACTCAAAAAATCTCATATACATCAAATATAAACTCTCTAACAAAAAATCCCTAACACAAGAGTGAGAGTGCAAAAGCCAAAAGCACTCTAAAGACACATCCAAATATGTGACGCTGTAGCTTATTTATAGGCTAAAAATCAACACATTGTTTAAGTAGTCTTCATAAAGTAAAATTAGCAGATAAATCACTAAATAAATAACTTAACGGATAAAGATAAGATAAACCGTATGAGATAAGACATGTTGATTTCATAGTTCTTCTAATTATCCAAAATTGACCACTGTTGTTTGGGGCAAAATAAAATACATTTTGAAACTCATTTGCTTGTGGAGAAAATAATTGTAAAGGCCCAAGTCAAATAAGCCAACAAATAAATACATCAAATTGTCCCAAAATCTTGATTGATCATGTGTTTAAACAAGCACTACAGCAACACAGACTTTTAGCGGCCTTTTTTAAGGCTTTTAGCAGCTTTTATAAGCGCCACTAAAAGCGCCGCAAAAAAAACGCTAAAGACAACACCGCAAACTTTAGCGACGTTTATAAGAAAAAACGCAGCTAATGCGCTTTACCCACAAACGCCGCTAATTTGTACAGATTTGCAATAGACAATTTCTTTAATATCCTACCCTTCCTGCATTAAATCCAACCAAAAACAGCAAATGTAGCATATAATTCCAACCCAAAACAACAAATGTAGCATAAACATCCCACCAAAAGCATTAAATCTAAATGATACTGTAACACCCCTAACCCATGTCCGTCGCAAGATTAGGATTACGGGTATTACCATGTAAATCAAAACTTCTATTCAATAGATTAAATCTTAGTTGATCACCTTTACCAAATAATTTAATCATAAACAGACAAATCACACATGTATAATAGATACTTAATACATTAATCCAATTCATATACAATATAATCATCGATGAACACAAAATGACCATGCGATATATATATTACGATGATATCACATAACAATACAAAATCCCATATACCTCATTTATCAAAACGATCTTGATTTATAAAGTTTATAAACACATAAGCCATTTGCAACAAATTAATTAAATAAGCATAATTGAATGTCAATACATAATAACTTCCTAATAAGACCGAATTTCATATGGCTTGAAACCTATTTCCACATAACCGAATATATGCAAATTATTACACATCACATACATACTTTTCAATTTGGCGAATATACAAGTTATCATTTATAAAATTTCGATTCATCACATAACACACATCAAGTTTTGTAATTCCATACACTCAATCAAATTAAGAAATCTTACAAGCCAAATACATATATATATATATATATATATATATAAGTACAAAAATATACATCATAGTTCGCACATTTTCTATATAATTCCATTCAACTAAAATAATGCCTATTTTCGCATTCATTCAACCCAAGGTCATATGAACTAATTATATACATAAATATCATTATTAACTTACCAAACACATGAGCAATCTAACTAGTCGAATACCTAAGTATAACCAATTCATTGACCATATATTCGGACCTCAAAAATAAGACTCCAAAGATCAATCCAATATACATATACATAAACATTTGCAATGTCATCACCGAACCATAATTCAACATCTCAACATATATGTCATGATATATATATATATATATATATACTTCCAATCTAATCTTAGAACATGACTAAAACACATAACCATTAACAATAGTACAAGCCATTATATCAAAACACATAAGTGAAGCTTAACCCAAAAGTTTTAGCCATTTTCGCAAGGCTATACTTATATACAAGATTAAAATACCATTGATTTACAACTTAGACTAGCTTATACATGCCTTTCAAATCAAAAACTAAGTTTATGAGTACCAAAAGAGTTGATAGTGTGGTTGACTTCTTCGATGATCCTCTGAGCCCGTAGCTTAACCAAAGTCTATAAAACAAACAATGAACACGAACAAAGTAAGCTCACTAGCTTAGTAAGTCTTAAGCAAATACAATAAAACTTTAGTCACCCAAGCATTTTTATCATACAATTCAAGACATTTGAAATACATAGTCTAACTTATAAATTCACCATAGCTGAATTTCATTATTTCATTTAGCCTGACAACTTTCATTTTCTCACCAAAGTACACCAGTCATCTAATATACCAACACCTATATAAGTATAGATGTACTTACATAAACCTTTTCAAGCACTAGTATACTTCCAAGTAATCAATCTCCACATGGCATAATGTATATATAACTCCTAACAACCAATGTATAATTCACTTTCTTCCTCATATTATTTGCTTATTGACATCATATATAACATATAAGTATGAAAACACATACCTCAAGGCCGAACCAATATGATTCATTTTCAAAAGCATAGACTTTCTCGATTCATTTTATAACTTTGTTGTTACATATTCTGGCTCTGAATTTCAGTTCACTGGTAAAGAACCTGCTAGGGATTAGCCCGAATCACAAACACCGGCACTAGGCCTGCTGGACTCAAGGTCCGAAATCCAAAACAAGCATTAAGCACGCTGAGCAATAAGCACGAAATATGTCACCAACACGATGCGCTAGGCATAAAGCCGATACAAATCATCAAGCACAAAGCACGCTAGGCTCGAAGCTTCGAATATCAATATGGTTAATCCTTGATTCACATTTCATAATGCTAACTTCACAATCACCCATATATCACATATTACATTCACATATCAAACGAAATACATTTATTCACATCACATTAAATAAAATTACAATCAATCCAATTTAGTACCCTTGCATTCGGCTAATTCATGGATTCATGCTAAAATATTCAATTTCTTCATTCATCGATTCATAAATAATTCTTTAACATATATTAAGCAGGACTTACCTCGACAATTGACGAACAGCGTAAACCAAGCTATTCGATAGCTTCATCTTTCCCCGATCCAAATCCATTTTTCTTTGTTCTTAATCTAAACACATTAAAATTCAGCTCATTCAAGTAAATTTCATCTCAATTTAGTCCCTAAGCATATAAATAGGTAAATTATCATTTTACCCCTATTATTTCACATTTTTACAATTTAGACCTAATTGCACAAAACACAAAATACATAAAATTTCAATATGGTACCTTAGGGCCGAATATTCATAGGGACCATACTAGTCCATATATTTCATTTATTTTGCAAATAAGCCCCTTTAAAAATTTATTTTTACAAATTAGCCCTAAATACTCAATTTCACCAAAATTTCCAATTCAAAACTTGTTAATCTTTAACATAACTTTAATATAAAATCATCAAACATCAAAAACCACATGAACATGTCAATGGCGAATCTCACATACATACTAATCTCAAAACTTCTAGCATGGGTCGGGTAGTATATGAAGCAACGATCTCAAAAACGTAAAAATCATCAAAAACCGAAAATCACACATACCTTAATCAAGCAAATTGATTGCCGAAATTCAAAGCTCTCTAACCCTTGTTCTTTTCTCAATATACGGCCAACAATGTAAAAGATGATAGTAGTCTTCATTTTGTTTTATTTAACATATAATATGTTTTATTAATGAATTACAAATATAACCTTTTAATAATAATAAAACTAACTTATAATATAAGGGTATTTTAGTCCTATGCCGTCCACTATCTTATAAAATGGCTAGTTGCCCTTTTAGTGCCTCATATTAAAAAGCCATCAACACTTGGGCACTTTTCACTATAGTTTGTAACTTTTTCCTTTTTCGCGATTAAGTCCTTTTTTCTAAATTAATCACATAAACGATTAAATTTTTCTACGAAACTTTCACACACATTAAATCACATATAATAAGCACAGAATATATCATTTAAATATATTTTAGGCTCGAATTCGTGGTCCCAAAACCACCTTTCCGATTAGGGTCAAATTCGAACTGTTACAACTCTCCCCCCTTAGGGATTTTCGTCCCCGAAAATCTTACCGTTAAACAAAGTCGGATATTGTTGTCTCATTGAATCCTCAGGCTCCCACGTAGCCTCTTCAACTCCGTGATGATTCCATAGCACTTTCACTAACGGTATTTTCTTGTTTCTCAACTCTTTCATTTCCCAAGCTAAAATACGGATTGGTTCTTCCTCATACGTCATACCGGATCGAATTTCAATCTTAGACGGAGCGATCACATGTGCGGATCGATCTATATCTCTGAAGCATCGAAGCGTGAAATCGTTGTGTATCTTTTCTAATTCGGAGGAAACTTCAATCTATAAGCAGCAGCCTAATACGTTCAATGATCTAAATGCGGTCCGATGAATCTCGGACTTAGTTTGCCTTTTGACCAAATCGAGTACTTTCTTCCACAAGGAAACTTCAAAAACACTCGGTCTCAACTTGAAACTCAACATCTTTACGTTTTAAATCAAGCATAGGACTTTTGTCGATCCGAGGCGGCTTTCAAAGTATCTCTGATCACAGCCACTTTTTGTTCAGTCTCTTTAATCAAATCAACTCCGTGTATCTTGCTTTCACTAAGCTCAGTCCAATACAATGGTGTAGGACATTTACGGCCATAAAGAGCTTCGTATGGTGCCATTTTGATACTAGATTGAAAACTATTATTATAGGCAAATTCAATCAAAGGTAAGTATCTTTCCACGTACCTTCAAACTCAAGGACGCAACATCTCAACATATCTTCCGATGTCGAATAGTTCGTTCGGTGGCCAATGTCTGCGGATGAAAGGTCGTACTAAAGTGAAGTTTAGTACCTAAAGCATCTTGCAACTTCTTCCAAAACCGCGATATGAATCTGGGTCTCATGCGAAACAATGGAACTCGGCACACCATGTAACCTCACAACTGTGACACATACAATTCAGCAAGTTTATCGAGCGAATAGTCTGTACGAACTGGCACAAAGTGAGCTGATTTAGTCAGTCTATCCACAATAAATCAGACTGCATCTTTCTTGCTTGGTGTCATAGGCAAACCGGATACAAAGTCCATAGTAATTCTATCCCATTTCCATTCAGGTATCATGATTGGCTGAAGTAATCCAGAAGGTACTTGATGCTCAGCTTTTACTTGCTGACATATTAAACACTTCGAAACAAATTCAGATATATCCCTTTTCATGCCAGGCCACCAATAGAACTGTTTTAAATCATTATACTTTTTCGTGCTACCTAGATGTATCGACAATCGACTATTATGAGCCTCGTTCAAAATCATTTGAATCAAATCTACATTCCTCTGAACACATATTCGGCTTTTGAAGTTCAAACAATCATTTTCATCAATTCGAAATTCTGACTCTACATTACTTTCACACTGAGTTCGTTTAGTAATCACATCTTTGTCAATTTTCTGTGCCTCACAAATTTGCTGAATAAACAACGGTCTAGCCTTCAACTCAGCTATGATCGAATCATCACTAGTCATAACCATATGTACGTTCAACGCACGAAGAGCAAACAATGACTTTCGGCTTAAGGCATCTGCAACAACGTTAGCTTTTCCCGGATGGTAGTCAATTACCAATTCATAATCTTTCAACAATTCTAACCATCTGCGTTGTCTCAAGTTCAAATCTTTCTACGTCATCAAATACTTCAGACTTTTATGATCCGAATACACATGACATTTCTCATCGAATAAGTAATGAAGCCAAATTTTTAATGCGAAAACGATGGCTGCTAATTCCAGATCGTGAGTCGGATAATTTCTTTCGTGAGGCTTCAATTGTCTCGAAGCGTAGGCTATGACTTTGCCTTCCTGCATCAAAACGCAACCCAAACCATTCAAAGAAGCATCACTATAAACAATAAATTCTTTACCCGATTCAAGTTGAGCTAACACTGGAGCTTCGGTCAAAAGGGCTTTCAACTGATCGAAACTTTTCTGACACTTTTCTGACCACTCGAACTTGACATCTTTCTGTAGTAGCTTTGTCAAAGGTGTAGCTATCATGGAAAAACCTTTGACGAATCTTCTATAATATCCTGCAAGTCCCAGAAAGCTTTGAATCTCAGAAATATTCTTTGGTGGCTTCCAATCAAGTATAGCTGATATTTTGTTCAGATCAACCTGAATACCTGTCGCTAAAACAACATGTCCCAAAAAGCTGACCTCTTTCGTCCAAAATTCACACTTACTAAACTTTGCATACAACTGTTGATCTCACAAAGTTTGTAGCACCAATCTCAAATGCCCGGCATGCTGGGTTTCATCTTTGGAGTAGATCAGAATATCATCAATAAACACTACCATAAACCGATCCAAATACTGTTTGAAAACCCAATTCATCAAATCCATAAAAATAGCAGGTGCATTAGTAAGCCCAAAAGGCATAACTAGAAACTCAAAATGTTCGTACCTCGTTCGGAATGCAGTCTTAGGAACATCAAAATCTTTGACTCGCAATTGGTAATAACCCGATCTCAGATCTATCTTTGAAAACACTGAAGCCCCTTTCAACTGATCAAACAAATCATCAATTTGAGGCAACGGGTATTTATTCTTTATTGTCGCTTTATTTAACTGCCAATAATCAATACACATTCGCATAGTCCCATCTTTCTTTTCACAAATAGAACAGTGCACCCCAAGGAGAAAAACTTCGATTCGTGCAAAGCCCTATCATCAATTCTTGCAATTGTGCTTTCAACTCTTTCAACTCAGTAGGTGCCATCCGATACGGTGCTATCGAAATTGGAGTCGTCCCCGGTACTAAATCAATGCCAAATTTAATCTCTTGTACTGGTGGTAAACCCGATAATTCTTTAGGAAACACATCTGAGTATTCACACACAACCGGTACAGATTCAATCCGCTTTTCGGGCACTTTATTATCCAACACATAAGCCAAATAAGCTTCACATCCTTTTCTCACATACTTTTGAGCTAGCATCGAGGATATTACTGTAGGCAATCCGTTCAGATCATTTGATTCGACCCGAATAATCTCACCATTCTGACATCTCAAATCAATAATATTTCTTTTGCAATTTACCACTGCATCATGCAAAGTTAACCAGTCCATTCCCAAAATTATGTCGAACTCGTCGAAAGGCAACAACATTAAGTCAACTGGGAAGTAGGAGTCCCGAATCATCAACGGACAACCTTTACACACTTTATCAATAAGTACACATCGACCCAAGGGGTTGGACACACGAATTACAAACTCGATGAGACTCAACGGTAAAGTCGTCATCGCCACCATAGTTTCACACACATATGAATGAGTCAAACCGGGATCAATCAATGCAATTCTGTGAGTATCATAGAGTGTGAAAATACGGTAATAACATCGAGAAGAAGCATCCTCTCATGCGTATAGCATAAGCTCTAGGTGGTGCTCGAGCCTCTGATCGAACTCTGGTGTCCTCATTCCTCTCTCGACTGCCACCTACACTCCCTGCATGTCTGGGTGGTCTACCTCGTGCTGACACGTTGCTAGGTTTAGTGTTCTGAGTCGTATTTTGCTCGGCTAGCATCGGGCACTCTCGAATAAAATGGTCCGACGATCCATATTAAAAGCAAGACCGATCATGGAATCTACAACTCCCGGAATGCCATTTACCACAATGCTTGCATTCAACTCGATTCTACTGAACATTACCAACACTGGCCATTGAAGTGGCTTGTGAACTCACTGGAGGTCGATCTCGTCTAGACATATCTGAAGTAGCTTTATGTCGGCCAAAGTCATCCCTGAACTTCTTAGATACAGATTGAAAAGTCTTACTCGATAATCTTTTACGAGTGTCTCTAGCTTTTATCTCAGCTTTTCTTTTCTTTTTACCAAGTTCTTCAGCTTTGCAAGCTCGTTCGACAAGTACTACGAACTCTTTGATTTCAAGAATGCCAACAAGTAACTTAATGTCTTCATTCAAGCCATCTTCAAATCTTTTACACATGATGGCTTCAGTTGATACACACTCTCGGGAATATCGGCTCAATCTGACAAATTTTTGCTCATATTCAGTTACAGTCACGTGGCCCTGTTTTAGATCCAGAAATTCTTTTCTTTTCTGATCGATGAACCTCTGGCTAATATATGTCTTACGAAACTCGATCTAGAAGAAACCCCAATTTACTTTTTCTTTCAGAACTACTGATACTAGTGTATTCCACCAGTGATATGCAGTGTCCCGAAGTAGCGATATAGCACACTTTAGACATTCATCAGGAGTACAGGATAGTTCATCAAGTACCCGAATAGTGTTATCAAGCTACATCTCAGCTCGCTCTGCGTCATCATCATCATTAGCTTTGAATTCTTCGGCCCCATGTTTCTTGATTTTATCAACGGGAGGCCTACTAGATCTTATCGGATCTATCATCGGAGGTACTGAAGGTAACAGAGTTAGATTATTTGGGGGTGGAGGTTGTTGTACAGTCGGGTTAGTCTGAATAAACCGGGTAAGCCACTCGTTCATCATCTGGGTGGAGCTTGTTTAGCCTCCCCCTCGTGGCTACACGGCCCGGTCGAGAGTCTCTTCGACGCCGATCGCGTCTGTGATCCAAGCACTACGCTCTCTACGTCATCCGCTACGACTCTGTCAGGATCAGAATCCATTTACTATAATAAACACAGTTTGAAATGTCAGAAGTCACCACACTATCAAATATATAGTTAAGGCATGTATAGCTAGACTCTCACACGTTACGGTAGTCCTAGAATTGACTAAACCGTAAGCTCTGATACCAATTAAATGTAACACCCTTAACCCGTGTCCGTCACCGAATTAGGGTTACGGGTATTACCATGTAAATCAAAACTTCTATTCAATAGATTAAATCTTAGTTGATCACATTTACCAAATAATTTAATCATAAATAGACAAATCACACATGTATAATATATACTTAATACATTAATCCAATTCATATACAATATAATCATCGATGAACACAAAATGACCATGCGATATATATATTACGATGATATCACATAACAATACAAAATCCCATATACCTCATTTATCAAAACGATCTTGATTTATAAAGTTTATAAACACATAAGCCATTCGCAACAAATTAATTAAATAAGCATAATTCGAATGTCAATACATAATAACTTCCTAATAAGACCGAATTTCATATGGCTTGAAACCTATTTCCACATAACCGAATATATGCAAATTATTACACATCACATACATACTTTTCAATTTGGTCGAATATACAAGTTATCATTTATAAAATTTCCAGTTCATCACATAACACACATCAAGTTTTGTAATTCCATACACTCAATCAAATTAAGAAATCTTACAAGCCAAATACATATATATATATAAGTACAAAAATATACATCATAGTTCTGCAGATTTTCCATATAATTCCATTGTAATATCCCGAAATTGGGCCTAGTAGGATTGGGCTGATTGGGCCTTGGGCTTTAGGAAAAATTAAGTTAATTTAAGCGTTTAATGTTAGCATAAGATGAGCAAGTAGTAAAGGGGATATGGCGCCATGAGTGTTTGCTTGAGGAAAGAGGTTCGAATCCCTTGTTATGCATGTGAAATTTTTAAAATTTGGTATCAGAGCCCAGTTTAAAACTCAACTTTGAGGGTTTTGGGCCCAAAAACATTTTTTTAATGAGGGCTTTTCAAAGATTTGGGCTTTCATAAATTTTTCGAGTTTATTCGGCATGGCACTGTATCTCAGGCCAAGTCCGCCGGTAAGTACCTCGACTATTGAAGTGATTTGTATATGTGAATGTTATGGGCATAATTAGGCTCAGTAGACTAGAAGATTAGGCTATTGAACCTAGGGCTAGTACACTCAAACACATGCATAAGACTTAAGAACAACTAAACAAACTCCGTGACTAAGTCACCGAGTTAGGGTGTGGCAATTATTATACGCATGTCTAGGAGTGGATTCAGTAAGAGCCTGGTATTTAAGCAGTCCTAGCGACTCACCTCCTCTTTACTTGAATCTTACCTGGTTCGTAGCTATGATTCACCCTAACCAAGAGGACTTATTCACGGGCTAAATCGATAATTAAAACCCGAAAGGGACTAACCATGCAGTTTTATAAAAACCCTAGTTTTTAAAATCACCATATTACCCCTTTGATTTGTAGAATGAGTATTTTTGAGAATTTTTCCCAAATATCTTTGATTTACAAAATTACAAAAATGCCCCTGTGTTGTAAATTACTAAAATACCCCTTAATTACTAAGATTTTCAAAAATACCCTCGACTTATGTTAAAATATTCTTGCTTTACAAAATATCGAAACCCTATTTTACAAAAATACCACGATTTGGGAAAATTTACGAAAATGTCCACGACTTCCAAAATTAAAATAACCCGATTTACGAAATTTTGCAACACCTCCGATTTGGAAAATAAATTTTCAAGATAACCCCGAGGTTTTGTAAATTCGAAATGCCTTTGATTTGTAAAATATTTTTGAATTGACCCCGATTTATTATCAAAATACCCTTATAGGAAAAATAACAAAATTACCCCTGGATGGAGAATGCTCAGGAATGCCCAAAGTAGTGAAGTGAATGTTGCGAATGAATGTGTCTCTATCGAGATGGATGAATGTGAATGTGAATGTGAATCTCTGAATTGGAATAGTGAACTTGAACTGAGACTTTGTTTGATCGAGAGAACCACTATTAAACTCCCTTTCATAAAATTATTCGCAGATAAACAGTGGAACAAAGTACTAATGCATAAAACTTTTTAATCAGATTAAATTGAGACATTAGTAATGAGTTCTAGTGAACGTGGTCGAGGTAGAATGTCAGTATCGAAACCAATAGGGTCTGGCCATAGGTCAGAAAGTGATGTGCCGCCACCATCTGTGGGCGCGGAGGATCAAGATCAGACTGGAGGAGATGACGCAGTATCGTTGGCTATGCTGCGAGTGCTAGAGCGAGTGGCAGGAGCTAATGTAGGCAAGGGAGCTCGGAAGTCAGTGCTTGAAAAACTTAGGTCAAACGGAGTATCTGGGGTAGCTCCGAATGTAGCGGAATATTGGTTAGAAGCAGTTGAAAAGATTATGGATGATTTGGATTTAACTGCTAAGGAAAAGCTGAAAGGTGTCGAAATGAAGCTTATCGATGGTGGCTCACTGTTAGACAAGGTACCCCTGTAGATCGAGTAGATTGGGAGTACTTTAAGGTTAAGTTCGAAGGGAAATACGTTGGAGCTAGTTACTTAGACTCGCAGAGGAAGGCGTTTCTAAATTTGGTATAAGGAAGTAAGTCGGTAGCAGAGTATGAAGCAAAATTTGTATGGTTAAGTCGGTATGCTAAAGGAATCGTGGCCTTGACACGAAAGGTGTGTCCGATTCAAAGATGGATTCGGGATGAGCTACAGTATTGATCGCTCGCAGAGAGAGCGAGATTTTGCAATTCTAGTAGAAAGCTCGGATAGTGAAGAAATTAAGAAGGCGTGAGGCAAAACCGAGAAAAGAATAGGAACAGGAATAAGAGAAATTTTAGATCGTCGGAATCATCTGAAGGTTTTGGAAAAGGCCAAGGATTGAGAATTTCATGCGTGTACTGTGCAGGTTGTGGAAAATCGAGTCGTCTATGTGCCCAATGTGGGAGAGCTCGTGTAGGAGAATGTTGGGGAAATAGTAAGGAATGTTTTTGGTGTGGGTCTAAGGCTCATTTGGTTAAGAAATGTCCTCAAGTGATGGATAGGCACGAGTCCAGGGCGTGGAACACCAAGCAAAGGTCTTTGAAGGTTCGGATGCAAGGCAACCAAGGTTGGCTTAGGCAATCGATCATAGCAAGGAGGAAGTTGGCCTAGATAGGATCGGTATGTTCCCTAATCACGGAATTTCTTTATTACTTTGGTTGTTATAAAGCTAGTTCGTTCTTGTGATGTTAGCGAAGTATATGGAATCTTATTTGTGAACTTTGGGATTTTCCAAAAGAAATGTGCTAGTTTTATTAAATCGAGTCTTGCTTGAAGATAGCGTAGTGTGGTGAGTTAGGATGGACGATTGTTCGTTAATAAGTAATTTCGAGGACGAAATTATTTTTAAGGAGGGTAGAATTGTAATATCCCAAAATTGGGCCTAGTAGAATTGAGCCGATTGGGCCTTGGGCTTTAGGAAAAATTTGAGTATCATCTTATTAATTGTGTTAGCTCGGATATAATTTTGTTGTATGCCTAATACAGTCTTGAGAAGGCTTGGAATTAATTGGTTTAGAATAATTTTTAGTATGGAGAATTTAATGAAGTGGATCAAGTGATTATGATGCTTAAGTTAATTTAAGTGTTTAATGTTAGCATAAATGAGCTAGTAGTAAAGTGGTGTTGGCGCATGAGTAATTGCATGAGGGAAGAGGTTCAAATCCCATGAATGGCAATAAGGTGACTTTTATTTTTGCATGTGTATGACACGTGTCAGTCAACTCTAATTAAGATAAGGTTGGATTTTATCATTTGTGGATAATAGACTAAAGGAATAAGGTAAGTGTTAACTTAAGGTATGGAATAAAGAAAATTTGGAATGATAAGGGGACATAAGGCTTGAATTGAGGAATGTGTTATGGATAGAATAGTTGGCAAGGTTGACTCTCTTGGCCATGAACACGGTCGATTTTTGGGCTAGAGGGTTGGTTGAATTTTGAAAGGGATAGGAGGAAGATTAGGAGAAAATTGTGGCTTTATTTTATATGATAGGATAAGAGATAAATGAGGAGAGAATAAGGGATATGATAGGGAAGAATTAAGGGATATGATAGGAAATAGGTGTGCGAAATTGGGTAATATAAATAGCATAAGATCGGTTCTTGGCAATTCTTTTTCTTCATTTTCTTTTTGCCGAAATTGTTGGCCATAGAATTCTCTCTTTCAAACTTTCTTTTCATCTTGGTGTGTTGCCAAAATTTGCACCTTATTTTCCTTTGACAAGAGCCAAAAGTTAGAATCATTTGTGCATGTATGTTCTTTCTTCTTTCACATCTCTTTCTTTTCTTTTATTTTGCTTAAATCGAAATCTCCTTTAAGGTTGCCATTGCCGAATATTACATCTTCATTTGGAAACACCATAGCCGAATCCTCTAAACATTAAACCCTCTCCATTGTTGCGTTTTCTCTCTTCACCATTAAGTGCCGAAACACCATAGTCAAATCTTTATTGGAGGGGCTGTCGACTACGTGCTTGTGATCTTTTATTCTCTTCAACGTGTAGTGGTAAGTTCTTTCTTTATCATTCAGTTTTGAGCTCTTTTTGCTAGTGTGCCGAAATCATGAGGATAGGCCTAGGGATGGCCTAATATTCTTTAAGCCATGATTATGTGTTCTTTTGTGTGTAGCCGACGCTAAGGAGCCTTAAAAGAGATCTATCGGGTTTTGGAACATCAAGGTAAGTGATTGATAACATTCGGCCATAGGCCACATTATGGGTTTAAGTGGTGACCGATTGTGTATTATGGTTTTTAGGGGCTAATCAACAGAGGTAACAGAGGCTTCGGGATTCTAGATCGTTTCGGTAAGGATACTTAGTAAGTTTAGATCTACTCCGTATTCGTTCAATAGCCGAAGGCTAATTATTTGTAGGTACTAGTGGGTGGCCGATTTCAAAGGGAACTTAGAGTGTGATTTGGGATTTTGTAGAAGACCAAATCGGCATTTAGGGAGAAGAAAAAACCACGTTTTGAGATCGTGTTAGATTCGAGTGGTTCGAAATTTCACTAATAGGCAGGTGTGTAGTTAGCCTACCATTTTTCGGGTTTATGATTGTATGAGATATCTGTATGTGTGTTATGAATGTGCTAACTAGTGCAGTGGAAATTGTGATATGGATACCCTCAAGGGGTATGTCAATAATCTGGTAAGTACCAAATCTGATGAAATGTGATTATTGATATTAATATGTGATAATATGCGAAATAACATGTACATGCATTATCATCATGGCACTATTTTATGTTGCATGTGCATGGGTGGGACATGAAAGAAGGGCGAGGTGTACTTGAGTACGTGGTTTGATGAATGGCTCGTGCCTCATCGTGATTGATATAGGCTATGTGCCATATCGTGGTTATTGATGGCTTTGTGCTCATCGTGGTTTTGATGATAACCGGCTACATCATGGATTGGAGGTGACCGAGGTCGCGTTGTGGATTATTGCGATTAAGTTCGCGTGGACGGCATTTGTTGCCTTATTGGAGTAAAAAGGGGAGGGTGATTTAATAATCCCCTGGTGTGTGGTAGGCTGGACACGGGGGTGTGTAGAGGATGGACCCTAGGCTGGGTTGGGCTTCATAATTGCATAATTTTGTATGTGAATACATGTGAAAATGGGCCAAGCCCAATATGTGATATGAATAAATGTGCAAATGGGCCAAGCCCAATATGATATGTGGATTAATGTGAAAGTGGGCCAAGCCCAGTATGTGGTGTGGATTCATGTGGTAATGGGCCAAGCCCAGTATATGGAAATATGTGGTTAATTACACTATTATATGGATGTGATATGGATATGGGTCAAGCCCAATAAGTGAAAGCATGTGAATAAGTTGCATTAATAATTGTTATGTGGGTAAGTATGTGGTTTGACATGTGGGTGGAATTCAGTGGACTAATTGCACACTGAGTCTGTATGACTCACCCAAAAATTTTATCAACATCGCAGGTGATGCTTGGACCGGGGTTGGAATGGATACAAGGTGGCCCATGCAGAAGAAGTTTTGGTTGTTTTAAGTGTTTTATATTTCCAAGATTTATGAATTATTATTTAATGTAATAAGGGCCACTTAAAGTATTTGAATTTTGCTATGTTTCGGTTGGATTTGTAATTAAGTAAACATTTTGTAAGCTTTTAATTTTAAAAGCTATTTAAAGCTCAAAAGTCATATTAAAGTTTTGAATCCAGTATTTTTATAACAACTTAATTTTTACTTAGAATGTTTTAAATTACGAAAATGTTTTATCAAATGCGACAAATTTTTAACGGTTTTTGCTCTTAAGTAATAATATTTTCAAACGTTTTCTGCAGTGGCATTTCAAATTCGGTCATAGTGAATGGGCCGGGTTTGGGGTGTTACATCCATTCAACTAAAATAATGCCTATTTTCGCATTCATTCAACCCAAGGTCACATGAACCAATTATATACATAAATATCATTATTAACTTACCAAACACATGAGCAATCTAACTAGTCGAATACCTAAGTATAACCAATTCATTGACCACATATTCGGACCTCAAAAATAAGACTCCAAAGATCAATCCAATATACATATACATAAACATTTCCAATGTCATCACCGAACCATAATTAAACATCTCAACATATATGTCATGATATATATATATATATATACTTCCAATCTAAGCTTAGAACATGACTAAAACACATAACCATTAACAATAGTACAAGCCATTATATCAAAACACATAAGTAAAGCTTAACCCAAAAGTTTTAGCCATTTTCGCAAGGCTATACTTATCTACAAGATTAAAATACCATTGGTTTACAACTTAGACTAGCTTATACATGCCTTTCAAATCAAAAACTAAGTTTATGAGTACCAAAAGAGTTGATAGTGCGGTTGACTTCTTCGATGATCCTCTGAGCCCGTAGCTTAACCAAAGTCTATAAAACAAACAATGAACACAAACAAAGTAAGCTCACTAGCTTAGTAAGTCTTAAGCAAATACAATAAAGCTTCAGTCACCCAAGCATTTTTATCATACAATTCAAGACATTTGAAATACATAGTCTAACTTATAAATTCACCATAGCTGAATTTCATTATTTCATTTAGCCTGACAACTTTCATTTTCTCACCAAAGTACACCAGTCATCTAATATACCAACACATATATAAGTATAGATGTACTTACATAAACCTTTTCAAGCACTAGTATACTTCCAAGTAATCAATCTCCACATGGCATAATGTATATATAACTCCTAACAACCAATGTATAATTCACTTGCTTCCTCATATTATTTGCTTATTAACATCATATATAACATATAAGTATGAAAACACATACCTCAAGGCCGAACCAATATGATTCATTTTCAAAAGCATAGACTTTCTCGATTCATTTTATAACTTTGTTGTTACATATTCTGGCTCTAAATTTCAGTTCACCGGTAAAGAACCTGCTAGGCATTAGCCCGAATCACACACACCGGCACTAGGCCTACTGGACTCAAGGTCCGAAATCCAAAACACCGGCATTAAGCCTGTTAGGCAATAAGCCTGAAATATGTCACCGGCACGAGGCCTGCTAGGCATAAAGCCCGATATAGATCACCGGCACAAAGCCTGCTAGGCTCGAAGCCGAATATCAATATGGTTAATCCTTCAATTCACATTTCATAATGCTAACTTCACAATCACCCATACATCACATATTACATTCACATATCAAACCAAATGCATTTATTCACATCACATTAAATAAAATTACAATCAATCTAATTTAATACCCTTGCATTCGGCTAATTCATGGATTCATGCTAAAATATTCGAATTTCATCATTCATCAGATTCATAAATAATTCTTTAAGATATATTCGCTTAAGGACTTACCTCGACTGTTGATGACCGCGTAAACCGACTATTCGATAACCTTCGTCTTTCCCCGATCCAAATCCGTTTTTCTTTGTTCTTGATCTAAACACAATAAAATTCAGCTCATTCAAGTACATTTCATCTCAATTTAGTCCCTAAGCATATAAATAGGTAAATTACCATTTTACCCTACTATTTCACATTTTTACAATTTAGTCCTAATTGCACAAAACACAAAATACACAAAATTTCAATATGGTACCTTAGGGCCGAATATTCATAGGGACCATACTAGTCCATATATTTCATTTATTTTGTAAATAAGCCCCTCTAAAAAATTATTTTTACAAATTAGCCCTAAATACTCAATTTCACCAAAATTTCCAATTCAAAACTTGTTAATTTGTAACATAACTTTAATATAAAATCATCAAACATCAAAAACCACATGAACATGTCAATGGCCGAATCTCACATACATACTAATCTCAAAAATTCTAGCATGGGTCGGGTAATATACGAAGCAACAATCTCAAAAACGTAAAAATTATCAAAAACCGAAAATCACACATACCTTAATCAAGCAAATTGATTGCCGAAATTCAAAGCTCTCTAACCCTTGTTCTTTTCTCAATATTCGGCCAACAATGTAAAAGATGATAGTGGTCTTCATTTTGTTTTATTTAACATATAATATGTTTTATTAATGAATTACTAATATAACCTTTTAATAATAATAAAACTAACTTATAATATAAGGGTATTTTAGTCCGATGTCTTCCACTATCTTATAAAATGGATAATTGCCCTTTTAGTGCCTCATATTAAAAAGCCATCAACACTTGGGCATTTTTCACTATAGTTTGTAACTTTTACCTTTTTCGCGATTAAGTCCTTTTTCTAAATTAATCACATAAACGGTTAAATTTTTCTCTGAAACTTTCACACATTAAATCACATATAATAAGCACGAATATATCATTTAAATATATTTCGGACTCGATTCAGTGGTCCAAAACCACCATTCGATTAGGGTCAAATTGATTTATTACGAGATACCTCAAATTCAATAAAAGATATATGATGTAAATTAATAAATGAAGTATAATGAAAATATTATTACAATAATGTTAAATGTAACAATGTTAAAATAATCCTACAATGAGAAAATAAATGTCTAAGATGGCAGCTTTTGCAACTGCTGAACCATTTGCATCATATCTTTAAAGGCGTATTTGGAGCTCATCGTACTTTTCGCTCGCTGCTGTTGCCATCATTTGCTACCTCTGCCTCCCTCATTTATTCTTTGTAACACCCCAAACTGGCCCATGCGTTTATTTGGATCGGCATGTCACGGCTTGTACATTGAAAACTTTTGCCTCGTTGGTTTTGAAAGTCGTAAGTTAATTAGACATTATTCGAGTAAATAAGTGACATTTTAAAAATAAAATCTTATATTAGTATTATTAAGTATAAATAAACCTTGACATAAAATTTATAAGTTGCATAACATTGAAAACTTCTTAGTTGAATAAAAACTAGGGGCCTTAAAAAAAATCCCAAATAAAAATAAAATAAACTTAAAGAAATCCTGAAATAATTTATAGAAATAAAACTTGATGGCCCCTCGAGTCCGCCTCGGCTCCCATGTTCACGATCTACTGTTCATTTGAAATGTTGGGAAAAATAAAAGGTTGAGTCACCAAGACTCAGTGTGCAAATCCCGAGAACACATAAAAAGGCTTGAGGCCTACAAACACATTATGAGCCTTGGCCCGTATACAAGGGTAACAAAATATGCAACATGGCCCATCCCAAACCTATGAGTCCATCCTCTACACACCCCCGTACCAACCATCACACCATGGGGATTTCTACAATCAACCCTTCATCTTCTACACACCATATCGACAATTTGTCTTTTTGTCATAAAGACCGATTACTATGTGACCTATGTGGCGAAAGCCACCGATCATTGTCGACCTTAATAATATATCGACAATTTGTCTTTTTATCATAAAGACCGATCACTATGTGACCTATGTGGCAAAGCCACCGATCGCCTCATGACTGCTCCCCTTCCAGTAAATCAATCAATCCCATTCCATGCATACATGCAAGAATCGAACATTAAACTATCTAAGCAGATCACATATTTTTACATACTTGATACACATAGAAGTTTCTACGACACGTACTGGCATCCCTTGCCTACCCTTTCAGGTAATCTGACGCTTATCTGACCTCATTTTTGACTTTTAGCCCATAACATACATATAATTGATTAACTAGTGTGATAGAGATCTACACACCTTTTACGGCTTTTAGCCCATAACATACATATAATATAACAAAGCTTATGTGTCAAGAATCTACACACGATTCTTGATAAAGCGAGGCTTTCTATATCGGCGCTATCCTTAGTCGACACAAGCGCTATCTCGCCTAAGGTGTTGTTCGAAGCGGTCCACAACCAATTGGCCAATCTCGAGCAATGAGATCATTGCTCGTTTCTTAAACTTAGGATTCTTTCTTTTGCACGATCCATATTTAATTCCATCATAAATCCTTATCGAGTTACTATAATAATATTTAATCGTTAATCCTCCTTATAAAGTTAAAATCTTGTATATAATGATGAAATCTAATAGAAATCTAGGAAAATCTTCTTACCTTAAAATCCCAAAATTAGAAACTTATGAATTTGGCTTTTAGATCTAGTCGACTAGGCTTCCTTCAAATCGACTTGCCCATCATAAACCATTAAACTATTAGCTTTGGCTTTTGCCTTTTCAAAAATTGGGAATAGATTATGAGAACTAATAAAAATCTACTCTTACCTTAACTTAGGAGATTAGGCTAGTACTAGAGAGAGAATTAAACAACGTCAATGGAGGATTTAAATACTGGGAAGTATAGAACAATTTCTCAAATAGGATGAATAAAATAAAAACTATAGAGATTTCGGCTTTTTAGAGAAGAAAGAGAATAATGGAGTTTTCTGCTTTTAGGAGAAAGAAGAGAATAATGGAGTTTTTGGCTTTTAGAAGAAAGAAGAGAATAATGAAGTTTTTGACTTTTAGAGAAATTGGAGAAAGAAATTTGGAGAAAAGAAGCTAAGGAATTTCGGCACAAAAGGGAGAGGATTTAATGTCAGAAACAAGGAGCTAGCCCCCCCTATTTATAGGAAATTCGGCAACCCTTTGCCATGTAATAGCTGGTTTCTTTACTCCTCTCAGTGATGGATTCTTGGCCATCACTCTCTTTGTAGATAAATTCCTAAATTTTCTCCTTTATCTTAATCTACTAGCTCATCTAAAAGAGACTTAATTATCTCTAACTCCTCCCTCCTTTATCGACATATTATCCGCATATTTTAATCATAAAAATCCTAGATCTTAGCCTTTATCGCTTATTGTCCACATAAAATAAATTTCTAAATAATAGCCTTTATCTCGCTTATTATCCACATATTTTAAACATTAAAACCCTAAAATTTAGCCTTGTTGCCATCCACTCCACCTAATCCTAATGCCCAAAATTTAGCTAACTTAAATTAAAAGAATTGGGCTCCATGAAACTTAAATTTGGGCCCTTACTCCTTGTGTGTGGCGTCACCTCCTAAGATTGGGCCACAAGCCCACTTTGGTATTTTAAACATAGATACTACCTTTTAAACCCTATAATGCCCAAACAGATAATTTTAATCAAGGCTTCTGCCTAAGCCTGAGCCCAATTTGGACCCCTAACACTTAAATTAACTCATTCCACATATTCACCCATTAAACGCATAGGCCCAAAAATTTAGGATGTTACAGTTGCCACTACTGCATCCGCTTTAAGCTGTTGGTGGAGTTCTCATATTTTCTTTGAACCTCAGCAATTTGCTCAACCGTACTCACTTGCATCTGAGCTATCTGGTCTTTTAACCTCTCGAACTTGACTTGAGCTTGATTAGGAAGGCATGTATTCTTTGGGCTGGATCCAAAATATTGGGTCGAGGTAACACGGATCCTTGAAATCGAATCCGACCATACCTTTCAGGACCCAAAACATCAGTAATAATTCTATTATTATTATCCTCAAGATTAACAGAACTATCAATCGAAGCAACCGCTTCATACTCTGCCTTCTTCTCCTTTAGTTTCTCCTAATAAATCAATCAAAGAGTTAGAAACAAAATATATAATAAGAAGGAATGCAACATAACTTAACATTATTAATTTAAAACTACTAACGACTAATTAAACTATTATAATTAAACATTATAAATATTTATAATAAATCAAATTTTATTAAGTAAATATACCATAATTTCTCCAGCTTCGGATGTCATCGGAGATCTATCTTTCTTCCTATGCATAATGTCAAAAAGCTGAAGGCGTACAACTTTTTGACCAGACGAGACTTTGTAACACCCCCTAACCCTAAACCGTCGCCAGAACAGGGTTACAAGGCATTACCAAACATAGACAATTTACTAATTACTCATAAATAAAATAACATTCATAGTATAATTTAATAATTAAATCCCTATATTGGACTCTCGAAGACCAAAGAATATATTAAAAGTAGATTGGAACTTGTTCAAACATTCTAGAAAATTTTTGGTAAATTTTTATTTTTAGTTTTTATTTCTTTATTTCTATAAAAAATTCGGCAGCATTTCTGCTTATTTTTACCTAAACCCCCTGCAAATTCAAACCAAAACAACCAATACCAAATTTATCATTTAATAACTTTATATCATTTTCCTCATCCAAAACATTATAATCATTTATATACAACCAAAATCATTTAACTTAAGTATATATATTTATAATTCATATAACTATCTAGTACATGCCACTTAACAAAAGGAAGAAATTCATCACCAAAATCTTCTTGTTGGAGTCGGGTTTGTTTTGGATGCTAGACCGGATCAAAAACTCTATTGACTGCGCACGGAAACAACCATACGCTGAGTATTTCATACTCAATGGTATTACTATAAATCAAAACTATTTAACATTAATAAATTACAAACATCCACCATAAACTTTATAAATCATTTAAACTAATTACACTTAATTATATATCACTTCATAAATCTTAAATTCACATTTCATTTATCATATACTAATTCAATTCATAATTTAACTCATACATTCTTTCACATATCTTTCAATAGAGCCAAATCAATCAATCTCATTTTCAAAGTTCCATTTCAATTATTTACCCCATTAACAATGCTCGGACTCTGACAAATACGCGGATTCCACCCAAACACACCAGAATATCCAACCCAATCACACCCGAAATAATATAAATCCTCCAAACACACCAATATAATATAACCTCTCAAACACACTAGTATAATATAACCTCCCAAACACACCAGTAAGGCATAAATTGCCTCTTCGGATAAACCGAAGCATATATAAAAGAATCATCTTCTCGATCGAGCTACAAATCTCCTCATCACATCACAAATCCAATGGCATGCCATTTGTATCAAATCTAGTCCGACAAGTTAATAGGGTATTATTTTATTTTTCCAATTTCGAATTCATTTACACAACAATTTCAAATACTTAATCAATTCAAAACATCTATTATATCAATTCACATATAATTCAATTTTCACACATATTCTTACTTAATTTCAAATATTATTACTTAACTTACCTTAATTACTCCATAACATATACTATAAATTCAATATATATTTAATAGATAGTTTGAGTTATAGTAATACAAACCCGAAATACACGTTTACTCCTCAGCGATCTTTTCTTTTCCCTTGGATGTCGATGCCTCGTTTTCCTTGTTAGCTACGAAAATAACAATAACAATTTATATTATTAATTACAGCATTAAATTACAACAAATAATTTAATTTTATTCAATTCCTACGCTTGCTCTTCATTCCACATTCTTTGTACACAATTCTATTATTTACTTATAAGTTCTTTCAAGGCTGTCTACCTGAGTCATTGTCACTAAATTATCTATATCTTGAGTTACAGAATTCCAAATTAAGATATGTAAATTTTCTATGAAACTAGACTCACATATCTTCTTGACTTTTTATTTTTAGAATTTTTGATTTAGCCAATAAGTACAGTTTATTCTTTAAAATCACCCATGTTCTGTTGTCTGATAGTTTCGACCACTCTTTACTAAAATTTAATTATCTTTTTATACAGAGTTCAAATGATGTTATAGTTTGTTTCTTCTAAAAATAGACTCATTAAGAAATCTAAACATATAAATTATGTCCCAAAATTATTTTTTTACAATTTTTTTATGATTTTTCCAAGTCAGAACAAGGGATCTCGAAATCACTCTGAACCAGTCTCACAAAAATCTAAATATCTCAAAATACAGAATTTCTTTGCTTTCTATGTTTCTTTCATATGAAAATAGACTTAATAAGCTTTAATTTCAGATCTCACTCAACTTCTACTTCCATTTATATCATTTTTGGTTATTTTTCAAAGTTACTCTTTTGCTGCTATCCCAAAACTATTTTCTTATAGCTTATTTTGCAATTAAATCCTAATTAAGTTTACTTATTTTCTTAACTTAATTCATGCTTTGTTTCTACTTAAATTCCTTCTATATTCAACTTGACTATCTAATGTTCATAATAAAACCCTAATTTATAATTTCTTCCAAATTAATCCCTATAATACAAAACTTATAGCTTACTTTACAATTTAATCCTTTTACAATTCTAACTTAAATTTCATTCAATTTAATCTCTAATTCATCTTTTCTTCAACATCAACTATACTTGAAAACCTATAAACTCTCAAAATATCAACTTAGTTTCATCAAAATCTTACTTTAAAGCTTCTAAAACATCAAAATTAAGAGAATAGGACTTGATATTGACTTACCTAATTAAACTCCAAGCTTTAAAACCTGAATTTTTCTTTTTCTTTCTTTCTTTCCTTTCCCCTGTTTCGAAAACTTCTCCGTTCTTTTCTGTTCTTCTTTTGTTTCTTTTGGCCTGCGTGCATTATACCTACCCCTTTTAAAATAACTTTATTTCAATCTCAACAAAGAAATGAAAGCATAACTCTTTTAATAACAAATATAATTAATTCATTTGTACCATATCAAAACCTTACATTTGTCTTAATCTAACTAATTTATCAAATATAAAAATCTTTTAATACAATAATTTAATTAATAAATATATTTTACTTAAAATTTAAGAAAATATACAATTATATTACAAATGTACAAATACATATATTACACATGTATTTTATCATATCCATACAATTGGCATATTTTGATTTATTTAATAATATTATATCATTATAATTTAATTATCATAAATTCATATAATATAAATTATATTAAAATATCATTAATTATATAATTAAAACAAATAAAATCTTAGATTTTATTCCTTTATGCCGCCTCAACTATGCTAAATGGCTTAATTACCATTTTAGCCCCCTTTTACTTTCTTTTAATCTATAATTAGACTTTCACTCTTTATTCAATTTGATTCTTTTTCCTAATTACTTTAAATTAAGCTAAATTCACTAAATAAAAATCTAATTAAACACACTATTAAACTCATAATTACTCCTAATAATTATTTACTAACTCGGTTTACTAAGACGGAGGCCGGATAACACACTTTTCGGTATTCACAAATTTTGGGTCGTTACAGACTTCCTACAGTTTAGTAATAAAAATATAATTTAATAGTATAAAGTCATTAATATTTGACAGAATTAATAAATTATAATACATTGGCCTCAGCTACACAAGCAAAACTTCTCGACCTTGCCGTGTGCCTGAATTTTTGTTTCTGCCTGCTGCTTGCTCCAACTAGCTCACGGTCCTGCATAATGAAATTATTATTATGTATATAGTAAATACTATAAACCGAAAAATTTATAAGAGTTTAGAAGTACATAATACCTCTCATTTCTTTGAATTCCAGAATCTAACCGCATCTTCCCATTGGTACCTTAACATTCCCGGCGGGACATTTCACAATTTTTCTTCGAGGCTTATGTCTTTCTTAAATATTCTTTTTTCAAAGTGCTTTTATGGTCTCTCCATTTTTTACCCAATGTCTTCTTGATATAGTCATCAGAGACCTCTAAAGCAAATCTCTCCTAAAAAATATAAGTTTAGAAAGTAAATATAAATGAAACTTAAATCAAAGTATTATAAATTACATTCACGTTTTTTACCTTAATATTATAGAGAGCTTGATTTTTGTTGCTATCAGGCATGTGATGCCATGATTCGTAGTTAATGGGCAACATATTGGCATTTCGTGCTATAATGCCCAAATAGCCTGCTAAAAGTCGAGCTTCAGATCCAACATGCTGGCCATGACTGTTTCTCCTTACTTTGACACGCTCGACAGGATTTAAGTCGTATAAATCTTTAAGCAGCGTACGTCCTTGACCTCTGCTCGTCCCATCACTTTCAACTGAAAAATGATATATTATTATATTAAAATTGAAAAATGAATCAATAATAAAAGTCAACATGTATGTAAAACAAACTTAACATTACTTTAAAATTCTGCAGGCTCGTCAACTGTTTCCGGCACATTCGAAGATCCAACAACTGTTTGCTATTCACTATTTTCTTCTTCCGAATTAGGAGTATTCTGGACAATACTTAAATCTCGTAATCTTCTTCTACGCATTTTTCTTGCAATACACATAAAATAGTTGAAATTTCAGTAACAAATAACAACAATAATAGTACATATAAAATAGTTAAATTATATAACATGACCAAGATTAAAATTATAATATTACATATAAATAAAAATCATAAAATCTTACTACATCATAATTAGTAAATATCTTCGTCCACATCCTTATTATTTAAATAATAATCATTATTATTATTTGGATAAAAATTTATAAGTTTTAAAACATTTAAAAATATTAAATATTAAAATAAAACATTATTAATATAAAAATTAGTCATTTGATTTTTATATTAAAAATATTTAAATAATAAAAACATAAAAAAGAAATAACTTAACAAAGTAATTAATGAGTAACAAAAATAAATTTTCATTTTAAAAATTTTTAAATGCTTTCATGAATACACAATATATATAGTAAAATATATTCAAAAATAGAAAAGAACACAATATACAATTAAATGCTTTCATGAATACACAAGTTATATTGCACTTACAAGTAAAATTGGCAACAAAAAGCGCAAACTACTAGAAAAATGGATCCATTAAGCTAACGGTTAAATATGTCATTTCATTGGGTAATGAGAATGAAAATGAGAAAATAGAGAATAATGATATATTGGAATTTCTATTAAGCTAAAGATTAAATATATCATTTCATTGGATTTAAATGTTTGACTATCTTCAATGAGAATTCCAGTTAGATGCTAACAGGTTAGTCCAACGGGGGTTTCAGAGTTTGATAAAACTTTTTTCAAATCTTTTTGAATTTTTTAAGATTCATCATACATGACATTGTTATACCTAGGGAGGATCCATTATATCTTACAGTGAGATATAAGGCAACACATTAGGTTTCCAGCCTATATACTTTGAATCTTTTTTTTTTGTTCCAACCATACTGTGATTGATATTCAGAACAGTGAATTTAACACATTTGGATAGCTTTATTGACTAATGATACAACAAAAATGGCGGCACATTAGGATATTGAATTTAACAAATTTGCACAAGCAATTATGTACAACAAAACCTAAGTAACCTACCCTGTTTTGGACAGCATTTATGCTCCAATTAAACAAACATTTATACTCCAATTTCAACCCTCCAATTTACCATTCATTCCAACAAATTTAAAGTTTAAAAAAAATCAAATCAGACAACAGTAATTCACTAAGTTTTTAGAAAAAGAACTTAAAGTATGGCAGATAACAGAAAAGTGAATGGCAAAAAACTGGACAAACAACAGAGGTCTGCCGATGGAGATATTATGTGCAATTTAAATTTAGCAAATTAAATATACATATCTCTTAGAAATTGTAAATTGGATGGTAGAGTCGATTCCAGCAACTACTGTTGTGGTGAGCAAAGGACGCCCAAAACTTTTGAGAAGCTACAAGAAGAATAAAAAAGAAACTCCATAAAATCGAAAATAATAAATTAAATGAAAAATAAAACGATACAAATAGCAAAATTACGAGTGAATTAACTTACATGACGAGTAAGAATGGTGCAAACAAAGCGAACTACAGCAAATACTAAGTATTTTTCCCTTCTACGAGTCAATAACAAAACTTTGTCTATAACATTGTCAAGAATAAAATTACACCTGCAAGCAATGAAGATAAGGTAATTAATACCCAAACCAAAATATTAAAATAATATTTAGAGAACACATAAAATGCCAATAATCAACAGAATATTATACTTGTTAGTAATGAGATCTTTTGATGTAAGTCTCAACTTTAACTATTGTTCTGTCCAATTCATAATAGTTGTAAGACTTTAAATACAGTTCAGTTGAAAGAGATCATGGCAGAAAATTATTTACTTTTTTAAATATGCATGATTAAATCAAAATTAAAGTTTGAAGTAAACATGAGAACCACAATTAGTTGCTAGTTCTTTGCCTTTACTATGAACTAGCAACTAACACTACCCCTTTTTTTTCCTTTTAAAAAAGATATTTTCTCTCATTTCTACATTCCACATGCCTTTTACCAAAAAAATTGAATAAATAACCTTTTCAAAGTGTAGGTTAAATTCACAATAAATATAAAAAAGTAAAAGTATAAATTAAATAAGAGAAATTAAAAACAAGCATGGAGCGGATTCACTACGAAGAAGTTTCGGAAGTTACGAAGGAAACTTTGAATTCATATTGATTATGGGTTAAGAGCAAGAATTAAACTCTATGATATCTAATCTCCCATTACTCCTCAGAAGCTCAGCAATAGAGCGGTTGACTATTAATTGATTGGTCGTAGGTTTAAATTCTATTTGAGGAGATTTGATTCATTCTAAATTAAAGACTTTAGATAATATTAACTTGATTTTATTTTATTAAAAAATTGAAATAAGTTGTCTTTTTTTATATAAAAATAAGAGCTATTGAAATTAATATATTTATTTTTATCCAAAACTATCCAAAATAATATAAAATAATATATTTATAAGATTAAACTAATAAATAAATATTTTTTAAAATTAATATTTACTTTTATCAAACAATATAATTATATTCAAGTACTTATATTTACTAATTTACCAAACAACTTTCTAATATGAATTTAGGACTTACCAAATTGATATTAAAATTCAATATTTAATAATATTGAATCTAGTGAAAATGGATTAGTTAATTGAATACGATTAGGTAAAAAGAGATTAGTTAATTGAATACGATTAGGTAAAAAGTGATAAAATGTAACATCCTGAATTAGGGGTTGTTTGCAATTTAATTATTTGCATGTGCTTGCTTGAAAAGAAATGACTACTATGATTGCTAGGCATGTTCTAGGGTCTAGAAATAATCTCGGGCTAGGCCTGACTTAGGGCTAGAAGTTTTTTTTTAGCACTTGAGAAAAGGAAGCTAAGTGAATGAGGTTTTAAAAGTTATTTGGAGCGAAACATGACACAAGAGATCATGTGATAAGGTGGCTTGGGACGCAACCTTAAGGGCTTGGAAGGTGGCGTCAGAAGGGAGCTTCAAGGGAAGAGGTTCGAATCGTGGGAGTTACAAAGGGGATGTGTTTTATATTTTTGGGCTTTTTGGGCGTTAAAGGAAGGGGCTATGTTAAGGAGGTCTCAAAAGGATTTTGTGGGTGATGTTGGACATGAAAGTTGAATTAGTAAAGTGGCTTGGGGCCTTGGTGAATGCCGCCCAAGCAAAGGGGGAGGAGGACTCAAGTTCGAGTCACGATGGTAGCATAAGGTTTTTATTTTTATTTTTGAAAGTTGGCGCCATGGAGAGGGAAGTGTTGGACGGCAATTGGGACTTTGGAAGGATAGGGATAAATATCTTTTTTTTTCTATTTGATTTGAAGAAGTGATTAGATAAAATTTATCAAAAGGGTGAGAGTTGGCCGAATAGTGGAGTGTGGGCAAGGGGGCTATCGATTTTAGAGAGTTCTTAGTGTGGCCGAATGCCCTAGACTCATTGATTGTTGTTTCTTTTTCCTCTCTTTTCTCTCAAATACTTAGCAAAACTCCCATCACCCTCATCTCCCTCTTTTCTATTTTGTTTGAAGGTCGAAAGCCATTGTTTCTCTATCGGTTTCAACAAGAGCTTTGACCGAATACTTGGCTCACAACCTCTCTTTTCCCTTGCTTTTTTCTCTTCACTATTCTAAGTGCCGAAATCAAGGTTTCCTTTTTGGGCAAATCCGAACCTATCATTAAGATAAGGGTGCGACAATTTTTTCTTTCGGGATTTATGTTATGGCCGAATGGCCTTTAGCTCTCTAATGAAGTGATTAAATCAATTGTAGGGAAGGACTTTGAGCCGATTGAAGGAAGCTTTCGGGATTTGATTCCCTAAGATAAGGTGGTAAGTAACATTCGGCCATAGGCTTTGATTATGTATAAGTGTGCAAGCCGATTTTAACAAGTGTTTTGGTAGGGATCTCGACAAGTCAAGTGACGATTTCGGGATTTCGGTAAGTTTGGTAAGTGTTTAGTCATATTCGGCCAAAGGCCATTTTTGGTATCTTAAGTATAACCGATTGTGTGCCATGGATCTAGGGACTAATCGGCCAAGGCAAACAAAGGCTTCCGGGATTTCGATTTGCTTTGGTAAGTGATAGTAAGATTCGGCCTAGGGCTATATTTTGGGTTATGAACGCGACTAATCCTTGGGATCTTTAGTTTAGCGAATGGCTATTAGATCTAAGAGTTTATGTGTTGGCCGATTGTGGGAAACAACCTCTCGGGATTTCGCTAGTATATTAAGGATTTGCTAGTCTCACGAGTAAGCAGTGTGTAAACTCTTACACACTTTATTAGCATAAATGTCTATTATGTTCTTTGTATAACCTCTCGTGATGTAACCTTGCCTTGTGGGCATAAGCTTGGATTCAGGGTAAGTCCCCTATTACGTGATTTATGATGTATGTTGTGTATGCCATCATATGCTGTTGAATGCTATGCTATACATAAATGCATGATATATGGGATTATGATATTGGTTATGTAAGCATGATGACTTTAAAATTTTAAATGATCAAATGTTTTCAAAGGATCTTCAACACCACCATGTTTATAAAAAAATCAATCATTTTCTCCTGAGTTTCATCAACACTGTTTTATAAACTTGTCAGAATTTTCAAATTTTTCACTAGGGAATCAAAATCTTTCAAACATTTTTACTCTGTGACATACCAGATCCGGTCAGGGCTCATGGGCCGGGTTTGTGGTATTACATTTTTTGGTATCAGAGCCTGGTTCAAAACTCAGCTGTGGGGGGCCCAAGGCCCAAAATGTTTTGTTTTTGGTTAGTAGGCCTTATTGGAATGTTTTGGGAAACTGTTTATGGTTTGAACAGCATGGCACCGAGTCTCCGGCACCAATCCGCCCAGGTAAGTAATTCTATCTATTTCTGTGAATACTTGATAAGGGTAAATAGGTAATTTGGGAATGTAGAATAGAATGATAGGTACTTGAACTCTAGGACTAGTCTACCCCAACTACTACATAAGACTTAATCGCTTAATTAAACAAACCTATGGCTAAGTCGCCGAGCTAGGGTGTGGTAACCACGGTCGCATGTCTAGGATTGGTATTGGTGGGAGCTTGGTATTTAAGCGGTCCGTGACTCACCTCCTCTCCACTCGGATCCTACGATGCGTAGCCGGTTCACCCTAACAGGAGGACTTAACCATGGGCTAAACCCTAACTAAAACCCGAAGGGAACTAGCGATATTTTCATAAAAACCCTAGTTTTAAAACTCTTAAAATTTCTTTTTAATTTGTGAGAACTATTGTTTTACAACATTTTTTTGAAAAATATCCAATTTGTGGAAATTACTAAAATACTCTTAGTGGTAAAATTACAAAAACGCCATTGGTTTATGAAATTCCCAAAATACCCACAGTTTTAATCAAAAAATTTCCATTACTTATAAAGTGTCCAAAAACCCTAATTTTAAAAATATCAAAAATATCATGATTTTGGAAAATTACGAAATTGCCCTTCACCAACAAAGTTACCAAAATGACCCTGATTTCCAAAATTTTTGCAACACCATCAACTTGGAAAACAAATTCTCAAAAAGAACCCTCAAAGTTTTGCAACATTTGGAAATACCCGGAAACATCAAACTTTACAAAGTTACCCTGGTTTATTACCAAAATGCCCCTGAGCTTCAAAATCACCAAAATACCCCGAATTTCAAATTTTTTTTTCAAAATACCCCGAGAATTTAAAAGTTCCAAAATACTTTTTGACAAAATCATCCGAGAACTTCTATTTTTGGAGAAATTACAAAAATACCCCTGTAGGTTAAAATTACGAAAATACCCCTAGATAGTGAAATGACGAAAATGCCTCTACACGTTAGATATGGTCTATGAATGTTGTTTGTGTGATGGATGTACTTAGAATCAGGATATAAGTCTGAAACTAGAACTATAGGAGGATTCGATTTCGGAAGAATCACTTTAAAAATTATTTCTCATAAAATTGCTCGTGGGTAAGCAATTGAGCAATTATAATTAATGCATAAAATTCTTAATCGGATAAGCGCGAACGAGAAGAATGAGTACAAGAGGTCGTGGGCGTCCACCGCGTGGTAGTGGTAGGGGTAGGATGACCTTGTCGGTCGTGAGGTGCAGTCATTGGTGCGGAAATGATATCTTGAATCTGCCGTGAAAACCGAGTTCGAGGATAAGACCGATGGTAACGATGTAGTATCCCAAGCTATACTACGAGTATTGGAGCGAGTTCTTGAGGCAGCGCAAGTCTGAGCCCGTAAATCGGTGGTTGAACGACTCGGGCTATGAGCGAAGTGTTTAGAGGAGTTTTGAGTGGCACCCGGTCTGGCGGAGTATTGGTTGGAATCAACTAAGAGGATCATGGGTGACTGGATTTTCTGGTGAGGAGAAGTTGAAGGTATAATCTCTCCGCTTGGGATGAGTCATATCGGTGGTGGCTCACCGTAAGAGATAGAGCGATGGCGGAGGATCTCACATGGAAGTTCTTTAAATTCGCCTACCAAAAGAAGTATATAGGAACTAGCTACGTGGATGCACAATGAAGGCTTTCTTGAACACAGTTCGAGGTAATAAGACGATGGCGAGTATGAGGCCAAATTTCTCCGGTTAAGTAGATATGCTCGTGGTATTGTGGGTACAGAGCATGAACGCCGTGTCGATTGAAGATGGGAAATTTGAGAGATGAGTGAGGATAATGATAGCTCCAACAGGGAATGAGAGTTATTTGTCCTAGTGGGGAAGTCTAAGGTTCTTTGAAGGGTAAAGCAGATCTGTTAGAGCGGAATCAAGATAGGAGTTGAAATAAGAGGGCTCGGGATCTTCAAGATTTTACGGTAATGTCGAGAAGAGGACGAGATATGGTGGGTCAGAACAAGCTGCTAGGCCTGCTGCTGCTGCTAATCCTCAATGGCCGCCACGGTGTGCACGATGTGGAAAGTCTCACACGGGAGAGTGTTGGAGTGGTAATCGCGGATGCTTCGAGTGTGGGTCCATGGAACATCGAGTTAGGGGCCCATTCAAAAAGCGGCTAGTGAGGTCGAGGTCGGGATCGTGCATCAAATAGGAGGGATAACCAACACCCACGAGAAGGTCGTGTACAGGAAGAGGAGGTAATGGTGCTTGGCAGAGGTCGTGGGGTACCGAGGGAGGAAGCGATACTAAGGCTAGGCAACCTGGTTTGGTCTATGTCGCGGCGTCGAGAAAGAGGCGATGCACCGGACATCTTTAGGTATGTTTTGATCTTTGGAGTACCTATAGTACCTTAATTGATATTGGCTCTACTCACTCGTACATTGCTAGTAGCGTGGTGAAAACTACGCACTTAGACTACGAGCTTACTTCAAGGAAGATGGTGTATTAAGCCCTCAGGTCACTCTGTAGAAGTAAGTAAACTCTATAGGAACGTACCCTAGAACTTTAAGGGTCGTGTTCTGGCTGACTTGATGGAATTACCGTTTCGAGAGTTCGACCTAATCCTCGGGATGGATTGGCTAGTAAAGTATCAGGCTAGTCTGGATTGTGCAGCTTAGCGCATGGTGTTAAAGACCATGGAAGGAGAAGAGGTGGTGATGATAGGTAAAAGGAGAGATTACCTATCTAATCTGGTTTCGGCTTTAAAGGTGGAAAAGATGGTTAAGAAAGGTTGTGAAGCATATGTAGTGCATGTCTGTGCTTTGGAAGCTAAGGGTGTAGGTATGAGAGATGTCCGGGACCGTGCAGGATTTTGTTGATGTGTTTCCGGAGGAACTTCAGGTCTACCTCCGGACCGTGAGGTTGAATTTAGTATAAACTTGTTACCGGGCTGCGCCAGTATCTATAGCTCCGTATCGGATGGCACCGAAAGAATTGGTAGAGTTGAAGGTGCAGATCCAGGAATTGTTGGATAGAGGGTTAATTCGACCAAGTGTATCGCCTTGGGGAGCTCCAGTGCTTTTTGTCAAGAAGAAGGACGGGACAATGAGAATGTGCATAGACTATCAACAACTGAACAAGCTGACAATAAAGAATAGGTATCATTTGCCCAGGATTGATGATTTGTTCGACCAACTCAAGGGTGCATCGGTGTTTTCTAAGATTGACCTTAGGTCAGGGTACCATCAGCTTAAGGTGAAGGAGACTGATATCCATAAGACGGCATTTCGTACTCGGTATGGGCACTACGAGTTTCTGGTAATGCCTTTTGGTTTGACGAATGCACCGGTCGCGTTTATGAACATGATGAACCGGGTCTTCCAACCCTATCTAGATCAGTTCGTCGTGGTATTCATAGACGACATTACGTGTATTCAAGTCCGAGGAGGAGCATGACCCACATCTTCATGTGGTTACGCAAGTTCTAAGGAGAAATAGTTGTACGCCAAATTAAACAAGTATAGTCTTGGCAAGGAGGTAACTTTCCTTGGGTATGTTGTTTGGTAGGGAATCGGGTGGATCCCGTAAGATCGAGGTAGTTTTGGAATGGAAACCACCAAATTGATTCACTGAAAATTTAGAGTTTTAAAATTTGGCGAGGATATTATAGGAGATTCAGTGAAAATTTCTCCTTAATTGCGACAGATTAACTAAACTGCTAAGGAAAGGAGTTCTATTTGTGTGGTCCGAGAAGAAGCAAGAGAGTTTCGATAAGTGAAGAGGATCTTGTGAAGCACGATCTTGATTGACTGAGGCGGAAAAGAATTCACTGTGTATTGTGATGCATCGCATACTGGTTTAGGGTGTATGTTGATGCAAGAAGGGAAGGTGGTTGCTTATGCGTCACGACAGTTGAGGCCTCACGAAGTTAACTATTCGACACATGATTTGGAATTGGCTGCTGTGGTTTCGCCTTGAAGATTTAGAGGCACTATCTGTATGGGGAGAAGTTGGTAGTATACATAGATCACAAGAGTCTGAAGTACCTCTTGACTCAGAAAGATTTAAACCTGAGGCAGCGGAGGTGGATTGAGTTACTAAAGGACTACGACTGCTCAATCGAATACCATCCGGGTAAGGCTAATGTGGTAGCTGATGTATTGAGTCGTAAGGTGGTAGCGGATTTGCGAGCAATGTTTGCTCACCTAAGTCTCTATGAGGACGGGAGCCTTTTGGCAGAATTGCAAGTGAAGCCGTCTTGGATTGATGAGGTCAGATGACCGACGAAGCTTTGAGTACTCGGAGGTTGCAAGTGCAGAATGGTGAGGCCGAAAGGTTCAGCTTGGGTAGTGATGGAGTGTTGCATTTTCAGGGGAGAGTATGTATGCCTAAGGATGATGATTTGAGGCAGCGAATCCTTAAAGAAGCTCATAGCGATCAGACGCTATGCACCGAGAAGCGACAAGATGTATCGGGATTTAAGGGAGCGATTTTGGTGTCCGGGTCTTAAGCGAAATGTAAGAGTTAGTAGGCAAGTGTCGACATGCCGACAAGTTAAGGCTAAGCATCAATTGCCATCGTGTTGTTATAGCGAGAAAGATCCCGGTGGAAGTGGGAGGAGATTGCTATGGATTTCGTAAGTGGGCTTCCCTTCACGCCAAAGAAGAAAGATGCGATTTGGGTGATAGTGGACCGGTTGACCAAGTCGGCCCATTTCATACCGATGAGGGTTGACTACTCGCTTCAAAGGTTAGCCAAGTTGTATATTGCTGAGATAGTGCGGTTGCATGGAGTACCGGTGTCCATTATCTCAGATCGGGATCCCCGGTTCACGTCATGGTTCTGGATGGCTTTACATCAGGAGTTAGGCATGAAGTTGAATTTCGACTGACTTTTCACCCATGATCGATGGACAATCGAGAGGTTATCAAGTGTTGGAAGATATGTTAAGAGGCTGTGTTTTGGATTTTCGTGGTAGTTGGGAGGAGTACCTACCTTTGGCAGAGTTCGCTTATAACAATAGTTATCAAGCAAGTATTCAGATGGCACCGTATGAGGCACTGTATGGTCAGAAATACCGTACTCTTACATATTAGACGGAGCTAGGAGAGCGACAGATGTTGGGTTCAGAGTTAGTGGCGGAGACGGAGGATAAGGTTAGAGTAATTCGGACTCGTCTTAAGGAGGCATCGGACAGGCAGAAATCCTACGCCGATCTTAAACGCAGAGAGATTGAGTATGCAGTGGGTGATAAGGTCTTCCTGAAGGTACCACCGTGGAAGAAAATCTTGAGGTTTGGCGGAAGGGCAAGCTAAGCCCTAGTTCATCGGACCGTACGGTGTTGAAACATATGGGACGGTAGCTTACCGACTTGAGTTGCCAGTGAGAATTGAGCCGGATCCATGATGTCTTCCATGTTTTGATCTTTGGCGCTATCATCGATCCATCACACGTAGTCTTGATTCTGAAATTGAGGTGAACTCGGACTTGTCTTTCGAGGAGGAGCAGTCTGATTTTGGATCGAGATGTCAAGGTTTTGAGGAGGAAGTCGGTGCCTTTGGTAAAAGTGCTATGGCGAAACCATGGTACGGAGGAGGCCACATGGGAACCCGAGGATGTGATGCGGCAGCAATACCCCCAACTCTTCTGATCTAGGTAATTTCGAGGCTGAAATTCTTTTAAGGGGGTAGAACTGTAACATCCTGAATTAGGGGTTGTTTGCAATTTAGTTATTTGCATGTGCTTGCTTGAAAAGAAATGACTACTATGATTGTTAGGCATGTTCTAGGGTCTAGAAATAACCTCGGGCTAGGCCTGACTTAGGGCTAGAAGTTTTTTTTAGCACTTGAGAAAAGGAAGCTAAGTGAATGTAAGTTTTAAAAGTTATTTGGAGCGAAACATGACACAAGAGATCATGTGATAAGGTGGCTTGTGACGCAACCTTAAGGGCTTGGAAGGTGGCGTCAGAGGGGAGCTTCAAGGGAAGAGGTTCGAATCGTGGGAGTTACAAGGGGGATGTGTTTTATATTTTTGGGCTTTTTAGGCATTAAAGGAAGGGGCTATGTTAAGGAGGTCTCAAAAGGATTTTGTGGGTGATGTTGGGCATGAAAGTTGAATTGGTAAAGTGGCTTGGGGCCTTGGTGAATGCCACCAAGCAAAGAGGGAGGATGACTCAAGTTCGAGTCACGATGGTAGCATAAGGTTTTTATTTTTATTTTTGAAAGTTGGCACCATGGAGAGGGAAGTGTTGGACGGCAATTGGGACTTTGGAAGGATAGGGAAAAACATCTTCTTCTTTTTTTCTATTTGATTTGAAGAAGTGATTAGATAAAATTTATCAAAAGGGTGAGAGTTGGCCGAATAGTGGAGGCGTGGGCAAGGGGCTATCGATTTTAGAGAGTTCTTAGTGTGGCGAATGCCTAGACTCATTGATTGTTGTTTCTTTTCCTCTCTTTTCTCTCAAATACTTAGCAAAACTCCATCACCTCATCTCCCTCTTTTCTATTTTGTTTCAAGGTCGAAAGCCATTGTTTCTCTATCGGTTTCAACAAGAGCTTTGACCGAATACTTGGCTCACAACCTCTCTTTTCCTTGCATTTTTCTCTTCACTATTCTAAATCTGAAATCAAGGTTTCCTTTTGGGCAAAGCCAACCTATCATTAAGGTAAGGTGCGGCAACTTTTCTTCGGGATTTATGTTATGGTAGAATAGCCTTTAGCTCTCTAATGAAGTGATTAAATCAATTGTAGGAAGGACTTTGAGCCAATTGAAGAAAGCTTTCGGGATTTGATTCCCTAAGATAAGGTGGTAAGTAACATTGACCATAGGCTTTGATTATGTATAAGTGTGCAAGCTGATTTTAACAAGTATTTTGGTAGGGATCTCGACAAGTCAAGTGACGATTTTGGGATTCGGTAAGTTTGGTAAGTGTTTAGTCATATTCAGCCAAAGGCCATTTTTGGTATCTTAAGTATAACCGATTGTGTGCCATAGATCTAGGGACTAATCGGCCAAGGCAAACAAAGGCTTCCGGGATTTCGATTTGCTTTGGTAAGTGATGGTAAGATTCGGCCTAGGGCCATATTTTGGGTTATGAACGCGATTAATCCTTCGGGATCTTTAGTTTAGCCGAATGGCTATTAGATCTAAGAGTTTATGTGTTGGCCGATTGTAGGGGGAAACAACCTCTCGGGATTTTGCTAGTATATTCGGGATTTGCTAGTCTCACGAGTAAACAGGTGTGTAAACTCTTACACACCTTATTAGCATAGACTGTCTATTATGTTGCTGTATAACCTCTCGTGATGTAACCTTGCCTTGTGGGCATAAGCTTGGATTCCGAGTAAGTCCCCTATTACGTGATTTATGATGTATGTTGTGTATGCCATCATATGCTGTTGAATGCTATGCTATACATAAATGCATCATATATGGGATTATGATATTGGTTATGTAAGCATGATGATGGTGGGATTGACGAGAGGAGGGGGATGATCTTTATGGATCGTCACCGGTGGTTTTGACCACAAGATGGGTTAGCCTATCAGATTAATTGTGACTTGGTCACCGATGGTTTTGACCACACCGTTGATAAATTGTGACTAAGTCCCGGTGGTTTGGTACCACCGATGGTTTTGACCATATATTGATAAATTGTGACCTATGGTCATCGATGGTTTTGACCACACGATGGGTTGGCCCCATCACTTGATTTGTGACTCTAGTCACCGGTGGTTTTGACCACCAAATGGTTTTGACCACAGGGGTAGTTAAAGAGTACGGATGGTTAGTTGGGTTGCATGTTTGCATGTCTATTAATAATGTGTGTATGAGTTGCACTTGGGTGGGGATTTATACTTGAGTCTTGGTGACTCACCCTTCCCATATTATTTTGCAGATGAGTAGATCGCGGAGATGGAGTAGGAGAGGACTCGAGGCGGCCATGCTTGTTCCTTGGATTTGGAATTTATTTAAATACAGTTTAAGTTTGTTTATTTACTAATTTTTATTTTGGGTTGTAATAAGGCCGCTAGTTTATTATTTTGGATGCTTTCACTTTACTTATACTATATTACAAATGAAATTATAAAATGTTAAGCGAATCGGTTAAAAGCAACATTTTCAAATTAAGTAACTTTTACGAGTTTTCAAAGATGTTACCATCGGGTAGCAAAATTCACCAAGTGAACAATAACTCTGATGACTTTAAAATTTTAAATGATCAAATGTTTTCAAAGGATCTTCAACACCACCATGTTTATAAAAAAATCAATCATTTTCTCCTAAGTTTCATCAACACTGTTTTATAACCTTGTCAGAATTTTCAAATTTTTCACTGTGGAATCAAAATCTTTCAAACATTTTTACTCCGTGACATACCGAGATCCTATTCGAGGCTCATGGGTAGGGTTTGGGGTGTTACATAAAAGATGATTTTATTTATTCATTTATTTATTTATACTAATTTAAATTTTTTGATTGAATTTGATATCACAAATTAGCCAAACACTAAAAAAATAAAGATAAATTTATAAGGAGAAGAAATTTATTAATAATATTAAATAAGTAATTTTATAAATTCAATTAGGTTCAACCAATTTAATTAAATAAATTATAAAAATAAAGAAACATAATTATTAAAAATTAGAGAAAACTGATTCAAACAATTTCTTAACCTGATTTACCCAGTTTAACCCTTTTTTTAAGATCAATACTCCAATCAGATCCAGACCTAATTTAAACAACATTGAGTTGTAATTATTCAATCGGAGATGCTGTTCAATTTGGGGATCCAACTTACCCCCAATTCAGAATCTAGTCAAGATCAATTTGACTATCGAATACGAGAAGTTATTTGACAGATATATATATATATATAGAAAGCAGAACAAAGAATGTGAATAAAACAAATGTAAGAACACAGAATTGCCCTAAAATCTAATCCTCAACTCAATAGCTCCCACCATGAAAAGGAACAAAACTAACAAACACCAAACACATTGCATGCCATTGCCTTTACCACATTCAATTCCCACCGGTGCTGTCACTTATAAAAAAAGATAACCCAATTTCCAGAAAATTAAAACAAATTCCACCAGAAATCTATATTTACCGGTCAGGTTGCGGTAGAGAAGGGTGACGGCGACGAGCAGAGAGGGCACCAGCAGCAGCAGTCCGGTCGGGTTTTCAGTAGGAAAGGGCTAGGGGATTTTGGGGAGAAATTAGGGATTAAAGGGTTCTGTTTTGGGGGGGAGAGGGCATGGCTCGGGTAAGGTATAAAGTGAGAAAGAAAAACGACGTCGTTTTGTTAAAGAAAATTGGCATTTGTGGCGTTTTCAAAAAGCGCCAATAAAATCCCCTACAAAAACGACGTCGTTTCAATTAAATGGTTCTGTTATTTGTGGCATTTCATAGAAAGTGCCACTAATACTCTAAAGAAAATAGCGCCGTTTCAATTAAAATTAATAGTTTTTTGCGGCGTTTCTGAAAAAGCGTCGCTAATACTAATCTATTGTGGCGTTTTTATGGATAGCACCGCTAATGCCTCCAAGTAAACGGCGTCGTTTTTGTTTATTAATATGCTTTTTGCGGCGTTTTGCTCAAAAACGCCGCTAATACCTTCAATAGTAATAAATTTTTTTGTTTAATTATTTATTAAATTCCTTTAAATTAATTTTGTTTTGTTTCTAAAAATATATATTTAATTTGTACAGTTTATAATTTAATTTCTAATACCTAAATCCTAAAACCCTAAATTAGACACCTAAAAAGTGTACCATAAACTCTAAACCCCAAATTATACACCTTAAACTTTAAACCTTAAACCTTAAACCTTAAATCCCAAATTATACACTTTAAACCCTAATTGCAACTCATATATATATTACAAGGTGCAGAAGTAATTAAAGAAATAATCTTATTGCTTATCTAAACCCTAAAATAACTTGATTTTTATCTCTTTTATTAAAATCCCTAACACTTAAAACCCTAAACACTAAGACTCTAACTTTATTATTCGAGATGGTTTAAGTACTAATCCTAAACCCCATAAATCTAAAATACTAAAAATTAAACTATAAACCCAGCCTAAACTCTAGCCTAACCCTTAATCTTAAACCCTAAATCTTAAACCCCAAATCATAAATCATGAACCATAAACCATAAACCCCAAACTCTAAACCATAAAGCTTAAACCTTAAACTATATACCCTAAATTAAACCATAAACCCTAAACTATAATGAGAAATAATTCAATATTTTAAAATTAATACTATCTCTTTTACGATTATATATATAAGATTATAAACTCGCAACTATTTGAGTTTTTTTTCAATTTTTGTATTGAGACCAAAACAGCCCCGTGTTGTTATAAAATAAAATAGTTTTTTGCTGAGTTTTTTATGTAAAAAACGCCACTAATGCTATTTTTTTTTCAATTTTTATATTGACATCAAAATGGCGCCGTTATATTCTGGAATAAAATAGCTATTTCACTATACCAAAACAGACTTTTAGCGGCGTTTTTAGTGGCGTTTTAATAAAAAACGGCGCAAAAAGTTGAGCAATAGCGGCGTTTATTTCCAAAACGCCGCTAAAAAGGAGAAATAGCGGCGTTTTTTTCCCAAACGCCGCTAAAGGTCTGAGCATTAGCGACGCTTTTAAAAAAACGCTGCTAAAGATCTGAGCATTAGCGGCGCTTTTAAAAAATATGAAAAACATTTAGCGGCATTTTTTGAAAAAACGCAGCTAAAGACTGATCATTAGCGGCATTTTTAAAAAAAACACCGCTAAATGTTTTTCATATTTTTTCCTTATTCTTACTTTGAATTGTATTTTATTTTGATACACTCACTTATAAGCAATGAGAAAGTTTCATTTTAGTTACTTAATTACGAAAAGTTACAAATTGCTAACTAAAACAATTTAGAAGCTTTCATTTAAGTTACAAATTAATCTATTAAAATTGATTTAGGGTTTAATATTTAGTATATTAATTTCATGGTTTAGGGTTTGTTATTTTGATGTATGGGTTTAGTGTTTTAAAGTTTGTTGTTTGGGTTTATTGTATAGTGTTTAATATCTTAGTGTTTACCGGTATTAAGGTTTAAGTGTTAGTGGTTAGGGGTTCAAGTTTAGGGTTAGGGGTTTATGTGGGGGAAATAGTTAACGGGTTAGGGTTCTGGGTTTAAGGTTTATGGTTTATGGTTTATGGGTTAGGGGTTTGGGGTTTGGGAAAAATGGTTAATGTGTTATGTTTATGAGTTTATGGTTTATAGTTTAAGTTTAAGGTTTTAAGGTTTAGAGTTTAGGGTGTTAGATATATGACCCAAAATTCAAAAACTGAAATCCCTCAAATTAGTTTCCCTAATTCAAATTCCCAAAATCCCTAAATCTCATAACCCTGAAGCTGTTAAATTTATGGTCTAAGATTTATGGTTTCGGGTTTTGAGTTGAGATTTAGGGTTTGGTGTTTGTGGTTTAGGGTATAATATTTAAGGTTTAAGGTTTATGATTTAGAAATTAATCTTGGATTTTTTAGAATATAAATCAAAATAAGATAAATGTAAATTATTATTTAAAAAATATACATCAAAATGGGTTAAATCCCAAAAGCAAACATGAACAATGGTTTAGTGTGCAATTGTATACATGAACTTTAATTTAATTGAGATCTTGTAAAATATTAACACAATTATTGATATAATTAACATGATTTTTATTTATATATTGCATACATACAAATTTATATTTATTCAATATAAAAATATATTTGTAACATCCTAGATTAGGGTTATGCATTTAGTGCATAATTCATGTGTTAGTGGGCTAGTGAGGTGTTTGGAGATGTTTGAGGGCTTTGGAAATTCTAGGATGAAGATGGAAGCTTTGGAAAATTATTGGTTTTAAGTTAAAAGGGGAGTTGGGCTAAGGTAGCCTTAAGAAAAGTATTGGCGAATATAGGACACAAGAAGTGATGTGGAAAAGTGGCAAGGGACGCCACCTAAGGTGCAAGGGTGGTTCGTCAAAGGGGTGCCAAGGGAAGGGGTTCGAGCTGCAGAATCGCAATTGGGAGTTTTATTTTTGGCGTTGGGCTAAGGAGGCCTCAAGGAAAATTTTGGGAGCATTTGGACATGAAACGGGCCTTGGTAAAGTGGCTTCCATGCGCCACTTAAGAACTGGAAAGGACGCCTGGACAAGGGCCTTGGCTCGAATCCACAGCGGCATGGGCGTGTTTTATTTTGCTTTGGCGTTAAGACAAGAGGGAGCTAGGAAGGAGGCTTTAAAATAAATTGTGGCGAGCTTATGTCATAAAAGAAGGCCATGGCAGAGTGGCTTGGGGCGCTATATGTGGCTTGCGGCAATGAGGGCCCAAGTTTGAGTTGCGAAGGAAGCAAGAAAGGGCATTTTATTTTTGTGCGGCAAGAAGGCACTTGGGCTAAGTAGGTCTTAAAAGAAATTCAGGGTGAATTATGTCACAAAAGAATCAGCAGCAGAGTGGCTGGGGCGTTACCTACAATTTACTTCAAAGGGTTCCAGCAGGTCCCATGTTCGAACCATGTAGGCAACAAATGAGTTGGGTTTTATTTTTATTTTATTTTTTTTCCTTGGGACAGGAGTAGTGGGACGGCATATAGACTCTCAAATGATAAGGATAATTGTAACATCACAAACCCGGCCTATGAGTCCTGACCGGATCTGGTATGTCACGGAGGAAAATAATTTGAAAAATTTTGAAGGTTTGGTGAAAAACTTGATAAAATTTCGCTAAGGTGTGAAAACAGGGTTTGAAAACTTAGTTGGGCTTTTTCATAAATACAGTTGGGTTGATAAACCCTTTTGAAAATATTTGATCATGTAGCATTTTAAAATCGTCAAAGTTATAGTGGACTTGGTTTATTTTTGTTACCCGATGGTAACATCTTTAAAAACCCATGAAATTTATTAAGTTTGAAAAGTTACTTTTAACAGGTTCAATTAATATTTATAAAATTCCATTTGTAATATAACATAAGCAAAATAAAATAGTAAAATAAACATCCAAAATAATAATAGCGGCCTTATTACAATCCCAAAATAAAAGGACTTAGAAAATAAATAATAATAACTAAAACATAGTAATTTCAAATCCAATGATAAGCATGGCCGCCTCGAGTCCTCTCCGCTCGTCTCCACGATCTACTCATCTGCAAAATGGTAATGGAAGGGGTGAGTCACCAAGACTCGATGTGTAATCCCCACCGGTAAAAGTAACTCATACACAAGTCATTAATAAACATGCATAAGCAACCCAACCTAACCATCCATACTCCTTAACTACCCCGTGTGGTCAAAACCACCGGTGGTCAAAACCATCGATGACTTAGAGTCACAAATCAAATGATGGGGCCAACCCATCATGTGGTCAAAACCAACGATGACCATAGGTCACAATATATCAAGTGTGGTCAAAACCACTGGTGGTACCAAACCACTGGGACTTAGTCGTAATTTATCAATTGATGTGGTCAAAACTACTGATGACCATAGGTCACAAATAATCTGATGGGGCCAACCCATCTTGTGGTCAAAACCACTGACGACAGTCCATAAAATCATCCCCCTCCTCTCATCAATCCCACCATCATCATGCTTTCATATCAATATCATAAATCATGCATTTAACAGCATATGATGGCATACTCAATCATATTTCATAACGAAATAACAGATCACAAGTTAGGAGACTTACCCAGCAACCATGATTATGCCACAAGCTAATCACAACCAAAAAGATTAACAGGCAAATAATTAAGTCATGTAAATTAATAAAGTGTGTAGTGAGTTTTTACACACCTATTTACTAGCAAATCTCGAATATACTAGCGAAATGCCGAGACGTTGTTTCCTCCTACAATCGGTCAACACATGAATTTTTAGATCTATTAGCCAATTGGCTAAACTAGAGATCCCGAAGGATCAATTGTACCAAAAGTATGGCCTTTGGCCGAATGTGGCTTACTCACTTACCAAACTCACCGAATTCCCGTATTTGTCACTTGTCCTATCGAGATTCCTACCAAAAACACTTGTTAACAATTGGCTTGCACATCTATACATAACCAAAGCCTATAGCCGAATGTTACTTACGTTACCTTAGGAGAATAAATCAAAGCTTCCCTTAATGGCTATGGCTTCCTACAATTGCTTTAAGTATTAATAAGGGTCTTAGGCCATTCGGCCATAATCATAGATTCAAAAAGAACCATTCGGCCATGTCCACATACCTCTTACTAATGATTGAAAAAGAATCCCGAAAAGAACCTTGTGTTCCCTTGATATTCGGCCAAAGTAACTCTAATGGAGGAGGAAAGATTTCGGCAAAAAGGGGATGGAAGAGATTCGGCTAACTCAAGTTTGAAGGGCTGGAATTTTGAGAAGAGAAAGAGGTAGGTTCGGCTAATAGGAATTAGAAAAAGAGAAAGAAGAGATGTAGGAGAGGTGGTGGTGGTTTCGGCTTAGTAGAAGAAAAAGAAGCTGGAATTTTTTTGAACAATTTAGGCAATGCAACAAGGGAAATTCGGCAGCAGCAATTTGGAAAGAAAAATTGATGAGTTTGGCACTTCTTTGCTATACAAATCAGATATGGACAGCCCTAGAGAGTCCCTATTTTGGTCATTGCCTCCCATGAGATAAAACTTTATCTTTTAATCTTTATCTCCTATCCACCTCTTCAACAATTCAAAAGAAAATAAACTACTACACACACCCTTCCAGCCAAAAATATGCAAAAAAAAATAGCTCTCCCTTATCAAAATAAGAGTCCATAATCGGCCATCACCTCCTTCTCATGCACACTGACCTTGAAAAAAATAAAAACCAAATTGCAGCTCCGTGATTGAACACGAGACCACACTAACGCAACCCCTACAACGCCTTGCCATCTTTCCTATTTGACTTTCATGTCAAATAACCCACCATTTAATTATAAGGCCTTCTTCCTGCCCTCTTTCCTTTAACATAAAAAGCCCCAAAATAAAACACTCTTGCGTCCATCATGACTCGAACTCGAGTCCTTAAACCAAAGCCCTTTAAGTGGCGCCCAAGCCACTCCACCAACTGTCTTTCATGTCCAAACCTTGCAGAAAAAATCTATTAAGGCCTTCCAACCTAGCCCCTATCTTAACGTCCCCAAAAGCCCAAAATAAAAATACACCCCTTGTTTCTCCCATGAATCGAACCCAAGACCTTCCTTGCAACACCCTTAGACGCACCCTTGTAGCACCTAAGTGGCACATGGAAGCCACTTCTCCAAGCCCTTTTTCGTGTCATGTTTCTCCCAAATTTATACTTAACCCCTATCTCCTAGCTCCCTCCTTTTAGATACTTAAAAAAGAAATTTTAGGTCTAAGTCGGGCCTAGCTTGGAGTTATTTCTAGACCCTAAAACATGTCAAATGATCATAGAATTTAATTCTTCAAGCACACACATGGGAAAACATTTAAATTACATACAACCCCTAATTTAGGGTGTTACAATAATGCTTGGTTTTATTTTTATTAATTTGGCTAAGAGTAGGATAAGTGTAGTTTTATTTATTTATTTTAAGATGGTAGATATAAGATAATTGTAGTTTTATTTATTTATTTTAATTATGGTTTTATTTTATTTAGATTAAATGAGATATTATTAAGGGATATTGTTGTTTATTTTATTTATTTAAGTAGGTGATAAAGAGATAATAATGGAGAAAATTTTGGGATGTGATAGGGGAGAGGTAGTGGTCGATTGAGGGCTCTTGGTGTTGGTAAATTCGGTCATAAGGAGGGGTTAAGTCTTAAAATTGTTAGTTTTTCTTTAGTGTTGCTTTTGCGAAATTCCATTACTCCTCTCCTCTTCTTTTCTTTTTATTTTCTTTCAACCCCAAATCCTCTCTTTTATTCATTGAATAGCCGAATACCCCATCTTCTTTTGAGAGCCATAGCAGAATGTGTAGTCACCATTTAGAGCATAAGTCGAATCATCAAGGAAGGTGCCGTCGACTACTTTCTTGTAGTCTCTCTAAACAAACGTTGGTAAGTACCCCTATTAAGCAATTGGTTTCCTCTCTCTTTCTTGTGGTATGCTGAAATCAAGGGTAGGCCTTGATTTCTAAGAATGGTCGAATATGCTCAAGGCCATATTAATGTGTTTCTTTTGTGCCAACGTTAGGGAGCATTAAAGGAGTCTTTCGGGATTTGCAGAGATTAAGGTAAGCAATTGGTAATATTCGGCCAAGGGCCATCTTTAGAGTTTTCATGTGCCAAGCCGATTCTAATGGTTGCTAAGCAGGGATTTCGACTATTCAAGGAGCAAGTAGTGATTCGGATTTAGTTTAGTAAGGTAATGAGGCTTGTGTTATTCGGCCATAGGCCATATTTGGGTTTAAAAGTGACCGATTCTATCTATGGATGTTAGGGGTAAATCGGCAGAGATAACCAAAGCCTCCGGGATTTGGTAGGAGACCAAATCGACATTAAGGGAGGAGGAAAAACCCCGTTCATGGTGTTAGAATCAAATAGTTCGGGATTTCGCTAAATAGTCAGGTGTGTGATTAACCCACCGTTTTTCGGGTTTTTTTGCTATATTTGCATGTGTGAATTATGTGCTAACCGGTCGCGATGGCGATTATGTGGTGATGACCTAAAAGGGTATATCGATAATCAGGTTAGTATTATCTGTTGATACGAATGTGAAAGTGCCGATGTGAATGTGACTATGCCTATGGAAATATGATGGTCTGCCTTAATAACATGTGCATGCATTTATTATTATGCCACTATTACATGTTGCATGTGCATGGTTGGGATATGAAAGAAGGTACGAGTGTACTTCGAGTACGTGGTTTGATGTTAGCCTTGAGCTACATCGTGGATTGACGTTGACTGAGGTCACGTTGTGGATTAATTGCGATTTAGTTCACGTGGCTTGATAAGTGGCTATGTGCCTCATCGTGGTTGATATCGGCTAAGTGCCATATCGTGGTTGATGAGTGACTATGTGTCCCATCGTGGTTTTGGTGTTAGCTACGGCTACATCGTGGATTGGCGCCGACCGAGGTCGCATTGTGGATTTTGTGCTTTATTGCACGGGACGGCATTGATTGCCTTTTGGAGTGAAAAGGAGAGGTGATTTATTAATCCCCGTGTGTGGTAAGTGGATAAGGGGTGTGTAGAGGATGGACCCTAGGTTTGGGTTGGGTACACTTTGCATAATTATATATGATATGTGAATTTAATGTGAAAGTGGCCCAAGCCCAATTGATACGTGGACTAATGTGGAAATGGGCCAAGCCCAGATGTGAATGTGGATTTGAATAAGAAATGGGCTAAGCCAATATGTGAAAAGTATGTGGTTAATTACCTGTTACACGATAAGTGTTATGAATATGGGCCAAGCCGAATGTGGTAAATTGTGAATATGATATCTTGTTATCTCGATATATGGGTTAATATGTGTTAACATGTGGGTGGAATTCGGTGGTTTAATTACACATCGAGTCCTGTATGACTCACCCAATTTTTATCAACATCACGGTGATGCTTGGACCGGGTTTGGAGTGGATACGAGGTGGCCTATCTGTAAGACATTTTATTTAATTAATTAAGTATTTATATTTTAGTTATTTTGATTAAGTGTTTATTGTAATAAGGCCCATTAAAGTATTTAAGTATTTTTATTAAGTATCTTTAATATTATGTTTTATTATGGATTGACAATTGAGATATCTTTCGAAATGGTTTTATTTTCATAAATCTATATATATAATAAAGTTTTAATTAGGATATTTTATCAAGCTTATATTATTTAAAAATTTTAAATGGACATGGTTTTTGAATAAGAACAAAATTTTCAAGTTCCACCGCAAGTCGATATTTTCAAACGTTTTCCAGTGGTATTTCAAATTCAACAGTAACGAATGGGCGGGTTTGGGGTGTTCTGATTTGGTATCGAGCCAGTTCAAAACCCGCTTTGAGGGTTTTGGATCCAAAATGTTTTCAAAATGGGCTTTTCAAAATATGGAATTTTATTTGGTCATTCGGCATGGCACCTGCACCTCAATTCAAGTCCACCGTAAGTACCTCTAATTATTGAAGTGATTGTTTATGTGAACTGTTATGGGCTTATTTGGGCTCAGATTAGAATATTAGGCCTATTGAACCCTGTGGCTAGTGCACTCAAACACATGCATAAGACTTAAGGACTATTAAACAAACACTGAAGTAAGTCATTTGAGTTAAGGTGTGGCAACCATTGTGCGCATGTCTAGGAGTGTATTCAAGAAGAGCTTGGTACTTAAGCAGTCCTAGCGACTCACCTCCTTTTACTTGAATCCTACTGCAGTGCGTAGCTACGGTTCACCCTAACCAAGAGGACTTATTCATAAAGCTAAACCTAGTAACTAAAACCCGAAAGGGACTAGTCAGTAAATTTTTCTATAAAACCCTAGTTTTTTTTAAATCCTTAAATTACCCCTTCGATTTGTAACAAAATCTATTTTGATTCTCGAAAAAAATTTCTGAATTGCCAAATTACTAAAATACCCCTGGTGGAAGAATTACGAAAATACCCTTGGTTTCTAAAAATACCATATTACCCTCGATTTTAATAAAATTTCTCTATTTTGCAAAAGTGTCCAAAAACTCTATTTTACGAAAAATTCAAGGTATTTTGATTTGGGAAAATTACTAAAATGCCCCTGTGTGGTAAATTACTAAAATACCCTTAGTTTTTAAGATTTTCAAAAAAAATACCCTCGGCTTTTGCTAAAATGTTTCTACTTTTCAAAAATACCAAAAACTTCTGTTTTACAAATATCAAGATATCCTGATTTGGAGAATTTACGGAAATGCCCCTAACTTCTAAAATTACCGAAATAACCTCGATTTTTGAAATTTTTTTTTGGCAATACCTCTGATTTGGAAAACAAATTTTCAAGATTTCCTCGAGTTTTTAAAATTCCTTTGGTTTATAAAGATTTTTAAATTGATCCTGATTTATTACCAAAATACCCTTGTAAGACAAATGACGAAAATACCCCTGGAATAGGAACGGGCAGAAATATCCGAATAGTGAATATGTGTGGTAGATACCACTGAATGAATGTGTTCTTGTTGATGAATGAATGTGCCTCCATTGAGGAATGGATGTGACTCTCAATTAGAGTAGTGAACTTGAACCAAACTTTGTGTGATCGAAAGAACCTTACAGAACTTCTTTTCATAAAATTGTTCGCATTAATCGGTGGAACAAAAGTACTAATGCATAAATTTTTTAATCAGATAAATCGCGACGTTAGACATGAGTTCTAGGGGACGTGGTCGTCGTGGACGCAGTAGAGGTAGAATGGTAGTATCGGAACCAGTAGGGTCTCGCCATGGGTCAAAAATGACGCCGCCACCAACAGGCACGGAGGAGCAAGATCGATAGGAGAAGACGATGCAAGATCGCGGGCTATGCTACGAGTGCTCGGCGAGTGGCGTGAGCTAGTGGGAAATGGAGCTCAAAATCGATGATCGGAAAGACTTAGGTCAAACGGAGCCGAAGTTTTTAGAGGAGTATCAGGAGTAGCTCCGAATGTAGCGGAGTATTAGTTGGAGGCAGTTGAAAGAATCATGGATGATTTGGACTGTACTCCTAAGGAAAAGCTGAAAGGTGTTGTCTCGTTGCTCCGAGATAAAGCTTATCGATGGTGGCTCACTGTCAGGCAAGGTGTTCCGGTAGATCGAGTGGATTGGGAATATTTTAAGCTTAAGTTCGAAGGGATGTACGTTGGATCTAGCTACTTAGACTCCCAGAGGAAGGCGTTCCTAAACTTGGTTTAAGGAAGCAAGTCGGTAGTAGAGTATGAAGCTGAATTTGTGCGGTTAAGTCAGTACGCCAAAGGGATCGTGGCTACTGATTACGAAAGGTATGTCCAGTTCGAAGATGAGCTACGAGATGAGTTGCGAGAGTTGATTGCTCCGCACAGAGAAAGAGACTTTGCCATTTTAGTAGAGAAAGCTCGGATAGTTGAAAAAGTTAAGAGGACTGTGAGAGAAAACCGAGAAAAGAATAGGAACGGGAATAAGAGAAGTTTTGGACCGTCAAGATCATTTGGAGATGTTCATAAAATACCAAGGATCGAGAATTTCAGACGTGCACTGTGCGGTTTCGAGAATCGAGTCGTCTATGTGCTCAGTGTGGGAGAACTCACACAGGAGAATGTTGGGGTAATAGTAAGGTATGTTTCCGATGTGGATCTAAAGCTCATTTGGTTAAGAATTGTCCTCAGGCAACGAAGGTTCGTGGTCCAAACCATGGAGGAAATGGTTCCAGCCAAGGTTGTGGAACCCCCGGTAGAGGAGCTGAAGGTTTGGATGTGAGACAACCAAGGATGTGATAGCGAGTAAGTTCCTTATTTTTGGAATATTATTGCTTTAGAGATAGTTCATTGCTGTATTGTTGGTGTAGTGTTTGAAACCCTGGATGTGAACTAAAAAAAAAAAATTGTGCCTAGGAAGTATGATGGTTCTATTAAGATCAGAGTGCGCAGCATAAATGTAGTGCGGTGAGTTAAGATGTACGATTATTCGTTAGTAAGTAATTTCGAGGACGAAATTATTTTTAAGGAGGGTAAAACTGTAACATCCTAGATTAGGGGTTATGCATTTAGTGCATAATTCATGTGTTAGTGGGCTAGTGAGGATGTTAGAGATGTTTGAGGGGCTTTGGAAATTCTAGGATGGAGATGGAAGCTTTGGAAAATTATTGGTTTTTAAGTTAAAAAGGGGGAGCTGGGCTAAGGTAGCCTTAAGAAAAGTATTGGCGAATATAGGACACAAGAAGTGACGTGGAAAAGTGGCAAGGGACGCCACCTAAGGTGCAAGGGTGGTTGCGTCAAAGGGGGTGCCAAGGGGAAGGGGTTCGAGCTGCAGGAATCGCAATTGGGAGTTTTTATTTTTGGCGTTGGGCTAAGGAGCCTCAAGGAAAATTTTTGGAGCGTTTGGACATGAAACCAGGCCTTGGTAAAGTGGCTTCCATGCGCCACTTAAGGGCCTGGAAAGGACGCCTGGACAAGGGCCTTGGCTCGAATCCCGTTGGCGGCATGGGCGTGTTTTTATTTTGCTTTGGCGTTAAGACAAGAGGGAGCTAGGGAAGGAGGCTTTAAAATAAATTGTGGCGAGCTTATGTCATAAAAGAAGGCCATGGCAGCAATGAGGGCCCAGGTTCGAGTTGCGAAGGAAGCAAGAAAGGGCATTTTATTTTTGTGCAGCAAGAAGGCACTTGGGCTAAGTAGGTCTTAAAAGAAATTCAGGGTGAATTATGTCACAAAAGAACCAGCAGCAGAGTGGCTGGGGCGTTACCTGCAGTTTGCTTCAAAGGGTTCCAGCAGGTCCCATGTTCGAACCATGTAGGCAGCAAATGAGTTGGGTTTTATTTTTATTTTATTTTTTCCTTGAGACAGGAGTAGTGGGACGGCATATGGACTCTCAAATGATAAGGATAATGCTTGGTTTTATTTTTATTAATTTGGCTAAGAGTAGGATAAGTGTAGTTTTATTTATTTATTTTAAGATGGTAGATATAAGATAATTGTAGTTTTATTTATTTATTTTAATTATGGTTTTATTTTATTTAGATTAAATGAGATATTATTAAGGGATATTGTTATTTATTTTATTTATTTAAGTGGGTGATAAAGAGATAATAATGGAGAAAATTTTGGGATGTGATAAGGGGGAGAGGTAGTGGTAGATTGAAAGGCTCTTGGTGTTGGTAAATTCGGTCATAAGGAGGGGGTTAAGTGCCGAAAATTGTTAGTTTTTCTTTAGTGTTGCTTTGCCGAAATTCCATTACTCCTCTCCTCTTCTTTTCTTTTTATTTTCTTTCAACCCCAAATCCTTTCTTTTTATTCATTGAATAGCCGAATACCTATCTTCTTTTGAGAGCCATAGTCGAATGTGTAGTCACCATTTAGAGCATAAGTCGAATCATCAAGGAAGGTGCCGTCGACTACTTTCTTGTAGTCTCTCTAAACAAACGTTGGTAAGTACCCTATTAAGCGCTTGGTTTTCTCTCTTTCTTGTGGTATCAAATCAAGGTAGGCCTTGATTTCTAAGAATGGCCGAATATACTCAAGGCCATATTAATGTGTTTCTTTTGTGCCAACGTTAGGGAGCATTAAAGGAGTCTTTCGGATTTGCGAGATTAAGGTAAGCAATTGGTAATATTCGCCAAGGGCCATCTTTAGAGTTTTCATGTGCCAAGTCGATTCTAATGGTTGCAAGTGGATTTCACTATTCAAGGAGCAAGTGGTGATTCGGATTTAGTTTAGTAAGGTAAGGAGGCTTGTGTTATTCGGCCATAGGCCATATTTGGGTTTAAAATTGACCGATTCTATCTATGGATGTTAGGGGTAAATCGGCAGAGATAACCAAAGCCTCCGGGATTTGGTAGGAGACCAAATCGGCATTAAAGGAGGAGGAAAAACCCCGTTCATCGTGTTAGAATCAAATAGTTCGGGATTTCGCTAAATAGTCAGGTGTATGATTAACCCACCGTTTTTCGGGTTTTTTTGCTATATTTGCATGTGTGAATTATGTGCTAACCAGTGTAGTGGCAGTTATGTGGTGATTACCCTAAAAAGGGGTATATCGATAATCAGGTTAGTATTATCTGTTGATACGAATGTGAAAGTGCCGATGTGAATGTGACTATGCCTATGGAAATATGATGGTCTGCCTTAATAACATGTGCATGCATTTATTATTATGCCACTATTAAATGTTGCATGTGCATGGGTTGGGATATGAAAGAAGATGCGTGTACTTGAGTATGTGGTTTGATGTTAGCCTTGAGCTACATCGTGGATTGACGTTGACTGAGGTCACGTTGTGGATTAATTGCGATTTAGTTCGCGTGGCTTGATGAGTGGCTATGTGCCTCATCGTGGTTGATATCGGCTAAGTGCCATATCATGGTTGATGAGTGACTATGTGTCCCATCGTGGTTTTGGTGTTAGCTACGGCTACATCATGGATTGGCGCTGACTGAGGTCGCGTTGTGGATTTTGTGCTTTATTGCACGTGGCGGCATTGATTGCCTTTTGGAGTGAAAAGGAGAGGTGATTTATTAATCCCCGGTGTGTGGTAAATTTGGATAAGGGGTGTGTAGAGGATGGACCCTAGGTTTGGGTTGGGTACACTTTGTATAATTATATCGATATGTGAATTTAATGTGAAAGTGGGCCAAGCCCAATTGATACGTGGACTAATGTGGAAATGGGCCAAGCCCAGTATGTGAATGTGGATTTGAATAAGAAATGGGCTAAGCCTAGTATGTGAAAAGTATGTGGTTAATTACCCTGTTACCTGATAAGTGTTATGAATATGGGCCAAGCCCAGAATGTGGTAAATTGTGAATATGATATCTTGTTATCTGATATATGGGTTAATATGTGTTAACATGTGGGTGGAATTGGTGGTTTAATTACACACCGAGTCCATATGACTCACCCAATTTTTATCAACATCAGGTGATGCGTGGACCGGGTTTGGAGTGGATACGAGGTGGCCCATGCAGAAGACATTTTATTTAATTAATTAAGTATTTATATTTTCAGTATTTTGATTAAGTGTTTATTGTAATAAGGCCTATTAAAGTATTTAAGTATTTTTATTAAGTATCTTTAATATTATGTTTTATTATGGATTGACAATTGAGATATCTTTTGCAAATGGTTTTATTTTCATAAATCTATATATATAATAAAGTTTTAATTCGGATATTTTTATCAAGCTTATATTAATTAAAAATTTTAAATGGACATGGTTTTTGAATAAGAACAAAATTTTCAAGTTCCACCGCAAGTCAGGATATTTTCAAATGTTTTCCACAGTGGAATTTCAAATTTGGTCGTAACGAATGGGTCGGGTTTGGGGTGTTACAATATTGATGTATTTATATTTTAAAATAATGTGTATGATCAAATCAAAATTAAAGTTTCAACTATACATTTAAACCACAATTAGAATTTCACATCTAGAATTACACATTAAACCAAAATTCATTTATAATTCGAGATGTATCTATATTAAAATTTAGGTGTATACATATAATTAAATGTCATTTATATAAAAATCTAAACAACTAATGTAGACCATACTTAAAAGAATAATGTTGATGTAAAAAGAAAGAAAAAATTCCTAAAAGAGTTTATCATAATGGTAATTAAATTTTAAAATTTAATAATAAAATTAAAAACTTAAAAACTTAAAAACTTAAAAACTTAAAATTTAATATTTAATATTTTAATTAAAAATTCAATACTTAAAATATAATAAAATAAAAATTCAAAAATGATAAAATGTAGGTTAAAAATGGGAAAAAAAATTGTGTAGTAAAAATAAGATATACTGCCGCAAAATTTCATGCACAACTCTGCTAAAAACCTAAGTTCACTCTCCTATATAACCCTGATTTTATTCCCCAAACCCTAAATTTCCTAAGTACTCAAAAATTTTCTTTTAATGCTTTTAATGCTTTTAATGCTTCAAGCGAGGGGACGTACATCTCTCTGTTCTTTCCATTGATTCTTTCTCATTGAAAACTGATGGGTTATATTTTTTTTTTTCTTTTTTAGTGATTACAGTGGAAGAAGAAGCGTATGAGGCGCCCAAAAGCCCTGGAGTTGATCATCTTGAAGATGGCTACCGATGGCGAAAATATGGACAAAAAGCTGTTAAAGAAGTGTCGATTTACTCCTGGAATCTCTCAATTTTATTTCATTCTTTAAATGTTTTTGCATAGTCTTTTCATGTGGCCCGCATGTGAGCAAATTGATTTTACATTTTTCCAGCAGCATTTTTACTCATATGATTAACGTCACAGGTCGAAGTAACATTGTTGAATGCAAAAGCATTGAATCCAGATGAATCTTCTCTACAAATTGCTAATATCCAGCAAATATCGTGGCAATTAATGCTCTAAGCAAGGTTATATTCTATCTTTAGACCATCTAATATTCTCCTTGATGAAGCGTTTTTCCTTAAATACGGTTGCCTTCCATAAAATTCTTCACTTGCCTATTGGTTACTACCATCCTGAGATCTTTGAATATGCTACTGGCATAGAAGTTTTGCCCCTTAAAATTGTTGGGTTTCATTTTATACCAATCAATTATGGGTTCACTGATTTGGATGCACTGCAGAGAATGGTTTCTGGTTTGGTCAGAATTCTTTTGTTCTTCTCTAATGTATTTTGTAGTTTTGTTATTGAGAAGCAGTTGTTATATTGTATCACATTGGCTGCATCTCTTCTTTCTTTCTTTCATTTTGCCCCATGTCAGGAGATATTAAACTTGTTAATGAAATCTGGTTCTCTAGAAACATAAAGGAGCATTGCTATTTCTTTTTAATGTCCTTACCTTATTCCTGAATGTCATGGTATTTATGTACATGTATCTGATCTGTTTTGCTTTTCCACCTTTGCCCACTTGCAGGATGGAAAAATAGGTTCATTGGAATATAGGCAGGTAAGTAACTTATTTCACCTTTTCTTGTACTTTGCAATATTGAATTTCAATGTGTTTCTGGGCGGGAAATTTCATTGTTTGACCTTGCTGCTTTACCCTGTGATCACCTGCATGGGCTGATTGTGGCAATAATGAAAAAGAATGTGATATTTAGTTTCATGCACATCTGACTGTAAATTCTTTTGGTATGCAGTTTCTTTACTGATTTTGTTTAACAGGATTTACCCACATGTTTATTTTTGGCAGGATCTTGCCCATGCTGGTGTGTGGTACCTTTGTAACATGGTTGGGGGCAAGAAAGCAAAGATGCCTGAAGCCTTGCAGGTTGGTACTAGTATGAAGATGACTTTTTAATTTGTTTGCACATTTTGTGTTTGCAATATGATGATATTTTCATTCTATCATATTTAAAAGTAAAAAGGAAGGGGGGAAAATGGGGAGGTTTGGAGATTGTCTTTGTCATTTGTCTTTCCTTATTGGATCATTTCATCTTATAAATCTGGTGGTAATCCCTGCTAGTCTGTAATAATTACATGATTCATGTTTCTGTACTAAAAAACAACCTTTCTCATTCCATCTCTGCAAATGTTTTAATGACTATATCTTATAGTCTGATTTGACATTTTCTTGCAGGAGCAACTTAAACTTTCTGGGAAACCTCGTTCTTTACTCATGCAGTCAGGAACTCCAACTACAAAGGTATCTTTTTGTGTACATAGATAAATTTTAAATCTCTTGTGCTCTCACATCTACACATGCACACACGTAGTGCACTTAACATGTGGTTGAATGAAGTGTGCATTTACAGGTTATCAATATTAGCTTGAATGTGATAGCTTAAACTTTCATGGATGAACCCAATTAATGTGTTTGCTCTACTGCTTCCTGGGTTATGATTGCTTGCTGGAGTTTAAACTGATAACTTTGGAGTTTAAAATTTTGACATGCATATCATTTTCTATAATAGTTTTACCTGGTTCGTTTCAGGGTCTGAAAGACTTTGTAGATATTTTTTCTGCAAGTATGAAAGATTCAGGTCGAGATGCTATCGTGCAAGATGATATTTATAATTTGGAGGATGAGCCAAGATCTCTCAATTTTTAGCCAAATTTTAATATACTTCTCTTTCTAAACGGACATATGTGCCATTAAAGAACAGTTCTTAAGGTAGTATTTTATCAATCAAATTAAATCTCAAATCAATGTTTGGAATCTGCATAATTTGCTGCATTCAGAACTAGATGCAAATTTTCTCTTGTTAATTGATACTAATTGTTGATGTTGGGTTCGAGCTGTTGAGATTATATATTTATTACCACCGAGAAGAAGTATGATCCAAGTTGGAGTTACTTCTCAAACACAAATGGTCTTTTTTTTTTGTGGGATCTCTTTTTATGTGTATGTGTGCTCTTTCCGTACACATGAAAAGAAGCATCCTTAGAATTTATGTTGGTATGATTCAGTTTCATATTTATTTATTTGATTCTGGATTGTGTCCTTTTGCAGCCGAAAGAAATGGTCGGTTTCATCTTATTGCTCAATCAACTTATATGCAAATTCAGCACCTTGGTCCGGGATATATTGGAAGAAGTGTTTCCTACTGTTGCTGGTAGGGTGTTTAGTGCCATCCAAAGGGTTGTTGATTCTTCAGTTACTGAAACCAATACGGAGGTAGATAACCATTAGCTCAAGTCTAAAATTAAACATATTCTTGCCTAGTGTTTTTTCTCTATCATCATCTGTGGCATTCATTGTATTGCTATATGATTTGATTTAAACTTATTTTCATCTTATGCAATTAGTATTTTCTCGTTTAACCTCCAGTTCAACTGTGAAACACTGCAACAGCATCTCTAATGGGTCATTACAAGCTTATGCTCCATGTGGAATGCCTTTTCTGTATTCACTGAACCTTCTTTTTTTTCTTTATCAGGAAAATTGATTCATAAAAAATTGATCATATGATTCAATGAGAATATCTGAGAACATATTAGGTGTATAGGATGTGAATAGTAAAAGATTAATATAATAGTTTTGAAGAAAGTCGCTGCTCCCAGAACTAATAAGGTGGATTCCCTTAGATATTATTGAAGAAGCATTGGATTTCCCCGTTATGGCATTGTATTTACTTGTGAATGTACTCTGGCTTTTTATACGAGATGAAGTAATTTGATTGCTTTTACCTGTTAGATCATCATGGTTATATTAAATACATTATATCTTATTCAAGGGTAAAATAGTTGAAATTTTTTTTTTATTTGTAAGTTATGCTTACTTTATTTTACATATTTGTCATCCAGTTTTCTGCCTTCAAATCTCTGTTATCTGCAATCCAGTTTTCTTAGCTTCAATCCATATTGTCTCAGGTAAGAAAGTTGTACTTCCTTTCTTTATTTGAGTATGTGTCAATAAACCAAGCTTGTTGGTGTTTCAAAATCTTAGCCACCGAAGTTGTATAGGGATCCAGGAGAAAAGTGTTACTTGCACTAAGATAATTTATGTATTTTCTATCCTCTGTGATTTATCTCTATGGGATAATTGAGTTTGACTTATTTATGTTATTCGGATTTAAGTGTGAGAGTTAGAAATTGATACGTTGAATATGGATTTATTTATTTATATATATTTAGATGTGTATTAGAAATAGGTGTTAGCTGACTTACTAATTATTAATATTTTATTTAATATTGGATTCATATTGAAAATGGGTACATTCTGCCACTCATTTTCCCTTAAAACTCATTGGTACATTCTGCCACTAATTACTGTGATGTGATATATAGATGCTTTGTATATGCGATCTAAATTTAATTTTTAAGGTTCCAATTTTAAATCGAGTGATGAGAAGTTTGTTGTCATTTAAATAAGTTTTGGATTGAAATTTTATGACTAAAGAAAATAATATAGGAAGAGTTCATCTTTCATTTAAATTCCATTTCAACACGATTCCTATTCAACTATATTTCATAGAAAAAAAAAAAAAAAAAACAAAGCTTATTTATTTCTCTTTCTTTTAGAAAGAGAACAAATTCTTATTCATTTATGATATTAAAAAAATTCATAAATGGATCATCATTTCATATTTTGTTGTTATTCTTTACTTTGTATTTAGAAAGAAGCGTTTGCATGAAAAAAAAAAAGACTTGGATGGAATTCCTTTTCATCAGAATCTAAATTTTATGTTTATAATGTATGACAGTATCCTAAATTGAAAAGCAAAATGTCAGTGGACCAATATTTAGGTCAAAGAAAATTCTATAAATTTGGCATTTTTTTGATTGTACTCTTAAGTGGATCTCTGAATAGAATCCTCTCTAATTATTAGGAAACAACACTAATCTTGTAGTTAAAGTATTTCGATATCTTCATTTTATTTATTTGTGAAATCATGAAAGTGATATTATGTGCTATTACAATTGATATGTATATTTGCTTTGCATTGCATGAATCAATTTGTAAAAGTCATAAAATATCATTGTTAATAAGTTGGACATCACATTCATAAAGTAATATAGCCCCAGTATATAAAATCTCATCCCCAAGGCAAATTAGGTCTTGAATAGGACCAGTATATAAAATATCATTGCATGAGGTGCTTGCTTGAGTGGTTACTTAAGTGTTTCTATCTTTGTACAGCAACCATTGGTGTGGAGGTTCATCCATTGGACTTCTTCACTAACTGTGGCAAAATCCGTTTCTATTGTTGGGATACTGCTGGACAGGAGAAGTTCGGTTGTCTCAGAGATGGTTACTAGTGAGTGATTCTATTACTTGCACCTTTTCTATAAACATGGTGAAGTAATTCCTTTTAGCTAAGGCTTTGGGATGCATTTTCGATTCTTTGTACCCAATGGCTTATAGCTACTTTTTCATGTCCTTTTCTTTTATGAACCTAAGATGTTGATGTATTCTTGTTTGCAGTGTATTTTTTTTATTCCACAAGCGTTCTTAAAAAATTACTGTGTCTTTTTTAATATTTTACTATATCCTTGTAAGACACTTGTGAACCCTTTGATCTTGCTTCTGTAGGTTAAAAACTCTACTGCAGTGTACCAAATATTATTCATATTATTCCTCCTTGTTTATTGTTTTATTTTTGACAGGTATTGCAGAAACAACATATTGAGTTTTTGCTTTACTTGATTGTTTTTCTGACTTTTTAATATTTATGTGTTGCAGTATCCATGGGCAGTATCCATGTGTTGCATAAATGTTTATGCTTTCTGCTCTTATGAGCTTTTGGTTTATTTTTTTGTTCAAGCTTATTTTTAAAGTTAACTTATATTTTGGGTTGTATGTAAGGATGGTGGGTAACTAGGAGAATCGTTTAGTGCTATAGAGATTTAAAGGATGACAATCTGAGAAGTGGGGAAGGAGATGCAAAACCAGAAAATTTACTTGGTAAATAGGCAAGCAGAAAAGAAGCCACGACTTATTGAAGCAGTCAAATTTGCATTTTGTTTTAGGACTATGTTGTTGACATCCAAAGCTTTACAAATTAAACATTCGTCATTACTAAGCTTCTGCATATCAATTTGCAAAATTGGGTGTGTTGAATTGAGACTGTAGCATTAGAAAACATATTCATCCTGCATATGCTCTGCTTCTTTTTTTAAAATTCTTGTTGAATATTGTTTGTTATTTATTTATTTTTTTAAATGTTATGGGCTGAAAAATGTTTTATTGTTTTTCCCTTAATTTTTTTATAATATTTTAATTTTATTCTTTTTTATAGTTTTTAATTTTTATGGACTTTTAGCGGTGTTTTTTAAAAAACATCGCTAAAGACCACAACCTTTAGTGGCGTTTCCTATATAAGCGTTGCTAAAGACCATTACCTTTAGTGGCGTTTTTTATACAAGCGCGACTAAAAATCGTGATTTTTAGTTGCGTTTTTTAAAAAGTGCCGTTAAAGACCAGTACCTTTAACGGCGTTTTCTATACAAGCGCTGTTCAACTCAAATTTTGACTGGGCTTACAAGCCCATTTTAATTTCAGCCTAATACAACATATTCAGACTCAATTAAAACCCAATAGGCCCATTTTACAATCTAAAATCAACAATCAGACAATCCAAAATAACCTTACAAACCCAATAACCCACTAAATTATCTTAGCTCAACACAGCTCAATCAGTTTAATCTTAAATCAGAAACAAATAAAACCCTAGGTGTGCCGCACTTAGTGTCATCTACTCTGACCCTTAGCCACATGCCCGGTCCTCTGACTCATCGCCTCTGACGATTGTCAGGTCCACCGCCCTTCCACCACCTCTGACCTGCAAACAATAAACGGGAAAGGACAGAAAGCAGCAAGTTGTAAAAAAAGCAAAGGCTATAAAAGCTGATTTATTTCCTTGTACAAAAGGTTCCTCTTTTAATCAATAAAAAAAACAAAAAAAAAAGAAAAAAAGCATAGAGATTCAAACAAAAAAGAAAACAGATCTGAAAATATCAAAAGAACAGAGTTTCTGCAGTAGACTTACAAACACAATAGAGGAGGCATCGAAAACATTAAGAAACCACCAAAAATCGAAAAGACAGAGGCAAATAGGTGATTTTTTATTTGAAGTATATTTTGTTTCTATTTTTATTTCTCTTTTTTTTTTCTTTCCTTCGGCGCATATATATACCACTATTATAAAATATAAAAAAAATACAAATTATCCCTTTTTTGAACTTTCGGCCATCGCGTGCGGTGGACGGCGACAGCAGAGCCGTGGCAGACGATGATCGGAGCGGCGCCGGAGGAGACCCCTGCAGAGAAAAAAAAGAAGAATCAGGAGTTTTTTTTTTAAACACACAGCTCAAATGATTTTTTTCTGAGTTTTAGGCCTTATATAGCCCCTTAAAACGACGTCGTTTTGAGGTTGGCTTTTAACCCCAAAATAACGCCGTTTCACTCGACCCGACCCGAATTTGACCCGTGCCTTAAGAGGATCTGTGTGTTTTTAAGCCAGAGGGAAAATTGCGCAACTGGTCCTGTATTTTCATGTTTTTAAAATCAAATTTTTAATTATTACAATATTGGCCCAGAAATTTCACGCGGTTTGTGATTCGGTCCTTCCTTCAAACGCTGTGTTTAACTAATATTACCTCTTTGGTCCCCCACCTTTTATGCGCGTTTCTAATTTAGCCCCCAAACCTCTATTTTATTTACAATTTGACCCGAAACTTTCGTTTTTAATGCAATTTAACCCATTTTTCAATTATTTTGCAATTTTTACTACTTTTACTATTATTTAATATTATTATTATTGCTTATTGCTTATTTATTATTATTTGTTATTTTCATTATATTTTACTACTATTTGTTTGTTATTATTTATTGTGTGTGTTATTATTTTTTTTCTACTAATATCATTATTTTATTTAGTATTATTATTATTTTGTTTTCATTATTATTATTATTATTATCTATTTTTTATTATTATATCATTATCATCACTAATATTATTATTATATTTATTACCACTATTAATGTATCTTTATATGTATATTGTTATTACTACCATTTTATTTTTCTTTTCTTTAAAATTATTACTCTTATTTTACTTCTATTATGATTATTACTTATTAGTATTATTATTATAGTTATTATTATCATGTTACTATTATTATTTCATCATTATTTCTACTACGGTTAATATACGTAATACTTTCAATATATTATCCTTACTTATACGTATATACATGTATGTGTCTTTCATTATCCTTTTCACGTGTAACATCTCATCATTTGTCGCACTAATCTTACCCGATTTATCAAATTTTTAAATAACCGATATTCCGTATTAAAGGTTCGAGGGAATTGAGCCCTAACTTAATAGGTTCCGGTTTCTCTCATTTAATCCGAATAACGGAATATCCTTTTTGAAATCGCAATACAAGTTTTAAATAAAATACTTGTTCTTGGAAATTCGAAATGTTGCGCCTTAACTTGCTGGACACGACATCTAGATACCCCGAGATGAATTTTTTACAAGTAAAGAAAATATTTCGTATTTGGAATTTCGAGAAAATCGAGTCCTAACTTACTAGGTTCCAGTTTCTCATTTGACAAGTAACAGAATATCGCCTTGAAATTTTTAGCCAAGTTTTAAAATCAAAGACAAGCTCGGTTTACGAGTCCAAAGCGTCGTACCTAACTTATCGGATACGATGCTTTATCTCTTCAAATAAGAAAGTCTTAGCATCCTTCTAATCCCTTCAAGTTTTGAAAATAAAAGTATCTATTTTCGAATCATTTCAAAGTTTTCAACATTAGGACATCGATCAATAAATTTGGTACCAATTTTGGGAGTATCGAGGGTGCTAACCCTTCCTCGTGCGTAACCGACTCCCGAACTTATTTTTTGGATTTCGTAGACCAAAATCATTGTTTTGATAAATCAAACTGTTTATTAGAAACAACTGTTTTACGAGGTGACCCGATCACACTTCATCAAAAAAAAAGATTGGTGGCGACTCTCTTCTTTTTCATTTTCAAAACCCGAGTCGACCGCGTCATTTCCTGTTTTATCCAAAAAATAGTTACGACAACTTGGCGACTCCGCTGGGGAACTTCGAGAGTCAGGCCATAGATTGATTGATTTTTGTCTTTTTGATTAAAATTGGAAAATAGTTTCGAAAAATCATGCTTCTTTTAATGCACTTTCAATTTTGGGTCTAGTAAATACTTTGGCATTGCATTGCATGACCGTTGTCGTCACACCCTTTAAGTGGGAGCGAGAAGCTATTCCTTCGTGAGGTTTTCACCTCCGCATGGGCTAGTGGACTGCTTTCGGGATACATCCGTACCTATGTCTTCGTGAAGTTTTCACTTCTACATGGCCATAGGAAAATGTATTCCCCTGAACTGAACTTAGTCCATATGAGCCTATAATGGGTGAGGATCGATGAATTTGCTGGTTCAGGTACCTTTACTCTAGAACCAAACCACATATTAGAGACCTAGGAACCTACCCTAGGTAGAATTGTAGCAAACCCTAGCGATCACCTGGATAGGTGTTCTGTGCTTGTTTATTTCTCTTGCACTAACTTGTTTTCTTTTGTGATTGTTTATCTCTCCTGTGCTAACGTGTTTTCTTTTGTCTTGACTGCATTGCATTGCATCATCTTAGAAAGGAAGTGTTGATTTATATTCGGTTGCTAAATGGAAGAGTATGTCATAAGAAAATGTGTTACTTGATAAAATGGATTGTAATACGGCCGTTCGAACATAAGAACATGGCCATATATGCGATCCGTTTTATGCAAAGAAACGTATCTTCTAGAAAAGTTCTTCTAATGGAATCGAATTCATGATCAACACCTCTCTTTCTTTTTACATCCATGCCATGCGCTCGCATTGCATTTTATGCATTTGCATTACATCATATCACACGCATTAAAATTTGTAGAAAGACCCTAATTAGGTGAAGTCATTTCAGTTAACCTAGAAAACATGGAGCAAAGGTTGAAAAGAATAGAGAAAATGCAAATATAGATGCAAGAGTAATTGGCCAAAATTCAACAAGAGATGTATGAACAAACGCAATTTCAAAGGAACACGATAGGCCAGCTAACCCAGTTACTAGCCGGAGGGTTTGAAAAAAGAAGTGGCCCAGTGGACGACAGTGCGGACGATGACGAAGAAATTATTTATTCCTCGACAAATATCCCGACTCAACCAGACACGCAATCGTACGAGGAATTTGTCATTACCGAACCCCAATGTCAGACTAATACATCGACACTATTAAACTTCCTGATGAATTCATGTTTTAACCCTGAGTATGATCGGGCCAAACTGATTGTTCAAGCGGAGGCAAAAAGGAGAGAGCGGACTTTGAAAGTGCCATTTTATGATAAGTTAGCAGGAAACGCCACAAAAGACTTAGTCGATATCGTAATATCTGGGGAATTTATAAAAAATGCCATCAAGAGCAGAAGGATGGAAGGCTCTGAGAGTTCGAAAAGGGCAGTGCCTATAAAGAAAAGAGAGGTAGAAACCCATTTGGTGGGGACTGAGAGCCACTATCCATACCCAACCCAATCACGACCTCAATACCGCCCACCTCCAAACTTCTATTTTTCCCCTCAAAGTCCTTGTCATCAAGCACCTCTTCCTTACACCGTCTACGCCATGAATAACCAAAGACCATTCACTATACTTCCACCAGATACTATGCCTGCTCAAATTTAGCCCAAAAACGAACAAAGACCAACAAAACCCAATCTTGAAAAACCTCAATTCACCCCTATTCCTGTGTCGTATGGAGAACTATGCACGAAATTACTAAAAAAACAATTAATATCCCCACATTATATGGCACCCTTAAAACCTCCGTACCCAAAATGGTACGATCCTAATGCTAGTTACATGTACCATGCTAGAAACCGGGGCATTCTACAGAAAATTGCTTAGCCTTTAAAAGAAGGGTTCAAAGCCTTATCGATACGGGGATTTTACAATTTGATGGTACTAGTAATATGGCTGAAAACCCGCTCCCTAACCATACTGAAGGGAGCGTGAGTGTAGTGACGAAGGAAGATAGGTGGCGAGCCAAAAGTTGTGTTTCTGAAATAGAGACAGATGTGCAACAAAGAAGAAAACGGTTGCAGAAAGATCAAGAAAAGAGGATTGCAAGAGCCTCAGGTTGGGAATTGGAATGGGATCCCATGGCGTATCCTCCTTCGTAAAAAATATTTACATCTCCAGGAATGATGTACCCAGGAAGAGATAATCCACAAAAGACGTTATCAATTGAAAAGGGTCCTCAGAACATCAGTATAAATAAGTGATGATGCAACTAAAGATGTTTCAATGATATGCCCTTATCCTCCTGGATTCATTTTGAATAATTGGACTAATATTGACCTTCTTGTAGTTTCTAAGTCCTCTCCAGAGTAATGCTCAATGTTAACTCTCTTTTTCCCCTAAGTAATAGTGGGATTCTTTTGTAAGAGCTTATGTTTGCTCTTTATCATTTAAATGAACATTAATGGAGATGCATTTTGTCATAGTCTTTTTATTCTTATTAACTTCATAATTACTCCCTCTTTTCACGACCTGTCCTTACATATACCTCATATCATGCCATAACATTATGTTTGTGCGGTTCGAATCCTTTGATACTCCTTTATAGTTTTCTTTTCCATTCACCTTTCAGGTGCTCAGATAGCAACGACATGAACAATCCCGTTACAAGCCCTGAAATCGATTTTGAGAAAGCTATTTGTTTAGGAGAATTCAAAGCTGAGGAAAATGCTGAAGATTATGTCTCGTCTCCTGACTTACTAAGAATGATAGAACAAGAAGATAAACAGATTCTTCTCTATCAAGAATCTGTTGAGACGGTGAACTTGGAAAATGAAGAAAAGAGGCAGGAAGTATAGATTGGGACCTCCATTTAAGAGAAGACCAAACATGATTTGATCGCCTTGCTTCGTGAGTACAAAGATGTATTTGCATGGTCGTATCAGGATATGCCAGGGTTGAACGAGGATGTAGTGGTCCATAGATTCCCACTGAAACCAGAATGCAAACGTATTCAACAGAAGCTAAGACGAATGAGACCTGAAATGCTGTTAAAGATAAAAGAAGAAGTCAAGAAATAATTTGATGCGGCTTTATATAAGTCTCTAAATACCCGAATGGGTAGCTAACATAGTCCCAAAGATCAAGAAAGACGACAAGGTACGAATGTGCGCGGATTATCGCGATCTGAATCGAGCAAGCCCTAAAGATAATTTTCCCTTGCCACACGTTGATATGTTGGTGGATAACACAGCGAAACATTCATTGTTTTCTTTCATGGATAGATTCTCGGGTTATAATCAAATAAAGATGGCTCCCGAAGATATGGAGAAAACCACATTCGTGACAATGTAGGGAACATTCTGTTACAAGGTGATGCCATTCAGATTGAAGAATGCCGGGGCAACATATCAGATGGCTATGGTGATGTTGTTCCATGACATGATGCATAAAGAAATAGAAGTCTACGTCAATGATATGATTGCCAAATCTCGGGGAAAGAGAGCATGTCGAGAACCTCAGGAAGTTGTTTGAAAGACTAAGAAAGTTCCAGCTGAAGCTTAATCCAGCCAAGTGTACATTTGAGGCTACCTGGGAAAATTACTAGGCTTCATCCTTAGTGAGAGAGGTATTGAGGTTGATCCAGATAAGATAAAAGCTATACAAGAACTACCACCTCCGCGCACACAAAAAAAAGTCAGAGGATTTTTAGGGAGGTTGAACTACATCGTTCGATTCATTGCTCAACTTACCAACCAGTATGACCCAATTTTTTAACTCTTTCGAAAACACAATCCTGGAGAATGGAACGAGGAGTGCCAAATGGCTTTTGATAAAATAAAATAGTATTTGTCTAGCCCCCCGGTGCTAGTACCACCAACCCTCGAGAGACCGTTAATATTGTATCTGACTGTGTTCGAAAACTCAATGGGTTATGTACTGGGGCAACATGATGAGTCAGGGAAAAGAGAAAGGGTAATTTACTACCTCAGCAAGAAGTTCACAGAGTATGAAGCAAAGTACCCGTCAATTAAAAAATTCTGTTGTGCTTTGGTCTGGGTAGTTCGAAGGCTCAGACAATATATGTTGTATCATACGACGTGGTTAATTTCAAAACTAAACCCAATAAAATACATGATGGAATAACCTGCACTCTCAGGAAGAATGACACGATGGTAGATCCTACTATCAGAGTATGACATCATATATGTGAGTCAAAAGTCGATAAAGGGGAGCACGATAGTTGACTTCTTAGCAACTCGAACAACAGAGGAATACGAGCCATTGAGATTTGACTTCCCAGACGAAGACTTGATGTGTATTACAGAAAAAGAGTGTGTCGTCAAAAGAGAAATCATGGAAGATGAGCTTCGACGGTGCATCAAATGCATTGGGGCATGGGATTGAAGCAGTCCTAGTGTTACCAGAGGGGAACCGTTATCCACTCACTGCCAGATTAAATTTTTTCTGTACCAATAATGTTGCGAAATATGAGGCTTGCATCATGGGACTTTGTGCATCCATTGAAGGAAACATCAAAATCTTGGAGGTGTACGGGGACTCAACATTGGTGATCTACCAAATCCGTGGAGATTGGAAAGTGAGATTCGAAGTTGGTCAAATATCGCGATCTGGTTGCGGAGTTGGTCAAAGAGTTCAAAGAAGTGACTTTTAATTACATCCCACGAGAAGAAAACCAATTGGCTGATGCCCTGGCCACTTTGGCCTCAATGTTCAAAGTAAACAGAGAAACGGAAATAATGCCTCTCTAAATGAGCATATATGAGGTTTCTGCACATTGTTTTAGCATTGAAAAAGAGGCAGATGGACAGCCATGGTTCCACGATATCTTAGAATATGTCAAGAATCAAAGATATCCCAAGCAAATGAGAACCACAAAAGAACAATAGAAGAATGGCGGTGGGATTTGTTCTTGATAGGGAAATCCTATACAAAAGAGGAAAAGATCAAGTACTCCTAAGATGCGCATATGCTGTTAAAGCCAGAAAAATACTTGAAGATGTCCATGAAGGAGTTTTTGGAATGCATGCCAATGGTTTCACTATGGCTAGACAGATTATGAGACTCGATTATTAATGGCTCAGTTACACACGAAAGTGCCACAAATGTCAAATTTACGGTGATAAAATTCATGCAGCCCCTTCGTCCCTTCATGTTATGACTTTTTCGTGGCCTTTTTCTATGTGGGGCATGGATGTTATAGGGCCAATTTCCCCAAAAGCTTCTAATGGACACCGATTCATTTTTGTGGTCATAGATTACTTCACAAAATGGATAGAAGCCGCTTTATTTGCTAATGTGACGAAGACCGCAGTTTGCAGGTTCTTAAAAAAGGAGATCATATGTCAGTACGGTTTGCCTGAGAGGATCATTTCGGATAATGCTTTGAATCTAAACAAGAAGATGATGAAGGAAGTGTGTGAGCAATTTCAAATAAAGCATCATAATTCCTCACCCTATCGCCCAAAGATGAATGGAGCAGTAGAAGCGGCTAACAAAAATATTAAGAAGATTATTGGGAAAATGGTAGAGACATATAAAGGCGGCACGAAGCTACCATTCGCTTTATGACGCATATCGCACATCCGTGCGTACATCTACGGGAGCAACTCCTTTCTCTCTGGTCTATGGAATGGAAGCGGTGCTGCCCATCGAAGTTGAAATCCCCTCTCTACGAGTCTCAATAGAGTCAAAACTAGAAGAATCAGAATGGGTTCGAGCTCGATATGACCAGCTAAATCTTATCGAAGAAAAATGCTTGAAGGTGATCTACCATGGACAGATGTACCAGAAGAGAATGATCACGACCCATGACAAGAAGGTGCGGCCAAGAGAATTTCGCGATGGAGAACTTGTACTGAGAAAGATTTTCCCAATACAAAAACACTTTCGAGGAAAATGGGCACCAAATTAGGAAGGGCCATACGTCGTAAAGAAGGCTTTATCAGGTGGAGCTTTGATTCTCACTGAGATGGATGGGAAGGAGTTACCTAATCCATTGAACTCAGATGCCGTGAAAAAGTACTATGCCTAAAAAAAAAGAAATCAAGATAAAAACCCGAAAAGGGCATCTTGGTGAAAAAAAAAGAAAAAAAAGAAGAGATCAAGATGAAAACCCGAAAAGGGCGTCTTGGTGAAAAAAAAGAGATCAAGATGAAAACCCGAAAGGGCATTTTGATAAACAAAAAGATTAGGATGAAAACATGAAAGGGCATCCTAATGAAGGGGGTCCAGACATAAAAAGCAAGAAGATTTGAACAGAGAGTCAAAAGTCGAGGTTGTAATATTTGAAGCGGACTCGAAAGCTTAAAATCTTTACACAAGAAACTTTGCTCGAAAAGATCTAGGATGAAGAAACGTGGAGAAGTTCATGCGTTGGATGTCTAGAGCATTTGCGATAATTGAACCTGCTTTCCTTTTTTATAACGTTTTCTTTATTAAAATATTCTTTGTCAATTTTCTTTACTTGTTGCTTTCAAAATAAATATGAGTGTGAGGTATCCCTTTCATACCTACTTTGCCATTTTCATGCATCTCATGTTTGGTTCATTTAAATGATAAAATAGTGAAATTACATACTCTAAACAAAAGGAACGTTGAGCATTACCTAGATGAGAATTTGGCAAGTACAAGAGCCTCAAAGCAAGGATAAAGTTCAACAGGGGGCAAAAGGATGATATACGAAAACGCAGATTACTCGTAAAACTTGAGGACGGGTATAAAACCTGAAAGAAAAGTCGAGAGTTAAAGCAATGAATACAGGTCATCAAGAAAGTCGTGACGAAAAGAGATACATGACGCATGACATAATCATGTAGGCATAAAAGCATTTAACACAAACACGTGCATATTATGATAACATCATACATGACACGTATAGGTACGAGAATAAAGCAAAAAGTTTTGAAGATAGTTGTACCAAATCAAGAAAAAAGAAGACATCTGAGTTCCACCAGATGATATGTTTTGAAATTCTGATTGCAAAATATTAACTCATAATACGAGAAGTGAGTTGAGCCTTAGGTTGCACGCTGAGGTGTTTTTCAACATTTTTTTTTCAAAATATCAACTCATAATACGAAAGGTGAGTTGAGCCTTGGGTCACACGCTGAGGTGTTTTTCAATTTCTGTTCAAAAAATCAACACATAATACAAGAGGTGAGTTGAGCCTTGGGTCGCACGCTGAGGTATTTTTAATTTTTGTCTTTCAATTTCTGTTCAAAAATTAACTCATAATACGAGAGGTGGTTAAGCCTCGGGTCGCACGCCGAGGTATTTTTAATTTCTGTTTTTTAATTTTTGTTTAAAAATCAACTTATAATACGAGAGGTGAGTTGAGCTTCGGGTCGCACGCTGAGGTATTTTAATTTCATCTTTCAATTTCGGTTCAAAATCAACTCATAGTATGAGAGGTGAGTTGAGCCTCTGTCGCATGCCGAGGTATTTTTAATTCTGTCTTTCAATTTACATTCAAAAATTAACTCATAATGCGAGAGGTGAGTTGAGCCTCGGGTTACATGCCGAGGTATTTTCAATTTCTGTTTTTCAATTTCTGTTTGTTACAAAAGATCAACTCATATTACGAGAGGTAAGTTGAGCCTCAAGTCACACGCTGAGGTATTTTTCAATCTCTGTTCTTCAAAAAAAAAATCAACTCATATTGTGAGAGGTGAGTCGAGCCTCGGGTCGCACGCTGAGGTATCTTCAGTCTTCTTGAAGATGGTAAGGAAACATTTTGGAAAATTCAGAATTCTTATTTCCTCAAAGTAGAGTAGGTTGAGATTACAAATCTCGTCTCCCTGAGTTTACAATGAGGATCAATTCTTATCTCTTTGAAGTAGAGAAGATTGAGTGGAGGGATTAAAGCTACAGGTTCTATCTCTCTGAAGTTTCAGTGGAGCAAATTGAAGATAGCAGGTCTGGCATCCTTGAAGTTAAGGAGCAGATTGAAGACATCACATCTTATCTCACTGAAGTTGCAACAGAGCAAATTGAGCCATGAGTCCCATCTCTCCAAGTAAGCGGTTGAGTGGATCAAAACAATAAGATGCGATGGATCTGGAATGAGACTACACGAAGAAGAGGGTACCAAAGAAGTCAAGACTTAGCGGGACCGGGCAAAATTGGTCTTTCTTGAAAGTCTTTGCTCTGTTCTCATTACGACAACGAGCAAAGAGGGCAACAGACAACCCTAAATTTGCCCGGGCTTACAAGCCCATTTTAACCCAAGCCTAATACAACCTACCCGGACCCAAAATTAAAACCCAACAGGCCCATTTTACAACCCAAAACCAACAATCAGACAACCCAAACTAACCTTACAAACCCAATAACCCACTAAATTATCCTAGCCCAACACAGCCCAATCAGCCTAACCCTAAATCAGAAACAAACAAAACCCTAGGTGTGTCGCACCTAGGGTCTTCTACTCTGAGCCCTAGCCACTTGCCCGGTTCTCTGACTCGCCGCCTCTGACGATTGTCATGTCCACCGCCCTTCCACCGCCTCTGACCTGCAAATAATAAACGAGAAAGGACAGAAAGCAGCAAGTTGTAAAAAAGGCAAAGGCTATAAAAGCCGATTTATTTCCTTGTCAAAAGGGTTCTTCTTTTAATCAATAAAAAAAACAGAAAAAGAAAAAAAGCATAGAGATTCAAACAAAAAAGAAAACAAATCTGAAAATATCAAAAGAACAGAGTTTCTGCAGTAGACTTACAAACACAATAGAGGTATCGAAAACATTAAGAAACCATCAAAAATCGAAAAGACAGAGGCAAATAGGTGATTTGTTATTCGAAGTATATTTTGTTTCTATTTTTATTTCTCTTTTTTTCTTTCCTTCGGCGAATATATATACCACTATTATAAAATATAAAAAAAATACAAATTTTACCCATTTTTTGAACTTGGCCGGCGACGGCGGAGCCTCGGTGGACGACGATCGGAGCGGCGCTAGAGAAGGAGACCCCTGCAGAGGAAAAAAAAGAAGAATCAGGAATTTTTTTTTAAACACATAGCTCAAATGATTTTTTTTTTTTGAGTTTTAGGCCTTATATAGCCCCTTAAAACGACGTCGTTTTGGGGCTGACTTTTAACCCCTAAAACTACGCCGTTTCACTCGACCCGACTCAAATTTGACCCGTACCCTAAGAGGATCCGCGTGTTTTTAAGCCAGAGGGGAAATTACGCTACTGGTCCTTCCGTATTTTCATGTTTTTAAAATTAAATTTTTAATTATTGCAATAATGGCCAGAAATTTCACGCGGTTTGCGATTCGGTCATTCCCTCAAATGCCGCGTTTAACTTACTGGGGAATATTACCTCTTTGGTCCCCACTTTCTATGCGCGTTTCTAATTTAGCCCCCAAACCTCTGTTTTATTTACAATTTGACCCGAAACTTTCGTTTTTAATGCAATTTAACCCATTTTTCAATTATTTTGCAATTTTTACTACTTTTACTATTATTTAATATTTATTATTATTATTGCTTATTTATTATTTATTATTATTTTTTTATTTTCATTATATTTTACTACTATTTCTTTGTTATTATTTATTGTGTGTGTTATTATTTTATTTTTTCTACTAATATCATTATTTTATTTAGCATTATTATTATTTTGTTTTCATTATTATTATTATTATTATCTATTTTATTATTATATCATCATTATCATCACTAATATTATTATTATATTTATTACCACTATTAATATATCTTTATATGTATATTGTTATTACTACCATTTTATTTTTCTTTTCTTTAAAATTATTACTCTTATTTTACTTCCATTATTATTATTTATTAGTATTATTATTATTATCGTTATTATTATCATGTTACTATTATTATTTCATCGTTATTTCTACTACGGTTAATATACGTAATACTTTCAATATATTATCCTTACTTATACGTATATACATGTATGTGTCTTTCATTATCCTTTTCACGTGTAACATCTCATCATTTGTCGCACTAATCTTACTCGATTTATCAAATTTTCAAATAAGAGATATTCCGTATTAAAGGTTCGAGGGAATCGAGCCCTAACTTACTGGGTTCCGGTTTCTCTCATTTAATCTGAATAACGGAATATCCTTTTTGAAATTGCAATATAAGTTTTAAATAAAATACTTGTTCTTGGAAATTTGAAATGTTGCGCCCTAACTTGCTGGACACGACATCTAGATACCCCGAGATGAGTTTTTTAAAAGTAAAGGAAATATTCCGTATTTGGAATTTTGAGAAAATCGAGCCCTAACTTATTGGGTTCCAATTTCTCATTTGACAAGTAACGGAATATCGCCTTGAAATTTTTAGCCAAGTTTTAAAATCAAAGACAAGCTCAGTTTCGGGAGTCCAAAGCGTCGTACCCTAACTTACTGGATACGATGCTTTATCTCTTCGAAATAAGAAAGTCTTAGCATCCCTTCCAATCCCTTCAAGTTTTGAAAATAAAAGTATCTATTTTCGAATCATTTCAAAGTTTTTAACATTAGGACATCGTTTGAAAATAAAAGTATCTATTTTCGAATCATTTCAAAGTTTTTAACATTAGGACATCGATCAATCAATTTGGTACCAATTTTGGGCGCATCGAGGGTGCTAACCCTTCCTCGTGTGTTACCGACTCCCGAACTCATTTTCTGGATTTCGTAGACCAAATTCGTTGTTTTGATAAATCAAACTGTTTATTAGAAACAACTGTTTTACGAGATGACCCGATCACACCTCATAAAAAAAAGATTGGTGACGACTCCCTTCTTTTTCATTTTCAAAACCCGAGTCGACCGCGTCGTTTCTTGTTTTATCCAAAAAATGGTCACGACAAGCGCCGCTAAAAGTTGTGATCTTTAGCAGCGTTTTCTAAAAAGTGCCGCTAAAAGTCATGATCTTTTGCCCCTTTTTTTCAAATAAACGCCACAAATTTTAGTGGCGTTATCTATAGCGGCATTGTTTGGCGCGGCAAATAGTTTTAGTGGCACTTAAAACGCTGTTAAAGGAAAAAAAAAAGGCCACAAAAAGGCTGTTTTCCTATAGTGTTTGCAAGAAAACACCACTATTTCTATACCTTTAGCGGCGTTTGTGTACAAAACGCCACTAATTTATTTTTATATTGATACCAAAACGGCGTCGTTTTATTTTGAAATAAAATAGTTCTTTGCGGCGTTTTTACAAAAACCGTCGCTATTGCTATACCTTTAGAGGCGTAAAAATGCCGCGAAAACTCTATTTTCCTATAGTGAAATGAAGCCTTTTTGAAATCTCTTAATAGATTTTTGTGGCGTTTTAGGAAAAGCGCCACTAAAAGCTCGATCTTTAGCGGCGTTTTTGGGTAAGCGCCGCTAATGCTCAAATCTACAGCGGGTTTTTACGAAAGCGTCGTTATTGCTCAGATTTTTAGCGGTGTTTTCTTTCAAATGCCGCTAATGCTCAGATCTATAGCGGTGTTTCTACGAATGCGCCACTAATGCTCAGATTATAGCGGCGTTTGGTAAAAAAATGCCGCTATTGCTCCTTTTGAGCGGCGTTTGGGACAAAAACACCCTATTGCTCAACTTTTTGCGGCGTTTTTACTAAAACGTCACGAAAAACGCAGCTAAAATTTGTTTTGGTGTAGTGAAGTGACTGATCATGTAACACTCCTAATCTATATCCGTAGTCAGAATAGGGTTTCGGAGCATTACCGCTCAAACATACATAATTTCAAAACATTTCATATCATATAAGGTTTTGACTGACCAAGCATCGAGTCTTCAAAATTAAATAATCTTAGTTTTAACAATATTCAAATATCATAAACACTTTTTTAAGTATTTTTATTGATTTTTTTATAACGAGTAATACTTTTTATATAATTTTTAAAAGTTATTATTTATTGTTTTTGTATTATTTATAATTATTTAATTTTTTTAAAATTATGATCAAATTAATACATTGTGTTAATTTGTTGATGGAGGATATGTCGAGTGAGCTTTCGACATATATAAAGAGCGAAACAGTGACGGTGCCAATCCCTTGTGTGAAAGAGGCTGTTATGGATATTAGTTGTTGGGGGTCGGAGAGTTTTGGTAGATTCTTAGTGGGATCAGCCTAATGTATGCGGGCAAAGGAGTTTCTATAGCAATAGTGACATTAAGTCCGATTGGATAGGGTGGCTAAGTTTTCTGGAGCGCATTCTTTCTTCATATGGCTTGCTTGGCTAAATCGTCTAAATATGAATCAAGTACGAATGCAGTTAATGCCTCTTATTGTTGTTGGGATTTTCACCTTGAATCTATCAATCATTTTCTCCGAGGGTGTTCCATGGAAAACGAAATTTGGACTTCGCTACAAATTGAATCTCAACCGCCTGACTTTTTCAATTCATATTTTGAAACATGGCTTATGGAAAACTTGAAGTAAACTATTATCTTGAATTTTCAAATTCCATGGGGGGAGGTTATTTTTTCTTACTTGGAAATGTCACAAAAAATGTGTTTTTCAGGGCCAATTGATGTCGACGACACATGCTCTAGCTCATGCAAAAAGATTTCCTCTGGATATTTGCAAAGCTGTAATACAGCAGTGGCTAGTATTGCAAGGGGTCCTAGAATCGTTGGATGGAAGAAACCTCTGATGGTGAGCGACGACCAATGACTGGCATGGCCTCCGTAGGTGGTGTTCTGCGAAATGAAAGGGTGAGTGGATCTAAGGAGGGTTGTTCTATTTCAGTTATTTTTTAGTTTTAATTTGATAGAAAAACAAGGAAAAGTTTTAAATTTTAATTCAAGGTAAATTCATTTGCCACCTCAGCTTTTTATTGTTGTTGCTATTCAACGGGCAGAAGCCCAGAACTCAGCTTTACTGGGGGTTCCTTCTTTTGGGTCTTTACATCACATCGCATGTGGGTTGGTAGGAATTTGAGAATTTAGTTACAATTTGAGCCTTTGTGTGCGAGTTAACCAAGCTTGGATCATGGGCCTTACTCGTTTCAGCATGGAATCAAAATGCCAAAGCATTTCATTCTTATCACCAATGTACTACTGTCTTTAACAACGTTGTCGGGTCCCCAAGTACTCACGTTTACAGTTAGCATAGCAAAGTTGTAATTGCCCTTGAAATATCAAAAACAAAAAAGTTTGTCCTGTTGTCATGGAAGGCCACAACCAGCCAAATTGCATGCTGTTTGTAATTTTCCTGGAGTAATGATCTAGTCTAGCATAATAACAAATTCTTACCACACTAAATGAATGGAAACAAAATGAATAAATAAACCCAATTGAGAAACCTCAAGAGCCCCCATTCGCTCATTCTCTTGGCCATGCATGATTTCATATTCTTTTTGCCTCCGCTGAATTTTCAATCCAACAAAGAAAGCAGAAAGTTTATGAATGAACCCCAGTATAAATTGAAACTATACAAAACATGTTCATATACCAAAATCCCATCTATTTTACTTCATTTAACCTAAATTTAATAATTAAGAAAATAAAGATTGAGATATAGGAATGAGAAAGGTGGAGATTGCAATAATATGTCTCTTTTCATTGTTTTTCGTAGCCATGCCTGTTAAACTGCCACAAAGGCCACAGCTGATGGCACCACCCCGTCCACTTTGTGCTTCACAAATTTCCCTGGTCAACTATGCGTGTGCGGCGCTGCCATTAACCCCCTTCTCACCACCACCTCCTCGCAATAGCAACCGCAGCCGCAGTAACAGCCGCCGTCGCAGTCGCAGTCGCAAGCATAGGCGCAGGCGCGGGCACCGTGAGACGGAAATGCAAAGCTACTGTTGTCAATGGCTGAAGCAGGTGGACACTGAGTGTGTGTGCGACGTTCTGGTTCACTTGCCCACCTTCCTTTCTAGGCCTAATCATCAGTACACCGTTGTCGTTGATGATACCTGCACCGTCAATTATTCATGTGGGGGGCGAATAGAACCATGATTCCACAACCTCCTTTTCTTCTGAATTTGCTTGAATCTATGTAATTGAAATCATGTCCATCTTTATTATTGAAAAAAAATCTTGTCTATTCGCTTTTTGCAATATCAAATTTGATGCCCAAACAGCAGATGTTAACAAGAAATTTTAGTTTAGAATTCTGTGCCTGTAGTGACAAGATAAATTAAAGCTAAAGTTTACTTATTGTTCATTGATTTAGTCTTTCTGCTTATTGCCAGGGCCTTATTAGCATTTTGGGCTAACTTAGTAGGGTAACTGCTAGTCTATTATTTTCATCCTAAAAAGTTATAAAATGACGATATAATTATTCTCTATTTTCTCTTTTCGTCATTTAAGTATTTGAATTTACCTTTTTGGTCAGATAAATTATTAATGAGAGAATACCTTGTTAGCTTTTAAAATTGTCATTTGTATATTATGTTAATTTAGTCTTAATTTTTTAAAAAATTTAATATTTACACATTGTGTATTTTTTATAATTTTACTTTTATTTGTAACATTGAGTATTAAATTAAAAGAATGAGAAAAATATGAAAATTATTATCCTAAATTTTGAGTATTTTTATTTTTGGTATATTTCCGATAAAATTTGGTTGATAGATTTTGTTTAGCTTTTTAAGTGAAAGAATCACAAAGAAAAGCAAAATTAAATAAAAGTTTAAATTACACAATGTATAAATATTAAGAGTTAATATTTTTAAAATCTAAGACTTGTCAAAATGTGTAAACATTAAAGGTTAAAATGATTGTTGTGTCAATTTTAAAAGCTTCCATATCATCTTTTCATCATCCATTTAACAGATAGTGACCAAAAAAAAAAAATCAAATAATTGAGTGATCATTTTATAATTTTTATAATTAAATGATTAAAAAGAAACTTACCAATAATTAAGTGATTATAAGTATAATTTATCCAATTTAGTATTAGTGTCAAAAGCTTCCATCGAAAAAATGCGTTTAAAACAGAGTTACAAGAGATTGGAATATAAGTCTAAAATTGTAAGAATAATACTAGGAGAAGTTAGAAAACTTTGGATAAATTGCACCTAAATGATACTTAACTATCGGCTACCCCTACTTTAGGTTCGTGTTTTGTTGTTTTGATTCTCGGGATTCGTCGGAAAATAATTTTACAAAAAATTTATATTCATTTTCAGCTCACATATTTTATTTTAAGATAATAAAATTAAAATCCTACATAGAGATAATAGTCTCCGGTTTAAAATATACATCCTGAAAAACAAATTAAATTATAAATAAATTTTTAGGAATCGTAACTTTAGCAAAATTATTTTATCATTCATAACAAAAAAATAATTATATATATTCATTCACATACATTCCTCTACGCATGCGAAAAATTATAAGAATACCACATCTTATCAAATATTAATCAAATAAGGTGAAGAGAGACATTCGGTCTCAGTTTATACTATAAACATAGCACAACCTAGCACTCTAATATCAATTGTTGGAAAAAAATCCAGTTTGAAAATAGTTTTTTAAGACAGCGAAAAATTAGAATTTTGAAAACCGACCCGGTTTGTAATATTTATAGCAATAAGTCTTAGATTGAAATCGTACATGCATTTTCGAATAAGCGGATCCTTGATTTTTTTTGGATTTCAATTAAACGATCTTTTCCGCTATTCTCGTACCCATGAACTACTTCGGTTATAGGCTTGAACCAATTGAATCAAAACACTGAACTAGAAAAAAAATTTCCTTTTGGGATGAAAATGAAAGTTCTCTATTCTTTAATAAAAACTGGTAAATGTGTTATTCTGGAAAAATATATTTAATAATTGAGAATAAATTCTCTCAATTTTTCGGCAGAGTAACAATCTCTTAAAGTTATGTTAATAGTTCTATTGGTGTCATCTATTTATAGGAAGAGAAGGTAAAACCATTGTTAAATTGTAGAGATTTATTTCTAATAAAAAAAAGTCCTATTTAAAATAGACGTACGGTATCCTTAGTATTCCTACTAAAGTTACCACCCCTTCATATTTCATTAGGGGATTTCAGACATCTCTCACATGGAGTTCAATTACGAGTACTTTCCGGACTTTTCGACCCAGTACTTTGTAATTAGATCCAACCCGGTTTTATTTTTTATTTCCTAAAATAAATTTCAATATTTTATATTAAATAATTTTATCATCCCAATTTTACCCCTGTAAAATTATGACGATTTTACCTTGGTAAAATTTTTGAGAAAATTTATTTAATATTTCACCACTTAACATTTTCATTATAACCGAATGATTTATTTTCATTTTCGGTCTTTAAAATAGCTAAAAAAACAATACTCATTCTCTCGATCATTCTGAACTAATTCATCTACATTTGCAAATGAATCATTTCTCATTTTCATTTCCATTTCCGTTTTAATTTCCATTTTAAGAAAACCACATTCATTTTCAAATGATTGCATTTCTTTATTTCGAAGAAAACCATAATCATTTCTCAATGTTTTCTATTTCACTATTTCTATTCATTTTGATTCAAATATGTAATTCATTTTTGGTTTTAGCGAACTAGTGGAAGGACCAATAAGACATATGTAATTAGGGCTCATGTAATTTATAATTAAGTTCTAACTTTTTGCCTATTAATTATAAATTCATTTAGTAACGAAGTCATTCCAGTATAGTATCGTGATTGAGCTTTCCCTAACGACATACCACTACGAAAGTATTTGCTCAGCGCTCGTCAAATGACCTTGTCATAAGTGTGTTACCCTCATAGGATATTCTTGATCTCTTTAGGATAATATTTGTTCTCCTGATATGATCCTATTTTATTTCATGGTAACCTTTACATCTTCCTTTATGGAAAGTCAATTACTATTAAATAGTAATCAATTCATTCATCACAAAGACTAACAACCTGTGACCACGTTTACTTTTCATCAACCATGTAATGCCAATGAGAAGATATCATTTACTCATGTCTCAGTTTATGAATTCCACTGTTGTGAATGATGCTACGTATTGTAGAAGTCGTACATCCAATGCACCAACTTTCGGTTCCTTATCTATTCGAACTCAGACTTTTACTTACATCAAAGTGAATGAGTTATGCATACATATTCTGTCATCTATTCAGGATTTAGGTATGTTACACTATGAACATCACAAGTGAATAAATCCATAAATGAATTCATGATCTATTCTTCTTGGGTCCAGTCTGATGTACTAGCAGTCCAATAAGTCACATCTATGTCTTTATCTTTTGGGAGTCATTCGCTCCAATGCACAATACAAAGCATCTCCCTAATTAGACTTGATAGAGAAATATTAGTCTTTCAATCAGTTTGCTTATTTATGATTAGATTAAGGACATTTTAGGTTTGTCTACTAATACAAGTTGTCTTTCTATATTACGATCCGATAACATAATACTATTCAATATTAGTAAACATTAGACAACTAGTGAGCAACATTTGCTTTCATTTTTCTTTGCGTGCAAAAACCATATGAGGAAAATATACGAAATATTAATGTAATTCATGAATAGTTTTATTAACCAATCTATTCGAAAAATTACAAGTGTATTTAGAAAAAGAAAATTACACTTAAGGCACTAAATCCAATAGTCTCTCACTTGCCTTAGTGAAGTAGATGAGTCATGTTTCGAATTCTTGTGCCCCTCTATATGTTTCCCAGAGAGCTCTCTAGATAGTAGAGTCTTGACAAAACAAATACCCATGGTTTGTCCTTATATGTGATCTTTGACTACATCCACTATTTCGTCAAACACTACCATCTCCCTTATGATACTTTGTATTAATCTGTTTTAGTCCTTATGTGAAATCTTTAAGCTTTAGCTATATCCACACTATTACAATGTCATAACTTTTCTATACCTCATGTCCAGCCCTCCATAGTGAAGTTAGGAGTGCAACCCTACTTGACATTTATTTACACTATGGACCCGTTGTCTAGGAAAAAAACACAGCCCAATGTTAATTTCCTCAAATCCTAACTGTAACACCCTAAACCCATCTCTATTACTGGATTAGGGTTATGGAGTATTACGACACACATTCAATCCAATGACATCATAAATTATTCAAATATTAATATCCAATTGACAAATGAAATATAGCATATATACACATTTACAGGCCTTAAATCGAGCTTATGGGACCTTGAAAATAGTTTTAAAACATTCACGAATTAATTTGAAACAAAATAGAAAAATATGGAAAATTTTAAAAATTTTGGAAACAAGAGTCACGCAGTCGTGTGGTCAGGCCATGTGATAGAGCCCAAGCCGTATGGCCAAACTGTATACAATTCGAAATTTGGGTCACACGGCCTTGTCAAAGACAGTGTGCCTCCCTGTGTGTAAATCAAAATAAGGTCACATGACCGTATCACAGATCGTGTGTCAACTCGTGTGAGATTCGAAATAAGGTTACACGACCGTGTCACTAGGCTTTGTAACATCCTAATACCGTTTGGAAAAACTTGCACTTAAAACCAATATAACACATTACTATGTGAGGATACCGTATATGACACACAGTCATGCGACAGCCCGTGTCCTAGGCCGTGTGCACTTAAAATGACTTCCCAAATCAAGCTAAATCATCACTCATTTCTTAGGTGCCAAGCCAAACCAAAAAAATATTCATATACCTTCAAAACACATTGAAAGAAGCTTAAAGTATACCATAATATACAGCCTAAGTTCCTAACCAATATGCCCTCAATGAGACCACATATTATACACCAACCAATTCAAATTCAAAGTTCACAAGTACTTGCTTTAAACTTATACCAAACTTACAATTTATCCATATCATTCATATATACTTCTACTATAACCTATTCATTTACAAATAGTATAAACCAAAATGACCAAAACATATGCATATGGACCAAAGACATATAGACAAGTGGGCCAAAATCAAGTTAAAATAACATCATCCAAGTATAACTAGATATACAAGACACCTATTACATGTCATATAACCCAAAGGTAAACATGTCAAAATCTATCAATAGATAACTACATAGTGTGATCTTCGGGTTGATTCGATCGCCCGATTCCACAAAGGGTTAACTACAAAAGAATAGGAAAAATTACACGAAGAAGCTTCACTAAAGCTTAGTAAGTTTAATGGTTGAAACAATAAAACTTACCTTATAAGCATAACAATTATACATTAACAAGATTAATAAACAATAATCTTGTCATCCACAATTATTCAATAGGTGAGTTTAAATATATATACGAGTTACTCGAGATTATTTGATATAATGTAACACCCCTAACTCGAATTCGTCACCAAAACAGGGTTACGGAGTATTACCGGAGTTTACAGATCAAATAAATAGACATTTCATATCATATAACATTCATGCTAGAATTCAATCGAAGTTAAACATATTGTCCCTTACACGAGCCCTTAGGGCCCAAAATACACATTAGAAACAAGTCGAGACTAGATCGGATACTCAAAGAATTATTCGTAAAACATTGAAATTTTTTAAAGTTGCAAGGGACACACGGCCGTGTGACTCACACGGTCAGAAGACACACCCGTGTCTCAGGCTGTGTGGCCATTCGAAATAGGGATACACGGTCGTGTCTAGCCCATGTCCGTACCCGTGCAAATCTTTGACTTGGGTCACACGGCCAAGTCGTATGCCTGTGTGATAGGCCGTGTGAGCATACTGACTTGCGCAATTAAAAGATACAAGGGACACACGACTATGTCACTTGGCCGTATGTCACACACGGTTGAGACACATGCCCGCGTCTCTTTTCATGTCGATGAAAATAGGCCATTTCCAAGCTACATTTCTCACCCAATTTGGTACCAACCTAAACATAACAATTTACACATCAACAAGCCATGACAAGGTATTCAAAACAATCCAAAACCAAGTCTTAAACATGAAATATCACCATATACAACCAATATGCCCTTAAATATCACAATTGACAACTTAAAGACATGTCAACAAGTATCTCAATTTGCCTAAATGACCAAATTCATATATGTATAATCAAACCACACTTTACATTCTTTCATTCTACTATATCACTCACACATCAAACATGACAAAGTCAATTATATATATGCATCAAAATATACCAAACACAAGCCATTCAAATGGTTTGTCTCAACAAAACATTTATATACCAAAATTGGCCAAAATAACCTATACATGCCATAATAATCGAATTAATTTACTAAAAGTGCTAAAAGAGTCGATGGATAGTGTGAAATTGCTCTGACTAGTTTCCAACCCAAACAAGCTTTTGAATTACTATAAAACACAGAAAAATAACACAGAGGAAGCATTTAAGCTTAGTAAGTTCGTATAATACAAAATTTAACTTACCATATTTCCATAAAATAGGTAAGTAAACATAACATATGTCAATCAATTTGGCTGTGAACAATAAGTATCTGCTTCCGAGGATTGACGACTTGTTCGATCAGTCTAGGGGCTTTTGTGTTTTCGAAGATCGATCTGCGTTCTGGGTATCATCAGTTAAGGGTTAAGGAGGATGATGTACATGATAATGCATTTAAGACTGGTTATGGGCATTACGAGTTTCTAGTTATACCTTTTGGGTTGACGAATGCAGCGACCGCATTCATGGATCTGATGAACCGTGTGTTTTAGCCTTATTTAGATCAGTTCATTGTGGTCTTCATCGATGACATTCTGGTATACTCTAAGACTGAGGATGAGCATTCTGATCATCTTAGAGTTGTGCTTCAGGTTCTCCAAGAAAAGTAACTCTATGCTAAGTTGAGTAAATGCGAGTTATGGTTGCGAGAGGTAACCTTCTTAGGGCATGTGGTTTCTGCTGAGGGGATTCGTGTTAATCCTCGAAAGATTGAGGCTGTGCTGGATTAAAATAGCCAAAGAATGTGTTTGAGATCCACAGCTTTTTGGGTTTGGTGGGTTATTATCATCTGTTTGTTGAGGGATTCTCTCTGATTGCAGCTCCTTTGACTAATCTGCTACGTAAGGATATGTCGTTAGTCTAGACTGATGCACAACAATCGATCTTTGAGAAGCTCAAATCTATTTTAACTTATGCTCCTGTTCTGATACAACCTGAATTTGGCAAGGAGTTTGTGGTCTACAGTGATGCTTCGCACGTTAGGTTGGGTTTCGTTCTGATGCAGGATGGTAAGGTTGTGGCTTATGCGTCCCTTCAGCTTAAGGCAAACGAGGGGAACTATCTGACGCATGATCTCGAGTTGGCTGCAGTGGTCTTTGCGTTGAAAATCTAGAGACATCATCTATATTGTGAGAGGTGTATCATCTACACTGATCATAAGAGTCTCAAGTACCTCCTTACTCAGAAGGAGTTAAACCTTAAACAGTGTCGATGGATTGAGCTACTCAAAAATTACAACTGCACAATAAAGTATTATCCTGGTAAAGCCAATGTGGTGGCCGATGCTCTAAGTCGTAGGGCGATGTCTGATTTGAGGGTGATGTTTGCTCATCTTAGTCTGTTTGATGATGGGAGTCTGTTAGTCGAGTTACAGGTTAAGTCGACTTGGATCGATCAGATTCGAGATAAACAGTTAGTGGATGAGACTCTAGGTGTGAGGTTCCTTTAGGTTGAGAGTGGTTCTACTGCTGATTTTAGGTTAAACAATGATGGTGTGTGATGTTTTTGAGGACGGATCTGTGTGCCGAATAATTCTGATCTGAGGCAGTCTATTTTGAGGGAGGCACATAGGAGCCCTTATACTATGCATCCTGATGGTAATAAGATGTATCTCGACCTTCGTGAACTGTATGGGAAGTGTGAAGTTACCAATTACATTACTCGTAGTTTGACTTGTCAGCAGGTTAAGGCTGAGCATCAGTTGCCTTCGGGTTTGTTACAGGCAATTAAGATTCTTTTGTGGAAATGGGAGCGAGTGACAATGGACTTCGTTAGTGGGTTGCCTTTAACACCTTCTAACAAATATTCTATTTGGGTCATCGTGGATCAATTGACCAAGTCTGCTCATTTCATTCAAGTTCGGATAGACTTTTCTCTTTGAAAGTTGGAGAAGCTATATGTCTCCGAGATAGCCAATGTCGATTATTTCTAACAGAGATCCTCATTTTACATCTTGGTTCTGGAAGAAGTTACATAAAGCTCTGGGGTCGATATTGGACTTCAGCACTACATTCCATTCTCAGACCGATAGTCAATCTGAGAGGGTGATTCAGATACTAGATTATATGCTTCGAAATAGTGTAATAGATTTCCAAGGTAGTTGGGAGGATTATCTACTGCTAGCTGAGTTCGCCTACAATAACAGTTTCCAAGTTAGTATTCATATGGCACATTATGAGGCTCTGTATGGTCGTAAGTGTCGTATTCTTTTGTGTTGGTCTGAGTTGGGTAAACGTCAAGTTTTGGGTCCTGAGTTGGTTTCTGAGACTGAGGATAATGTTCGACTGATTCGGGATCGTCTGAAAGTAACTTCTGATAGAAAGAAGTCTTATGCGGATCTGAAGATGCGAGAGACTGAGTACTCGGAGGGGGACTTTGTCTTTCTTAAGGTCTCTTCATGGAAGAAGGTTCTGAGGTTCGATCGTAAGGGCAACCTGAGCTCTAAGTTTATTGGACCATATCAAATTCTGAAGCGTGTAGACCTGTTGCTTATCAGTTGGAGCTACCTCAAGAGTTAGACCAGATCCAAGATGTGTTTCTCATCTCGATGCTGAGGCGATACCTGTCTAATCCGTCTCATATTGTTTCAGTTGAGGAGATCGAAGTTAGGCTGGATTTGACCTTTTAGGGAGAGCTGGTTTAGACTCTAGATCGTGACATCAAGGTTCTGAAGAGGAAGTCCATTCCTTTAGTGAAGGTTCTGTGGTTGAATCATGACTCTGAGGAGGCCACGTGGGAACCTGGGAACCTTGAGGATTCGATGCGTTAGCAATATCCTCACTTATTCTGATCAGGTAAATTTCGAGGTTAAAATTTCTTTTAGTGGGTAAAGTTGTAATGCGCCAAAATTTTTATGTTGGCTTTTACAAAATTTTGACACAACTGTGTATCTGGTTTAGTGGTTAAGTGTTCTGGGTGTGTGTGAGAGGTCCCAAGTTTAAGCCTTAGCTTTGACAAATTTTGTTATTTTTGGAATTAAGCCTTATCTCTGTTCGGTGGGCTTATATTTTATTATCTGTAAATTCATATTAGAATGAGCTTGCTGGATTGAGTGGTAAGGGTTTTAGTGTGATGGAGGTCCTGTGTTCGAATCTCTGCGCGAGTATGGGTGTTATTTTTGCTCGGCTCTGTAATAGAGTTTCAGTTGTCGTAGAATTCTGAGTAGTGGGTGGTTATGATTGTGATGTAGTGGGATTTGGGTAAAATTTGTTTTTCCCAAAAATCTCTCCTGGAAAAAAAATTCTAATGTCTCTCTTTCTCTGCAATCCTTTTCTTTTTGTTTCCTCTCATCATTCTTTTCTTTGTTTTGGGCAAATTGGGTCCTAATTTCGGTATTTCGATTTAAGGTATTGATCGTTGGTAAGTGAGCATAAAATGTTCTGCTCGAATAATGGATTTCTTTAAATTCATTTCTTGTATTTTCAAATCTTTTATGTTTGAAACCTTATACTCTATTTTTACAGCAGTAAATCAAGAAGTGGGAGCTCTCCTCGTGCTGAATTGTAATTAAAATCGTTCGGGGTGTTGGGGTAAGTGTTGGGTGGTTGTAGGAATTGTTGTAGGTTTTGTGATTACGATTCTACTATGTATTGAGACTGATTTTGAGCATTGGTATGCTGGTTTTTAGATTCGAGAGTGCTGGTGTTTACAGTAGCATCAAAACCGTACTAGGTGTGTACCCAAAATGAAAAAAAAACCAAGGTTTTGGCAAAAGCCAAAAAAGGCCACTGTTGACACCACATTAGCGTGTGGTCACCCGTGTGGTAGGCAGTATGTGAGTACACAGCCGTGTGATCGACGAAGGTGTGGTGGCTCGAGTGTGGCCGTGTGGGCCATGTGAGCTAGGCCAAGTTAGGCATGTGGGCCAGACGAGTGTGTGGGCCTACATGGGTATGACACACGGGTGTGTCTATTATTGGGCCAGACCGTGTGGGCCATACGGGCAAGGTCAATCTGGGAGTGTGGGCCTATTTGGGCATACCACACGGGCATGTGGGCCCATTATACTGATATTTTTCATAAGATCGTACGAGTCATCCTAATAGACTGTAGACCTACTGTAGGATTGGTAAAGGCTTACTAAACCCTAAGCATGTGATTTGTTAGACTGTATTACTGTTCTGAACATGTCTATGCCATGTATATCTACTATCTGTTTATATAAGCATGTTAAGAAAATTCTATCCGTTAATTCTGTATGTATGTATTGTTACTGTTATTAGAGCGGGATGATTTATATTAGAGGAAGTGTTCTGAAAGGTAGTTTTGCCTAATATCTAGCAGCATGGTTGCGTTATATTTGTTATGTGTCGCATCGGTACAACATGGTGTGTAGGACTAGATGGGTGTTTTAAACCCCACATGGTGTGTAGGGATGGTTGGAGATGGTGTGTAGAGGTTGGGGGTAGTTTATCTAATTTTTTATTCTGATTTGCATATCTGTATCTATATCTTTGATGGGTTTAGGCTCGAATATGCATATGTAACTATATTGGGCTTAGGCCCGAATCTGTATCTGACTGATTCTAATTTTCTTGTTGCTTGCATGCTTAATTCTGTGGGGTTACACACTGAGTTTAAGTAAACTAATTTCTTTTATTTATTCTGTACAGGTAATCCACAGTCTTAGGCGGATCGGTGCAGTGGGGGACTCAACGGTGACCACTCGCCCTAAACTGTTTTATTTTGTTTATAATTTTATTTAAGTTGGCATTAAGATTTAAGAGTCGTGTTTTCTGTGACTGTATGGACTTTTAACTAATGGTTGTGGTCTTGTTGCTCATTTTATGCTTGCTTGACAAGAAGGTTTTCTTTTAAAATGACGATTTACTAAAACAAGTTTTTCTAAATCACGAATTATAACGCTAAAACATAACGATTTTTCGTAACCTTTTAGCTCTAAATGATTTTTAGGAAAATAGATTAATGTTTTGATAATGAGAACAGAAAATTAAGAGTTGAATAAGCGTTTTCAAATTGTTAAAAACAAATAAGAGCCAATAAACTGAAATAGTTTTACTGTGACGACTTAGTTTACAAAATCCCTTCCATGTGGTTTTTATCGAGTTAGCTCGGTTTTTAAAATCCCTTCCATGTGACATCGCCAGATTTGGCCATAACGTCTAGACCAAGTTCGGAGTGTTACATTTAGTGGTGTCAGAGCCAGGCTACAAAACTCAGCTGTGAATTTTGGGTTCCAATATCTTGTTTTCTAAAAGTGTTTGGTTTTAAAATGATTTGAGTAAATTAAATAAGTATGTGGTTCACCGAGTCTCCGGCGTCGATCCTGTAAGTATATTTGTATTTAGTTAAACCATTCTGAAACACTGTAGATAGTACTTATTGACACTGTACTAAGATAGTTAGAAAACTGAAACTTCTAAAAATAGCTCTAAAACTTCTAATAATTATGCATAAAATATCTGTTAATAAATACTGAAACTAATGCATAAAACTCTTAATGTAGATAAACTCGAATTAGACAATGAGCGCACGAGGTATCCGTGGACGTGGCACTCGAGGCTGAGGTAAAGGTCGTAGATGGGGTTCGAGCTGAGTCCCTATCTCTGGGCAGCATGCCAAATCTAGACACTAGTGAGACACCTGTGTCACCTGCTACTGTGACAAGGTCTCATAGTCGTTCGGCTGGGGACGACGCACTGTCCCAAGCCATGCTTAAGATATTGGAGAGGGTACTTGGGCCCAATTTTGGATCTAGAGGCCGAGGGTCGGTAACTGAACAACTCCGGTCTAATGGAGCTGAGTTGTTTAAGAGTGTCACAGGAGTTGCCCCTAACGTGGCTGAGTATCGGTTGGAGGCCACCGAAAGGATTATAGATGATTTGGACTATACCCCAAGCAAAAATTGAAGGGTGAAGTCTCTTTACTTCGTGATAAGGCTTACCAGTGGCGGTTGACGGTTAAGGAGGGCAGTCAGCAGGATCGTCTGACTTGGGAATTCTTTAAGACTACATTTCAGTGCAAGTATGTGGGGGCTTGCTACGTCGATGCTCGCAGTGTGAGTTCTTGAACCTTATGCAAGGTGATCGATTTGTGGTCGAGTATGAGGTCAATTTTGAGGCTAAGCCCTATGCTTAAGGTATGGTGGCATCGAAATATGAGATGTGTGTTCATTTTGATGACGGCTTAAGGGATAATATGAGAGTTTTGATAGCTCCGCAGAGGGAGCGTGAGTTTTCTGTTCTGGTGAAAAGGCGAAGATCGCTGAAGATGTTAAACACGTAGAGCGTCAGGATAGAGATAGGGAGAGAGGTAAGAACAAGAGGGATTCAGAGCCCTCGAGTACTGTGCAGAGGCCTAGGAAAAAGGCCAAATTTGATAGGCTGGGTTGCAGCCATGTGATGATTATGGTAGGCGCCATCCGGACAAGTGTTGAAGGAGGATTAGGGCCTGTCTGAGATGTGGGTCACTAGAGCACCGTATTCAGGAGTGTCTACTGAGGACTGATTAGGTGCAAGCTTTGACATCAAGTCTCGCGCAGCCACAGAGAGTAGTTCAGTAGCCACCTAAGGGCAGTGGTCAGGCTAGCGGTGGTAATGGTATGGGTCGAGGGCAGAGAGCACTGAGCAGAGGTACTGGTCAGACAGAGGCGAGGCAGCCTGCTTTAGTTTATGCTGCACGTCACTGAGAAAACAGAGACACTCCTGACGTTATCACCGATACGTTTATTATATTTGACGTACCTTAATTGGCTTTGATAGATATAGGGTCTATTCACTCATACATAGTTAGGACTGTATCTGAGACCTTGGGGATTTCTGTGGAGAGCACTGTACTGAGTATGTTGGGGCATTCTGTTCGAGTTAGTAAACTATATAGAGATGTTCCGTTAGTAGTGCAATGGACTGTTTTCCTGGCTAATTCAATGGAGCTTCCGTTTGGGGAGTTCAATATAGTCTTGGGTATGGACTGGTTGGTGGAGCATTGAGTCAGTTTGGACTGTGAATCTAAGAGGGTCGTGTTGAGGACCAAGGATGATGTAGAGGTTGTAATAGCCTGATTTTGACCCTAATCGAAAATGTGGTTTTGGGACCAAAAATCTGAGTCTGAAAAATATTTTAAAATTATTTTCTGTGTTTATTATGTGTGAATTTATTTGTGCGAAAATTTCGTGCTTTAATTTTGTCATTTGAGTGTCTGATTAAATAAAAGGATTAAATTGCGTAAAATGAAAATTAGGTGGTTATTTCTAAAAAGGTCGAATAGTGGTTGTCTTTATGATTAGAAGGTTTAAAGATGCAAATAACCCACTATGTAAGTTAGTGGGAGACAAAAGACTAACGTAACCTTATTATATAAGTTATATTTATTACTTATTAAAGGTTAAAATAGTAAACTAATAATAATGTTAATATATGTTATATTATATGAAATTAAAAACCATTTTTTTCTTTCTTCATCTTTCATTGTCGAAAGTTAAAAAACAAAAAGGGTTTAAAAGCTTTGAAAGATTTGGTCCTCATCTAGCTTAATTCAAGGTATGTTTTACTTCGGTTTTTGATAATTTTTACGTTTTTGAGATCGTTGCTTTGAGTACAATCCGACCCATGTTTGAATTTTTGATTTTGATGGATATTTTGAGTTGAGCCATTGATGATAGCTTGTTGTTTGTGTTGTTTGATGATGAAATATGAAATATATGTGTTAGATTAACAAGTTTTGTCTTTGAATTTTTGATGAATTTATGTAATTTGGACTAAATTGCAAAAATAAATTTTTGAAGGAATAAAATGTGAAATAAATAAAATGTGTAGGTTTGGATGGACACTAGGAATATTCGGCACTTAAGGAGTATAGTCAAATTTTGTGTATTTTGTGTTTTGAATAAAAAGGACTAAATTGTAAAAAAGTGTAAAATGTTAGGGGAAAAATTGTAATTTAACCATTTATGTGTTTTTAGGCTAAATTGAATAGAATGGTGTTTAAATAAGCTTAATTTGAATATGCTTAGATCAAGAATTAAAAAAATCAGATTTGGTTCGGGGAAAGACAAAAGTGGTCGACTAGCCGATTTAACAGTCGACGACGTCCGAGGTAAGTCAATTAGCATTTAAATGTTGATATAACAATGAATATGTATTAGTTATGAAATGGATTAAATTATTTGAATTTAATTTACTTATGGCCGAATGTGGGTATGTATAATTGAATAAATTTCGAGCTTGTTTCGACCAAGATTCGACGTCCGTAAGCCCCGTACGAACCTTAGGAATATATAGGATACATATGTCATGACATAGGATATCCGATATGTGTTATTGTGTAAGACCACGCTTGGGATGTTAGCATCGACTTGTGTTTACGTGTAAGACCATGTCTGGGACATTGGCATCGTATTTGATTCATGTAAGACCCTGTCTGGGACAGTGGCATCGATATGTGATTACATGTAAGACCACGTCTGGGACGTTGGCATTGTAGAGCTTCCGACTATCCGCATATCCTTTTTAATTCTGAAAGGTTCAACGGGCATGTATATGTGAAGGCTAATGTGTTATGTGAATAAAAAGAACTCAGGTACGTATATAAATTGTATTGAGAAAAGAAAGGTAATTTATATGTTCATTACATTGTACAAAAGTTAATGTGTAATCACATGAATTGTGTATAAGCTTTAAATATGTGTATTCGGACAAAAGTCGTATTATGTGACTTTGAATTGGGATTTGAGTAGTGAATAATGACTGTGTATAAGTTGATATTTGATGTAAACTTTGTATTTGTGATTTAGCTAAGTTAATTAACTTTACCTTCCTATTGACTTATTAAGCTTAAATAGCTTACTTTGCGTTTCCTTGTCAGTTTCTGTTTTATAGATTTTGGATTCGTTATGAGCTCGGGGATCGTCAGCAAGACTATCACACTATTGATAGCTTACTTTGGTATTTCGACTATGTTAATTACTAATATATGGCATGTATACCATAGAAAAAGGGTGAATAAGAATTGAGTATCTATGTATATAATTAATAGCTATGCGAAAATGGCTTATCCTCTTTTGATTAAATTTGCTATCTGTGTCGATGGTTTGCTGTGGTTGATATGAATGAGTTGTGATATAAGTATATGTGGTTGAGTATATGTTCATATTTAGTATGTTTTGTGTGATACTCTGAAATTAGGCATAATAAACTTGATTATGTGATTGATACATATATTTTGGTTATGTCTGTTTTGATGGAGTGGTTTAGTTGATATGTAAATTTAAACTAAATGTATATGTTGTCATTTTGTCTATGTTAAGTGATGAAGTCCTATGTAAGTTGAATATAATTAGATGATATGTAATGGTTTGTTGATATATACTGTAAGGATGATTTATTTATTAAGTGAGCTATGGTAGAATGAACCTGTGTATATGTATATAGGTGTTAATTGAATGGTGTTTAATAAATTATATATGTATTTAGGTATTGGCAAGTATGAGAGTTAATAAGACGGAGTTGATTTCAGTGATGAATAACTATGTTTATATGTTTGTTTATAACAAATGGGAAGTGATCATATTGCTCGGAAAGTATTGATAAACGAAATTGGAAAGATAAGATTTAATGAATATATATGTGCATTCGGCAATGTGGTGGTAATATTGTGGATGAATACATGCATAATATATAAAATTGGTTTTATAATTTGTTATGAAAATGTGAAATTATATGTATTTGTGATTATGAAAATATGGGCATGTCAAAGATTAAATTGATTTTATAGGTATTGAACATACGAATAGTAGAAACATGTAAGTATGTGCTTACGCTTTTGACTAAGCAATAATTAAGAGATTGTAAATATATATAATTGCATATGTAATTGGATGTGTTTTAATGTCATATTGGTAGGTTCATTTAAAGATTTGTAATGATTTGTCATGGCCTTAAATTATAAGTTCAAGATATATATAATTAAAATAGTTCGTATGGAAGATAATGTGATTAGTCGAATGTGTATTTGTAATTATTTGATGAGTAGATATGTATATATATAATATATATATATATATATATATATATATTGGCTTATTAGTTAGTAAATGATTTGATTGAATTCTTGATAGCCATCTGCTTTTAAAATGATTTAAATGATATGTTTACATGTGCATATAATTTTAATAAGAGGAGAGTATATTGGTTTTGAAATGGTGCAGGACTATGAATAATGTTTAATTATTTAAATGTTACTATACTATATGGATAATTAAGCATGATTGGGTCCTTAATTGTGGAAAAAAATTTTATATGCCTGTTTTGAGTTGTTTCTTCTTCGGTAATGCCTCGTAACCCTAGTTTGGCAACAGATACGGGTTAAGGGTGTTACAGAGGTGGTCATGATTGGTTAGCGTCAAGACTATCTGTCACATGTGATCTCCGCGCTAGTAGCTGAGAAACTAGTTCGGAAAGAGTGTGAGGCGTACTTGGCCTACGCAAGTGTTTCTTATTTTGGGACTCTTCTGTTGAGAATATCAGAATAGTAAAAGATTTTTCAGATGTCTTTCCTGAAGAGTTATAGGGATTACCTCCTCACTGGAAAGTGGATTTTGGAATTGAGCTTCTTTTGGGTACAGCTCTGTTGCCCATCGCCCCCTATCGTTTAGCAGCGAAAGAGCTTAAGGCTAAACTAAAATAGTTGTTGGATCGTGGTTTCATTCGTCCTAGTGTGTCTCCGTGGGGAGCACCAGTTCTTTTCGTTAAGAAGAAGGATGGGACCATGAGGATGTGCATCGGTTACCCGCAGCTGAAAAAGTTGACCGTGAAGAATAGGTATCCGCTTCTGAAGATTGTCTTTGATCAGTTTAACGGGGCTTCTATGTTTTCGAAGATCGATCTGCGTTCTGGGTATCCTCAATTGAGGGTTAAGGAGGCTAATGTACATAAGACTGCATTTAGAACTCGTTATGGGCATTACGAGTTTCTTGTTATGCCTTTTGGGTTGACGAATGCACCGGACGCATTCATGGATCTGATGAGCCGTGTGTTTTAGCCTTATTTGGATCAGTTTGTCGTGGTCTTCATCGATGACATTCTAGTATACTCTAAGACTAAGGATGAGCATGATAAGTATCTTAGAGTTGTGTTTCAGATTCTCCAAGAAAAGGGCATGTGGTTTTTGTTGAGGGGATTCGTGTTGATCCTCGAAAGATTGAGGTTGGGCTGGATTGGAAACAGCCTAAAAATGTGTCCGAGATCAGTGGCTTTCTAGGTTTGGCGGTTATTATCGCTGGTTTTTGAGGGATTCTCTCTGATTGCAGCTCTCTTGACTAAGCTTCTACGTAAGGGTATGCCATTTGTCTGGACTGATGCAAAATAATCAAACTTTGAGAAGCTCAAATCTGATCTAACTTAGGCTTCTGTTCTGATATAGCTTGAATCTGGCAAGGAGTTTGTGGTCTACAGTGATGCTTCGCACTTTGGGTTAGGTTGTGTTTTGATGCAGGATGGTAAGGTTGTGGCTTATGTGACCTGTCAACTTAAGGTACATGAGGGGAACTATCCGACGCATGATCTTGAGTTAGCTGCAGTGGTCTTTGCATTAGAAATCTGGAGACATTATTTGTATGATGAAAGGTATATCATCTACACCGATCACAAGAGTCTCAAGTACCTCCTTACTCAGAAGGAGTTGAACCTTAGACAATGTCGATGGATTGATCTGCTCAAGGATTACAACTGCACAATAGAGTATCATCCTCGTAAAGCCAATGTGGTGGCCGATGCTTTAAGTCGTAGGGCGATGTCTGATTTGATGGCGATGTTTGCTCGTCTTAGTGTGTTTGATGATAGGAGTTTGTTAGCCGAGTTACAGGTTAAGATGACTTGGATCGATCAGATTCGAGATAAACAATTAATGGATGAGACTCTGGGTGTGCGGTTCTATCAGATTGAGAATGGTTCTACTGCTAATTCTAGGTTAAATAGTGATGGTGTGTTATGTTTTCGAGGATGGATCTATGTGCCGAACGATTATGATCTAAGGCAGTCTATTCTGAGAGAGGAACAGGGTAGCCCTTATGCTATGCATCCCGGCGGTAATAAGATGTACCGCGACCTTCGTGAACTGTATTAGTGGCCTGGGTTAAAGCGTGAAGTTACCGATTAGGTTGCTCGTTGTTTGATTTGCCAGCAGGTTAAGGATGAGCATCAGTTGCCTTCGGGTTTGTTGCAGCCAGTTAAGATTCCTCTATGGAAATAGGAGCGAGTGAAGATATACTTCGTTAGTGTGTTGCCTTTAACACGCACTAAGAAGGATTCTGTTTGGTCATCGTGGATCGATTGACCAAGTCTGCTCACTTCATTCCAGTTCGGACGGACTTTTCTCTTCAGAAGTTGGCAAAGCTGTATGTTTCCGAGATAGTTAGACTGTATGGGGTTCTAGTGTCGATTATATCTGACAGAGATCCTGTTTTCCATCTCAGTTTTGGAAGAAGTTACATGAGGCTCTGGGGTTGAGATTGGACTTCAGTGCTGTGTTCCATCCTCAGACCGATGGTCAATCTGAGAAGGAGATTCAGATACTAAAGGATATGCTTCGGAGTTGCGTGATAGATTTTTAAGGTAGTTGGGAGGATTATTTGTCGCTAGCCGAGTTCGCCTATAATAACAATTTCCAAGCTAGTATTTAGATGGCACCTTACGAGGCCCAGTATAGTCATAAGTGTCGTACTCCTTTATGTTGGACTGAGTTGGGCGAACGTTGAGTTTTGGGTCTTGAGTTGGTTTCTGAGATTGATGATAAGGTTCGACTGATTCGAGATCGTCTGAAGGTGGCATCTGATAGATAAAACTATTATGCAGATCTGAAGAGGCGAGAGATTGAATACTCGATGGGGGACTTTGTCTTTCTTAAGGTCTCTCCATGGAAGAAGGTTCTGAGGTTCGGTTGTAAAAGCAAGCTGAGCCCTAGGTTTATTGGACCGTATCTGATTCTGAAGCGTGTAGGACCTGTTGCTTATCAGTTGGAGCTACGTTAGAGTTAGATCGGATCCATGATGTGTTTCACGTCTCGATGCTGAGGCGATTCCTATCTGATCTGTCTCATGTTGTTTCTGTTGAGGAGATCAAGGTTAGGTCGAATTTGACCTTTGAGGAGGAGTCGATTCAGATTCTAGATCGTGACATCAAGGTTCTGATGAGGAAGTCCATTCCTTTAGTGAAGGTTCTATGGCGGAATCATGGCTCTGAGGAGGCCACGTGGGAACTTGATGATTCGATGCGTTAGCAGTATCCTCACTTATTCTGATCAGGTAAATTTCGAGGTCGAAATTTATTTTAAAAGGTAGAATTATAACGCCCCAAAATTTTTATGTTGGATTCTGTAAAATTTTGACACAACTATGTATCTGCTTCAGTGGTTAAGTGTTCTGGGTGTATGTGAGAGGTATCAAGTTCAAGCCTTAGCTTTGGCAAATTTTGTTATTTTTTGAATTAATCCATATCTCTGTTCGGTGGGCTTATACTTAATTAACTGTAAATTCATATCAGAATGAGCCTGCTAGTTCGAGTGGTAAGGGTGTTGGTGTGATGGAGGTCCTGTGTTCGAATCCCTGCGTGAGCGTGGGTGTTATTTTTGCTCAGCTTTGTGATAGAGTTCCAGTTGTAGTAGAATTCTGAGTAGCGTGTAGTTATGATTTTTGATGTAGTGGGATTTGGGTAAAACTTATTTTTCCTAAAAATCTCTCCTGGAAAAAAAAATTTTGACTTCTCTCTTTCTCTGCAATCCTTTTCTTTTTGTTTCCTCTCATCATTCTTTTCTTTGTTTTGGGCAAATTGGGTCCTAATTTCAGTGTTTCGATTTAAGGTATTGATCGTTGGTAAATGAGCATAGAATGTTCTGCTCGAATAGGAGTTTTCTTTAAATTCGTTTCTTGTATTTTCAAATCTTTTCCGTTTGAAATCTTATACTCTTTTTTGATAGCAGTAAATCAGGAAGTAGAGGGCTCTCCTTGTGCTGAATCATAATTAAAATCGATCGGGGTGTTGGGGTAACTATTGCGTAGTTGTAAGAATTGTTGTCGGTTCTGTGATTACGATTCTACTGTGTATTAAGATTGATTCTGAGCGTTGGTATGTCAGTTTTTAGGTTTTGGAGTGCTTGTGTTTGCAGTAGCATCAAAATTGTACCAGGTGTTTACCCAAAACACAGAAAACAAGGTTTTGACGAAAGCCAAAAAAGGCAATTGTCGACGCGACACAGGCATGTGGTCACCGTGTGGTAGGCCGTGTGTGAGTACACGACCATGTGATCGACGAAGGAATGGCTGTGCGCAGCACACGATCGTGTGGTGACTTGAGTGTGGCCGTGTGGGCCATACAGGATAGGTCAAGTTGGGAGTGTAGGCCCACAAGGGTATGCCATACAGGCGTGTCGATTATTGGGTCAGACCGTGTGGGCCACACAGGCAAGGTCAAGCTGGGCGTGTGGGCCCATTATACTAAAATTTTTGTAAGATCGTACAGGTCGTCTTAATCGACTATGGACCTACTGTAGGGTTGGTAAAGGCTTACTAAACCCTATAAAGGCCTACTAAACCCTATAACTATGTGATTTGTTAGATTGTAGTACTGTTCTAAGCATGTCTATGCCATGTATATATGCTATCTGTTTATATAAGCATGTTAAGCATGTTCTATCTATTAATTCTGTATGTATGTACTATTACTGTTATTGGGGTGGGATGATGTATATTGGAGGAAGTGTTCTAAAAGGCAGTTTTACCTATTATCTGGCAGCATGGCTGCGTTATATCTATTATGTGCCGCATCAGTACAACATGGTGTGTAGGGCAGGGTGGGTGTTTTAAACCCCACATGTTGTGTTGGGATGGTCGGAGATGGTGTGTAGAGGCTGGGGGTAGGATATTTGATTCCTGATTCTGATTTGCATATCTATATGTTTATCTGATAAACCTTAATTTACACATATTTTAACCCCATGCTTGGCTTATTTTTGGATGAATTTTCATTAGATTTGATGAATTCGATGCTCCTAATCTCTTAATTTCATGTTTTATACTCAAGAGAGCTTAGGAAGTTGAAAAGAACAAGAAACGGGCCAAAAACGGGACAAAATGGGCTTACATCAGAAATCACACGGCCTGGACTATTGACCACGGGCAGATAACACGGCCGTGTGTGGCGAGCAAAAGTCCCTGTTTAAGAGAAGATCAACACAATTAAGCGGAGTTGATTGCAACCCTAGAAATAAGGCGACAAAAATCTGCCGGATTAGATCAAATCTAATAAGAGAATCCATAGATCGAGTTAATACGATAATAGGGGTTTTAATTAGAAAGAAATTTCAATTAATCAACCTAGAGTTAGTTGTTTTTAGCCTCAAAAGAGATATTAACATAAATCAGGGATTTCTACGGATTAAGTCAAGTGAATAAATCATATGAATCAAAAGTAATAAATGAAGTCTAGGTGTATTCTTCCTTAGGTATTGCCTATCTCATATATGTTGTTCAACAGTATTTTCCCAATTCACTCTCTGTCACGTTCATAGTCATTTAGTTAGTTAAATTAGTTAGTTAATTTTAGATTAAAAATAAATCCCCTTAATTACTAGGCTAGACAATAAAAAGATAGTTATTACTAGTAATTTTAGTCCTTAAGGATACGATATTCGGACTCACCATAACTATACTACTGTTCGATAGGTGCGCTTGCCTTTATCGAAATAATAGTTAGTTTCAGGCTCCATCAAGTTTTTGGCGCCGATCGGGGACTAAGATATTAGGAACACTAAATTTTTATTACTTTAGCCATTTTTACTTTTTTGAAATTTATTTATTTATTTTTATTATTATTATTTTCTTTACTAATTTTTTTCCTTTAACTTGCTTCTGGCAGATAACTCTAGTTTATGACTAGAAGGAACCCGTTAGGACCATTACTTTACGATAGTGATATAGAAGGTACCGTTCGCAGAAACCGAAGAGAAATAAGGCAAAGCCTACAATACATACAAGAAGATCAAGAGGATGATACTAATAATACTGAAGAGATGGCTAATAACAATCTGCTACCTTTTGTGGTTGCCGCAAATCCAGTGAATCAAAATTCTGCTCCTCGTACTATGTATGATTATACTAAACCTAATTTTACAGGAACCGAATCAAGTATTGTTAGACCTGCTATTGCTGCAAATAATTTTGAACTGAAACCTAACACTATACGGATGATTCAACAATTTGTTCAGTTTGATGGTTTGTAGGATGAGGATCCAAACAATCACTTGGAAAATTTTCTAGAGTTTTGCAACATGTTCAAAATTAATGGTGTTTCTGATGATGTCATTCGCCTTCAGTTATTTCCTTTTTCATTGAGTAACAAAGCTAAACAGTGGTTGAACTCGTTACCACGAGGATCAATCACTACATGGGACCAAATGACCAAAAAAATTTTGTTAAAATATTTTCCGCCAATTAAAACGGCTAAGTTGAGGAATGATATTTCTTCTTTTATGCAGATAGATCTAGAAATACTCTACGACGCATGGGAGAGATATAAAGATCTATTAAGGATATACCCTCACCATGGGTTAACTCTGTGGCTATAGGTTCAAACCTTTTATAATGGTGTAAACCCCTCAACTAGGCAGTTGATTGATTCAGCCGCCGATGGAACCCTAAATAGCAAGACCTCTGAAGCGGCTTATGAGTTTATAGAGGAGATGGCACTGAATAACTATCAGTGTCAAGTTATGAGGACAAAGCCAACAAAAGCCGCCAGTGTTTTCAACTTCGACGTAGTGACCATGCTATCAAATCAGGTAGAACTGTTAAATACAGAATACCCACCCTACAACTCTGGCTTAGAGAACGAACAGATGAACTATATGGGTAACAATTCTAGACCTCAAAATAACTCTTATAGTAACACTTACAATCTAGGTTGGAGGAACCATCCCAACTTCTCATGGGGCGGCCAAGGAAATCAGAGACAACAACCCCCTCAAAGATTTCAACAGCAACCCTACCCACAAGAGAAAAAGCAGAACCTTTAGGAAATGCTAACAAAATTTATCGCGGTGTCAAAAACCCATTTTCAAAACATCGAAACAACACTCAAGAATCAGCAAGCATCGATTCAAGGGATCGAGAACCAATTAGGACAACTTGCTAAGCTCATATCTGAACGACCATAAGGTAGCTTGCCAAGCAACACTGAAAATAACCCAAAGGAGCAAATCCATGCCATTATTGCTCACGATAGTGAAGGGTTAGATGAACCAAAACTGCGACAAGAAAATATGGTAGAGGAAGGTAAGTGTAACATCCTGAAAAGGGACTATGTATTTTCGGTTTAATTGTACGAAATGACATGTCTTATGTGTTATGAATGTATTTTGAATATTTTTGGAAACCTGGGAATGTATGGAAATGTCAAGTTAAAATAGGAAAGTGAACATTTTGGAAACTTGGAAATGTCAAGTTAAAATAGGAAAGTGAACATTTTGGAAACTTGGAAATGTCAAGTTAAAATAGGAAAGTGAACATTATTGGAAACCTGGAAATGTAAGGAAATGATTTAGAAATGTTAAGTAAAAGAGGAAATTAAAACAAGGTGGCCTTAAGAAAATTAATAGGAGGAATTTAAGACACAAATAGGCTTGGAAAAGTGGCATGAAGATATCACTTAAAGCCCAGTAAATGACGCCACCAGCATGTGTGCAAGCTTAGGTTCGAGTAGCAAGGAGAGCATTTACGAGAGTGTTTTGCGTTCGAATAGGGCTTATGCCCAATTCGTTATTAAAGCTAAACTAATCATAGGGAGGCGCCACTTAGGTGGATAATTTGGGCCTCGATGGCCACAAGGAGTCCAATAGAATAAGTTTAAATTTGGCTCATCAAGAGAAGGGGTGGATGGCATCTAGCTAAGACTTTAAGTAATTTTATTTAATTACTTAAAGAGGAAGCAATGGACGGCAATAGGGACTCTTAAGGAAGAGTTTAATTCTCCTTAAAACTCGGCTAAATTGGTGGATAAATGATGATTTATTTTAGATTATTTTCAAAGAGATAATTGAGGATTATTCTTTAATTAAAGAGATAAAGCTATCAAAATAGAAGAGTGATGGCCAAGTAAGGGATTCTAAGTTAGTAATTTCGCTATAAAAGGAAAAGAGGCCTTCATTCTTTCTTCTAACTCTCTCTCTGTCAATTCTCTCTAGCAAATATCTCCTTTCTTCATTGTTTTGCTGTCGAAAATACACCTTGTGTAGCCAAACTTCATTACCAAATTGCTCAAACTCTTTTCTCTTCTTCTTTCATAATCTTCCAAAAGCCGAATAGTTTTGAGACTTCAAACAAGGGGTTGTCGACTTCTGTATTAAGGGTAAGAACTAGTTATCATTCGATTTTCATCCTTTTTCTTTTAAGATTTGCCGAAATCTAGGACTAACCCCATTAATATCTTGTTACCGAAACTTTGAAGAGATCTTTTCGGGATTTGTTTAAGTCAACTACAAGAAGGAGAAGTTCTTTTCCCGAAGGTACACCATAGGCCGCGTGTTCCCTAGTTATTCGGTGAATTTTGGGATTTAAAATCCACAAGGTAAGACATGCGAATATTCGGCCAAGGCCTATTTTTGGTGTTTTAGATCTAGTTCATATTTATTCAAAAGCCGAAACTAACCTATGTAGAGATCCAGTGTTTGGCCGAATACAAGGAGAAGAATAACAAAGTTTTTAGGATTTGAGTAATAAGCAAATCGATATTAAGGTAAGTTTTAGTACACAAATCCTACTAGGATTTGGTTTTATGGTTGAATGAGTTTTTCATTAAATATTTAATATGGGTAGAATGTAGGGAGTTAAAATCTAAGATCGAAATTCGGGATTTCAAGTGAAATCGTTAAGTGAATCAGGTGTGTACCCCACACTAAATCTCAATATATTTATGGTTTTAATTCATTATATGTGTTACTATCAAAGTGTAAGAATATGGCTAAGGTACTGTGTGTACCCCACACTACTTTTTAATAAGATTTATGGCAATAATTAATATGTGCATGTCTATAAGAATGTGAATATGGCTAAGGTACCATGTTATGGTACAAAGTACTCAGTGCACGCTTCCTACTCATACTAGGAATATGAATATATGTTATTTTAACATGTGAAAAGTGATAAGAATGTGAATTAAGGTATGATATTGCATGATATGTATAATATGGGGCATATGGGTTATATGAAAAGGGAAGTTAATGTGGTGACCTAAGACCACGAAATCGAATGTGGTGACCTAAGACCACGATAATCGAATGTGGTGACCTAAGACCACGAATTTTGAATGTAGTGACCTAAGACCACGAATTTTATAAGGCGATGAGCATGTCATTGCAATGATGACGCCTTCGATGGTGTGTAGCGGATGGAAGGTTGACTTAGTAGTCCCCACGGTGTGCGAGGTTGGTGCGGGGGCGTGTAGCGGATGGCTATCTAGGTTTGGGTTTGGGTTGCATCATTATTATTTTTATTTGTTTATGAACATGTATGACATTGTATGCCCGAAATATTAAATTTTAGTGTTGGTTACACATTGAGTCATTGACTCACCCGTTGTGGGATTATTTTTGGTGACGACCGGTGATGGATCGGCCACAGATGCTTAGGGATGGCCATGCTCAGAAGAAGTTCATCTATTTTTATTTGAACTATTTTATTTTAAGTATTTGAATTTTAAATTTTGGGAATTATTTGATGTAATAAGGCCTTAGTAGAATTATTTTATTACTTTTTATTTTACAAACTTTTATTTATTAAAAGATCAAGTAAATCTATTTTTTTAAAACAAAGTCTAAACATTTTGTCACCTAAAGTAAAGGATTTTAATAATGAAATAAACTTGTTTTCATCTCAAGCCCAACCCAAAACGATCTTTCTTCCAAATCACACAAGTTTTTCCTAAGTAAGAAAAGAATTTGAAGCAGTTTACACCGGGAACATACCGAGATCCGGTCAAGGCTCGTGGGCGAGGTTTGGGGTGTTTCAATTTGGTATCGAGCCCGATTTTAAACTCTCGGCCTTGGGTTTAAGGCCCAAAACGTTTTCAAAGTTAAGCCCAAAAAGAATTTTTGTGAATTAAGCGAGGTTTTCGGCATGGCCCACTAAGTCTCAGGCCAAGTCCACGGGTAAGTACTTCCGACTTCAAGTGATTTGAATATGTGAAATGTATGGGCTTTTATGGCAACGTAGATTAGTGAACTAGGATCTGCTGAACCCTAGGACTAGTATACCCCAACAAAAACATAAGACTTAAATGCCTAACTAAACAAACTTGTGGTTAAGTCGCTGAGTTAAGGTGTGGCAACCATGGTGCGCATGTTTAGGATTGGTTTCGGTGGGAGCTTGGTATTTAAGCAGTCCACGTGACTCACCTCTTCTTCACTCGAATCCTACAGTGCGTAGCCTCGGTTCATCCTAACCAAGAGGACTTATACAGGCTAAACCCCTAACTAAAACACGAAAGGGACTAGCCAGTATTTTTATGGAAACCCTAGTTTAAAAATTCTAAATTACCCTCTTGATTTGAAAAGATTATTTTATAAATTTTCCTGAAATATTTTCGATTTACAAATTTACTAAAATACCCCTAGTGGTAAAATTACAAAATGCCCTTGGTTTATGAAAATTTCAAATACCCACAATTCTTATCAAAATTTCAATACTTTATAAAATGTCCAAAACCCTAAGTTGCCAAATATCAAAATACCTTGATTTTGGAAAATTACAAAATTACCTAACCTACAAATTAGAAATACCCCGAGTTACAAAATTACCGAATGACCCCGATCTTCAAAAATTTCTGCAACAACACTGATTTGGAAAACAAATTCTCAAAAACAACCTTCAAGTTTCGTAAATTCCAAAATATCCTTGATTTATTAAGATTTATAAATTTACCCGGGTTAATTACCAAAATACCCTCAGATCTATAAAATTTCTGAAATACCCCCGAGATTTCAAAAATTACCAAAATACCCTTATTGACAAAATCACTAAGGAACTTTATTTTGAAAAATTACGAAAATACCCTTGTAGGGCAAATTACGAAAATACCCCTGGGTAGTGAAAAAAAAAACAACAACAATGAAAACTACAACATTTCTCTGAATGAACGAGAGTTCATAATTGATTGATGGATGTATGAATGTAAAGACCGAGTGCATGTATGAATACGAAAGAACCACTCCTAAAATTCTTTTCATAAAACTTCTTCGAGGTTAAACAGTGGAACAAAGAACTAATGCATAAAACTTTTTAATCAGATTAAATCGCGACGTTAGTAATGAGTTCTAGTAGACGTGGTCGAGGTAGTATCTAAGAAATGTGTTAGTTTTGTTAAGATCGAGTCTTGTGACAAAGGCGTAGTATGGTGAGTTAGATTATACGATTGTTCGTTAGTAAGTAATTTCGAGGATGAAATTATTTTAAGGTAGAAGTGTAACATCCGAAAAGGGCCTATGCATTTTCGGTTTAATTATACGAAATGACATGTCTTATGTGTTATGAATGTATTTTGAATATTTTTGGAAACACAGGAATGTATGGAAATGTCAAGTTAAAATAGGAATGTATGGAAATGTCAAGTTAAAATAGGAAAGTGAACATTTTGGAAACTTGGAAATGTCAAGTTAAAATAGGAAAGTGAACATTTTGGAAACTTGGAAATGTCAAGTTAAAATAGGAAAGTGAACATTATTAGAAACCTGGAAATGTAAGGAAATGATTTAGAAATGTTAAGTAAAAGAGGAAACTAAAACAAGGTGGCCTTAAGAAAATTAATAGGAGAATTTGAGACACAAACAGGCTTGGAAAAGTGGCATGAAGATATCACTTAAAGCTTAGTAAATGACGCCACCAAAGATGTGTGCAAGCTTAGGCTCGAGCAACAAGGAGAGCATTTACGAGAGTGTTTTTAATGTCGAATTGGGCTTATGCCCAATTCGTTATTAAAGCTAAACTAATCATAGGGAGGCGCCACTTAGGTGGATAATTTGGGCCTCGTGTGGCCACAAGGAGTCCAATAGAATAAGTTTAAATTTGGCTCATCAAGGGAAGGGGTGGGCGGCATCTAGCTAAGACTTTAAGTAATTTTATTTAATTACTTAAAGAGGAAGCAATGGACGACAATAGGGACTCTTAAGGGAAGAGTTTAATTCTCCTTAAAACTCGGCTAAATAGGTGGATAAATGATGATTTATTTTAGATTATTTTCAAAGAGAGAATTGAGGATTATTCTTTAATTAAAGAGATAAAGCTATCAAAATAGAAGAGTGATGGCCAAGTAAGGATTCTAAGTTAGTAATTTGACTATATAAAAGGAAAAGAGGGCCATTCATTCTTTCTTCTAACTCTCTCTCTCTTGAATTCTCTCTAGCAAATATCTCCTTTCTTCATTGTTTTGCTGTCGAAAATACACCTTGTGTAGCGAAACTTCATTACCAAATTGCTCAAACTCTTTCTCTTCTTCTTTCATAATCTTCCAAAAGCCGAATAGTTTTGAGACTTCAAACAAGGGGTTGTCGACTTCTGTATTAAGGGTAAGAACTAGTTATCATTCGATTTTCATCCTTTTTCTTTTAAGATTTGTCTAAATCTAGGACTAACCCCATTAATATCTTGTTGCCGAAACTTTGAAGAGATCTTTTCGAGATTTGTTTAAGTCAACTACAAGAAGGAGAAGTTCTTTTCCCAAAGGTACACCATAGGCCGCGTGTTCCCTAGTTATTCGGTGAATTTTGGGATTTAAAATCCACAAGGTAAGACATGCGAATATTCGGCCAAGACCTATTTTTGGTGTTTTAGATCTAGTTCATATTTATTCAAAAGTCGAAACTAACCTATGTAGAGATCCAGTGTTTGGCCGAATACAAGGAGAAGAATAACAAAGTTTTCAGGATTTGAGTAATAAGCAAATCGATATTAAGGTAAGTTTTAGTACACAAATCCTACTAGGATTTGGTTTTATGGTTGAATGAGTTTTTCATTAAATATTTAATATGGGCCGAATGTAGGGAGTTAAAGATCTAAGATCGAAATTCGGGATTTCAAGTGAAATCGTTAAGCGAATCGGTGTGTACCCCACACTAAATCTCAATAGATTTATGGTTTTAATTCATTATATGTGTTAATATGAAAGTGTAAGAATATGGCTAAGGTACTGTGTGTACCCCACACTACTTTTTAATAAGATTTATGGCAATAATTAATATGTACATGTCTATAAGAATGTGAATATGGCTAAGGTACCATGTTATGGTACAAAGTACTCAGGTACGTTTCCTACTCCTACTAGGAATATGAATATATGTTATTTTTAACATGTGAAAAGTGATAAGAATGTGAATTAAGGTATGATATTGCATGATATATATAATATGGGGCATATGGGTTATATGAAAAGGGGAAGTTAATGTGGTGACCTAAGACCACGAAATCTGAATGTGGTGACCTAAGACCACGATAACTGAATGTGGTGACCTAAGACCACGAATTTTGAATATGGTGACCTAAGATCACGAATTTTATAAGAGGCGATGAGCACGTCATTTAGCAATGACGCCTTCGATGGTGTGTAGCGGATGGAGGTTGACTTAGTAGTCCCCACGGTGTGCGAGGTTGAGTGCAGGGGACGTGTAGCGGATGGCTATCTAGGTTTGGGTTTGGGTTGCATCATTATTATTTTTTATTTGTTTATGAACATGTATGACATTGTATGCCTGAAATATTAAATTTTAGTGTTGGTTACACATTGAGTCTGTTGACTCACCCCGTTGTGGGATTATTTTTCAGGTGACGACCAATGATGGACCAGGCCAGCAGATGCTTAGGGATGGCCATGCTCAGCAAGAAGTTCATCTATTTTTATTTGAACTATTTTATTTTAAGTATTTGAATTTTAAATTTTGGGAATTATTTGATGTAATAAGGCCTTAGTAGAATTATTTTATTCTGTTTTTATTTTACAAACTTTTATTTATTAAAAGATCAAGTAAATCTATTTTTTTTAAAACAAAGTCTAAACATTTTGTCACCTAAAGTAAAGGATTTTTAATAATGAAATAAACTTGTTTTCATCTCAAGCCCAACCCAAAACGATCTTTCTTCCAAATCACACAAGTTTTTCCTAAGTAAGAAAAGAATTTGAAACGGTTTACACCGGGGAACATACCAGATCCGGTCAAGGCTCGTGGGCCGGGTTTGGGGTGTTTCAGTAAGGTTGAGGTAAGCCATGATAAACCAAAACCGATAATTATAGAGTACCAACCTCGTGTGCCATACCCCAATGCGATGAAGAAAGACCGCACAGATGAACAATTCGGTAAATTTCTTAAACTTCTAAAGAAATTACATATTAACTTACAGTTTCTTGAAGCACTTTCACAGATGCCCAATTTATGAAAATTTTTAAAGCAGCTTTTGATAAACAAACGAAAGTTAGACGAGGCGTCGCATGTGGACCTAAATGTTGTGTGCTTAGCAATCTTACAAAATAAACTATCGCAAAAGTTAAAAGATCCATGGAGTTTTACGATTCCTTGCTTAATTGGTAGTTTATCTGTTGATAGTGCTTTAGCAGATTTAGGGGCAAGCATCAATGTTATGCCTTATAAAATGTTTAAACAGCTAGGTCTCGGGAAACGTAAACAAACTAGGATGAGCATTCAATTGGCTGATAAAACTATCAGAGTTCCTAGGGGTATAATTGAGGATATACTAGTAAAAATTGATAAATTCATATTCCTAGTAGACTTTGTTGTTTTAGACATGGATGAGGACAGGGAAGACCCTTTTTAGGAACTGCTAAAACTAGAATTGATGTTGGTACAGGTGAACCCACACTTTGTACAGGTGACGAAACGATCACTCTTCAGGCTCTCGACTTGGCTAGGACATCGAGTAATAAAGGTGAAAATATAAATTCTACTAATGACCATTCGGTTCAACCTTATTTTCAGGAAGCACCACGAAATTACACAACTGAGCCAGATCCTAGACCTCATGCTAACAGAGAAATAACTCATGAGGAGCGAAGGCTTTAGATCGATGAACTAGACGAGTGGAAGACACATACAAGGAGAAACCGGGGAAACACGATGAACCAAAGCAAAACCATGTCAAATTTAAGGATGGGACAACCTAATTTAAGATCGGAGATCATGTATTGTTGGATAAAACAGACCCTCGGATCGCCACTTCAGACCTTGATACAAAAGAAGAGATCCCTTTTAAGGTACTCAATGTCTTCCCATACGGAACAACCGAGGTAAATAATCCTAAGTTTGGCACTTTTAAGGTAAATAGTACTCGACTTAAACCCTACTTTGATGTTAGAATTGATATCCGGATAGAGGAGTTTCAACTCCTCAAACCACCATGAATATGCAAATGAAAGGTAAGTCTAGCTTAAGACTTTAAACGAGCATTTCTCGGGAGGCAACCCGAGCACTAACCCCATTAATTTTCATATTTTTTTTTTAGCACCTAACTAAAAAGTAACCAAATTAAAAAAGTGTAGGTTTCCCTACCACACAGCCTTGCACACGGGCATGGCCGTGTCCGTGTGGACACCACGATTAGGCACATCGGCGTGGCAGAAACCGTGCGAACGAAGGATGAAACATCCTCAAACCATGGGCGGAGATAAAATGCCACGGCCGTGTGATAAAGTCGTGGTCAACACTGAGAAAGTAACACGGGTGTAAGACATGCCCGTGTCCCCAGACTGTCGTCGACACTGATTAAGCAACATGGGCGTGGGAACATCTACACAAGCATGGAAAAAATGAACTAGACACCACATGGCCGTGCGATACGACCGTGTGACCTAGCACGCCTATGGCACATGGGCGTGGGCAGCCACCAGATCCCTATTCCTATTTAAACCCCTCTTCTTCCCACTTTCTCCACAATTTCTTCTTTTCCCAAACCCTAACCACCATACCCTTTTCTTTTTCCTTTCATTTTCCTTTCCCTATTTCCATCATTCTTTCTTTTCAACCACCATTCCCATGTCGAAGAAGTGAAAGGACCATAGCACAGTCTCCCTGTGTGAGACCACTCTATATAAGTTCATGCCGCTCGCTTCATTCCCTCGACAAGACAAGGACCTTTGAGTCCATTTAATTTTTCTTTTTCTTTTATCTTTTCCTTTATTTTCCTTTTCTTTATCTCTCTTGTGCTTAATTTATTTTATTATATTTTGATTTCTTGAATTTAGGTTCAAAAGGCTGTTAGGGAATCACCATACCACGACCTTAGTATCCACCTCCACTGGAATACCCTCCTCTAACTCGGATCAAATTTCCCCCGTTTCTTTTCTTTGACTCCATCCTAAATCAGAAAGTTTCACTTCTCTCCCTCTCTTATGGTTTTCTCACTTTATTATCATTTTTATCTTTGTACATTGAGGACAATGTAAATCTTAAGAGTGGGGAGGTGTCAACAATACTCGTATTAGAAAATTCCCGAATTATGCTTTGTCTCAAGTAATTTTCTCATATTACTAATTAAAATGAAACTTCTATTGATTTATGATTTTTGTTAATATGTTTTGAAGGAAATCATAGGTAATTGTGCATTGATGATTTGTACATTAAGATATTAGAGAATCAAGCATAATAAGTCTATTTTTAGAATTAAATTTTTAGGTTGTTTTCCTAAATTTAAATATTACTTTGAAATTTGAAATTTGCAAGGTTGACATCAAAAACCATAATTTTTATGAGATTTTGAGCCTTTAGAGCATCTATCTTTTCTTGCTCACTTATTGATTATGAGTGTGTCAACATTGATTTGTTATTCTAGAACTTGCTTCGATTATTTAGGTCGAGACCACACCTTTGATTTGGTATACTGAGATGATAAAGGCAGTGATAAACCATAAAAGTAACATATTTTAACCCCATATTTAGTATGCTTTTGAATGATTTAGCCCTTGATTTATGTAAAAAGGTGCTTTTAATCCTTTCTTTTCATGTTTATACTCAGGAAAGCACCCGAGGATGAAAAGAACGAGAAACGGGCTTAAAACGGGCCAATTTGGGCCAAAGAGGAAGTCGACACATCCTGGACTTCAAGCCACACGGCCGTGCCTCGTCAAATTACTTCACACGGCCATGCCACTATTTCCAATCGACAGAATCGAGACATAGCCTGAAGATGACTTACACGGACGTGTACCATGGTCGTGCCCTTGCCCCGGGAATGAGCAATTTCACTCGGATTTAGATGCTTGAAGCCAAAGAAACATACTCCTAAGTCTACTTAAACACCTTAATAGTAATTCTACTTGAAGGAGGTACTTAGGAGCCAAGTAAAGCATCTATAGAGCCTATATAAACAACCCAAGGCAGCCGTTCTAAAAGAGGGAGTTTTGGGCAAAGTTTTCTGCCAGGGCTTTTATTCAGGGAATTACTCGAAGATAGCCAGTTGATCCATCTCAAGAAGCCGGAGTTCTACTCAAGACGAATGATCTCCTCTTCAATTCCTTCAGGGGGTTTTAGGGATTTCTTATGTTTTGTTTTATCTTTTCTCTTGAGATGTTTTCTTATTTTGTTATGAACTAAACCCTTCAGATACTTGAAAGGGATGAAACCTATGATGGATTTTGTTATTTGATTTTTAAATTATATGATAAGTACTTAGTTTGTTCTTAATTATGTTGCTTAATTTAATCTGATGTGCTTAGGTGGAGGAGGAATAGACCTTGCCTAAGAGTAAATCTAGCATAATTCAGCAGAGTTGATCGCACACCTAGAGATAAGGTGACGAGATTTTGTCGGATTAGGGTGAAACCTAATATGGGAGTCCATTGATCGATTTACTACTTCCTTAGGGGGTTATTATAAGAGAACGAGAGTTACACTAATTAACCTAAGGTTAGACGTTATTCACCTCGAGAGAGGGTTTAATATAGGTTAGGGAGTCTCACGGATCAAGCTAAGTAAAGAAGTCATATGAATTAAAAGTTAGATAACAAGAGAAGTCATAGGTGGATTCTTCCCGAGGTATCGTCTAAAATCAACCGAGTTTTTCCACGCTTTTTTCCCAAAGTTTCATTCTTTTGTCTTTGCATCTAGTTTAGTTTTTCATTAGTTTAATAAACCAATCACTCCATATTTTAGGCTAAATAATAGAAAGAAAGTGAGTAGTAGTACTTTTAGGTTCCTTTGGGTTCGATAAAATAATCTTGCCTAAACTATACTATTGTTCGATAGGTGCACTTGCCTCAATCGTTGTCATAGTTAGTCTACAAGTTCGATCATTCTTTATAAATATTAAAACTCGACAGTTTGACACGATCAAGTTTTTGGTGATGTTGTCGGGGAACACTAAAATATTAAGAAAGCTCTATTTCTATTACTTTAGCCATTATTTTATTATTTTGCAATTTACTTTTATTTTTGGTTTAGGTTAAATTTTTATTTACACTAAATTTCTTTCTTTCTTCTCCTAGCAAGTACCTCTAGTTTATGACTAGAATGAACCCGAGAGGACCTTTAGCGTACGAAAGTGACATTGAAGCTACCGCTCGCAAGAATCGCAGAGAAACTAGACGAGCTCTAGACTACCAAAGAGAAGAACAAGATAAATCCAATCCTACTGAAGGGATAGATGAAAACAATCCACCGCCAAATGTGCAAGAATAGAATGCTCTGTGTACTATGTATGATTATGCTAAACCTAATTTGACTGGAGCAAAATCTAGTATTGTTAGGCCAGCTATAGCTGCTAATAATTTTGAATTAAAGCCTAATACAATACAAATGATTCAACAATTTGTTCAATTTGATGGTTTGCAGGACGAAGACCCAAACACTCATATAGTAAATTTTTTAGAGTTCTGTGATACTTTCAAAATAGTTTCTGATGATGCCATTCATCTTCGGTTATTTCCCTTTTCATTAAGGAATAAAGCCAAGCAGTGGTTGAACTCGTTACCATGAGGATCAATCACCACATGGGATCAAATGACCGAAAATTTTCTTTTAAAATACTTTCCACCATCCAAAATGGCCAAATTTAGGAATGACATATCTTCTTTTGTGCAGAATGACGCCGAAACATTATATGATGCATGGGAAAGATATAAGGATCTCCTGAGAAGATGTCCACACCACGGATTACCTTTGTGGCTTCAAGTCCAAACTTTTTACAATGGTGTGAATTCTTCAACGAGGCAAATGATTGACTCATCATCCGGTGGAACTTTGAATAACAAAACTCACAAGCGGACTTTAATTTATTAAAGAGATGTCATTGAATACCTATCAATGGCAAATTACAAGGGCCAAACCGATAAAATTAGCCGGAGTTTTTAACATAGATGCAGTAACAATGCTATCAACACAGGTACATCCAGTAATGCAATGCGAAGCGAGTGGGAATGTGGCAAATCCTGAGTACCCACCCTACCAACCAGGAGTAGAACATGAGCAGACAAACTATATAGGTAACAATTTCAGATCCAATAATAATCCTTATAGTAATACTTATAATGCAGGTTGGAGGAACCACTTAAATTTTTCGTGGGGAAAACAAGGAAATCAATGAAATCAAAGGTAGCAACCTCCTCCAAATTATCAAAATCAGCCATATCCACAAGAGAAAAAATCAAACCTAGAAGAGATGCTGACAAAATTCATGGCAGCCACAGATTCTCGTTTACAAAAGACTGAAGCAGCACTTGATGGACAACAAAAATCGATCAAAGGGATCAAGAATCAAATTAGATTACTTACTGAGGTGGTATGTGAAATACGAACAGAGATTTTTTCCAAAGGCACACAACAGGTAAAGGCAATTACACTAAGAAGTGGTAAAGAGCTAATGGAACCACCAAGAAAAAAACCACATGAGATTATCAAGGAAAGGAGTGTAGAAGTTGAAACCAATACTCCAACGCATCCAAAAAAAAAGCACCAATTCCATATCCAGCAAAAATGAAGAAAGAACAATTGGATGCTCAATATGGTAAGTTTCTCGAACTTTTTAAACAAATACATATTAACTTACCTTTTGTTGAAGCCATTTCATAGCTGCCGGAGTACGCAAAATTCTTAAAGGAACTCCTGACAAATAAAAGGAAGTTTGAAGAAGTGTCAACGGTGGAACTTAACAAAAAGTGCTCAGCCATACTCCAAAATAAGCTACCAACCAAATTAAAAGACCCAGGAAGTTTTACTATCCCTTGTTTAATTGGTAGCTTGAATATTAAGAAGGCATTTGCTGATCTAGGCACTAGTATAAATTTAATGCCTTATAAAATGTTTAAACAATTGGATGTTGGCGAACCAACACCCACTAGGATGAGTATTCAGTTAGCAGATAGATCTATTAAATATCCTAGAGGAGTTATTGAAGATGTCTTGGTAAAAATTGACAAATTTATTTTCCCTGTTGATTTTGTTGTGTTAGACATGGATGAAGACATTAATGTTCCTTTAATCTTAGGCGTCCTTTTTAGCCTTTGCTAAAGCCGTTATCGATGTAGGTGACGATGGCTTCGATTGAAGATAGGTGATGAAGAAATTATTTTTCAAATTTATGATGCTATACGATATTCTAAAGAGCAAGATGATTCCTATTATTTTGTTGATACTACTAATCATATCATTCAAAACTCATTACAGGAAATCATACATGATGACACGATGGGCGTGCTCGACTCAAGAAGAGGGGCAAGAAGATGAGGACGATGAGTTGAATCTGAATATATCATCATCCAGACGAATAAAAGAAGAAAGCATTGAAGATAATAATGAAATAAAACAAAAACCCTCCATCGAAGAGCCGCCCAAATTGGAATTAAAACAGTTACCAAAACACGAATCGCATTCCTTGGGGACAATTCTACACTCTAGGTAATCATTTCTTGAATTAGAATCCAAAGAAAATAGGAGTGATAAAGGTACTAAGAGAACACAAGAAAGCCATAGCTTGGAAAATTTCTGACATCAAGGGAATAAGCCCCGCATTTTCCACCCACAAAATTTTAATGGAAGAAGAATATAAGCCGTATGTGCAACCTCAGAGACGGCTAAACCCCAACATGAAAGAAGTGGTCAAAGCCAACGTAATTAAACTTCTAGATGCAGGAATAATTCATCCTATTTCTGACAGCACTAGGGTAAGTCCTGTGCAGGTAGTCTTAAAGAAAGGAGGAATGACGGTAGTGCCCAATGAAAAGAATGAGTTAATTCTCACAAGAACAGTTACAAGATGGAGAGTCTGTATAGACTATAGAAAGCTGAATGATGCCACCAGAAAAGATCACTTCCCTCTGCCCTTCATAGATTAAATGCTGGAAGATTATCTGGGCATATGTATTACTGTTTCTTGGACGGACTCTCCGGTTACTTCCAAATCCCCATAGCTCCTGAAGATCAAGAGAAGACGACATTTACATGCCCATACAATACATTTGCTTATCATAGAATGCCTTTTAGATTGTGTAATGCTCTTGCTACTTTCCAGCGCTGCATGTTGGCAATCTTTGACGAACTCGTGGAAGACATCATTGAGGTATTTATGGATGACTTCTCGGTATTCGATAATTCTTTCCATCTTTGCATCAAAAATTTAAAAATAGTTCTAATGAGATGTGAGGAAATGAACCTTGTTTTGAATTGGGAAAAATGTCACTTTATGGTTAGAGAAGGGATTGTGTTAGGACATAAGATTTCTAGTAAATGGATTGAGGTAGACAAAGCAAAGATTGAAGCCATAGAAAAACTACCTCTCCCTAGTTCGGTTAAGGCTATTAGAAGCTTTTTAGGACATGCAGGATTCTATAGAAGATTTATTAAAGATTTTTCTAAAATAGCTAAGCCATTGACAAAATTACTAGAAAAAGATGTTCCTTTTGATTTCAATTAGGAATGCTTAAATGCATTCAATATCCTTAAGGATAAACTAATAAATGCACTGATTATAATTGCACCTGATTGGAACTTACCCTTTGAACTAATATGTGATGCAAGTGATTTTGTAGTAGGTGCAGTTTTGGGACAACGAAGAGACAAGCACTTTTAACCAATTTACTACGCCAGCAAAACACTAACGCCCGCACAAGAAAACTATACCACTACAGAGAAAGAATTACTAGCCGTAGTTTTTGCTTTTGATAAATTTAGACAGTATCTAATAATGTCTAAAGTTATCATTTACACTGACCATTCAGCTCTCAGATATCTTTTAAACAAACCTGATGCAAAGCCTAAACTCATACGAAAGATTTTACTATCACAGGAATTCGACTTAGAAATACAAGATAAGAAGGGAGCCGAGAATCTTGCAGCAGATCACTTTCTAGACTTGAAAATCCACACATCAAAGAGCTTGACGAAGGTGAAATAAATGATTCGTTTCCTAAAGAACAACTCTTTTCTATAACACATTCTGAGGTACCATGGTTTGCAAATATCACAAATTATTTAGCAGCTAACGTTCTACCAAGAAAACTGACACATCACCAAAAGAAAAGATTCTTTGCTGATGTGAAAGAGTATTTTTTGGGAAGATCCCTTTCTTTTCCGCATATGTGCAGATCAGGTAACTCGAATATGTGTTACAAAGACAGAAGCAAACAAAATCTTGGACCATTGCCATTCAGGACCATCAGGATGACACTACAGTGGAATTAAGATAGCATACAAAATACTCGAATCAGGTTTTTATTGGCCTACTCTATTTAAAGATGCCAACAGGTATGTTAACTCATGTGATAAATGCCAAAGAACAGGAAATATTTCTAAACGTGATGAAATGCCTCAAACATACATGTTATCCTATGAATTATTTTATGTATGGGGTATTGATTTTATGGGACCATTCCCTAGTTCATTTGGAAATAAATACATCCTAGTGGCAGTTGATTACAAGTCAAAATGGGTAGAAGTTGAAGCTTTACCTACCAATGATGCTAGGGTAGTAGTTAAATTTCTCAAGAAACTATTTTCTCAATTCGGGACACCTAAAGCTATCATTAGTGATAGGGGTACTCATTTTTGTAATACTCAATTTGAAAAATGCTAAAGAAATATAGAGTATATCACAGGACAGCTACCCCATATCACCCTCAAACCAGTGGGCAAGTTGAAGTAGCAAACTGAGAACTTAAGCGCATCCTAGAAAAAACGGTTGAATCAAATAGAAAAGATTGGGCATTAAAAGTAGATGACGCTTTATGGGCCTATAGAACAGCATTTAAAACACCTTTAGGGACATCACCATACAAACTAGGATATGGGAAAAGCTGTCATCTACCATTCGAGTTAGAACACAAAGCTTTGTGGGCCATAAAGTTTTTAAATTTTGATCTTAGAACTGGAGGAAAAAAAAGAATGATGCAGATGAACGAGCTAGACGAATGGAGATCGGAGGCCTATGAAAACTCAAAATTATACAAAGAGGTAACAAAGCGACGCCACGACTCTTGCCTAAAGAAGTCGAAACAATTTGAAGTAGGAGACTTGGTCCTACTATATAACTCAATGCTTAAATTATTTCCTAGGAAGCTGAAATCGAGATGGTCTGGCCCATTCATGATTAAAATAATTTTTCCATAAAACACAATTGAGGTAACTCACCCCACTAAGGGCACATTCAAGGTAAACGGTCACCGACTCAAAATTTATAATGTTGCAGATTTTGGAGGTATGAGAGAGGAGTTTTCTCCATGAACCTCCTTTTAGAACAGAAAATAGGGAAAGTCTATCTTAAAGACTTTAAACAAGCACTTCTCGGGAGGCAACCCGAACACTAACCTCCCTAAACATTTTATTTTCATTATTTATCATCTAACTTAATTAAGTACAGAATTAAGACCACGCGGCCTTACACACGGGCATACCCGTGGCCATGAGGAAGCCAGAGGGTAAAACCAAGGGCGGGCCAATAGCCGTGTACGACAAAGAAGAAATTATTTTCCCAACACGGCCTGCTATAAGGGACCACGCCCGTGCCATCCACCCGTGTGAGGTTACTGACTTATTGAGCACGGGATAGACACGGCCATGCCCAACACCCGTGCTAAGATACTAACTTACCACACATGGGCTAGACACACCCGTGCGACTGCACCGTGCCACATACTGACTTATCGAGCACGGGTGTGCCTAATTGACACACAGACGTGCCAAAAACCCTGAAGCGCGCCCAATTTTAAGAAATCGCGAAAAGCACGGGCACTTTAAATTAAACACGGCCGTGGCAAAAGGCCGTGTTCCCCTTTCTTTTTAAGCAAACTAACCGTTTTATTTCTTCCCAACTTCAAACCCTAAAATTAGATTTTTCCTCTTCCCCTTCAAAATTCAGCCACAAAACAAGACCTCTCCTTCCCCAACGCCATTTTTCTCCAAGAAACGACCACAACCCACCCACACGGCTGCAACACCACCGTGCCCACAAACACCACGCCCCTACTAGGCCGTGTTCACACTGCGAAAACTAGCTCCACCGCCGTGCCCTCCACCCGTGCTTGTCAAGTACCACCGTGCCTGGTTCTTTTTTCTTCACATTTTTGCATACTTTCTCTTTATTTAAGTTTTTGTTTAATTTTAGACTTAAAAATCTGATTTAATTTGTTTCATTTAGTCTATTTCTTGTTTATTCTATGTTAAACATGATTTTTAGTTCACTTTCTTTAAGATTCTTGTTTGCTTTATTAATTTTTTAGTTTTTAACAACATGATTTTCATTGTTTGATTATTAATACATGTTAGATATTAGTTATTGTTTCTTTGAGAATTGCTTGCTATCCTATTGCCAAAATTTGATTGTGAATAATGATTCCCAAATTCTCAAATATATTGGTTGCACTATAAAAATTACTTTACATTTAATTCTAATTCGCAGGAAATATGTCGACATCTCGAGTGAAACGCTCAGTACCAAGTAAGAAAAGAAAGGGACCGGTTCCTCTTCCGCAAGCACAACCACCGAACTTCGTCACCCGTGCCTCCAATTTCCGCAAGAAACTCAAGAAGAACAGTACAAAGCCATACGGAATAAACCCCTATGCAGGCGACGCATTGATTGGGACGCGGTAAGGCAAGTTGGGCTCACAACTGATATCAAAGCCCTCCTATCGACTGAACCATGGGAAAATTTCTTCTCAATTGATGAGGCCACATACTTGGAGCCCACACTAGAATTCTACTCCACCTTCACACTGCAAACCATGATGGCTCAGTTTGATGACCCAGGCACTATCCAAATTTATCTCGGGGGCACAGTACGTCGATTGAGCGTACCACAGTTTGGTACGACCCTCGGACTTTACACATCAGAATTTATTAAAGAGAACCCACTGAACGGATTAAACCGGGACCTACATGCCACTCCACTTGAATGCTGGCGCAGCCTACGCCCTTCCATAAGCAACTACAACCCTAGTCGTTCCAAAGCGATCGCCCTTTCTGCAGCTCTCAGGTATATTCATGCTATTCTCACCCATACCATTACAGGTCGCAAGGAGAGCACCGGCATCGTCAACAAACACGACGTCTATTTCTTATCATGCATGTCCAAAGGACGTGTTTTCTTCTTGGCGTATTTTATTTCATGCGTAATCCAGCACCAGACAGAACAGTATAGGAAAGGAATTCTATCGATGGGCCCATATATCACACGGCTAGCTCGATACTTCAACCTCCTCAATACCGACGACCAGAGATCATCTCTCACTCTAATGGGCAACATGGTACTTCAAGGCATCTAGACGATGCTACACATGTGAATGATCAAACAGTGTCGAGGAACTGATCCCCCTCAGTACAAACTAAAGAAACCTATAACGAGGAAGAGGCGAGGACATTCTTGATGATGTCCCACTACCGTCAGAGGAGGCACCGATTCTGACCAGCGACCATCCCGTATAGGACCAGTATTAGAGGATATCTCTACACACCTCACACAGATCGAGCAGTACTGCACCCAGCAGTTTAATGACACCGCCCGACGTCTTGGTGGAATCGAGGACACTCTTCAGCAAATCTGCCATCACTTTCATATATCACCACCGACACCTCCACAGGATCCAGTTGACGATGAGGACCTCTGAGTCCTCATAAATTGTTATCTATCATTTAGTTTTCTTTATTTTAAGACTTTTTATATGCTGTTGCTTTTAAATTCGAACTTCCATTAGTATTGCATTGTTCTATTATTATCTACCATTGGCTATCTAACCTTTTAAAAGAATCCCTAATTAATTATATGCTATAAGATTATTAACCAAGTGACTTTGCAGAATCAATTACGCACCTTACATACACAAACACACATCTACATAAAAGTCACCTGAGGAACACACTTTGGAGCCATCCAAAAATCAGGAAGTCATTTTACCCCTTATCTTTTTATTTATCCCATAACTGTCATTATTCATCTTTGTACATTGAGGGTAATGTACATCTTAAGTGTGGGGGGTAAAAGTACCTAACTTTTTGCATTATTCTCAAAATCCTGAATTTAGCCTTGATTCGAAAGTATTTTTCTCATATTACTAATTAGGATGAAATTTCTAATGATTTATGATTTTTATTGATATGTTTTAGATTAAGTCATAGTTAATTGTGCATTGATGATTAAATTTGAAGAATACTAGAGAATCAGGCATGGTAAGTCTACTTTCTAAATATTAAAAAATTATCTAGGGTGTTGAACTGAATTTGAGTATTACCTTGAAGTTTGGAATTTACAGGAATTGATGTCAAAAACACCCATAATTTTTGTAAGATTTTGAGCCTTATAGAGCATATATTCTTTTTCGTGCTCACTTTATTGATTATGAGTGTGTCAACTTTGAAATGTTATTCTAAAACTTGCCTTGTTTATACATGTCGAGACCACACTTTTGATTTGATATACTGAGATGATAAAGGCACCTAGGTTTTAACCCATTCACACCACTAAAAAGCCTACCCACATAATTAACCCTTAGTGAACCCTTTTTAATTCTAACAACCCTTTTTATTGATTTTCCGCTAATATTAACCCAAAATCCCTCTGTATTTGTTATCACCATTCTTTTGACTACCCTTAAATCGAGGTTTGAATTGATTAAGTTACTGAATTATATTAGTTCAGTAGTTACATTTATCATTTATGATGTAATATTTTAGTTTGTTCTTAAAAAAAATTTTGAAAAATCAAAGTATAATTAGTATTAGTATAAGAAGTGAGCTTGTGCATTTAATTTTCAATTATCAAAGAAAAAGCTCGTATTATTATTAGTTTCAAAGTTTAAATTGATGTAATCAGTTATTTCTAGTTCATTGTTTTTTTAAGACTAGGTAATTAGTCAATTCGATCTCGATTCTAACCCTTCTAATTTAGCCTGTATCCACACCCTTAACCTTAGCCCCGTTACAACCCTGATAAAGACCTTTTGATCTATGTATCATCTCATATATACGATGGTGGAGATTTGATTTTCGAGCAAGCCTATGGGATTAACTTTTGAGTTTGACTTATGAGTGCTTATTCTTGAACCTTAAACACTTTGAGTGATTTGAGTGAACCTTCAGTGAGGATGTCAATCCTTGTCGGTTTTGAATTAAAGGTAATTATTCAGGTAAGGGGAGACACCTATGTTTTCGTACTACAAAGGTATGACTTATCGTGATTAAATCTTTAGGACTCTTTGAGTTGAATTATCCATGTATAAATTATCTATGAATTATGATGAGACATTGTCGATAGGAATTATGAATTATGGAAAGTTTGTTTTAATTGTAAGTTGAGAATTTTGCTTGAGGACAAGCAAAAGCTTAAGTATGGGGTATTTGATAAACCGTAAAAGTAACATATTTTAACCCCATATTTAGTATGCTTTTGGATGATTTAACCCTTGATTTATGTAAGTGCTTTTAATCCTTTCTTTTCATGTTTATACTCAGGAAAGCACCCGAGGACGAAAAGAACGAGAAACGGGATTAAAACGGGCCAATTTGGGCCAAAGAGGAAATCGACACGGCTTGGACTTCAAGCCACACGGCCATGCCTTATCAAATTACTTCACACAGCCATGCCACGATTTACACGACCGTGTCCCAATCGACAGAATCGAGACATGGCTTGAAGATGACTTACACGGGCGTGTACCATGGCTGTGCCCCTACCACGGGAATGAGCAATTTCACTCAGATTTGGATGCTTGAAGCCAAAGAAACATACTCCTAAGTCTACTTAAACACCTTAATAGTAATTTTACTTGAAGGAGGTACTTAGGAGCCAAGTAAAGCATCTAAAGAGCCTATATAAACAACCCAAGGAAGCCATTCTAAAGGAGGGAGTTTTGGGCAGAGTTTTCTGCCAGAGCTTTTATTTAGGGAATTACTCGAAGATAGCCAGTTGATCCATCTCAAGAAGTCAGAGTTCTACTCAAGACGGATGATCTCCTCTTCAATTCCTTCAGGGGGTTTTAGGGATTTCTTATATTTTGTTTTATCTTTTCTTTTGAGATGTTTTCTTATTTTGTTATGAACTAAATCCTTGAGATACAGAAGGGATGAAACCTATGATGGATTTTGTTTTTGATTTCTAAATTATATGATAAGTACTTAGTTTGTTTTTAATTATGTTGCTTAATTTAATCTGATGTGCTTAGGTGGAGGAGGAATAGACCCTGCCTAAGAGTAGATCTAGCATAATTAAGCGGAGTTGATCGCACTCCTAGAGATAGGATGACGAGATTTTTTCGGATTAGGGTGAAACCTAATAGGGGAGTCCATTGATCGATTTACTGCCTCCTTAGGGGGTTATTATAAGAGAACGAGAGTTTCACTAATTAACCTAAGGTTAGATGTTATTCGCCTTGAGAGAGGGTTTAATATAGGTTAGGGAGTCTCACGGATCAAGCTAAGTAAAGAAGTCATATGAATTAAAAGTTTGATAACAAGAGAAGTCCTATGTGGATTCTTCTTGAGGGTATCATCTAAAATCAACTGAGTTTTTCCACAATCTTTTCCGAAAGTTTCAATATTTTGTCTTTGCATCTAGTTTAGTTTTTCATTAGTTTAATAAACCAATCACTCCATATTTTAGGCTAAATAATAGAAAGAAAGTGAGTAGTGGTACTTTTAGGTTCCTTTGGGTTCGATAAAATAATCTTGCCTAAACTATACTATTGTTCGATAGGTGCACTTGCCTCAATCGTTGTCATAGTTAGTCTACAGGTTCGATCATTCTTTATAAGTATTAAAACTTAACTGTTTGACACGATCAGACACCTAGGTTTTAACCCACTTACTCCATAAAAAGCCTACCTTCATAATTAACCCCTAGTGAACCCCGTTGATCCTAATAAACCATTTCTTGACTTAATCTTTAATATTAACCCAAAACCAAATTTTTACTTACCCTACTTTGACTCCTCTTATGTCGAGGTTTGATTTAAATAGTTGCCTAACTATGTTATTTATTTCAGTTGTTAAATTCTATCTTATTACTGGATGTTCTTATTCTTAAAAAAAGAAGAAGAAAAGTTGAAATTCATTCATTACTAGTTCTATGTTATTTGAGATTATGCAGTTAATTTCATATTGTAACACCCCTAACCGGTAACCATCGCCGGACTAGGGTTAAAGGCATTACCGGACAGATCGGAAACTTTCATAACATTTCATACATTTCATTCATCAATCATACACACAATGTCCCTTAAATAGGTCAACGAGACCTTAAACATGCTTATAACCCTGGTTGGGACTAAAACGAAACATATACAGAAGTTCTCAGAAACTTAAAAACTTTTCTAAAATACAGGGGATACACGCCCGTGGGAGCAAACCATGGTTGCTAGACACACCCGTGTGTCCTCCCCATGGTCGATCCTAACTTCACACCACGACCACCAAGCACGCCTGTGTACCCTGACCGTGGTCAATCCTGCCAAAATCAACACGGCTATCCAGCACCCCGTGTGCTAAGGCCATGTACTACTATGCCATATACTAGCTTTGCCCTATGGTCACTAGGCACGCTTGTGTGCCATGGCCGTGTGACATTATAGGTCATGTGCAAGACCAAAATGCCACCCACTTGAGTCTCTCCTACAAGAAAAATTTACCAACACATATCATGCATATATGGCAACTAAAAACATACTAAATTGACCATTTAATCTATACATTCAATACCCATTTCATTCATTTACCTACCCAAAAACTTGACCATTTCATGAACATCAAACCATACCAAAACAACTACTCATACCATATTCATCAAGGCAAAATATGAACCAATAATTAGCCACATCTCATGACCAAGTCTACACATCAACTTATATCAAAAACTAGTCTATACATGCCATATCTAGTTATATTCATTTCCAAAGTGTACCAAAATGAGTTTAGTAGTGTGATGACGATCCTTGACGGTCTCGAGCCTTAAGTAGCTTTGATGACCTATAAAACAGAGGAAACACATACAAAGTAAGTTTTCTAAAATCTTAGTAAGTCAATATACAAACAAACTTGGCATGAAAGGCATATATGCAATTAAATACATTGGCACATCTCAATCACTTAGCAAACCATTACATATATACTTTGGTTCATAAACTTGACCATATTGGCCACCTTCACAATTAATTAATCATATGAATACATAGATCTTTCATAATCATTCTTGCATCTTTTTCACCTTATCATATTCAATTATACTTTTCTTCAAATCCGAAAAATGAACTCGTAATAGCCCAAATTTCAGCGATGTCGAAACTAGTGGTTCGAGACCACTAAATCCAAAAATGAACTAGTAGATTATATTATTTAATATTTACGAGCGAAATGTAGCTTTTAAAATATTTTTGAAATAGTAAATTGTGTTTTATAAAAATTTATTTGGCTAAGAAATTGAGGAAAAAGAGGTATCGAGATATCAGCATTACAAACTGAGTCATAAATATTTTTATAAATATTTACGGAATGTCAATAAGGTAGTATTAAAATCTCGTTAGAAAATTTTGACGTTTGGGTGGTTAATTAAATAAAAAGGACTAAATTGAAAAAGGTGTAAAAGTTGCTAGAAGGATTAAATTGCTTAATTGTCAAATGAGGAAGGACATAAAGTGCAAATAAGCCCAAAGGAGATATTTTGGGCGGCAATAGCTGAGAAAAATCAGGAAATGGATGAAATAAGGGTAAAATTAGAAAATTGCCAAAATTAGCTAAATAAAAATGGGACCAAATTGGAATATCTAGAAATCTCTTCATTTCTCGTCATTTTCATCAGCTGAAAAACATACATGAAGCTTCATTTAAGTTTAATTCTTGCTTTCTCCTTGAAATTTCTATGTTTTTGGACTTTTACAATTGGGTCCAACTTACTATGTCATTAGTTTTTGATTCTATGGCTAATTTTTAAAGTTTTATGTATGAGTTTTGGACACATATGATGAATAAATATAGAATTGAAGCTTTAATTTTGATATATGATGATTTTATCAAGTAAAATTGATGGAAATTAGTTTTAGGACCTAATTGTGTAGGAGTTTGGAATTATGGTCTAATGCTAAATTTTTTATTTTTAAGGGTTATGAAGTATTTTAAAATGATATAATAAAGTATTAATTGATAAAAAAATATCCCAATTGAGGGGTTAATTGGATAAGGACTGAATTGTATGAACTGTGAAATTTGGGGCAAAATGGAAATCAACATTTTGCACTAAAACAGTTTTGGACAGTAGCAGTAGTGTAATTTTGAAAAATCACCAAAAATTTTATAAATCGAATTAGAGGATGAATAAAATATAAAATTAAATTTTATTGAGTCTAGTTTCTTATAGAAGAAATGGTGTAAGTAATAGAATTGTAAATCATGAGATATAATAGATTTTGTGAGACAATGTCAGAATGAATTCGGGTTCCCCTATTTTGAATTTGTAAAATCATAAAAAATTGGACAAAAATAATTATGGGCTTAAATTTATATGTTTAGAATCCTGAATGAGTCTATTTTTAATAGGAACCAACAAAAACATCATTCGAATCCCGTATGAGGATATAATCATTTTTTAGTGAAGAAGGGTCAGAACTGTCAAACAGCAGAACAGGGGTGACTTTAAAGAATAAACTGTACTTATTGGCTGAACCAAAAATTCGAAAACTTTTATGGTAAGAAGATATGTGAGTCTAGTTTTAGGAAAAATTAGTGGATCTTAATTTTTAGTTCTGTAGCTCAAGATAAAAATAAGTTAGTGACTATGACACGGATGAATAGCTTGAATATTCACATAAATAAATAGTGAAAAATTATAGATAATGTTACTTACAAATGTGTTATTTATAATAAGGATGTGGAATGGAGAGGAGGAGGAGGAAAATATATGAATGACTTATGCATAAATTGATCACATGCCCGATTATAATTGATAAACATTGAAGTAGAAATGATATAATGTTTTATTTCAAATATTTATTATGAAACTAAGATTATCGTTATGGTATAAAAATCGAATTGTAAGTTCATGTAACTTGAATTATATTCTCAAATGCTTGAAATGTATGTTATTGATGTGAATATAATTTGAATGTTCATTGTATGAAGATTGATTATACATTAATATATTTAATAAAAAGGGAAGAAATAATGGTTGAATGAAAGGAAAATTCGATGGATCTCTGAAAAGGAATTGACGGTAAAAAGGATCTAGCCTGGACGAGTGATCCTATCCTGATATAGCCCTCCCGAAGAATATGTATAAAATGGATTTAGCCCGGATGGGTAATCCGAATTAGGTCTGAATTTAGCTTGGTAGTAATTGGATCCAAGCTCATTAGAGTAATTATCGTTGCGAGGGATTTAACTCGGGTGGTAATCCCGACAATACTCTATGAGTTTATATTACATGGGATTTAGCCTGGACTGGTAATCCCGCTGTAAGGATGAGGTTCGCGAGTGTGCTCTCTGAAATGGAAATGTGCGACATGAATATGAATTGACGGACTCGAATTTGTACACTAAAGTGTACCCCTGAAAATCCATCAAAATTCCAAGAAATTCAATGGGATAAATATGGAAAAATATCAAAGGAATGGAAATCATGGTATATATTATGTGATATAAGAAAATACGAGTTGATGAGACATGAACGTAGAACTTGGTTGACGAATGAGTTCATTTGTAATTATATATTTGTACATCCTTAAGTATATTATCTGTATGAATTGGTATTCCAAATGAGTTAATGAGAAGAGTTCTAATATGAAATAAATTTAATTCTAAATGAAATATTATGAAAACGTATTTGAAATACATTAGTATGTCTTGTATATATTATTTGAGTTCATAATGTGCAAAGTAATGTATGTGGAAATATGAGATGATGATACTGTACATGGAATTTATTGGTGGATCGTACATCCAAATTTATATGATGATTGTAGTGAACATTGAAATTGGGCTCAATAAGTGATTTGTCAATTTAAATTGTGATTGGTAGGAAGAGTTAGTGAATTACATGTTTGTGAATTGTTACACGTATTTTTCGAAATACGAGGAAATGATGGTAATTGATACATGGAAATATGAGACTATGATATATATAAAAACATGACATATGTTTGATAAATGTGTTCATTCATAATTATGGAATGGTGCACCTCAAGTGCACTATATGTGTAAAGAAACTTTTATAATCAATTTCGGTATTTGAGAGATAAATGGTTTAAATTGTCTGTGAGTATTCCGTACTCCTCGATAATGGCTCATACTTTATTCCGGCAACGGATACGGGTAGGGGGTGTTACACTTAATGTACATTCAACGTACCTGAAATAGATATTCGTTCACTTATTTGATCATAGCTCAGATTTACAATTCGTATCACAGACTTGCCTGTTGAACCTTTAGGAATCTCGTATGATACTCAGAAAGCTCAAAAATAATCGTACAATGCCAATGTCCCAGACGAGGTCTTACATGCACTCAGATATCGATGCCACTGTCCCAGATAGGGTCTTACATGAATCAATACGATGCCGATGTCCCAGACATGGTCTTACACGTAAAGCTCATATCGATGCCAACGTCCTAGACGTGGTCTTACATATAAAGCTCATATCGATGCCTACGTCCCAGACGAGGTCTTACACAAAATTTCAAATCAACGACAACGCCCCAGAGGTGGTCTTACATGATAGAACATAACAGATACCTATGTCATGACATAGCTAATCCTATCTATTCCTAGGTTCATACGAGACTTCTCGAACATTGTCACTAAATAATTCTTATCTCAAAATTCATGAACCGATCATATCATAAGTATTCATCGATAACAATAGTCATAAGAACACACATAATTCAATACGAATACGTTTATTTGCATAATGACTTACCTTGGATTCGATCTATCGGAATGAAAACGGCTACTCGTTTACTTTTGCTTTCCCCCGATCTAAGTCCGTTTTCCTCGGTTCTTGATCTAAACATATTCAGAATTAACCCTTTTATTCACTAATCCATTCAATTCAATCCGTACACATATTTAGGGCTATTTACAAATTAACCCTCACATTTGCACAATATATCAATTTAGTCTATTTTTCTCAAAACATCAAATTCACAAAATCAACTCACACTCATGCTTAGCCGAATGTACATATATATCATACAAGCAATATTTTCCATTAAATTAGCAATTTAGTCCCTCAATTTACTATTTTCACAATTTAGCCCTATTTAGCTAAATTCATCAAAACTTCAAGAACATAACATGTTCATCTAGCTCAAATCTTTCATTTAACAGCTAAACTCATCTCAAAACTCAATACATCCATAATGGCATCTCACACAAACATCATCAATTCACAAAATTAACACATGGGTTTTGTAGCTCTCAAAGCAACGATTGCAAAAACGTAGAAATTATCAAAAACGGATCAAAAACTAACCTTGAATTAAGCTTGATAGTAGCCGAATATTTGAAGAGTTTAACTTTTTTTTTTTCTTTCTCAAATCGGTGGAAGAACATAACATTATAGCTTATTTTAAGCTTTTTTTATTAGTAATATGATATTAACTCATTTACCATAATAACCTTTCATAATAATAAGAAACATATACATATAACAAGGACATAATTGACCTTTGTCCACCCACTATCCACTTATTGGCATATTTTCCTATTAAGGCCACAACATTCAAAAGCCACATCACTTAAGTACTTTAACAAATAGCAAGCAACTTTCACAATTAATGCAATTTAATCCTTTTGTCAAATTAAACACACAAACAGACAAATTAATTTACGAAACTTTATCACATGCTTATTCACATATCGAAGACACAGAAATAAATATTAAAATATTAAACGGACTCGGGTTTGTGGTCCCGAAACCACTGTTTCGACTACGGTATAAAGAAGACTGTTACAATTCTCCCCCCTTAGGGATTTTCGTCCCCGAAAATTTTACCGTTAAACAAAGTCGGATATTGCTGTCTCATTGAACCTTCTGGCTCCCATCTTGCTTCTTCTATTCCGTGTCGATTCCATAATACTTTCACTAACGAAATTTTCTTGTTTCTCAACTCTTTCACTTCACGAGCTAAGATACGGATCAGTTCCTCTTTGTATGTCATATCAGATCGGATTTCAATTTCAGATAGGGAAATCACATGTGACGGATCGGATCGATATCTACGGAGCATTGAAACATGAAATACATTATGTATCTTTTCTAACTCAAATAGCAACTTTAATTTATATGCAACAGGCCCGACACGTTCAATGATCTCATACGGTCTGATGAATCTCGGACTCAATTTGCCTTTACGTCCAACTCGAATCACTTTCTTCCACGGTGATACTTTCAGAAATACTTTGTCGCCGATCTCAAATTCTATATCTTTTCGTTTCAAGTCTGCATAAGACTTCTGACGATCAGATGCTGTTTACAAACAATCTTGGATCAATTTCACTTTCTGTTCTGAATCTTTATCAAATCAACCCCATGTAGCTTATTTTCACTGAGCTCGGTCCAATACAAAGGTGTACGACATTTACGTCCGTATAGAGCTTCATAAGGTTCCATTTTGATGCTTGACTGAAAACTATTATTATACGCAAATTTGATCAATGGCAGATAATGTTCCCACGAATCATTAAACTCAAGTATATAGCATCTTAACATATCTTCTAAAATCTTAATGATCCGTTCGGATTGACCATTTGTCTGCGGATGAAAAGCTGTACTGAAATGCAATTTCATGCCTAAAGTTTCTTGTAATTTCTTCCAGGATCGCGATGTGAATAGCGGATCTCTATCTGACACAATGGATAGTGGCACCCCGTGCAATCTCACAATCTCAAAAATATAAAGCTCAGCTAATCTGTCAAGTGAATAATCGGATCTTACAGGAATAAAATGGGCAGTTTTCGTTAATCTATCAACTACGACCCATATCGCATCTTTCTTTCCCGGAGTTAAGGGCAAACCAGAAATAAAATCCATCGTCACTCTATCCCAATTCCATTCGGGAATCAGAATCGGTTGTAGCAAACCGGACGAAACTTGATGTTCAGCTTTCACTTGCTGACAGACTAAACATTTAGACACAAAGTCAGAAATATCACGCTTCATACCAGACCACCAATAATGTCGCTTCAAATCATAGTACATTTTAGTACTTCCCGGATGAACAGATAGACGACTATTATGTGCTTCATTCAAAATCAACTGAATCAAATCTAGATTTCTCGGAACACAGATACGATCCTGGAATCTCAAACAATCATCAACAATTTGAAATTCAAATTCAAAATTCAATTCACACTGAGCTCGTTTCGTAAGTAATTCACTATCAGATTTCTGAGCATCACATATCTGTTGTATAAGCAATGGTTTCGCTTTTAATTTGGCTATCACAAAACTATCATCAGTCAAATCTAACTGGGCATTCAGAGCATGTAGTGCAAACAATGATTTTGACTCAGTGCATCTGCAACAACATTTGCTTTACCCGGATGATAATCTATCACGAGCTCGTAATTTTTCAACAATTCAAGCCATCTTCTCTGACGCAGGTTCAATTGTTTTTGGGTCATCAGGTATTTCAGACTTTTATGATCTGAAAACACGTGACATTTCTCACCATACAGATAATGACGCCATATCTTAAGTGCAAACACAATCGCAGCCAACTCAAGATCATGCGTCGAATAGTTCTTTTCATGAGGTTTCAATTGTCTTGAGGTATAAGCTACAACTTTGCCTTCTTGCATCAAAACGCACCCCAGACCATTTAACAAGCATCATTGTAAATCATAAATTCTTTTCCCGATTCTAGTTGTATTAACACTGGAGCTTCTGTTAATAGAGTTTTCAACTGATCAAAACTTTTTTGACATTTATCAGACCATTCAAATTTAAAATCTTTCTAAAGTAATCTAGTCAACGGAATAGCTATCACTGAAAATCCTTTTACAAGTTGGCGGTAGTAACCAGCTAGTCCTAGAAAACTACAGATTTCAGACACATTTCTCGGAGGTTTCCAACCCAGAATAGCAGAAATCTTGCTCGGATCAACACGAATCCCAAAAGCTGACACAATATGTCCCAGAAAACTAACCTCATGCAACCAAAATTAACATTTGCTGAATTTCGCGTATAATTGTTTTTTCTCTCAAAGTTTGCAATACAATTCTCAAGTGTTCATAATGCTCCTTTTCATTACGTGAATAAATCAATATGTCGTCTATGAATACTACAACAAATTGATCTAGATACGGTCTGAAAATTCTATTCATCAGGTCCATAAAAATAGCAGGAGCATTGGTTAGTCTAAATGGCATAACTAAAAACTCATAATGCCCGTACCTCGTTCTGAAAGCAGTTTTCGGTATGTCTGAATCTTTCACTCTCAACTGATAGTATCTCGATCTCAGATCAATCTTGAAAAATATAGTAGCCCCTTTTAACTGATCAAATAAGTCATAATTCTGGGTAACGGATATTTATTCTTTATTGTTACTTTATTCAACTGACGATAATCAATACACATTCTCATTATACCATCTTTCTTTTTCACAAACAGAACAGGAGCACCCCAAGGTGAAAAACTTGGTCTAGCGAACCCTCTATCGGTCAATTCTTGCAACTGTGACTTTAACTCTTTCAACTCTATTGGTGCCATCCTATACGGAGCTATCGAAATAGGTGTCGTACCAGGCATCAATTCAATACCAAACTCAACTTCACGAATCGGAGGCAAGCCCGATAACTCTTCAGGGAACACATCAGAAAACTCGCAGATAATAGGTACTGACTGAAATTTCTTTCCAGATGCTTTCGAATCAATCACATAAGCAAAATATGCTTCATATCCCTTTTTCACATAACTTTGAGCTTTCAATATCGATATCACAGTAGACAATCCATTCAAATCATTAGACTCAACCCATACAATTTCATTATTCAGGCATCTCAGATCTATAGTCTTTCTTTTACAATTCACAACAGCATCATGTAAAGACAACCAGACCATACCCAAAATAATATCGAACTCATCAAATGGCAAAAGCATGAGATCAGCGGGGAAACAAATATCTCTAAACATTAACGGACAGTTCTTGCATACTTTATCAACCAAAACACTTTTACCTAAGGGGTTCGATACTTTTATAGCAAACTCAGTGGACTCTACAGGTAAAGTCTTACTGTATACTAAATTCATGCATATATACAAGTTTGTAGAGCCAGGGTCTATCAATGCAATCACAAAAGTATCATAAAGAGTAAAAGTACACGTTATAACATCAAGTGATGAAGCTTCCTCACGAGCTCGAATAGCATACGCTCTGGCAGGCGCTTTAGTTTCATATCTTGCAATAGCATCTCTCGTAGTCCTCTGACTACCACTAACATTTCTTACATTCTTTGAAAGTCTACCACTTATAGGTGCATTATCAGATCTCGAGTTCTGAACAATCTCTAGCTCGACAGACTCAGGACAATCACGGATGAAATGATCAAGCGATCCACATCTAAAGTAAGCTCTGTCATTTAATCTACAGCTTCTCGGATGCCTTTTTCCACAATGTTTACATTCAGGTCTCTCAGTCCGGACATTACCAACACTGGCCACTGAAGTTGCTGGAGTTTTGGAACTCATTTGCGATCTAGCTCGATTTCTACTAAAATGTCCCACATTGTCTCATGAACGAATTTGATCAACTCTGAATCTCTTCGAAGCAGACTGAAATGACTTGCTTGGATATTTCATTCTCATATCTCTAGCTTCAGACTCAACTTTTCTTTTATCTTTCCCAAGTGCCTCATCTTTGCATGCTCGATCAACGAGTGTAACGAACTTTTTATTTCTAAAATTCCAACTAACAAATAAATGTCTTCATTAAACTATCTTCGAATCTTTTGCACATTATCCCTTCAGATGATACACATTCACGAGCATACTGACTCAGTCTCACAAACTCTCATTCTTATTCCGAAATAGTCATTCGGCCCTGTTTCAATTCCAGAAATTCCTTTCGTTTCTGATCGACTAATCTCTCACTGATATATTTTTTTCGGAACTCGATCTGAAAGAAGTCCCATGTAACTCGTTCTCTCAGAATAATAGAAATTAAAGTTTTCTACCATTGATAAGCCGTATTTCGAAGTAAAGATACAACACATTTTATGCACTCTTTCGAAGTCAAAGACATCTCATCAAATACCCAGATCGTGTTTTCTAACCAGAAATCAGCTTTTTCAGCATCATCATCATTAGTAGCTCGAACTCTTCAGCCCCATACTTGCGGATTTTGTCAACCGGAGGTTTATTCACGGATTTAGATTTGCAGTCGGAGGTATATCTGATGTCTGAGGGGATTAACCGGGGGCGGGGGTTGCGAAACAGTCGGGTTATTCCTCATGAATTAAGTGAACCATTCACTCATCATCTTGAAGAAAGCTTGTTTAGCTTCTCCCTCTTGACCGCTCATAGTCGGTTTCAGATCAGAGGGCACTATCCTTACACGGGAGTAGGTGTATTACTTTCTACGTCGTCAGCTACGGCTCTTTCGGGATCCATTACTAACAAAAATCACATTTTATACGTTAGGATTCATCACACTATCACATTTCAGACATATGGCATGTATAGCTAGACTCAGACACGCTACGTTAGTCTGAGAATCGACTAAATCGTAGCTCTGATACCAATCAAAAGTAACATACCTAACCCGCAGCCATCGCCAGACTAGGGTTAAAGGCGTTACCAGACAGATTGAAAACTTTCATAACATTTCATACATTTCATTCATCAATCATACACACAATGTCCCTTAAATAGGTCAACGAAACCTTAAACATGCTTATAACCCGGGTTGGGACTAAAACGAAACATATACAGAAGTTCTCAGAAACTTAAAAACTTTTCTAAAATATAGGGGATACACGCCCGTGAGAGCAAACCGTGTGCCCTCCATGGTTGCTGGACACACCCGTGTGTCCTCCCCGTGGTCGATTCTGACTTCACACCACGGCCACCAAACACGCCCGTGTACCTTGACCGTGGTCGATCCTGCCAAAATCAACACGACTATCCAGCACCCCTGTGTGCTAAGGCCGTGTACTACTAGGCCATATACTAACTTTGCCTCACGGTCACTAGGCACGCTTGTGTGCTATGGTCGTGTGACATTATAGGTCATTTGCAAGACCAAAATGCCACCCACTTGGGTCTCTCCTACAAGAAACATTTACCAACACATATCATCCATATTTGGCAACTAAAAACATACCAAATTGACCATTCAATCTATACATTCAATATACATTTCATTCATTTACCTACCCAAAAACTTGACCATTTCATGAACATCAAACCATACCAAAACAACTACTCATACCAGATTCATCAAGGCAAAATATGAACCAATAATTAGCCACATCTCATGACCAAGTCTACACATAAACTTATATCAAAAACTAGTCTATACATGCCATATCTAGTTATATTCATTTCCAAAGTGTACCAAAATGAGTTTAGTAGTGTGATAACGGTCCTTGACGGTCCCAAGCCTTCAGTAGCTTTGACGACCTATAAAACAGAGGAAACACATACAAAGTAAGTTTTCCAAAAGCTTAGTAAGTCAATATACAAACAAACTTTGCATGAAAGATATATATGCAATTAAATACATTGGCACATCTCAATCACTTAGCAAACCATTACATATATACTTTGGTTCATAAACTTGACCATATTGGCCACCTTCACAATTCAATAATCATATGAATACATAGCTCTTTCATAATCATTCTTGCATCTTTTTCACCTTCTCATATTCAATTATACTTTTCTTCAAATCAAAGTCATATAAGTACTTACCTTTTATACACACTTAATGTACATTCAACGTACCTGAAATAGATATTCGTTCACTTATTTAATCATGGCTCAAATTTACAATTCGTATCATAGACTTGCCCGTTGAACCTTTAGGAATCTCGTATGATACTCATAAAGCTCAAAAATAATCGTACAATGCCAACGTCCCAGACGAGGTCTTACATGCACTCAGATATCGATGCCACTATCCCAGACAGGGTCTTACATGAATCAATACGATGCCGATGTCCTAAACATGGTCTTACACGTAAAGCTCATATCGATACCAACGTCCCAGACGTGGTCTTACACATAAAGCTCATATCGATGCCTACGTCCCAGACGAGGTCTTACACAAAATTTCAAATCAACGCCAACGTCCCAGACGTGGTCTTACATGATAGAACAGAGCAGATACCTATGTCATGACATAGCTAATCCTATCTATTCCTAGGTTTATACGGGACTTCTCGAACATTGTCACTAAGTAATCCTTATCTAGGAATTCATGAACAGATCATATCATAAGTATTCATCAATAACAATAGTCATAAGAACACACATAATTCAATACGAATACGTTTATTTGCATAATGACTTACCTCGGATTCGATCTATCGGAATGAAAATGACTACTCGTTTACTTTCGCTTTCCACGATCTAAGTCCGTTTTCCTCGATTTTTGATCTAAACATATTCAGAATTAACCCTTTTATTCACTAATTCATTCAATTCAAACTATACGCACATATTTAGGGCTATTTAAAAATTAACCTTCACATTTGTAAAATATATCAATTTAGTCCATTTTTCTCAAAACATCAAATTCACAAAATCAACTCACACTCATGCTTAGCCGAATGTACATATATATCATACAAGCCCATATTTTCCATTAACTTAGCAATTTAGTCCATCAATTTTCTATTTTCATAATTTAGCCCTATTTAGCTAAATTCATCAAAACTTCAAGAACATAACATGTTCATCTAGCTCAAATCTTTCATTTAACAGCTAAACTCATCTCAAAACTCAACACATCAACAATGGCATCTCACACAAACATCATCAATTCACAAAATTAACACATAGGTTTTGTAGCTCTCAAAGCAACGATTGCAAAAACGTAGAAATTATCAAAAACGGATCAAAAACTGACCTTGAATTAAGCTTGATAGTAGCCAAATATTTGAAGAGTTTAACTCTTTCTTTTTCTTTCTCAAATCGGTGGAAGAACATAACATTATAGCTTATTTTAAGCTTTTTTTTATTAATAATATGATATTAACTCATTTACCATAATAACCTTTCATAATAATAAGAAACATATACATATAACAAGGACATAATTGACCTTTTTCCACCTACTATCCACTTATTGGCATATTTGCCTATTAAGGCCACAACATTCAAAAGCCACATCACTTAACTACTTTAACAAATAGCAAGCAACTTTCACAATTAATGCAATTCAATCCTTTTGTCAAATTAAACACACAAACAGACAAATTAATTTACGGAACTTTATCACATGCTTATTCACATATCAAAGACACAGAAATAAATATTAAAATATTATACGAACTCAGATTTGTGGTCCCAAAACCACTGTTTTGACTAGGGTATAAACCGAACTATTACACATATTTTGAGAAGAAGCTCGTGTTATTATAAGTTTTCAATTGATGTAATTATTCAGTATTAAGCTATTGTTCTAGTTAGGTAAATCGATAATTCAATCTCGATTCTAACCCTTTAATTCAGCCTTTATTCACACCTTTAACCCAAGCCCCATTACAACCCTTTTAAAAAGACCTTTTGATTTATGTATCATCTGATTCTATAGTGGTGGAGATTTGATTTTCAAGCAAGCCAATGGGATTAACTTTTTATGTTTGACTTTTGAGTGCTTAAATTGAACCTTAAACACTTTGAGTGATTTGAGTGAATCCTTAGTGAGGATGTCAATCCTTGTCAGTTTTGAATCAGAGGTAATTATTTAGGTAAGGGGAAACACCTATGTTTTCGTGCTATAAAAATATATGAATTGGATTGCTTGAATCTTAGGGACTCTTGAAGTTGAAGTATCCATGTATGAATTATCTATAAATTATGATAAGATGTTATTGATGAGAATTTTGAATTGAGGGAAGTTAATTTTAATTGTGAGTTGAGAATTTTGCTTGAGGACAAACAAACACTTAAGTGTGGGGATATTTGATAAACCTTAATTTACACATATTTTAACCCCATGCTTGGCTTATTTTTGGATGAATTTTCATTAGATTTGATGAATTCGATGCTCCTAATCCCTTAATTTCATGTTTTATACTCAGGAGAGCTTAAGAATTTGAAAAGAACGAGAAATGGGCTAAAAACGGGACAAAATGGCCTACATCAGAAATCACACGGCCTAGACTATCGACCACGGACAGATCACACGGTCGTGTGTGGTGAGTAGAATCGACCACGGCCGAAGGAGTCCACCACGGGCGTATCCCTGCCATAGCAAAGAAGAATTATGTTCGGAATAAGCTACTTGTGAGCCAACAGAGGTGTTCCAAAGCCTATATAAACACCCTATGGGGCAACCTAAGAGGGGACATGAAATAGACGCTGAGTAGAAGGCGAAAAATACTTGAAGACAGCCGTTAGGAACAGCTTAGGAGAAGGATCTCCATCAAGACTGAAGATCTCACATCAAGTTCTTTAGAAGTTTTTGGGTTTTCATTATGTTTTGTGGTTTTTCCTATTTTATGATGTTTCCCTCTATCAGTATGAACTAAATCCCTTAGATACTTAAGGTGATGAAACCTAGATGAATCTTATTATTATTTGATTTATAAGATAAATACTTTTTTATTCTTAATTGTGAGTTTTTATTCTTATTTTGATAATTCAAGTTATTAATTCAAGTCGAATGTGCTTATTCAGTGGAGCAAAAGTTCCTGTTTAAGAGAAGATCAACCCAATTAAGTGGAGTTGATTGCAACCCTAGAAATAGGGAGGCGAAAATCTGCCAGATTAGAGTCAAATCTAATAAGAGAATCCATAGATCGAGTTAATGCAACAATAGGGGTTTTAATTAGAAAGAAATTTTAATTAATCAACCTAGAGTTAGTTGTTTTTAGTCTTGAAAGAGATATTAACATAAATCGGGGATTTTTACGAATTAAGTCAAGTGAATAAATCATATGAATCAAAAGTAATAAGTGAAGTCTAGATGTATTCCTCCATAGGTATTGCCTATCTCATATAAGTTGTCCAAAAGTATTTTCCCAATTCACTCTCTGTCACGTTCATAGTCATTTAGTCAGTTAAATTAGTTAGTTAATTTTAGATTAAGAATAAATCCCCTTAATTACTAGGCTAGATAATAAAAAGATAGTTATTACTAGTAATTTTAGTCCTTGAGGATACGATATTCTGGACTCACCATAACTATACTACTGTTCGGTAGGTGCGCTTGCCTTTGTCAAAATTATAGTTAGTTTCGAGCTCCATCAGTACCTGAGATGGGCTTAGGCCCAAATATGCATCTGTGACTGTAATGGGCTTAGGCTCGAATCTGTATCTGACTAATTTTGATTCTTTGGTTGTCTGCATGCTTAATTCTGTGAGGCTACACACTGAGTTTACGTAAACTCATTCATTTTGTTTATTCTTTACAGGTAATCCACAGTCTTAGGCGGATCGATGTAGCGGGGGACTCAATGGTTTTTTTATAGTTTTATTTAAGTTGGCTTTAAAATTTGAGAGTGGTGTTTTCTGGGACTGTATGGACTTTTAACTAATGGTTTTGGCCTTGTTACTCGTTTTATGCTTGCTTGACAAGAAGGTTTTCTTTTAAAACGACAGTTTACTAGAACAAGTTTTTCTAAATCACGAACTATAGCGCTAAAACATAACGATTTTTCTTAAGCTTCCGCTCTAAATGATTTTTAGGCAAATGGATTAATGTTTTGATAATGAGAACAGAAACTTAAGAGTTGAATAAGCATTTTCAAATTGTTAAAAACAAATAAGAGCCAACAAACTAAAATAGTTTTACTGTGACGACTTAGTTTAAAAATCCCTTCCATGTGGCTTTTATCGAGTTAGCTCCCTTTAAAATCCCTTCCATGTGACATCGCCAAATTCGGCCATAAAGTCTAGGCCGGGTTCGGGGTGTTACATTCATACAATTTAATCCTTACTCAAGCCTAGCTGATCTTTATACATATTAATAGTAGCCTATATATTTCACAAAAATTCATAATTTTACCATAAATTTATCATCTTTTTCAATTTAATCCCTAATTGATAATTTAATCAAAATTCTCTTTAAAAAAGTTGTTTATCTAACAACAACCTTTCATTTTCTATCATAAAACTTCAAAATTCAAGCATACTCATCAATGGAAAAGCCCTAATACTTTAATGATTTTGCAAATTAATTCCCGAGCTTGCTAGATTAAGCTACTACGATCTCGGAAACATAGAAATCATTAAAAATGGTACAAGGATACATACCTAATTGAGCAAAATAAGCTTGCTAATATCTCAAGCTTCCATGGCTAGTTTTTCTTTTCTTTTTTTATTTGGTGGTAGATGATGATAATAGATTTTTTTATTATTTAATATCACTTTAACGACTAATTTCCAAAATTACCCTTAATAATTTATTAAATTTCCAATGATGACTACTCATGCTTAACCACTAAGAACTTTGATGGTCTATTTACTATATAAGGACATTAAATTTCAAATTCTATAGCTATTTAATACCTTTAGCTATTAGAACTCAACTTTTGCATTTAATGCAATTTAGTCCTTTTCATCAAATTAGGTATGTAAACGATAAAATTTCTTAACGAAATTTTTATACTATATTTCTATCATACAGTAGAACATAAAATAATAGTAATAATATAAAATTTTGACTTGATTTGTGGTCCGAAACCCTTTGTTCCGATTTCATCAAAAGCAATTTGTTACATAAAATAATAATAATAATATAAAATTACTCTTTCACTCACGTTGGAAGGATGATAAATTTCCTTCATCCTTCCTCTCTTTTTATACTACCATTTTCTAAATAAAATAACAATAAATATCTAAGTAAAATATTAATAAAATAATATTTAACTAATTAATTTAAAAATATCCAAAATATCATCAACATAATCATTACATTCTAGAATTCTCCCTCTTACTAATTGACCATTTTACCCTTTATGATCTTTCAAAATTCCATCCTTAAATCATCAGTTAATTTGGTAAAATTATAATTTAGTCCCTCAAAATTCTTCACCTATTCAATTTGGTCCTTGCATGCCAATTCCATATCTTAGTAAATTGGATTATTTTCACTTTTGGTCCTTCAAATTTCTCATTTTTACACTTTGATCCTTTAAATTTTGAATATTTACACTTGAGCCAAAAAAATTTCACTTATTTACGATTTAGTCCTTTCTTAATACATCATGTCATGCTTCTTGATTTAACTCTCTTTTGACATATTGAAACTTTCATTTTCTTTGATCTTATACCTTATTTCACTAATATTTTATATCATATTATTTACGACCAATGAGATTTTGAGGATGTTATACAGAATTAATTCATCTTGGGTCTAGTCCAATGTATCATTCTTCCAATGAATACATCTATGCCTCTACTCATGGAGTTAACTACTCTGATAGCCAAAATTAGTCATCTCCCCAATTGGAATTGTAGATGACATAATAATCCTTCTAAGTATTTGAATATGATGTTTACTTTGATTCTTTTACGGGATTACAAACTCATTAAATTATCTACTGAAGTGAGTAATCTTTTTTCGCAATGTAAATGTTCTTACAGTGCCATTTATCATCAGTTTGAACTTAGACAATCAATGAACCAATATTTGCTTGTCACAATTTTGGTATACATACAAAACATAAAAGACAAAAACGCAAAAGAAATAATAGTGAAATGTGAAATTAAATTTATTTATTTATTTGTTCATCATTCAAATACATAGAAAACAATTATATGTTTACTACAATATAGGCAAATTTCCTAACATCTATCTTTTGGGAGTCATTCGCTCTGATGCCCAAGATAAAGCATCTCCCCAATTAGACTTGATAGATGATATATTACTCTTTTAATTGGTTTGCTCATGTAACATCCTAAAAATTTGAGTATCAATATGTTGCTAGGTGTTAGCTCGGGTTTACTTGGAATTAGAATAAATTTTAAGTAAAGAGTACTTTAGTGTATAGAAATCAGGTGACCTTGAAGTTAAGTTAATTAAGTACTAAAAGATGGCATAAGATGAGTAATTAGCAAAGTGGTGATGGCGCCATAAGTTGGACTTGAGGGGAGAGGTTCGAATCTCCTAGCATGTAATTTGGGAGCTTTTATTTTTGATCTATCCTAGCATTGTGTCGGTCATGAATAGGGATTAGAATGAGTTGGATTAAGTTTTTATGGTAATAAGACCTAAGGTTATGGTAAGCATGAGTTAAGGGATGGAATTGCTTGATTTGGGGGATAATGTTTCTTAAACTTAAGGAAAATGGAGGATGATAAGGCTTGAGACTAGGTTGATGTTTTGGAAACTTTCTAATGGCCTTTTTGACCATGTATGTGGACGGCATAGGGGGCTAGGGGAGGAATGGCCGGTTTTTGTTGTTGGCTTGGTAGGTTTGGGTGTTGGAGGAGCATTTTCTTTTTGGTCAATTAGTGTTTGCTTACCAAACTTTCTCTCAAAATTTGCTCTCTTTCTAGCCGAATGTGCCAACTACTTTGAGTAAACAACTATTTCATTTGTCATTTCTTTTGACCATTTGGGTTTAGTTGCTCTCTTTCTCCAAATCTTTTCTTCTCTTTGTGACCGAAATCACATAGCTAACAAGGATCTTCTCTTTCTTTCTTTTCTCTTTTTCCTCCCCAATGCCGAATGCACATTGCTCCTAAACTCAACTCTTTTCTTTCTCTTTTCTCTCTTGAAAACTGAATCATCATCATCTCCTTCTTTCATCCTTTTATTTTCTTCTCAAATAAATTTTCTTCATTATTTTCTCTCATTGCCGAATGCTAGATTGCTCCATTGCCGAACCATTTTTCCTTTTCTTTGTTTATTCATAGCCGAATCTTCCATTATACATAAGTTTTCTTCTCAATCATTTTTTTTCAACCGTGTACAATAGTGAGTTTTGGAGGGCAAAAACTCAAGTGTTCGTGAGTATCGTGATTTGTTGGAATCGATCTTAAGAGTTAAGGTAAGGAGTTTATTCAAGGGTTCTCATATTTCTCGTTATATTGATATAGATGGATTATTAATCGACTTCGATTTAGGGGACGTTATCGCTCGATTGTCATCTTGTGGAACAAGGATAAGTGTGGTAAGCCAATCTCACTTTTAAATCGTTAGTCATAATTTTGATAAATATTTAGTCGGAATAATGATCTTATGTCATTAGAAACAATCAAGATAGGGCAAAAAAGGGCGGTGAATAGTGTTCGAAAGAGGGGTGGTTCTGCTAATCCCCCTAAGTATAAACGAAGGGTTGTTTCGGGAATCGAGACTTTCCACCGGGTTGCGGACCCTCATCCGAGGAGAACCAGTTGTTTGAAGTCATTCGTACTCCCAAACCTTTGTTTGTTCATGGATTCTCATCAGGCAACGAACCAACAATCGGGGAGAAACCACAAATAGAAGTGGTTCGAAATTCTGAGGGTAAAGATTTAGATCGTTTATCAATAGTGTAGTTTTATTAAATAATAGTGTTCTAATTTATCGTGTTGCGTTTAGGTATTGACGAGCGGGAAAGTCTAGTACTCACAATAACCAGGTGTGTAACTTCACACTTATCTCGGGTTAGATGCTATACCGTAAGTATTGGGAAAAATCGCAAAGTTGACAAAATCGAAAAAAAATGCGTAATAATTAACACTTTTGTGAAATGCATGAAAACTGTTAAAGTCATGAAATTTATGAAAAATCTGCTAGATCGTTAAATGGGCCGAAAAATCTGCTAGATCGTTAAATGGGCTGAAAAATCTGCTAGATCGTTAAAAGGGCTGAAAAATCTGCTAGATCGTTAATTAGGCCAAAAATCTGCTAGATTGTTAAATGGGCCGAAAAATCTGCTAGATCGTTAAATGGGCCGAAAAATCTGCTAGATCGTTAAAAGGGCTGAAAAATCTGCTAGATCGTTAATTAGGCAAAAAATCTACTAGATCGTTAAATGGGCCGATAAATCTACTAAATCGTTAAATGGGCCGAAAAATCTACTAGATCGTTAATTGGGCCAAAAATCTGCTAGATCGTTAAAAGGGCTGAAAAATCTGCTAGATCATTAATTGGGCCAAAAATCTGCTAGATCGATACATGGGCCCAAGTTGCTAGATTGCTAATGGGCTAAATATTATTTTTTGTATTTTGGGCCATAATAAAAACTTGAAATATAGACTCACATGTATTTTGGGCTTTTTACTAAAATTATCATATGGATATAGACTGTTATGCATACATTTTTGCATGGGTTGGGAAAAATGATGAAGAGAAGAAAGGCCTGTTGCCAAAAATCTAGTTCGGTGGCTCTGCCACAAATATTTCAATGGCTTAATGCCTCTAGTTCGGTGACCATGTCACAATCTAGTTCGGTGACTTTATCACAATCTAGTTCGGTGGTGTACCACAACATTATTAAAAATGGCTTTATGCCTATGATTGGTGTGTTGGCGGGGTGGGTTGACTTGATCCCCATAGGTGTGATGGTTGGTACGCAGTGGTGTGTAGCGGATGGAAATTAGGTTTGGTTGGGAAATTTCATTTTTGCATGCATTTCATTTATTATATTGCTAAAATCTGTTGATGGGCTCAAGCCCAAAAATAATGACTTGATGATCTGGCCCAGTGGATATAGTAAGTGAGTTATACACTGAGTTCTGAGAACTCACTCCCTTAAATTTTCCATCTCAGGTAATGGCAATTGACGTAGGCTTGGGCCGAGGATGACTTCGTGTAGGCCATACTGCAAACATGGATTTTATAAACTATGAACTTTTATTGAGAGCTTTCTTTAAATTATTATTTTGGATGTGATGTAATAAGGCCTTTATTAATATTTTATGGATTTTTATGTGTGGATGGATTTAAATTTTATTTTAGATATTTAATATGGGCTTATGTTAATCCTATAATGTTTCTTTAAAATACTTTGTTTTTAAAACATATGAGATTCTATAACTATTCTTATTTTCAAATTCTTTTAAACTTTTTAAAAAACTACTTTAAGGTTTTGTGATTGAATACTAAATGATAAAAGTTTCAACAAATGTTTCTTAAATTCATCGATTTCAAATCATTCTCTTGGTTTTTACTAAACTTCATCTTCAAGTGGTTTTGTAGAACTGATTTTTCTTAAATCATTAGAGAATAAAAAGGATGTTCGATCTGTGTGACAAACCAAATCTCATCTTGACGCATAGACCTGGTTTGGGGCATTACAGCTCATTTTTTATTAGACTAAGGACATGTTTAGGTTTGCTTACTAATACAAGTTGTCTTTTTGTATTACGATCCAATCATGTAATACCACTTAATATTAGTTAAACATTAGACAATTAGTGAACAACATTTGCTTCCATTTTGCTTTGCATGCAAAAACCATGTGAACACAATATACAAAGTATTAATGTAATTCATGAATAGTTTTGTTAACCAATCTGTTCAAAAAATACAAGTGTACTTAGACGAAAATACTACACTTAGGGCACCGATCCAACAAGATGTGGTTGTTAACTCTCTATTCATCATACGATGAACTCTTAAGGTCACTCAACTATTAGTAAATTAACACTTTGGTCACTCAATTTCAAAAGAATCACAAGTTGGTGACTAAACTATTCGAAATTTTTAGTGTTATAAAAACCTCCTCACTACACTAAAACAGACTTTTAGCGGCGTTTGTAGTGGCGTTTTAATGAAAAACGCCGCCAATATCATCCATTAGCGGGGTTTAAGAGAAAACGCCGTAAAAAGTTGAGCAATAGCGGTGTTTATTTCCAAAATGCCGCCAAAAAAGAGAAATAGCGGCGTTTATTTCCAAAACGCCGCTAAAAAGGATAAATAGCGGCGCTTTTTTCCAAAACGCCACTAAACACCCGAGAATTAGCGGAGACCCGAGAATTAAAGGCGCTTTTATAAAAACGCCGCTAAATACCTGAGCTGTAGCGGCGCTTTTTTACAAACGCCGCTAAAGACTTAAGAATTAGTGGCGCTTTTATAAAAACGTCGTGAAAGACTAAGCATTGGCGCTTACGTCAAAAACGCCGCGAAGACACGAGCATTTTGGTAGGCTCGGAAAAATGCCGCAAAAGACCTGAGCATTTACGGCGCTTCTGGAAAAACACCGCTAAAGACCTTGCATTAGCGGCGCTTTTTTAGAAACGCCGATAAAAGTTTTTCATATTTTTTACTCATTCTTGCTTTGAATTATATTTTATTTTGATACATTCACTTATAAGCAATGAGAAAGTTTCATTTTAGTTACTTAATTATGAAAAGTTACAAATTGCTAACTAAACAATTTAGAAGTTTTCATTTAAGTTACAAATTAAGCTATTAAAATTGATTAAAGGTTTAATGTTTAGTATGTTAATTTCATGGTTTAGGGTTTGTTATTTTGGTGTATGGGTTTGGTGTTTTAAAGTTTGTTGTTTGGGTTTATTGTATAGTGTTTAATATGTTAGTGTTTACCAATATTAAGGTTTAAGTACTGTTAGTGATTAGGGGTTTTGGGGGAATGGTTAATGGTTTAGGGTTTTAGGTTTAGAGTTTATAGATTATAGTTTATGGGTTTAGGGGAAATGGTTAATGTGTTAGGTTTCTGATTTTAGGGTTTATGGTTCAAGTTTAGGATTTTAGGGTTTAGGGTTTAATTAGGATTTAAGGTTTAAGGTTTAATTAGGGTTTAAGGTTTAAGGTTTATGGCCGAAAATCCCGAAACCGAAATCCCTCATGAGGGATTTATGGTTAATGTGTTAGCTATTAAAATATATGTTTTGTACTACACTAACATTGGCCACACGAATTCCCAATTTAGTCTCAGATTATGGTTTAAGGTTTGCAGTTTAGAGTTTATGGTTCGAGTTTTATGGTTTAAGATTTATGTTTTGGGGTTTTGAGTTTTCTGTTTAGGTTTTAGTATTTGTGGTTTATGATATAATATTTAAGGTCTACGGTTTATGATTTAGGGATTAATCTTGGATTTTTAGAATATAAATCAAAATAAGATAAGTGTAAATTATTATTTTAAAAATATATATATAAAAATATATTGATGTATTTATGTTTTAAAATAATGTGTATGATTAAATCAAATTAAAGTTTCAACTATACATTTAAACCACAATTAGAATTTCACATCTAGAATTACATATTAAATCAAAATTCATATATATATATATATATATATATATATATAATTCTAAATAGGATGTATCTATATCAAAATTTAGGTGTATATACATATAATTAAATGCCATTCAAGATACACCACAGTCGTTGTCACAACATTGGAATATTACACTTGTCAAGGCACTCATTTTTCAATATTACGACATTGACTCTATTTTGATCCAAATTAAAAGACCCTAAATAGTTCCCATAATTTGTAATCAAATTAACTCTAAAAGAAAGTATAGAAATGATTTGAAAAACTTCAAATAAGCTTAAATATGTTAAAATGAAGTGTTTAGATAAAAATTTAAATTAAACGATGTAATATTTCTTACTCAAAATATAGGTTGAAATCGGATAGAGGATATTACATGTATAGTAAGATAAATATAGTTTTCTTAAAAGTTTAAAATTATAAAATCTTCAAAAATTTTGAAATTTTCTTTGAAAGTTTAATATTCAAAATTTTAAAAATAAAAATTCAAAAAATGATAATATCAAGAAAAAATTGTGAAATAAAAAAAAGTAAAAATGAAAAAATTAAAATTGAGAATAGTGGCATTTTCGTAAAAAAAGGCGGCGTAGTTTTGTATATTTTAGTGGCGTTTTTCTTGTAAACGCCGCAAAAAGTTAGGATCTAGCGGCGCTTATACAAAACGCCGTAAATATATTTGTGTATTGTAAATAAAACGACGTAGTTTTGTATATTTTAGTGGCGTTTTTTTTGTAAACGCCACAAAAAGTTGGGATATAGCGGCGCTTATAAAAAACACCGCAAATATGTTTGTGTATTCTAATTAAAACGATGTTGTTTTGTATATTTTAGTGGCGTTTTTCTGGTAAACGCCGCAACAAGTTGGGATATAGCAGCACTTATAAAAAGTGCCGCAAACATGTTTGTGCATTCTAATTAAAACGACGTTGTTTTGTATATTTTAGTGGCGTTTTTAGTAAACGCCGCAACAAGTTGGGATATACCGGCGCTTATAAAAAATGCCGCAAATATGTTTGTGTATTCTAATTAAAACGACATTGTTTTGTATATTTTAGTGGCGTTTTTCTGGTAAACGGCGCAACAAGTTGGGATATAGCGGCGCTTATAAAAAACGCCGCAAATATGTTTGCGTATTCTAATTAAAACGACGTTGTTTTGTATATTTTAGTGGCGTTTTGTTTGTAAACACCGCAATAGGTATGTCTTTAGCGGCGTTGTTTTATAAACGCCGCAGTGCTTGAATTGTTTTAGTGAAAACGTCGCCGTTTTGCTCTCCTCCAGTTCCCCCAACCCTTAAACCCGATTGACTCAATTTCCTCCTAGGCTTCTTCTGAAATTCATTTCCCCCTTCTTCTGAAATCCCTAAATTTCTAAAGGTTTAGTTTCTTTCATCCCTCTCTTCATTTCATACCTCTCTTCAGTCCGCCACCATCGTACTTCATCAGATTAATAATCTCTTCGTCCTCCACGGCTCCACTATTATCGTCTAAACCAACGCTCCTTCGGCTTCAAGCTTTACCTCTCTTTCGCCGGACTGTCGACGCATGCACATCTCAGATTCTCAAAAAGGTAACATGCAAGTGAACAGAATATAGGTTTGGATCTTTGTTATCGACTAGTATTAGTTCTTTGTTGTTTGGTTCTCTGAATTTGTCACTCATTGTAGAAAGATGGAAGGGAACGGGACGGTGTAATGTGAAAAGAGGGGAAGGGTGGGGCTATGGGATTATTCATTATAGTGAGAAAAAAATATTTTTTTATAACAATAGCCCATATAGAAATATTCACCACAATTCCTCCCACAAATTTATCTGATAATAGATGAATTACGAATGCTTTGTTGTTTCGTTTGGAGATCGTGCTGCCTTCATTAAAAGACCCTTCGCTTTACCACACTACCGTCCCAATGCATGTCAATGCCCATCGCCTTCACAACAAAGGCCAAAACAAATTCATGTATTTCCTTTTTCCTTAAGATAAACCCTATAAACCAAAGGCTTAATTTTCCTTTCAAATTGCCCTGGTTTCCGGGGTTGCGCCCCTTGTTTCTCCAAATTTAAGCTTCCAACTATGTCTCCTATTAAGCATATCTATTTTACAGTTTATTTTTGTAATTTATAGTTTCCCCTCTTAACAATACTATGTTCTTCTATTAGAAGTGTAATGTGTCTTACCATTAATATTTTAAGTTCCTTGTTTATTCCATTTGGGTAATTTTATGCTTCTTTCATCAACTATCTATTGAGCCAGATATAAAAAAAAAATTCAATTAAAATATTACATGGTTATTTATAATTTGAAAGTATAGGGATTCAATTCTTGAAAATAAAAATAGGAGGACTAATTCCAAATGGACAAAATGTAAAGACTTAGAGTCAATATTGTTTGAACTGGTCGGGGTATCGGTTCGGAAAGAGAGGCGTCAAACTAGTTGACATGCAAATGAGTTCGAACTGATTGAACCAAGTTAAAAAACCAATTGAACTAGTTTATTTATTTATTTTTTCCTTTTAATGATTTATTCAATCGAACCATACAAACTAGTGACCTAACCAATTCGACCAGCAGTCCTGTTTTGAAAATCTTACTTAGAGTATATTTCAATTTTTAAAATTTTACTTTATAATTTGATATAAACAAATAATCCAACCCAATACGAAATATAAATAAACTATACTAATTATCCATAAAAATAACAATCTAAATGAAGGGACTAAAGTTGGAATTGCACCATTATTAATTCATCTGGGTTACCTAGGCTTATAGCATGTTTACATGAAGGGACACTGAGTTGTAATCTATTAAGTGAAAAGGTTCTAGTCGCAACCCTTACATTAACATAATTTTGATTTGGATATTGGTTGTTGGTTCTTATATGATTTGGATATTGGTTGTTGGTTCATTCACATGTCTATGAATTCATGAATAACATTTTTTTCCATGTAATTGATCTAACCTGAATTCATTCTGACCTTGTCTCACAAAACCTATTATATCTCATGATTTACAATTCTATTGCTTACAACGTTTCTTCCATAAAAACTAGACTCAATAAGCTTTAATTTCATATTTTGTTCATCTTCTAATTCAACTTCTACCATTTATGGTGATTTTCAAAGTTAGACTACTGCTGCTGTCAAAAACTGTTTTAGTGCAAGCTGGTTATTACCATTTTTCCCTAAACTTTCAATGAATGATAATTTCGTCCCTACTCAATTAACCTCTCAATTGAGCTTATTTTCTCAATTAACACTTTATTCTATCACTTTAAACTACTTTATAACCTTTGGAAATCATAATTTCAGTATTAGACTTTATTTCCAAACACTTTCATAATTAGGTCCCAAAATCAATTTCTATTGAAATTACCTAATAAAATCATCTCTTAAACGAATTAAGGCTTAAATTTCATGATATTTCATCATCAACTTACATAAGCCAACCATGGTGGCTTTCAATTTCATCCATGAAATGACTAATGAGTTTAATAGTAGGACCTAGTAAAAGTCTTTAAAAACACAAAATTACAAGAAATAGGCAAGGATTCACTTACTTGGTGCAAAATTATGATATACCCTTAGATACCCCTCCTATGGCGTTTTTAGCTGATGAGAGTGAAAAATGAAGAGATTTCTAGATATCCCTATTTAGTCCTAGTTTTATTTAGCAAATTTTGTTATTTTCCCATTTTACCCTTATATTTTCTTGCCATACCCTTGCCGTCCAGCCCAATTAGACCTTGGGTCTATTTTCCTTTAAGCCCTCTTTCTTTTATCCTTTAAACTATTTAATCATTTTTATAATTTTGTATTTGTTACAATTTAGTCCTTTTCATTTAATTACATACTCGTTAAAATTTTCTCGAAATTTTACTACCATTAATAACATTTTATAAATATTTATAAAATATTTCCTACTCAATTTTATGAGATCAAGGTCTCGATACCTTGTTTTACCCAATTCCTTCAATAATTCCTTTTCTAACTAACCACTAAATCGGTAAAATTTTTCTATCGATATTTTAATACAATTTTCCTATCATATAAATATTCATGCAAAATATTAAAATAAATTTCTCTTTAATCGGATTTATGGTTACGAAACCATTGTTCGATAACTTGAATTTAGGCCATTACAACTCTCCCCTCTTTAAGGATTTTCGTCTCGAAAATCTTACCAAGAAGAGGTTTGGATATTGTTTCCTCATTGTCTCCTCCGGTTCCCATGTGCTTCTTCAATCCTATGCTTTTGCCATAATACTTTCACTAAATTTATCTTTTTATTTAAGCTCATCTTTTTATTTCTAAGCTCCTTTGTTTCCGTGCTAATATCTTGTTCTTCATTGTAAGTCATATCCGTTGAATCTCACTTGTCGAATAACATGTGAAGGATCTGACCGATATCGTCGTAGCATAGATACAGAAAAACATTATGAATTCTATCGAGTTCCGGTGGTAATGCCAATCGATAAGCGGCCGTCCAATTCTTTCTATAATTTCATATGGCCCGATAAATCTTGGACTCAATTTACCCTTTCGACCGAATCGGGTAAGCACTTTGCGCTTAGTAAGCCTATCCCGAATAACCTTCAATTAAATCAACCCCATGTATCTTCTTTTCATTGAGCTCTGTCCAATACAAGTTCTACATTTTCTACCATACAAAGCTTCATATGGAGCCATTTTAATCTGGATCGATAACTATTATTGTAAGCAAATTCAATCAAAGGTAGATACCTCTCCCAATTACCTTCAAACTCTAGTAAACAACGAGCATATCTTCCAATACTTAAATTACCTTTCAGATTGGCCATCTATCGAGGATGAAATGCAATCTTGAAATGCAATTTATCCCGAAGCGAGGCTTATCTCTATCGATATAATGGAGCAGGCACTCCATATGGCAGACAATCTCGGATATGTACAATTCACGATTTATCTAGAATAATCCATACATTAAAGTCTGACTTTGTCAATCGGTCAACATCACCCAAATAGCATCTTTTTCCTCGGAGACAACGGTAACAAGATTCTTTCCCATTTCCATTCGTATAGTAATTGGTGAAATAATCGAAGGTACCGATGTTGCTTTGACTGTTGACATATCAAACATCTTGATACAAACTCGAAATATCACGTTTCATACCGCCACCAAGACATCTTCTTCAAATCATTATACATTTTATTACTTCCGGGATGTAGGACATAATACTTGTGAGCCTCGTGTAAAATCTTACGTATGAGCTCAAGATTCTTGGGTACACATATACGAATAATAAACAACCATCAATCCCAACTTGAAATTGAATCGATGCGACTCACATTGTGCCCGTTAACACAGTAACTCCTCATCATTTTTCCGAGCTATATTTGCTGTAGAAATGTTGGTTTAGCTCAATTCAACTATGATTGAACCATCATCGATCGATGCCAACGGTATTCATAACTCGTAAAAGCAACAGATTTTCGACTCAAAGCATCAGCCACAACATTATACCGGATGATAATCAATAATCAAATCATAGTCCTTTATCGATTCAAGCCACTATGCATCTCAAATTCAAATCTTTCTATGTCATCAAATATTTCAAGCTTTTATGATCGATATAAATATGACATTTCTCACCATATAGGTAATGCCGCCATATCTTCTCAAGATCATGTCCGGTAATTTCGTTCATGTGGTTTAAGTTGTCTTGAAGCATAGGCTATTACTTTACCTTCTTGTATCAAGACACAACCTAAACCATTTAATGAGGCATCACTTAAATAACAAATTCCTTACGGTTTAGGAATGCACTATCTTGGTGCTTTCGTTAGTAGATCTTTTAATCGGTTGAAACTCTGTGACATTCATCAGTCCCTCGAACTTTACTGTACAAATCTGACAATAACAGCTAAACCCAAGAAACTTCTAACTTGAATACGATTCTTGGTGGATTCCGATTGACAATAGTGAGATTTTACTTGGATCTACCGATGCCTTCAATGGATACAATATGTCGAAAACCCACTTCCGAAGAAAATTCATTCTTTGAATTTAGCATATAATTGCTTCTCTGCAAAATTTGCAACACAATTCTCAAGTGTTCATGTTCTTCTTCATCTAGAATAGACCAAAATATCATTAATGAAAACTACCACGAACTTTGTCTAAATATGCGAATATCCGATTCATCAAATCCATAAATCTGCAGTGCATTAGTCATTAAATGGCATAACCGAAAACTCATAATGCGTACACACGTCTTTGGCACATCGACTCCTTTACGTGGCGATAGTAGCGATGGAGATCAATCTTTGAAAATATAGTAGCACCTTGCGATCAAATAAATCATCAATCAGAAAGCGGTACTTATTCTTTATAGTTACTTTATTAAGGCTAGATAATCAATACACAATCTCAACGACCCGTCTTTCTTTTCACAAGCGAACCGGAGCACCCCAAGGTGAATGACTCGGTCTAACAAAACCTCTATCAACAAGTTCTTGCAAGCGTGTCTTTAATTCCTTTAATTACAGTGAGCCATCCGTGCGAACTATGGAAATCGGAGTAGTTCGGAATCAAATCATGGCAACCTGGTAATTCCTCCAAACATCAAAAATTCACATACCTTTGCACCATATCTTTGACTCGAGATACCTTGGTGTAGTACATAAGCAAGAAAAGCATCATACCCTTTTTAACATACCTCGGCGATATAACTAAAATCACATCAGATAATCCCTCTGTCGATCGATTTAACTTGAGTATTACCCAATATTTTCAATACAAGCAATAAATACTCATATACCCATTCAATGCATTATTACCCTAACATTCACAAACTCAACATTCAAGTCGGTTCAATAATTTCCATATATCAATAATACAAATACTATGATTGATGAGCTCATCAATATCATGATTTCCATTTCCTTGTTATTTTCCATATTTATCCCTTGAATTACTCCGAATTTCGATGGATTTTCAGAGGTACACTTTAGTGTACAAATCCGAGTCCGTCAATTCATATTCATAATGACATTTTCATTTCGTAGAGCACACTCCTAGAACCTCATCCTTACAAGGATTACGTATCGTGCTAACATCCTCACTCATAGAATGTAAACTCATAGAGTATTACAAGCGGATTACTATCATGTGCTAAATCCAACGGACAATTACTCTAATGAGCTTGGATCTGAATTACCGATCCAAGCTAAATTCACCAACTCCAATTCATTACCGTCTGGGCTAAATCCATTTTCCACATATTCTTGGGAGGCTATATCAAGATAGGATCACCCGTCCTGCTAGATCCTTTTACCGTCAATTTCTTTTCAGAGATCCATCAATTTTCCTTTCATTCAACCGAATTTCTTCCTTTTATCAAATATATCAATGTTTCATCAATTTTCATACAATGAACATTCAAATTATATTCATATCAATAACATACATTTCAAGCATTTAAGAAGATAATTCAAGTTACATGAACTTACCTCGATACTAATTCGAGTATATAAAATCTACTAATCCGGACTTTTTCCTTTCCTCGATCTAGCCATGTTCACATGTACCATTCATTATAATTCTATTACTATTTATAGTTCATTCAAAGCTGTCTACTTGAGTCATAGTCACTAAATTATTTATTTTTCGAGCTACAGAACTCCAAATGAAGAACCGTTAATTTTCTTGAAACTAGACTCACATATCTTCACACCATAAAATTTTCATAATTTTGGCTTAGCCAATTAGTACAGTTTATTCATTAAAGTTTCCCTGTTTCATTGTTTGACAGTTCTGCTATCTCTTCACAAAATCTCAGATATCTCACTGTACAGAATTAAAATAATGTTTTCGTTTGTACCAAAAAAAAAATAGACTCACTAAGGATTCTAAGAATATAAACCACTCCCCATAATTATTTTTATTCAATTTTTTATGATTTTTCAAACTCAGAACAAGGGAACCCGAATTCATTCTGACCTTGTCTCACAAAACCTATTATATCTCATGATTTACAATTCTATTGCTTACAACGTTTCTTCCATAAGAAACTAGACTCAATAAGCTTTAATTTCATATTTTGTTCATCTTCTAATTCAACTTCTACCATTTATGGTGATTTTTCAAAGTTAGACTACTGCTGCTGTCAAAACTGTTTTAGTGCAAGCTGGTTATTACCATTTTCCCTAAACTTTCAATTAATGATAATTTCGTCCCTACTCAATTAACTTCTCAATTGAGCTTATTTTTCTCAATTAACACTTTATTCTATCACTTTAAACTACTTTATAACCTTTGGAAATCAAAATTTCATTAATAGACTTTAATTCCAAACACTTTCATAATTAGGTCCCAAAATCAATTTCTATTGAAATTTCCTAATAAAATCATCTCTTAAACGAATTAAGGCTTAAATTTCATGCTATTTCATCATCAACTTACATAAACCAACCATGGTGGCTTTCAATTTCATCCATGAAATCAAAGACTAATGAGTTTAATAGTAGGACCTAGTTGTAAAAGTCTTTAAAAAAACAAAATTACAAGAAATAGGCAAGGATTCACTTACTTGGTGCAAAAATTATGATATACCAGCTTAGATACCCCTCCTATGGCGTTTTTAGCCGATGAGAGTGAAGAAAATGAAGAGATTTCTAGATATCCCTATTTAGTCCTAGTTTTATTTAGCAAATTTTGTTATTTTCCCATTTTACCCTTATTTCTCCTTATTTTCTTGCTGATTTCATACCCTTGCCGTCCAGCCCAATTAGACCTTGGGTCTATTTTCCTTTAAGCCCTCTTTCTTTTATCCTTTAAACTATTTAATCATTTTTCATAATTTTGTATTTGTTACAATTTAGTCCTTTTCATTTAATTACATACTCAAACGTTAAAATTTTCTAATGAAATTTTACTACCACATTAATAAAATTTTATAAATATTTATAAAAATATTTCCTACTCAATTTTATGAGATCAAGGTCTCGATACCTTGTTTTTACCCAATTCCTTCAATAATTCCTTTTCTAACTAACCACTAAATCGGTAAAATTTTTCTATCGATATTTTAATACGATTTTCCTATCATATAAATATTCATGCAAAAATATTAAAATAAATTTTTCTTTAAATCGGATTTATGGTTACGAAACCATTGTTCCGATAACCTTAAATTTAGGCCATTACAGTGTCTTTGGTCTCCGCTCTTCTTTGACGCATCACATTGTTATTTTGCATATGCCCTTAAAATTTTATCTCCTAAGCCTTTTTTGCATTATCGCTGCAAGTCTTATAATCCACTAACATCGCCATCGTCTCTCTGGTTGCGCTTGCACCCATTTTTATGCCGTATTTTAGTATAAGTTGTTATATAGTATGGAAAAGAACCTACTTGATAACTTGAAATTATTTTCCATGGTTCTGTAATGTAATCAATGTTTTATTTTTACAATTGAATATAAAAATGCCTTTCAGTTGTTGATAATTAATATTGTTTGTCCCCTTCATTTTCTTTTCTAGGTTGTACCTTCAATAGCTATTGCATTCATGACATTTAATCTGCTTCTTGCTCCTTCTGCAACCTCTGGTTCAACTGAAGAGTTACATTTAATCTTCGATTTAATATCTGGTAGTGCTATTGATAAAGTTTCTTCTGCAGATTATTCTCCGTTAGTTTATTAGTAAGCTGTCACTGTTTACATATAGTTGCCCTCATTTTTTTTTTATATCATTTGTATGAGTATTCAAATAATACATGACATGTAACACCCCAAACCCGGCCTATGCGTTCCGACCGGATCTGGCATGTTATCGAACACATAACATTTTATCGCATTTTGAAAACACAAGTTAAATTAATTAAATTTTGAATAAAGGAGAGACTTTTTGAAAATAAACCTCTTTGTATTTTTATTATTAAGTATAAATAAACCTTATCATAAAATACACAAGTTGCTTAACATTGAAAACGACTTAGTTGAATGAAAACTAATAGAAATAAAGTAGTCTCTGAGCTAAGCATGGCCACCCCTGAGCTCCTGCCGACCCGGTCCATTACTGTGTGTCACCTAAAAAAAATAATCCCACAACGGGTGAGTCAAATAGACTCAAGATGTAACGACCAACACTAAGTCCCAACAAATTTAGGCACATTAGTTCAAACATGTACAGATAGCAAATATAAGTAATGATGCAATCCGGACCCAAACCTAGATAACCATCCGCTACACATCACCAAGTACCAACCATCACACCGTGGGGACTACTAAGTCGACCTTCCATCCGCACACACACCATCGAAGGCGATCATTGCAGACGACATGCTCATCGCCTTATAATTTCGTGGCATAGCTACCAGATAATATTTTGTGACATAAGTCACCACATTTAGATTTCATGACATAAGTCACCACATTCAGATTTCGTGACATAAGTCATCACATTCAGATATTGTGGTATAAAACCACCAAATCACTTCCCTTTACATATCACCCATATGCCCCATGTCATACAAATATGCATTAGCCATGTCATATTCCTTATTCACATTCTTGTAGTTTCACATATATGCCACAACAGATTATATTATACTCATAGTAGAAGTAGGTAAACGGACTGAGTACTTTGTACCGTTACATGGTACCTTAGCCATATTCTTACACTTTCATATTAACACATATAATAAATTAGAGCCGTAAATCTATCAAAATTTAGTGTGGAGTACACACCTGATTCACTTAACGCTTTCACTGAGATTCCAAAAACTCGATCTAATGCTTTAGATCCTTAATTCCTTGGTGCTGATTTCACTACTAATCAAATCCCGAAATTCCGTAGTCTTTCTCCCTTGGAATCGGCTAACACTTAGATTTTGGAATCCCGAGTGATCTCCTACTTGTAGTCGACACAACCAAATCCCGAATTCCCCCTTCAAAGTTTCGGCCAAACAATACTAATGGGATTAGATTCCATCTTTCGGCTTAATGGAGAAATCGGCATAAGAGAAAAAGAATGAAGAAGAGAATGAAATAAAAGGTTTCGGCTTCTGAAGAATTCAAAAGAAAAAATTGTAGAAAGCAACTAGGGTTTTGGCTTGTAGAAGAGATGGAGAGAAAAGATTGAGAGAATGGGGTTCAAATGCCAAAATTGAAGAGATATCTCCTCTCTATTTGAAGAGAATTTCGGCACCCATATTTATACTAAAATAAATAAATGAATAGATAAATAAATAAATAAATCTACACTCACTAATCGACTCAAACTTATCACCAATTAAATTCCTTTATTTGGCCAAAAATTCAATTTGAATTACATTCAAATACCTTCCCCACGCCAGCAGCAAAATAACAAGTTAATGTGCACAAGGCAACTCGAACCCAAGCCCTCCAAGCACCAACACACGCCCCCTGCCACTGTACCACAACCGTTCTTGTGATATATTCCATTCTCAACTTATTTTAAGGTATACTTTCCAGCGACCAACTTACACACGCCCACAGAAAAATAACAAGTTAATGTGGACAAGGCAACTCAAACCCACAACCTGTAAGAGCCACAACACGCTTCTTGCTACTACACCACAACTTTACTTGTAACATGTTCCATTCTCGACTTCTTTTAAAGCATATTTTCTAGCGACCGAATCATCTAAAGGAATCTAAAAATATTAGCCAACATTTAGATTCGAACCTCCGGCCTCTTCACGATGGTCCACGCCCCTTACCACTACGCCGCATATTTTATTTGTGTCATATTTCCTACCTAATTAATTATAAACTTTCTGTCGCACTCTAGGTTTACTTAAAAAAAAAACATAACATGCGCACGCCGCGACTAGAACTATGCTCCCCCTACTACTCCTAACGCCTTTGCCACTGGGCCAAGCATTTCCTTGTGTCATAAAACAGTCCCAACTATTTATAAGGCCTAAACTTTGGCCTTCATACCACTTATGCGCAATAAAAAGTTTTTTGCCAAGTCCAAGACTTGAACCTCTGACCACCAACTTATTCCAAGCACCCCAAGCCACCAGACAACCTACTTCTTTGTGATATGTTTTAACCCAACAATATTTTAAAAGCCTTATGACTACCACCAACCTCCCTAAAAAAAACAACATTTTTGCTAAAGCCCTAGATCGAGCCTAGAACTTTTCCAACACTACCAACCCTTCCTAAACCTCCTAAAAATTAAACTAAACATGCAATAATAATTTTTTTTTAACGACAGAATCCGTTCTCTCGACACACGAACCCACTTATTCTAGGCCCAAATTCGGTGTGTTACATGACATATAGTCAACAATTATAAAAATTTATTTTGATCATTATTTAATATTTTTTAAAAGAAGTAATTTAAAATCATTTAAATTTACAACAACAATATGTAAATGATTTATAGAAATGAAATAGTTAAAAATCAAATTTATATAAAATTTGACATAAAAATAAAATATTAATTATTTAAGGGTAGTAATGTTATTTTCACACTTATTACTTACTTATTCTTTATCAACATGTAATTCAACCAAATAATGTAATAATATTACTTGTTTATTCTATTCAACTAACTAAACTACATAATACCTATTATTTATCTATTCAATTCCTAATTAATCCTATTCAAATTTTGGTATACTTGTAGTATCCTTCCTTTTATTCCATAAGTAGTCTTTAAAAATATTGTCACGTATTTTTTAAAATATTTATCTTCTAAATATTTTACTATATTCTTATACGATACTTGTTAACTCTCGATTTTGCTTGTGAAATTTAAAATTTCATTGACAATATATCAAATATTTTCTCTTATATAAATGCGTGAAAAGAAATAAAGAAAACAAAAGTTAATTATAATCAAATAAAAATTACATTATTTCATTTTTTTCCGTTTGCTTCTTCTAATAGATTTGGTAACAAGATTACAAAAATTCAATTGAAATATTCATATATAAAAATGCGTTTAACTATTAAAAATAAATAAAATTAATTATAATCTTCAAATAAAATCATATATATCATATAATATATGTATATAATATAATAAGGTACATATATATACGATAAGTGTCATTCTTTTATTTTGTTCATTTAATTTTTATAATTATAATTATAATTAAATATATCTTTAAAATGTAAATGGTTGTGTCATAACTTCTTAAAACCAAAATTTTATATAATGCATACATATTAAATGCGATTTCATTGGTAGTTTTTTATTCATTATTATATATATATATATATATATATATATTAATAAGAATCATTCATGTTTATACATAATCATGCACTTAAGAATGTATCGGAGATATATCCAATTTCTTTATTATGGTTTAGTTTACTTTTTAATATTTTTATTTTGAACAATGAAATATTTATATTTTTTATGAATTTTGATATCTAAAATTTTGATATAATAACATTTATGATAAATTTTATTTAAATTCCTAAGTCTTTTGATAAAATAATTAACAAAATTTTCAAAACATTTCAAAGACTTATAAAAATGGTCAAAAAGTATTTTAATTTTTTTAATGTAAATCCTGATGCAATTTTTATTATGGAAGATTAAAGGTTAAAACAAAAAAACCAACAAAAACAAAACATGTTCAGCACCATTCACCCACACCAATTTTTAATATCTGGTAGTGCTATTGATAAAGTTTCTTCTACAGATTGTTCTCCGTTAGTTTGTTGGTAAGTTGTCACTGTTTACATATAGCTGCTCTCATTTTTTTTTATATCATTAGTATGAGTATTCAAATAATACACGACATAAAGTCAACAATTATAAAAATTTATTTTGACCATTATTTAATATTTTTTAAAAGAATTAATTTAAAATCATTTAAATTTACAACAACAATATGTAAATGATTTATAGAAATGAAATAGTTAAAAATCAAATTTATATAAAATTGACATAAAAATAAAATATTATTTATTTAAGGGTAGTAATGTTATTTTCACACTTATTACTTACTTATTCTTTATCAACATGTAATTCAACCAAATAATGTAATAATATTACTTGTTTATTCTATTCAACTAACTAATCTACATAATACCTATTATTTATCTATTCAACCAAATAGTACTTCTTAAGAACACATTAAATTTACAACAATAATATAAAAAAACACCGCTATTAAATTGAAAAAAAAACTAAATATGGAGCATTGCATTGAATTCTCTAATGGAATTTGCTATCATGCATTCTTGAAAATACACAAACAATGAAGAACAAAAAAGAAACAAGACATCCATGTAGAGAAAATAAAGTGTTTCAAAACATAAACGCACATACATACACACAAGCATGGAATAGAAGAATCATATGATAGAACAGAGTTCATCACCAACGAGAAATTAATAATGTTTTAAAAATTTAATCAATATTTATATTACAAGCAAATATTTAGTTTCATTTAAAACAAAATTTGAGTTGAAAACTAAAGTCCTGGTGATAAAAAAAATTGTTCCAAAACATAACTTACATAAACTTACATAATACATAACTTACATAATACTTGTATAGAAAAAAAAAGATTCAAAGTATATAGGCTGGAAACCTAACGGGTTGCCTTATATCTCACAGTTAGATATAATGGATCCTCCTTAGGTGTAACAATGCCACGTATGATGAATCTTAAAGAATACATAACTTACTTAATTTTAAGATCAAATTTCATAACTTACATAAGTTTAAGATCAAATTTCATAACTTACATAATTTTAAGTTAAGATCAAACTTCATAATTTACATAATACTTGTATAGAAAAAAAAAGATTCAAAGTATATAGGCTGGAAACCTAACGGGTTGCCTTATATCTCACAGTTAGATATAATGGATCATCCCTAGATGTAACAATGCCACGTATTACTTAACTTTAAGATCAAATTTCATAACTTACATAAGTTTAAGATCAAATTTCATAACTTACATAATTTTAAGTTAAGATTAAACTTCATAACTTACATAATTTACATAACTTACATAGTACTCAGTTATATATATAATCATATCATTACTTGCATAAATTATTAATTAACAATTTAGCCGTGTAATTTGTTGTCAACTTTAGACTTCAACAACTACGAAATGGATAGGAGTTGGATGAAATTGTCAATGGTAAGCAACGGCTATCGAAATGGAGTAGAAACTTTTCTAAATTTCACATTTCAAAATGCAAGCCAAGAGAATATGATTCTTTTCCCGCGTAAGACGTGTTGCAATATTAACTGGCATTATCGTGAAGTGGTCTACGAACATCTAGTTGTTAATGGCTTTGTCTGGGGGTACAAAAAATAGTTTTTTCATGGAGAGTGTACATCTAGTGGAGCATCTTCATCGATGAATCTGAGGTATCCTCATAGTGCTTTCAATCAGAATGTTAGAGACGATAACATGGAAGGCATGTTGTAGGATGCTTTTAATATGCTGTGATGATGGTTTGGTCATTTCCACCTAACTTGGGTGCAACCGATGATCATAATTTTGGTGGAAATACTTTCACCAAACAAGAAGAAGTGTCTTGGATGAATGACCAAATGAAGAAGCGGCGATGTTCTACGTTACTTGGTGAAATGAATGAAGAAGCGTATGAGGATCAAAATTTTCCAAACTTTCATTTCAGATTCGTCTTTTTCACTTGAAATGTTTGGGGGTGGATCGGAAAATCGTTGACAATGCTATTAGAGTTTCGCAAGAAATATTCTCGCTTGCAAAAATCCTCAATCTTCCAAAGACATGAAGAAATTGATAAAGGATTTGGGCCTTGGCTACAACAAAATTCACAGTTGCCCAAATGATCGCATGTTGTATTAGGCGACCGGATAAACCAACAGTCTTTGTCATGTATGCGCCAATCCGTTGGATTAATAGAAATACAGAGGACTGATACGAGGATGAACACGATACAGATCAAAGGAAGCGACCAGTTAAGATTTTACGATATTTTCCGCTAATACCAAGGCTTCAACGGCTTTTCATGTCATCAAAGATAGCCGAATCAATGACATGGCACCGTGATGGACGAACAGATGATGGGTTGTTAAGGCATCCTGCAGATTCTTTAGCTTGAAATCTTTTGACTCTAAATTTCCAAGCTTTACAAGCGATCCTTGAGTGTGAGGCTTGGGCTAGCATCCGATGGATTTAACCTTACAAACTAATGAGCACAACGACATGATTTGGCCTGTGGTGCTTGTTCCCTATAATTTGCCTCCATGGGTTTGCATGAAACAATATTCTTTTATCTTATCTATGATTATACCTGGAGAAAAAGGGCCCGGGAATGATATTGACGTATATTTGCTGCCACTTGTTGACGAGTTAAAACAACTATGAGCTAGTGTTCAGACATACGATGCAATGAGAAAAGAGAACTTTAATTTACGTGCGGCTTTAATGTGGACTATTAACGACTTCCTGGCTTATGCTAATTTATCTGGTTGGAGTACCAGGGGATGTTATGCTTGTCCGTGTTGTGCTGTGAAGACATGTTTGCAATGGTTATATAATGGGAAGAAGTTCTCTTACATGGGGCATCGTCGGTGGTTACCAGAAAATCATACATTTAGATTTCAGAGTGCTCAGTTTGATGGTACTGAAGAGTTCAGACCAGCTTCTTCGCAGACCGGTGGATCCGAAAAATTCTTAATGTTGAAAGATATGAATTTCATTTATGGGAAGATGAATCAACCGGCCAACCCGCAAAGAAATAGAAGATCTAGGGATGAATCTGATGATGAATCTGATGAAGAGGATGATCCTAATGAGGCGGACCTATGGAAAAAAAGAAGTATTTTTTTTAAGTTGCCTTATTGGGAGCATCAGATTTTAGGTCATAATCTTGATGTCATGCACATAGAGAAAAATGTATGCGAGAACATCATTGGGACTATTTTGAATGTCGATGGAAAATCGAAAGATAATCTTCAGAGTCGACTTGATTTAGTCCACATGGGAATTCGGCGTGAACTTCATCCCCGAGCACTTCTGAATATGAAATATCAGTTGCTGCCTGCTATTTTTTTAATGTCGAAGACAGAGAAAGAAGTGTTCTGTACGGTGTTGAAGGATATAAAGGTCTCGGATACGTATGCATCAAATATATCGCGATGTGTGAGTCTTAAGGATCGAAGACTATATGGCTTAAAATCGCATGACTATCACATCTTGATGCAAGACTTTATCGCCGATTGCTATGCGGTGTTGTATGTCGAAAAAGGTGACGACTCTCGTAATTGAACTGTCGAATATAATGACAGGCATTTGTGGTAAAGTTTTGAATGTTCAAGAATTAGAGAGACTACAAAATTGAGCCGCATTGACTTTATGCAATCTGGAGAAGATATTCTCGCCTTCCTTCTTCACTATTATGGTGCACTTGTTAATTCATCTCCCGCGTGAAGCACTTCTTGATGGACCCATTTTCTATCGATGGATGTATCCCATTGAAAGGTCTTACTTTATTTGCAAAATATTCCTTCATTCAACTCAATGCCTTTAGTTGCAACTTTTGATAATGTTGTATACCGTGTTTAGGTTCCTTTCCAAATTGAAGTCATCTTCGCCGCAATAAGCGTTATCCGGAAGGATCAATTGCCGAGGCTACTTGGCGGAGGAATGTATGACTTTCTTCAAGGTATTTGGAAGATGTTGAAACAAGAATGAACAGACCAAGTAGAAATGCTGGGCTCACAGATCATAATTTGGTCGAAACTTATTTATTTCAAAGTTTCGGAGAACCGATCGGCAAAGTCGAAATTGTAGAATTAGACGATAGATCGTGGGTCCAAGCACATCGATACGTTCTTTTTCATCATGATTCAATGGAACCATTTTGGAAGTAAGTTCTAGAATTTGATAAATACTCATCAATTATAATTTATTTGTCTTCTAACAAAGTAAAACCTTTTTTACCGTAGTGAGTACAAACAAATATTGAGAGCTCGTTCACGATCCCGAAGATTAAATCGACGAGAAATTAATAAGTTGTTCGCAGAATCATTCCATGAATGATTAAGCCAAATGGTATGCAATTTAAGTTTTCATAGACAAGTAATAATGTTTTCTCATAACATTCATAATTACTCGATTTACTTTCGATTCAATAGGTTTGGAGTCGGAATGAAGTAAATGACGACGTTAAATGGCTTTCACAAGGTCCAAACAGAATAGTTAAAAGATATAGTGGCTTCCTCATCAACGGATACAGATTTCATATAAGGTATCGCGAGAGATTGAGGAGAACCCAAAATTGCGGAATTGTTGTTAATTCTTCGATTACAAGTTATGCTAGTGCTAGGGACGATGAATCCGTCGAGAGGAATTTGGAATATTACGGACTTATTATCGACATCATTGAGTTGGATTATTACGGCAAATGCAAAGTTGTCTTATTTCGAGGTGATTGGGCTGATGTGAATACATTTCTCATGAATTAAAAATGATCAATATGGCTTTACAATGGTGAATTTCTCTCGATTGATTCACACCGGAGAACAAGCGATGGATGAGCCAGTATGTGTTTTCTTCTCAAGTTAAACAAGTTTTTACTCCAAGATCCAATCGATGAGGGTTGGTACGTTGTACTTGAAACACCCTAGAGACTTGTTCGACATTGGCGGTGGAAGTAGAGATGACATAGTCGAAAGATCGAAACTTTGCCTTTTCCGAACAAGACTTAATCGAAAATATCCCTAGTACTAGTCAACAATTTCAATTGGTTCGTCGGGATGTGGACGAAGATATTTACGAAATATGATGTAGTAAGATTTAACGATTTATTATTTATATGTTATATTATAATTTTCATGTTGGTCATGTTCTATAATTTAACTGTTTTAAATATCCTATTATTGTTGTTATTTGTTACTAAAATTTTGAACTATTTTATGTGTATTGTAGGGAAAATGCCTAGAAGATGATTACGAGGTTTAAATATTATCCAGAATACTCCAAATCCAGAAGAAGTAAATAGTGGACAGGATACAGTTGTTGGATCTTCTAGTCTGCCGGATATAGATGACGAGCATGGACAATTCCAAAGTAATGTTAAGTTTATTTTACATGCATGTTGAATTTTATTATTGATTCATTTTTCAATTTTAATATAATAATATATCATTTTTCAGCTGAGGGTGGTGGGACGAGCAGAGCTCAGGGACGTACATTACTTACAGATTTATACGACTTAAAGCCTACCGAGCGTGTTCAAGTAAGGAGAAACAATCATGGGCAGCCTATCGGATCTGAAGCTCGACTGTTGGTAGGCTATTTGGGCATTATAGCACGAAATGCGAATATGTTGCCCATTAACTACGAATCATGGCATCACATGCCTGATGCCAACAAAAATCAGGCTCTCGATAATATTAAGGTAATAAAAGGTGAATGTAATTTATAATACTTTAATTTAACCTTAATTTATATTAACTTTTTTAAAAAAAAAATTCAGGGTAAATTTGCTTTAGAGGTCTCCGATGACTATGTTAAAAAGACGTTGGGTAAAAAATGGAGAGACAATAAAAGCACCCTAAAAAACAATATTTTAAGAAAGACATAAGCCTCGAAGAAAAATTGCGAAATGTCCTGCCGGGAATGTTGAGGTACCAATGGGAAGATCAAGTTAGATTCTGAAATTCAAAGAAATGAGAGGTATTATGTACTTTCAAAGTCTTATAAATTTTTCGGTTTATCGTATTTACTATATACATAATTCAAATTCCATTATGTAGGACCGTGAGCAAGTTAGAACAAACAATGACAGAAACAACAATTCATTTACAGCGGAGTTCCGAAGTTTTGCTCGTGTAAATGAGGCCGAGGTATTATAATTTATTACTTCTTTCAAATATTAATTACTTTATACTATTAAATTATATTTTTTTCGCTATAATGTAGGAAGTTTCATCAGTCAAAAGTTGGACGATTCAGCTTTTTTGACATTACGCATAGGAAGAAGGATGGATCTCCGATGACATCCGAGGTCGTAAATTTTGGTATATTTACTTAATAAAATTTGATTTATTATAAATATTTATAATGTTTAATTACAATAGTTTAATTCATCGTTTGTAGTTTTAAATTTATAATTTTAAGTTATGTTCCATTCCTTTTTATTATATATTTCGTTTCTAACTTTTTTATTGATTTATTAGGATAAACTAAAGGAGAAGAAGGCGGAGTATGAAGCGGTTCCTTCGTTTGACAGTTCTGTTAATCTCGAGGAGATTGATAACAGAATTATTACTGATGTTTTGGGTCTTGAAAGGTACGACTGCTTCGATTGATAGTTTTGTTAATCTTGAGTATATTTATAACAAAATTATCACTAATGTTTTGGGTCTTACAAGGTATGGTCGGGTTCGATGTCAAGGATCGGTGTTACCCGACTCAATATTTTGATCCGCTCCTTAATACATGCCTTCCGGAGTCAATCTTGTCTTGAAGTTCGAGACCGAAAGACCAGATATCTCGATGGAAGTGAGCACACGGTGAGCAAATTTCTCACCTTAGAGCGGAGGCAAGAATGAGGAGGGCGAACATATTGCTCAACTTAGAGCGGAGGCGGCATGGAGGCGAGAGCGAGAATAGAAAGTATGAAGAACTCCAGCTCTGATTGCAGACTATGATGCAGATTGTTCCAAAGCAGCGATGCAGAGCCGCCTCTTAGACATTTGTTTTATTGTTTTAAGATTTTTTAACATTATTACGATTAACATTATTGTAAGAATTATTTGAATTATGCTTCATTTATTAATGAATATCATATATCTTTTATTAAATTTGAAGTATCATTTAGATTTAATGCTTTTGGTGAGATTAAATGTTTTATTTGTTGCCTTGGGTTGGAATTATATGCAATTGTTGCTGTTTTTGGTTGGTTTTTAATGCAGGGAGGGTAGGATATTGCGAAAAACAAGACCGCAAATCTTTGTAAATTAGTGGCGTTTTGTTTAAAACGCCGCTTAAAGATTCCACCTTTAGCGGCGCTTATATAAGAAACGCCATTAAAGACCCAACTTTAGCGGCGCTTATATAAGAAACGCCGCTAAAAGACCCAACCTTTAATGCTTTTATAAGAAATGCCGCTAAAAGACCTCACCTTTAGCGGCGCTTTTATAAGAAACGCCACTAAAGACCATACCTTTAATGGCGCTTTTCTAAGAAACGCGCTAAAGACTCCGCATTTAGCGGCGTTTTAAAGGTGGAAAAAGCGCCTTTCTATAAAAGCACTAAAGACCCCAAGTTTTAATGCACTTTTCTAGAAAACGCATTAATAGAAAAGACCCACCTTTAAAAGCGCTAAAAGTCAAGATTTTTTCACAATAAACGCCGCTAACTTTTTGGCTTAGTTTTAGCGGCGTTTTTTCTTCTGCGCTTTCAAAAGCGCATAAATAGTATTAGTGGCACTTAAAAACGCCGCTAAAAGCCAAAAAAAACGCCGCTAAAAGTCTGTTTTGGTGTAGTGCCTTCACAGTTGTATTCCAATCATTTCACCATTATCCAGCCTCCTCTTCTTGCAAAGACACATATAGAAGCTTTTTTCCTCTTTCAAGTTTATGGTTTAATTTACCTTAAAAAAACTTTATGGTTTAATTTTCTTTGAAATGGTTCGATCAAACTTCATTAATTAAAACTCGAAGCCTTAATGAAAAAGCTTTATGATATTTGTCTATCGTTATCAAATGGCCGCTTAACTTTGATATGTTCTTCTTCTTAGCAAGACTTTTTCCTTAATCTTTTGGATTGAGCCTTCGTTGCTTGAAACTCTCTAACTCTTGACTGAATCAAGTATGTTTGAGTCTCCATTTTTTTTATATATTTATGCTTTTCTTTGATTTTATTTTGTTCCTTTTGCTTCTGTAAGTCATGTTTGGGGCATGGTAAAACAAAAGATTTTCTTCCTTTTTATTTATTTTTTGGTATTTTTGTTTGCTTTGATTGTGGTTGTGGTGATATTTGGTTGTTCATTCAGGGTAAAGGCGTGTGAATGGCTTGATTGTGGATTTTCTTGGATTATGGTTTTGATCGAAGGGGAAATGGTGAGTGGGTTAGAAAGAAAAGTTGCTGAGTTGGTTGGGTTAGAGGTGAGACATTGAATTGATAGTGGCTTGGCTAAGGTTCGAGACTTGGGTTGTTGATAGTTTTTGGATTATAGAGTTAAGGAGTAATAGTGCAAAGATTGAGTGACTAAAGGGTAAACATGTAAACATGTGAACTTGCTAATGGTTTAATGACCAACTTGTAACTTTTTAAATTGATCAAATTCTAAATTTTATTCATCCCCACATCTAACGTTTATTGCCAAGCTAACGGGCCATTGATCAACTTGTAATATTTTGAAATTGAGTAATTAAAATGTAAATTTATCAATAATTGTGTGACCTTGGAGTGTAATTTACTCATTTTAATTAAATTATAAATTATTGAAAAGTCAAAGCCAAAATTTATCAGTTATAACTTTACAAATTTTAAATTGAGTAAGCCACAAATTTGCCAGTTTTAGGGTGAGAACCCATAATACAATCATTTCATTCAAATGCCAAAAGTATCCCTTGTTTTTTCCGCTAAGTTATGATTTTAATTGCAGAAATTAAAATGTTTTACCATGACATTTACTGTGAAAAACAGTTTTTTTTTTTTTTAAATATGGAAAACTGTTGAAACAGCAATCCTAAATAAAGTCGTGTAGAACTCGATGAAACATTTTCATGAAGAAATCTAAAACATTCCTATAATTATAATTTTCCATGAAAATGGAAGTTTATGATTATTGAGTCAACTTTTTTTTTTTTTTTTTGGTGTGTGTATGCACTTGAGAATCAGAAGGTTACAAGGAAAGAGTGATTCAGAAATCATTCCAAAGGGCAAAACAACATGCATGCCTGCAGGAAAAAGCATTCATTAGGGATTCGATACCCAAAGGTTACCATCATATCCAAGAAGAGAATATTTTTGACATCTTATCGACGACGACAACAACCCCTCTCCGAATGAAATTTACGAAGAGTGGTGATGGATGGATTGAATAAAAAGTAATAATAATAATATTATTATTCCTGGCTTGGACTTTGATTCCAGTTTCCTGAAAACCAGAATAAGTGGCTTACAGTTTGGTTTAAACGCGTTTATTTGTTAGCTAGTCGGTTTCATGTTGCTCCACAATTCAATTCCATGTCCCTCAACCTGTTTGTCTGCTTTTTAATAATCCACTTCCAGACCAAATTTTTGGACCACTTGCCAACTTTGCATGTACCCTCTAAAGCATCTGTCTGCACAATATAATCAATACATGTGTCGTTTAATGTAATTTTCAAGTTTCTTCTCACTGGGGTCACCAATCAGGAGAGGAGGGGCAGCCATCCTCTTGGCCCAAATTTTATTTTTAGTCCTTTTCAAATATTAATAATTCAATTCAATTTTTAATTAATTAATTATTTTTGGTCCCTTTTAAAAGTAATTTAATTTCTTTGTAAATAACTTTCACCTTTCAAAATATTGGATGGACTGAGATTTTGAAGTCCAAAACAATTTTGGGATGATGGAAATTCATAAATACATTAATAAATGATTGATCATAAAATATATTCTATTTTTTTAAGTAAAGATGGAACCCTCAATAACATAATTAAGGGACAAAGTGAGTAACTACCACGCTAAACCTAATGATTTTATAACACCAGCCTTTCAATATTATACTACAATCCCTCAAGAAATTTATGGAACAAGTAAGAATATTGAAGAAAAAAAAAGGAAAAAGTTGGTATCATCCTTTTAAAATTTTATGCTAAAAGGAAGTGTTCATTTTTTTTTTTTTTTTTTGCTTGTTTTTGGCTATCTTTGTTGGTCATGAGCACTTTTTCTAAAAAAAACAAAATAGCCTGTTTATGCCTTCGTGATATAAATCTATATAAATTTGCTGGAATCTAGTACTTTTCAAAAAAAAAAAAAAAAAAAAGAAAAGAGAAGAGTATATATGTGACTAATGGGACCAACAACTTGTTGTTTGTACATACTTGGTTCTCCTTACCATTTTCAGAATATAAGTAGAAGAAAACAATCATATATTGAGAATCTAACTTAATTGGATTTTTGTTTTTATAAAAAAAACCATATTTGTATTAATCCCTTATATATGAATTTAAACGATATAGTATGATTTTTAAATATATAAAATAAAAGAAATTACACATATTAATATTTGAACGATATAAAAAATAAATAAAATAAAAATTCAAGAGTCAAATAACTTTCAAATGATTCTTTTGTTTCATGGATAAATTAAAAAATAAAATAAAGTAGTGTATGTAGAATTCCTTAATTAAAAAGAGACAGGCTTTTTAAGTAAAATAATCAAAGCCAAAAGTTAGTGACTTTTTGAAGAATGATTTAAAAATAAAATCTTTTGAAAACTGACCAATGACCATTTATGTGATTTCTTTTTCATTGAGGTATATTTATTTATATATAAACTGGACCAGGCATTGATTGTTAGTGGCGAATATCAGTACTAAACACAATTTATAATCTCTCCTCTTCCTCGATCGCCTCTCATGTATCTTTCTTTTTAAGAACATATTTTCCGTGTTTTTCTTTTGACAAGTGGCCATCAGAATCTTGAGCTGCTGACAGCTACTCATGGGTTTCTGAATTTTCACGACACGGTTTAATCAGCTGAGTCAGGTCGGATCGTATTATAAAATTTAAGTTTCTTAATCATGTCGTTAACTTACTACTCTCATATGCGTTTCGTAAGTTTAGGGTTTGTTTGTTTGGTATAAAAAAAGCATATGGAAAATGATTTTTAATAAATGTATTGATTTTTTTTAAAATGATATTTTTCGGTGTTTGAATGATTTTGTATAATAAATTTATTTAAATTTATTTTTCAAAATTTATTTTTAGTGAAACAAACACAACACTAATGAATTTTTTATTCATAATTGATCTAGAGAATAAAGTTTGATTATTAATTAAATTAATAAACAACATTGGTTTGAAATGATTTTTTTAACAATATAAAAAAATAAAATTTAAGTAATATGTATAAGGGTTAAAATGTAAATTTGTCACTATACTATCAGTAAATATTAAAATTTGACACTATACTTTATTTTGAATAATATCTATCAGTATACTTTGAAAATATGGTTCAATTCGCTATACAACTTTTATTTTATTAAATTTTATCACTAAATTTTGTATTTTTACCTAATTTTGATTTTTAATTAAATTTATCATTTATGCCTTGTTTGATTAAATGTTGAAAATTTTAATTGGATTAATATTTTCAACAACTTCATTTTTAAACACATTTGATAACCCATAATGAAAACTATAAGATAAGATTTTTTCCCATAAAAAGATTCAATTGTTTTATTTTATTTTATTTCATTTAAGACTATATTATCCTTTATAAAATAATTTAATTCTACTCAATATATAATTTTAAGTAATACACCAAACAAAATTTATAACTTAAACTCAACATTTAAATTTTCACTTTTCTTTTCAATACACCAAACATAGCCTCAAAATTGATTTTGATGATTTAAAAATAACTTTTAACAAAAAAAATATTATTTGAAATATTTTGATCTAATAGTTAACTATAAGTTAATTAATAGTATAGTATAGTATAGTATAGTATATTAATTAATTATTAATTATTAATATATTATTTTAAGCAATAAATTTAAATTTAAATCTTTTATTAAATTTTCTTCAACTTATTTTAAATTAAAATTGAATAGTAAAAGACAAAATTTAATCAAATAATAATAAAGGGCAAAATTCAGAATAAAGTTAAATTATAATGATGAATTTATTTTTAGCTCAAAGGTATAATGAAAAATATGGCAAATATCTGATTTCACACAAATTTGTAATATAACCAGAAAAATATCCAAATACAAATTTTATACCAAACAAACATTCCCTTAAACACACATTCGTATATACAAAAGGGTAGATTTTATAGCAATGCAGGAAACGGCCCAACAGGCTGAATTGGGGTTGTGACACAAACAGTCCAACTTCCAAGCACCGGCTTTTAAGTTGTTTTCCAACTGTACGGCCACTAATAATAAAGTGCAGGGCATTAGACTTGGCAGGTTTTTTGGGCTGCTGCTGGGCAGTGTTTCTGAACAAGTTATTTTCAATTATTTGCTTTACTAATAATTAAAAGTCATTAACATGCGTTTAGAAGGAAATAGGGAAATAAAACAAACAAATGAACTGGGTCCCTACCCCCAAAAATTGCATTACAACTTACAATCCCGGAAACCAGTTAAAACAGTTGCATCACTTGTAATGGTATGTCAACTGATAAGACACCAAAAAGGAGAAGGAAAAAAAGGCTTTCATATCATTAAATGGCAGGGGCCATGAAATTTGAGCATCTTTTTTTTTCTTCCCAAAAAAGTGAGTTCCATTAAGTAGCATATCTCAAATATTTTAAAACATCGGAATGTATCAATTTACTAGTTATTGTCTGTCAGATATGATTTTACAGCATGATACCACAAGGCAGTGAAGGCACTCTAAGGTTGGGTTTAGTGACCAGGGTCTGAGGGCTGAAATTATATAGAAATTCCGCCACTATCTCCGTACTAGGACCTGCTACAAGCTTTTCCCATGCCTCATCTGCATCCTTACCACGCCTGCGGAAAACCTCCGTGGCATCCACCATGTGTATCTTCCAGTTCTTCTTGTTCCTCAGCCGGTGAATCTTCTCCAATTGCCGACAAGCTAATTTGCAGGTATTCCTTTTGATTTCTTGTATTGCTTCTTGCAGCAGTTTACCACGTTGTTGTTTGTCCAAGTATGGTTCGGCTCTGAGGTAGCGGTCGAATTCAGGGACTCCAATGGCTTTCCTAATCCCCACTGCGTAGTTGGCATTGGCGTCGAAGAAACTCCTTACCTCATCGACCATCCCCATTTCCACCATCTTATCTACTCGCTCCGATACGTACTGATGGAGCACCGGCATTGCTACATCTACACATAGGAAACAACATTCGTACCTAGATTGGAACCGAAAGTCCTCATCGTCAACTAAGGCCTCGATGTATGAATTCGAGCCCCCGGCTATGATCGGAACCTGGCTGCGGGACAAAATCGAATCCATGGCATGTGAAGCCATGTCAACAAAATCCGTTGCCGTGAAATCTGTGTAGGGACTTATTACACCTAACATATGGTGTGGAATCCCACACCGTTCCTCCTCAGGGATCTTGTTGGTAGCTATGTCGAGTCCGGCATGTACTTGTATTTTATCCGAATTTATTATTTCGGCTGGGAGCCGGGTAGCAAGGTCGATGGAAAGCCGGGACTTGCCGGTTCCAGTCGCTCCCATTAGGATCACAACCTTCTCTTTTTCTAGCCTTGGCCTAAAGAAATTGGATTTGAGCACCCCAGAAGGTATGTCTAGTAAAGACATTGTTTGCTTGCACAAAGACAAGGAAACTGTCATGATTGGTACCTGTTAAGAAACAGCAACATTTTAAGTAAAAAATAGTTGAAAACTAATCTTTTCATTCCATTTGAATGACAATAAATGAAACAAGCAAATATTTGTTCTTTTTGGGAAACCTTACCTTATATATGGTCTATGCAGCAGCAAACTGAGATCCAATAAGACGGTCCGAAGAGTGATATTTTAAATAAAAATCAGAGAATTTTTTATGTGAAGAAAGTAGTAAGTTGAGACAGCTACACGAGTGACAACAAAGGTGGAGCGAAGTTATTTATAGGCAATGGGCAATGTGCCAAAGGGGTCAACTTGCAGTCTACTTTTCTGATCCATCACTCTAGTAGTCAAAGAAAAAGTAGTTTTATGATATGCCTTCTAAACTTCAATTGCTATATATATATATATATATATATTAAGATCTGTTTGTATTTATATTAGAAGTGTTGGATTGGACCCTCCAATAACATGGAAAGGCACAGTAGTGTTTATAAAAAAAAACAATGGTGAAATGGGTTTCTTTTGGTGATTTGATATTTCTATATATGGTTATAGTACTAGCAAATTGCAGAAAAAAATATGATTTTTAAGTAGGCTTTTTAGTCCTATGGTGACCATATTAGCTGCCTTTCCACGCCTGCTACTGCAGATTGCAGAAGATAGATATTAAAAAGGGAAAATTCTCACCGAAAATTAAAATCTGTGCAGATTACTTAAGCCTTAATCCTTATCGTCCTTTGCACTTTATCAAGTTTGTTAATAAAAGGTATAAACTTGAGATTTAATTTCCAAGAAGACGAAAATGTATGAAATTTTCAACCTTAACTTATGCTCCAAAGAAAACCGTTAGCGGTATTGCAATTTACATAAGTCAAATGGGGGATGTGTACTTACAACCTCAAAGTTGACCGGGATTTCCTGCAGAAAAAAACAAAATTAAAAAAAAAAAGAAAGGAACTTTTATAGATTCTTACAGTGACAAGAGAATGTTAAAGGGTGGACTGTAGCTGTACTCTATTGCAAATGGCGCTTTCCCTTGGCTAACACATGATTCCCTCGTCCAAGTGGTAATGGTTAAGAAGTGCGGTGACTTTTCTGCACGGCTGATGCGAAATCCACCCCCGGAGGGGGGGTCTCAATGCTGTCAAAATCGAATCCTTATTATAAATAAAAAAGGAAGAAGAAGAAGGTGGCATTGAGTTTGTAAACCATTTGTAAAGTGATAGCTGTCAGTGGTGGAATGGTGAGAGAAAGACGTCAATCTGATGACAAATTACGCAAGTAATCAATCATCTGATAATTATTAACGTAGCTGTCCACGATTGCATTCCTTCCCTTATTTTTGAGCCAACAGAAAGGTATCAAAGTTTTTTTTTTTTGTTTGAGAATGGAGGGTTGGGATTCAGAAATGGAACGTGTAAGGTTTATCATAAAGAATCTCCATGATCGGACTCCCCAACAACAACATGGTTGCCTTAATAAGTCAATGAGGTGTGACATTTAGATATATTTAACAATGATTTGCCCCTTTTTGATCATGGAAATTAATGAGAAAAAATAAGTAAGAATCATGTGCTGTTCTTAGTCGATATGCTTTAACTATGTCATTTGACTGTTAATTAATAAAACTGATGATTTTACCAAGAATCTTCTATCCCCCGGCCATCTTTTATAGAACAAGTTAAAAAAAAAAAAGAAAAGAAATGAACAGAAGAAAGCAGCTATGAATGATTGATATATATCTGATACATACATGCTTAGATTCTAAAGTAAATAAGAAAACCCAATTAGAATAGGGATGGATGTGAAAGGATGGGACTATTTAATTTTGCTGTATTGCATATCAATAATTCAGATTGTGCAACTTGTTGGGCAAAATCAAGTGATGGATCGCTCTAACCTAATTTTAAGATTTGATTTCATCGGTTTTAGGTTGTAGGTGGTCGACAGTCGACACCCACGATGAACATATGTTTATGTACTTTGTACAATTCTGTTGGGCAAAGTCCGATAACCACTATGTCTCGGTGCTCACAACACTTCCAACTTGGCCTAAGTCACTATTCTTCAAACTACAAACCCAACATTTCGTCGAGGACTGAACATTCGGGTTTTTTTTTCCATCAGTTTAACCAACAATCTCTAACATTAATTCAACGACTTAAAGTTTAATTGACGGATCTAACCACTGATTCTTTATTTTTATGTATTATAAAATATATTTAAATTAATTTTAAAATAAATAAAGGGTTAACTCAATAATAAATTTTAATAATTGATAAATATTTCACTTAATTATCTTAATTGAAATCATAATCGATTAAATTATCTATTAATCTAACAGTTAGAGTATCCATCATTTCAAATATAGTCCGAATTTGAGTTGCACTAATCACATTATTGTTAAGGTTTTATCGCTTTCTAATTTATTAATAAAATATTAATAAAATCGACTTGATTTAATAACTACAATATATTAAATTCTAATCATTTCGCTATTCATGATTCCAGTCTTATTGAATTGTTTATTATTCACACAGGTACATTTTTTGTTAGCTTTAATTTGAAAATAATTTTATTTATTTATGTGCTTTCTAAATTTATGTATTTATTGGATTATTTTTTGATTCGAATTGAATCATATAAATGCAATATCCATTTCGGTTACTATTCAATTAATAGAATTATTTTATTTAAAAATATAATTATAGAAAATAAATTCAAATAATTTCAAGCTGGATAAGCAATTTCTTTCTGCTATTTAGTGATAGCGAACCAACCTAGGGCTGTGTCATGATTTCCCTTTTTCTTTGTTTCTGGTAACTGTCACGTCTTATATTAGCTCAAAGTTACAGTAATTGTGATCTCGCTCTCTATTTATCCATTGACTTGGAATTTGATTATAAAAATAAAATCTATTTCCTCTAACTGAGGGTTTTTACAAAAATAATCCAAAATACAAAGAAAAATCAAATTCACTTTATGAAAATATTTAAATATTTAAATTAAGAAAATACAAGAAACTAGGATTTGTTAACTAGAGTTTAGATTTTGCTAATGGTTTTATGTTGTATTTAAAAAAATATATGTAATAAAATCTTAACTTTACTTGTAGAGTTAAAATTTTCACTGTTAACATACCAAATAATAACTTATAGTAAAATATTAAAAAGTAGAATACATGACAACTTTTTAAATTTACTTGTGGAGTTGAAAAGTACACTTGCTAGTGTATTAAATACTAACACTTGTTATATAATTTTGGTATTTTTCATGTTTATTTTACTATTCATGATTAGGGTTTGTGGTTGTTCCTCTAATAATACCTTTTCAAATGTCTGAATTTACACTCTCTCCTTTAAAGTATAATATGTCTTATCATTATATTCAACGAGAAAAGTAAGTAGTTAATTGGTTTAGTTTTTAAATTCTAGTGAATTTATAAAAATAACTTATTTTATAATCATTTTATTTATTTTAATGATCTAGTAATTTTTTAATTGGGTTATTTTTTGGTTAATTCGTGATACCAAAATTTTATGAGTAACTAAGTAAAAAAAAATTATATGAAAATGATTTATTTCTTAAAACGTCGATGGTATCTATGAAAATAATTGAAAGTCGGGTATTTTCCAAAAAGCTGAAGTTGGAGACGTAAGAGGGGTAGCTTTTGAGTCCCAATCAAACCATATATGTAGTTGTGATGCAAGTGCCATATATCTTGTCAAATTTACCAAGAAGTGGCTGCTTCTTGTTTACCTGTGTTGCCTAGCATTATCGAATAGACGAAAGTTGAAAAACTTAAAAAGCAACTTTCATTCACCTACGTCTTCTTCTTTGGTTCTATCCAAAGTGATAAGAATTTAAGAGCATGCCTACCTAGAAGCATGCATCAATCAAAAAGGTAACGGTTCAATCATTGGAACGGGGAGAATTTTCTTTTTCCATATAGAGCCAATCTAGCTAGCATGCTTATTATAGAGTTATAGTTTGTCGTCATTTTTATACATATATATGCAATGAAGTGGCAGGCTGGTACAAAATAGGCTAGTTTTCGTTTTCTTGTACGAAAACTGCGTGTTGAGAAAATGACTTATACAATTGATGCATGGAACGAAGAATGGCTTCAAGTATATATAGATATCCTATATATGTTAGGACACATGGCATGTTTCTTAGGAGGTAGGACCTAGTTAACTCAAGGATGACCCTTTGGGGCACTATGGATTGCACCTGGGCAGCCCTTTTTATGGCCGCATTCAGTCTGATATTAGGAAAGTGGGATGTGCTAATCATTTCCAATCATATTGAATTGACTTAAACCTGGACTACTTTAGATGCTGCCTAAGTAGTCCTATTCAAAGGAGTCACATTAATTCACAAAGTTTAATTCTTCGGTTTTACACTAGTTTTGAGTTGGATATTTTTTACGTTTATATGAAAAGAAATCATATTTAAAGGATCAATATTCTATACTCATTTGGGAGATTTAGTTCCCATGGCATCCTAATCATTAATAAGTTATTAAACTTGTAGCGACATAAAATTTGCTTGGGCGCTAATTGAGAAAATTATTAAAAATTTGAAAACAGAGTTTCAATTTTATTTAAAAAGGGAGTCGCCACCGATTTTTTTTCTAGGTGTGATCGGACACCTAATAAATCATCTTTTTAAAGAAAAATCATTTTTGGAATTTTCTTTAAAAAAGGGCTGAGTTCGGGTCTACATCAAAATTCCAGAGAAAAATAGGATTCGGGAGTCGGTTACGCGCGCGGAAGATATTAGCACCCTCGCGACGCCCAAAATTGGTATCTCGTTAAATGGGTGTTGTCTTAATTTTCAAAAATACGAGTTCATTTTAATATTTAATCGTGATCTGATTGAAACACCAATTTTTTTTTGAAAACACGAAATTTTTGAAAACACAAATTTTTTTTGAAAACGAGAAATTTTTGAAACTCTAGAATTTTGAAAATACGAAAATTTTTGAAAACACGAAATTTGAAAACACAAAGTTTTTGAAATACGAGAATTTTTAAGACACGAGAATTTTTGAAAACACGAAAATTTTGAAACTCGAGAAATTTTCAAAACACGAGAATTTTAAAATACGAAAAAATTTTAAACGAGAATTTTTTGAAACCCAAAATTTTAAAACACGAAAATTTTGAAACACTAGAATTTTTGAAAACACGAAAAAATTTAAATTTAGAAACCCTTTTTAGATTCTTTTATTTTTAAAAGGCGTATCGTATTTAACACGAACAGGTGATATTCACCCAACATAGCGATGAAATCAACGACTAGTGTTAAATCGATTCGTTGCCTTATTTAATAAAATTATTGAAAATTAAAAGTAAAATAAAATACAATTAAAAAATAAAAATACTAAAAATATTAATAATATTAAAATGAGATGTAATTAAGAATACACGAATTAAATTTAAAGTGAGAAAAAAAATTACCGAAGAGCCCAAAATATGGGCCTGGTCGAACGGGTTACGTGACTCGGTCTTTTTTCTTTCTCTTCTTTTTTTTTTTTTCCTTTTTTTTTTTTTTTTTTGGATTGGGCTGCTCCTTCTTCTTTTTCTTTTCTTTTCTCTTTGGGCTTGAGGAATTGGGCTGCTTTTTTTTTTTTTCTTCTTTTTCTTCTTTTGTTGTATTGGGCCTTCCTTTTCTTTTTTTTTTTTTTGTTTCTTTATTGGGCCATTGGGACTTAGGCTTCTTTGGTGTGGGTCATTGCTTGGTCTGGTCGACCGACTACTTTAATTTTTTTATATTTTTTTTTTTTTTTTTTTTTTATTTTCTTTCTTCTTCTTCTTCCTCCTCTTCTTCTTCCTTCTTCTCCAAATTTCATCACGCTGGTCGTGCAGTGGTCGTTGTCTCCTCCGTCGGTGGTGTGACGCCTCTCCCTCTCTCTTCTTCTTCTTCTTTCTTCTTTCCTCTCTTCTTTCTTTTTTCTCTTTTTTTCTTTTTCGTGGGTGTTGTTTTTTGTTCTTGGGGTTTTGTTTTTGGGAAAAATCTCCTTTTATAGTCTTGTTCTTGCACGTGTTAGGTGGCTAGGGAAGGAGGCCATCCCTTAGTAGGTGGTAGAAAAATCGAGGGGTGAGTCTTGAAATTGCTTGATTTTTGGAGATTTTGACATGTATGATCGAATCAGTAAATCTGATAAAATTATTGGGGTCGAAGTATAATTTCAAGAAAGATGAGGGGGTTAAAATGTAATTTTGAAAAATTTTAGGGCCAAAATGTAATTTTAAGAAAGTTTAGGGGTCAAAATGTAAAATTTTTTAATTTTTTTAAAAAAATTGAAAAATAAACTCATAATTAAGCCGGGCAAAATTTAGTGCTTACAGCTGCCCCTCTTTGCTCATCGCTGTGAAACAAGGATAGAGCAGAGACTTAAAAGCACTAAGTTTTGTTCGATTGTCCAATCCTTATTCTTTATTGAAAAACAGAAATCGAAAATAGCTTGGCATGCGACCCGAAGCTTAACTCACCTCTTGAATTATGAGTTGATCTTTGAAAAAGCGAAATTGAAAATACCTCGGCGTGACTCGAGGCTCAACTCACCTCTCACAATATGAGTTGATTTTTTGAAAAGCGAAATTGAAAATACCTCGGCGTGTGACCCAAGGCTCAACTCACCTCTCATAATATGAGTTGATTTTGAAAAATAAAATTGAAAATACCTCAGTGTGACACGAGGCTCAACTCACCTTCGCAATATGAGTTAATTTTTGAAAAATGAAATTGAAAAAACCTCGGTGTGTGACCGAGGCTCAACTCACCTCTCGCATTATGAGTTGATTTTGAAAAGAAAATTTGAAAATACCTCGGCGTGTGACCTAAGGCTCAACTCACCTCTCGCAATATGAGTTGATTTTTTGAAAAATAGAAATTGAAAAATACCTCGGCGTGTGACCCGAGGCTCAACTCACCTCTCGCATTATGAGTTGATTTTTGAAAAGAAAATTTGAAAATACCTCAGCGTGTGACCTGAGGCTCAACTGACCTCTCGCAATATGAGTTGATTTTTTGAAAAATAGAAATTGCAAAAATACCTCGGCGTGTGACCCGAGGCTCAACTCACATCTCGCATTATGAGTTGATTTTTGAAAAGGAAATTTGAAAATACCTCGGCATGTGACCCGAGGCTCAACTCTCCTCTCGCATTATGAGTTGATTTTTTTGAAAAAGAAATTAAAAAAATACCTCAGCGACGTGTAACCCGAGGCTCAACTCACCTCTCACAATATGAGTTGATTTTTTTGAAAAATAGAAATGAAATAATTTTTAAAAAATATCAGAATTTCAAAACATATCATCTGGTGGAACTCGGATGTCTTATTTTTCCTTGATTCAGTACAACTATCATCAAAACCTCTTGCTCTACTGGAGTACCTGTATATGTCATGCGTGATGTTATCATGATATGCACGTGTTTGTCTTAAATGCTTTCATGCCTACATGATTATGCCATGCGCTTTGGGCTTGTTTGTCACATATCCCTTTTCGTTACGATTTTCATGATAGCCTGCACTCATTGCTTCAAATTTGACTTTCCTTTTAGGTTTTGTACGGTCCTCAAACTTTACGAGTAATCTGCGTTTCGATACCACCCTTTGCCCTCGTTGAACTTTGTCCTTGCTTTGAAGCTCTTGTACTTACCAAATTCTCATCCGAGTAATGCTCAACATTCTTTTGTTTAGAATATGCCATTTCACTATTTATCATTTAAATGAACCAAACATGAGATGCATGAAAATGTCACAAGATGGTACGAAAGAATCACCTCACATTCATATTTATTTCAAAAGCTACAAGCAAAGAAAATTGACAAGGAATAGTTCAATAAAGAAAACATTATAAAGAAAGGAAAGCATATTCAATTGTCATAAATGCTCTAGATATTCAACGCATGAACTTCTCCACGTTTCTTCATCCTGGATCTTTTTGAGCACGGTTTCTTGTGTAGAAGATTTCGAGCTTCCTAGAATGCTTCAAATATTGTAATCTCGCCACATGACTTCTGTTCAAATCATCTTGCTCCTTATGTCCGAACCCCCTTCATTAGGACGCCCTTTCAGGTTTTCATCCTAATCATTTTTATTTATCAAGAAACCCTTTTCAGGTTTTCATCTTGATCTCATTTTTTTCTTTTTCTTCCTTTTTTTTTAATCAAGACGCCCTTTCGGGTTTTTATCTTGATCTTTTTTTAATAATTTTTTAGATGCCATTTTCAGGTTTTCATCTTGATCTCTTTTTTTTTTTTTTTTTTTTTTTTACTTTTTTTAGGCATAATATTTCTTCACAACATCTGAGTTCACTGGATTTGGTACCTCCTTCCCATCCATCTCAGTGAGAATCAAAGCTCCACCCGAGAAGGCCTTCTTTACGACATATGGCCCTTCCCAATTTGGTGCCCATTTCCCTCGAAAGTCTTTTTGTATTGGAAGAATCTTTCTCAGTACGAGTTCTCCCTCGTGGAATTCTCTTGGTCGCACCTTCTTATCATGGGCCGTGATCATTCTCTTCTGGTACATCTGTCTATGACAGATTGCCTTCAAGCGTTTTTCTTCGATGAGATTTAGCTTGTCAAATCGAGCTCGAATCCATTTTGATTCTTGTAGTTTCGACTCCATTAAGACTCGTAGAGAGGGGATCTTAACTTCAATGGGCAGCACAGCTTCCATTCCATAGACCAGAGAGAAAGGAGTTACTCCGTAGATGTCCCGCACGATTAATGCGATATGCATACAAAGTGAATGGTACCTTCGTGCGGTCTTTATATGTCTCGGTCATTTTCCTAATAATCCTCTTAATATTTTTGTTAGCCACTTCTACTGCTCCGTTCATCTTTGGGCGATAGGGTGAGGAATTATGATGCTTTATTTGAAATTGCTCGCACACTTCTTTCATCATCTTGTTGTTTAGATTTAAAGTGTTATATGAAATTATTCTCTCAGGCAAACCGTATCAACATATGATTTCTTTTTTTAAGAACCTGCAAACTGCAGTCTTTGTCACACTAGCAAACAAAGTGGCTTCTACCCATTTTGTGAAGTAATCTATAACCACAAAATGAATCGGTGTCCATTCAAGCTTTTGGGAAAATTGGCCTATAACATCCATGCCCCACATAGAAAAAGGCCACGGAGAAGTCATGACATGAAGGCGAAGGGCTACATGAATTTTATCACCAGTAAATTTGACATTTGTGGCACCTTCAATGCGTAACTAATGCAGTCGCTTTCCATCGTTAGCCAGTAATAACCGAGTCTCATAATCTGCTTGGCCATAGTGAAACCATTGGTATGCGTCCCACAAATTCCTTCATGGACATGTTCAAGTATTTTTCTGGCTTCAACAGAATCCACGCGTCTCAAGAGCACTTGATCTTTTCCTCTTTTGTACAGGATATCCCCATCAAGGACAAATCCCACCGCCATTCTTCTAATTGTTCTTTTGTCGTTCTCAATTGCTTGTTCGGGATACCTTTGATTCTTGACATATTCTAAGATATCATGGAACCACGGCCGTCCATCTATCTCTTTTTCAATGCTAAAACAATGTGCAGGGACCTCATATATGCTCATTTGGAGAGTCATTATTTTTGTTTCTCTGTTTGCTTTGAACATTGAGGCCAAAGTGGCCAGGGCATCAGCCAATTGGTTTTTTTCTTGTGGGAAGTAATTAAAAGTAACTTCTTTGAATTCTTTAATTAGTTCCGCAACGAGATCGCGATATTTAACTAATTTCGAATCTCTCACTTCCCAATCTCCACGGATTTGGTAAATCACCAACGCTGAGTCCCCGTACACCTCTAAGATTTCGATGTTTCATTCAATAGCTGCGTGAAGTCCCATGATGCAAGCCTCATATTCCACTACGTTATTGGTACAGAAGAAATTTAATCTGGCAGTGAGCGGATAATGGTTCCCTTCTGGTGACACTAAGACTGCTCCAATCCCATGCCCCAATGCATTTGATGCACCATCAAAGCTCATCTTCCATGATTTCTCTTTTGACGACTCACACTCTTTTTCTGTAATGCACATCAAGTCTTCGTCTGGGAAATCAAATCTCAATGGCTTGTATTTTTTTGTTGTTCGAGTTGCTAAGAAGTCAGCTATCGCGCTCCTCTTTATCGACTTTTGACTCATATATACAATGTCGTACTCCGATAGTAGGATCTGCCATCGTGCCATTCTTCCTGAGAGTGCAAGTGATTCCATCATGTATTTTATTGGGTCCAGCTTTGAAATTAACCACGTCGCATGATACAACATATATTGTCTGAGCCTTCGAACTACCCAGACCAAAGCACAACAGAATTTTTCAATTGATAGGTACTTTGCTTCATACTCTGTGAACTTCTTGCTGAGGTAGTAAATCGCCCTTTCTCTTTTCCCTGACTCATCATGTTGCCCCAGTACGCAACCCATTGAGTTTTCGAACACAGTTAGATACAATATTAACAGTCTCTCGATAGTTGGCGGTACTAGTACTGGGGGGCCAAACAAATACTATTTTATCTTGTCAAAAGCCACTTGGCATTCTTCATTCTATTCTCCCGGATTATGTTTTCGAAGGAGTCGAAAAATTGGGTCACACTGGTTGGTAAGTTGAGCAATGAATCGAGCGATGTAGTTCAACCTCCTAAAATCCTCGACTTCTTTTTGTGTGTGCGGAGGTGGTAGTTCTTGTATGGCTTTTATCTTATCCGGATCAACCTCAATACCTCTTTTACTAACAATGAAGCCGAGTAATTTTTCCGAGGTAGCCCGAACGTACACTTGGTGGATTAAGCTTCATTGGAACTTTCTTAGTCTTCGAACAATTTCTTGAGGTTCCCAATATGCTCTCTTTCCCCCCTTGATTTGGCAATCATATCATCAACATAAACTTCTATCTCTTTGTGCATCATGTCATGGAATAGCATCACCATTGCCCTCTAATATGTTGCCCCGGCATTCTTTAATCCGAACGACATCATCTTGTAGTAAAATGTTCCCTACATCATTACGAAGGTAGTTTTTCCATATCTTCGGAGCCATCTTTTCCGATTATAACCCAAAACCATCCATAAAAGAAAACAATGAATGTTTTTTGTGTTATCCACCAACGATTGATGTGTGGCATGGGAAAATTATCTTTAAAACTTGCTCGATTTGGATCGCTATAATCTACGCACATTCGTACCTTACCATCTTTCTTGACATGGGACTATGTTACCTACCCATTCGGGTATTTGGAGACTTGTAGGAAGCCGAGATCAAATTGTTTTTGACTTCTTCTTTTATCTTTAACAAAGATTTCGTGTCTTATTCATCTCGACACATTGAATAGGTTTGCATTCTAGTTTCGGTGGAGTCTATGGACCACTACATCCTCGTTCAACCCTGGCATGTCTTGATACAACCATGCAAATACATCTTTATACGCACGAAGCAAGGCGATCAAATCATTTGGTGTTATCTGAAATGAAGGTCCCAATCTTCACTTCTTGCCTCTTTTTTTCATTTCCCAAGTTCACTGTCTCAACAGATTCTTAATGGGGTAGGATCTGTTTATCTTCTTGTTTTATAATTCTTTGTAAGTTAGGAGACGAGACATAATCTTGACATTTTCCTCGGCTTGAATTCTCCTAAACAAATAGCTTTCTCAAATCAATTTCGGGACTTGTAACGGATTGTTCATGTCGTTGATATCCGAAAGCACCGAAAGGTGAATGGAAAAGAAAACTATAGAGGAGTATCAAAGTATTGGAACCAACAAGCATAATGTTATGGCATGATATGAGATACATGTAAGGATAGGTTTGTGAGAAGGGAATAATTATGAAGTTAATGAGAATGAAAAGATTATGACAAAATGCATCTCCATTAATGTTCATTTAAATAATAAAGAGCAAACATAAGCTCTTACAAAAGAATCCCACTATTACTTAGGGGCACACAAAAGAGAGTTAACATTGAGCATTACTCTGGAGAGGACTTAGAAACTACAAGAAGATCCATAGCAGTCCAATTGTTCAAAATGAATCCAGGAGGACAAGGGCATATCATTGAAACATCTTCAATTGTATCATCTCCTTTGTCAATAACATTTATCTTGACGTTCTGAAGACCCCTTTCAATCAATAATAGCGTGCTTCGTGAATTATCTCGCATACAGGTACATCATTCCTGCAGATGTAAATGTTTTTGACAAAGGAGGATACGCTATGGGCTCCCATCCCAATTCCTGGCCTGAGGCTCTTGCAATCCTCTTTTCTTATTCTGCAACTATTTTCTTCTTTGTCGTACATCCGGTTTGAACCCTAAATCGTATCGAGCCTTGTGGTGTACTGGCTTTAGTGCTCTAACTATCCCTTGCTGATATTTTCCCAAACCTTTCTTCGCTCGTGCTCTCTTTCCCACAGTCAGCTTAATTCCCATTTTGGTATTCCTTGACAGCTTGGGCGTGAGAATCTTATTTCTTTCAGCAACAAATGTAGCATTGATAAATTCGAAGGAACGGAAGGAACATTCTACTGCATCTTTGTTTACTTCAATGTAGGGTGCGTCAGTAGAGATAGATGCAACAATGTCTTCTTCACCAGCGATCATGATCAAGCGGCTATCCAGGATAAACTTTACTTTTTGATGGAGAGATGAAGGCGCCCGTGAGAATGGATCCAAGGCCTCCTAAAAGACAATTATCTGAAGGCATGATATCCATGACACGAACTCGATATCATATGTATATGGGCCCACTTTTAGAGAAATCTCGATCTTCCCATGACCTCTCGTCGTGTTCCATCAAATGCCCTTCTTGTAGGGTGACAAGGCCTCGAGATAAGACATATCAATTGGCGACCTAGAAAAGCGTGGCTAAAGGCATAACATTGAGTGCGAACCGTTGTCAATGAGTACATCCCAGATTATATAACCCTTGCAACCGGTTGTAATGTGCAATACTTTTATGGAGCCCCTACCATTTGGTGGTATTTCGTCATCACTAAAAGAGATAAAATTATCCGCATTTAAGTTGTTCACCCACCTATCAAGCTTTTTAACAGATACGTTGCTCGCCACATACGCTTGATTCAATACTTTTAGCAAAGCATTTCGATGTGGTTCTGAGTTCAACATTAGAGATAACACCGAGATTCTTGTCGGCTGCTTGTTTAACTGCTCCACGACATTATATTCACTGTGTTTGATGAACTTCAAAAATTCATGTGCTTTATCCTCATTCACAGGTCTTTTAATCTCTTACTCAGACTGTATTTCAACATCAACCTTAGCATCATGCATTGGTGCCTTTCCTTTCTGATTCGAGTCAATAGCTTTCTTCTTTGGTTCACCTATTTCGGGAGAATAACACCTCCCGCTGCGGGTAAAGTGTCCTACTCTCCTAATATCTCCAATCACAGCCTTTGACCTTTTACCTTCGGGTACAACAATATTAATATCATATTTCCATGGTACTGCCTTATTGTCCTTGTAAGGGAAAGGAGATGGCACTTCAATCACCACATTTGGTTTGACTTCATTCTTCTTGGCCTCGTAATAAATCACTAGAGGCCGATCAGCACTATAAGGGATAGTTGATGGTTGATTATCGAGGCGATATTTCCTTTTCCTCGGCCTCATCTATTTTATCAAAGATCTTGACCTCATTGTTATCCATCATGTCTGAAATAATTTTCAATCCATTACAAGATCGGATGTCACGCCTTCAATACTATGAAAATCACAAAATATTGACTCTTTGTGTTTCCTTCTTTGAAAATTCTATTGGGATAACAAAACGGCCCATTTTAACCATTACCTCTCAAACTTTCCGCAGAGGTGTCTTTATTTCAGAAATGTAACTTTTAGCTTGTTGCATGTCTTCTTTTGTCACCGCGCTCAAGTTCCCTTCAGTATAGTTAGGGAGCGAATTTTTAGCCACATTACTAGCGCCATCAAATCGTAAAATCCCTGCATCAATAAGACCTTGAACCCTTCTTTTAAAGGCTAGATAATTTTCTATAGAATGCCCCTGGTTTCCAGCATAGTACATGCAACTAGCACTAAGATCGTACCATTTTGGGTATGGAGGCTTCAAGGGTGCCATGTAATGTGGGATATTAATTATTTTCCAATAACTTCAGCTGACTCTCTGTATGATACGGGAATATGGGTGAATTGAGGCTTTTCGAGATTGGGTCTTGTCGGTTTTGTTCATTTTGGGTTGGCTTTGAGCGGGTATGGTATTTGGTGGGAACATGGTGAATGGTCTTTGGTTATTTGTGGCATAGGCAGGGGTAAGGAGGAGGTGCTTGATAGTAAGTGCTTTGGGGAGAAAATAGAAGTTTGAAGGTGGGCAATATCGGGGTCGTGATTGGGTTGGGTATGGGTTAGAAGTGTAGTATCTCTCAGTTCCCACCATATGGGCTTCTGCCTCTTTTTTCTTTATGGGTACTATCCTTTTCGAACCCTCGGAGCCTTCCATCCTTCCACTCTTGATAGCATTTTCTATAAGTTCCCCGGATATTACAATATCTACGGAATCTTTCGTGGCGCTTCCTACCAATTTGTTGTAAAACGGTGCTTTCAAAGTGTTGATGAAGAGGACTGTTATCTCTGTTTTTGTTAATGGGGGTTCTACTTGGGCTGAGATATCCCTCCACATTTGAGCGTATTGTCTAAAAGTCTCTGTCGGCTTCTTTTCCATCATCTGCAGAGTTAATCGATCAGACACCATGTTAGATACATGCTTGTATTGTTCATAAAATCTCGATGCTAAGTTTTTCCATGATCGGATCTTTTCTCTCGAGTTGATTATACCATCAAGAGCCGATCCGACCAAGTCGTCTTGGAAACAAGTATTAGTAATTTATCCTCATTTACGTAACCAATCATCTTTCGACAAAATATGATAAGATGCGCCTTTGGACATCTCGTTCCATCATATTTTTCAAAATCTAGCACTTTAAATTTTAGAGGCAGAACTAGATCGAGCACCAAACTGAGCTCTTTAGCACTCAGTGCAGAGAAGACTTCAGTACCTTCTATCGCCTTAAGCCTTTCTTCCAGGCTCCTATACTTATCTTGAACATCATGATCATCCATTTTCAACCTAGCTATTTCTACCGGATCATCTAAATTTGGAACAATCGGGTCGGCAGGATTAGCTCTGGGGTTCGATACAAATATACCTTGCCCTAGATGAGCAAGTGGTGCAGGTCGTTGCTCTAGGCCTGCAGGTTCCCCTTGAGGATATCCTCTTTGCATTGCATGGGCGTGAGGTGGAGTGAATCCTGGAGGATAGAGCGGATCCTGATTAACTCTTGACTGGGGCTCTGTAATGTCAGGGCTCTGTATGGGTCCTTTTCCTTTGACCAAAGCTGTCATCATCTCCATCATTTTGGCCATTTGATCCCTTTGCTCGAACGATTCCTCTCGAGATCTTACGATTAGATCTCTTGCTTCCTGTTATGACTTAGCCAACTGCTCTTGCAACTCTCTTTGGGTCCTTTCCATCTTTTCAATTCTTTCGTTGAGTTCAGCATCCATAGTTCTAGCTCTTAGACGCATCTTATAAGAATGACGTGATTCCAGATTTGTAGTGTCGTAACTGTGGATTATACGATTTTAGCCTCAGTGAATGATTAGAGTGATATGCATATGTAACGAATGGATGAATGAATAAATGACAAATGAATGTTAATCATGAATAAATATGCAAGAATTTGGTGTTGATTTCAAGATAGCCCCATACTTAGGCATTTCATTAATCAAAAGAGTCTATTACAAAACATTTTGTCATCTCTGATCTAATAGTTACACAAATTTCCTAGCCACATCGCCTTGTTTCTTTACTCGTTCTAGAAATTCTGACATGCTTGATCCTTGTCTCGGAGGGAATTGGTAACTGAGATCTTCTGCTTCATCTGATAATTGCATAACTTGTACAGCAGCCTTGCGAATTTCATTAATCAAACCACCAAGATACATATCTTTTTCTTGGAGAGCTCTTTCATAGGCACAAATGTCTCTGTCATGCTGGCCATTCTTTTCTTCTAGGGCTTTTAGGAGAGTATCCAAGTGTTCTTGATGAGCTTGCGTGTATTTTCTAAATCTTGTATTTTCCTTCTTAGCTCTTGACGCCTTTCGACCGACTAATCATTAATTCTGCAGACGCAGATTTCAGATTCAACATTCTTCTTCCTTAACTCTATCATAGCACGATCAGCTTTTTCCTCTTCCTTTTCACTTTCCTCTCCGAATTCCATCCCACCTTTGATGTTGCTTAATTCTTCCTTCCATTCCGTCGATGATTTGCCCACCGCTATTCTTTATGGTGCCTCTTAATTTTTTATTTTCCAAATGAAGATCCTTTAAGTCATTTCTTATGATCTCACTTCTTTTTGGACTTTCTCATTTCGATTTTTCAATTTGAACATCTATCTTCAACTGGTAATTTTCCTCTTGAAGAGAACTAATATCCCGTAACAGACTGGCCTTTTCACGTTTAAATTCATGTCTTGCTATTTCCAGTTCGGACGGTATTTCTTCTGAGAAAGAATTTTGGAAAATATAATCCGTTGTGAGGTTTGTTGACTATTTACTCGTCTTTGTCTCCATATTTCATAATCTTGAGTGATAGTATCAAGATCTGAGCTAACTCCATTAGGTAGATTTCCTTCCAAGACTTTGCGATATCTCGGACTTTTTCATGTAACCTTCACTGTAAAAGCAAACTCGATTGTACTAATCCTCCGATAGTTGGTATGAGCGTCGTGAAGTAAAGCGCCTTTGAACCATTAACGGTGCATATCCAACTCCTCCCATAATCCGAGTAAAGGTACTCAATCTTGGCTTCCACATTTGTATAGCAAACTGAAGGACGGATCCATAGTGCTCTCCAAGTTATATCTTCGGCACAGAGGTTATGAAAAATCGAAACCCAGTGTTGTTCAGTGACACCCTTCGGCCAATCTTTTCCAAGGTAAGCTTCCAATGGAGAGAATGTTTTTGAAAACATGTAGAAAGGTATGCGCTCCACTTTCCAGAAGTGGCTCAGAATCCAAACATTAAGTAACTGCACGCATCCGATAAAACGTCTTTCCCCGTTCCTCTTACAACTACTTAGAGATCTAAAAGTTTCAGCCAAGATAGTTAGGACGGGGTTGATTCCTTGCCTCAACTTTTCAAAGAAATCTACTATCGCAACTTCTATGTGCCCAATGACCTTTGGAAAGACGATTAATCCGTAAATGGCCAAAGCAAACAAATCCACTCTCTTCAAAATATTTTGATGGTTTTGAGCTAAGTCTCGCAGAGAAAACCACGGAACACAATTGACTTCGTTCTTTTTTTTTATCCGTTTTTCAGCCCATGTATTAGTCATTCCCGTCAACTTCATTAGCTTTTTCTTGAAGGTCATTGGTTTGGGCTCTTTCACATATATCTTGTTGCATTGTGCATTGTCAACGCGAAGCAAGACGGCATACTCTTCTATGGTCGGAGTCATATCTTCCTGATTGAAAGTGAAACATTGGGAAGCTGGATCCCAGAATCGAACCATGGCTTGAATCAACTGTTCGTCTATGTTGACGGCGATCAAGTGAGCTATATCCTAGTACTTTTCAGTGAAGATGCCCCTAGTTTCTGAGTCCCATTGTTTCCAGATCCTAGTCAAGTCTTCGAGGTTATTCTGACGAGCATTCGAAGTCACATACTCGGGAAGATTGGAGATACATCCTTCCTTTAAACTGTCCCATTTTGCTTTCTAGATTTTCAAAAACCAGTCTCAAACCACGACATTTTTCTCGGTTACTTGTGTAATTGACTCCTCCATCAAAAACCCATTTTGGCAACCAATCTCTAATCAACACCTTCCTAATAAGATGCCTATGATGCATGATAAAATAAAAATAAAAATAAAGACAAATAACCTTGGTTAGTAATCACAACAAATATAAACAGAGAAAAACTATGGCAAATCTAATAAATTAAGCTATTTAATCGTGCATTTTAGTGAAACCGACCTACTTTTTTTTTGCCCCATCATGCTTTACAAAAACCTACCCCACATGCTCATCAGATAATCTACCCGATACAATTTTTATTAAACAAACCTAATTCTCTTGCAAAAACAAATATAAATGTAAAAGAAATAAAAAGTAAGAAGCATTTCTCCTATTTACTTATTTTGGTGACTATTCGACGGACAAAGTTTCGGCATGGCTCTAATCGGGTGGCTCATACGGTTCACTATATCCTGTTTCTGTTCTAAAAAGGTACTCGAATTGTCCGTACTGTGGCCTACTAAGGCTAGTACATGCCTCGGTTGTCGCCCATCATAGGCTCGCGAGCTCAATTCGAGGGATTACATTTACTTATGCCTATGCGGAGGGATAAGTTAACTCACGAAAGCATAAGTCATATGTAACCCGGAAGTATTCACTAGCTTGTGCGGAGGGACGAGTTAACTCACGAAGGCATAACGCTTACTTCCACTTAAATGGACGGAGCCCGAGTATAGAGCTCATGTTATGCAAAAATGCAAGTGCCCGGTGTGTAGGGAGAAACTCACAAACCTTTTCATTTTTATTTTAAAACTAAAAAACTAAAACCATAAAAATTTAGTGCTGAAAATCAAAAAGATAAAACAAGTTAGAAAAATATTAATTTGAAAACCAAATGCAGATGTACGACTTTTCAAAAATAAAATTGGAGGATCACGATTAAAATTAATTTGAACGAGGAATTTTGAAAATTTTGACAACAAGCGTTTAATTCTAGACTCGACTCTCAAAAAATGTCCCCAGAGAGTCGCGGTATGGCGACCTAAATGCTTGTCATTTTTGGCGCTAATTGAGGAAATTATTAAAATTTGAAAATAGAGTTTCAATTTTATTTAAAAAGAGTCACCACCGATCTTTTTCTAGGTGTGATCGGACACCTAATAAATCCTCTTTTAAAGAAAAATTATTTTTGAATTTTCTTTAAAAAATTAACAAGGTATCGAGTTCGGTCTACATCAAAATTCTAGAGAAAATAGGGTTCAGAGGTTTGGAGCTCTTAGCACCACATGCGAGGAAGGTATTAGCACCCTCGCGACGCCCAAAATTGGTATCTCGTTAAATGCGTGTTGTCTTAATTTTCAAAAATACGAGTTCATTTTAATATTTAATCGTGATCTGATTGAAACACCAATTTTTTTGAAAACACGAAATTTTTGAAAACACGGTTTTAAAATGGTTTTTTTTTTTGAAAACGAGAAATTTTTGAAACTCTAGAATTTTGAAAATACGAAAATTTTTTAAAACACGAAGTTTTTGAAATACAAGAATTTTTGAAGACACGAAAATTTTTGAAAACACGAAAATTTTGAAACTTTAGAAATTTTCAAAACCTGAGAATTTTTAAAAATACGAAAAAAATTTAAATGAGAATTTTTTGAAACTCGAAAATTTTTGAAAACACGAAAATTTTGAAACACTAGAATTTTTGAAAACACGAAAAAAATTTAAATTTCGAGAAACCCTTTTTTTAGATTCTTTTTATTTTTAAAAGGGCGTATCGTATTTAACACGAACCGGTGATATTCACCCAACATAACGATGAAATCAACGACTAGTGTTAAACCGATTCGTTGCTTTATTTAATAAAATTATTAAAATTAAAAGTAAAATAAAATACAATTAAAAATAAAATGCTAAAAATATTAATAATATTAAAACGAGATGTAATTAAGAATACACGAATTAAATTTAAAGTGAGAAAAAAAATTACCGAAGAGTCCAAAATATGGGCCTGGTCGAACGGGTTACGTGACTCGGTCTTTTTTCTTTCTCTTCTTTCTTTTTTTTTCCTTTTTTTTTTTTTTTTTTTTTTGGATTGGGCTGCTCCTTCTTTTTCTTTTCTTTTCTCATTGGGCTAGGGGAATTGGGCTGCTTTATTTTTTTCTTCTTTGGGCTGTTGTATTGGGCCTTCCTTTTTCCTTTCCTTTTTTTTTGGTTTTTTTATTGGGCCATTGGGACTTAGGCCTGCTGGTGTGGGTCGCGCGGGTCGGGTCGGGTCGACCCGACTACTTTAATTTTTTATATTTTTTTTTTTTTTTTTTTTTCTTTTTTCTTTCTTTCCTCTTCTTCTTCCCTCATCTTCTTCTTCCTTCTTCTCCAATTTCATTTTGTCGTCGTGGTCGTGGTCGCCTCCTCCATGGGGGTGGTGACGCCTACTCCCTCTTCTCTTCTTCTTCTTCTTCCTTCTTCTTTCCTCTCTTCTTTCTTTTTTTTTCTCCTTTTTTTTCTCTTTTTCGTGGGTGTTGTTTTTTGTTCTTGGGGGTTTTTTTTTTTGGGAAAAATCTCCTTTTATAGTGCTATTCTTGCAGGTGTTAGGTGGCTAGGGGGAAGGAAGGCCATTCCTTAGGCGGTGGTAGAAAAAATCGGGGTGAGTGCACAAAATTACGGATTTTGGAGATTTTCCTGAGATGACTGAATCAGTAAATGCAATAAAATTGTTAGGGTCGAAGTGTAATTTCAAGAAAGATGAGGGGGTTCAAATGTAATTTTGAAAAGTTTTAGAGCCAAAATGCAATTTTAAGAAAGTTTAGAGGTTAAAATGCAAAATTTTTAATTTTTTTAATTTTTAAAAAATTGAAAAATAAACCCATAATTAGTCAGAATGAAAATTTAGTGCTGACAAAACTATATATGAACTTATAATTTATTACTCATTTTTTTTAATTAGTTTTATTACTGATTCTCTTAAAACTAATATTTGATCATCTGTAAATATTTGAAGAATCGCAGTTTAATGGTTTGATTGTTGCTCTCGAGGCCATGAAATAACAAGAGAATACAAATTTGTTTTCATTATGAACAACAACAAAAAAAAAAAAAAAAAAGCAAGTGCAAACGAAAATAAATGCAAGAGATTTATGGAAAATGGGTTTGGTCCAAATAGCACAATCTGAGAACCTCCTCAGGGCTCATACCCAAATCAAAATTAAAAGAAGAAACCCAGAAAACCATTGAAAGCCCATTTTAGAATCAGATGCACATGCATCCATTCAACCTTTGAAGTTCATGCAAAATACACAGCGATAACAGTCAAAATCGATTTAAGCTAAATCTTGGATGCTTCTTCTTTCTAAATTCCAAAAGTTTGTGTGTCCCAAAATATAAGCTAAACTTACAACCAAACATGAATGTGAACAACGACAAACAGATTGTTTCGTTGCTGGACCTTTGATGATCGAACTCAATAAAAGAGAAGCAGAAAGAGAAACGCACGTTAAATATGTATACTATATATATGCAAGAGCTTTACTTGATTGTAGCAACAATTATCTAAATTTAGATAAATATGGGTGCCTTTCTGTTAAAAAGAAATTTTGGGTTGATACCTTGAGAAATAAAAAAAAAAAAAATTTGCGTTAGTTTTTCTGGTAAAAAGATCGTGGAATTGAGGGCACGGTCGTCGTCGCATTGCCAACGACCACCATCATTGAAACGACAACCGCTGGAGCCCCTGGAGGCAAAGGCTGTTCTCGTTTCCCGACATGGCGGATGTTTTCTTTACCTGGGTTTCAGCTTTTAGAATCGTATTTTCTCTCCTTTTCCTCGTCGCCACCGCTTCCGTCCTCCTTTCCCTTCCCATCGAAAAGGCATTTCCTTCTTTTTTTTTTTTTGTCCATAATCTGCCTTCTTTAAATTTTATTTTATACATGTTTTACTCAATTAAACAATTCGATATTTAAACCTTCTTTTTATTTTGTTTTATTTCATATTTGCATGATTGCATCTCTGCAACTTTGTTAATTGAAAGGATTGATGATGCAGATGGTGAAGGGTTTCCTGTTCTGGGTTAAGGAAGATCTTGGGCATTGGGGTCCATTTGTGCTGTAAGTTAGCACTGTTTATTAATGATTGGCTGAATCTTAAATCATTCAGTTTTGCTGCATTGATGTGTACATTGTTGATTTTTCTTCTCATTTATTCTAATGCTCAAGCTGTGTTGAACATAAGTTGAAATGTCCCCTTCTTCTTTTTTATGTTTATTCAACTTCAACCTGTGCGCATCAAACATATCTTTCTTGGTATTGCAGGGCCTTATCGTATATTCCTCTCACGATCCTTGTCGTTCCTGCTTCGATTCTTACCGTGGGTTGTCATTGCGTTCTGCATTTAGATTAAACTAATTATATTATTGGTTTTGAAACCTCATTCAGTTGTTTCGATATAAGTACTACTAGCACTCGTATGCTTTCTATGAAAGAGACAAATTCGTTCTTTTGTTGGTTAGCAGCTAGGGGGAGGTTATCTGTTTGGGCTGTCTGTGGGGTTTGTGGCTGATTCAATTGGTGCTACCCTAGGGGCTACCGCTGCATTCATCCTTGGCCGAACAGTGAGTCTATTCAGCCACTGTGTGATGTGGATCATTTCTTAATATAAGCATGCATAATATGTTCTTGATAAAACTAAAGTCAGATTTTGATCAAGTAGTGCTACTCATTGATTGAATATTTCTTAGTTTTTTTCTCCCTCTAGGGCAAGAATAAGTTTTTTAAGCCTTTCATTTGCTTTTCTGGCAGATAGGAAAATCATACTTGATCTCCAAACTAAGGAATTACCCAAAGTTCGAGGCTGTTGCTAATGCAATCGAGATATCTAGTTTTAAGGCAAGAGTTTTGTGTCTTTTCTTAGCCTATTGTGCCTGCTTGTAACTATTACAGCTTGGTGAATATGTTGCGTCCGCTTCTTGTTGTATGTTTTAATTTATTTTCATCTTCTTACGATATACACAATAAGGCTATCATATGAACTACTTAAATGACAATGATGAATTTCAAATTCAATGGCACTGGATCCAATCATTTCAGGAGCTTTATGTTTAACTGTGTGGATGTGTTTCTTTTTGCCTCGTCATGTGAAATGGAGTATTCCAGTTGATGGTCTCTTCCTGCAATTCATATTTCTTGAATGCTGTAGTTTTTATAGTTAGAAATTTTTAGAAATGCGTTGGAATCCCCTTCTTTGGCTTGACAACTCTATATATATATATGCTTCATGTCACTAAATAGTTCTTTAAGAAAATGGGACTTGTAGTACTGTACAGTCCAATACTGTATAATGAATTCCAGGAACTAAGTTTGCTTGATAATTCTATTTATAAGCTTCCAAAATGCATTGAACATTGGATTTTTTATTTACTGCACAAATATTTTGAAATTTTGTAGATCGGTCTACATTTTCTATTGTATCACGGAACTCTCTGCTTTGGTTAATTTTCTTTGTTTTTTGGTCCCAACAGATGGTTTTTCTGCTTCGGCTTGTTCCTTTATTGCCGTTCAGCTTGTTGAATTACTTACTTTCCGTGACTTCAGTTAATCTCAGTGTGTACGTGTTGGCATCTTGGTTAGGAATGATGGTAGTTACTCCCTACCTATCTCCTGTTTCATTTATCGGAGATGATTGATCATGCAAGATGCTGTTCTGTTTATAACCTTTAGTACTTGTTTGGCAAACAAGTTACCATTTTCTTGTCCTTGCTTTGAGATTTCTTCATTTAGTTCTTTTTTGGTTGAACTTTTATTGAAGTTGTTAAGTCTCTTGCTTTCTTCTTATTACAGCCTTCCATATTCGGCCTGGCATATATCGGGACTACAATAAAGGACCTTTCAGATGTCACACATGGATGGAATGAGATTTCTACAATTCATCAAGTATGTATTATGACCCGTTTATGTTAACTTTTTAAAGGATATTTGATCCTTGACATGCATATAGCAGCTATTACAGGATATGGGATTTCACAATGTTGAAATACTTCTATCTTGGTTATTGTTAGTGAAGGATTTGAATAGTCTTCTTTCCCATAAAATGATGATTTATTCTTCCTAGGATATTGCTTAATTTCCTTATCTCTTGAACTGATCTTTGCCTCCGAATACAGGTTCTTATGGCAATCGGCTTTTGTGCATCCAGTAAGTGCCTATTGCCCTTTTAGGTTAACCAAGAATTATTGTTGGATGATACAGCACATATCTGAAGCTAACTTCTCTCAACTTCTGTAGTAGCTTGGTCCAACTCATGGTCCAAGGTCCAATCTAGTTGTACTTACTTGCTAGTTTTCAAGGTTAAGAAACGAGCAGGGGACCATATAACATGATTTTCAGTCAGGTTATGCAAACTAGTTCTTACTTAAAGCTTGGAGAAGGGATATATTGGATCGAGGATTAGATTTATACTGAACTCAGAAAACGGACAAAGGCTGAAAAGTTGTATTCTTACAGGGGAAAGCAATTTTTCTGTTTATCACTATCAAAGTTTCCACAAACCTGACAGCATTTAGCATAGGTAAGAAATATAACAGGATGATGGATCGTGTTTTTGACATTATTTTGCTTTGTTGTTGCTTCTTTATTTCACAGCAATTCTGCTAATTTGGATTACTAAAGGTGCCAAGGCTACTTTGGAGAAAGCACTGGCTGTCACCAATGCTAAAACGGAGAGATTCTTTACCCCAGCAATGCTCCCTATAGTGCCAGAGTCTCACACTCCCATGGATGCTGAGAAGCTTCTCTTAATTACAGTTACAAGCTCACAGCTAAGAGATTTCAAAAGTGCATTCACCTAAAGCTTAAAACACTAGCCATTGTTCTGCAAGACTATGTTTTGAAACTAATAGTACTACTTAGGTTCTATTGTCCATAAAAGAAACGAAAATTTGGATCATATAGTATTTAAGTTGATGTAGTTAAAAGTTACTCTTTAAGCCGAGCAGATAAAACAGTTAGGTGTGGAGTGTGGACTATCTTTGTGACTCGGTGCAAAAGTCATCAACCATTGCCCTTGGCATCATGTAAAGGCCTCTGCTCTCCAACAGCTGAATTGCTGCTGATGGATTTATCTCTAGCAACTTCGCCATCATCTCTTCAAGAGGTTCATTTATCATCTGTTCATGGAGAACATAGTGACCATATCCCTGCAGATTTTCACACACACAATTTTACTCAATTCAGAAACATTTCCACGATTCCCTTCTATTAGTGCCTTATATGGTAAAGGCATGACATGTGCCAATTACCTCAAAAAAAACAAAAGGATTAGAAGTTGGTTCACCCCCCAGTCTGCTTCGACTTAATTCCTGCACCATAGAGTTTCCACTTGAATGCAAACATATATTATAATGCCATGTATTAAAATCTAGGAGTAATTGACCCCATGTTTTTTTTAATCCAAAGCTAATCAGTTGAATCTTTGAATAAACCTGAAGAAATGTTTTATGATATGGCTTTATACAACGATGATGGGTGAAACCTATAGCCATCCAAAATGACTCAAAAGTGAAGATTAGTCGTTGGAACAAGCTTCATCCGAGCTTCATACAATTATTGTAATGCATTGGAGTAAAGTATAAATAATTCTATTCAGGCATGCAGTTTAAAAGAAGAAAGCACGACATGATGTGATATGCATATAAAGGCACTCGCAGCAGGATATATTGAAATTGGATATAAAAAGTAAATACTACCTTGACTTGCAACTGCAGAAACTTGACATAGTCAATAATATCATCCAGTGCATTTCCTAGGCCACGCTGCAGAAGAGAAATGTGATAAATCAAAGGATCAAAGCTCCTCAGTTTAACAAAATAATTTAGGTAAAGTAACATTGCTGCTTAACCTCTTCCATGGTTCCTTCTATGGAGTTGTTCTTGTTATCATTATTATTGTTCATGTTAAGCAGCTAAATTGTAAGACAAATATGAATAAAATGAAATGGAAGATTAATAAAGAAAAGTTCTGTTGACAAATATGAGATTATATACCAATTTAGGTTGCTAATGGAAAAAGTACGCTTTCACCCAGGTTCTTTTCTTGTTCACAAAGAAATGAATTACCTCAGAAGAACTTGGAAGCAGTTCCTGCAATGCCTTGATACTTTCATCTATTCGTAGCCTGCGTTGCTGTGTATATAGAAAATATATTATCCAAGCTCAAATAATGAGACAGCATCCAAATTCCAAATTCATATATATCAAAATTGCAAGGGTAATAACCATTGAAGCGTGCATTTCAGATTCACAGCACAGTACTAGTATGTTTGAAGGCTAGGAAAGATGATATACTTACACGATCAATTGCAGCAGCTCTTGATTTGGGTGCATGGTACTGTGGTTGGGACTGGAAACTGGGAGCAGAAATGGTTTCTTTCGATTGAAGGTGAGAAACATTACAATCCTCTGCTTTTGGTTTTTGCATACAGGAAGCATGATTTTGCTGAAAGACACAAAGCTGCATTATGAGTAAGTTGGTACTACAAGAGGCTCAGATGGATGAAACAAGATTAGAAGATAGAGACAGAACTGACCTGTGCATGGAACTCATATTCCGAGCTTGAAATTCTGCTCACAGGTATTCTATCATGTTGCCTCAAAAATCTTTCCTGTCAGACATGAATATAATCAGTCCTTTGAAGGTAATAGCAAAGGAGTTTTATCAGAAATGAATCCTGCAAGAAAGAAGAAAGAGCAATCATTTTTTATGAGGCAGTTTTTTATACGCTTGCTGAAGCTTCATGATTGTTGATTTCAGTGGGGTAAGCAGATAGCTTTAGATTCCACTGCTCGGACTCCAGGGAGTAGCCATCTGGTCCAGAGCTGAAAGCCTTTCCTTCATTGCTATGCAGCAACACTCTTTGAATTTCAGAGATCCCATCAACAGCATGTATGCCACCAATAGGATAACCAATGCTCTCTAAGACATCAGCAGTAGGAACCTTTTCAAGATTTTCTGTCAGAAATTCAACATAACTATGAGGTGTTTTGGGACAATCAATCCACTGAGATAATGATTGGAGACTAGGCTGGTTCGTGTTTCTTCCCGTTGGCATAAGTAAGACTGGGTTTGTATCATCTACATAGTCATACGGGAACTCATTGACACTCCCACCAGAATTCAGTGACATCAAGGGGTTCTCATGACCAGGTTGTCCATCCATATCCCCTGAAGTAAAATCACTTGACCCTTAACTAGTAAAAGATAAAGAACAATCAATTACTACTAGGACAAAATACTTACAAATAGCACATCATCATACTGCAGCAAGAAGAATGAAAAACGACACTTAGTCATAGTGAAAACTGACGAGTGAACACTGGAGCATATTTTAGCCTATTGTCAAGGCTTCTTAGTTAAAATATAACATAAATATGATAGCAACAGCCAAGACCCAAAAATTTTATAGTTGCATCTCTTGGAACTGAAGTACAAGCAAACACAAATTGCACGGAAAATTCATCAGGAGGTAGTTGGACCATGCATGATTATAATTCAATCATCATTTGTATGAACAGATAATAACGATGCTTGAGGATTTCTGATCAGAAAACAGGAATGTGGAAGGTGGAAACAAAGTGGATGAAATAAATAAGAGTCTAAAACGAAATGCAACAGGTATACTCAATCTCATAGTAACATTAAATCAAAGATTTAACACCATCCATTATTGGTTCATGCTAAGAACCTAAGAATATGATCTTCAGTTAATAGTTGAACTTGAACGAAAAAATATTTAAGTTTAAACAGCGCAAAGCCATGACTTGCATATAGATGCCTTCAAATCTAATCATGTTAAAAGAACATAGATAAATACCTTATCTTATGATAGTTAAGTTTATATCAAGAAAAAGTTGTAAAGGTTTAAAGTAGCACCAAAGAGCTCATAAAACTCAACATAACAAGAGAAGTATATATAGGGGTTAAAAAAGCAAAACTTGGATATAGAAAACTGATTAATCATCTTCACCATCTTTGGTTCTAATCCAACAAAATAAAACAAAATTTAAGCAGGATTTCTCAAAAATCAACAGGCCAAAGCAAAGAAACCCCCAACAAACAAAAAGAGGCAACATCTTCTCCCTGCTATAAAAGATTTAGAAAGAACACACCCATGTTAAAAAAACAAAGGAGAACAACATAAAATAGCAAAAAAAAAAAAAAAAAAAAAAAAGAAAGTAAAATCCAAAGTTGAAGAATGCTTTAGCAATGCCATGAATTGTCATGGCAAATCGCAATAGATAAATAATAAAACATTATTAACCTATATTCATGAATCTTTACATAATGAAAATCGAGAAAGACTTACATTGGTGATCAGAGGTGAGGCTTTAGAAATGGGATTTAAGAGAAAAGGGGAGGGGGGGGGGGGGAAGGAAAAATGGGGCAGGTTCTTTAGCTGTCACCTTTGCACGGAGTTCCATCCTATACGTACTTATAACAGAACACTGCGGCAGCAGCCAGCAGATAATGGTGATGGGTACGATAAAATTATTATTTTACCCCTACCTCACGCTGAATCCAGTAAAATTATGATTTTTTTTAATATCATGATTCATGAGTTACTATTTCCACTTCACGAGTAGAATTAGAAAAGTATGATGTGTTTCATTTTTAAATATATTTAATTCGATATATTAAAAACATCTTTAAACTATTAAATAAGTTATTAAATTTTTGTATTTAAATAACACTCTCTTACTATTTTTAATTTCAGGTTTTATTTTAATTTTATTTTGATACAATAAAAATTATATACATTTTAAAATCAACATAAAATTTAAAAGAGAAATCATAATTTTTAAAAGAGTAATTAAGTGTTATATATATACTTTCAAAAATTTTAAAATAATTTTATTTTTATTTAATAAACCATTCACATAAACATAAAATAAAATTATTTTAACATTTTAAAATATTTTTATTTTAATATTAAAATCAAGAATTTATTTAACTAAAAATTTAGTATATAATAATTGAACAGAATTAACAAAAACGTAAAGAAAGAATTCAATTTGCATCTGCTACTTTATGGGTCTCTTCTTTTTACGTATGGCATAGTTACTTTTTGATATTTTAAATGATTTTAAATTTAATTTAAAAGTCATATTTTGATCCAAATATTTTAAAAATAGCATGTATTTTTCTTGGATAAATCCTATCTCAATGAGAACTTGATGAATCCATTCACATGTCTTACTTTTATTTTGTATCAAGATTTAGTCCCGTAAAATAAATAATGGATTTGTTTAGACTTATATTAAAAAAAAAAAAAAACAAAAAGATTTGATGAGTGGTGAGAGTGCTGGGCCATCACCTCCGTAAATGAATGGCCCAATATTTTAACAACTGGTCTAGCTACGGCGTCGTTTTATTATGAAGTCAAAAGTGGCCTTTTAGCAGTGGCCCGAGTCCTAAATCACCTCCGACTCCGATACCTGGTAGAAGCAGCACACAGGTCCATCTCCGTCTCCTCTCTTTCCCGCTTCCTTCGACTTGCTTTCTCGCCTTTTGCTTCAAACCCTACTTGTCTTCTCTCTTCTCAAAATGAAGCTCGTCAGGTCAGTTTTAGTTTCCTCTTCAACCTCAGCTCTTGATTTTGAAACATAAAACATAGACAACCTTTTAGATTCTCTTCATTATGGTTTCGGTTTGAACAAACAATGTGCAGGTTTTTGATGAAGTTGAACAATGAAACGGTGTCGATTGAGCTCAAGAACGGAACCTTCGTTCACGGCACCATCACAGGTTCCTCTATTTTCCCTCTCTTCCTCTTTTTTCCCCATGCATTAGGGTTTAGCTAAACCTTAACCCCTGCGCTTTGGCCAAGTTGTAAATTGTTTGTTATAATTTCTTGTCAATATTCCTAGTTTTTGAGGGTTTGTTTTTACATTATTTTGTTTTTCTAAAATGAGTTATGCCAATTAAAATCCTAGTTCCCATCTCGGTTGTGCATTCTGTAGCTAGCCTTTTCTCATATTACTTTCTTTAAAAACTGTGAACAGATTTAACTGATCACGCATGATATCAGTTATCCATTAGTTATACCTTTTGAGAAGAACTAGTTTTGCACTCAGTATGCTGTAGTGTTGACTATTCTGCTTATTGAATTTGCAGGTATGATATTATTATGAGTTGGTTAATACTAGATGAAATTGGGTCAATTGTGGACTTTCTTTATGCAATTAACTGATTACTATATGGACAAGTTTCTTTTTACCTCTTTGTTGTTATTGGATGACTTTGTGTACAGTGGCGGAGTCGGAAAATATTTAAATTGTAAGTAATTTATCATTTTAATAGTTTATTATCTTTATAATTTTTAAAGGGTTAAATCAAAATTTTATCATTTTTAGAGGGCCAAAGTGTAATTTTACCATTATTAATTTAAAATTTTATAAATTTTAGGGCACTCTGGGTCTCTCCTCCACTGTTTGTGTAGTTTTAATAATGGACCTGTTTATTTTCTTTTAGTTCTTATCATTTACTCTCTGTCTTGCTGAGTTTTTGAAGAGTCAAATCACACCGGCAAATTCATGTCCATCTACGCAATGTCTTATTGGTACCACATTGCGTGATTATTATTATTATTTTGATAGAAACCACATTGCATCATTTAGTTTACTGTTTTCATGAGAACTAATGTTTTTGGAACCGATCAGACCACTGGTTCCCAGTTGGGGCGGTTTAGAGCAAATAAATCAGTAAAAATTCAAAAGATAAAATATTACTTAAAATTATAAATAAATAAATAACGGTTTAACTGGTCCATACCGGTTTTCAAGTCAACCAGACCAGTACCCCCGGCTGGTTTTGGGTCTGACTAGCCAGTTTGGTCCAGTTCAGACAACACTGATGAGAACACTATAGTTACTGTGCCTAACTTTAATAATGACACATACTTTGAAGCCATTCTCCTCCTGGAAAAGATGCAATGGTTTTCTTTGGCACAACTGATCATTACTTAGGACACTTTAAGCTCATGATGATTTCTATAGATGGAGAAATAGTGTGATGATATCTTGCTAAGGGGAAAAATCTTTTTCTAAGAGCATATACTATTTGACTTTGATCGAAATTCACATAAACATGTGCGTCCACATTTTGCAGTAGCTAGTAATGTGTGTTCCTTCTGGCCTCCCAATAATAGGTTTAGTCCCCTACATTACTGGATTTCTTGCTCACAGATGTGCTGCTATGTCTCTCACTCCCTCTTATTTTGTATTTCTATAATAAAAAGTTTTTTATGTATGTTTCTAACTTTGGCAGCATCAGTTTGGACCGTAAATATTAGAGTTTAAAGACAGTTAAATATCCTTAGTGATTTCCTGATTGAACATACACACATATTGGTAAGGCATTTTCCGTTGACTGATTGGATTTGATATGTATGTTTTAGGCGTGGATATCAGCATGAACACCCATCTGAAAACAGTGAAACTTACATTGAAGGGGAAAAATCCAGTGAGTTTGGATCACCTCAGTGTGAGGGGTAATAATATTCGCTATTATATCCTGCCTGACAGCTTAAATCTCGAGACATTGCTGGTTGAAGAGACACCAAGGGTGAAGCCCAAGAAGCCAACAGCTGGTATTCTCATTTCTTCCTGGCTTCTATCTTCTCTGTTTGAATGCCCTGCTTTTATAAATTTGTTTTCTTGTAGTATTTATCTTTGTAATGCATTTCCAAATTCAGGCAGGCCTTTGGGACGTGGTCGGGGTCGGGGTCGGGGGCGTGGACGTGGTCGAGGCCGTTGAATATGTTTCTCTGTTTCCAAATTTTTGTGACAGCTGGATGTGTAGGCAGCTTTGTTGTAGTGGGAATTTGTGGGCGATGCTACGAATTTTAAAGGAATTGTATTGGTGTTTTACTGTTCTGTGTGATTATTAGCCTGAGTTGAATAGCTTAATCATGAATCCTGAGGTTCACCGCTCTTTCGTTTTCATTTCTCCTCTGACCCCATTTTTCTCGTATCATTTTTATTCTAAATTCAAATAAATAAATAAATAAAAATGTGCAACTGTTTTTAACTTTTCAAAAGCACCCACTGAAAAATTTTTCAGGATTCAGTTTTAATATATAAATAATAGGTTGGGTAAGAGTAAGTTTAGTATTTACTTTTAGGTTAAGGTTTGGTACTTCAATTCAATGCAATTTCTTGTTAAACCCTGAATTCCGTAATTCCATAGACGGAAGGTAGTTACCATTTGAATTTATCCAAAATTTTGTATTTCGTCCTGTACTTTGGTGGTTTTGTATTAACTTATCATTAATTTGTACTAATATGGTATTAATAACATTATGATATACGTGTGATAAATACAAATAATTTTTTAAAAATATTTATAAAATAAGAGCGTATGAAAAAATAAAAATTTTAAGTATAAATTAGATCTAAGTTCCAATTAAATATTTTTAACCAAATTCATTACATATTAACTCAACTATTAACATCAAATCAAATCAAATCAAATATGTAAGTGCTTTCTCTCCTTTGGATGCCCAATTCCTTCTAGTGTGGCGAGTTTATTATTGATTTTGGTGCGAACGTACCTCAATCATCCCTCCGGATGAATTTATTTTGGCAAGTGAACATAGTTTCAACTCACTGGCTGCAGCATTAAGCATAGGTGAATGAAATGACGTTGCAGTGAGAATTGATTTTTACCATTTTAACCTTCCATATTGTTGTTATGAAATACAATCTGAATTTTTATTCTAGAATAATCTTAATATGTTTTAATATTTAATAATAAATATATACAAAGGTCATAATAATTTATTATGTAATATATATATAATGTTGGCTTTATAATAATTTAATAAACATATAAATTTTAGTATGAATTAATTATAAATAAGTAGGTGTATGAATAATAAAAAATAAATACAAATATAATCAATAATAAATTATCATTTTAACATAAATAAAAATTCAATATATTTTATTATTTAATATAAAATACAATTAGTTATTTTACATATGTAACTTAATTTAATGTCTTTAATAATCATTTTGTGATTTCACCTATTATTACAATTGCGGTTGATTTTCGACATATTACTTACTATTGATTTAAATTTTATTATTACAGTGTTCAATCTTACTATTATAATAATAATTAATTTTATTATCATTACTATTTTTAACGTCGATGAAATTAAATTTACAGCGAAAAAATTAATTGTAAAGAATAAAAGTACGTGCATCACCAACTCATTATGTTGGTGATCCTTAAAGCTGTTTAGTTCACCTAAAACTTCCCTTATCTTTCTATTTCATTTTATTATCCTGAGGTGCCCTCAGCCCAACCACCTCACCTTGTTTTTTATGGTTCTGGTGCTATTTTTTTGGAAATAGCTCTCTCTCTCTCTTTCATTTTTTGAGGTGCAATCGATGCAAAATCACCCAGGTGGCCATATGTGACTCATATTTCTCCGACCCCAATAATGTCTTCCATTTTTGTACCCATAAATGAAAATTCATTACCAGTTCAAATCTCAAAGGTTGTTTTCATTTGCATAAAGTGAAATCTTTGTGTTTCAATCATTCTTTTAAACTGCTTTATTACTGCATTAATCTCTATTCCAAGAGCGTTGATCATTATCCCAGGAGTAATTAAGGATGCAAGATCGTTCCAATGTTGTAAAATTTAGTCTTAAAAAAAAGCTTTCTAAGGGTAGACTGATTTGATTTATCTATTCAATTTAATTAAATAAATTATTTTAAAAAATATAAAGCTTAATTTTTTATTATTTTAAATTTATACCCTAATTTATTTCCGGTCCAATTTAACTCTAAAAATAATTTTTAGTGGGTTTGGCAAAGCATATTTAAACAAAGATTCTACTACTTGGGTCCTCCTTAGAGAGTCCAAAAAGGCGAATGCAACTAACTGATCAGCTGGCCTAGGAGATGGAAAACTGGAAACAAATTGGCATAAGAACCATCAAAATGTCTACCTGTAATTCCAATATCTTCCAGAAAGCTCTTCTTTGTTGTCTTATGGTGTAAGTTACAGGAACCCCAGATATGACTCCTTATCTAATTCACATTTATTTAATGATGAGAACAACCTATATTAAATGCCCTGATAAGAAATCAATTTCTTTCATCTGTATACCGACAATTCATTTTTCTCTTCTTCTTTTATAAGACTTGAGGTGAGGAATGAGGATGGTCAAACTTTTCAAAGCTGTTTTTTTATAGACCCAAAATATACATTAAATAAGACGTGGCAAGAGATGAGTAGGGAGTGATAGAACAGTACCATAAGAACCCGACAAAACAAATGAATGGAAAAAAATCTGAAAACATGACGAGCTGCCAAGCTACAGACACAACACACTGCCCAAGAAAGCTGTCAAAGAAAGGCAAAGCGGAAAGTGACCTCAACACCACTTTGATCTCTTAACCATTGAAACCCCATCCCCGTATTGCGCTCTAAATCTTTTCTTCCTTTCTCCGTTGACTTTGATTCCACTTCCCTTCCCACAGCACCTTCGTTTGTTCCTGTTTTCCCTGTTATTTCCCTTTAAAACGTTGTTTCGCCAGCATGTTTCTTACATTTGCATGCCCAATTTAAGGTAATCTCCTCCTTGTGGATTTTTTTTCTTTTTTTAGGTTGCATTTTTTTTTTGTTCTCGGAGAAAACGATGAGCGTGATGAAACTCCCCAGAAAAAGGTTAAATTTTGGTGTTAATGGTTGGGTTTTCGTATTTCTGTTTTTAATTTTTCAAGTGATCTGTTATGATTATCTGAAATTGGGTTTGGAATCTGGGTTTTGATCTAACTTGTAAAAACTCAACTCTCTCTTTTTGGGGTATTTTTTGAATGATATGCATGTGGGTTGATTGTAGGGTACTTTTTTCTTTCTATGAAGCGTTATTATTTGACTTGTTAATGGAATTTTCAGTAATTTTGGTGGGTGTTAGGGGTTTTTTTTTTTGCATGAAACAGAAAGTTTAAATTTCACTCAGATCTGCTAATCAAAGCAAAAGGATTACATGATTATTTCACACTCTGGTTTGAATCTTTTTCTAGACTACAATAGCTTTATCTGAATAGAGTTGAATTGAACGCTGTTCTGTTGGGGATAAAAAGCTTTTTATTGATTTCTGAATAAACCTCTTTTTGGACTCATTTAGGGGTTCCACATTGAGTGGTTATGTACTCAAGTTCTCCTTGAGCTTAATTGAATGGTGTTCTTGAACTTATCTGGTCGAGTAATTATGAACAATTCCATTTCATGTGGTTTTCTGTAGATTAGAGGCCTGGAGCTATGTCAATGGTAGCCATCGAGAGCATGGCATCGTTGAGCACTGATGTTTTCTATGACATATTGAGGCGCCTTGATGGTCCAAGTTTGGCTGCCGCGGCATGTGCTTGTGCAACGTTTTGTTCTATCTCTAGAGAGGAGAGATTATGGGAAAATGTTTGTTCTTCTATGTGGCCTTCAACCAACAGGGAAGATGTGAAAAGTTTGATTTCGTTGATTGGTGGGTTTAGAAAATTCTATGCGGATTGTTTTCCGCTTATTGTTAATAAGGAAGTAACAGAGTATCAGTGGAATGGCTATCTTGAGAACCCCGAAGAGTGGACAGAAGCCGAGTATTATGGCGACACTGTCGAACTAGAAAGTATTTCACCTCTAGATTTTGTTTCAATTGTGGATATCAGGTATAAAGATAAAACAATATGCTCAAAAGTGCTGTGGGGTATTCCTAATGCAAATGGATCCAATAGTTGGTTTCACAACTGCCCGTTTCGGATCGATCTTCTCAATTATGCAGCTAGAGATGATGATAGTGAAAGTGAGGTTACCCTTTCGGTTTCGGATGGCCTGCCACCTATTACTTCTATGGAAAAGGAAAGGAAAGATGGGAAGCTATGGAAGGAGCTACGAGACGGCCTTTGCCTTAGTTGGATCGTTGTAAACCGGAAAGTTAAACAAGCTGCTAACCTTGCAAGCTGGAGCCCTCTTGGCGGACAGAGACATTGGCCGACGGACAAAGATTTCGTGATAAGGTTCGGGTCTGTGCTTCCTGCCAAGGACATCCTTCCATGTCAAGTAGTGGAATGCATTCTGATAATGAAGTTCAGAGTTGTGAACACAGAAGGGGAGGGCGTAGAGACGACACTCAAATTGACGGAGCTAAGCATGCAGTTGGAAGATATGGAAGGTGCACATGTTAACGGAAGAAACAGTTTGCTTATTCTGAAAGAAGCTCTAAGCTGCAGGAGAAGCAAAAACTACAGCGAGGTTCTAGAGTCATGTCATCTGTACTCGAAAGTGCAGAGTGAGTTGAAGGAGGAAAAGATGAGGAACGAAAGCAGGATAGATAGACTTTGTATCTTAAGTGGCATTGCTGCTTTTGTCACGTTTTGGTATTACATATTGTAAATGTTGATGCTACTTTTAAATTAGCACCTTTCCTAAGATGTTCTAACAATCTCTGAACTCTTTTTTTTGGCTTTTGATGTAAAGATTCAATTTTGGTCCAAGTAATAAAAAGGTTACAATCGTTCTTCTCTTCCGATTCGATGAGAGGGTGAAGGTATAAAAGATGAATAAAGATGATGGGCCAACATAATAGAGGTGTACTGCCAGGATCTATCCATACATTTACCGACCTCTGCAACGCTTCGCATAAACTCCGATTTTGGGCTCCTGGGAAATACAAGTTAAAAAAAAAAAAAACTATTTAAATCAAATCGAATTTTACAATTTAATTTATTTTTGATGAAAAATATTCTACATTTTAATAATAAAGATAATCTAAAATTTTCATATAAGATTATTGATTATATTTTATTTAATTGAATAAATAGTTTTCTTTTAAAATATTTTAAATAATTTATCAAATGATGTTTTAAAATCAAAATAAACTTTACTTTGTCAATAGTAAAAAGAAATTCTAAAATATAGAATTAGTCTAAAAAATCAATCGAATGCAACGAAGTCACCCTTACATCCTTACTGAAAAACAATATATATTATTTTTTACGGAAGGTGTAGGCAAAATACAAAAAATTAATGCTCTTGTAGATGACATTGTTGAGAAGAGTAGATGTAAAATTTAAACATTAATTGTGAAATGAACATGAAAAATATATAAAAATACATATTCATAGAAGGATTTCATTCATTTCAAAGAAAGGAAAGACTCAGAAAAAGACTAGTACAAACCGAAACAAAAGATCCAATGGCAAAAGCATAAGGTCATCCCTAAAAACAAAAGATGATCAACTAGTCCTATCAGTAGAATTGGAAAAGGGATCACCACCATGCAATGAGGTTTCAGCCATTTATACGAGTATGATCTTGTCTACCACCAAAGTCTCTCAATATAACTAAACAATTTGATCTAAACCTAAGGATGATAAGCTAGTAACAAACAAAAGGAACAAAGCCTAGAAAAGTAAAAACATAAGCCCAACCCACAGATTTTTTACTTGTATAATACAAATTAAAAAATTAAATACTATTATAGTCTACCTTGTGGCACGAATTAGGGTTAGTCTGCCTTGTGGCAAGAATATTACGTTTAGAGGGTTTTTCTAGGGTTCGGCGACAACAAAAAATAGATTTCAGTTCTGGGTAAGAATATGGATGATATGAATGTGGTGAGGCAGATCTAGCAAATCTACAGATAATGGATGAGGAAGATGATCCTTTGGTGATGGAAGGAGATGAATTTTCTGTCAAATCAAACTATGAGCTATGTCTGGTAGGGAGGGTGCTTACAGAAAGTATAATTAATTTTCCATCATTAAAAAATACGATGGCAGATTTATGGCATCCTCTAAGAGGGGTAACGATTACGGAGGTAGAGGATAAGCATATTCTTTTTAGGTTTTACAGTGAAGTTGACTTAAAATGGGTCTTGGATGGTATGCCATGGTTCTTCAACCGATATCTGATAGTGTTCCTTAGATTAATAAGGGAGGATTCTGAAGACAAAAAATGGACAAAAATGGAGATAGACGGGGAGAACAAGACAAGAAGATTCGGAGATGATGTTTCCAACCAAAAAGAAAATTATGGAGGCACAGGGATAGTGGGGAGAGCAACTAGATATACAAAAAAGCCTATTGAGTTGAGAATAGAGAATGATATGGGAAAATTTGAGGAAAGGGGGGGAGGAAGCAGAATTGGAAGATATGGCTATGGATTTTGTGGACGGAAAGAAGAGGCAAAGATATAATACAGAAGGGGGTGGTTCCGACAATAGTAGGGGACTGTTGGAAGGAGGGTTAAATAATGCAGTGTCGACAGCTGCTTTCAAGTAGGCCGACCAGGCATAATGAAAATAGTAAGTTGGAATGTTCGTGGCTTGAGGCAATCACTAGCATTAAATCGTCTCAAAAACAAATTGAGACGCATTCAGCCCAAATCTTGTTTCTAATGGAAACAAAGGTTAATAGAAAACATATGGAGAAAATAAAGAGGAAGTGTGGATTTGAACAAGGAATAGATGTTGATGCGGAAGGGACAAAAGGGGGTTTATCATTAGGGTGGAGAGACGGGATAAATTTAACTCTAAAAATTTATTCAAAATCGCACATAGATGTGGAGGTAGAAGGAGGTGAATCAATAGTGTGGAGATTTACGAGGTTTTATGGAGCACCTGTAGAGAACGAACGAAAAGATTCATGGAATTTATTGTGACATTTGAAGCGTGGATGTAACAAGCCTTGGTTTGTATTGGGAGACTTCAATGAAATTTTATATTCTCACGAAAAATAAGGGGACGAATAAAAAAGAAAAGACAGATGAATGCTTTTACGAGAGGCACTTGAAGAATGTGAATTAAATGATTTGGGGTTTTCTAGGCAGTGGTACACTTGGAAAATTGGTAGATTGGTGGAAATAATATTCGGGAAAAATTAGATAGAGGGGTTGCTAACCAAGAATGGTGGAATCTTTTCAATGATTATTCGGTACAACATCTACAGCATGGATTATTAGATTATTGCCCGGTGTTAGTGGATACGAGAGGGGATGAGAGCTTACAGTCTGATGATCACCATAGGCAATTTCGATTCAATGCCGACTGGATGTTGAATAAAGAATTAGATGAGCAAGTCAAACATGGGTGGTTGTCAAACGAGAAGAAAACCTTGAAGAAGCTCAAAGAATTGGGTGTACATTTAAGTAAGTGGGCGAAGAAAGAAAAATGGGCTAGAGAACGTCGGTCAAAAGATTTGAATTATAGAATGTTAGAATTGAGCTCTAAAGAAATTAGCGATGAAGTTTTAGCGGAGATGGCGGAGATTAAATTGGAAATGAATTTAGAAGCTGATAGAGAGGAGCTTTTTGGAAACAACAGCGAGAGTTAATTGCTTGCAAATGGGAGACAGAAATACGACATTCTTTCATAGATGGGCTTCTTATCGGCAGAAAAAAAAATAGGATTAAAGGACTTGAGGATGTCTTTGGAAGATGAGTGACTGAGGCTAACAAAATCTCCAAAATAACAACAGATTATTTCAAAGATTTGTTTGCGTCAAATGCAATTAGTACTAGCGATGGTTTAATCGACAATATTTCCTTGCATTATGGAAGAGCTCAATGATAGTCCGAGGAAGGAATTTCAAGCAGCAGAGGTTTTAGAAGCAATAAAATCTATAGCCCCTCTAAAAGCTTCAGGAACGATTATTTTCCTGCAATCTTTTTTAAAAAATACTAGAATATTGTGGGGGAAGATATAACCAGGTACTGTTTGCATGTCCTTAATGGTCGAAGAAATACGGAGGAGGTAAATCATACAAGTATAACCCTTATTCATAAGGTGATTTCATTGAAGAACATGAGTCAATTTCGACCCATTAGCCTTTGTAATGTGATTTATAAAATAATCTCAAAGGTGATTGCCAATAGATTTCATCTTACTTTGCAATATTGTATTGATGACAGTCAAGGAACATTCGTGCCAGGGAGGCAAATCACAGATAATATATTAGTGGCTTCCGAGATCCTTCACTCTTTTAAGAAAAGAAGAGGAAGATTGAATAAAGGTTTTGCTTTAAAACTCGACATGAGGAAAGCATATGACATGATTGAATGGTGTTTTATGGAAAAAGGATGCTACGAATGGGATTTTGCGAAGAATGGATTACACTTATAATGAGGTGTATTACTAGTGTCAAGTATACGGTGGTGACCAATGGAAAAAATGGGGAAGAATTTCGACCGTCAAGAGAGTTAAGGCAATGCGATCCTTTAAGTCTATATTTATTCCTTATTTGTGCGGAAGGCTTTTCATGTCTACTTGACAATGCAAAGAGAGAGGGGAGGATTTTAGGGGCAAAGGTAGGAAGAAGTAATACTTCAGTAACACATCTATTTTTTTACTGATGATAGTATGCTGTTCGGAGAAGCATCGACTGATGGTGCTAACAACATGAAAAGAATAATTAAAAAGTATGAAGCAATATCAGGGCAAAAGGTCAACTTTGACAAATCATTGATCTACTTTAGTGGAAATGTCAAACGAGAAGTACTAGGAATAGGTGGGTAATATACTGGGAGCACGAATTTCAAATAACCCGGAGAAGTATTTAGGGCTTCCTACAATGGTGGGCCAAAGGAAAAAATAGGCTTTCACTGAGATGAAAGATCGTTTCAACAAATTGATAAACAATTAGAGTGTTCGTGTTTTATTGGCTAGGGGAAAAGAGGTATTTCTAAAATCCATTTTACAGGCTATTCCAATCTATGCGATGAAATGCTTTAAATTACATGTTTCTTTTTGCCATGATCTTGAGAATATTATGTGTAAATTCTGGTGGCGTAACCCAAAAAATAATAGAGGAATCCATTGGTGTAAGGGGAGTGATATGTGCATCCCCAAAACGAAGGAAGGGTTGGGTTTTAAAAATTTTTCAATGTTTAATACGGCCCTGTTGGCAAAACAGGGATGGAAGATTATTACGCAACCTAATTGTTTGTTTGCACGAGTAATGAAAGCGAAGTACTTCCCAAAAGGAGTGTTTATGAGTGCAAGAATTGGTTCTTACCCTTCGTATACCTGGCGAAGCATCTGGGGAGCCAGGCACCTATTGAAAGAGGGGCTTGGCTGGAGAATTGGGAACGACAAGAATGTCAACATCTGGACTGACGCATGGCTACCGGGAGCTAGAAACGGGAGAGTTCAATGTCAGCAAATCAATATCAGGTATTCTACGGTGTCAGATTTGGTTGCTAGAGATACTGTTACCTGAAAACAAGAGGATATTCGAGCTTTGTTTGGTGAGGAACAAATGCGAGAATTGTCTCAATCCCATTGGCGAACAACGAATCACAAGATGCCTTAGTTTGGAGGGGGGATAACACAGGGGTATACACAGCAAAAATGGGTACAAATGGAGGAATACAACAGAAGAACCTAATATACAGACATAATCCCCTAACTAAGTTTTACAAAAACTTTGGAATATTAATGTACCAAGCAAAATCCGAATGCATTACATTTGTGGAAAGTGGCTAATGAGTATGTGGGTTCTGTATAATCTGAAAATTCAAAAATTGGTGAATAATACGTTGTGTCCAGTATGCCAAGAAGAAGAGGAGACGATGAGTCATATCTTTTGGAACTATTTTTTCACTCGACAAGTGCTACGGGAACTGGGAAGTATTAGCTCACCGTGCAACAGGGGAACAAATTGGAAAGCATGTTTAGCGATTGAATATAAAAATCTTGTCGAAACCATTTTAAAGGTTTGATTTAAAAACGGGGATCGACTTTTAAAAAACAAAAATAGGAGTCGCCACCAATCCCTTTTTACTTAGGTGTGATTGGATCAACTTGTAAAACGTTTTATTTTAAAACATTTGATTTTGGTCTACGAAAAACAAGAAAACGGGTCCGGGAGTCGATTACGTATGAGTAAGGGTTAGCACCTTCATAATGCCCAAAATTGGTACCTAATCGATAGAATCATGTCCAAATGTTTGAAATTTAAAAAGTTTTAAAATAAGATCCGTTTATTAGAAGAAAAACCAAGACTCGCCTATCTCAAAGAAATAAAATACTATACCCAGTAAGTTAAGATATAACATCTCATGACTTCGTAGCTAGGTACATCTTTATTTTAGAAAATTCCTACATCGAGACACAAAATACCCAGTAAGTTAGGATACAACGTTTTGGATTCTCAAGAATAAGTTTTTTGATTTGAAATTGGTAAACTTCAATTTTAAAAGTGAAGGATATCTAATACCTTAAGTTCTACGAGAAAAATCGAAACCCAGTAAGTTAGAGCACAATTTTTCTCGAAGTCCCCAAATATCACAAATCACAGTTTTAAAATATTTAAAAAAATCTTTAATTTAAGAGGTATTTTAAAAAATGGTATGAGTAAGACATTGAATAAATACATTATAACATACATATTTAATAACAATTTTACATAACTACAAATTCTGCTAACAATTAATAATGAAAGAATAATATGACAAGAATAAATGAAGCACTATGTAATATCTGAATAAATAAAATACTATGTTAAACAATAATAAACAATTTAAAGAATATAAAATAAATAACAATAATTGAAATTTCTACAAAATAATAACAATAATAAAGAAAATAACATATTTAAACATTGAATAAAAAGAATATGATGATTTTTTAAAATGATTTAATATATAAATAATGAAAAAATAAGATCGTCTTAAAATAAACATATTTATAATATTTTAATAATAAACTATATATTTAATACAAATAATATAAACAATATATATTATATAATATACGAAATTTATAAAACATAAAATGATTGAAATTATACATATAATAATATAATATATAAAATTTTGAAAATATATAATACAATAATAAATATACAAATTATATATATAATTTAAATAATAAAACAATACATAGTAGTAAAATTAAAATAATAACTTTAATAGTAAAATAATAATAATACTAAATTAGTGATAATAGTAATAATAATATTAATAGTGAGTGAAAATAATAATAAAACTAATAGTATAAATTAAAATAATATTAATAAATAAATAATAGTAAATATTGAAATTAATAACGATTAAAATTATGGTAGTAAAAAAATAATACTAGTAATATTATAAGTCATAATAATAATAATATTAATAAAAATAAAAATAAAATAAATATGAAATTAATGAATATGGTAATAATAAAATCATAATAATATTTTATAGAAATAATAAATAAAAATAATGTTTTTAAGAAAAATGGCAAAATAGTAAAAGTAAAGAAGGGACCAAATTAAACTTAAAATGAAACTTTGGGGCGAAATTAAAAAATAAAATATTTAATCGTAAAACAGTAAAAATAAGAGGGACTAAATGCGCAATTAGCCCCTCTATAAAAAACACGCGGATCCTTCGAGTCAAATCGGGTCGGGTTTCGGGTAAAAGCTAAACGGCGCCGTTTTGATGCTTATTGCCTTAAGCCAAAACGATGTCGTTTTGAATTTACTATATAAGTTAAAAAAATTTTAAAAAAGTAATTTTTCATTCATTCTTCAAAAAGAAAAATCAGAGAGTCTTTCCATTCTCTCTTGTTGGGCGATTTCCGGCGCTTCCCTCCTCCATTCGCCACCATCACCGCCACCTTACATGGTGGCCGGAATTTTAAAAAGGTAAGGTTTTTTTTTTGTATTTTATATGTATATTATATGTGTAGGTAAAAAAAAATAAAACAAAAATAAATGTATTCGTAAATGAAAAAAAGAAATAAAGAAAACCTTTTGATTTCAAATTTTTTTGTATTTCTGTCTCTGTATTTGTGTGTCATGTTTCTCTATCTGTGTATTCTTTTTTTTTGTTACAGGTTATTTTTGGGTTTTTATAACTCGAAAAAAGAAAATGAAAAAGGAAATACAAGGTCTTGTCGTTTCTCTTGCTCTTTTTGCTGCTCTTCTTTCCTTTTTTGTAGGTGGTGGCGTGAGATCCGTGATGGGGCGTAACTCGAGCCTGATTACAGGCTGAGGAGGGTTGTGTTATTTGCGTACTAGCAAACGAGAAAAAAAGGTGTTGCGGCGCCTAGGGTTTCCTCTGAAACCGTAGGCCTGAAATTGTTGCAACTTTGGGCCCCTTTGGGCCGAATAAACTTTGGGTTGATTGGGTCAGGTCTGTTTAGGGGATTGGTTAAATTTGGGTCTGGGTAGAAACGTGTCAGGATGTATTCGGGAAATGGGTAGTTTGTTTAGGTCTGGGTCTTGGGTTATTTTAATTTTGGCCCATTTAAATTTGGGCCTTGTAAAAGGACTGTTAAATGAACACTTTATTTCATTTTATTTTTGTTTTAGTGTGTTACAAGCCTGGGCATAAATGGGCTGTTACACATCTTACTGAAGAGGAATGCACAAAAAGAACTATCCTTTACTAAAGATTCTCCATAGCAACTGATGGATTAAGAACTCATGGGTACAGCTAAAAGAAAAGGGTTTCTAGGATTAGCTTTTCATTTTCTGTTTTAGTTTACAGCCCTTCATATGTTTGTTTTGATTTCTAAACCACTTCATTTATTTTCTGGGTTTTTTTACCATTATAATACAAAAAAAAAACCAAAATATCCAAATTGGGGCATGCTTTCCAGAAATTACCGAAATGGTATATTGAGGTGGTGGTGCTTTGTCGTGAGGCGCAACCACCTCTGACCTATTTTTTCTTTGAAATCTAAAAAAAATTAAAATAAAAAAATTTGAAAAAGGTAAAAAATAAACATGAAATGGCAAAAAAACAGGTGACAGGAGACTGGTGAAGCCTTTGCCACAGGCGGCACCGGTGGTGCCTCTGGCAGAGGCGGCACCCATGATGGTGACTACTCCTGCAGGCTATTTCGGCCGTTTGTGGCCTTGGGGACCTTATAATGGTCCCCAATTTCAATCTGGTTCTCTACCTGAGAAAAGAAAAGGAAAGGAAAGAAAGAAGAAGAAGAAGAAGAAGAAGAAAGCAATGACGGCGGCACCGAAATTCAGAAGGAAGAGAAAGGAGGACGAGAAAGAAGAAAGGAAGAAGAAGAAAGAAAGAAGAAAAAAATAGAAAAAGTAATGGTTTTTTTTTTTTTTAAATAATGGATGTTGATTTGTTGTTATTATTATTTTGTTGATTATTATTATTGATTTTTATTTAATTATTTGTTGTTGTTTGTTAGTTTAATTTAGGTTAGGTTAGTTTAGTTTAGTTTAGGTATTGTTAGTTTAGGGTTGAATAAGTGTTTAAAAAGTATTATTATTATTATTATTATTATTATTATTATTATTATTATTAGTTTTTTATGTTGATATAAATAATAATTTAGTTAGTAAGTTATTATTATTAGGATTTGTAAAAGTTAGTAATTTAGTTAGTAATAATATTGTTAGTTAATATTATAATTAGTTAGTTAAAAATAATTAATTAGTTGTTGTTTGTTAGTTTAGTTTAGGTATTGTTATTGAAAAAGTGTTTAAAAGTATTATTATTATTATTATTATTATTATTATTATTATTATTATTATTATTAGTTTTTAAAATGTTGAAATAAATAATAGTTTAGTTAGTAAGTTATTATTATTAGGATTTGAAAAAGTTAGTAATTTAGTTAGTAATAATATTGTTAGTTAATATTATAATTAGTTAGTTAAAAATAATAATTTAGTTGTTTTTTGTTAGTTTAGTTTAGGTTTAGGTTGGGTTAGTTTAGTTTAAGTATTGTTATTGAAAAAGTGTTTAAAAATTATTATTATTATTATTATTATTATTATTATTATTATTATTATTATTATTATTAGTTTTTAAAATGTTGAAATAAATAATAATTTAGTTAGTAAGTTATTATTATTAGGATTTGAAAAAGTTAGTAATTTAGTTAGTAATAATATTGTTAGTTAATATTATAATTAGTTAGTTAAAAATAATAATTTAGTTGTTTTTGTTAGTTTAGTCTAGGTTTAGGTTAGGTTAGTTTAGTTTAGGTATTGTTATTGAAAAGTGTTTAAAAAGTATTATTATTATTATTATTATTATTATTATTATTATTAGTTTTTAAAAATGTTGAAATAAATAATAATTTAGTTAGTTAGTTATTATTATTAGGATTAGTAAAAGTTAGTAATTTAGTTAGTACTAATAATATTGTTAGTTAATATTATAATTAGTTAGTTAAAATACTAAAATAATAATTATATTGTTAGTTGTTAGTTATTATTATTATTATACTTAGTTAGTTAGTTGAAACCCTAAAATAATAATTGTTAGTTAGTTAGTATTATTAGTTATTATTATGATAACTAAAAGTTTAAATATTAATTATATTGTATTATAGTTAGTTAGTTATTTAAAATTTATATTAAAAACAATAAAATAGATACATAATAAATTAAATTATGTTATATTTTGTTATATTAAAATATGTTTTGTTTTTGTTATATTATTTTTATTGGCATGCTATTTTTTGTAATTTAATATAAAATTAAATTTTTTATGTAGGTTAGAAATCAAATATCCGAGGCGGCAATGGCTCGATTGATTAATCTGACTCCACACATATCTACATGACTAATGATTTGGTAATATATTGTTATTTATTAATCGGGATATATTAACAAAATAGGTACATAATAATTTATGTTATAATAATAATTTTTTACGATTTAACACTTTCGGGACTCGTCACAGTGTACTAAGGGCAGCGTGAATGGGATAAGAAATCCCGGATGAGCGATTGGTACCGTATATTGAGCAAAATTTGGATTTGGGTCGATGTATGCGATCCGGACGTTTGACTTGCGGTATGATTTAATATCCGCACTAGTCGGCGTTGGCTTCGGAGACCCACACTTTTCATTTCCGTGTGGAGAGTGCGATCCTCTAGAGGATGTTGCCTGCTGATTGGGCTCCCAATTGGCGGGAGTCACGTTCTGGCGTCGGTCGATAGTGACTCATTTACACTTTTCCAGAGCCTACTAGGGGACCCGTACGGCGATGGCGAAGAAAATTTTACGGGCTTGAAGTTTGCATGGCTGAGAGCGAAGTATGGACAGCTATCACCTGATGCCACTGCAGCCGAGTTGATGTGCACTGCTCGAGTGTACATTATGCACATCATAGGGGGTGTACTGATGCCCAATGCAAATAACAATACGGTTCATATTCAGTACCTACCCCTATTGGCTGATTTCGGCAATGCTCGCTCGTATAGTTGGGGCTCTGCTTTGTTCTTACGATGTTGTCCGTGAGCTTTTTTGGACGACACGACGGGGACCGTGAACATAGGCGGATGCCTTACGCTATGCGATCATGGGCTCAGATCGGGCGCCATTCTTGGCATCAATTACGGACCAACCATATGTATATCCATTAGTAAACAGGTGATAAAATATAACTTGTTATTAATTGATAATTTCTTTATATTGATTATATTTCACTTGAATTTTATTTTTTTAGGTGGAGTATTTATCCGGGTTTCGGGAGGTCGTACACTGTCCCAATATATCGGCTTATGATTGAGCAACACGCCGGGGAAGGGGTAAGTGATTCCAATATTAGTTACTTGTTAGTTTGTATATCTTACATACACCGTGTTAAATTTTGACAATGTTATTAATCGTGCAGTTTATATGGACGGTATATCGTCGACCGAAAATTGTAGCCGTTATACCCCCATCCGCTTATATTCACTCGTACATGTGGTGCACAAACGCACCAATTTTGTGTTTACATGTAGTCAAGTGGTATCACGCGGACCTTGTGCTGCGGCAATTTGGTTGCGTCCAATATATCCCCGATTTGCCATGCCAGGTGGGAGAGGTTCATGGTAAAAATAAGAGAGGGAAACAAGGCTTGGATTGGGGGTTAGGCATAGGCAATTTATTGCGGTGTGGAATAACCGCATGTCCCGTATACCCCAGATAGATATGGCTTCCGATTTTCAACCTTCATTAGAGTACATACAATGGTACTCTAGTATGGGGAAGCCATATATACTCGGGGGACAGTCGATGTAGTCCCCCAACACATGCAGCGAGATGGGGCAGACGAGGTAGTGGCTGATATGGAGGCCGAGGCGTTGTAGATCTTGACCGAGTGAAACCCGAGCGGCGATCAGAGTGCTGAAAACCCGAGCAATCACATTCACATTCGGATGCACATTCGTATCATCCGGATGTCTGGGCTATGACTACTTCTCGGGCTCCTCGGAGGTGGATACCGATCGGGTTTGATATATTTGGATCGTACACACTGCGATCTGACACTTCGGCTCGTATCCACTGCATGACATCAGGCCTTCTAGGTCGTTTCCGATTACATCAGGCACTCCTTACGGCTCGAGTTCATCATGCCATTCGAGCCACGGATTTTGAGACCATGTTTAACACACCCCACGGACCCCTTTGGATCTTTGAAGAGGATGTTGGTCATCGCGGCACACACGACGTGATCGTCGACCACCGCATGATATACACCTAGGACCACACCATCGAACCATCAATTTTAGGTGTTTCTTGCAGTTTTGGTTTTCCTCTATTTTGTATTTGTAAATATTACAATGTTTATACCTTATTTGTATAAAATTAACCTGATTATTTTGAGCTTTAAAATTTCGTAACAATATTTGACCGTGCGATGGAATCTTTAAGTTTGATTCATGATCATGTATATATGTTATTAATAGCTAGGCGAAAATATGTATGGTATGTTTGAATTTGGTATTTAAGTGGTTTGGACATTTTATATATTAAGTACTTGTAATATAAATTCTTGCATATTGTTAAATTGAATATGTGATTATTTAGATGATATTCATATGGTTAAATATTGAAGCATGACATGATTTATACATGTGAAATGACTAGAAAAAGTATGAATTGATTTTGGCACAAAATATAAATCCATACAAATCCATATTAACACAAATCCATAAATGTATTTTTTTTCCATTTAAGTTCCTAAATTTATCTATTTTTTTCAATTTAACCCAAATTAATAAAAATCACCCAAGATATGAATACAAAACATGTATTTCTGAATAATGTCAATTCCTACTCCCTCGTGACGATTGGCCAACATGATAGTTTCGTTACGAGCATTTACTTCGATTATGACCACCTAACATGCATATTCCACAGCGCCTATTGTCGGATTTCTCCCAAGGTCCATTTCATTACGGATTACGGATGATTGCGGACGACCTCTCGGATTCTCGTAGCCTACATCAGGGACAAGCTCGAAAGTCGTCCGAGGCACCTCCCATGTAGACAGGTCGGACAGGACAGGGAACTCATTTTCCCAGACACGCAACGTACACTCGAGCGTGTACATATCATTCACAATTGTTCGACATTAATGTTCGCTTTAGCATACGCTGCTACAACATGTGCACACGGATAATGAAGTGTTTGGAACATCCTGCATTCGCACTGTCTGTTCCGAAGATCGACTTCATAAGACCTTGGTGAAAAATCGGGTCAACGACCGATAGACTCCGTAACTCGAAAAGTTTCCATACGTCGTGAGTATATTTCTACAATCATCGACCTCGCAGTCCGACGATTTGCAATCAATGTATCCCTGACATCTTCCACAAACATGTGTCCCGCATTCATCTGGTTGACTTGGTGTTCACCCATTCTTGGCATCAAGGTCGTCAATTTGTAGAATGTGGCCGAGAAGACAGATGAAATTGGAAGATGTCGTGTTTTTAACAACACAGCGTTGACCCCCTCCACCAAGTTCGTGGTCATTTGACCATAACGAAAGCCCTCGTAAAAAATTTGAGCCCATTGCCACGACTCCATTGTACCCAACCACTCTCGAAAAGATTTGTTCGTTTGACATTCCATGTTACTCTCAAGTTGAATCATTCTTTGTCGAAAAATATGTGGCTCTAAACAAATCTGTTGTATATGTTTTAATAAAAGATAAGTTACGGTAACTAGATAACATAAAAACTTTAAACTTATATTGAAAATTTAAGGTTATCCTTTACCCATTTTCACCACTTGTCTCTTCCAGTCTGCATTCTTATACTCTCGAAGGAAGTTAGCATCGAGAACGGATCCATGGCACCAAGCGATGCGGTAATTAATCCTTTTGCTCTATCGGGATCTCCATGGCACTAATAACATACCTCAGCGAGGTTGGTAAGGAAGCAAGCATAATTACTATGGCAATTAATCCTTCTATTCTTGTCCCAATCGATAAGAGATGATGCAAATATTACTGTTGCTAATAAAATACCTCCGAACATCAGAGTTGGTAAGGAAGAATTTCAAGATTCCATATTCTCCTTATCTACTATGGCAAACGCTATTGGGCGATTAAGGGTTCAGCAGGTCTTGGGTTCACAACAGGTTGGGTGTTTTATTTTTGGCTTTTAGCGCCAAGAGAGAAGGAAGTAGTGGGCGACAATTGCCGTCTTGAGTAACCGTAATAAGTAAGATCATTTAGAAGCCATGTATACTCTCTCTTTTTGTCGCAAGTCTTAAAAAGCGAAAGCGGTAGTGTGATTCTTTTTTGAAGGAGGTTTACGGATTTGCGGTGATCAAGGGATTTAGCCATGTCCCATCCACTAATCGGTGCGTAGTTATCGCACAATGGCTAAGATGGTGGATACCCGGCTTGCGATTGTTAATCGACATGATACACATATATGCATGGGACTTGGGATGTGAAAATTGAAGGAAAGGGTGAAATGCTACATTAGCGCCGTCGTGTGCATCAGTGTCTTGATTGATATGTGGGATCCTATGGGATGGGTGGCTCATAGATCAATTCAATTATTGTAATAAGGCCCTTAAAAGTATTTGAAGTGCATTTAAGTGTTTCTCATTAAGTTTATTATTGTGTTTTATTATGGATTGACAATTGAGGAATTATTTGGAAACGATTTTATTTAAATCTATATATACGATATTTTTATAAACTCCACACCTTACTTAAAATTTTAATTAACACTATTTTCTAAACTTAACAAAATTTTCGTGTTTTATCCTTAAGTTCAAATTTGTTTCAAATGTTTTTCGCAGTGGCATTTCAAATCTTAGTAGTAGTGAATGGGTAGGGTTTGGGGTGTTACAATTTTGTATCGAGCTTGGTTCAAAACTCGGCTTGAGGTTGTGGGGCCCAAAATGTTTTTAAAATGGGCTTTTAGAAATTTTTCAGTTATTCTAGCATGGCGGCTAAATCTCAACCCATGATCCACCGGTAAGTACCGAACTAACATCCGATCGTGTGACTCACCTCCTCTCCCTCGAATCTTGCCTAGTCGTAGCTTTGGTTCATGAAAATTCTTTATAACCCTTGAATTGGTCATCCGGTCGTAATAAGGTTGTGCTAGTGAAGTGTATGGAACTTTGATTATGAACTTAGAGAGTGTGTCTAGAAAGTATGATAGTTCTTTAAGATCGAGTCTTGTGATGAGCGTAGTGTGTTGAGTTAAGGATGCGATTGAGCGATAGTAAGTAATTTCGAGGACGAAATTATTTTAAAGGGGTACAATTGTAATCGAAATAGGGTAGATTTTTATTAAATTATTTTCCATAAGTGTGGTCATCATGGTGTTGATTGAGGTATTTTAGGTGCTAGTTATAAGCTAAGGAAGGCTAGAGCTATAGGAGAAATTTTATTTTTAAGTGTTAATTAGGGGAGCTAGGCTAAGGAGGCTTTAAGAGAAGTTGTTGGGGATTTATGACATAAAAAATGCCTTGGTAAAGTGGCTTCCATAGCACTTAAGGGCACTGAAATAGCCTTTGGACAAGGGCCTTGGTTCGAATCCAGATTGGCGGCATGGGCGTGTTTTATTTTGCTTTGGCGTTAAGACAAGAGAGCTAGGAAGGAGGCTTTAAAATAAATTGTGGCGAGCTTATGTCATAAAAGAAGGCCATGGCGAGTGGCTTGGGGCACTATATGTGGCTTGCTGCAATGAGGGCCAGAGTTGTCTGAGAAGGAAGCAGAAAGGGCATTTTATTTTGTATGCACAAGAAGGCGCTTGGGCTAAGTAGGTCTTAAAAGAAATTGAGGTGAATTATGTCACAACAGCGCCTTGGCAAAGTGGCACAGGCGTTACTGCAGATTAAGGGTTCCAACAGGTCTTGGGTTCAAGGCATGTGAGCAATGATTGAGTGTTTTATTTTTGGCTTTTGGCGCCAAGAGAGAAGAAGTAGTGACTGACAATTGGACCTCTAATTGGGTAAGGATTAAAATGGATTTTATTTTGAATTTCGCTAGATAAGTAATAGATAATTGTTAATTTAATTTTATTATTCTTTTATAGGTAGATAAGAGATGATTTAGGAGTTTGATAAGGGATTAATGGTGGATAATTTTATTTTATTAATTAAGTTAATAAAGGTGGATTTATTTTAAGTTGATAGATGAAGATAATTATAGATTTATTTTTATATATTTTGAATATGTGTTCAAGAGTTATTATAGGAGAAGGAAGTGGAATTTGAGAGGAGGTAGGAGTCTTGAATTTGAGTTGTATAAATAGGGGCGACCTTCTTTAAGCTATTCTTCATATTATTTTCCTTGGCCAAAAATTGTTCCTCTAATTCTCTCTTTGGTAATTGCTTCTCACTTCTTCTCCTATTCTTTCTCTTTTCTTCAACTTTAATTCTACATATTTTCTTGGATAGCCTAATAACCCTTGCCATTTGAATCCTATAGTGGCCTCACTCTCTTTTTGTCATAAGTCTTAAAAAGCGAAAGCGGTAGTGTGATTCTTTCTCTTCAAAGCAACGCAAGCTAGCGTGAAGGAGGTTCTGAGGATTTGCGTTGATCAAGGGATTTCGATAACTTTTAAGGCAAGTGGAGGTTTTCGGATTTAGATCCGTAAGTAAGGTAGTAGTGACTTTCGGCTATAGGCCATAATTGGTTTTAATGTTAGCGGATTCGACTTAGGTGGTGTAGGAAGGAGTTCACATCACAAAGGTGCAAATCGTTAGGCGTGGGTTTGAGTTTAGTCAATTGTGCTAATCGGTGCGTAGTTATCGCACTATTCTCCTGTTATTGTATGTTGTTAAGTATGTTTGATTATGAAGTGTATGTTAGAAAATAATGGCTAAGATGGTGGATACCGTAGTGGGTAATCGATTAATCGGTCGAGGTGCTCTATTTTGCCTATGATATATGTGTGATATTTGTGGTGAGCATGTGATAAATATTTACTCGATTGTTAATCGACATGATACACATATATGCATGGGACTTGGGATGTGAAAATTGAAGGAAAGGGTGTACATCATTATATACGTGGTCTAATGCAACATATGTGGAGATATGTGAAATGACTATGCTTTGAGTCGGTTTGACTCACCCAATATTTTAAACCTTCGGATGATGCGTAAAGCTTGGACCGGGTTGGAGTGGATATAAAGGTGGCCATGCGAATGATTTTCATGCGAAAGATATTTATAATTAATTAAGCATTTATATCTTGATGCTTTGATTATTCAATTATTGTAATAAGGCCCTAAAAGTATTTAAAGTCATTTAAGTGTTTCTCATTAAGTTTATTATTATGTTTTATTATGGATTGACAATTGAGGAATTATTTGCAATCAACGTCTCGAAACGACACGCTCTCATAGCGACTTATCCATCCCCGCAAATTCGTTATACGATGAGTCATAATCTCCATACAACTGCTCCATTGCCATCTATTTAGCTATCCATGCTTTTCAATACGATACTCCATACTGAAATCGTGCTTGTATTTCAGCAATCAGTACCGATACTTTAATGGTTGGCATGTCCTTCACCATTGGAAGGATACACGTACAGATGGTTTTCGAATTAATTTTTTATGATCTTCTGTCATACGTGTCGATCTGCATATGTGCGGTCCAACCAATTTTTGTATCTCCCACATCTGCGAATTTTGAATGAATGTAGCTCGTACCCGCCAATTGCAGCCTTCCGCTGCCTTCCAACACTCCTTAGTATAAACCGTCGGTTTGGACACTGCGACTTTGTAATCCGCTGATATATCTATACTATACCATTTAATAGCAGATACGCACTCTTCTTTACTTTCGAATCTCTGGCCTATGAATAACTCATGCTCAAAATTTACAGCCAGTCGGTGAGTAGGATATATTTCAGGGTACTCCGGGAACTCAGCTACACGCGCTGCGTCGGGGTCTATGAGTGACATATGTGGCCCAGGATTATTGTGTATCGTAATATATCCCATCTGGTTCCCGACCGAAGACGCGCTACTATTTTCATCGTCATTCACGTCTTCATCGTCAATATCATCAGGTATATCGTCCATATTGGGATCACTGTCACTATCGACTTCTTCCTCACAATGATCACTACTGTCGTGTCCATCGTCACCAACCACATCAATATCGGGTGTAATATTAAGATCGATATCGATCCCACGTATATTCGATTTGGTATCAACATACGATATTAGAGGCACCATGCACGGTTCTTGAGCCCCATGTTCTTCACCATATACATTGGTGTCTTCATTTGCCTCAATACCGACTAACTCAGCAAATAAGTGAATCGGGGCATTTCTGTTGCTCTCATTCCCACAATAAAGAGTGATCATTGTCTCCACATCTTCGTCGTCTACAAGCTCCACTTCTATGAATTTGATCGGATTTGCGAAATTAGAAACTTGTAGAAAATTCTGAGATCGTTCTCCCATTGTCCTAACAATTTTTGCATTTATCCTTCGCTTCATATCATTCATGAGACATTTCTATTAAATCTCATTGCTATTTGTTGTCGACATTCAAATATGTATCCAACGGTTGTTGTCAAGATGATTCCATCAAAATAACGCATCTGAAAAGCGATCATCCATCTTCAATATTCAATCTGTTAAAAAAAGTTAAAAATAAAAAAATTGCTTAGAAAATTTTCGATCAGTATATACTATTCTTAAATAAAAAACTTAATGTTTGAATATGCTGTTTTTTTCATTCTTAAGCTCACACTATTACAATTATCATTTTGTACATGAATAATATTTATCTTTACATCTTAACCACTTAAAGTCGGTTCTACGTTTTATTCCATCTCCGAGCTTATATCTTCCTCTGGGAAATACTGTACAATCCAATGTAGAAATTCTTCATTCTCTTCATATTGATCTTCTACAATCCAATTTGAAAATTCCTCGGGATCTTCTTGCTCTTCAAACTTTATAACAGGTATTGAATTTAGAAATTCTCTTGGTAATTTCCTAATATCTAGTTTATCCATCCATGGTATGTCAAACACACTTTGCCTCCTAGTCAACTTGCTTGAGCCTATCGTTCTTGCCTTTGTTTTCCTAGCTCCATAAGAGATTATAGACTTCACAAAGCATATAACTAGATTCCAATAGGTTTGTGGTACCAATGACTTCCAAAGTTCATCTAAAATTATTTGATGCTCTCGTTCTATTAATGTCCCTCTAAGGGTTAAGTATTGCACTTTATTCTTCCTAATCATTTCATGACCATTCCACAACACTTCTTGCATCTTCTTATTTATGGTAATAAGGTGTTCAACAATGTCTTCTTCTGGTTTCATTTTGTAATCTTGCACTTCTCTCATCATCTTATCAACTTTCTCCCTTTGTGCTGAAGTTATTATCTCATCAGGCAATATCCAATATGTTGCCATTTCTAACAATATCTACATCAGAAATAATTTCAATTTTATCACTAATGATAATTTTACTAATCTATAAACTTTCAAATATATTAAAAAATTTAATATAAACTCAAAACTTACAAACAAATAAAACCTAAATATTAAGAAAAATAATATTTAGGGTTCCTTACTAACGATATTTACTAATACTAACTAAAATATAATATACTAACTAAATTATTAAAATACTAACATAGTCAATATATGATTTTAGGGTTTGTTAGGGCTTTTAACTAACATAACACATACTAACTAACATATTAACTAAAATATTAATATACTAACATATTACTTATACTTGTATATATCATTTAGGGTTTTAGGGTTTTAACAAATATAACACATACTAACAACAATATACTAACAAACTAAAATATTAATATACTAATATATTACTTATACTTGTATATATTATTTTAGGGTTTTAGGGTTTTCAACTAAGCGACATATTAACATACTAACAACAATATACTAAAGTAACTATGTTACATATTTATTACATAAAATATTGATATGCTAACATATTATTAATATACTCATAATATATTATTTTAATGTTTTTAACTAGCTTATTAGTCTACTAATAATATACCAACTAACTAACATATTAACTAAAATATTAATAGTATTCTAGTATTTTAATTATACTACTACTAACAATATATTACTATTATAGGGTTTTAACTAATATATTAATATACTATCAATATACTAACTACCATATTATTAAAATATTAATATAATAACATATTATATACTAATAATATTTAATTTTTTTATTTTAGGGTTACTAATAATATACTATCATTTTAGGGTTTCTAATTAACAATAATAAGTTTTTACTAATCTAATTTTTTAAACAATTTTCTAATCTAAACTAACAATAACTAAACTAAACTAACAATAACTAAACTAATCAAATAATACAACTAACAATAACTAAACTAAACTAACAATAACTAAACTAATTAAATAATACAACTAACAATAACTACTAAACTAACCTAAACTAAACTAAACTAACAATAACTAAACTAATCTAAAAATACAACTAACAATAACTAAACTAACCTAACCTAAACTAATCTAATATTACAACTAACTAACAATAACTACTAATCTAACCTAAACCCTAAACCCTAAACTAAACTAAACTAACTAACAATAACTAAACTAATCAAATAATATAACTAACAATAACTAAACTAACGTTAACTAAACTAAACTAATAATACAACTAACTAACCTAAACTAAAATAACAATAATCAACAAAATAATAATAAAAAAATAATCATTCATATTTTTAAAAAAAATACATACTTCTATTATTTTTCCCTTCTTTTTTTTCTTCTTTTTTTCTTCTTTCTCCTCCTCATTTCTTTTCCTTTTTCCGGCGTCGGCGTATGCTTCTTCTTCTTCTTCCTTTCCTTTTCTCACAGATTCATCTTGAAATTGGGGACCATTATAAGGTCCCCAAGGCCGCCCACAACCGAATGCGATAACAAAGTGGTGCCGCCGCTAAGGGCACCTTCATTGCCGTCTCTGGTGGTAGGTCGAAATTTGTGTGTGTGTCGTTTTTTTTCGTTTTGAGTTTTTTTAAATTTCAGTTAAAAAAATAGGTTTGCAGAGGGTGGTCGCGCCATGCGACGGACACCACCCTCTCTATACCAATTTGGTAAATTCTGAAAAGTGCATCCCATTTTAGAATTTCTATTTTTTTGTAATATTTTAGTAAAAAAAACCCTTTATTTTTTGCTTTCATATTTCCAAGGCACCGTTCTGGTAGCCATTTAAAATAGGACAGCTGTAAGTAGTATTAAATGTTGCGTCTGGTATTAGCTAAAATCCCATCAAATAAAAGCATCAGACATTTCAAAAAATAATAATAATAAATACTGAAATGGTATGTTAATAGGATGTTTGAAACAATTCTAAGGGGTGGAGGGAGAGAGATGGACAACACCTATTTTTTTTCTGACATAATAATTGAAACATCGTTACAAAATGACATGTTTTAAAAAAAAATTTTAAGGTGGAGGGGGAGAGATGTGTGGCACTGGTATTTTTTAATGCAAAAATACAGTCTAAATGGTGGAGGGTGAATTTTGTACCATTTTGTTATTTTTTTAAAAATTACTAATATTTTTACACATATATTTTCAAAACAATCTTTTATTTTTTCATTTTTATCCCAATAAAATTTTTTATTACATAACATATTTTCAACATTTGTAAAATGTAGTTCTTTTACCACAATAATTCAAAAAAGCTAAATACCAAAATAAATCACATTAAAATATTTTTAAAAACACAAAAATAAATACTAAAATGGGTTTACAAAAATAAATATCAAAATGAGTTATTTACTTGAAATTTTTAGGTTGATCCATTTTGGTATTTATTTATTTTTTTGGATTATTGTACTACATTATACCTTGATCTAAGGTCCAGTTTGGAAAAGACCCTTGCTTGACTGAGTTCATCTAGCAGCTCCTCAATAATGGGGATGGGAAATCTATGCTTTATGGTAAACTAGTTGAGCTGTCTGTAGTCAACACAAAGCCTCCAGCTACCATATTTCTTTTTAACCATGACTACTGAGGAGGCAAATGAGCTAGTACTATCTTTGATAACACCTGTGTGCAGCATCTTCTAAATGATTTTTTCTATTTATACCTTCTGAACAGTGTGGTATATGTAGGGTCTGATTTTGACCACCATATTTTCATCTTTCAAATTAATTTTGTGGTCTTGGGGTCTTGATGGAGGAAGGCCTACAAGGGTACCAAAAATATCTGAAAATTCTTCCAAGAGTGCGTCTATGCCCGAGTGCACTCGAGGGGAAGCTGCTAGTACTGAAAGTTGAGCAGTGGAAACCATAACCATTGTACATGGGAATAGAAATTGATCAGTATGAGAAAAACACCTGAAGGATTGTGTTGCTGTCATGACATGTATACTATCAGGTAAGATACCCTGCAACATGCAACAATTTCCACCAAAACCAAACTGCATAGTTAATGATCCAAAATTTCAGGTGATTGACCCCCAAAGAGAGCAACCACTAAATTCTAAGGACCAAATCACACCCTTTCAAAGGTATCAACATAAAATCTTTTACAAATTTAAAACCCTAAGTTTTCCACTGGACATTTCTGCATGTACCCCTAGTCAAAAGACATCTACTATCTACCATAGATACTTTTAGCTGCTATTGTTGCCCTATGGAAAGAGACAGTTTACTCACCAATTTTGTATCCATGAAATTATGGGTACTACCTGAATCCACAAACACAATAGCTCTGGTGTTCCCCACAAAGGCTTTAAATCTCATTGTATAGGGTCCCTGTGATCCTTTCTTTGATGGCATGCAAAGATACAACAGGCTAATAAGGTTTTTCACCAATAGGAGGTTCCTCTAACTGATTAGAACGTTCCTGAAAATCCTTTCCTTCTCCATCAGAATGCGATTCCAACAACAACTGGTAGAGTTGCCCCTTAACACATTTGTGGCCAGCATAGTACTTGACCCCACACCAAAAGCATAGCCCATTTTGTTTCCTCTCAGCTATTAAGGCTGGACTAATACCTTTAGAAGGTACCTTGGAAGTGTTAGATCCATTAGAAGACCCTGTAGTAACTGTAACAGGTGCCCCAGAAAGATGTAGTGAGGTAGGCCTATTGGAAGCAACAGGGTGTCTCATTAGAGAATCAAATTGATTAGTGGAACTGGAACCTGTCAAAAATCCCTTCTTTGGAGAAGTGTTCAAAATGTCCTCTACCTGACTAGCTAAATGAAAAGTGTCCACCAAATTATGAGGTTTAAACAACTGTAAATACTGTCTAACCTCATGTTTTAAGTTGCTGATGAAAATACTTAAAGCATATGGTTCAGGCAAATCTATCTGGTTCAACAAGCTTGTAATGGCCTAAATTCAAGGTTATCGGAACAATGGTTTCGCAACCATAAATCCGATTTAAAGAGAAATTTATTTTAATATTTTTGCATGAATATTTATATGATAGGAAAATCGTATTAAAATATCAATAGAAAATTTTACCGATTTAGTGGTTAGTTAGAAAAAGGAATTATTGAAGGAATTGGGTAAAAATAAGGTATCGAGACCTTGATCTCATAAAATTGGGTAGAAAATATTTTATAAATATTTATAAAATGTTAGTAATTGGTATTAAAATTTCGTTAGAAAATTTTAACGTTTGGGTAGGTAATTAAATGAAAAGGACTAAATTGAAAAAAAGTGTAAAAGTTATTAAGGATTAAATAGCTCAATTGTCAAATGAAAAGGGATCTAAAGAGCAAATAAGCCCAAAGGAGATATTTTAGGCGGCATAAGCTGAGAAAAAAATCAGGAGAATTACTGTAAGAAGGGTAAAATGGGAAAATAACAAAATTTATTAAATAAAACTAGGACTAATTTGGGATATCTAGAAATATCTTCATTTTTCTTTACTCTCATCATCCAAAAACGCCATAGGAGGGTTTTCTAAGCTGGTATATCATAATTTTTGCACCAAGTAAGTTAATACTTGCCTATTTCTTGTAATTTTTGTGTTTTTAAGACTTTTACAGCTAGGTCCTATTACTAAATTCATTAGTTTTTTATCTCATGGATGAAATTGAAAGTTACCATGACTGAGTCCTGTAAGTTTATGATGAAATAGCATGAAATTGAAGCTTTAATTTGTTTATGAGATGATTTTATTAGGTAATTTCAATAGAAATTGATTTTTAGGACCTAATTGTGAAAATGTTTGGAATTAAAGTCTATTACTTAAATTATGATTCCCAAAGGTTATAAAGTAGTTTAAAGTGATATAATAAAGTTTAAATTGAGAGAAATCAGCTCAACTGAGAAGTTAATTGAGCAGGGACGAAATTATCATTATTGAAAGCTTTGGGGGAAAATGGTAATAAACAGTTTGCACTAAAACAGTTTTGGACAGCAGCAGTAGACTAACTTTGAAAAATCACCATAAATTGTAGAAATCGAATTAGAAGATGAACAAAATATGAAATTAAAGCTTATTGAGTCTAGTTTCTCATAGAAGAAATGATGTGAGAATAGATATGTAAATCATGAGATATAATGAATTTTGTGAGACAAGGTCAGAATAAATTCGGGTTCCCCTGTTTTTAATTTAGAAAATCATCAAAAATTGGATAAAAATAATTAAGGGCTTAAATTTATATGTTTAAAATCATGAATGAGTCTATTTTTAATAGAAATAGACTAGAACATGATCCGAATCCTGTATGAAGAGATAATTAATTTTTAGTGAAGAAGGGTCAGAACTGTCAAACAGCAGAACAGGGTGACTTTAAAGAATAAACTGTACTTATTTGCTAAACCAAAATTCTGAAAATTTTATGGAAAGAAGATATGTGAGTCTAGTTTCAGGAAAATTAGCGGATCCTAATTTGGAGTTCTGTAGCTCAAGATAAAAATAATTTAGTGACTATGACTCAAGTAGACAGTTTTGAATGAACTAAAAATAATAATAGAATTATTGAAAATGCTACATGTGAACATGAAATGTATTGAATTGATGATTGAATTTATTTATTTAGATCCGGAAAACTCAAATACGAAGCTAGATCGAGGAAAGAAAAAAGTCCTGGATTAGTAGATTTTGTATACGAACTAGTATCGAGGTAAGTTTATGTAACTTGAATTATCTTCTTAAATGCTTGAAATGTATGTTATTGATGTGAATATAATTTGAATGTTCATTGTATGAAGATTGATGAAACATTGATATATTTGATAAAAAGTGGAAGAAATCTGGTTGAATGAAAGGAAAATTCGATGGATCTCTCGAAAAGGAATTGACGGTAAAAGGATCTAGCCTGACGGGTGATCCTATCTGATATAGCCCTCCCAGAAGAATATGTGTAAAATGGATTTAGCCGGACGGGTAATCCGAATTAGGGTCTCAATTTAGCTTTGGTGGTAATTGGATCCAAGCTCATTAGAGTAGTTGTCGTTGCGTGGATTTAGCTTGGGTGGTAATCCCGACAATACTCTATGAGTTTACATTACATGGGATTTAGCTCGACCGATAATCCCATTTGTAAAGTTGAGGTTCATGGAGTGTGCTCTCGAAATGAAAATGTGCGCACATGAACATGAATTGACGGACCTGGATTGTACACTAAAAGTGTACTTTTGAAAATCCATCGAAATTCCGAGTAATTCAACGGGATAAATATGGAAATATAACAAAGAAATGGAAATCATGGTATTGATGAGCTCATCAATCATGGTATATATTATTGATACATGGAAATTATTGAACTAACTTGAATGTTGAGCTTGTGTATATTAGGGTAATAATGCATTGAATGAATATATGAATGTTTATTGCATTGTATTGAAAATGTTAGGTAAGTATAATTCTCGTTACATGGATTTACTAAGCACAAAGTGCTTACCTGCTTTCTTTTTCCCTGCTTTTGTAGTGTGAAGAGCTCGGAGGTCGGATTCGTAGGAGATACATCACACTATCGACCTCAAGATTTCGGTATATAAAGAAATTTTATTTTGGAAATCAATGGCATGTATAAGCTAATAAAGTAATGTTAATATGAAATGAATGTAAGGTCAGCCATTGGTATGGCTAGCAAACCTTGGTTTGGTATGTGTTGATGTTATCTTATAAATATGCATGAATCTATTATGAAAATATGTTGAATTGGATTGGTTGATGTGGATTGGCCTCGGTTTAAAATTGCAAGAAGGTTAAATATTTATAAAGGGGCTATATTGAGAAAAAAAAATTGTAAACTCCGGTAATGCCTTGTACTCTATTCTAATATCAAATACGGGTAAGGGGTATTACAAAGCTTACAAATAAATCATGAAAATGTTCTACAAAACCTTGTTGTTTAAGGGTTATCAGTTTTGACATAGGGTCTCTAAATTTTCTCAAGCCAAAACGTTCCTTTAAGCTAAGAGCATAACCTAGCCAATCCAATATCTACAAACCTCCATGTTTCTGAGCGTGAAAATAATGCCAGTCTAATGCTCGACCCTCCAAGTTCAACATGATTGTACGGACATTGTCATTATCAAGAACTGCTTCTGCTTCGAAAAATTGCTCCAGCTTTGACCACCAAGCTCTGAAATCGGTTCCATCAAAGTGAGGGCAACCTAACCTGTAACTTTTCTCTTGGAGCATTCCTAACTGGTGATGTTGCGGAGAGGTATGACGTGAGACTGCTGGAGAATTAAGGACTTCAAGAGGTTCTTTATGAGGGAACCTTAGGGGTGGTCTCCCCAACAGGCCCTTTCATCTATCTTGTAGAACAGCATGGGTAGACACAGTAAGGTTGCCAAAATATTGCTCAAACAGACCATAAGCTTAGATATAAGATGTTGAAGTTCATATCTGATTTCCCCTTAAAATCATCCTTGAATCCTTGTAGTCGAGTTTTTATCTTTGCATCAAACTTAACATCCAGCTGGGAAAGCTCTACCTGAATCTTTTCCACCTCTTTATTAAAACACACCATTTTATTAAAAACTCTACGCATCGTTTAACTTAAGTTTTCTAGCTCATAACTAGAGCCCGAAAAGTGGGAATCGGCTAAAAATATTGGCCCAAAAATGGGCTTATGTAAAAAAATATAGCATGTTTAGAAAATGGGTCGGGTCTTGAGTAAAACTTTTTTAGCTTGAGTCTAACTTGATCGGGCTCAAATATGCAAAATAAAAAAAAATTACAGTTTTTTTGTTGTTTTATTATTATTATTTTATTATTATTTTTTTTATTATTTTGCTACCATTTCACAATTATGTTGCTACTATTTTATTATTATTATTTGGATATTGTATAACTCTTGTTTTATTATTAATTTTGTTACTATTTTAGAGGCATTTGCACGTTAAGTTGCACATATCTTAGTGTTATTTAAATATACATATTTTTAAAAAAATTATTTTTAATTTGTTAAAAACATTTATTTTAATATTTTTAATATTTTTAATGTATAATATATATATTAAAATTATATAAAAATAATATAAAAAATTAACATGGTCAAGCCAGACAAGCTTTAGGCATTTTTATTCGGATCAAGCTTGAATAAAATTTTAGACCTATTTTATTAGATCGGACTGAACTCAAGCTTAACAAAGGAGCCTAAAACTTTTAGTTGAACCAAACCAAACCTAATCTAAGTCGACCCAAGACACCTCTACTCATAACAAAGCGTCACCCATAAAAATGAGATTCATGTTGATTATGATGAATGAGTTGCGTGAATTTCAATTTTATTCAGAATTAAATTAAATATATTAGAAAAAGCGTAAGGCGCTTTAACTTGCTTTTCATAATAATAGAATACTGTCCAAAACCAACTTATGATTTACGTTTTCTTAGATGCCGACACAGGAAATAAATCTTTGAGTACTGGAAATTTTTGTACAAGCCTTAATCTAATCCTTTGTAAAATTAAATTCTTTTAAAAAAGAGTTTAATTTATTTATCAACTTTTAAAAAAATAAAATTAATTTTTTAATAAAAATATCAATTAAAACTTTAAAATTTTTAAACATAATACATGTAACAATCCAATTGTACTTTATACTTTTTTTTTCCTTTTTAGAATTTCAAGGAATCTTTTATATATTTTTTATTTTATAAAATTTAAATTATTCCTAATATATATGTTAACATGAATTATCGTGGATTTTCATTTGGATTGCCATGTCAGCGTTTTCTTTTTCTTTTTTCTTTTTGAATAATAGTCGACGTTTTCTTTAAAGAAAAGTGATTTAATTTTTTTGAAAGTTAATGGTCAAATTTAGCTAAAGAAAAATATGACCAAATTAACATTAAATGTAAACACTAAAAGCTAAATTTATCATTATGTCAATTATAAAAGATATACTTTTAATTAAACTAGATTATGACATATTCATTATGTAAGTAAAAAAAATTGTAATATTAAAAGTTTATATAAAATTAGATGCTATTTTAGTTGAAATGATAAAGTTAAAAAGTATAAAAATTCTATTGTCTTAAGTTCAAATCCTTTAATTTATAAATTTTTATTAATTTATATAAAGTATAATAAATTAAAACATCCTCATAATAATATAATTTACTTTGTATAAAATAATTTTTTAGTCATTATCACGGCAGTCAATATCACACCAATGGTGGCACCATTTTTCTACAAAAACTAGTAAGTCTCGACATCAGTTTATTTTGATGTACAGAGCTAATTTTAAAAAAAATTTAATGAAACAATTCAATTTTAACAAATGTCTAAAAATATGGTTTGGAAATCAAATACCATAAATAGAGTTAGTAAAGTTATGAATAGAGGATTTACGTATTTAATATGGAAAATATATTATTAGACGGTTAAGTAATTGGATCGAGAAAGCAGTTAATTATAAAAAAAATTAGATTATAAAAGTGCAATAATTATTGAATTTTAATTTAAAAATGTCATGGAGTTGAAGTAAGGTTCAAATAAAGAACCATTTGTATAATATGGACAGTGGAGTAGGATGATTGATCCATTCAATTTTAGTTAAGAAAGTTAATTATGTATTATAATTTAATTAAGTTTCTAAAATATTTATATTGAAGCGAGTGGGAGAGAGAAGAGAGTTGGCATCGTCCAAAACTTGAACGAAAGTCAGATTATACTTTTAAAAACAACATATAAATAAATAAATAAATAAATAAAGGTTTATTTGTTAACAACGAGAGCTATAAAGTTTAAACATAAGGGAGCAGATATTTATGGAATTCAATGATATCGATATCATTTCCTTGTAGATGAAGGTGCTGTGTGTGCATATAGAGAAGAAAGTTAATGCTGTCTTTGTTTAATGATGTACAGGCGTCAAGTTTGAAAGTTGGCGTCATTATGGGACGCATATCATAATTGTTTTTCCAAATTCATATACATGTGTTGTTTTTGCAAAGCAAATCAAATAACTTCCGAAGCAACATTTAGGAACTTTTTTTTTTTAGTTTTGGATTTGTCAAATAATTTAATTTTTAATATTATTATTAGGTAATATGTGACGTTTTAATAAAAATTTAAAAGAATGAAATATATTAAAATTTACATTGATTTTTTAAAAGAAAATAAATTTTCAAGTTTTTTAATTTTGATAGGATAAACCTAGTCGTGCATTTGTTTATGTTCATTCTTAGCATGCATCTTTTATTTTTCTAATTTAAAACTATTAATTTTAGTTTTATTTATTTATTTTCTATAATTTTATACTTTTATAACATTTATTATAAATATTTAATTTATATATTTATATATTCCTTTTATTATTATTTTTTTAATAAATATGTTATATCCCCTCTGGCCTAGGATGCATGGCAGCATAGTAAGCCATCTGAGAAGCCCCCGCAAACACCCCTCCACTCATCACTGACTAGCTAGTCATGAGAGGACCAGTGACCCAAAATGCCTACTTCCACCTTACATCTCGTTTTCTTCAAGTTAGTCTTGCCTTACATCTTGTTCCTCCCTAGAAAGATCTAAGTTACTCATCCACACTCTCTGAAATGGTCTTGCCTACTCACCTTTGTGAACAAGCCAGTCGTTCCTTAAGGAATCCACTTTTCTGTTGTGAACGTGATTCTTTAGGACACCAACTTTGCACTGTAACTTAAAAGGAATGACAAAATGTGTCCCATTATAGACATACCTCCAATGCATTCCACAATGATGACTCAATAGCAGGCTTACCACGACAACACCACTAAACAAAGAACCTCCACTATATATACCCTTAGCTTGATGAAGAATGGATCAATCCTCAAGCATTCTAGCCACCTTATTGTCCTTAGTCTACTCCTTTGTACTCCTAACCTTCTTGCTCACTTTACTCCTCTAGCTCTCCGCCCTATCAGGGCGAACCAACCTTCACCAACACCACCACATCCTCATTGTGGCTCCTCCTTTTTTAGGACCCCACATCAATAAAATATTATTTTAGACCTAGTTGATTGTGTGGAACTTAACATCAGTAAAAGTAGGATTAAACTGTTTAACTGAATCCAAGTTTAGAAATTAATGTGGACTAAAAAGAAGTTTAGGGAAAAGCTATCAAGTTTAAAGATTAGATGTTGCTCTATCACTTTAATTTAAATATTGATTGACTATTACTAATGGTGAATAAAATAAAGACATAATTTGTATATAAATTTATATATTTGTTAAACACGATGCCTACATAGCTTCTATGCCTCCCATGCATGAACATCATGCTCCATGAAGAGAGTGTCATCACATTGCCATCAATGATGTTCGTTACATCATATCCAATCCCATTAATGTGTTCAACTTTCCAAGCTCACCAACCTTAAAGATGATCACATCAGGACACATCCAAGCCATACACTGACTAAGGTTTAGATTGGACTTTACCAAGGAGATAATCATACAATGAGTGACCCACCCCAAGCGCTCTTTCACCTATAAATACCTTTCTTCCAAAATTAGAAAAAGAGGATAAGATCTACCATGCACAGACTACTCAATACCACCTTTAACCCTTTAAAATAACCTTTCTTAGTGGTTTTCCAGACCACCTACAATGTGAACATGTAACACCCCCTACCCGTATCCATTGCTGGAATAAAGTATGAGGCATTACCGAGGAGTACGGAATACTCACAGACAATTTAAGCCATTTATCGCTCAAATACCGAAATTGACTATAAAAGTTTCTTTACACATATAGTGCACTTGAGGTGCACCATTCCAAAATTATGAATGAACACATTTATCAAACATATGTCATGTTTTATATATATCATAGTCTCATATTTCCATGTATCAATTACCATTATTTCCTCGTATTTCGACAAATACGTGTAACAATTCATAAACATGCAATTCACTAACCCTTCCTGCCAATCACAATTTAAAGTGACAAATCACTTATTGAGCCCAATTTCAATGTTCACTACAATCTATCATATAAATTTGGATGTACGTATCCATCAATAAATTCCATGTACAGTATCATCATCTCATATTTCCACATACATTACTTTGCACATTATGAACTCAAATAACATATACAAGACATACCAATGGATTTCAAATACGCTTTCATAATATTTCATTTAGAATTAAGATTATTTCATATTAGAACTCTTCTCATTAACTCATTTGGAATACCAATTCATACAGATAATAGACTCAAGGATGTACAAATATATAATCACAAATGAACTCATTCACAACCAAGTTCTACGTTCATGTCTCATCAACTCGTATTTCCTTATATCTCATAATATATACCATTATTTCCATTCCCTTGATATTTTTCCATATTTATTCCGTTGAATTTCTTGGAATTTTCGATGGGTTTCGAGGTACACTTTAGTGTACAAATTCAGTCCATCAATTCATGTTCATGTGCACATTTCCATTTCAGAGAGCACACTCCAAAACCTCATCCTTACAAATGGATTACGGTCAAAGCTAAATCCTCGTAATATAAACTCATAGAGTATTGTCGAGATTACCAGTCCAAAGCTAAATCCTCAGAGCGACAATTACTCTAACGAGCTTGGATCTGAATTACGTCAAGCTAAATTGAGACCTAATTGGATTACCCGTCCGGCTAAATCCATTTTCCACATATTCTTGGGAGGGCTATATCAGGATCACCCGTCCGGCTAGATCCTTTTCACACATATTCTTCGGAGGGCTATATCGGGATAGGATCACCCGTCCGTGCTAGACCCTTTTACCGTCAATTCCTTTTCGAGATCCATCGAATTTTCCTTTCATTCAACCGGATTTCTTCCCATTTTATCAAATATATCAATGTTTCATTAACTTTCATACAATGAACATTCAATTTATATTCATATCAATAACATACATTTCAAGCATTTAAGAATATAATTCAAGTTACATGAACTTTCAATTCGATTTTTATACCATAACGATAATCTTAGTTTCATAATAAATATTTGAAATAAAACATTATATCATTTCTACCTCAACGTTTATCAATTATAATCGAGCATGTGATCAATTTATACACAAGTCATTCATTTATTATTTTTCCTCCTCCTCCTCTCCATCCACATCCTTAGTATAAACAACACACTTGTAAGTAACATTATCTATAATTTTCACTATTTACTTATATGAATATTCAAGCTGTCCATCCGTGTCATAGTCACTAAATTATTTTTATCTTGAGCTACAGAACTCCAAATTAAGTTTCGTAAATTTTATTTGAAACTAGACTCACATATCTTCTTACCATAATATCTCCAGAATTTTTGGTGTGTCCAATTAGTACAGTTTATTAGTTAAGTTCTCCCCTGTTACACAGTCCTACTGCTCTGACCTCTCTTCACTAAAAATCAATTATCTCATAGTACAATTTTCATATAGTGTTTCTGATTACTTCTAATGAAAATAGGCTCACTAAGGAATACAGACATGTAAATTATAACTCATAATTATTTTTTTTCAATTTTTAGTGAATTTCTAAAGTAAGAACAGGGGCTCACGAAGTTATTCTAAACCAGTCTTACCAAAATTTAAATATCTCAAAATGTAGACTTCCTTTGCTTGCTCTGTTTCTTTTATATGAAAATAGACTCAACAAGCTTTAATTCTATATCTCACACAACTTCTAATTCAATTTATACAATTTTTTATGATTTTTCAAAGTTAGACAACTGCTGCTGTCCAAAACTGCTTTAGTATAACATGTTGATTTCTATTTTGTCTCAAATTCCACATTTCATACAATTCAATCCTTGCTCAATTAACACCTCAATTTAAGCTAATTTTCTCATTTAATACTTTTATCTATCATTTACAACTACTTCATAACCTTTGAAAATCAGAATTTTAACACTAGGCCTTAATTTCAACTCTTTCACAATTTGGTCCTAAAACTAATTTTCATCAATTTTACTTGATAAAATCATCATATAACAAAATTAAAGCTTCAATTCAATATTTATCCATCATATTCTTCCAGAATTAATCCACATCAACTTTAAAAATTAGCCATAGAATCAAAAACTAATGACATAGTAAGTTGGACCCAATTATAAAAGTCTAAAAACATAGAAATTTCAAGGAGAAAGCAAGAATTAAACTTACATGAAGCTTGAGTATGAAAACCAGCTTGAAACTCTCTCCCATGGCTGTTTTTCAGCTGAAGAAAATGAAGAGAAATGAAGAGAATTCTAGATATTCCAATTTGGTCCCATTTTTATTTAACTAATTTTGGCAATTTTCCAATTTTGCTCTTATTTCACCCATTTCCTGATTTTTCTCAGCTATTGCCGCCCAAAATATCTCCTTTGGCTTATTTTCACTTTAGGTCCTTCCTCATTTGACAATTAATCTATTTAATTCTTCTAGCAACTTTTACACCTTTTTCAATTTAGTCCTTTTTATTTAATTAACCACCCAAACGTCAAAATCTTCTAACGAAATTTTACTACTAACTTATTTACATTCCGTAAATATTCATAAAAATACTTATGACTCGGTTTATAACACCGAGATCTCGATACCTCTTTTTCTCGATTTCTTGACCAAATAAATCTTTATAAAACATAATTTACTATTTTAAAAATATTTTAAAAGCTACATTTGACTTGTAAATATTAAATAATATGGTCTACAAGTTCATTTTTCAGATTTGGTGGTCTCGAATCACTATTTTTGACACCACTGAAATTTGGGCTATTACAGAACAACCAACATTATCTACCCCGCACCTTGTATAACTTAATTGGTACCAAAATTGGCACTGTCTGTAAAAAGTTGGATGAGAAACTATGGGTTAACAATACCAGAAACATTACAAAAATACAAGTAAATGATGTCAACTATGAGTAGTATGATCAATATTACCAGAACGAGTACTACAATTAATATGAGTATAGAGATAATTGGCATGGTCAATTAAAGAACTACTAGTATGGTTATGATCAAAAGTAATATTATCAACAACAACTAGGAGCAAACTATCAAGGTTAGTCTTCTTACAACCAGTAGGCCAACTAGGTGGCCAGGAGATTGTTATCAGCAGCCTTTGCAAGAGCAACCACCTAGATATTATCATAATTGCCCAAATCAACCAAATCTTCCTTAAGGCAACCAATAATAGTAACACCATGAGACTAAGAACCGTCGCTTACAAAATAATAATCCTATTGCACAACAATAATTTAAGCTTCAAAAATTGTTTAGGCTCCTACTGGAAAATTACAGCTAGCAAAAAGAAGATGATGCAATAGAACACCCAAATTTGTATATATTTGTTGAGGAAAAATTAATTTCGTGTTGGGCTAAACACAATATCTGCAAGCCTATTTTGGGCCTGACATTTTATGTTGCCCACATCGTGCGGTGTGCCCCAACCCCGATAGGTTTGGACCTGCACCCCCTGCACGCGAGGCAAGGATTCCAAGCTTAGTCATTCAATCACCCTTCAAGAGGGTTCTCATATACATACAAATCTCACACTTGGTATTTAACCAATGTGGGATTTAAGCTTTTCTTTTCCTCAACAAATATTTCCAAGTAGCTTACTTTGAGCATCAATTTCTCATTCATCACTCAACCATTTTGAGCATATGATGGAGTATAATATGACATCATAATTTTATGATTAAAATCTCCACATTTACCTATTGAGAATATGCCTCAAAGTTCCCATAAATTACAATTTTTCCAACAGGGACCACCCCACTAGAGTGAGAAGGAGAGATGCGAAATGTAGTACATAAAGGGTGGTGTAATAGCTCGATTTTTCAGTGGCGTTGGAAACAGTGGTTTCGAGGCCACCAAATCCAGCGAGTAAGTTTGTAAATATTATTATTTAATATTTACGAGTCAAATATGGTTTTAAAAAGGTTTTTGATTTGGTAATTTATATTTTATAACGATTTATTACGTTCAAGTGGTAAGACCCTAAGATCAAGTGGTTTTAGAAAGTGAGGTATCGGGACTTTGTTTCTATAAACTGAGCCGTAAATATTTTTATAAATATTTATAGAATGTCATTAAGGTGGTATTAAATTTTAGTTGAAAAATTTTAACGTTTCGATAGTTAATTAATTAAAAAGGACTAAATCATAAAAGATGTAAAATTTAGTCACTATTTGATATGAATGATTAAATGGTTTATTGAATAAGGAAAAGGAATTAGTTGACAATTAGAACATTGTTAAAAATAATGTACATAGGTGGACATTAAATGGGTGAATTTTAATATTATAACAAAGGTTAAATTAGTAATTTAATAATTAAAAGAAAAGTAAAACAAATAAAACATGACATCATCTTCTTTAACCTTTGTTTTTTCACAGAAATTATTAAAGAAGGAAGTCATAGCTAGGGCTTAGTATTAGGCTAACTTTGGTTTGATAATTTGGTAAGCAAATTTTGCCTATTTCTTTTAATTTTTATGTTTTTGAGATCATTACAACTAGGTCCAGCTAAGCCGTACCTTCATTTTTGATTCTGTTAAAAATTTTGGAAGTTTCCATTGATAAATATTAGATTTTTTTATGAATAACATGGATTTGGAGCTTTGATTGTGTTATGTGATGATTTTGTAAAGTGATTTTTGTTAAATATTGATTTTAGGATTAAATTGTGAAAATGTCAAAATATTAGGGTTTGATAGTGAATTTTAGGTTTATTAGGGGCTGTATGAGGGCCTAGAATATTTGGATAGATTATTGATTTGAGAAAATTAGTTAATTTGATAGATTAACTAATTAAGGGATTAAATTGCAAAAATTGTAAAAGTTTGGGGTAATTGCGTAAATTCAAAAATAAAAGGGTATTAATTGTAAAATGAATTGGAAATGAAATATATGCTAATAAATGAGTAATTTTATATTTTAGATCAAGATCCTGTAGAGACTCGTGAAAAAAGAAAAATAGCGAAATAGTCCCTAAACTTCAGTAATTACTACAATTCAGTCTAGGTAAGTTCGTACGGTTAAAATTTAACATTTGTATAAATTGATGATTGGTATTATGCATATATTCTATTGTTGGAAATGAATTATAATATGCAATTGGATATTTGGTTTGAATTGAACGCAAGATTTGAGTACATTTGTGATTTGGTGCATGACGGGGGTTTGGAGTGGAGATGGTATTGGAGGAGATATCGAAATTTTACCCAAGTAAATCGTGGTTCAACGTTTGTTGCAAACTCTCGTGTTTTACTTTCTGTTTGGGGTGATTGGGTGGATAAGCTTTTATGAGCTTCTGTTCAGCTTTCAAGCTTCTGTTGGCGTATTCGGGAGGACCAGCTCTTATGAGCTTTTGTTGATGATGTACTCTTATCCGTAAGTCGTTCTTCGAATGGAAAAATCTCAATAAGGTGATTTATTTAATGAATTTGAAAGACATGTTATTTATTTTTGTATTGATTTGAATACGAATGTATTTACCGATTGAAGTTATGAATGATAGGGAGTTGTCATGGATGATTTTTATTATTTGATTTATTATAGTTAGTTCGGTAAGATTTTTGTTTATCTCGTCGAACTTACTAAGCTTCATTAAGCTTACTTGTGTTGTTTAATGTCATTGTAGATTTTCGGAAGGTTGGACGATCGAATCAGCACTCAAGTTACACTATCCAGTTTATCTCGGTAGTTTTTGAAACATTAAATTCGGATTATATGGCATGTATAGGCTCTTGTGCTATTTTGGTTAATGTTTGGCTTATGTAAATGTTATGAATGATATTTTGTGCAAATAACCAATTTGCAAAGGGTATGAGAATGAGGTATAGTTGTTATGCTAGTATGTGTGGCTTACCTATATTTGATTTGTTGTGGTTGTGGTAACTTTGTTAGGTATTTTGATTTGGTATTGCTTGAATGAGTTGATGAATTGAATTAATGTGTATTTTGAGATTAAATTGTATATAATTTTGGTACCAATGAGGGTACATTAGGTAGGCACATATTAGATTGGTTTTGATGTGTTTTTGACCCGATTAATGTCATTTTGATTTTGTATTTTGGTTAGTATTTAAGCTTCTTAAGGCCCAAGCAATTTGATTATGTTTGTATTAATGTATGATTTGAATGATTTACTATTCTGTTGTCCTGTAAGACTCCGTAACCCTGTTCCGGCGACGTATATGAGTTAGAGATGTTACTGGTGGGCTCCTCTCTCAAATAAAAAATGAAGACATTAAAGAGAAATGGACATGTTAAAAGTATTTGTGAAGCCATGAGAGGCTTCATTGGTGCAATATGAACATGATCCACTAATTATACAGGTTGCCTCCCCTGTTGAATAAAAAGTGAAGACATTAAAGAGAGAAATGGAAATGTTAAAAATATTTGCGAAGCTAGGAGACACTTTATTGGTCCAATATGAAAACGATCCACTAATTGTATTGGTCGCCACAAGGCCAATCCCAGTTTTTGTTTGCAAACTATCGAAGGACACATACAAGGGAACAAAATATTCAATGGATCATTTACATCAATATAAGAGTTATATGAGGATTATGGGAGCCTCTCGTGCTTTCAAGTGCAAGTTGTTTTCCTTGAAGTTGCGAGAGCACATTAGAAGGAGCCGTACCATTTGGAGTCCCTTAAGAAAGTAAAATGAAACAAGGCTTAGCTTCTGCAATCTAGTGAGAGTAAAAGTGAAACCCTTGCTTATAGCAGTTGAACTAACTCGTAGCAATGCCATTTTTCACGTTGGGCCTGTCGATCAATTTCCTGGTGCCAAGTTCCTTCCAAGAAGAACAAATGTGACAAGAAACTTACCAAAGTAATAAATTTGATGAACTCCAAAAAGAGATAGGAGAACACTAGAAAACAAGAAAATGCACAAGTGAAGTACCCATCAAAACCCTAAGGTCCGTATTTCTATAAAAAAGATTTAGACTTGGGAAAGAGTAGAAAAATAAAAAGAATATGGTCCTATAAATGATGTAATCGTTGGCCAATAGAACGCTACTACATAAAAGGTTAGCAATTACAGTTATTAAAGATGTTGTTTTGAAATTTTAAAATAACCACGGAAGTAATTATTAATCAAAATATAGATAGTCCAAATGAAAAAACTTCTTCACCCCATCACTTTATGAACTTCTCTTTGATTGGATGCCAATTGTTTACCCCAACGACTAGATACCTCAAATGCCTCCCATGCATAAACATTTCGCACCATGAAGAGAGCTTCGTTGCTATGCCATTAAGGACAATCGTTAACCAAATAGACTCGAGCCTGGAGCCTGCCGTGACGATCCGAGCTTGTAATAATTCAAGCTCGTAATCGATCCGAGCTTGAGAAAATTCAAGATCAAAAAAGCTCAAACTCGAGAAAACTCATGTTCGACAAAATCTGAGCGTAATAGAACTCGAGCCTAGAATAGGTCCGAGCTCGAGATCAATCTGATCCAAGCTTGAGATAAATTTGACCCAAAGCCTGAATATGCCTGATTTTATAACTAAGCAACTATAATAGACCTTAATAATTAATATAATTTTATATTATTACTTAAAATATAAATATAAATAAAATATAAAGAAATGACCATTCTTTTTTTAAAATGTATTTATAAGCATTGCATATTTATATTAAAAATTATTAATAAGAAAATTAATTAATCGAAATTCTTTATGTTAAATTATAAATTAAGTGAAATGATTTTTAAAAATATTAATTTAATATAAAATATTTTTAATGCTATAATTGTTTTTATATATAATAAATATATAAAATTAATAATTACTAAAATCTATAAAATTAAACTTTAATGATAATATAATAATGTGTTATAATATATTAGTATTATTAATACATAAAATAAATAGTATATAATTATTACAAAAATATTAATATATAACTATTATTTTAACATAAATTATAATAAAAGATATAGCATTACATGATATTATAATGCTTAATTATCGATGCATATATATAAACTATGATATGATATAACATTATATAATATAATAGGAGGACTAAGTTTTAAATGTACGGAAAGTATAAGAGCTTAGAGCATGTTTCAACCAATAAAATAATATATAATATAGATAATGTACTACTTGTATATATAGCTAGTATTATAATATAAATTATAATAAAAAATACTATTACATGATATTATAATGTTTAATAATTGATATATATATATATATATATAAACTATTAATATATTATACATTGTATGATATAGCATTATATAATTTTATAAGGCAAATTAGAATTGTGTTGCTATTGTATAAAAGTAAAATAATATGATAGTTACTTATTTTATCTTTTAATTAAAAGGTTTGAAGTTGAATAATATATTTTACGAAGAATGGATTAGCTTTATAAATAACATCACACGACTAAAAGATTAACTATTTTATCCTTTTAAACCTACATCTTTAGGGTTCTTTGCAAAACATTCCATGTGGATTGCACCATTGTTATAAAAATATCTAGTATATTTTATTAGCTTTTTCTAGAGAGTAAAAATAACTGCACATTTTAACCGTTTTTGAACAAAAAAAATTCCACCGGATATAATAAATTATAAATTTCTTTTTTGTGTATTTTACCTTTATTTAATGAAAAAAATGATTCCGTGTTCATAAGCTTGCACAAAGGGATACAAAAGGAATATGAAAAACGAGTTTCCGCCATTAATGCAAAGTACATAATCAGTGAAAATAGCTTGAAAGGAAAGATGATTAAAAAGAAGGAACATTTTGCACTCTAGAAATGCATTATTGAATTATACTGAAACAATTTAGTCATGAAAGAACTCCAACAAAACCTAGATTCCTTAAAAGGTTTTGGACCATTTATTTTTCTTTTAAGGACAATTTCCTTCTTTTTTTTTGGTTCATTGGTTTAAGGACCATTTCATTTTTCATGTTTCTTTATTTTTAGATAAGCCGTGGAATTTGATGTCAGTAATTAATGGCCTTATCAACAAATAAGCTGACCCAGATTTGTTTATGTTTTCCTCAAAGAAGAAAAATGAAAGTTGAATGCTGTTGAAATAATTGCACTTTTTGAAGCTCCTTCCAGCCATCAATGGCAGGGCGATGCTATTGTCGGGGGTCTATATTTTCGTTTTGCTACGTTCCATATCCACCACGCAAGAACCACGGTCCACACAAGTCCTGGACCGCACGAATGACCGCTTGAGCCCCAAAGACTCCAACTTTAACCGTTGCCTGCCATTTTCCCTACTATCTACCTCCACTCTCCCACACACATCCCCCCCCCTCTCTCTCTCTCTTTCTCACTCTGGTTTAGTGTTCTTCTAAGTTTACAACTTAGTTTTTAATCATTCTGCTTTCTTTGGCTAAGACAGCTGCACGCTAAAAGCTTTTTTTTTTTTTTTTTTGGAGTCGTGGTAATTTGGGATTGCTATATTATTTTTAAGCATTCTTTTCTGTAAATTTTTGGGGACACAGCTCGTTAATCGGTGTTGGTTTTCATTTTGTTTTTGTCTTTCTCCGTAACTCCATAAGAGGAAGATGACAGAGAGCACAACTTCACAAGACTTGAGCAAAACGACCACCCACTTAGATTTCTCCAAGAAATCCAAGAACTTTAACCCCCTGGAGCCTTTTCTGGGTGTTCTTGGCTTCACTTTAGTCACTTGTCTCTTCATTGGGGCATTCTTTTACTTGGATTATCGGGCTGTCCTCCACCCTGGGTTCTCTTTGTTTGGACGTAGTGGCACTACCACTCCATCATCATTACCATCAGAAGCAAAAGCAGCAATAGCTAAGGCACCAGCAAATGTGAATGGACGGCTGGGATTCCTTGATGGAGGTGGAGATACATGTGACATTTATGATGGGAAATGGGTGTGGGACGATAACTACCCACTTTACCAAAGCCAAGATTGCCCTTTTGCAGATAGCGGTTTCCGTTGTTTAGAAAATGGTCGGCCTGATAGTTTCTACACCAAGTGGCGTTGGCAACCTCATGATTGCGATTTGCCAAGGTCCCTTTTCCTTTCACTTTTGCCGACTCTTTATTTTTAGCAACTAGTGCCATCTCTGTTCTGCTTGCTGGAAAGAGCAATGGAAGCAAACTGTGTTGAACTCTATATTTGTCTATTTGGTTAGAAGAAGGTTGGAATTTTGGCATGTCTATGGAAGATGATTCAGTTGTTATTTCTTATTTATCTATCCTTAATGTTCATTTTTTTTTCTTAATTAGTGTCCTTGTTTTTTTCTTTGCGATTAAATTCGAATTTTATTGTAGTTTGTGGACAGTTTGTTGATTTGTTGGTAAGTTCTCCCCATTACAAATAATTACTGATTTTCATGGCTGACAATTTCTTTTTTCTCCCTTGAATTAGCCTAAAAATCCTTCATTGAAGCGTCAAATTTGTATTCTCTGAGAAGCTGCATTATAAGTTAGCATCTTCTTACTTTTCTTCACTTTCTTAGTTAATTCTACGGAGGCATTGTTCATAATTTTTATTTTTTTTACATTTTGATTAATGGTCTTATCTGTTTGTTAAATAAAGGTGAAAACTCCCTCTTGCATGCGCTAGCATCATTTTTACACCTTGGTTTTAACATGGTTCTATTGCCAAAACGAGCATGCCTCTTTTTATGATGTTCCCATTACTGTTAAACTTTGTTATTTAGAAATTCTGTTTCATTGAAAAGGTATATTGAGCATGACTTTATCTTCTTGATGACAGATTTAATGCTACAATGATGCTGGAAAAGTTGCGGAACCGGCGTCTTGCATTTATTGGTGACTCCATTGGAAGGAACCAATGGGAATCTATGCTTTGCTTGCTTGCTACTGCTATTCCCAACAAGGATTCAATTTATGAGGTGAATGGGAACCCGATTACTAAACACAAAGGGTTCTTGGTTTTTAGGTTTGAAGATTATAACTGCACGGTTGAATACTACAGATCTCCATATCTAGTGGCGCAGGGCAGTCCTCCAAAGGGGTCTCCAAAAGATGTTAGGATGACTCTCAAACTGGATCACGTGACCTGGACTCATCGTCAGTGGAAAGATGCAGATGTGCTAGTTTTTAACAGTGGCCATTGGTGGAGTTATGCGAAGACAATAAAACAGTAAATATCATCAACCTGATATATGATATATGTTATATATATTGTATGGTCTTGTTTTTGTGTGTGTATATTGAATTATAAGAACTTCGTTTTTGAGGTGCTATGCCTGTAAATGGAAAATGTAGAGAATGTACTTAAAGTTATCCATCATTTGTTACAATAGAAATGACTGTGAGATAACAGATTACAGTTTGTTTGATGCTAGTTTAACAAAGCTGCTGTTGGTTCTCGTTATAATCACATTGTCTAATTTTCGGATTTATGTAATGTGGCAGTGGTTGTTATTTCCAAGAAGGGATGGAGGTGAAGATGAAGATGGACCTTACAGATGCATTCCAAAAATCCATCGAAACTTTAGTTGACTTTGTTGCCAGTCAAGTAGATACAAAGAAGACACAAGTTATGCTTCGCACCTATGCTCCTGTTCATTTCAGGTATGCCCCCTTTCTTTTCTCTTTAACCATCAATGCTTCATTTCTGATTCCTGTTCCTTTTTCTCTTTTCACAATCTTCACACTTTCTGCTATTGGCATTAAGATTGTTACATTACAGGATGCTACATTAAATATTTATTTGCTTGTATGTGCAAGTAATAGAACTAAAAAGGTCAATAGTTCATGGCTGTGATGAAATGCCTTTGGCCGAGTTTAAATGTGAAAGTTTTCAATTGTTTGGATATTAGAGCAGCATTGAACTTAAGAGGGTTGTAGATATGACTCGCTTTCTGATATAAGTATTTCCGGTAAGCTGAATGCTAATGAGCATGAATTTGTTTGGCATTTATAGTTTTGATATTGTTATGCAGTCTATACTTTATATGAATCGGTTTTTCAACATTGGCTATTAATCTATTTTCAGTTTCTCTTTTGGATCAAAATGTCTATATGATACGAAGGTATGAATATGATTTAATCACCATTATTGTGGATGGATGAACAGAGGTGGCACCTGGAATACTGGTGGACACTGTCATCAATTAAAGCTACCTGACTTTGGTCCATTGCCGAATAACACTGGGAAACTTGTTGACATAGTCTCTGGTGTATTGTCAAAACACCCACAAGGGTTTCAAGTGATAAAGCTGATGAACGTGACTCCCATGACATATCAAAGGCAGGACGGGCATACATCGTTGTATCATTTTGGCCCAGGAAACGGGCCAGGTCCTATGAACCGTCAAGATTGTAGTCACTGGTGTTTGCCTGGTGTGCCTGACACATGGAATGAGCTTGTTTATGCCCTTTTTCTCCAGCGGGAATACTCACGCTCATAAAGCTCTCAGGTTTCATTATGATGGGTATAATGTTTTCTGATGGTTGATCATATACGACAAATGGTTCATATTCCTCACCGATGTAGAGAGTTGAAACTTGGGAATCTTGTTCATTTGATCAATGAAATTATAACAAATTCTTTACTCCTCACTTCTAGTTTCGTCCATGTTCTAGCTAAGAGAGATTTCAATGAGGTTTCTACATCTTTCTCCTACGTTTTTTTCTTTGCCTTCTATAAATTGCATAATTGTTTTCTTGAAACTAGATTACGGGTCTATTCTACAATGTTTAAAAAAAATACTTCTAGCTCTAAAAATATTTTTTGAAAGAAAAATTGTGCTAAACAAGTTATTTTTAGTTAAAATTTTTAACTTTTAAAAGTAATTTTAAAAAGTACTTCGAAAAAGAAGTTAAGTATTTCCTCTCACAAAAACACTTTTAGAATTTAATTATTTTTCACTCCTCCAATAACATAGTACTTTTTATTTTTATTGGTGCTTAATTATAAATTTGTTAAAATCATTAATTAAAAATAAAAAATATTTTTAAAATATTAATTACAAATATTTAATGGTTATATTTAAATATTTAAAATATAATTTATATATTTTAATTAAATTTTATAAATAATTAATATTTATTATTTTAAAATATTTAAAATTTAAAATTTATATATTAAAATATTAATAACAAGTTATAATAAATTTTTATATTTTTACTAAAATATAATAATATTAACTAATTTAAATATTATTTAAATGTATATTTATTACTTAATAATAATAGGTCTAAAATGAACATTTTATTTATCAAAAGTACTTTTTGACAACAATGTTAAATACTCAAATTTTAAATTAAATTTTTTTAAAGTTAAAATTTTTAAAAGCACTCTTCCACAACACTTTTCAAAAGTATTGCTAAACTAACGGTATGTCGATAAAAAATTGCTGCTGGAGCCTGGAAAATGGCAATGAAACTTCTTTCTTGGCTAAACCAAATTGCATGGACCAAACAGAACCATGTCTGTTTTCCTTTGAATTTTGACAAATAAGCATGTTAAACTCTGCTATATACCCATCAAAGATAGTAAAAGGGAATGTTAAACTCTGCATGGAAATTCTGTTGTCTGGAAGAACCCAGAATTACATAAGAAAGTGAACAGCTGAATATAGAAACATGAATCAATGATTACATCAGAATAGATAAGGTTTCAGCGTTGCAAGCACCTCTTGCCTTTTTTGAGGTACAAAATAAACATTATTACAGAGAAAAGAAGATGTCCATTAACACCAGTGGAGTGGAGTGGAGTGAGTGGGAAAGGTGTTTAATTCAGTCATCAAATGGGTATTGCTCATACCTAATGGTACAATCATGGAGCACCGAGCGAGACCCTATTCGACTTTGACAAGTTGCAAGCATGACGGTTTTAGCAGCACCCAAACAAGTAGCACAATCGGAGGTGGTGAGGTTTTGGTTACAAACAGCGTGACCGTAGGCAAAAGCATTAGGGTATGGGGAGATGTTGAAGTAATCGTAACCTTTGCGCTCAGGCGTGAGGGTCTCTAAGTCTTGGAGGACGAAGGCCAAACTAGTGGCGAAAGGATCACCCTCGGAATAGCTACCAGAGTTGCAAAGAACACTTATGACGCTTGTATCTGGAACACTTATGACATTACTGCATAACAAAAGCAAGCCGATCATGGCTGCTGCCTGTTTTGGAAGATAACCCATCTCAATCTCAATCTCTTTTGCTTCTTCAACTGTTTCTGATAAACACAAGGAAGAATCCTATGATTTTAAATGGTCTTTTTTTTTTTTTTTTCTTATTGGTTTCTCCATCACCATCAATAAATGGAGATTTATTAGAGTTTTTGTCCTTGTGCTTTTGTATTATTTTGTGATTTTCATTTTTCATCTAACATTTCATCGTTGATAACTATCTCTTTTAACTTATTACATAGATTTTAACTATAACAAGGCATATTAAGCATCATTTATGCGATAGCTAAATGAGAATTGTTCATTTACCCCTAAGGGAGAATATATATATATATATATATACATTTGTTCTCTGCAAGTCCAAAATTATTGCCAAAAATAAGACAATTTAATAAGAAGGTTGATTTGTTTTCAACTTTCAAGTTGTTTGAACTTTTGGGGACAAAACAACTTATAATAGGGTAAAAGAAGACTATTAACGCAATTCAAATGATAATCCTACTTTTCGAAGCTTTGCACATCTCCTTTCTCTTATAAGTCAGTTGATTAAAAATTGATCATCATAACATATTATAGGTTGAAATTATTGTATTGGAGCAGAAGATTTAAATTTTTCAAAAATTGAGTCACTTTATAATATTCATAGTAATAAACCTAATCGAAAAGTATTTGTACTTTGTGTGAGACGGATTTGAGTTGATCCTAACTTTTAACCGAGTGATCTTCTCTATTATTCTCGTACCTCGAATTGTATCGAGTGTAGCAAACCAAATATAGAAAAGAAACAATATAATTACTTTCAGTAGAAAAGTAATTCCTCCCAGTAGAAATCAACAAATATCATAATTCTCACTATTTATAAGGAGAGGTACAAAAATGTTAGTTGAACAATCGGTATAAAATAATATTATTTAAATAAAAAAACTCTCCTAATCTAACTAAGAGAGAGGGGGTGAAACATTCTCTTAATTTCTCTTAAGTTGTCGCCCCTCACATGCTATGTGAGGAAGATTAGGTCTCTCGTATAATTGTGTTTTCTACACTTTTAACCTAATATTTTATAATTTAATACAATTCAATATTTGTCGTCTTTCTCCCAAAATAAATATTATTTATTCAATTAATTTAATTAACTAAATTAATTTCTTAATTAAATAATTTTCTCAACCTAATTCTAATTTCGTTAAAATCATGACAACTTTACCATAAAAAATCTTATTCAATTTATTCAACGGATTCATAATGATTAGTTAATTTAATTTTATTCTCAAATTTCAATTATTTAATTATAAATAATTAAATAATAATTCAAAAAATCTTAAATTAATTCTCAATTAATTTCTATTGTTCATAAGAAAACACATTCATTTGTGAATGCGACACATTTATCTTACTTCACCATTTTCATTTATTTCTACTAATACTGATTAACTTTTCATATTCCTATCCAACAACATAATACTACTTAGTATTAGTTGAACGCTACATAACCAATGAATCAATATTTGTTTCCATTTTGCTTTATGTGCAAAAATCATTGAGGACAATATACAATAAATATTAATGTAACCAATAGATATTTTATTAAACTAATTTATTCAAAAATATAAATATACAAAAATAAATATACTACACTTAAGACACTAGATCTAATAATTACTTCCTGTTTACTGCTCAATAAGATTAAAGCATAAATCATATCATCAAAAAGTCAAACATGCCAACTCAAAAACTTTAATGACACCAAAACAGTTGTTTCATCTGTTGCTCGGGCATGAAGTGAAATAAGAAAACTAGTCAAAGTTGCAATAATCTCCCCTTTGGCAGTTTTAAAAAATCAATAGCAAATGATTAGCACATCCTCCAAACAAGTCAAAAGGGAACTAGAATATATTTCCTCCTAAAAAGTAGAACCATGCTCCATCATACACTTTCCTTATCTATGCTTTCATTTGTTGCACAAAGTATCCTCCTTTAGCAAAGCATAATGCAATAGCTATCAATGTTTGTCATCTTATCACATTTGTTATGTCCACCCAGCGAAGATGACAAAAGACCTACCTTTCATTTAAGAGATTTCCATTTATCAAGTAAAGTTTTCAATGCTTGTTTGCTACATTTTGCTTTGTTCCACTTTTTGTTATAATAAAATTTTGGACATAAATATTTTATTCATCGGCCGACTCATATTTTCCTTAGCATGTACTTCCATTCACTATTAGATCTTGTTAGAAATTAAATAATACTTGTCAAAATAAATTTTGCAAATCATATCAAAAATCATTTCATAAGCACAATTAAATTTTTATAAATAAGTCTCTCGTTTAAGTTCAAAACTCTCTTGAGGAATAAGAATAAACTTCTTTCTTCTCGGCCAAGTTAGTCAACATGTAGCACAAAATTACTTTTCTTTTGTTGTTGAATAATATTAAATTATGAGTCATACTATTAAAAAGTTAAAACATGTCTATTCAAAAATTTTAACTGCACTAAAACTATTATTCTATCTACTGTTTTCAACATGAAGTGTAACAAGAGAAATAGTCAGAGTTGCAACATAATGTATATGTATTGTACTGAAAAAGACGCCCAACGTTTAAATCATGTTTATATAGACTTGGAGGAGATGCATTTAAAATTTTGAAGGACCCCAAGTGGTTCGGTTATTAGAGGCGAAGTTAAGAAAATAAAGACAAAAGTATAGGCATTCATTCATGCAAGCCCGCATTGATGAACCAAATGTACCTAATCTCGAAGCTCATGATGCCTAGTATGAGGACGATGAGGAAGAAGGTAGATGAATTAACCAATGTAATCTTTTTCTTTTTTTTTTTGAAATAATAATTGGCTAGCTTTTATTAAAGTGAAATAGAACAGGGTTTTTTAAAAAAGATATTGGGCTTGCTGGTGGCATAGTCAGTCAGACCATTAAAGAAAAACATAAAGACTATCGAAAAATCCTTGGAAAACAAAAAACAATTAAAGCTATGAAAAAAGGAAACCTAGAGTATTGATTGTAGCCGATTCATATTATAGCTTGGCACCATTTTGAGTTGTCTTTTCGTTTTCAAACTGTCCCATCTGTTTCAGACGATAGCCTCTTCATTTCTTCCATTTTTGCTATTTATTCCTCTTCACCTTTCTCTGCGCTATTTTCAGTCTGGAGATCTTCTCCACCTTCCTTCGGATGCACTTGTAGATTATACAGTTCCTCTCCTCCCAGGTATGTTCCTCCTTCCCTTTTAAGTGCTTCATCTGCTATTTTGTGAGCCAACATGTTTTCGTTTCTGTTGATGAAATGAAATCAGATTCCTTAAAACTGCTTCGATTTTTCCTGAATATCTCTAATTATTGCACTTATAACTGATTTGTCTTTCGTTTTTGTTTTGTATTTCTTTATGATTGTGCGTGAATCCCCCTTTATCGTGACTGAGTGTAATCCCATTGAGATTCCAAGTTTGACCGCATGTAGTCCGGCATAAGCTTCTGTTGCAAAGGAAGATGAAACATTTGAGTTTGAAACAGTCTTTTTATTTATGATTTCTCCCGTTTGGTCCATAACCACCATACCCTCCATCGACTTGTAATATCTTTTGTTGAAAGCAGCATCGAAATAAATCGTTACCCTTAAAGTTTTATCTCGCTGATTTGTACTTCTAAATGCGTTTAAGGTACTCCTTCTTTCCATTAGGCCATCAATCTTAGCTATGTACCTTTTTGCTTTTAAAGATAACTTCCTTGCTGAATCTGTTTTTCCTTCATGTATGAGCTTATTTCTTGACCCCACATGAACCATACTGTACGGCAAAATAGTCGACATTGTTTGTGGCTGCTTCTCTTGAAAATATTGGTAATCCAATCCTAGAAATTCTGAATCATGAGATTATTAACCCACGAAAGATCTAACAGTTGCCATATCTCAATTGTTGCAGGGAAAAACAAGAAAACATGGCCAATATCCTCTTCCCTAGATCTGCATCGAGGACTATAATATCCTGGAAATGGGCTTGTGCATTCATGCTTAATTATATGCAATATCATGTTTATAAACGTTCTGAATATGATCTATGAATATCGTGAACTTTGAAATGTAGGAAAATACCTTAGAAAATTTTTAGATTTTAAGTCTTATTAAGGGAGCTAAGTGAATAGGGCCTTAAGAGAAAATGAATGTGAAATATGACATACAATTGGGCCTGGGAAAAGTGGCTATAAGGCGCCACTTAAGGGCCTAGCATGTGACGCCACTTACATATGTAATTGGGCTTTTGTTCGAGCCACAAGGAAAGAAAAAAGAAGTTTTATTTTGCTACAAGGTAGATGGTGTTGGGCGGCATTAAGGCACCAAAGGGAGGAGTTTGATTCCATTTAAAATTAAGCTAAGGATAATTGTTGGGATTAATTTTATTAATTTGAGTAAGGTGATAATTAAAAGATAAAGTTATCAAGATATGGAGAGTTGGCCAATTTAGGGGCTCCTTGGATGGTATTTTCGGCTAATCATAGTGTAGGTGTGTAGAAAATTTTAATTCTCTTCTCATCTCTTCCTATAGCCGATTTTCCATTTGCTTCTCCCAAGTTCTTCCTTTCTTTTCTTTTGTTAAGCCAAAACTCCTCTACTCTTCTCCTCTTTTCTTATTTTTTTTGTAACCTCAAATCCCTTTCTATTTTCTTTGAAGCCGAATACCCAGTGACCATAGCCAGACTATTCTCCAAGTCTCAAGTAGAATCCTTGTGTTGTCGGATATAGAGCTATCGATTTCTTCAAGTAAGGTAAGATCCAAATTGGTTTCCATTCTTTTATATTTTAGACTTATTGAAATTTAGGGACTAATCCTTATTGTTGTTCTTGGCCAAATTATGGAAGGAGGCTTCGGGATTTAGTAGTTATCGACTACAAAGAGGAGATCTTTTGGGACTTTCAAGGATCCAAGGTGAGTTAATTGGTCAAAGGCCATTTATCATGTTTAAGTGATTGAAAATCGGATCTAATATGTGAGTCTATAGGGATTTGACGAGGTATACAAGGATTTGAGATTTGAGAATCGAAAGGTAAGTCCATATGCACATTCGGCCAAGGCCTAGTTTGGTATCTAGATTTATTTCTTGATTATTCAAAAGCGAAACTAACAAGTTAATAGATCTAATGATCACCGATTACGTGAAGGAGCCTAGCAAAGTTTCAGATTTGATCTTAAATCAATCGGCAATAAGGTAAGTTTTGGTTTCAAAAGTCCTTGAGGATTTAACAATCTAGCGAATAAGTTTTACTAACATATCTACTAATGGCGAACTATAGAATTAAAGGATCTAAGGCTTTAGATTGAGTTTCTCGGGATTTTAAGTGAACCGCTTAGTGTATCAGGTGTGTACCCCACACTATCTTTTAATAAGAATTATGGCTAAAATTTAATGTGAGCATGTTTATAAAAATGTGAATATGGCTAAAGTACCATGCTATGGTACAAAGTACTGTGCACGTTTCCTACTCCTACTAGGACTATGAAAAATATCTATTAAGGCACACATATGAAACTATAAGTATGTGATTTAAGAATTTGGCATGTTTTGTATGACATGGGCATATGGGATATTATGAAAAAGGGGAAGTGAATGTGGTGACCTAAGACCACGATATCGAATGTGGTGACCTAAGACCACGATATCGAATATGGTGTCTTATGACACAAAGTATGTATCTGAGTGGCTATGCCACGAACTTTATAAAGGCGATGTGCACGTCATTGCAATGACCGCCTTCGATGGTGTGTAGCGGATGGAGGTTGATTTTGTAGTCCCCACGGTGTGCGAGGATGGTACGGTGATGTGTAGCGGATGGCATATAGGTTTGGGTTCGGGTTGCATTATTATTTCCTATCATTATATGAATATGCATGTAATATGTGAACATATGCCTAAATTGTTAAATTTTAGTGTTGGTTACACATTGAGTCTGCTTTGACTCACCCTTGTGGGATTACTTTTCGGTGACGATCGATGATGGTAGGGTCGGCAGGAGCTTAGTGGAGGCCATGTGAAGTTCGATTTTACTTTGTTTTGGACTCTTTTTATTTTAAGTACTTTGAATTTATTTTGGGAATTATTTGATGTAATAAGGCCATAGTTGAATTATTTGATTTTACTTCTACTTATCCTGCTACAAAATATTCTTTTTAAAAAAATTAGGTGAATTTATCATGAACTAAACCCTAAATGTTTTGTCACCTAAAGTCAAAGGATTTCATATATAAAATTAACTTGTTTTCCAACCCGAGCCCAACCCAAAACAATCTTTCTTTTAAATCACATCGTTCATTTCCAATGCCACAAAGAATTTTGAACCGGTTTACATCGAAACATACCAGATCCGGTAAAGGCTCGTGGGCGGGTTTGGGGTGTTTCAATTTGGTATCGAGTCGATTTTAAACTTTCGGCCTTGGGTTTAAGGCCCAAAACGTTTTCAAAGTTAAGCCCAAAAGAAATTTTGTGAATTAAGCAGGTTTTCTGGCATGGCCCACTAAGTCTCGACAAGTTCACAGTAAGTACTCCGATCTCTTGTGTGATTTATATTATGACTTGTAGAAGGAGTAGAAATGGAATGGAACATAGATTAGCATGATAAGTACTTGAACCCTAGGACTAGTTACCCCAACAAATACATAAGACTTAAATGTCTAATTAAACAAACATGTGGTTAAGTCAGCCGAGTTAGGGTGTGGCAACCATGGTACGCATGTCTAGGATTGGTTTCGATGGGAGCTTGGTATTTAAGCAGTCCTAGTGACTCACCTCCTCTCCATTCGAATCCTACCTGGTGCGTAGCTTCGGTTCATCTTAACCAAGATGACTTATTCACGGGCTAAACCCCTAACTAAAACCCGAAAGGGATTAGTAGTATTTTTATGGGAACCCTACTTTTTTAAAAAAAATTACTAAATTACCCTTTTTGATTTTTAAAAGCTATTCTATAAAATTTTTCTGAAATATTTTTTTTAAAAATTACTAAAATGCCCCAGTGGTAAGATTACCAAAATGCCATTGGTTTATAAAATACTTATATTACCCAGCTTTTATCAAAATTCCATTACTTTGTTCGAAAACCCTAAATTTATAAAACATCAAAATACACTGATTTAAAAAAATACGAAATTACCCCTGATTGCAAAATGACCAAAATACCCTCAGTAAGGAAAATTATCGAAGTACCCTCAACTTAGAAACCTTTAAAAATACCCTCATTTTGAAAAATCACCAGGAACCGTATTTTGTGAAAAAAAATTACCGAAATAGCCCTGGCTTGTAAAAATTACAAAAATACCCCTATTGTATAAAATTATCATTCCACCTTTGAAATTTTTTCGGCAAGTATTTTAATTCTTGTAAAATATCAACACTCTCTATTTTACAATATTTTCAAATACCCTAATTTGAAAATTTACCAAAATACTCTCAGAGGACAAAATTACGAAAATACCCCAGGTAGTGGAAAACATCAAACAACGACAATTACAATATTTCTACGTAATGAGCATGCAAGTTCATATGTGTGACTAAATGAATGATGTGAGACCTGTATGTGTATGAATCGAAAGAACTACTTCCTAGAATTATTAAACATAAAAGCTGCTCGTGGTTAATCAAGTGGAACCAAACTAATGTATAAAACTCTTTAATCAGATAAACGCAAGTATGAATTCAAGGGGACGTGGCCGTAGCGTGCGAGGCCGTGGTAGAGGCCGAATGACTGTGTCGGAACCCGTGAGATCGAGTCAAGGATCTGAGAATGAGGTACCATCGCCACCACCACCACCATTTGTTGGTGTTGGCGAAGAATCGATCGACGGAGAAGATCATCAGATCGCAGTGTCTTTGCGAGTTCTTGAAATGGTGGTAGTCTTTGGAGGGAATATGAGAGCTCGAAAATCTGTACTCGAACGACTCTGAGCCAACGGAGCTGAAGTGTTAGTGGAGTATCCGGTGTGGCACCCAAAGTCTGACTAAATATTGGTTGGAAACAACCGAGTGCATTATGGATGAGCTCGATCTGACTAAGGAGGAGAAGTTGAAAGGAATGGTGGCACTGCTACGCGATGAAGCGTATCAATGGTGGTTAACAGTTCGGGATGGTACCACAACTGAAGATCTGACCTGGGAATATGTTAAGGCGCATATCGAAAAATATGTGCACACGTTACACCGATGAGCGAGAGGAAGGCCTTTTGAAATTTGGTTCAAGGAATAAGTCATGTGCAGTATGAAGTGAATTTTGAGGTTGAGCCGGTATGCTCGAGTAGTAGCTACGAAACATGAGCGGTGTGTCCGGTTTGAGGACGGACTTAGGGATGACTTGAGGTTGTTAGTTGCTCCACATCAAGAGCGAGAGTTCTCTGCGTTAGTGGAGAAAGCTAAGATAGCGGAAGGAATTAAGGACTCTGTGAGGCAGAACACGGACCGGAGTAAGCAAAAGAGAGGATTTGGGCCGTCTAGATCATCTGGGAATGCTCAGAAAAGGCCTAGAGTTGATGGGCCACGAGGTCAGCAAACTGGTACTGGAGGGTAATATCGTACTTGTGAGCAGTGCGGGAAGAAACACTTAGGTGAATGCTGGAAGAAGACAGGTGGATGTTTCAGATGTGGGTCAAAGGACCATATGATTAAGGACTGCCCGAGGAAACCGGATGGGAATCGGCCAGCAGCTCAGAATATTAATCAGGCTGGTAGAGGGGGACAGCAGCCTCAGCGAGGTCGTGGTCCGAATAATCGAGGAAATGGTACTGGTAGAGGACGTGGAACACCGGGCCGAGGTGCTGTTAATACTGAGGCAAGGCAGCCGGGTTTGGTTTATGCGGTTCACCGTAGGGAAGAGGGAGACGCGCCGGACGTTATAACCGGTACGTTTCTTGTATTTGGAAAGCCTTATTATGCTTTGATTGATGTGGGCTCAACCCATTCTTATATTGCATGTAGAGTAGTTGAAACTCTAGGCGTAACCTCTGAACTCTCGGATAGGGAGATGACTGTAGTAAGCCCACTAGGTCAAATTTTAGCGGTAAATAAGATCCTTCGGAGTGTACCTTTAGAAATTCAAGGCGTAGTATTTTCTACCGACCTGATGAAACTTCCCTTCGGAGAGTTCGATCTCATACTTGGAATAGACTGACTAGTGAACCATCGGGCTGTGTTGGACTGTGCAGCTAAGCGAATGGAGTTAAGAACCCTGGAGGATGAGGTGGTTATTATGATAGGAGAAAGAAGAAACTACTTGTCTAATATAGTTTCGGCGCTAAAGGCTGAAAAGATGGTTCGTAAAGGGTGCAAGGTGTTTTTAGCCTTAGTAAGTACGTTAAATGGAAGGGAAAAAGGTGTTAGTGGAGTTAGAATGGTAAGGGATTATGAAAGACGTGTTTTCAGAGGAATTACCAAGAATACCCCCAAACAGGGAGGTGGAGTTTGGAATTGACTTGCTACCGGGAGCGACTCTGTGTCAATCGCTCCGTACAGAATGGCACCAAAGGAGTTGGTTGAGCTCAAGGTTTAAATTTAAAAATTACTCGACCATGGGTTTATCCGACCCAGTGTGGGGAGCACCGGTCCTGTTTGTGAAGAAAAAGGACGAAACTATGCGTATGTGCATAGACTATCGTCAATTAAATAAGCTGACCATCAAGAACAAGTATCCTTTGCCAAGGATTGATGACTTGTTCGATCAGCTTAAGGGGGCGACAGTGTTCTCAAAGATCGACTTAAGGTCGGGATATCATCAGTTGAAGGTGAAGGAGGCGGATATCCATAAGACAGCCTTTAGGACAAGATACGGCCACTATGAGTTTGTGGTAATACCGTTCGGGTTGACAAACGCCCCAGCCGCATTCATGGATATGATGAACAGGGTTTTTCAACCTTACTTGGATAGGTTCGTCATGGTGTTCATCGATGACATCCTAGTGTACTCCAAGACTGAAGAGGAGCATGATGAGCATCTCCGGATTGTCTTTGCAAGTGTTAAGGAGAAGAGCTCATGCCAAATTCAGCAAGTGTGAATTTTGGCTTAAGGAGGTTGCATTCTTAGGGCACATGGTGTCAGCAGAAGGAATAAGGGTGGATCCTAGGAAGGTTGAAGCAGTGCTGAATTGGGAACCACCTAAGTCGGTGGCAGAGATTCGTAGTTTCTTGGGACTGACGGGCTATTACAGAAGGTTCGTGGAAGGATTTTCGTCAATAGCAGCGCCTTTAACAAAGTTGTTAAGGAAAGAAGTACCCTTTGTATGGGCGGATAAGCATCAGGAAAGTTTTGAAAAACTTAAGAGGGTATTGACGGAAGCTCTAGTGTTGATTCAGCATGAGGTAGGAAAGGATTTTTCGGTGTATTGTGACGCTTTCCATACAGGTTTGGGTTGCGTATTGATGCAAGACGGGAAGGTAGTCGCATATGCGTCTTGACAGTTGAGGCCACATGAGGTGAACTACCCGACGCATGACTTAGAATTAGTAGCAGTGGTCTTCGCTCTTAAGGTATGGAGGCACTACCTTTATGGTGAAAAGTCGACGATCTACACAGACCACAAGAGTCTCAAGTATCTGTTGACTCAGAAGGAGTTGAATCTGAGGCAGCGAAGATGGGTGGAGTTACTGAAGGATTACGACTGTTCTATAGAGTATCACCCGGGCAAAGCAAATGTAGTGGCGGATGCCTTAAGCCAAAAAGTTATGTCGGATCTGAGGGCGATGTTCGCACACTTGAGTTTGTATGATAATGAAAGCCTGTTGGCAGAGTTGCAAGTCAAACCGACGTGGTTGAATGAGGTAAAGGAGGGACAGTTGGCTGATGAGGACCTAAGTGCTAAGCTACGGCAAGTACAGAATGGAGAGTTGAAAGATTATGGCATTAATGGCGAAGGAGTGTTGTGTTTCAAGAGGAAGGTCTGTATGCCTGAGAATAAGGAACTTAGACAAAGGATTCTTCAGGAATCGCATAGTAGCCCTTATGCTATGCATCCTGGAGGCACTAAGTTGTATAGAGACTTGAGAGAACAATTTTGGTGGCCTAGTCTGAAAAAGGAAGTTACAGAATTTGTTAGCAAGTGCCTAACGTGTCAGCAAGTTAAGGTGAACACGTGTTCCGTCGAGATTGCTTGACCAATCATGATCCATGATGGAAGTAGGAGAGAATTACCATGGACTTCGTTAGTGGGCTTCCCCTTACGCCTACTAAGAAGGACTCGGTATGGGTAATAGTAGACCGTTTGACCAAGTCTACGCATTTTATTCCAGTGAGAGTCGATTATTCTCTGTAAAAGTTGGCAAAATTGTATGTGGCTGAAATTGTAAGGTTGCATGGAGTTCCACTATTGATTATCTCAGATAGGGACCCAAGGTTTACTTCTCGGTTCTGGAAAGCGTTACATCAGGCTTTAGGCACTAAATTGGATTTCACTATGGCCTTTAATCCACAGTCGGACGGGCAATCTAAACGGGTAATCCAAGTTTTAGAGGACATGTTGAGGGGCTGTGTGATGGATTTCAGAGGAAGTTGGGAGGAGTATTTGCCCTTAGCAGAGTTTGCCTACAACAACAGCTATCAGGCAAGTATTCAAATGGCACCTTATGAAGCACTGTATGGTTGAAAGTGTCGGACTTCTACATGTTGGACGGAATTGGGAGAACGACGAGTTTTGGGTCCAGAAATTGTGGCAGAATCCGAAGAGAAGGTTAGTGTAATTCAAGCTCGATTGAAGGAAGCATCCGATAGATAAAAGTCGTACGCAAATCTCAAACGGAAGGAGATTGAATTTGATGTAGGAGACCAAGTATTCCTTAAAGTTTCACCTTGGAAGAAGGTGATGAGATTTGGTCGAAAAGGGAAACTAGGTCCAAGGTTTATAGGACCCTATCGAGTGTTGAAGCGGGTTAGACCAGTGGCATATCAGTTGGAATTGCCACCCGAGTTAAAGTAGATGCACGACGTATTCCATGTGTCCATGCTACGTCGATATCGATCGGATCCATCTTATGTGGTACCAATCGAAGAGGTGGAGCTAAGGTCAGACTTGTCCTATGAGGAGGAGCCGATTCAGATCCTAGAACGTGATGTGAAAGTGTTAAGGAGGAAGTCAGTTCCTCTAGTTAAGGTGTTATGGCGCAATCATAGATTGAAAGAAGCTTCGTGGGAGCCAGAGGAAGCAATGCGATAGCAATACCCCCACCTATTCTAGCCAGGTAATTTCGAGGACGAAATTATTTTAAGAGGGTAGAACTGTAATATCCTGGAAATGGGCTTGTGCATTCATGCTTAATTATATGCAATATCATGTTTATAAACATTCTGAATGTGATCTATGAATATCGTGAACTTTGAAATGTAGGAAAATACCTTAGAAAATTTTTAGATTTTAAGTCTTATTAAGGGAGCTAAGTGAATAGGGCCTTAAGAGAAAATGAATGTGAAATATGACATACAATTGGGCTTGGGAAAAGTGGCTATAAGGCGCCACTTAAGGGCCTAGCATGTGACGCCACCTACATATGCAATTGGGCTTGTGTTCGAGCCACAAGGAAAGCAAAAAGAAGTTTTATTTTTGCTACAAGGTAGATAGTGTTGGACGGCATTAAGGCACCAAAAGGAGGAGTTTGATTCCATTTAAAATTTGGCTAAGGGATAATTGTTGGGATTAATTTTTATTAATTTGAGTAAGGTGATAATTAAAAGATAAAGTTATCAAGATATGGAGAGTTGGCCAATTTAGGGGCTCCTTGGATGGTATTTTCGGCTAATCATAGTGTAGGTGTGCCGAAAATTTTAATTCTCTTCTCATCTCTTCCTATAGCCGATTTTCCATTTGCTTCTCCCAAGTTCTTCTTTTCTTTTCTTTTGTTAAGCCGAAACTCCTCTACTCTTCTCCTCTTTTTCTTATTTTTTTTTTGTAACCTCAAATCCCTTTCTATTTTCTTTGAAGCCGAATACCCAAGTGACCATAGCCGACTATTCTCCAAGTCTCAAGGCCGAATCCTTGTGTTGTCAGATATAGGAGCTATCGATTTCTTCAAGTAAGGGTAAGATCCAAATTCGGTTTCCATTCCTTTATATTTTTAGACTTATCGAAATTTAGGGACTAATCCCTATTGTTGTTCTTGGCCGAATTATGGAAGGGAGGCTTCGGGATTTAGTAGTTATCGACTACAAAGAGGAGATCTTTTAGGACTTTTAAGGATCCAAGGTGAGTTAATCGGTCAAAGGCCATTTATCATGTTTAAGTGATTGAAAATCGGATCTAATATGTGAGTCTATAGGGATTTCGACAGAGGTATACAAGGATTTTGGGATTTGAGAATCGAAAGGTAAGTCCATATGCACATTCGGCCAAGGCCTAATTTGGTATCTAGATTTATTTCTTGATTATTCAAAAGCGAAACTAACAAGTTAATAGATCTAATGATCACCGATTCTGGAAGGAGCCTAGCAAAGTTTCGGGATTTGATCTTAAATCCAATCGGCAATAAGGTAAGTTTTGGTTTCAAAAGTCCTTCGGGATTTAACAATCTAGCCGAATAAGTTTTTTTAACATGTCTACTAGCGGACTATAGGAATTAAAGGATCTAAGGCTTTAGATCGAGTTTCTCGGGATTTAAGTGAACCGCTAAGTGTATCAGGTGTGTACCCCACACTATCTTTTAATAAGAATTATGGCTAAAATTTAATGTGAGCATGTTTATAAGAATGTGACTATGGCTAAAGTACCATGCTATGGTACAAAGTACTCAGGTACGTTTCCTACTCCTACTAGGACTATGAAAATATCATTAAGGCACACATATGAAACTATAAGTATGTGATTTAAGAATTTGGCATGTTTTGGATGATATGGGCATATGGGATATTATGAAAAAGGGGAAGTGAATGTGGTGACCTAAGACCACGATATCTGAATGTGGTGACCTAAGACCACGATATCTGAATATGGTGTCTCATGACACAAAGTATGTATCCGTGGCTATGACACGAACTTTATAAGAGGCGATGTGCACGCCATTGCAGCGACTACCTTCGATGGTGTGTAGCGGATGGAGGGTTGACTTAGTAGTCCCACGGTGTGCGAGGATGGTACGGTGATGTGTAGCGGATGGCATATAGGTTTGGGTTCGGGTTGCATCATTATTTCTATCATTATATGAATATGCATGTAATATGTGAACATATGCCTAAATTGTTAAATTTTAGTGTTGGTTACACATTGAGTCTGTTTGACTCACCCTTGTGGGATTACTTTTCGTGTGACGATCGGTGATGGTAGGGTCGGCGGGAGCTTAGTGGAGGCCATGTGAAGTTGATTTTACTTTGTTTTGGACTCTTTTTATTTTAAGTACTTTGAATTTATTTTTGGGAATTATTTGATGTAATAAGGCCATAGTTGAATTATTTGATTTTACTTCTACTTATCCTGCTTGCAAAATATTCTTTTAAAAAAATTAGGTGAATTTATCATGAACTAAACCCTAAATGTTTTGTCACCTAAAGTCAAAGGATTTCATATATAAAATTAACTTGTTTTCCAACCCGAGCCCAACCCAAAAATAATTTTTCTTTTAAATCACATCGTTGTTTCCAATGCGACAAAAAAATTTTGAACCAGTTTACATCGAGAAACATACCAGATCCGGTAAAGGCTCGTGGGCCAGGTTTGGGGTGTTTCAAGGACAAACAGTGTTATCGGCTACTCTCTTAGATCTTAGATGAACTAGAGTAGGCAGATAATTCCATGATGCTCTCCAAATTGTAATCAAAATCTTGGAGGGTAGTTGTAAATTCCATAGATTTTTGTAAAAAAAATTTAGATCAGCTTGTATTAATAGGTTATTAGGATCCAAGCTTGCATTTTTAATAATTTGTAAGCGCTTTTGACCAAAAACTCTCCAGAAAGCTCTCCTTCCATACTTAAAAGTCATCTCCTGGATTTTTCGCTAGAGGAATTTGTAAGATTTTTTGGGTAATACCATCTGGGAAGGTATTCTCCACTAGATTTATTTTCCACACATTGTTTGTAGCATCAATTAAATCGGAGACTAACTTAACTTTATTATTGTTTCTATGACTTCATCCTTCTGCATCTTTTCTTGGTATCCAATGGTCGTCCCAAACTGAAATTCCAGTTCCCCGTCCTACTCTTCAACTCATCCCACTGCGTAGCAGTCCTTTGGCAGCCCAGATACTTTTCCAAGTAAGTGAAGGTAAGTTGCCTAATTGTGCGTTAAAAAAATCTGAATTTGGGTAATATTTGGCTTTAAGAACTCTCGCCAATAAGGAATTCGGATAATTGATGAGACGCCAACCTTGCTTAGTAAGCAAAGCAATATTAAACTGGCTAATATTTTGAAAACCAAGTCCACCACTTTCCTTCAAAATACATAACTTTCTCCACGCATACCAATGTATACCCTTTTTCCTACCAAAACTTGGCCATAATGTTTTTAAGCTCAACACATAACGTTTTAGGTAAAATGAAACATGCCATCGTGTAAGTTGGAGTGACTTATAAAATGGACTTAATAAATACTTCCTTCCCCCCTTACGATAAATGTCTCGTACTCTAGTGATCGATTCGCTGCTTAATTTTATCTTTCAAAATCTGGGATGACTCCCTTTTCTTTATTCCCACCATGTGAGGCAACCCTAAGTAACGCCCGGTCATTCAAACTTATTACTCCCAGTGTGTTGACCATCAATCTTCTTGCAATTTAGAAGTATTTTTGCTAAAAAAATAGTTGACTTGTCAAAATTAACGCATTGCCCTGAACACCTTCTATACTTTCTGAGAATTTCCTTTAGAACATTAGCTCCTTTACTAGATGCTTCACTAAATAAAATGCAGTCGTCTGCAAAAAGTAAGTGCAAAACATGCGGTATACTCCTGCTGGCTTTAACCCCTTTCAACGCCCCTTCATTCATTACAAGACGCATTAGACTAGATAAACATTCCCCACAAGAGAAACATAAATGGACTAAGTGGATCTCCTTAACGCAACCCCCTTATTGGATGAAAGTTCTCTCCTTTGAATCCGTTTACAATCACCGAATATGAAACAGATGTTAAACACTCCATGATAGTTTCAATCCAACTAAAAGAAAAACCCATTCGAGTCATAATTTCTTTTACAAAGTTCCATTCAACTTTGTCGTATGCCTTGCTCATGTCGAGCTTCATTGCCATGAACCCTTTTCTCCCTACTCTCTTCTGTTTTAATGTGTGAAGAATTTCGTAAGTAAGAATAACATTATCCGAAATCAATCTCCCAGGTACAAAAGCACTTTGAGCCATATCGATGCATTTCTCAATAACTCCTCTTAGCCTATTTGTGATAGCTTTCGGCATGATTTTATAAATTACATTACATAGGTTGATTGGTCTGAACTGTTTCATATTAGTAGGATTTGTAACTTTTGGGATAAGTACTATGTGTGTAGAGTTTACCTGCTTGAATTATTTTCCTCATTCAAAATTTGTAGACAGAATTTGATGACTTCATCTCCAACAATATGCCAACACTTTTGATAAAATAACGCCGGTAAACCATCCTCCCCTAGGGCTTTTGTAGGTCCCATCTCAAATGTTGCTACTTTAATCTCTTCCTTTGTGTATGGTGCTGTGAGATATTGGTTATCCTCTTCAGTTATACATCTCTTGATTCTTGACAGCAAGTGATTACAGCTTTCCCTTTCTTCTGATCTAAATAGATTTTGAAAATAAGATCTCGCAATATCTTTTATATATTGAATGCTCTTGTTTCTCTTCCATTCTTATCTTGCATCTTATGAATCATGTTTCTTCTTCTTCAATGTGTGGCTTGGCTATGAAAAAAGTAGTGTTTCTTCACCATGTTTCAACCAGTTTATGCGCGCTCTTTGTTCCCAATAGCGTTCATCTTTGTCAATTTCCAGGTTCAGTTGAATTTTTGTGTCGATCAGCTCAGTCAAATTATGATAATCTCTTTCTGCTGCTAGAAATTCTGATAGCCTATCGTTGAGAAATGCCTTTCACTTCTTTCGATCATCTTGAATCCTACAAGCCCACCTTATCAAACCATTCTTTAACTCGTCTATTTTTACATCAAATTGACTGATGATAACCCCCAAATATTCTTGACTTCTTCATCAAATGATTCCTCCATTGTCCACCATGCTTCAAATCTGAAAGCTGCTTCTTTTTCCCCTTGTTCTGCCCTTCTTGTGTTAACTAGAAGGGGACAATGATCAAAAAATAGTAGGTTAGGTGTTGAATAGATACCTCAGGGAACATGGCCAACCATTCTTCATTTGCAACTCCCTGTCAAGCCTCTCATGGATATTAGTCTAAGGTAAATTTTCCTTTCCCATGTAAACCATCTTCTAGAAAAACTCATATCCATTAGGCTACATTCTGAGAGGACCTTTCGAAATAACTCCATTCTTCTTTCATCTCTATGTACCCTCCCTTTTTTTTCAAAACCATACATAATTTCATTGAAGTCCCCACAAACGAACCATGGAAACCTCTCTCCTGTATAAACTCCTTAACTCAGCACATGAATTACTTCTATCATGTTCATATAGGGACCCATAAAAACCAGTGAACCTCCATTTACCTCTTGATTCATTTACCTCTTGATTCTTTTCATTTTACTTCTACAAATTTTAGTCTCCATAAAGAATACCATTAGGGATTTTGTAACTTCAGCATATACCGAAGTCTCCTTATTGTTCGTGGACTCCCTAATCCACAAACATTCCATCTTAACAGTTTCATTGCGTCCAGTTGGCTTGCCTCTTGGCAGCCGCCGATACAAAGTGGTTAACCTCCAACAATCTCCTATTCCTCCCTACTGGGGAATTCTCATTTCCTAATGCTATCACACTCTCCATCTCCCCTCTAGCTTGCTTCTTCCCTTCTTCTCTAATCAAAACACCATCCTCCATATCGTGCTACATGACAGCTAGAGATTGATCTAATCTTTGATTTACCCCTATATGGTTTTTCGAGATCTTTTGGCCTTCCAAACTAAAACACAAGACTGGATCAAAGGACTCTCTATATCTCACTGTTTTATTTTTCCTAGTTCACGCATTATTCTCATTTGTGGAAGTATCTTCACCGTTGTCTTTTGATTTCCCATCCTCTTCCTCTCTCAGCCATACACTATTTATTGTTACAGCCTTTCTTGATTGAGCCCGTAGTGATAAATCCCATCCCATCTCAGTCATTTCCACCTCTAGCATCATCTTTGCTTCACAAAAGGAGTCGTTATGCCCCAAACGATCACAGAAAAAGCAGAAAATGGACAATCATTCATATCGAAACTTTACATATGAGCACTTCCCACAGAACAAAATTTGTTTTCTCCTTTTTAGCGGTCGTCTTACATTAATCTTGACTCTTACCCGTATATAATTCATGTTTTCTTTACCCAAATTCGATCCATCGTATTCCATAAATTCTCCTATAAAATTGCTCAAGTCTTCCATTTGTTTCAGATGTATCCCCCGATCGGAGTATCACTGTACTCGACAAAAGATCCAGGAATCTATGATTTCGCCTCACCACTTCTATAAAAAGGAACCCAAAAAAAAAACCAGAAAAAGAAATGTGCCAAATAGGGCAGACCAGAGACGTTTCAGAGAGGGCAGACTTCGTTTTTATAAGATTAATTTAACCAATGTAATCTTAGTGGACCGAAATTAAATGATTTCATTAATTGGCATAAATGTGATATAAAAATCAAGCTGTGTTTCTCTTGCCAGTAGATTAAGTTCATATATTGGTTATTATGTTTTATACATTAAATATAACTTTAGAAATTAATAAAATTTATGTTCGAAAGGTTTTGATGATGAAGAAAATACATTTTGATTTTATCAATGATGATGTTTCTTTCTTTTCATTTCAAATTGTTAAGGTTCTTCATCCGAGAACAATTGCTTTTATTGAGTTCAAATACTGATAGGGACCATGAGCAAGGTTTTTCAAATTCCATTTTCTTGTTCTTAAATTCAATTATTTGATTCCTATTTAGTTATTTTTTGTTCTCATCTTTTTCTTGTTTATTTGCAAAAATAAAATAAAATTATGGAGTCAAATTCATCTAACATTCAACCAAGATTCAATATTTTGGAACCCAACTCACTTCCACTCAATTAATTAGCCTCAAATTATGATTTCAAAATTCATGTTTATAGCCGGCCAATGGGTAATATACCTATTTATATGTACAGTACAATCAATACATGCATATGCACATAGCTTGAAATAGTTTAATCTAACTGAAACCTCCAAGTTGTTCAAGTTGTTCCACATGTTTTGCCAATTCTTCCATCTTTTCAACCATCTCCACCATCGAATACATGAAGGTAGCCAATCCTAACCCATCAGTTCTCTCCAAACCATTAGTTCCAAATGTGGAAGGACCCGGAATTTGGCTTAGTTCTTGTCTCACTGTCTTCAATTTGGGTAATATGGTATCCTCGGATCCACATATTTTCATCTTTTTTATGCTTTCTCCCAGTTCTCTTAGTGTCCATGCTAGTGATGCTACAATTGCTTCACATGGTTCCTTCACCGGCTGACGACAGGTATTACTTTCTGATGGCTGATGATAACAATATTTGAAAAAGAAAATTCAGCAAAAGCGAATAATATATGGAAGATTCTCCCAAAGAAACATTTTGGTTCGTGAAGAAGATTTAGTTGTACCTGTGTAGGTGATTTAAGGCAGGCTTTGAGTGAAAGGATGGTTGTAGCCAAATCTCTTAAATCTTCCCCTAATTTTAGGTATATTCCCCAAGGGTAGCAAAACCCAAATTTTGCATGCCAGGGTTCCCAGCTTGCAAAATTTACCTGCACAAATTTTCGTTGTTTATCAAACAATAATAATTCTGATATTGATGTTAAGATGACAGAAACAAAGAAATACTATACTATGAACAAAAAAGAAAGAATAATATACCAATGATTCATCCTTTGTCTTGGAATGCAGGACTGATTTGCATTTACTACTGAAATTAAAACTAGACTTCTCCTTCTCATTGACATTTCCAAAGTACTCCTTGGAGAACCCTACAATAGGTGGATGATAACAAAATTCAAATATGTGGCTATAATTCTAAAAATATAAAATTTTGATATTCGATAATTATATTAAATTTCAATTAAATTTGAAATCAAGAAAAATCAAATTTTTAACTGACAAAACTCTTTCGATATTATTTTTTCTACCCACACCATTTGGAGTCGAAACTTTATTTAAAGAATATTGGGTTACAACAAGCATGGGTATAAAATTGATACACTTATCACAAGCCTAGGTAGTACCCAACTAATTTGAGATATCTTCTTAGGCTTAAATTCTAGCACCAGGTCTAGCCCCAGGCCCCAACCTTGGGCTAAGGTGGAAATGGACAAAAGCATATGTAGAACCAAAGATTTAAGCATAAGCATAAGGGTAAGTTTACTATGGCTTGTATTGTTAAAAGAAATGAATAGAAAACCTTCGAGAGAGGCAGCAAGGTCTTCGAAGCGGGCGACTAAAGAGTCATGGAGTTCATCACTAGCCCAAATGGGGAAGACGAACAAACTTATAAAGAGGCAGATGGCGAAGCCCATGGCAATGGTGGAAAGACGGTCAAGGGCTATTTCCAACACTTGTTCAGCACGTAAACCCGACACTACAACCAGGCTAAACGTGAGAATGAATATCATTGCTCCGTAATCGAATTTCTTTTTAACGTTTGGAACCTGTCGAGTGTATGTTGCGGCCGCCCCTGAGAACAAGATTCCAGTCAAAAGTTCAAAAATCATCGCAATGACTTCAAACAAATCGAAAAACAACCCTTGATTACACAGCAATGGTTTATCCATCCATGGACTCATACAGGGAAAACTTGAATATAAAAAGTTTCTTTAGATATGTCCATCCATGGACTTGTTTAGGGAAAACTTGAATCTTGAGTAGAAGAGAATTTATTGCAAGCGCAGCAGCCATACCAAATATGAAGACAGTAATGCCGACAATTATAGCTTTGCCAACCCCACCCACTGCTTGGGCGAAAATTGCCGCTAAACACCCCAGTCCACCTCCTAGTACTGTCCCAATTCCTCGATTTATGCCCTTGCTTAGTGTAGCGCCTGACAAACAGGTATAAAAAAAGATAGCAAACTTGTAAATTTAACTGAAACGAACCTAATATATGCACTAATTAAGAAGCAATTAAGCATATCACCTGCAAAGAACTCGAAGACAACCACGACAGTCATAATGGCCCACATGGCATTTTCTCCAACTTGCTTGTACAGAGGATCAAGTAGATAGAGCAGTGAAACGAAAACTAAAGCGACACCAACCTTGATACTATGAATCACTTTTCTCGTCATATGCTTATTACTTTTCATTTCTTTAAAAAACAAATCAATGGGGAATTGGCAACAAATGTCACCAACTTTCTTCTTCTTTTCTTTAGAGCAAGGGACAACCCCTTCTCCATCTGGAATATCTATAACAGTCGAGCCCATTGCTCAAACAAACACTACCACTAAAACTCTCTTGCTCGTGATATATATAATTTGATATCTGTTGAACCTTCACTTGCTAGTTGAGGGGTTTGGTGGGGGAGAACGGGCTATATATAAGCATGTCAGGTGATAGAGACAGCCATAAAGTGGGAACATGATGATGCCTCAGCTCCAAAAGAAAAGTGGGCACGAACTAATACTAGCACTTTGTAAGTACCTCTAGAACCTAAAGATATGAAGCTTCAAACATACATGTGCGTCAATCCAAACATAGGGTTAGCAACACCTCATCAAATATTTAATAACTTTTCATGAGTTTTTTTGGGTATTAGAGTGTATACTTTTTTTTTTTAATGTTTTGAATGAGAAGAATTATCAAAAGCTCTAATATTATATTAAGTATCGAACGTAAATAACTAATAATAAATGGAGAAATTAAATTTAATATAAAATTACATAAGGAAATTGCATTTTAAGAAGAGATACATATTTGAATTTTAAAGACATATTGTTAAGAGAGATAATTATAAACTCCAAATATAAAATATCAAACCAATGTAAAGAATACTAAAAAAACCCAATTTAAAATAAAACATATTTACTTTTAGTGTACTTTACACTAAATCACATGTATAATATAACTATATATATTTAATATAAGATTTTTACGTAAATAAGAAACAAAATCTTAAATGAAAGAGTTTATAGCAACATGTGACAAGTCTATTAATAGATATGTAAATATTTTATAATAATAAAATAATATTTTAAGAGATACTAGTAATCAAAATAAATAATGTTTTTATTATTATCTATTTTTGGAATTAATTTAATTTTGGAATAAATTATTTTAAATCGTAGAATGAATTCTATTAGAGAGTTTTTCTTTTACATAATTATATATGGATGTCTTATTTTAATGACTATTTTTTGTTGTTTGTAGGTTTTAATATTTGTTGTACTATTTTAATTTTTTTTCATTTACTTTTTGCTATTTCTATAAATATTTAAATTCTTATAAAATGAAAATATTGTAACATCAACCATTTGATGTTGGGCATCTTTTGTTATATTTTATTGTCGTCCTTTTTGGCGTTCCTCAGCGATTGTGTGATGACTTTGGCAATTATCAGGCATTTTCATTTATTAATAAAAACTTTATTTTTGCTAAGAAAAAAATTCTAATATCTACCATTAGATTTAAAACTAATTTAATTTTTTAATCATGAAATATTATAAAAATAATTTAATTAACCCATATAACTAATACAGTAACATACATATAATTAGGAGTGAGCGTTCGATTGAATCAAATCGAATGAAAAAATTTCGAGTTAATCGAGTTAACGAATCATATTTTATCATCCAACTCCATTTAAAATTTTTTGAATCAAGTCGAATGAGATAAAATTCGAATCGAATATATTTGTTCGAGTTAAATTTTAAAAAAATAATTTTAGGTCTTATTAACCACTGTCACCTTCCGTAATAAAACTTGTCTACCGAAATCAAATTTGTTATTAACTTTCATCACCTCATAATTTATTTATTAATACTTTATATACATGTTAGTTTCTTTGATTGCTTAGTTGTTTCAATTATCTTCCGATTCTTGTCACTATGTATTTTGAAATTAAAAATATATTAAATGTAAAAAAATGTGATTTTCTAATAAAAGTTATTTTAAAGAAATTGATACAAACATAAAATTTTAACATGAATAATTTATGACATCATTAATAATTAAATTTTAATAGAAATATTCAATATGATTAAACAATTCAATAATATAAACAATACAAACGATGAAATTTAATTTAATAATATAAATAGTAGATATAAATAAAATTATTACTACTTAGATTTAGGGATTTTTATATAAGAGTAAAGGGTGAGAAGTAAAAGTTTAGGGGAAAAATAAAAAGTTTTGGGGGAATAAAATTTTGAGGAAAAGAAAATATGGAGTAAAAATTTTGAGGAAAAATAAAAAGTTTTGAGGGTTGTTGGGAGTAAAATTTTGAGGGAAAGTAAATGGGAGAGTAAAATTTTGGAGGGAAAATATTAAAAAAATTTGGTGGGAAACAGATTTTGGCAAAATGGGGGGGTTGGGATGGAAGGGAGTAAAAGTTTTGGAGGAGAAGTGTGAAGGAGTTAAAAGTTTTTGGGAAAAAAGTAAAAAGGTTTGGGTTTGAGGTAAAAATATAAAATATTACAGTTTGATATTCGAGTAATTCGAATTCAAATATTCAACTAGATTCAAACTCAAAATTTAAAAAAAGAAATTCGAGTTTACTCAAATAACTCGAATAACTTGATTCGTTTAACTCGAAAATTAATTTTTTTTATTTTTTGAGTCAAATCAAGTTTTGTTCACCTCTACATATAACAACATGAAAGTCTTGTAATTCTTCATTTTACAGTCAATTCTCCCTATAACAGCTCCATTTGTTTACTCAATTTTGTTTGCTATAAAAAGGTGGTTGTTATACACCTACAAAAGTATATTATTATAGAGATATAATCGTTTAGGCTTACCTTAGAATTCATATCGTGAATTTTCATCAAGTAAGGAAAGTGAGAATCAAATCAACAAAATTAAAAGACGTATAACAAGTAGTACATGTATTATTGTTTTTATGCATATTTTATTTTACATTCTTTCACATGATTAACTATAAAGTTCATAAATCTAAAAAGTTCAATTAATCAATATGATTTATCGAATTTAATTAATTAATTTATCATGAGTTAATAAAATCAAGTAATCAATTTATAAGTTTATGATGTTCCAAATTCATAGTAGAATATTTAATTAGGGAACTTAACAATTTTTGAATTGATATCTTTAACTCCACTCATTGAATATTATTTTCATTTAATAAAATATGATTAATCGATTTCTTCACGTGAAATTTAATCATTTTATTGAATAATATTTTAATTAAGATTATTTTCATTTAATAAATAATAATTAATAGATTTGTTTATATGAAAACTATAATTTTACTTTAAAATTTAGATAGTATGTTGTTATAGAGAGCTAATTTAATAAAAAATAAAAACATACTTCATAACTATAGATGTTGTTGTTATAAGTGAAAAGCTGTTATAGAGGACTAAAAAAAACATAAAAATTTGTTCTAAAAACTTGTCTGTTATAGCAAAATGTTGTTATAGCGGGTGGTTTGTCACACCCAAAAATGTTAAAGGTTTGGTATAACAGAATTTCTGAGTATTTAATTAGAAAATCTTCTGGTTAAGCAGGTCCTAGTGTGATTATGAGAATCTTGTGGTTTGATTGATAAATAGTTAGAATTCAAGTTTAGTCTTGTTACATTAGAACTAGGAGTTTTCTTTTAGTGGAAAACATTATGATTAAATGTATTAATAGTACTGACTGACTTGGGATTTAGGGGAACGATAGTGGAAAGATTATATATTGGGAGGATTCTTTCATTATGGTAATTCACTTTTCTTTCTTTCATCTTCTTCTATGGTTCATTTTGTAAAAAGAAAATTAAGAAGCGATTTGCATAATGGGAAGAATCTAGGGTGTTAGCTTAAATATTTGAGAATTTAACAAATTGGTAATATTTTTAACTCTTACGTACCTTTCGATTTAAGATAAAGGAAGGAATGTCTGAGGATTTCAATATAATTTATTTTGAACTGCAATGATTTAAGTCGTAGTTAACATTTATAACTCCTTTGCATGCATAAGAATTAAGGTTTTCTTACACATATGCATCTTTGTTTTGATATTTATATGGTTGTTATGCTTAGCTAACCAAGAAAGAAGAGACTCATGTCATACTCGATTTTCCTTTAAGTCCCCAAATTAAAGGAAAGTTAGGATTTCATTGAATGGGCGAATTGGAGAAAATTAAAAATTTTAGTGGTTGAACTGTGATTAGTTGGATCTCAATTTTGGTTTAGTTAGATTGGAACCGACTATCTCCCTAGTGGGTTAGTAGTAATTGGTAAAAATGGACTAAGGAGATTGTGACTAAGGAGATCGTGCAAACTTTGGCTATAAATATTTGTGTGTGGAGAGGAAAGAATTCTCCTGAATTTAGTTGGTAAATTCCTTCTTGTCTGCAACATCTTCTTCGGTTACTCCAAAGAAAAAGAGGGAGTTCGAGAAAGCTTTGCATAAAATGGTAAATGTGAAGTTCAAAGTTTGGGAAGCCGAGGATTCGATAAACTGGTAAGTCCTAGGCCTCCTTGTACTCGCGGATTAGAGGAAAGAGAAGTAAGAATTCTCGAAAAGTATAACACCCCTAACTCGTATCCGTCACCGGAGTAGGGTTACGAGGTATTACCAATCAATACACATCATTTAACATACAATACTCATACATGTATGCATTCATACTCAAATACCATACATCATAATCACATTGTCCGTTATAAGAGCCTACGAGGCCTTAAACATGCTTAAAAGTAGTTCAAGACTAAATCGATAACATGTGAAATTCTTGGAAAACTTAGAAATTTTTCAATAATTCAGGCGTCACATGTCCGTGTGAACAGGCCATGTGCCTCACACGGTTTCAGACACGCCCGTGTCACAGGCCGTGTGGAAATAGGGTATGCATACTGACTTGGGTCACATGGCCGACTACATGCCCGTGTGTCTAGCCCGTGTGCCCTTTGAATTGGCCTCACATGCCCGTGTGCCAGGCCGTGTACTAGGCCATGCCAAACCTGTAAGGTATACTGACTTATCAACATGGCCAAGTCACATGCCCATGTGCTAGGTCGTGTGCCAACCTAGCTAGTGCTCTAGCCTCCGACTGTTGTCTAACTATATCACTGCCCCTTCGTATGCCTCCACCTCTAAATAAAGAACCACCTCTGCCCGAACCTTTGTCTCGAGCAGTAGACACTGATCTCTATGATGCTGTAGGTGTAGTATTTTCTTCTTTCGAGGCAGTCTTTGATGAGATGATTTATGGACCCACATCGGAAGCATCATCTGGTTATTTTCCAACATTCACCTAGATGTTTTTTTCCACAATGCTTGCAATCCAGGATATCAATGTCTCGTGAAGCCCTCTTTCATTGCCAGTAGAAACCGTAATCTGCTTTTCCCGGCTTCTATCTCCTCGGTCCAATCTAAAACTCAACCTCCAACCACCTCTGGATTCTCTGGATCTTTTTGGTAGAGGATTAGAACTAGTAGTTTCAGCTTGTTTCCTGTTCAATCTAACTATTTTGACTTTTTATCCAATCCCAAAACTTGCTCCACCATTTTTGCCCGTTCGACCAAATCTACAAATTCTGTGATTCGTTGGGATACCAACTGTACTCTGATTTCATCTCTTAAACCCCGTAGAAATCGATTACAACTGTCGGCTTCTATTGGTATAAACTCTGAAGCATATTGGCTGAGTTTAGAAAATTCCCGTTCATAGGCTACCACTGATAGATCACATTCTTTCAACATAAAAAATTCTTGCCTTTTGTCTTTAATATATAATTCCCCAACATATTTCTTTTGGAATTCTTTCTGAAACAGATCCCATGTTACCTGTTCTGTTGGTAGATGTCGAATTACAGATTCCCACCACAAATAAGCTTCACCTTGCAGTAGAGAAACAGCACAAATCAGACATTCTCAGGGGGTACATTCCAGTTGTTGCAGAACTCTTTTAGTTGATTCCATCCAATTCTTTCTGCTGTGGATGGATCGACTCTTTTCAAACCCAATAATTCAGTGGCACCGTATTTTCTTAATTATTTTATTGGAGCCCGTCTCAAAATAGGTACGAATGTCGTAGTAGGAGTAGTTCCCCCTATTCTTTGTAAGGCATCAGCAATTGCTCTTAATAAATCAGAATCATTCCTATCTCTGACATTTCCCCTATCTACTCTAGGGGGTTGATTTCTCATCGGGTTTATATAGGTGTTGCTTATTCAGCTTCATCTAATTCGTATGATTCTTCATCTTCGGTATACATCTCTTGATCAGTATCATCTATTCGTTCATCTGACATCTTTAATCTATAAAATAGAAATAAATAAAAAAATCAGCATCCAAATCCCGACTCAGTTTTGACTCAATAGTGGCACGTACCTCTAGACTAATTTCCAAGCTCAATTTAGCCCGAGAATCGATTAAACTTGAATAGCTCTGATACCAATAATTGTAACACCCTTTAACCTTAAACTGTTACCAAAACAGGGTTACAGAGTATTACTAGGCATTACGAATAACTTACGAATATTGTACAATTTTATTAACATTTATAATATAATATATTCATTCAGTCCCTTTCATGGACCCTCGAAGCCCAAATTACGAATTAAAAGTGAACCGGGACTTGATCAGGTACTTCGAAAATTTTTCAATTTTTTTTGAACTCAATATAACCTCTTTATAAATATCTAACCTTCCTTGCAATTTCAAACCACAACCAATCCAAAACCAATGGCACAACCAAAACAATTTATACTCAAATACACCTAAATCATAACCAATTCATTAACACTAAAATTTAATAATTAAACATTCATTATATCATTCAAAATTTACTAATAACTTCATTCATTTTCCATTCAATCTTAATGCCAAATTTTATAGTATACTATTTACCATTTCACTTAGACTAAGTTTAAAACATTACAAACCATCCATACTTTATAATTAAAATCATATGACCCATGTATATAACCTATGTACATGTCACATTTACCAAAAAAGAAAAGTACATCACCAAAGTTGTGCTAAAGTCGAGATTGATCTAGATGCTAAACCGAGACCTTTGACTTCTACTAACCTATGCACGAAAACAACCGTACGCTGAGTATATCTATACTCAGTGGTATTACCATAATTTAAATTATATAACATTAATAAATTATAACATCAACTTGTAATATAGAAAATCATAAGAACAAATTTTACTATCAATTTAATATCTCATTTATAATAGTCTATCAATAGATATCATATATCAACAATTTGCATTTTTGATCAATTCATGAACCTTAAGTTCATGCTTTCAGATCTCATATCTCATTCTCACTTCACATTTCGATTCATAATTTCACTATCTCATTTATTCCATCAACTCATTCAAATCAAGATTTATTCATTTTCTTTTTCATTTAATTATCCCTATTAACAAGACTCGGACCTTAGCGGATACACGGATTCCAACCAAACACATCAGAATAAATAATCCTCCCAAACACACCTGAATGGCATTAAATGCCTCTTCGGATAATCTGAAGAAATATAGTAACATCAGTATCTCCTTGGCCAAACCGAAAAGTCCCTTGAAGTCTTCCAAATCCCATGGCATGCCAACTATATCTGACTCAGTCCAACTAGTTAATAGGGTATTCAAATAATTTCTCAATTCAATCTCATTTCAATTCAAAACACACCTTTCAATTTAATCACAATTCAATTTAATACATTTTTATTTTCACTTTCCAATCAATAAACGATTTAAATACTCAAACATATCCATATTTCATTTCAATTTCATTCATGTCAATAGTAATACTTACCTTATAATTTACTTACCATACGTAAAAATTTAAATAAAACATTAACTAAATAGTAGTTTGAATTATAGTAATACAAACTCGAAATTCGCGATTACTCCTCGATGATCTTCTCTCTTCCTTTCTGTGCCGATGCCTCGGGTTCTTTATTAGCTACGAAAAATTAAAATAATTTTTCACTATTAATACAACACCAATCTATATTAAATAATTGAATTTCTATTCAATTTCTATCTTAATTTCAATTTGGTCCTAACTAAACTCATTTACTTTTCTAACTCAATTCACACTTCATTTCTACTTAATCTCTTGCCATATTCAACTTGACTATCCAATGTTCATATTAAAACCCTAAATTCAAATTTCTTTCAATTTAGTCCCTCTAACACAAAACTTATAGCTTTTTTTATAATTTAATCCCTCTATCGATTCTGACTAGAAATTCTATCAATTAAACCCCTAATTCATCATTTTGTTCAACATAAATTATGTTCAAAAACCTAAGAACTTCCAAAACTTCAACTTAATTTCAACAAAACTTTGTTCTAAAGCTTCTAAAACATCAAAATTAAAAGAAAAGGACTTAACTGACTTACCAAAATAAGCTTTAAGCATCAAAACCCTAGTTTTTCCTTTTTCTTTTCTTTCTCCTTTCTTTCTCCCTTTTCGTTTGTGCTTCCTGTTTCTTTTATGCTTTGTTTCTTTTTAACCTTTGTTTTATTTACTTTCTTTATATTATATTTGTTTATTAATTTAATAATAATTTAATATATAATTATAAAAAATATCTATTACTTAAATAATAAGTAAATTAAATACATATATTACAAATGTTAATATTTTAATTAACACACTTGTATTTTTCATCACCTTACACTTATCTTTATTTATTTTATTTCATAATATAATAATAATTAATAAATATCTTTTACTTATTATTTAAGAAAATATACAAATATATTACAAGTGTATTTTCATGTATTTTACACATGTTTATTATTATTACCATACATTTGTCACTATTTTAATTTAATTTAATTTAATTTAATAATAATAATTTAATATAAAACCATAATAATAATAATTAATAATAAGATTTTTCTTCGCATTTGCTGGCTCACCTAATGAAATAGGCATAATTTCCTATTTAATTCCCTTTATTTTATTTTAATCCATAATTAAACTTTTACCTTTTATTCAATTTAGTCTTTTTACTAATTACTCTAAATTAAGCTAAATTTACTTAATAAAAACCTAATTAGACATACCACTAGACTCATAAATTTTTTAATAATATTTACTAATTCGGTTTACTAAGACGGAGGCCCGATATTACACTTTTCCAATGCTCTTGAATTTTGAGTCATTACACTATACATGCCATAAACCATATTTACACAACTCAAAAGTACCAAATAGATGTCTGATAGTGCGATGATGTTCCCGACGACTCCCAGATTCGAGCTAGCCTTGATTTTATATAAAACATAGGAAAATAACACAAAATAAGCTTCACAGCTTAGCAAGTTTGTATTAACGTAATGAGAAATCTCACCATTCATTCACAACTCAATGAATATAAATGCAAGATAATACTAATACATTGAATCTTAAAACATTCAATCATTCATTCACTAGCTTACTAAGATTTCATCCATTTTATGGATTCAATGTTTATAAACTTTACGAACATACCTATACCAACTCGTACCAATCTCAATCTAGTTCACATCTTTCACTTTCCCATTGAACCGTTCGAAATAAAAGTTGGATACTCAAGGATATCAATCGATAAGTACCTATACCATGGCCCATAGCCAAATCAAGGTAACTTATCCCCGGAGTACCTATACCATGGCCCATAGTCAAATCAAGGTAACTCCTCCGAGGTGCCTATACCATGGCCCGAAGCCAAATCAAGGTATAACTCACACCTGAAGTGCTGATATCATGGCCCAAAGCCAACTCAATACCCTAATGACATGTCACTAGCATCTTAAACTATTCCTAAGGTTCAACCGGGATTTTCCAATACAATTTCGTAGTTGAATCATTTCGAATTATTGTCAAATCATTGTCGAGTCATGGTCGAACAAGTCCGTAGTCTAATATTTACAATTTATACAATATCACAGCTTATAAACACAATTATAATAGAGCTAGTTACATACAAACTTACCTCATGTTCGAAATTAACGGATCGGATCGATTATTCGACAACCTTGCTTTTCCCTATCTAAATCCGAATTCTTTCTTTCTTGATCTATATGAATTAAAAATTAACTTATTTGTTCATCTAATCATTCAATTTAATCCAAAATTTCTCATTTGGGAATTTTTACACATTAACCCCTAAACTTTCACATTTAATCAATTCAGTCCCTATTTCACAAATATACAAAATTCACATAATTCATAAGACCCATGCTTGGCGAATTTAATATGTATTACTAGCAGCCCATATTTTCATTTATTTCACATTTCAACCACTCAATTTGCATATTTCACAATTTAATCCCTATTTGACATTTTTGTCAGAAATCACTTTGCAATACTATTAAATCTATCACTAAACCTCATAGTCTATCATCAATCATCAAATTACTCAAGTATTCAACAATGGAAACAAGATAATTCTTTAACAGTTTCAAAAATTAAGGTACAGGCTAGCTAGAATATGAAGCAACGATCTAAAAAAAACGTAAAAATCATAAAAAATCGAGCTCGAAACACTTACCAAATTAGACATACAAGTGTCGAACCCTAAAACATATTCTTTGGCTTCTTTTTCTTTTGATAATCGGTTAAAGATGAAGAAATAAGGATGAATATGGTTTTTGTTTTATTTATTTTACTTAAATAACTAAATTACCATATTAACCTTTAATAAAACCATTAAAATTCATTAATGCATGTCCATCTTTGTCCACTCACCCTTATAATGGTCTATTTACAACATAAGGACCTTAAATTTAAGGTTATATAGCTATTTAATACCTTTAGCTAATAGAACACTACTTTTACACTTTACGCGATTTAGTCCTTTTTCTCAAATTGAGAAATTAAATAATAAAATTAGCTCACGAAATTTTCACACATATATGCTATCATGCTGTAAACATAAAAATAATATTAAAATAATTTTTGACATCAGATTTGTGGTTCCAAAACTATTGTTTCGATTTAGCTAAAATCGGGCTATTACAAAAAGTTTCTACATAATTATGGATTGTGGGGTTTTAAGGTTTGAATACCTTGATTTAATCGATAATTGGTTGCTATGCTTAGCTATCAGGACAAAGGAGGCTCTGGCGTTTGGACAAGCTAAGCTGTCAAGGATAAAAAGAGCTAGATGAGTTTCAACATTCGACTTTTGGGTGATTGTTGATGTTTCTTTGCTTGCTTGAACCACATCTATGTCTGGTTTGAGTTGTGTCTAAAACCTTGGTCGTGTATGAATATGAAGGATAAGTAAGTTGTGTATGCATATAGTTGCAAGTGTATTTGTTTAATGTTGTATGGTTGGGAATTAACGAATAGATGTATGATGTAATGTATGTGATAGTAACTAGCACAATGAATTGTATGAAATGATTGAATATAGTGTATGGGGAGTATGGAGGTATTTTACCTTGACAGGGTAGATGAAGTTAGAAATAATTGGCGGAATTAAAGAATGGGTGAATTGATAAGGGACGAAAGGGAGCATGGTAATGTCGTGGAATGTTATTAACTGGCTCACTAGAGCGACACTGTGACGACAGTTTATCGACTATATAGAGTGACAACGTGACAACGACAAGGTCTTTAGGGGTGACACCGTAAAAATTATTATTAGGTCATTCGATGTAACACATCAAAAGAGGTTTAAGGTGTAAAACCCTAGCTTAACTATGACAACCAATAAAGTTTGCAAGGACATTGAACATGAGGTTACAAGGTGACCATAGCTCAGCTATGACAATAAGTAAATACCAGCTAGGAAGCTGACAAAATAAGGAAAATAAGAACATTGTATGACTTACATGGAGAGTAGTATGATTGGATGAATACGACATGTAAAAAAGGTAACCGAAGGTGTGTTGAGGTTCACTCAGAGATAATGATCGCTTGAATGGTCAAACTGGTAGATTCTATCAAGAATTTATAGAGAAGAAGAATGTTTGACCAAGACTAGGTAACGTCGGATAGACCACATGAGGCTAGCAGAAGAAGAAGCCCACCAAGAGTTATCTTGGGTGAACAATCAGTCAAAAAGTAACAAAGGGTGAGGATCAATAGGAACTATCTATTAAACCCAATGTTTGACCAAGTGATAAAGGGAAGGCTAAGTAGGTGTAAGCTGTGTCAACCCCAAGTATTTTGTTGGTAAGTTTCTAAACTCAAACCCTTTATGGTTGCATTATATATAATAGTATTATGTTATTGTATTGTGTTTTACTTCATGTTCTACTGATAATGAATTGAAGTATGCAAAGTGATGATCTATAGATGCATGTTTAATGGTATGTTTTAGTTTGTTGCTTTGATAAACTTTCACTGGTAAATTAATTATTGAAAAAGATATCATTGAAATGGTCTAATTGATGATATGTTTGGTATGATATGCGTTGTGTTATTAACAAAATGTTTAGTTGAATGCTTGTTATATATCCATCATAGATATGAATGATATGTAGAGTATTGAGGGGTGTATTGGCATATGAAAGATGAAGAAATGACATGTTGGACATTTTGTGCCACATGACATTGTCCTTGTAGAGGCTCGGATGGATTGTACGGAGAATGTATACACATGGTATTTTATTTTGCGGAGGTTTAATTGGATTGTACGGATATATTTGCGCACATGTATATGATAACCCTATATGGGTCTCTAAAGTATGAGACTCTGCGGAGTCTAAGGATTGATGACTCATATGTATAAGCAAGTCCATGGTCATGGCATATGTAAGTTATGAAAGTCTATTTGACTCGTACTTTAAGTTTTACGTTAAAGTTATATGTGAGATTTCATCATATGAAGTCCGTGATAGAGTCCATATATATGAATCCACTATGTTCATGAAGTTTCTTCTATGAATCCATATGTTATATTTATGAAGTTTCCTCTATAAATCCACAAGTATGAGTTCGTCATATCTATGAATCTTTTTCTATGACTTCACATGTCTGAATTTGCCATAACTATGAATCTTTTTCTATGAATCTGCATGTATGAGCCTGCTACATCCATGAACCTTCTTCTACGAGTTCACATGTATAAGTCCGCATGAAAGAGTACTCTGCAGGATTTTTCACCAAGGTAATTTTAAATGACTCTATCTCCGTTTGGTGGGTTTTATACTAAGATTATATGCAACAAGTTTGTACGAAGAGACTATATTCTACATAATCTTTCATAGGAAAAATTCTCATGCATTATGTACTGTGCCTCAACGACGATCAAACCCAAACATAAGTCATGGATTATGAATGAGTAAGTCTTGTTTAAGCAAATATGTGGCAAATTCTTAATTGAAGAAACTTATTTTTAGAACTCATTATGTTTCTTATGAACTTACCATATTTCTCTTCCTTGTTTCAGGTATTCCAAATTGTTGATCGTGTGAAAAAGGGAACTAAGCTAGAAGCTTCAAAGTCTAAAGTGAGCATGTCACCCTTAGTTTTGTAACATGTGTAGATATAGAGCAACGTGTAGTTTAATTTTTGTTTTGTATTTTGTATAAGAACTTTTCAAATCTAGTTCAAATTGTAATTGGACTCATAAAGCTAGTTTGATAGGTTATTATAAAAATGTTAATATTATTAGAAGATTGTTTAACATATTATGATTTCACAGCAAAACCCTATGAAATTGTTGATTAGTTATTAATTTATTTTCGCTTACGATGATAGTCAAAATCATGAAGGGTCAGTCGTCCAGCCATCTAGTCGGGTGTTACATGGTTATTATAGGGAAGACTAACTGTATTACCTTTTTTATCACATCAAAGACTCAAAGTATATATTTGCATTATCAATTATTTGGACTTGATTATAATTCAAAAGAATCAAGACATTTATTTGTATTTATTATTAGTGAGATGTGAAAAAGGCTAAAAATGGTACAAACTACAGTGTAGTTTTGTGTAGAGTCGGGGCTTCACGGTCTCACTATCAAATCCCACATTATATTATTACAGATATAGGTAGTAGGAGTGTTCATATGGTTGAGAAAAAAATTGAAAAACTCGAAAAAATGTTATAACATAAAGGTGGGGATGGTTGATAAGTACGGTTCATATTGAATAGGGTGTGAAGAACCGATGACTGTGGTTCATATTGAATGAATCGCAAAGAATCATTAGTTGCAAAGAAATGGTTGGTAATCTAGTAGAGCCGTAGAGGTTAGGTAGAAAATGTTAAGTATTTTGGCCTGCCTCTACCCTTCATCAAGGGGTATTTATAGAGGAGATGGCCCCTATCTTTTGAGCCTAAGCGTCGTAGCAGAGTGGTGAGTGTAAACTTAAGGTGTTGTTGGACTTGACCTGAAAGGACTAACTAAGGGAGCTGTTGGATGTGATTTATTTAAGTGCCTATAGAAAGTCTTCTCAATATATATCTCCTTTGGATCGTGTGGATTTCAAGAAGATGGTGCTTAGGTGAGAGTAATTGAAGAGGTTTTAAGGACAAAACGAAAGTTACGTAGTTTGTAAGGACGAGGTGTTGTGAGGTTGCTTCCTTGTGGGTTTAGGCTTTATATTTTTAGTGGGCCTTCCATACCTTATCTTGGGTTGAATATTAGGATATAACAAAAACATATATGAATCATAATATTTGGTTCAGTTTCAATTCGTTTTTATTGAATTTGATTCGATTTTGGTTTAGTTGATTAAATGTGTTCCGTTCGGTTTAGTTTTGTTTAATTTTCGATTCACAAACTAAAATTATTTGAACCAAGCCAGGTTAAAATTTTATTCCATTTATAATTAATTTCATATTTTTAAATATATTAATAAATAGTTTACATTTGGATTAATGAAAATAACTTAAAATTTATATAACAATAACAAGTCAATGTACAAATACAAATACATATTCTAAAAACTTGTACAATACATATTAAAGTGAACAAATTATACCATAGTAACTGCACATGATGAAATATGGACCCAAAACCTTCACCTGATCTACAATTAAACCAATAACTCATTGGCATTTCACCTGATTTTTTAAACAGCAGCATAATCATAAATTTCTTCGGAATCAAAGTGAAGGGAAGGGTTAGTTGTTTGTGATTATTTATTGGGAGGGTTACACTTATAAAATGGAGTCTTTCAAAAGAGTGGCATTTATAAATATGTCCATTGCAGAAAGGCCTGCAAAAATCCTAATGGTTGGTAGAAGAATTAAGTTGCAATGTCATGTAATGCTGGAGTTTGGGTGCTTCTTCTATCTCATGCTTCAATATCCACAATATGATACAATTGTCTGATATTTTGATGCTACAGACCAAGTGTAATTTTAAGATTGAATATACGTTAGGAGAATACGCTTATTTAGATAACGAGGTTTAGAAATATGGTTGGTTGATACGAGTGAACAGAATGTACGGACAAACCATAGTGGGGAATGCTGCGATCTCCCCACTTTATATTGTCTGTTTGTTCCGTGATTGACTTGCCTTTATTTCATCATTGAAGCGATATAGAAAGAGCTTAATCGTTGATTTTTTTTTTTTTTAATAATGTGTACGAAAAATGTACGTTGTTTGGAATTTCAAAGCACTAAATAAGTGGGTAAAATTAACCTGCTCCAGACACCATACCTTTTAAAATCGGATTTATTTATTTAAAATAATAATGCTTTTCTGAGATTATGTTGATTTGGGAGTAGAGTGGTTCCCATGTTCTCTCCATAAAATGAAAAACAGCTGTTCTGTCAGTCCAAACTGGATCAATATCTCTAACATCTTCATCTTTCTATATTTAGTTAAGAAAGACGAGACAATTTGTATATGGTAATAAGTTTATTATACCAACCCCTACTCCCTTTAATATATAAAACTAGGGTTTATAATTGAAATCATGTGGAGTATATTATATCTTCATCAGTTTTCATAGTATTGCAATCCTAGCTATGTAGTTAATTAGATTGTTTTTGTCTTATTGTATAAAATAATAATTGAAAGCAGAGGCAGAATATTACGCCGAATTAGCTCAAATTTGGTGGACCCTAATTTTATTTTAATTGAGAGACAGGAACCTAACTCTGTCGTAAGTGGAGATTAAGGTTGAAAATGACATTTGCCTCAATTCCATACCCAATAACACAATTAGCCATTTACTAAATCAATATAAGGGTGACGCATTTTATGATTAATCTTGGGAAGTTGCCCTTTAGGCCCATTTTCTTTTCTTGCACCTAGGTTTTCTTTTTAATTAATGTATCATCTTCATCATTTTTTTATGTCATATGCGAACTAAATGATCATGGTTGGTTAGGTATGTTCCTAGAGAATATAATTAAGTCGCTGATTATTTGATTAAATTAACTTTAAATTAAAAGATAAGTTTACAAGTGTTTGATGACATCTCTAATGAAGTGTTAAGTGCCCTACATCACGACAAAATTGGTGATGTTTTTGCTTAAATTAATTTGATGTAATTTCTCTATCTATTTTTCACCGAAAATAAAAAGACATTTGAATGGAATTTAACCAAGTTAAATATATTATCATTTTAATTACTTTTATACAAAGAAAAATAAAAATAAAAGATGATTAAATCAAAAATTAGAGATTATAGGATGTTTACCTGTTTAACCAAAGACGTGTGTTTAGCAATAAGTAAAGCCTGTATAGCGCACGTAATAGTGGTATACCTACAAACAAGCACAATCTTCGCGCACGTACATATTAACCAATAAAATGTAGATGAAGTTGGTTCTGAGACACGGAAAATTAAAAAAAAAAGAAGCCATCCGTACATTTGGTTGACATCTTTTAGGAAAACACAAAGTAGAAACGATGAGAAAAGGGAAGGAATTGGGGTTTTGGGTTTACGAACAAACGAAGGTCCCCTCATCAGCATCAATCAAATTGATAATTTGGCATGTTGCGACAAACAAAGCCGTGAAAAAACAACTAACCTGCTTTTATCATTCAGAAGTTATAGAAATGTAATTTTGTATTTAGGGATTAATAAGAAAATACAAATTGATAAATGACATCCGGATAATTTAAATCAAAAGCATAAAAGTGAAGAGTCATCAGGCAACCAAATGCATTAGCCTCTTCAATAATCAAATCAACAAAATTAATTTTTAGATATAAAGGGGCTATTTTACAACTCTATTATGAGGCTTCAAACAATTTACAGATATCCGTCAATAGTAAACTATAAATTTTCCAAAACTTATCAAGAAGATAGCACCTTACTGTTTCCATAGAACACATGAAAGAGGAGGACTCAAAAATCGATGCTTTTACCCATCAAAATATGATGTCGCCTAATTTTGCTCTAAAAGGGTCAGATCCTGCACTACAGAGGCAGCCTTTGCCCAGAAAAATAATAAAATCGCATTTAATCTCTTTAAAAGTAATATAATGACAAGAAAAGAAGTTTTATTAAAATCAGTAAAGTAGAGACAAACAATTAGTGGAGATTCCACTGAGAACCAAACCAATATGAAGCACGGCAGCTATGTGAGCAAAGGTGATGTGCGGTGCAGGTGCCTCTGCCATGCTTAATATGGTTGAATTTGAAAAGATTATCTGTATTCGACTTGCTCATTATTAGCCAAACAAGCTCCATTTTTTTGTCATCCAACAATCATCAAGTGGGGCAAAACCTTGGAAACAAAGAACACATTCAAAAAATGTCCAACGGCAAGGAAAGCCTACCCATTTGTTGGGCCAATGCCACAACGACGAATCGAATCTAAGACTTACTCATTAAATTGCTTAGTGGGGTGGCCTTCCACATTCTAGACATTACCTACGAATAGATCCACCCTACTGACCCAGCCAGAAAGGCCGGAACCATCATGAAGAAATTAAAAATCTTGGGCTGGCATTGGCAGCAGCCAATTTATAAGAAGGTTAGGCGAAGATGGCAGATGCCTCAGCATCACCATCTAACATTCTTAGTTTAATATGCATGACAATTGCTCATGGAGCTCTTTTTCATTCACGTCCCATTTATAGTCGCATCGGCTGCAAAGAGATGCAAACTCCAAATGCACACAATGTTGGAGAAGGGTATCACTAATTCATGTCTTCCCAATTATATTTTTAGGCTGAGGCCTTCACATCATGATTCATAATTTCTACAAATATCAAATGATCCCGCTCAGCCCCATTGCAACTTTTGTACCAGCTATTGTTTTTAATTGCCGCTTAATTAGTTTTTACAGTGGTTACCTCTCATCTTCTGCTAATCCCCTGTCTTCGACCAAAAGGTAACTGATTTTTGTCCTTGGTGATACATAATTTGGGATTAATTTTTTTTTGGATCACAAGTGTTTAAAGTCAACACTCTTAATAAATGAGTTTTTCGAATTTCAAACTTGGGATTTTCATCTTTAGAAGATGAGAATATTACCACCTTAACCAATAGCTCGTTGACAAGAGACGATTGAAATTCTATTAGGAATATGGTTAAGCTCAAATCTTAAAAATAGAACCCATGATATATAGATCTAATACATCATCCAGATTCATGAACTAGACCCGCCAATGGACTCTTGAACTAGATTCATGAACTCATATATGGAGTCTGAATCCATGAAGTGATGGAAGCTTTCTTTATGGAGTTGATGACTGATCATTCCTCATCATAAATTCAAAATGCGCAACTGATCTAAACTCGTAAGGTGAGAAGTGAATCAACAAATGCCTCTATGTCTAATATAAAGTTTTGTAGAAAATGTTGGGGCAAAAATTGACCCACAACTTGGCTTATGATAAGATGTTTTCGGCTGTGTTCCTTTGCTTGGGCACACACCCCTCTGTATCACTTTATGAATGCTATGGTTTATTGAATCAGATCAAAGAAAAGTAAAATCCCATCAGCCTTCTTTTGAAGTTAATGCATGCTTGGTAGCGCAACAACAAAAGTTTTCACCAGGATTTGATGCGGCAGTCCAAAGCGCATTAAGCCCTCGCCCTTTCACAGTTTTGGGGTTCAATCTATGACCCCCATTCCCTTGATTCATTAGTTAAACCTTGAACTCCCAAATCTATGAAGTATTTACTTGTTATATCTCAACAACAATATATTGAATTATCAAATCAGCTCCAAATTATACACTGATGATTGAAACATAGTACAAGACTAAGAATAAATAGCTAAAAGAACGCTGAAATGAATAGCTCAAGATTGGGGCATCGCCTCTCTCTTTTGATTTTTTTTTCGACAACATGGTTTAAAAAATCATGAGTGAAAAATAAAATAAAAATTAATTGAGTCTTTATCTTTATAGTAAAAAAAAAAATCAATTAAGTCATTCCATTAATAAAAATCATTAGTTGATTAGTCTGACTCTTAACGGTGCCGACATGGTTGATGGAATTGACACATGGCATGACATGTCAATAGATATTTAAAAATTAAAAAATCCTAAAACATTCACTTTGGAATGAATCTAAACAAATAGTTATGGACATTCATTTGAATATGGACAATCATTTTAAATATAAATTTGGAATATTGTAAAAATTACAAAAATGGTAAAAAATATAAAACATTATTAAAATTTTTGAAATTTAAATTTTTTTTTTCAATAGTTATATATATATATATATATATATATATACAACTCCACAATGAACCTAAAGAAATGGTTGTAAATCGATTGAAATTATTCAAAAATTTTAGGGCCAAAATGATAAAATAAGTAAACACTAGAGCTTAAATTTATCATCATGTCATTAAAATTAAAAGAGTTACCTTTAATTAGGAATGTCAAAAATTGAACTACCTGATAGATTTTGAAATAATCCGCTCCGAATAAAATGATTTTTTTTTTGGAAAAAGTGGATATGAGGCGAGGATAAGGGCGAGTGCATTTTTTTGGACTGTGAGTATGAGCGGTTATGATAATTATTTGCTCCACATTGCCTTACTCCATTATAAGAAATAATAATTTTATAATTGTACTTATATAATCTTGAAAAGGATAAAAATGTAATAATGTGTTATAGAAAAATTCATGCATTTTATGTTTGAATTTTTTTTGAAGAAAATATTTAAATATTTAATTACATGAAAAAATTAAATATTAAAAATAAGTAGTAAAAATTAAATTAAAACGGAGCGGGGTGAAATGAAGTAGAGTGGAGTGGAGTGAGGACAGATGCATATAATATCCATGAAAATGATAGTGAATTTCAAAATTAAAAATTCATAGTGGAGCAGGATGTGTGATGAAGAAGGACGTGGCAACTACAGAGCAGTGGATAATACCACTTCTATCTCATCTCTGTACAGCTACCAACTCCTGAATACTACATTGAAGTTGCTTTTGTTGTTGTCAGTATGCTTGTTGTTATCACTATTGGGACTCTTGTGATTTTCTAAGTAGTTCTTGTAGGTTTTTGAAAAGTTCTTATAGCTTTAAAAACTGTTAAGAGCTAGAATTCTAGTTCTGGGTGGTGAAGATTTGGTTTTAGTAATTTGGATATGTTTCGTAATATCCTTATTGGAACCTATGATGGGGGACAACCTTGCTGGTGATATTGTTACGGTGGATAGTTTAACTAGTGTTATTGTTGTGAGGGGATAATAGTTGTAGGGATCATAATAGTATGCTCCAAAGTTTTGACTTGCTTGAGGTTGGATAGGATTTTGAGGTTGGTTTTAAACTTGGTCCCTGGGGATGTTTGTCTCAAGGTTAGCCATTGAAAAGAAAATTAAGTCGGGAGTGTTTCATGTTCACCACACCAATTGTTAATGTTAGGATCAGATAAAGTGGAGGCAATGATAATATGGGATTGTTCACATTGTTTAGGGTAAGCCGAAGAGCCACAGTGCACGGTACTTTGATTATTACGATTAAAAAGTTGGCTAGAAAAAATGAAAAGAGAAAGGAGAGAGTGAAGAGAGAGAAAGGAATCTTTTTTAGTAAAGGCTAAGAGCTAAGGGTTTATATACCTTTAACTATGATCTTGAGGTGCCATGTATTATATTCTCATAGGTGAGTTTAAAGTAAGCTAGGTTAGTGAAGTGATAGTTGTCGTTAAAAGTGGTGATTAATGTGAGAGACTTATATTGATATGTTATCGGAAGTGGATGTAAAAAATAAGTTTAAAGAGTTGTTGTTGAGAATTAAATTGTTTAATAATAATAATAATAATACCAATTCAATTTTAAGACAATAAAAGTATTTTGTGATTCAGTAATTTAGTTAGCAGAGAGACTTGAAGTCTAACGTGTAGATAAATATAATGGTGGAGAAGATGAAAAAATGTAACAATTGATAAATTCAACAACAGAGAAACAGGTGGTTCCAACTTTGAAATTGTAGTGAAAGGGGAAAAAGACGTGGGTGGGTGGAAGGACAGGTGGGTAAATTGATAGCTGTTACCACCAACTTACCATCTCTGATGCATAAAGAAAATCTACGAGGTAACATTTTAAACACCTAGCTCTATCTTCTAACATTCAAATTAAGGTAGTCAATATGCCACGTGGGTTTTTTTTCCCGGTATTAGTATCTACTTACTACTGTTATATTTTGATATAACCTTTCACGTTTCTTTTAAAAATACTTTTAATATCACTATCATATATATGTATACATTATAAATTTAAGTATAATAATAATTTTTAATTTAATTGTTAAAAATTTAAAAATTTAAAATTAAAATTTTGTAATGATACAAGTCAATATTGATAGAAATAAAACAACCCAAACATTAAAATTTTAATTAAAATAATTGATTCTAGTTTAAAATAAAAACCATATGTATGGATATAGCTGCTACTAAAATGGTACCAACCAACCCTAGCTAAAAACCCCTTAGCAAATTGTATTTTGAATCAACGGTGGATAAATGAATATTGCAATATAAATGTGAAGACTGTGCACTTAAAGTTGGATCTGTTGGTGTTTGTATAGTGATAAAAAAAAATATGAATATAAACTTCAAAATTTATATAAATATCTTCAAGAGAATCAATTTTTATGGATAAGTGTTATATATTCTTGAGAGGGGCTGGCTTGAGGTAGAGGTGAGCATCGGTCGGGTTACCTGGCCTGATCCGGAGACCTGCCCTCGAAATGTGGGAGGTTTGATCAAAAAATAGGCCCGAAAAATATACTTAAACAAAAAATAAGGCTCGTTTAAAAAATGGGCCGGGCCTTGGGTAAGGCATTTTTGGCTTGGGCCCGGCCCGACCAAAATTCATTAAAGGACAAAAAAATCTAAATTTTTAATATTATTTTCTCCCTATTTTGTTACCATTTTACTATTATGTTGTTACTATTTTATTGTTATTGTTTCCCGGGAATAATATTATATAAAACTTATTTTATTATTAATTTTGTTATTATTTTAAAACATTTATTAATTTTGTTATTATTTTAAAACATTTATTATTGTTTTATTTTAGAGACATTTGTTTGTTAAGTTGCATCTATCTTATTTTGATATTTTAATATTTTTATGTATTATATATATTTTAAAATTATATAAAATAATATAAAATTAATATAAGTGGGTCAAGCCGGGCCGAGCTTGAAGTTTATTATTTTTATTCGGGTCAGATTTAAGTAAAATTTTAAACTAATTTTTGACCCGAGCCAAACTCAAGTTTAAATTTTTAATCCGACCCGGCCCATACTCACCTCTAGAGGCCCTGTTGGGACCTTTTGTGGCTGATATGTAAATATTATATTGCAGCATTCTTTTTCTTTGTAATTATTAGTACAATTTTGCTTTTGCACGAAAGAATGGAAAAGGGTGAGAAGGAAGAATATGAAACTATAGAGCAGACAAGGAACTACAAGTTCGCATGATGTATGGGACCAGACCAAGTGAAACAGCATATTCATATTGTCATGTAGGGCCGGGATTGAGTATTGTTTTGTTTCGTACTTTTTCTGGGGGAATTGAAGATCGAAATTCTAGGGTTTCCGTAGGGGGAAATTGTTTTCCATTCACATCCCAAATTAAATTTTGGATTTGGAAGAATATAAAAGAAGTAACAATGCAGGAATGAAAGAATGAGAAACGTAGGGGAGTTAAGTAAGGCAAAGAAAGAGGTTATGTACGTGCATCCATCAAATCCAAAAAATTAATGCTTGGGGGAAAAAGTATACCAATTTGTGGGCGGGAAAGGAGGAGAGTGGGCGCATTTTCACGATCTTGATTTGATGGCGTTAGGAGAAGCCTTTTAAATATTATATTTCTTCTTGAATGCAATTAAAATTTATTTATTTGATAATTAAAATTTTAACTGTTAATTTTTATTAAATAATTTGTTTGATGAATTAATAAATATAAGTTCTGAATACAAATATGTTGTTTGATAAAAGTAAGTATTGATTTTAAGAGATTATTTATCTTTTAATTTTAATTTTATTAATATAATATTTCATATCATTTTGAATGATTTTAGATCAAATATAAATATGGCAATTTAAATATTTAAATCTTTCTTTAAAAATAATTTATTTTAATTTATAAATAAAATAAAATCAACTTAATATTTTCTATATTATGTGATAAGTATATACGTATTTACTTTATCTTATTTAGCAATTTTTAAAGTAATAAATCAAATAATTTTATAATTTAAATTTAGTATTTAAATTTTAATACTTAAATTTTTTAATTTATCAAACAACGCTTAAGTAAAAAAAATTAAAATGATTGTCTAACCTATCTAAAATATTAAATGTCAAAAATCTTCATTGGTTTATTAAACATACCCTTATATAATAATTCAAATATTACGATAATAAAAATGTATAAAATTTTCTTTTATCAAATTCAATATACACCATAATTAATTTGCTTCATGTAGTTAATATAAAGCCTAATTAATATATATATATATATATATATATATAAATTGTTTTAACAATTGGTAATAAATTTTTAATCATTATTAAATCATTTATAAAAACTATAAAATTTACTATCTAAAACAAAATTAATGTAATGTTTTATTTTTGGTTAATTGAATATAGAATTTGAAATTTTATTTAGTATTATATAAATTCATTTAGTAACTTTTAAAATAGAATTAGAATGCTTATTTATAAGCCTGGTATATTTTTTAATAAGCAAAATTTTAAATTAATTATTTTAATGAAACTGAAACTCTGATTTATAAATGTGAAAATACTAAATAAAAACAAACTCAACACTATAACGGGCCGGTCCAAACTTATACTTTTATATTTATAAATTATTGATTATTTATGTTTTATTAATAAATTAAACTTCAAATAAAAACTATTTATTGTTTAGCTTGAACTAATTTTTATTTTTAAAATAATGAAAGTTAATTGTTTTAATAAATTAATGCTACATTTGAGTTGAGTATTATTTTTATGGTTATTTTAATATATGAGTTTCACTGATATAGAACACACCCATCCAATCTTCTTCTAGAATTTTCTTAATAATATGAAACTTTTAAAATTATTGAATAAATAATTTCACAATAAGTACTCAGCACTTTTCAAATGTATATATTTTATTTAAAAAAATAACTTTTACAAACTACAATTGCTAATGGATTAATTGATGTAAATAAGACTGGTTTCCTTAGTCAAAAGTAAAAGTCAGAAATTCAATATTAGAAGTCAAAATGTAATTTTATTCTTAGGTTAATGCATTTTTTCCTTGAATTAGGCATTAGGTTGATTTTATTTTTATACTTTATTTTGGTTTATTTTAATTTGTTTTTTTTGTAATTTTAATTGTGAAATTATATGACATAATTATCTAAAATTTTAAGAATTTTATTTTGAATTAATTATATATAATTTTAAGTTTGGAGTTAATTTAAAAAAATTATACCTTATTACTAAAATTGATTAGTTGTTGTAAAGTTGTGATTGAATGGGAGGCTATGGAGTGGCCTACCCAAATCAGCAATGTTTGTAAACTTGTTTTGGACATGATTCCAAGCGATGGTTTCCAGGGCTGTGAATAGCGAAGAGGACTGTCTTGCTACATCGGGTGTGGGTAGGATTCTTGAATCAGGCCATGACCGTACTCTAATGTAATACCTCTGCTTTAATCAGCTATTTTGAGCCTTTCATTTTCTTTATTTAAAAATATCAACGTATAGGACGGGTGTTGGAAGGAAAAGAAAATTGAGATGAGAGCTTAAAGCCGCCTCTGAGCTTAGTATAATGATGAACAGTGATTAACAACGCCTAGTCAAGGCGCTCATATTTCCCGTTTTGGATCCACCAATAATGTAAACAGCGAAGAACACACGCACGTAGCCCACAACTAACAAAGCACCCCGTATGTTGTCAGCTCACATCAAACTGGCTGGTACACCGACCAGTCAAATTTCCACATCCCCAATAATATCACTTTTCTCGCTCTTTACGAACCCTAACTACTACAATATTTTCTTTTCTTATAAAGTTTATATTACATCAATTTCTAAGCTAACGGCCCTTCAAATTCCTTTTATATATACATTTTGTTATTTTTAAAATCTTTGTCTCGTTAGAAAGTATGGGGTATATGTGTTGGGCAACTAAAACAAATCTCTCCTCAAAGTCATCTAGTATCTTTTGAATTTGTCTGCGTCTGATCTTTCACCTGTTGCTCTTTTTTCTTCTGCTACCCTTCCTCGGGCTCCTCTTGTCTACCCTTCTTTTTCTTTTTTCTTTTTGCTCCTTTTTAAGGGGTTTTGGGGTTTGGGTAAAGGGTTTTTTGTGATTTTCAGCTGCAGATATCATGATATATAGGATGATTTTATGATTCTGCTGCTTTCTGTTTCTTCACTAGTATATATTATCCATTTTTTTCTTCTCCTTTTCTGACATTAATATCCAGCTCAAATTTGAAAGTAGAGTGAATGGCTGTGCCGCCTAGTAACAGGCTTCGGAATATGTTGCAGGCGGCGGTGCAATCAGTTCAATGGACCTACAGCCTTTTCTGGCAAATTTGTCCCCAACAAGGGTGAATTTTTTCTTCTTCTTGGACTAGTTCTGCAATACAATCGATTTAGTGTCATTGGTGTTATAATGATCGATTTGAGTGTGTTTTAATTAGGATCTTAGTATGGTCAGACGGATACTACAATGGAGCAATCAAGACACGAAAGACAGTGCAACCAATGGAGGTCAGTGCGGAAGAGGCGTCTTTGCAAAGGAGCCAACAACTTAGAGAGCTGTACGACTCATTATCCGCCGGAGAGTCGAACCAGACAGTCCGGCGACCATCTGCAGCGTTGTCACCGGAGGACTTAACCGAGTCCGAATGGTTCTATTTGATGTGCGTCTCCTTCTCTTTTCCTCCTGGAATAGGGTAAGTTCAGTTCTTTCCTATATAGTAGCTTACTAGCTTATAGTTGCCTCTTAGCACATTGACTTTTTGTGCTCAGTGCTCTCTTTTTCCTCCCATCCGTTCCACTTTTTTCCCCTTCAACGTGAGTTACTTATTCTAGTGAACCCCAGTGCTGGAATCTGCCAATAAAAATGGGAAAAAAATAAGAAAATTACGGGTGGGAAGGAGGATCTTTTTTGTTTTAAACTCGTTGTCATGATTCATAGTTTTTCATTCCAAGATATTAGGACCATTTATCATACAGAGAAAGAAAAGAAAACAATGAATAAAATTAATGGAGTAGCTCATCTTCCTCATTCAGCAATGGATAACTTCTCAGTGTAAGAAATGGGGCTTGGGACTGTAGTTACTAAAATGGTAAGTGAGGACCAATTGCCCTACAAACAATTAAGAAGAGTTAATGAGACAGTTGGGATTCGTTATTGCAACAGTGAGTTTAAAGTAATTTATTCAATCTAAATAGTTCATCACAGTATTTCATGTTTGATGATGCCCTTGACATGTGGTTAGGTGAGAACCTTTAATGTCGTCGTCTTTTTCCTTTTGGAGGACTAGTGAGACTCTCTTTTCTTTTCTTTTTTTTAATGGTGAAAGAAAGATAACATGCTTCAGTTTGTCTTTTGACAAATTTGATTGAAGAAACTACTCAATAGGAATATATTCCACTAGGTATTATTCCAGAAATCAACACTGAAATAGGTAAACTAGAAATTAGAATGTAATAAAAATAATAAACACTTGATTGAAAGTTGAAACCGACCTAAGCGACTACAGACAGTAAACGTTGTTCTAATGGCAGACGAGAGTCGTCCTGTCTTTGTACTTAGAACAGGAAATTTGAGGTAACACTGTTGTAGCATGATGAAATTAATGACAGGGTTAGGCAGCAATCACGTTCTAAAACTCTTCAATTTGGTCTCTAATAATGTGTTTTGGTACCAAAAACAGATTAGTGTATATCAATACCAGTACTGTGTTTTCATTACCCACTGATTTATTTCAAACACACACACATATATATTTACATGGCCGGGATGTGATAAATATTGTGTACAGGTTGCCTGGAAAGGCATATGCAAGGAGGCAGCATGTATGGCTTACAGGTGCAAGTGAGGTTGATAGTAAAATTTTCTCAAGAGCTATTCTTGCTAAGGTATTGTTGCGACATTGCCTTTTGCTTGTACTATTTTATAACTAATAAGGACATAATTTCCTTGCTTAATGCAAGCGTCTCAACTAATTTTATAAATTACTTGAATTTGGAGGGTTTTATAAATTACTGTGGCTTTTTTATCACTATTAATGAGCAGCAGTTCATCATGTGCTTATTCTTCATCTTGTACCCCAATTCAGTGCACTAACTACGTTGTATCTTCCTGTTTGTCAACATAAATAAAAATGGCGCCGTACGGTTGCAATAGAGTGCTCGTATACAGGTACCTATATCTGTTATTGGACTCATGCAGATGCAGTTTAAAATTAAAATGCATCATTCTTTCATTTATTATTAATTTAATTATTGATTGACATTGGTTTATGTTGTATATTGTTGTAGACTGTGCTTTGCATTGCTGTCCACGATGGTGTTGTTGAACTTGGCACTACGGAAAAGGTAATAAAAGTTTCCTCTTTGTGTCACTAGAAGATTCTTCCATCAATCTGCTGATATTGACAGTAGATAGTCCGCTTGATTCCATTTCAGCTCCAAGAGGATCTAGAGTTAGCCCAACATGTCAAAACGTTCTTCACAGATGATATAATTCGTAACCCCAAACCAGCTCTTTCCGAACACTCCACTTCGAACCCCGCCGCTTACGCTCGCTTCCACTCTCCTGCACTTCCTCCTACGTACGCAGCTGCAAACCCTAACCTAGACGGCAATGAAGAAGAAGAAGAAGAAGAAGAAGAAGAAGAAGAAGAAGAGGAACAAGGACCTGAATCAGACTGTGCCGAAACGGATCGAAATAGCATCCAAATGATGAGAGTAGCAGCTGAGCCAAGCGAGTTAATGATGCAGCTGGAAATGTCGGAAGACATGAGGCTAGGGTCACCAGACGACGCATCAAATAACTTAGACACAGATATTCACATGGAAGGCGTAAGTCAAGCAGAGAAGCAGCGGCGAGCCGAGTTGTTTAAAGCCGAGTTGTGTAGGAGGTGGGAAATGGTACAGGAGGAGGAGGCAGCAAACAGTGGACTTGAGTCACGTTATTCAGGTAAAAAAACTAGAATGGAAAGTTGGGAATGGGGGAAAATACTTTGTAGAATATTGTTGGCCAATAATTAGAAATACAGTACAAAACCTTAGTTGTAGAATTCAGGGTTAATAAATAGCTTTGCAAACAGTGGCCTCCACCCGTCACTTCTCACTCACACAAATCAAATGAGGGTCCTTTTCGTATAGTGGGGCCTCGCTTGGCTGACTGCATGGGGAGACTTCCAAGTTTCTTCAGCATAAAAAAATGATTGATGTATTATTGCTCCAACTCTGATCAAATTTCTTCTTCATAGTTATTTATTGCAAGCTGCCAAATGAATGTACACAAATCGAAATTTCAACTACCCTTGTTTATTTCACCCGCCCCGTAGAGTTCAATGTTTATTATATTAACTGTCAATGTTTTCGTCGGCATTTTTATGGGGAAAATTGAAAGGCTTCCCAGTAATCAACCAAAAGATTTTGGAGTGCTTTTCGTTTTGTTTAGTGTGATAAAAATTTTCAGTTGAAACTTGTTTTTGAGTTATTTTGTAGGGCTACTGCCGATGGATGGACTAGCACAAGAAAACACCCACTATTCTCAGACCGTCTCCGCCATCCTCCAAGGCCAACCAACCCGTTGGGCCGACTCATTGCCAACCTACTCAACGGAATCAGCGTTCTCCAAGTGGACAATCCGTTCAGACCACCACCAGCTCCCAGTGGCCTTCGAAGGAGCGTCCTCCCAGTGGCTCCTCAAGTACATTCTATTTAGTGTTCCGTTCCTCCACAGGAAATACCGCGACGAGAACTCACCCAAGGCACGTGATGCCGATGCCGCCGCCAGGTTCCGAAAAGGGACCCCGCAGGAGGAGCTCAGCGCCAACCATGTACTAGCAGAGAGGAGGCGACGGGAAAAGCTCAACGAACGGTTCATCATATTAAGATCCTTGGTTCCATTCGTTACCAAAATGGATAAAGCTTCCATACTCGGGGACACCATCGAGTACGTCAAACAGTTACGTAAAAAGATACAAGAACTGGAAACACGAAACAAGGAAATAGAAGCCCATAACGAACGGCCAAGATCAGCACATTCGCTGCAGAGAAGTGGGGTCACGGTGTCGGAGAGGGCACGATCATTGGGTCCAGAACCAGGGCGGGAGAAAAGGAAGATGAGGATAGTGACAGGGAGTGGAGGTGAAGCTAGGCCAAAGAAGACGCAGCCCGAAACGGTGGTGGAGGTGTCGATAATAGAAAGTGACGCGTTGTTGGAGTTGCAATGCGAGTATAGGGAAGGGTTGTTGGTTGATATAATGCGGATGCTGAGGGAACAGCTTCGAATTGAGATAATGACGGTTCAGTCTTCTTTGAATAATGGAACGTTTGCAGCTGAGTTGAGAGCCAAGGTAATTTAATTCCCCCACCTAATCGTTATATCTTTTTCTTTTGGGAATAAGGCTGACAGTTTTGTGTACCATGTTTTCCTTGGGAATGGTACTTTCATTGGCAGGTGAAGGATAATGTAAACGGAAAGAAAGTAAGCATACCGGAGGTGAAGTGGGCCATAAATCAAATGATACCTTCATTCTAATCCACATACTTTATCTCCATCTTAAAATTATTTACAAACAGAAGAGTACAAATTCTCCGAGGAATGGGAAGGATTTTATGAGGTTGAACTGCAGTAATTCCTTATAACTGTAAATTTTAACAGAATAAAATGAGAAATAAACCTGTTCATGTACATTGTTTAAAATCTCCTCTCATCTTCAAAGGGGATGAGCTAATCTCATTCAAGTTCAGTGTGCATTGTACGGGGTGAATCCCAAAACACTAGAGGAATTACAAAAATTGTGGTGTATGTGCCATTGCCATAGGCTATATGTTTAGCATTCAATACTCGGCTTCTCAGTTTACAAAACTTGGTGATAACCTTGATACTTTAAATGGATAATACATTGAGGTGGGCTCAAAACTTGTTCATGGCAGAGACATCTCTTCCATTTCTGGTTTTAATGAGCAGAGAATTCCTTAATACAACATTTCATCCATGCCTCCATCCCCGATCTTCTCCAAATCTTCTTCTGATAGTAATGTCTTCCTACCACTGCCACCGATTTTCTCATAAGGTTGAGCCATTTTTCTTAGGAACTGCACCAACCGAGAATAAATGAAAAGCAAATCTTAGGGCACCAAATATATATCTTAAACAACCAAGGACTAATTCAGATACACAAATTTTAGCTTAAGCCATAACAAGATTTCAACCTTCTTTAGGAGTCTAGGTTCTATATATATGATTCCAATCCAAGCAGATAATTCATTATGTGCATTTTTCTTTTTAGTATTAAAAGCCACCTACTGAAGACACGATATGCCTCAAGTAAATGAACTACATCAGAGAAAATATCAGACAATATACCTAACTATATTATATCTAGAAGACATTTATCTTTCTCCAAAGTGCTAACAAAATACTGAACAATGAACAAGGGGGCATACCTCTTTTGCTATATGTAGAGCCATGTCGGTGCTCAAATTCAGGTTCACATCTCGTAAGTGAGACAGTATCCAACTTGGCAATTTTGAGCGCTTGTCATGTCGGCTATACCTGCATTCATCCACTAATTCAGAAGACGAGGAAAGTAGGAAATCTCCCTGACTTAATCAACCAAAAAGAAGAGTAAGGTATAAAAATCTCCATGCGTTGTCCAAAACGTCTCTACATTTATCATACAGAACCCTTGTAAAAAGGAGATAGGTTTCATGAAGAAATAACAAACTTTCAGGCTCCCCTTTAATAGCCCTGGCAAGTAATCTAACAGAAGAATAGCTTCAACTGTTTTAAAACATACTGTGTTTATTCTGTTAACAATTCAACATTGCTTTTACAGTTGCAAAGTTTGGACGGAGGGCATCTCAACCATAAAATTAATAAAGACGATAAGAAGTTAAAAACTATAAGTTGGAATGATTTGCCGCTAACCAGAAAAGGCAATACTTCTAGCTCAAAGACAACTTTCAATTTCAATATACTAGAAAAGGAGCAAGGAGATACATATACCTCTTATCAGCAAATATCATCATCCCATAATCCGCCTTTGAACGGATAACTCGTCCCACACATTGAGCAGCTTGCCTCTGTTTCAAAAAGTCACGCAGTCAATAAATCGTTGTCACATTTCATAACTATATGTTTAGGAAATGCAAGTTTATTCAGGAAAATGATGAATGTAGTACCAAGGCATCAAAAGTAAGAAAATCTCCTTCCTTTATCTGGAATGTGTCTCGCAAGTACTCCAACCTTGCCAGCAATATTCTGAAAGGAAACCGAAGTTTATTGATGTGCAGGCAAAGAAAACAGAACTTGTGATAAGTTCATTACTATAAAACCATTGTACCCATAGATTGCCTATGGCTACAACTGCAAAAGGCAAACAGAAACCAGAAAGGTGATTAAATTAATGGATGAAACTCACTTGCTTAATGTATACTGGAATGGAACACCAAACATTATTACTAGTCTGCCATAATGTCGATCAAAATCGATACCTTCAGCAACCTTTCCCCTGTAAGATACATAAGCATTCTAGGGATTTATCAAGATGTGATAAGTTACTTCACCTCTATTTCTACTAAATAAACTACAAGTACAAAGTTAAAATGATGAAGACAAGTGGTTTTGGTTATTTGCATTGCACCAAAGATAAAAAACCAAGAATGGGCATCAGAATGAATATAGGCCTATGAACCAATCTAACTGACACCAAAAACATAATAGAATTACCTGCTCTACTAACAAAGATTCAAAGTTATACATTTCATCGTCAATAGTACCTGGCAACAGAAAAAAACACTGCACCTCTTCCACAGTCACAAGCCCTGCGATAATTGTCTAGAGCCAATGTGGTTTCTACAACATCTTGCGTCTCAATGAAGACAAGCTTATGTTGCATTATTTCCTACAATAGATGGATTAAAAACGTTTTGGGAAAACCATATACATATGCTTCCAGTATAAAGAAAGGTTATTCTCAAGAACCAGCCTATATAAAGGAGACAGGAAAAGATATAAAATAAGGAAAGAAATAAAGGAAAAGCAACAAGGGCAGGTACCAGAATGGTGCAAAAGATGCCCAAGTTCTTTGCACAATTTAAGAAGAGAAGCCAAAAGATACTAACCTTCAGAATTCCACTATCATTCCAAGTGTTAATGATTCCATCCATGTATGAATAACTGACAAAGAAACAGACAATTCCATCAGGGACAACAGAGACCATCTCCAACAAGAGTTTCCCATAATTCCTCACAACACCAGGGTCACTTCTCATATCAAATTTGGTACTAACAGGAAGCTGATCACTGCAAGAACAAACCAACAGGAAATTGACACATAATAACTATATTCATAAGGCTTAATATCTTACAAGTTACAAACTTGAAAGTTGTCATAAGCAAAGGGAAAAGATTACAACTGCCCACCTTCCACGTGTGAGAACCATTGGACATATGCAATCTCTTGTCAATGACATTGTAAAGCTACGACTAACAACTGGATGAAAGTTGAGAAGGCGTGGGTACAGATCAATTGGGCTGAGTGTGCCAGACGTAATGACAACGGATTGGAATCGGTCAAACACAGGCTTTATGGCAAGCGAAGCATCATGACAGCTAAGCTGGAATGCCAAATCATGAAGATTAGTATATTAACAGCCTCAATAATATCAAATACTATTGTGAGTGGAAAAAAGAAAAGAGTAGAATCAGAGGTATGCAAGCACTGGAAAAGCCATAAATTAGACCCCAGTGAGAATAAAGGCATACAATGAGAATTAAAGTCAACATGGAAGACAAATCATCTAGATGACCACCTCAAACAGATAGATATCATGAAATTAAATATTCTGTATAAACATATAAGGTAAAAGGAGTAAAAATTTACCATTTTGACTTTCTTACACTGAACCTTCCAAACATACAGTCTCAATAACAATAGAGATTTGGGAAAAATATCATTAGCATGTAGGGACAAAACCCTTACATTATTTCGAGATTTAAGGAAGTTAGCCAAAATACTGAAACATCAGTAATTTAGAAAAGATAAAAATAGCAAAAACCAACCTGCAAGATAGGATCTGGAATATGTGGCATTCTTTCATCAAAAGGTTCAATAATAATTGAAAATCCACGACCATAAGTGCCTACAAGAGTTGCAAAATCACATATTGTTTGGATGTGTAAGAACTCATCTGTGTCAGTAATTTCTAGAGTCAACATGAGTGAATGCAGACGGTCATAACAGAACTTCAATGTTTTCTGGTCAATTCCAGCATGACTATTGATAGATGCAACAAAGCTAACTGGGCTTTCTTTCTCAACATTCTCAGTGTCTAGTCGGCCCCTTAGATACTGAACTAATCTACGTAGGACATGCAAAAAGTGCTCCGCTCGACGGATATTTCCAGGCACAGCTTCCTTTAGAATATCATCAGGCAGTGCAGGATTTGAAAGCCAGTTGTCAGTGACTGCATAAAGAAGAGAGAGAAATGATAATCTGGAACCATCATTAAATCAAGGGTCGTGCTAAAAACATCTACAAAAAAGGTTTCCATTCCACATACTAGGTAGGTTTCCTCTCAATGCCAAACCCTCTACAAGTCGGTTGTATTCAGCACGAAGTCGGCTTGCATCAGTGGCCTTGAACCTTCCTACCATGATATACAATTTAAATAAACATATATAGAATTTCATATTGAGAAGTTTAAGGGGATGAGACACTCAAGAACTAATATAAAATTGCTCCTAGGAAACTACTTGACACATACAGAAATTTCGACAATGAAAACGAACAAATGCAGTAAGTCCCAATACTTCATATGTTCTAGTGCCCTACCAATCCAATTAACCATCTAATTTAAATCAAAATGGTAAATTTCACTGATGTAATAAGAAACTAACCGAAGAGAAAGAAAACATACCTATCAATCTCTTGACTTATCCTATTAAGATTCCTTGTAGCTCCTTCAAGTGTCTGTCTCCTAACACTAACACTAAGTGCTTCAATACACACATTGTCAATATTATGCGCCTCATCAAACACCACAACTGACTCCTTCTGCATTTCCTTTGATATGATCCCAGCCACCTTTGGATCAAGTAAATACTGATAACTATAAACGACCACATTAGCAAACTGTACCATATGTCTGGCCAAAAAATACGGACACCACCCTTTCTCCTTCCCAAACACCCTCAAGTCCTACAAAGACAATGCCAAATACAGAGAGCATAAAAATATAACATCGGTTAAAACATAATTAGACTACATAAATGCAAAATTGTTCCTTTTGTTATCTAAAAGAAGTATTTGTTGTTTTACTTCTAAGAAGCAATTCTTCAAATAAATCGTTTGTTTTTTAATTGTCGCACATTTTGCTCTATAATTCCCTAAGCAAACAACGAAATGGTACTTTAAATATTCTTCAAGGCTCAGTGTTCACAATTGAAACATATAATTCGAATAATGCATTTACCATTTATAATATAATTTATGAAAAAAAAAATACAAAAATTTGAATACCTGAAGGGTATAAACTCCAGGTGGCAACACGGCGGCAGAAGCAGCCCTCTCATAATTCTCAAAAAATTGGCATGTAGGCACATTGGGATTCTCCGCAGCCATAGCTCGAACCCAACTGGCCGTCAATTTCCTACACCCAGCATCCACCGAATCCCGGTTCTCAGCCGCTAAAACGGTAGGGTTGACGCACAAGTTCTTCCTCGAAGAAAGTCCAATGGCAAGAATCCTAGCTTGGGGACCCAAGTGTTTAATCTGATAATTGTGCAAAAGCTTCAATTCGGCAAGGGTTTTTTCCATCTCATGGACAGTGCGAGTACAGTAAATGAGCTTGATGGGGGTCTGGGGTTTGGAGAGGGAGTAGCTGGTGATGAGAGAGAGTAAGGCGATGGTTTTGCCGGTGCCGGTGGGCATTTCGAGAAGGCAATGGCCTTTGGCGTCTAAGGCTCGTTTTAGTTCGATCATGTAAGAGTATTGCTCGGGGTAGATGTAGTCATAGGGGAAGTAGACTGTAACGTCTTCGATTTGGAACTTCATGGTCTTTTTATTTTCTTGGATTCAATTTGTTTCAAGCGGGATTTATAAATGATGCAGAGAAAGTAGGGTTTAGAGATTGCAGAGAGAAGAGGGTGCTTGCTTGACTGTTGGTTGACTTTGCTAGAACTTGAACCGCCCTTCCGTATTTCACATTTTTCTTGCAAAAACAGATAATAATAAACTGCGGTGGACCAATTGCTGGCCCGATCCCTCATATACTAGAAATGGTATCGACAAACTTCACTGCACTTGACTTCCAACCGAGTCATCTATCTTTGATTTGATCCGTATTTGAGTTCATCAATTGGGAAAATCCATTTTTTAATCCAATTTAATCTCTCTTTTCAAAACAACAAATGAGCTGGGCTGCGGAATTGGCTGCTTTCCTACAAAATAGATGGGAAATGGTGTTATTTTGAATTTTGCTTTTGAGGTTACTTAGCAATTTCCCTAGCGATGATGTGTCCGTCTGTTCCATCAACACCCATTGCTTGTTTGCCGCATGGATTTTTTACCTCAAACCTGTCTATAAATTATTTCAGCAAGGGGCTGTGTACCTAATCTTTCTACAAATAACTTGCCGTTTATTTAAAGTTTTCTCTTCTCTTCCTGTTTCCATTCCCAAAGTGGGCCTTCGGTCGAGGCCTAGTTTGGGCTTTCCAGCCCAAAAAATAGATTACAAAACTTGACCCCTTCATTTGCTAGATGGATGCTCTCTTTTTTTCTTTGTTTATAATGAAAAACTCTTAAAATAAGAATCTATGTTGCTATTCACATCCTTTATGCTTAATGAGAATGTTAAATTGGTAGCCCCATTGGCATTTCATCACCCACTTGAGCCATGCACCATGGTTTGTCATTGCTACGGTTTTTATTCATTTACTAATATTCTTTCTCTTTTTTTTTTTCTCTGCATTATCAACTACATAACCTTTCTCTTTCAGCACCTCAAAATATGAGAACAACTATATATATATATCCACTAAATTAAGTAGTGGTATTAATTTCTTGTTGTCTATTATCCTATAAAAGTTTCACACAATCTGCTTCACATAAATTAAAAGAAATAGCTATCAAATTCATCATCAACATTCAACACCAACAAACTTCACTAACAATCACACACATATGTGTATACATATCTTAATAGTTGGTATTATATCAATATCATTCAATTCATCAATATATATAATTTTTGATTCTAAACAATTATCAAATAATTTAAGTTTTATTTTGATTAAAATTTTATAGTGTTTTGGCGATATCAATGTATTAAATTAGTTTAAAATATGATATTTTAAATAAATTTTTTCTTAATTTTTTATACTTATGACTAAAGTTAAAAATATAAGTATCAAATTAAGTTAATTAATTATATTTGTATATAAATATGTGTATATATATGTAATTAAAATATATTAAAAAATTAAAAATTAAACCATAACTACATATAAAAAAGTAATTAAAATGACATTGAAATATATTTTAGAAAAATGATACGCTGACTAATGCAATAGTACAACCTGGATTTGGGTGGCCTTTTGTGAGCCACTATTTATATATATATATATGGGGGCCCTTTCAGGGGCTTATGGCTCTCATTTTCCTTCACTTCCCTGTCTCTCTTTTCTTAATTAAGCGTGTAATCCTATTCCCATCCAAATTGTCAACTTAAAAAGTTTGAATAGCATATGCTGCTTTTAAAACTCAAACGTGTGTGTTACAACTACAACAAAATTTGTTTTAATCTCGTATAATCTTCGCAAATTTCAATTAATTTCTGAAAAGTTAAAGCATGGGACAACATTTTTGTACTACTTAGTAAGTGATGTAGAGGATAAATAAAGGAAAGTGTTAGAAGAGCATAAAGGTAAATAAAACTGGATTAGATTGGTGACATGGATTAGGGTAGCAATGAAATAGATGTGGAGAGCAATGGAGTAGGTGAGGTGAGGTGACATGAGTGGAAGACCACAAAAAATATTGGTGGGGGATCGATATCCAATTCTGCTTGGGCTTGGGGAGGATGAGGCCGACCAAATGGAAGGAAGACCTTTTCACTCTTTCATGTATTTAAGGATGTTAATTGGTGCGGGTGCGATCCTCCCTCACTTTGTCGAGTGTTTATGTGGTGCATCTTCAGGTATATATATTTGCCTTGTCATTCCCTACACAATCTTACCTATATTTCCAAACCAAACAAACAAACAAACAAAAATTAATATCGTGAGTTTATTCGTGGATGTTGTAAGTGGATATGTGGATTTTTTTTTCCTTTGAAAATAAAAAAATATATATTTATTAAAATAGGTATGTGTAGTAGTCAATGCATGATTAAATCACTACACAATCTTTGCATTGACTACCAAGAAAAAAAGTATTATGAAATAAAATATAGAAGATCTCGATACTCATGAGTGATAAGTTTAAGTCAATCAACATCGATTAAGTATTTACTATCCATCTATCAAATCAATTTATTCAATAGTAAGAACTTGACACCCATGTGTTTTAATATCTTCTCTTATAAATATCTCACCAAGTCTCGCTTTTATTTTCACTGTAAATCCTCTCAGAAAAATCTTTCAAACTTTTACTTCTAACAGAAAAAAAAAACCCCTAACTTTTCTACTTATTTTCCCCAAAAATAATTGATTTAAGGTTTCAAGAAGAATTCATAACTTATCACGCCATTGATATGGTAAATTTACTCTCTCTTTTTATTTTGTTATTATGGAACTTATTTTAAGATTTAAAAAATAAATATTATTTTTTTAATATTTTTGAACAACAAAAAAATCGAGTTATTCATTAAATTTCTCAGACCAGAATAGACGTATTTGAGACCACTTAAAAAACATTGGTTTATTTGTGACATCTACAATAATAACGTATGAAATGATACGTGAAAATAATATATATATATATATATATATTCTATTTTTCATGCAAAGAAACGATTATAACATAGGAAAATGCCACTTTAATAATCGACCTTCCAATCAAATGATAAACAATAATTGAAGCCCATTGCATCAAGGCAGAGCTAGAGTGTTAATGATTGTTGGTTGTTATGCCATCTAAGTCATGGTTTTAAAAATTAGACCGATTAGACCACCAGTTATTGATTTGGTTAATTTGATCATTGATCCAGTTTCAAATTTAAAAATTATTAAAAATTATTGTTTTTTTTTTAAATACTCTAAAAATAATTTTAAAAAATCAATCCAACCACTGGTTCAACTGAGTTTTTTTTTGTTTCAGTTCAATCATTTTATCTAGACTGATACACCAATTGGTTCCTTGTCCAACCGACTGATCTGCTCTCCAACAACAATGGTCTAAAGAAGAGAAAAATTTGATGAAAATTAAGTGAAATGCACATGGTTGAAAATATTTGTTAAATTAAGTCCTTCACATAACACAATTGTGGAGAAAAATAAATCAATATGCCAAAGCTTGGATGCTTCGGATGGTAAGAGGAATGATACTTCCAAACAAGTTGGCAACAATGTATAGACCATGTACCTTCCTCTACAAGAATCTTTTTATACAACCAGAACATTCAATTAGGTCAACAGCGTATTTGTACAAGGTGCTTTTATAGGGTAACTTGATATTAAATTGATAAAATAAATTATTTTTATTTACTTTTGCAAACTTGAGCATGGATAATAATGTCGTGGTTAACGACCTTCTATTCTCATCAATAGGTATTCTCTCTTATTAAAAGGTAAAAATATAATCGTATTGAATATATCAAAATATATGTTTTAGATTATAAATATTCATAAGTTCAATTGTATTTAATATTTCATCAAATTTAGGGTCGCTTGGATAATAATGATTATAGAAATGACCTACTTGGATGCTACTGAGAAATCGATCAACTAGCCAATCAAGAGGTACATTGATATTATATTCACATTCAATGTACTTAGTTACTACTTAAAATGAACATAATTTTACTTATAGGAAATGTTTGCAATTTCTATGGAGGTCGTACTTGGGAAACTCAATCATTGTCCTTCTACTAAAGACAACGTATGAGCACCTTTGGTAAACCGTAATATGAACATATCTTAATCCCACATTTAGCATACTTTTGGATGGTTTATCCCTTTAATTATGGGAAAAGGTGCTCCTAATCCCTTATTTTCATGTTTTATACTCAGGAGAGCACCGGAGGATGAAAAGAATGAGAAACGAGCTGAAAACAGATAAAATGGGCCTAACACGAATTACACACAGCTTGGACCCCGAAATACACGACCGTGCCTCCTTAACAGACCCAAACATGGCCTGGCCACTATTTACACGGGCATGTGCCATGGCATATAAACACCCACACCCTACCACGAGCCTGAGCAGGATCTGGTATGTTCCTAAAGTGAATCGATTTCAAAATCATTCGTTACTTAGAGAAAATTAAGTAAAATTTTTAGAAAATGTTGTTGTGGATTGGGCTTAGATTGGAACCCATTTTATTAAACTTGTAAATCCAATTTGATTTATTACGTCCAAAATAGTTCTTAGCACAATATTTAAAAGTAGAGTAAAATAAAGAATAATCCACTTGGGCCTTATGGCCTTTTTACATCAAATAAAACCCAAAAGAAATATAATTAAGGGTACCAAAAGTAAATAAAGTCCAAATAAAATCTCCAAATGTAGCATGGCCACCTTAAGGTCCACCGGCCGGTCAATTCCTTGCTCATCACCGAAAAATAATTCCCATAGTGGGGTGAGTCAATGACTCAATGTGTACACAATACTAACATTCAACAATTCAGCATTCATGTTCAAATCATCGGATCCATATAAAATGAAATTATGATGCAACCCAAACCCAATCCTAATGGTCCATCCGCTACACACCACCGTACGCCATTTACAGTGGGACTACTAAGTCAACCTCCATCCGCTACACACCATCGAAGGCATTAAGCCCATATACGTTGTGTCATTAGACACTATAGTCAAATTATACGTTGTGTCATTAGACACTATATTCAAATATTGTAACCAAGTTACCAAAATTTCGCAATGTGACAGTAGTCAACATATTTCATTGGTAAGACCGAAGTCAACACCTTCGTTGGTGAGACCGAAGTCAACACCTACTCTCCCCCTTTCACATAAATCCCGAATGCCCCAAAAATATATATATTGTGCATAACTTAATTTCATGTTCATATACATATATTCGCATGTTATAAAATAACATATTTCACTATCCTATCAGAAGTAGGAAGCGTGCACAGGTACTTTTTGCCACATTTGTGGTACATAGCCAAATTCACATTCTTATTCATATTCATATATTAAAATAATAGCCATAAAATATCGAAGGTTAGTAAGGGTACACACCTGATTGGCTTAATAGATTCCTTGAAATCCCGAAGAACGATCTACCGATCTAGATCTTTATCTCCTATATTCGGCCAACCATTAACATATATTAACAAACTTATTTGGCTTAAAAACCAAATCCAAGTAGGATTTGTATTACTTACCTTGTTGCCGAATTAAAAGATTGTAAATCAAATGCCGGAATTACTAGTATCCTTTTTCCTTGAAATCGGCTAATACTAAATCATGTAACCATGTGAGTTTTGGCTTTTGAAATAATGAAATCTAAATACCAAAATTAAGCCTTGTAGAATATCACTTACCATACAAATTCCAAATCAAGAGAATTCCTTGCCTATATATCTGTCGAAATTTTCATGTTAGATCTAATCTAACATATGCATCATAACCTTTAATCGAATAAAATATCTTACCTTGGATCCTTAGATTTCAAAGATTCCCCTTGTATTCGACAAATTGTAAAAGATCCTTGATGCCTTGACCGATTGCTTCCTTGCCAGAGTCTCGGGGTTTCTGCTATGGAGATTTAATCGAGGATCAAAAGAAAAGGTTTTGGCTTGACAGATGAAGAAAAGAGAAGAAGAAAAGATAGAAAGAAAATTCTAGAGAGAGAGAGAGCAAAGGGATTTTTGCTACTTGGAAAGATGAGAGAAAAGACCTTGGGTTCTCCTTTTATAGCCGATTTGCTAGGCCAAGAGTCCTTGACTTGGCCACCACTCTCCTTAAGATAATATTATCTCTTTTATTTAAAAGATAAAAGCCTTTAATCCATCCATTATCTCCTCAATTATCTCCTTAGAAAATAATCTTTATTTATCTCTTATTATTCACATATTTATGTGAATAAAACTCCTTTATTTATCTCTTATTATTCACATATTTATGTGAATAAAACTCCTTTATTTCTCTCTTATTATTCACATATTTATGTGAATAAAACTCCTTTATTTATCTCTTATTATTCACATATTTATGTGAATAAAACTCCTTATTTCTCTTACATATCCAAGTTTCCTAAAATGTTCAAGTTTCCATTTTGGATCATTTCCAAAAATGTTTAGGTTTCCAAAATGTCTAAGTTTCCAAAAATGTCTAAGTTTCCAAAAATGTCTAAGTTTCCAAAAATGTCCATTTCCATTTCTATTTCTATTTCCATTTTCATTTCCATCTCCATTTTCATTTCCATTTTCCTTTCCATTTTCATGCATTTCTAGATTTCCAAAAGTATCAAAAATTTATTCATAGTACTTGAAACTTGTCATTTCATACAATTAAACTAGAAATGCATAGGCCCTATTCGGGATGTTCGCTTCTACCCTTAAAATAATTTCGTCCTCGAAATTACTTATTAACAACAGACAATCCTTCTCACCACTACTATGCTTACGCACAAGACTCGATCTTAATAGAACCATCATACTTTCTAGGCACAATCTCTAAGTTCACATCCCTTAGAACTCATTTTCTAACGTCGCGATTTAATCGATTTAAAAGTTTTATACATTAGTACTTGTTTCACTTATTACATGAAAAGTTTTATGAAAAGAGTTTTAGGAGTGGTTCTTTCATATTCATACATGCACAGTCTTTACATTCATTCATACATCCATCAAACAATTATGAACTTTCGTTCATTGGAGAAACGTTATGATTTTCATTGTTGTTGTTTTTCCACTACCTGGGGTATTTTCGTAATTTGTCTTCTGGGGCATTTTCGTAATTTTCAAAATAAAAGTTCTCTGATGATTTTGTCAAAAGTATTTTGGAACTTTTAAATTCGGTATTTTGAAAAATTTGGAAATTGGGGTATTTCGGTAATTTTGAAGGTCGAGGTATTTTGGTAATAAACCGGGTAAATTTGTAAAGTTTGATAATTCCGGTATTTCAAATGTTGCAAAACTTTGAGGGTTCTTTTTGAGAATTTTTTTCAAGTTGATGGTGTTGCAAAATTTTAAAAATCAGGGTTATTTTGGTAATTTTGTAGGTTATGGGCAATTTTGTAATTTTGCCAAAATCAAGGTATTTTGATATTTGCAAAATAAGATTCTTGGGTGCTTTTGTAAAGTAAGGAAAATTTTATTAAAATCGGGTGGTATGCAAATTTTAGAAACCAATGGCATTTTGTAATTTCGCCCTGTAGGGGCATTTTGGTAATTTTGTAAATTAGGAATTTTTCGAAAATTTTGTAAAAGTAGTTCTCACAAATTATAAGGGTAATTTTAAGAGTTTTAAAACTAGGGTTTTCATAAAAACATGGCTAGTCCCTTTCTGGGTTTTAGTTATTGGGTTTAAATTTCATGACTAAGTCCTCTTGGTTAGGGTGAGCGGTTATTACGCACTGTAGGATTCGAGTAAAGAGGAGGTGAGTCAATAGGACTGCTTAAATACCAAGCTCTTCTGAATCCACTCCTAGACATCGCAAATGCATTACCACACCCTAGCTCGGTGACTTAATCATAGGTTTGTCTAGTGTATTAAGTCTTATGTATTTGTGTTTGAGTAGACCAATCCTAGGGTTCAAGTTCCTATCATGCTATTCTACGTTCCATTCCTTTTCTACCCTTATACAGTTCATAAATCACAGAATCACTCATAGAGTTAGGGGTACTTACCTGGTGGACTGCGGGTCGGAGACTTAGGTGCCATGCCATAAAACCTGCTTATTTCAAAGAAATTCATTTGGGCTCGAATTGAAAACGTTTTGGGCCTAAGCCCACAGGCCGAGAGTTTAAAATTGGGCTCGATACAAGTGAAACACCCACACCGCCCACGAGCCTCGAAGCCGGATCTGTATGTTCCTAAAGTGAACCGATTTCAAAATCATTCGTTACTTAGAGAAAATTAAGTAAAATTTTTAGAAAATGTTGTTGTGGATTGGGCTTAGATTGGAAACCCATTTTATTAAACTTGTAAATCCAATTTGATTTATTACGTCCAAAATAGTTCTTAGCACAATATTTAAAAGTAGAGTAAAAATAAAGAATAATCCACTGGGCCTTATGGCCTTTTACATCAAATAAAACCCAAAAGAAATATAATTAAGGGTACCAAATGAAATAAAGTCCAAATAAAATCTCCAAATGTAGCATGGCCACCTCAAGGTCCCACCGGTCCAAATCACAACGCTCATCACCGAAAAATAATTCCCATAAATGGGTGAGTCAACAGACTCAATGTGTACACAATACTAACATTCAACAATTCAGGCATTCATGTTCAAATCATCGATCCATATAAAATGAAATTATGATGCAACCCAAACCCAATCCTAATGGTCCATCCGCTACACACCACCCGTACCTGCCATTTACACCGTGGGGACTACTAAGTTAACCTCCATCCGCTACACACCATCGAAGGCATTCGCCCATATACGTTGTGTCATTAGACACTATAGTCAAATTTATACGTTGTGTCATTAGACACTATATTCAAATATTGTAACCGGTTACCAAAATTACGCAATGTGGTAGTAGCAACATATTTCGTTGGTGAGACCGAAGTCAACACCTTCGTTGGTGAGACCAAGTCAACACCTACTCTCCCCTTTCACATAAATCCCGAATGCCCCAAAATATATATATTGTGCATAACTTAATTTCATGTTCATATACATATATTAGCATGTTATAAATAAAATTATTGTTTTTTTAAATACTCTAAAATAATTTTAAAAATCAATCCAACCACCGGTTCAACTGAGTTTTTTTGTTTCAGTTCAATCATTTTATCTAGACTGATACACCAATTGGTTCCTTGTCCAACCGACTGATCTGCTCTCCAACAACAATGGTCTAAAGAAGAGAAAAATTTGATGAAAATTAAGTGAAATGCACATGGTTGAAAATATTTGTTAAATTAAGTCCTTCACATAACACAATTGTGGAGAAAAATAAATCAATATGCCAAAGCTTGGATGCTTCGGATGGTAAGAGGAATGATACTTCCAAACAAGTTGGCAACAATGTATAGACCATGTACCTTCCTCTACAAGAATCTTTTTATACAACGTAACATTCAATTAGGTCAACAGTATTTGTACAAGGTGCTTTTATAGGGTAACTTGATATTAAATTGATAAAATAAATTATTTTTATTTACTTTTGCAAACTTGAGCATGGATAAGAATGTCGTGGTTAACGACCTTCTATTCTCATCAATAGGTATTCTCTCTTATTAAAAGGTAAAAATATAATCGTATTGAATATATCAAAATATATGTTTTAGATTATAAATATTCATAAGTTCCAATTGTATTTAATATTTCATCAAATTTAGGGGTCGCTTGGATAATAATGATTATAGAAATGACCCTACTTGGATGCTACGAGAAATCGATCAACTAGCCAATCAAGAGGTACATTGATATTATATTCACATTCAATGTACTTAGTTACTACTTAAAATGAACATAATTTTACTTATAGGAAATGTTTGCAATTTCTATGGAGGTCGTACTTGGGAAACTCAACCATTGTCCTTCTACTAAAGACAACGTATGAGCACCTTTGATAAACCGTAATATGAACATATTTTAATCCCACATTTAGCATACTTTTGGATGGTTTATCCCTTTAATTATGGGAAAAGGTGCCCTAATCCCTTATTTTCATGTTTTATACTCGGGAGAGCTTGGGAGGATGAAAAGAATGAGAAACGAATGAAAACAGATAAAATGGGCCTAACACGAATTACACATGACTTGGACCCCGAAACACAATAGTGCCTCCTTATGAGCACCCAAACATGGCACGGCCACTATTTACAGGCATGTGCCATGGCATGTCCACCGCAACAAAGAAGAGTTCTATTCTAATTAGGATACTTTCGGGCCAAGTAAGGCATCTCGAAGCCTATATAAACACCCTATAAGGAAACTTAAAGGGGGAGTTCGACAGAAGCCTTTTGTCAGGGCTTTCCAGCGGTTCAGCTAGGCCAAGGAGCCAAGCCAGCTGGGCCGAATTGTGGGATTCATTTGAAGAAAGCCAATTGATTCATCTCAAGAAGCCAAGATCATACTCAAAACGGAGGAATTCTCCTTCAATTCCTTTTGGGGTTTTAGGGTTTTCTTTATGTTTTGTTTTATATTTTCTTCTGAGATGTTTTCTTTTACTATTAGGAACTAAACCCTCAGATACTTGAGGGGTATGAAACCTAAGATGAATCTTGTTATTGTTACCTGAGTTGTTTGATAAATACTTGATTTGTTCTTAACAATGTGTTCTTAATTCTTGTTTTGGTATTTTCGGGATATTGATTCAAGTATTGATGTGCTTAGGTGGTAGAGGAATAGACCCTGTCTAAGAGTAGATCTAGCATAGTTAAGCGGAGTTGATCGCAACCCTAGAGATAGGATGATGAAAATCTATCGGATTAGGGTCAAACCTAATATGGGAATCCATAGATCGAGTTAATGCAATTCTAGGGGTTTTAATTAGAAAGAGATTTCAATTAATCAACCTAGGGTTAGACGTTAGTAGCCTCGAGAGAGGTATTAATATAAATTAGGGAATCCTACGGATCAAGTTAAGTGAATAAATCGACTGGTTCAGAGTTAGATAACAAGTGAAGTCTAGGTGGATTCTTCCTCGGGTATTGTCTCAATCAATTGGTTTTTTCCCTCAAGTATTTTCCCCAATTCCTTCTCTGTGTCTTGGCATCTTTAGCTTAGTAGTTAGTTAATTTTAGGTTAAACAACAATTCCTTTAATTCTTAGGTTAAATAATAAAAAGAAAGTTAGTATTAGTACTTTTGGTTCCTTTGGGTTTGACAATCTGGTCTTGCCACTAAACTATACTATTGTTCGATAGGTGTGCTTACCTCCATCGTTGTCATAGTTAGTTTCCAGGTTCGCTCATTCTTTTTATAATTTTTTAAGACTTTGACACATGATCAACCTTGAGTTGTGAAGGTTGCGAGTGTCCATCATTTGTTTCCACATTGTGGAGTGGCACCATCTAATCCGAGTGAAACAACCATATTAGTTTGTGCAAGATTTTTCGAGTGTTCCAAAGAACCTTGATCAATTTCATAAGATATATTTGAGAGGTTAGGATAAGCATGCATGATGTGTTATGCTTTGGAACTAATGAGCTCAGTATTCCATCTATGGGAATATTTTCCAAGGATGTAATTTTCGTTCTTCTGAAGCATATATCCAATGGTTTATACAGATTGGTGCAAGATATAGTGGTTAGGGAATGGTGCGTACTATCAAGCAATAAACAAGCATATCAGCAAAGTTGTGGTCATGCAGCCCCCAACAATTCAATCAGATCCATTTATACAAAAATTTGACACACAACCCGATTTTGAAGCTAACTAGGTCATATTAGCTCTTCTTACAAGTAACAATTTGATTTTCAATGGTACCAAAAAGTGCAGTTTTGGAATTCCATTTTGTAAAATAAATCTGTAAATATTAAATATTAATATTTACATGTATAATATAAAAATATATCAAATTTTTGTCAAGAAATTTTGTTGAATTAATAGTTGATTAAGGCCTAAGAACTAAATTGTAAAAGTTTAAGCTATAGAGTTTTAATTGTCAAAAGTTTTGAGGACTCAAATAACAATCAACCAAAGGTTCAAAATGGTAAATAAACCATTTTATATCATAGGATAATGGATGGTGATGTTGTTTTCCACTAATAAGGTTAATTGTCACATCCCAAAACTTAGGTTAATAAATCGAGGATTTGAGATGAATATTGAAATTAGGGTCATAAATAATTAATTAAAGTATTAAAATAATATAATTAAGTTTTATTTTATTAATTAATCTAAAAAGAAACTTAATTATAAGGCTTAATTTGAAAATAGTGTGTTTTAATTAAGTTAGGACCTAATTGGAAAATGGGAGAAACGGAGAGTGACCAAAAGGGAAAATTGCTCAAATTTTGGATAATTAGTCTTTTTCTAAGAATTGTCATCGTCTTCTTCTTCCCTCTCTTAACCTAAACCATTCAAAAATTTTCTAAACCTAAAATTAGAGAGTTCATTCGAAATTAACTCATTTTTTTAGATTTATTAATCTCCCAAACACCAAAAGCAATTCATCATATGATATCCTTGATTCCTTTGAGTTAAATTCGTTCACTCAATACAATCTTATTTTATTTCATTGTCACCATTCTGTCTTCTTAATGATTAATATGATCATTATCAACTAATGACTATTATAAATGGTCATTTGAGAACTCGTAGTCACGTTCCATATTTATCAATCCACACAATGTTTACTAGCAACAATGGAATTCATAGCTCGATTAAAGAGTTAACGATATCCTCTCATTGACATTGTATGGATTGATAAATATGGAACGTGGCCATGAGTTGCTTGTTCTCCAACGAGCAATTTATCACAGTAATTAGTTGGCAATGATCATATTAATAATTAAGAGGACACAATGGTGACAATGAGATAAAATAAGATTGTATTGAGTGAACAGATTTAATAAAATAAGATTGTATTGAGCGAACATATTTAACTCAAATGAATTAAGAATATCATATGAGGGTAACACACACATGGCGAGGTCATTGGACAAAGTAGTTGGATGAATTTTCTTTCGTAAAGAGTATATAATAATGAATTTTCAATCATGGTACTTATTGTGGACTTACTCTATGATTAAGTAAATTGCGAATTATCGAAACGATACTTCTAAACATAATTGCAATTAACTCGAGTCTAATTGTATATGTCTGATTGCAATTAGCTTAACAAAAGCTCGATCGAACTGCATTTGAATTAGAAGAAAATTCTACGACTTTGGAAATAATTTAATTGAGTCAGTTTATTCGATGTGGAATTAAATTAGGTGGTTGTGAGAATTATTTAACTAGAGAATTTGATTAAAGATTTTTTTTTCAAAAATTAATTTGGAAAATCTCAATGATTTTTGGAAAAATTAATTTTGATCAATTAAAATTAAACTAATCAAATTAATTAAAATCTATATGATATTTTTTTAAAATCAATTTTTAAGTTAAACAATTAGCCCAACCCGAGATCGAAGATTAGACTCGAGAACCAAAAACTAAAATCGAAACCCAAAACTAGTTTAATTGGGTCAGATGTATGAAATTGGGACGACGGTCCAACTAGTGGTTGGATTGGACTGGTTAGGCCGTCACTGGCCCAGACTAAACTGGCAGCAGCCAAATCGACTATTGCACCATCGGCTAGACATTCGCTTGCTTGATTGGTGCAACATTGTTCGAATAGCTAGCGCCAGCTCCAGCGACGACATAGACGGCCTCACGAGGAGATGTTGAGCCGACCAGACCCATTTGAGCAAAGCGAAGATATTTCAAGATGTCAGGGGATTCAAACCAGTGGTGGCACCACCAAGCACAGCAGTTGTGACAACGATGATCTAGCGGTCGACGGATGGTCGGCGACAGCGATTCTTCGGTGGTAGAGCAGTGGAAAAATTAGACTCTTAGTGAGACTTTACCATGCAACTTGATTTCAAATTAATTTTACCAAATATTATATTATTTTAATGAATGTAATATTTATCTAGATATTAATGAGATATTAAATTAAATTTAATATTTATCTATATAATATTTTATTATTTAATATTAATGTGATTAATTCTAATACTAGTTGAACTCTCTAAACTCTTCCTATATAAAAAGAGCATAGACCATTATTCACATACACGAATTCAAAAAAAGTAGTAGAGAAAATTTTTTTGAAGAAATTATTTTAGAAAATTTTTAAAGATATTCTTGTTATTTACAATTTGATCCCAAAAGTTTAGAGAAATTACGAAATTGCCCTATTGGTAATTTTGTGAAAAATTTTATGATTTGAAGCGAGCCCACACTCAAAAGGCGTAAGCTTGAGGATAGTGAAAAAGACTACTCAGTTTGATTAAGTGTTCAACCTATACAAATAATAAAGGTACGATTTTAATTAAATGTTTATTACTTTAGATAACACAACCAAGTTCTTTTTAGAAAAAAATTAAAACTTTGGTTTTCCCTTAAACTTATTTTCTGCTGCATTTTCCAAACCCGGTTTCCCAACACTCTGATGTTTACCAAAATCTTGATGTAGACTTCGAGTTGAATTAAAATAGACAATGTATATGGCACACATAATTCCATGTGGAATATTCTCTAGGTGCACATGGCTTGCATCGTCCCTTGCAACATATTCTATAAGTGATGGTAACATTTATCTTTTTGAGCTAATTAAAATACTAATTTGACATCAATTAAAATACTAATTTGTCCAAAAAAGAATTGTAGCATACAAAAAACTCAATTTCGTAAAATCCTATAAAACTTGAACATATCTCCTAAAACCCTATAAAAAAACTTATGGTTTTCAATTATAGAAATGTATGTGCCTTATCAATTCGCTCCAAACCCTCGTCCATTGCCAATATCTCTAAACTTATGACCCTCTAAACGTATAGGAGATGGAATTATGAGTCTCAACTCTCAATCATTCAATTAGAGGGAATATCAATGATAGTACAAAAGTAAAATTTTGAATTTGACTAAATAAAAACCAACATATCTTAATTTGACACCAAACCATTGGAGAATACTTTGAGCAACATATCATTCTTCCAATTTCAGTAAGGGGAAGACATTATAGATTTAGAAAATCATTGGTATGTAGGATAATATAGAATGTAGAGGAGGAATTTGAGTTTTTTGTATGAAAAATGAACAAGTAGGATGAACTATTTATATGTTTTAGGGTTAGGATTTTCCATAAGAACACTTTTGAGTGGTGAGATCATTTTAAATTTCTGAGATCTTCTTTTCAAAGCACCTGCTATAGATTATGATCTAACATTTTCAAAGATTTTACAAATACCTCGATAGGATATTTATAAGATTTAGTGTTAGGCTTTGTTAGGGTTTTTAATAAAAACACCTATAAATGTTGAAGTGTAACACCCCTAACTCGTATCCATCGCTGAAACAGGATTACAGAGCATTATTGAAGTTTACAGAACAAATAGACAGAAATTTCAAACACTTCACATCATATAATATTTGTAATAGTCCAAATTTCAATGATGTCAAAAATAGTGGTTCGTGTAACAGTCCGGTTTGTACCCTAGTCAAAATAGTGGTTTCGGGACCACGAATCCGAGTTTGAATAATATTTTTAATATTATATTCTGTGCCGTTGATATGTGAATTTGTATGTGCTAAATTTTCGTAAGCTAATTTGTTTTTCTGTGTGTTTAATTTGACAAAAAAGATTAAATTGCATTAAATGTGAAAGTTGCTTGCTAATTGTTAAAGTATTAATGTGTTATGGCTTGGTAAAGGTGGAATCCTTATGTAGCAATTTAATCACTATTTAGTTAGTGGATGGTGGAATGTCATGATAACCATTATTTATGTTTGTCTTATATGTTTAATGGAGGGGCAATTTAGTAATTGATTAATAAAGTTAGATTAAAGAAACCAAAAGATGAGTGTTTATCTTTTAATTCTCTTCCTTGGCCGAAAATACAAAGAAAAAGAGAGAGTTAAAGCTTTCAAATATTTGGCTACTATTAGGCTTAATTCAAGGTATGTTTTCGGTCGGTTTTCGATAATTTTTATGTTTTTGTAATTGTTGCTTTGAGAGCTTCAAAACCCATGTATTAATTTTGATTATTGATGATGTTTGTGAGAGATGTCATTGTTGATGTGTTAAGCTTTTTGATGAATTTTTTTTGTGTTAAATAAAAGATTTGAGCTAGATGAACATGTTTTGTTCTTGAAGTTTTGTTGAATTTAGCTAAATAGGGCTAAATTGAGAAATATTATTTTGGAGGACCAATTTGTGAATTTGATGAATAGTGTGGGTTTGTATGATGTTTATATACGTTCAGCTAAGCTTGGTTGTGTATTAATTTTGATATAAGTTGATGCATATGAAATAGTTAAGTTTTGTTTGAACAATGGATGATTTTGATTGTATATGAATTAGGTGTTTTTGGTGTGTTTTAATAGCCTAAAAATAGTGAAAATAACAGTTCCCACACGGCCTAGACACATGGGCGTGTGCCCAGGCCGTGTGGCAAAAGTCAGAATCAAAAGAATCGCCCACGGACTAGTCCCACGGCCGTGTGTAGTAAGTCAGAATCTACCCACGAGCTACCCACGGCCATGCGATTTCCCACGGGCAGTCCACATGGGCATGTCCCAAACCATACGGGCATATGCCCCTATTTTTAAGAAAAAGTTTCCAAAGTCTTTATTTTAGTCCCACATCATTTCCTAAACATATGTTGGATCTTGTAGGGCCATATTAGGGTCGTAAAGATGAAATTGGAAAAATTTTAAATTGTGTCACGGGACTATGTCCCAATTTACTTGTTTATGTATGTTTAACTCCAGTAATACCGGGTTAATTTGTAAATAGCCCTAAATATGTGTGTAGGGATTGAATTGGATGAATTAGTGAATAAAAGGGTTAATTTTAAATATGTTTAGATCAAGAACCGAGGAAAATAGATTTAGATCACGGGAAAGCGAAAGTAATCGGGTAGCCATTTCTATTTCGATAGATCGAATCTGAGGTAAGTCATATTGCTAATAAAAGTATTTGTGTTGAATTTTGAGTTTATTTACATGACTATCAATGATAATGACTGCATTTATGATGCTATGTATATGAATTATGGAATAAAGTCGAAATAGTGCTAAGTCGGAGAAGTTTTGTATGAACTTAGAAATAAAAGGTATCATTACATTTTATCATATAAGACCTAAATGCGGGACGTAGGCATTGTTATCGATTATATGTAAAACCTAAATGGGGACGTAGGCATCGTTATCGATTTTATATAAGGCATCGTTATTTGATTTTATATAAGACCTAAATGCGGGACATAGGCATCGTTATCGATTATATGTAAGACCTAAATGCGGGATGTAGGCATCGTTATCGATTTTATGTAAGACCTAAATGCGGGACGTAGGCATGGTTATCGATTATATGTAAGACCTCGTCTGGGACATAGGCATGGTTATCGATTATATGTAAGACCTCGCGGGACGTAGGCATTGTTATCTGATTTTATGTAAGACCTGGTCTGGGACGTAGGCATCGTTATCTGATTATATGTAAGGCCTCGTCTGGGACATAAGCGTCGTTATTTGATTATATGTAAGACCTTGTCTGGGACGTAGACATCATTATCTGATTTTATGTAAGACCTTGTCTGGGACGTAGGCATCTTTATCTGATTATATGTAATACCTCGTCTGGGACGTAGGCATCGTTATCTGATTATATGTAAGACCTAAATGCGGGACGAGGCATCGTTATCGATTATATGTAAGACCTTGTCTGGGACGTAGGCATCGTTATCTGATTATATGTAAGACCACGTCCGGGACGTTGGCAATGATATGAGCTTTTCGTGTAAGACCATGTTTAGGACATCGGCATCATATTGATTCGTGTAACAATCTGTCTGAGACTGAGGTATCGATTTCTGAGTACATGTAAGATCTCGTTTAGGAAGTTGGCTTTGTACGACTATTCTGAGTTTTCTGAACATCCTATTAGATTCCTATTGGTTCAATGGGCAAGTCTGTGATATGAATTGCAAATCCGAGTTAAGAATAAATATGTGTATGTAAAACCATTTCAGGTACGTTGATTATGCACTAATTGTGTATACAAGGTAACCATTTAAGTGATCTTACTATGATGCTATGGATACGGAATTGATGATATGATATGTAAAGTTTTGATTATATGAATTACGTAATTATATGATTTTTGAATTTGCAAAGATAGCAAATGTGGTTAATAGTGCAGGAATCAAAGCATATATGCGATATTATGTTAAATGATTGATATGTGCTAATGTATTAATTTGCATAAGTGCCTTCTATACCAAGTTTATTTGCATATGGCTTACTAAGCTTTTGGAAAGCTCACTCTGTGCATGTGTTTTCTTTGTTTTATAGGTCGTCAAGCTATTGAAGGCTCGGGACCGTCAAGAATCGTCATCACAATACTAAATTCGTTTTGGTACCCTTTTGAAAATGTATAGGCTAGGTGTATGTGTATATATGATTAAGTGAAGGTAATGTGTGAAATTGGTTTGGTTATGATTAGTTGATATATGAAATGGTTAGATATGAATGGAATAAGATGTTATATACGTTGTTTGCTGATATGACCATTTAGGGTGGCATATTGGCCTTGGAAATAGTCTATAATGTCACACGGTTGAGGCGCACGGGTGTGCCTCGTGACCGTGGGTGTATAGCAAGTTGTGGTTTAGTAGCACACGGCCTCGACACGGGGGTGTCAGTTAGCCGTGGTGTACAAGTCAGTAGTTAACCATGGTCATGGAACACGGGAGTGCTTGGTGGTCGTGGGGACCAAGTCAATATATCACCACAGGAAAGACACAGGGGTGCCTATCAGCCGTGGAGGGTATACGGTTTTCTTCCACGGGCGTGTCTCCCCTGTAGTTTAGAAAAGTTTAAATTATCATGAAATCTCGTATGTGTTTTGGTTTAGTTCTGAGCCGATTGATAAGCATGTTATTGATCTCAAAGACTCATTTATAGGACATTATGTTTGAGAATGATGATTGATTGTATGAAATTTTTGTAAATGCTTTCTGAATTATCCGGTAACGTTCCTAACTCTAATCTGGAAACGAACACGGGATAGGGGAGTCACAGTTCGAGACCACCAAATCCATAAAATGAACTCGTAGCTTATATTATTTAATATTTAAAAGCCAAATGTAGCTTTTAAAATATTTTTGAAATAGTAAATTGTGTTTTATAAAGATTTATTTGGTCAAGAAATTGACAAAAAGAGGTATCGAGATCTCCGTGTTATAAACCGAATCATAAATATTTTTATAAATATTTAAGGAATGTAAATAAAGTAGTATTAAAATTTCGTTAGAAAATTTTGACGTTTGGGTGGTTAATTAAATAAAAAGTACTAGATTGAAAAAAATATAAAAGTTGCTAGAAGGATTAAATAGCTTAATTTTCAAATGAGAAAGGACCTAAAGTGAAAATAAGCCCAAAGGAGATATTTTGGGTGGCAATAGAAAATGGGTGAAATAAGGGCAAAATTGGAAAATTGCCAAAATTAGCTAAATAAAAAAGCGATTAAATTGGAATATCTAGAATTCTCTTCAATTCTCTTCATTTTCTTCAGCTGAAAAACAGCCATGGGAGAGAGTTCAATGTGGTTTTCATACTCAAGCTTCATGTAAGTTTAATTCTTGCTTTCTCCTTCAAATTTCTATGTTTATGGACTTTTACAATTGGGTCCAACTTATTAATTCATTAGTTTTTGATTCTATGGCTAATTTTTAAAGTTTATGTGGATTAGTGCTAGAATAATGTGATTAATAAATATTTAATTGAAGCTTTAATTTTGTTATATGATGATTTTATCAAGTGAAATTGATGGAAATTGGTTTTAGGACATAATTGTGAAAGAGTTGACATTAAGGCCTAGTGTTAGAATTCTGATTTTCAAAGGTTATGAAGTAGTTTTAAATGATAGAGAAAAGTATTAAATGATAAAATTATCTCAATTGGGGGTTAATTGAGCAAGGACTAAATTGTATGAATGGTGGAATTTGGGGCAAAATAAAAATCAACATGTTACACTAAAGCAGTTTTGGACAGCAGGAGTTGTATAACTTTGAAAAATAACCAAAAATGGTAGAAATTGAATTAGAAGTTTAGTAAGATATAGAATTAAATCTTGTTAAGTCTATTTTCATATAAAAGAAACAGAGCAAGCAAAGGAAGTCTACATATTGAGATATTTAAATTTTTGTAAGATTGGTTTAGAATAACTTCGTGATCCCCTATTCTTACTTTAGAAATTCACTAAAATTTTACAAAAATAATTATGAGTTATAATTTATATTTTTGTATTCCTTAGTGAGTCTATTTTCATTAGAAATAATTGGAAACACTATATGAAAATCTTACTATGAGATAATTTATTTTTAGTGAAGAGAGGTCGAGTGTCATCGACCGTGTGTGAGGGAGAACTTAACTAATAAACTGTACTAATTGGCCACACCAAAAATTCTGCAAAATTATAGTAAGAAGATATGTGAGTCTAGTTTCAAATAAAATTAATGGATCTTAATTTGGAATTTTGTAGCTCAAAAAAAAATAATTTAGTGACTACGACACAGATGAACAACTTAAATATTCACATAAGTAAATAGTAAAAATTATAGATAATGTTACTTACAAGTGTGTTGTTTATACTAAGGATGTTGATGGAGAGGAGGAGGAGGAAAAATAATATATGAATGAATTGTGTATAAATTGATCACATGCTCGATTATAATTGATAAATGTTGAATTAGAAATGATATAATGTTTTATTTGAAATATTTATTATGAAATTATGATTATCGTTAAAATACAAAAATTGAACTTGTGAGTTTATACGGCTAAATTTTAGTGATCATTTGTTAATTTTATGAACTTCATGATGTGTTATTTCATATGTATTGATGATAAAATCGTGAATAATGTAAAAGCATGAAAATTGAATAAATAATCAAATTGAGCACTTCAGTTCAGTAACAAGATGAATTGACGGCAAAAACCATGGATGAACCATGACAACACGTGATAAGTGATAGCTTCGGCTACACTTATCTGATCAAGGACAAGTGAAAGTGAAAAATGGTAGCTTCGGCTACCTGTTCAGTGAATAGTGGTAGCTTTGGCTACAAGTGACAAGTGATTTCCGTGTAAGACCATATCTGGGATATGGCATCGGTGTGATTCGTGTTTAAGATGTAAGACCATAGCTAGGCTATGGCATTCTAGTGATAAGTGATGAATTGACGGATAAGGCCATGGGTGATCCATGACAAAGTGTGAAATGAAGGTATGGTATCATCCATACTGAGTTGCGAAACGTAGGTATGATATTAACCATACTGAGTTGTGAAACGTAGGTATGGTATTAACCATGCTGAGTTAAGAAATGTAGGTATGGCATTTCCCATATCGAGTTGTGAAATGTAGGTATGGTATTTCAATGAGGAAAACTATACTGAGTTGTGAAATGTGGCACTGAGCAACACCGTGAAGCTTGTCATGACTGACAGCTTATGTGAGCAGACCAATTCTGTAAGACGTTTACTAATTTGACAAAGTTTGGTAAGTGTTACATGGAATTATGTGATATAAGGAAATACGAGGAAATGATGGTACTTAATACATGGAAATATGAGATTGTAATATATAAAAACATGGAATATGTTTGATAAATGTGTTTATTCATAATTATAGAACGAACTGTACATATCAAGTGTACTATTTGTGTAAAGATAATGATTTTAAATTATCTGAAAGTGTTCTGTATTCTTTGGTAATGCCTCGTAACCTTGTTTTGTCAACGGATACAGGTTGGGGGTGTTACAGTATTCATATCATAAACTAATCGTAATCAAACAAGCCCAAAATATTCATATAATATTCAAGGCCGAAAATACACATTAGAAACAAGTCAAGACTAAATCGGATGCTCAAAGTGTAACAGTCCGATTTAGGGGCTGATCGGAATAGTGATATCGGGATCACTAATTTGAGTTAGATTAATTTATTTTCATGTTATATTATGAGTTATAGCATGATAGCATTTGTGCATGAAAATTTTGGTGCTTTAATTTTAACGATTTCATGATTAATCGTGAAAAAAGACTAAATCGTATAAAGTGTGAAAGTTCCATTCTATAAGCTAAAGGCATCAAATAGCCATAGATTTTCAATTGGAGGTCTTTAAAAGGCAATTAAACCCCCAATTTTTGTTTGGCCGGCCATGGACTAGCATAGGAGACAAATTTGTTAATGTTGGTCAAAGTTGGTGATAGTAGGTGGACTAATTTGACTAGTATTAATAAAATAAGGAAAGAAAAGATATCATATTTTTCTCTTTCACTCTTCCACCAAAAATTAGCAACAAATACAGGGTAGAAAGCTTCAAAAATTTCAACACACTCATCTCTTCACAAGTAAGTGTTCTAGTGATCTTTTCTAGAAAATAGTTGTACTTTTCGGACCTCTAAAGCTTAAGCTTTCAAATGAGGGGACTATTGTGCAATATAGAAAAAAGTTTAGAGTTTTTACATGAGATCTATCTTAGCTATTTGCTGCATTTTTATGGAAGAAATTGAGTCTTAGTTGTTAGATGAATACCTTTTGTGAAAGGTGTTGTCATGAAAACACCTAATTGAACCTAGATGAAACAGTTACAAATTTGTAGTAATTATGTGAAATGTTGAGTTTTGATGATAGCTATAAGAGTATTAAATGTTCACCTAGGCTTGTTTAAGATAGAAATGTAATTAGAATTAATTTCCGAGCCTAGGGGCAAAATGGTTATTTTGCCAAAGTCTAGGGGCAAAATAGTAATTTTGTCTAAGCATGATTATTGAAATGCTTTCATTAATGTGGTGATTAAAATGAGCTAAATTACTATTATAGATCAAGAAGAATCGAGAATCCGCCTTGACCTGGGAAAGGATAAAGTCTTGGACTAAATCGACGGGTTAGCTCATTTTGAAATCGAGGTAAGTTTGTATGTGATTAATGTAATAATTATGTTAGCATAACTGAGAATGCTTGTTATTCTATTGATGCATGATGCTCTACTAAATTGATGATGAATGAGATGTTGAAGTCCTAGTGGACCATATTAAATATGAAAATACTATCATCGAGATATGAAACAGATAAGGTCCCGTATAAGACCATGTCCAGGACATGGCCTCAGCACCGAGTTGGTATCCCGTATAAGACCATATCTGGGATATGGCTTCAGAAATGAATATGAAAATCATTTAAGACCATATCCGAGATGTGGCATCGATATTTTATGTGGAAGTCCATGTAAGACCTTATCCGGGATATGGCATTGGCATTTAAAGGCGACCCCATGTAAGACCACCTCGGGGATGTGGCATTGGCTTTGCACCCATCATAATAATGATGGAAATGCATCTTTGACCATCTCTAGTAAATAATGGGATAAATAGATGAGTTTAAAAGTACGAATGAGAATGGGACTAAAGTCATGGGAATGAGTGAATATGGTACTCGTGGATGAGTTATACGATGAACCGATTATAAAATATGGCACAGTATGTGCTAAATAAGGGCAATCGTAAGTAAATATGTCAAAAAAGCCTTTGACTAGTGTATGATTAGTTAATGCTATAGATGGATTATATTATGAACTTAATATTACTATACATATTTCCATGCAAACTTACTAAGCTTCATGCTTACCCTTTTCATTGCCCTTCTTCCTTGTAGTATTGCCAAGACAACTCGAGGATCGTGGATGTAGGAGTTCGAAAATCACACTATCAACATCACTTTGGTATAACAATTTAGACTTATTTTGAGTATGGCATGTATAGGACTTGGGTATTTTGTTAAGTTGTAATTGTTAATCAAAGTGTTGGCTATGTAAGTTATAAAAGTCATGTTGTAAATGGCCTTATAAGTTAGGCAAATACTTGACAAGTTCTATTGCTTAATGAAAATGAATTTCATGAAGTATACGTCCTTTTATATATCTTGATTCTTGAGCTCCTAGAAATACCCTTTGAGTGTCTTTTATGTTAGAATATGTATGTGTGTAACGTAGGGTGGCAAGAGCTTGGTATATAGCCTGATAATTGTCCTTATGGGTAGACACACGAGCGTGTGTCTAGACCGTGTGGGAGGCACGGCTAGCAAATGGGTGTATGCCCAGGCCGTGTGAAGTCTGCACCTTTTACTTGGGATTTAAATTGTCACACGGCTAAAGCACACGGACGTGTGTATAGGCCGTGTGGATAAGTCAAAATGACAAGGTTTGGCACACGGACCAGGGCCATGGGCGTGTCAAAGCCGTGTGAAATTAGTCAGTGTCGACCACGAGTGAAAGACACGGGCATGTCTTAGGGGCACACGGGCGTGTCCCTAGTTCAACACGGACGTGTGGCCCCTGTTTTGATGAAAAGCCTTCCAAGTTCGTAAAAGTCTCCGATTTAATCCCAAAACATCTCGGAGGCATGTTTAGGGCCATGTAGGCCGAGAATGAGCAAGAAATGGTTTGAATGAAATTTTATAACCCTATTCGAGATGTTTAAACTAGATTAATTAGGTAATGCTTCAAACCCTGTTCAGACTTCCATACGGGTAAGGGGTGTTACACAAAGAGTTTTTCAAAAAACACAAAAATTTTCAAGCTGCAGGGGTCACACGGCCGTGTGATTCACACGGTCAGGAGACACGCCCATGTCTTGGGCAGTGTAGACATTCGAAATAGGGACACACGATCCTGTCCCAGCCCGTGTCCGTGCCCGTGTAACTCTCTGACATGGGTCACACAGCCAAGCCACACGCCCATGTGTTAAGCCGTGTGAGCATCTTGACTTACATAATTAAAAGATCTGAGGGACACATGGTGTGTCACTGATCATGGGTCACTACTGGTGAGACACACGCCCGTGTCTCTGCCCGTGTGGACAAAAATAGGTCATTTTCCAAGCCACATTTGCCACCCAATTTGTACCAACCTAAACTCAACAATTTGCATATCAATAAGCCAAAACAAGGCATTCAAAACAAGCCAAAATCAAGTCTATAACATGAAATCTCACCACATGCAACCAATATGCCCTTAGGCACCTCAATTAACAATTTAAAGACATGTTAATAAGTATCTCAATTTACCTAAATGACCAAATTCATGTATGTATATTCAAACCACATTTTACTTTCTTTCATTATATCATATCAAACACATAAAAAATATGATAAGGCCACTTATATACACATCAAAATATACCAAACACAAGTCATTCAAATGGTTAGTCTCAACAAAACATTTATATACCAACATTGGCCAAAATAACCTATACATGCCATTATAACCGGAACTAATTTGCTGAAAGTACCAAAGAGACCGTTGGATAGTGTGAAATATCTCCGATCAACTTCCAAGTGTGAGAGCTTCCGAATTACTATAAAACATGGAAAATAACACCGAATAAGCATTTAAGCTTAATAAGTTTGTATAACACTGAATTTAACTTACCATATATCTATAAAATAGGTAAGTAAACAAAGCATATCTAAACCAATTTTCCCAAAATCCTAAACACATGATCATCAACATATTAGCCATGAAAATCACATATAAGATCCAACACACATGGTTGAATTCATTAAATAATCATATTTCGTGTATTTCATGTAAATACCAGTAATAGTTCATATCGAACTCATATAATCTTATAATAGAACTGTGCCCGTCGAACCATTTAGAATATCTTTAGATACAGGGTAGTACACACGAAGTGTACTGAACTATATTTCGTCAATTCATGTACATATATGCTCATACGATGTAACAACCCGATTTTAAGCTTAGTCGGAACAGTGGTTTCTGGACCACAAATTCGACGGTTTACGATTTTACAAAATGATTTCATGAAAATTTCGTTCGAAAATTTCGACGTTTGGGCATTCAATTTAGTCAAAAGGACTAAATTATAAAAAGTATAAAAGTTGAGTTCTCCATGTTAGAGGTGTCTAATTGTTATGAAATTTTAAATTTGAGGTCCTTAAATGATAATTAGACCATTGGTTAATTTTTTTGACAAAAATGGACATGAAGTAGGTGAAATAGAATATTTTTAAGTTAGGGGCATTTTGGTCATTTGGTAATTAAAATGAATTAAAAACAAAATTAAAAGCCAAATTTTTATCCATCTTCAACCCATGGTCGAAACTTGCATGGAGAAACCATGGCTAGGGTTTTTCAAGCTTTCAAGCTCGATTATCAAAGAAAATGAGGTTCGGACCTAAAACGGAAGAAAACAAAGAATATGACGAATAAGTCCTTTTCATCGATTGTGCTATTGAGGTAAGTTTGTATGTAAATAATGCATCGTTTTTACTTACGTTTTCATATTTTGATAAATGGTATGAATTGTGGCTGAATATTTGATGTAATTGACAAAATATCGACAAGTGAGAAATTTCTTGGTTGAACCTTAGGAATAAAAATGGATACGAGTGATATGTTCACTAAAAACCTATGTGAAATCTAAGTGAAATAAGTGATCTGGATGCTGGTTCGTACATTTTAATGGTGGCTGAATTATTCAGCATGTGTTACGGATACTCGACAGCTTGTGTAAGCAGTACCGTGTAATTTTGTCATGACCAACAGCTTGTGTGAGCAGATCCGAGATTGTGACTATGTGAAACGAGTGTTGGTCTTATAAGTTCTACCAGTGGCTGGGTAATTCAGCATGTGTTGCGGATATCTAACAGCTTGTGTGAGCAGCACTGAGTAGTTACGTATGATCGATAACTTGTGTGAGTAGACCCGCGAATGTGAATAGCTCGAGAACGAGCCTATGTATGATAAGTGATGTGAAGTAGCTTTGGCTACAAGTGTGGCACTATGTGCAATATTCCAATATATCCGTTAATATTCCGATGTGTTCAACGGGAAATGACTAAGTGTAAATGATTGTGATTATGTGATGAATAAGTGCATGTATATTTCTGTAAACTTATAAGCAATGTGCTCGATATGTGATCGAACTTTGGTAAGATTGATACGGAGTAAGTGTTCAATGAAAGTTACTATAAAGAATACATGAAAGAGTGAAATTTAGAAATAAACCAGTTTTGGACAGCAGCAGTTGTGTGACTTTGAAAAATCACCAAAAATGGTGGAAATCGAATTAGAAGTTGAATAAGATATGAAATAAAATCTTATTGAGTCTATTTTTGTATAAAATAAATGGTGTAATAGAAAGAATTTCATATTTTGAGATATTTGAATTTTGTGAGACAGGGTCAGAATGATTTGGGAATCCCCTATTCCAGCTTCGAAAATCACTAAAAATTATATAAAAATAATTATGGTTTATAATTTATATCTTTAAATTTATAAGTGAGTCTACTTTCAAAATAAATAAACAGGAACATCATCCAGATCCCGTACAAGGAGATAATTAATTTTTAGTGAAGAAGGGTCAAAACTGTCAGATAGCAGAACATGAGAGACTTTAAAGAATAAACTTCACTTATTGAATAAACCAAAAATTCTTAAAATTTTATGTTAAGAAGATATGTGAGCCTAGTTTCAGAGAAAATTATCGGATCTTAATTTGGAGTTCTGTAGCTCGAGATATAAATAATTTAGTGACTGTGACTCGAGTAGACAGCTTAAGATGAACATAAGTGAATAGTGGAACTTTGTGCAATTATAATTGTATTATCTTGAGTACATATTATGAGAATTGTTAAAAGTATGTTAAGAAATTATTTATTATTTATATACTTACTTACTAAGCTTTGTGGCTTACTCCCCTTCCTTTCCCATATCTTGTAGGGTTGTATGCTACTTCGAGTTGGAGATCGCCGAAGATGTTATCATACTATCAAACTATCATCGTAGGGTAAAAGTGAATACAAACCTCTTAAGTTTATGGCATGTATAAAGGACTTAGTCATTTGTATGTGTCATAATTGGTTTGGCCTAAAGTGTTGGCCTTTAATATTTAGTAGTTCATTTTGTATAAGGCCATTAATGTTGGTTAGTATTATTCAAGTTAAATGTTTGTGATGATGCAATTTATGAGATGCATGATTTGGGTGAATGAGTGTATGATGATTAAATAAGAAAAGTGTGGCATGTGAATGGTTGTGAGAAGGACACGACTTTGGACACCGGCGTGTGCCCTTATTTTTCAAGAAATTTTTCAATGCTTTCCAAAGTTCTCGGTTTAGTCTCGGACCGCTTCCAAAGTATGTTTTGAGCCTCGTAGGTCCATATTAGGGACTTTGTGATGAAAATTAAAAAGTGTTAATTTGGATAAAATTTTATGAATCGGTTTAATACGTTTACAAGTGTATGTGTTCCGGTAATGCCTCGCACCCTATTTTGGCGTTGAATACGGGTAAGGGGTGTTACATACGAGCTGTAAAAAGTAAGCTCCTCTGAGTTGAATAACGGGAAGCTTATGTGAGATGAATAATGGGAAGCTCATTCGAGTTGTGGTGTGTCTGCAACACATGCAGGACCCAAACCAAATCGGTAACCCTAATGACATGTCATTTGTATCCTACGAATTTCTGAGTTTCAAACGGGACTCAGTAATCGTCGGATATGTGATTGGTATTTATACATGGAAATTATACAATTCACATACATCTGACTCAATTAATACATACTAATACTTAATTTAATTACACAAACTTACCTCGTTAAGTTTACGTAGATACGAAGACAACTAATCCAATATTTTTCTTTTGCCTCGATTTAACTCTGTACTAGGTCTAACCGGATCTATACGAATGAATTTAACTCAATTCAATATAATTCATATTCAATTTAGTCCAACACACATTTTTGAAAAAATTACTATTTTTCCCCTATACTTTTTAATTCATTGCAATTTAGTCCCTAGGCTCGAAAAATGAAATTCATACAATTTAATCCTTACTCAAGCCTAGTCAATTTTTATAAATATTAATAGCAGCCCACATAATTCAAAATTTCATAATTTTTACCATAAATTTATCATCTTTTCAATTTAATCCCTAATTGATAATTTCATCAAAATTCCCTTTGTAAAAGTTGTTTATCTAACATCAACCTTTCATTTTCTATTAGAAAACTTCAAAATTCAAGCATATTCATCAATGAAAAAACCCTAATACTTTAATAGTTTGGCAAATTAATCCCCGAACTAGCTAGATTAAGCTATTACGATCTCGGAAACATAGAAATCATTAAAAAATGGGACAAATACATACCTAATGGAGCAAAACAATCTTGATAACATTTCAAGCTTCCATGGCTAGGTTTCTTTGTTCTTCTTTTTTTTTTGGTGGATGATGATGAGAAGAGATTATTTTATTTTATTTATTTTAACTTAAACCACTAATTTCCAAAATTACCCTTAATAATTCATTAAACTTCCAATGATGACTATTCATACTTATCCACTAAGCATTTTAATGGTCTATTTACAATATAAGGACCTTCAATTTAAAATTTTATAACTATTTAATACTTTTAGCTATTAGAACTCAACTTTTGCATTTAATGCAATTTAGTCATTTTATCAAATTAGGTATGTAAACGGTAAAATTTCTTAATGAAATTTTTATACTATCTTTCTATCATATAGTAGAACATAAAATAATAATAATAATATAAATTTTTTGACTTCATATTTGTGGTCCCAAAACCACTATTCCGATTTCACTAAAAACAGGCTGTTGCATGAAGTCTATTTAAATATTATTCGCAACCAATACATAAAAAACTACAATTTAAATTTAAATTTTTTACATAGATATATGTTTCAATAAGGCTAAAAAAACTTAGCGATGCAATACTATAACGTCCTAAACCCAACTCGATTCACTGGGTCCAGATTTCGAGTATTACTTCACAAAGCTAAACCATTAACAAAAATAGTTTACAATTTCTGGTTTCTTTAAGCATGTTATTTGACATTTTAATTAGAAACTTATTGCATGAAAACAGGGGAAGTGGCTTAAATTAATCTTATTACATCAGACTTAATAAAAATCCTTACAAAATGGAAGTTTATTTAATATAGACTCAAAATGTGTATTCTTAGACTACGCTACAAATCCACTGTATGTATAATAGCCCACTTCGCCACCAATTTGACATATTACTGACATTGTCCCTCCATGCGAAAACTCTTCTCAAACACCTGAAAAGAAATAACAAATCTTATAAGTACATGAGTACTTAGTGAGCTCATTATAACAATACCTTGATGAATACTTTGCAGTCTTGCAAGAACTACTGTGAGCCAACCATCATTCTGCATCATTTATTTCAATTGATACTACTACAGTTTTACCATGTTCTTATATGCCAATTATCATACTCTTGTCATATTAAATCTTTTTTATCTAAGTAACTGAGGAATCCTTCTAGACATCTCATAAATCTCTTAATACATAATAATTTCTTAACAAATCACTCCCTTAAAATCCATTTCCAACCATGTATGCCTCAATCCATACTCTTATTTCAAACAATTGTTCGCTGACCTTTATCACAGACAGATACATATATGTTTTGCAAATACTTACATAGAATTTAGTACCATCAATTCATACTCAAACATACCTTGATTCAGTACCACACATATCCATACCGATAAATCAGTACATTGACCATTCTGACGAAATCCATATCACAATCTCATAACTCAAGATAACACTAATTCAGATTCAAAATAATTCTAGAAGAAAATTCAATACCCCTCACTTTACACATTTACAGATCATCATAACAGATTTCTTTTTTAACATATAGATATGCATATCTTTTTCATGAAAACCCATAAGACTTATTCATTCTTAACCTAGAACATACCGATTATGGAACTAAAAGGATTTTCTCATACCTTACAAAAGAGACAAACATTCATATTCATATCTTACCAAACATTCCTGAGAGTTCACGCCACATAAGCCTAACAAAACACGCCATACAAGCAATCATATAGAGTACGCCACCAAGTAGATCCATTCAAAGTATGCCACAAAGGCAATCCATTCAAAGTGTGCCACAAAGGTGAGCCAGTCAGAGTATGCCACAAAGGCTATCCAATTAGAGTACGCCACAAAGGCAATCCAGTTAGAGTTTGCCATGACCTTGGACTTTTCCTTTAGAATTTTATATCAAAGTTTGTGTTTACTGTCCTAACGGACTTAATCAATTACCACCGCGGTGACCAAACTCATAATACAAACTCTTCATGCACAGACACAATTCAGACCCAACATTTCAAATCACTTAGCATACATCCAAATGAACTCACATAATTAGATTCCAAATTCCATATCATATATACATACTAATCTCAACAATTAACCACACACAAAATCTCTATTACTGGAACTTAAATCATAAGGGACTTAACTAGAAATATGTAAAAGTCTATATTGGAAACTCACCTGACACATTCATACCTTTCTACATTGGACTTTACCTACGTACTCATCATTCAACTTTTTATTCCTGTAATTACTTGTACATATTATCTTTACACTTACAACATATTTCTTATGTTTTACTCATTCACTAATTACTCAAAATTTATCATTATTTAAATTACTTACTTGTACTGTTCACATGTAGGAGTCAGAGTAGAGACATACTTGATCCTCACCTACTGCAGTTCAAAGCTTCAAATCCAGAGATCCATCTCGAACTAGCAACAACCACTACTTAGAAACATAATTTCATTATTACTACTCTTGTACATACAAATTACTTATCATTTCTATAGTTGACAATCCTATGCAGAAACCTTATACTTATAGTCTCACTGTTCAATTTTCAAATATAGATTTACTCATTCAGAACTTAACATTCAGAGCTGAAATACTTACCTTGATTTGAAATAACCACTGATCATAAAAGAACCATAACTTCTAAATCATAGGTGTAAGATACATTTAGATTTAAGGAAAGTATCAGTAAATACCACTTAAGGATAAGGAAAAAAAACCCTTTCAGAACTCATCTCTCACATATAAATATGACTCAACTTGCTTAGTGGAATTTAACAAGTGTCATACGTTTCAAAACTTGCCTTCTTAATGACCTATAGTTACCGAGAGAAATATTAATAAATGTCTTGCAATCACAATTATCCCACTAGGCTAAACAGTTGGTTTCTAACCAAATCAGTTAATGTTTAACTATCACAGTATTCTATACAAACTAGCCGTACTATTCTTTTGGCGAGTACTCTTTTCATAATTACTCTTAATCTATTAACACAGACTTTTCTTTAATACACGATAGAATATTAGAAAATCAAATTCTTACTTACTCTTGTGGCGGTTACTAAATGCCCACATGTATACACCAAAACAATCATTTGGGTGAATGATAATATGCCAAACAGACTATTTACTACTATACACCGAAACTTTGGACTCGCCAAATCTAGGGTGTTACAAATACCCTGATTCAAATTATTCCATATCCACAATCTAATCATTCAATAATCATTATCTTAATTCAAATAGAGTTTGGAAAATTAGCTTGCGCAATACATATATTGAAACTTTTAAATGCCAAGGTTCTCTTCTAAAAAAATATATTCTAAAAATAACTTTTAAATATACTTATTTTGATACATAAATAATTGTTTTATTATATTGAAATTAAAAACCATATATATTCCTTCTTCTTCTTTTGTTACCCAAGAATGATTGGATGGATCTTAGATAGAGCGGGAAGGTTGACACACGTATGTCTTGCCTTTGTTTAAGGTTGGGGTCGGGGGAGGCAAAAGCTAAATCATTTCCTTGTCTGAGTAATGCTAATTTTATTTTGTTTGATTTTAGATTGCTTCATTATCTATAATTAATGGTATAACCTAATGAAATTACGTTATTGGTCCTTTTAGTATATTTAAATTTGGCATTTAATTAACATCATTAAATATTGGTATAAAGACAAATTTAGCATTTACATTTACTCATTTTGTCACTTTGGGCTTATTTCTTTTCTTTTATCACTTTGGCCCTCAATTTTCAAAATTTAATCAAATTGATTTGTTTTGTATGAAAAGCTTACTAATTAGTTAAAATTTTAATGACATTGATGTGGCAGTCCGCATGACAATTTACATGTATTTCACCACTAACATGAACAATGTTTATAAATTTTTTATAACTTTTTATTAATTTATTTGAATTTGTATGAAGATGTGTGAACTGTCACTTGAGTTACAACGTCAATATCGTTAAAATTTTAACTATCTAGACCGTTTGACTAAATTTTAAAGGTTGAAGGCCAAAGTGATCCCCCATAAAAGAATTAAGGCCAAAGTGATAAAAATGATAAATGTTAGGAGTTAAATTTATTATTATGCCTTAAATGTTCCAGTTAAAATGCTAATATAGATTTCTTTTTTCTTAAAACACCTCTTCTACTCATTATGTAGAAGTAGTATTTAAAAAAAAAAATCTATGTTAGCATTATAGTCGAACTATTTAACCCAACTAATACCATTACAAAAAATAAGATGGTCAAAACATATCAACATATCAAATTGAAGTATATAAATTAAAATCCCAAATTTAAATAGAAGACCAAATTCAAATTTTGAGCACAACACATAAATAATGGGTAAACTACATCCAATGTCACTAAATTAGTACTAAGTTTATATTTTGGTTACTCGACTTCAAAAGTTACTAAATGATCATAGAACTATATAAAAATTTTCATTTAAGTCATTAGGTTGTTAAACTTGTTGTTTTATGGCCTTCTTGATTTGCACTGTCTGCACGAATTGAAAGCTTTTCTTCCTTCACTTCTAGTGTTGAGTTTTATTTTCTTCTATAAAATAGTTTTGAATACCACAAATCTGCGAATCAAAATCTAAACAACTTTCTTCTCTGATACACTGATTGTCAGGTCATCTTGGATTTAAGGAATGTTCTTCTACTTGTATATGGGTGTTGATCTACCGTACCGATCGTTAAATTATGGTTTAGAACTCACTAGCTAAACTTTTTTAAAAAAATTAACAACCCAGTTACCTAAATAAAAACTTTCGAATAGTTCAATGACTTAAATGGAAACTTCCGAATAGTTCAACAATTATTTTACAACTTTTTGAAGTTGAGTGACTAAAACATAAACTTATTAATAAATAGTGATATTATGTGTAATTTATCCAAAAATAATTAATAACAATTTTATGAATATGAATTCATACAATCCTTTCAACATCTCTCATCTCTATTTCTATTTCTTTTCAATTTAATTTGTTTTATTTTCATACATGCATTGCATTATCCATTGTTCTAATCATATATTCATATTGATTAGAATGTGAGTCTCATTCTTGCCTAGTGTTGGAGCTTCATCTTCCAAAACTTTTGCGATGATCAGATCAGAGTGCCTTCCTCAACCCTAGGCCAAATTTGTCTCTTTTCCAAGTGGAATCAGTATGAAACAAGTGCATTTGTTAATTGAAGACATATTTCATAATTTATTTTGATGTAATTAATATATTTTCATGGTTTATAAATTTTATTTTCAGGATTCATAAACCATAACTACCTCTCTCAATAATACCCCATTTAATTAAAAAAAATAGCTTTTGGTAGGTTAGGTTGAATAAACCAACCAAAAAAGAGCTCATCACTTGAAAAATAAATAAACAAAGGCCACCAACACCAAATTTGTGATGCTGACATATCCGTACAGTTCTATTCAAGCAGGTAAAGTTTGTGACTTCTTCTACCACAAAATAGAATCTATATTGCATTCAACAATATATATGCTTTCAACCACATGGCTTCTCTCAGCCTTCCCCAGAAAAAGAAGGTACATAAAATTTTATTTCTCCAAATGCTGTTGAGTGATCTCCGCAAGCTGCACCCCTCCATGCTATGTCGTTGAAAGTGATGGATAAAATTTTCTCATTCCCTGCCCTAGCTAAATGGAACCGTCTCTATTGTCATTCGATTAAGCATCTTTATTTAGCAGAACATGAATGATTTTTATTTTATGTTTTTTTCCATGTGACAGTAAATGAAATGTGTGGAGACATGCTGATTGCCTCAAGATTTTACTTGCTTGTGGGTGTGATATGGTGAGAGAAGAATATATGTGCTTAAAGGAAAGGAAATGAGGGTCTCTAATGTTCTCAAAGCACATGATCCTTATTAAAAGACACAATGATGCATTTGCACTATCCTTTGACAATTTCAGCACCCCAGTCTTACCCCAAAACACCACTTACCTTAACCAAATTGCACTGTGGGCCCTCCTCTTTTAAGGGATGTTATCCTACCATTCACACCCTCTTTCCATCTTTTTCTGGACCCAAACCAACCAATCAATTTCCCGTATCCCAAAAGTTACCTTTTCCTATAACGCCCTCACCGGGTCTACTAGCCACAAGGGTTTCTATTTAGTTCTGACTTTAATTCTTTTAGTATTTTTTCTCGCCATTAATGTTTACATATTTTTATCTTTAATTGTATTTTTGAATTTTTTTTGCCATTAACTTTTATTTTTTTCAATTAATGAAAGTATCGTTAAAACAATTAATAAAATGATGCATAATTTTATACTTATAATATTTTTAATAAGATATAATCTATTATTTATATAACTCAATAAATAATTACGTGTAAAAAATAATAAAATAAATAAATAATTCATAAAGTTAAAAATAACTCTTAATTTAAAAAAGTAAACGTAATTATCTAAAAAATTCAAAATGATGCATACATTCAAGATTTTCGATTGATTTATTAATTATCTTTTAAAATCTCTCAAGAAACAAATGTATGCATTCATTTTAAAACCTTTTTAGATAATTATGTCTTGAAATTTAGAGTTAGTTTTTAATTTTATGTATGATTTATTTATTTTATTATCTTTAACATGTAATTATCTTATTAGGCTATCTAAATAATAAATTACATCTTATTAAAATATTCCACATCATCCAAATGAATTTTTTAACGGTACTTTCATCAATTCATTAGAAAAATCAGTTAGAAAAAATTTAAAATATAATTATGACCATTTAACAAAACATATAAGCGGTTTATAATTAAGGAAAGATTTTTGTTTGCATCGATTCAAGTATTGATATAACTCCTCTTTTTGTTTTTTGTTTTTAATGTTGTAGAGTACATTTTCAATATCTATAGTTGATTCTTTTCATGAACTTTTCATTCACAGTACACTCGTACACAACAAAACCAGATCTCTAACATATATAGAACATTTAATCTTTCTTAATTCACAAAGAAACAAATATTATTGGAGACAAGGAAATTTACATGGTGGAGGAGTTTTAGATGTAAGAATCGAGGTGTTTCACATGACATGACAATGAAGAAGGCAGACCTCATGAAACGGATCATCGTCAATGGCGTTGGAGAGAAGTTTAAACTGAGTTAAACAGGGAAGCAGCAGTTACCCAAACCACATGGATGATCAGGTGTGATGAGGTCACTTGCATGTTGTATTGGTGGGCCCAAAACTTCTAGGCTTTCCTGGCATTCTATTTGTTTTAATAAGACGATAAATGCAAAATAATTAAATATTAATATGTATAAAGATAGAGTGAACTGCCTGTGGTCACTACCAGTTTATCTCTTACATTGGCTTAACCAGAAAGATACCGAAACTAATCACGTTCAATGTCATGTTTTCTGTCCCACCCATACTATAGCTCTTTTTTAATAATAAATCAACTTTGGCAGTTTTAACTATTAAAATATCTCTTAAAACTATTTGGAAATAATTTTATAGTTTCGCCTTGCATTGCAAGTACACGTTTTTTGTACCATATATTTGAAAGCTGGTAGTAGTAATTTTTCCTGTTTTATGAAAGCGATGAGCACAAAAATTAGAGGAACCCCATTAACCCATCGTGCTTGGTTGGGACCAGACAATCCACTGCACTTGGTGGTTGAACAAAATTAGGGCAGCCCTTGATTGATGTCGACTGGTATGTTTAATTGGGAGAGATGTCATTTCCTTGAGTAAATCCTTGCTAAAAGCAAGTGTAAGTTGATCATGCTATGCAAGTAACTCAAGCAGATGTACAGCAAAGATTAAACGAGATAGAAAAAGGAACATAAAGTTAAAAATGAAAAAGGGAACTGTAACATGAGATGGACAAAAGGGTTGATCCTATAACGACAATAACTACCATAAGCATATTTTAGGAAATCCATGGTACGTAATCTTAAACTTGTAATAACTGGTTACTTCTAAGGGAGAAAACTAGGAAATTAGGGATCACTTGAGGGGATGATCAAATTCTCCCAATTTTTAGCTTTTTATTTTTTCAAGTAGCCACCAAGAATGGCTTCCAATGAAGCAAGCCTTTGTGACCACACCCATTTTCTTTGCAGCTGCTTGGAATAGGCAACTTCCCTGTCCCAATTTCACCCCCAACATTCCTACTGTTTGCTTCCTTAATATCAGTTTCCCCATAAAACTCCTTTTCCTCTACCACAGTTTCTTCTTCTTCTTCTTCTTCTTCTTCTTGGTCTTCCTCTTGGTCTTCCTGGTCCTGGTCCTGGAACACTGGGGAAGCATCCTTGTAAAGGGAAAGCCTAAGCCTCCCATCGCTACGTTCTGCATAGAAGTAAGTATGAGAGGGAGGGAAACTAACGGCTTGAAGAACCAAGCGGCCGGCTTCTCGATGAGACTTGACTTGAACACAATTTGAACCGCTAATGGATGTCAAAGGAGGCGGAAAGCTGCTGCTACGACTCAGTTTTCGTATCGCCCTTGGTTTGGGTGGAATATTGCATGCCATAGTTTGAGACCGAGTGTCCATTGAAAACAAGGAAATGTCATCGCTGCAATCGCTAACTTCGCTTCCAGTCTCACTCCCTAGCCTTTCGGTGCACATCTCAAGACTTTTTTCACTTAGCCTAGAAGCTGAACGCTTCATAAGAGGATGGACGTAAACTTTGTCATTCTCGGTGGAAGCTTTGGCGTTGGAGAGGGACTGGATGCAACTCCAGCCGCCCATGTCATAGGTGTTGGTGATGGTGGTGTTTTTTTCTTCATTATACACCGTAGGTTTGGGGTCAGTAGTAACAATGGAGGCAGGGAAATTCGATTTTGGTGGAGCCAGTTTCAGCCTCAAAACCCGTGATTCAACCACCTCCCGACATGATTGCAACCCTTGACACACACTTGACGACATTTTCTTATCCAAAAAAAAAAATGTTGCAAGGGATAAAAAAAAACAACAAAGGAAACAGAGGAGAAACAGGAGAGCTTATATGAATTTTTTTTTTTAAATTTCCCCTCTCACCTCGATTGTTTTCTTTTTTGGAGTTAAGTGAAGAGGTGAGGATGCAAATGACAGAGAAACCTTCGATTTAGAAACAAAAATGACACATATATTTGGTGTTTGGATGTAAATGAAGATGGGTGTTTTGGGGATGGGGAAAGACCAAAGCAGTGAACTTGAAGGGAAGGTGAAAGGGGTGGGGACTATTTATACTAGAACTGAGGATAAAAAAAAAAAAAAAAAGAAAAGAAAAGAAAAGAAAAGGAAAGGGGGGATTATTTAAACCCACTAAAACACTACTTCAACTTTTTAGCCTGCCACATAGATAAAACCAAATTAAACAATGCAGTAAATTTAATTGAAATATGATATAAAAAAAAGTGTGATATTATTTTTACGAAATGATTTTAATTTAAATTTTAAACGAGAATTAATCATAAATTAAAAAGGATTAATCTTAATAAGATTTTATCACACTGGTAAATGACTATTAGTGGAATGATAAGTACTTTTATTTGAAGATTAAAAAAGTATTGAAAAGATAAAAAAAAAAAACTCTTATAATTACCTTTTAAGATAAAAATATTTTAATAAATTTACAGCTAAATTTATGTTACGAATTATTGATGTTAAATTGGTTCATAAAACTAATTCACTTACTTGGCTTTAATTATGGAAAGAAAGTGATATACATTTTTTGTTTTCAAGATACAAAGTGCTTAATATCCTGTTTTAAAAGTAGTAAGTTAGTCTGTCTTTTGGCACGGGTTTAGTCTGTCTTTTGGCACGGGTTCCGTTTTCTTCTTGTTTTGTCGCTGGTGGTCGCTCTTAGCGGAGGATACTTGCTTTGTCATCGAGGTTAGATCGAAATGGAGGAAGCGTTGGCGATCTACAATTGGCCGATGAGGGAGGAGGCGCCCGGAGATAGAAACTACGGCGGATCATTCCTTTCATCTTAGTCTTGTAAGGATATGCTTGACGGAGAGTGTTGTCCATTTCCATCCTTACGAAACACATTAGCCGATCTCCGCACCCATAATGGGAATATGCATATCGATCCGGGTGACAAGCGATACCTTTTCAAGTTTTTTCACGAGGTTGATATACGAGAGTTATTGGGGGCACCATGGTTCTTCAACAATCATCTTTCGCTTCATAGTCGCAAGATGGAGAGAATCCATGTCGGTCTTGTTAAACTCATCGGCTTTTCGGGTTCAAGTCCACGATCTCCCCGTGTTTGATGTCCGAAAACATGGCTAAACAAATGGGTGGATTTATTGGTCAATATTTGGAGTATGATACGTCTTTCTCGTCTCGGGCAACAAAACTTCATGCGTATTCGAGTTCTTATTGATGTCTCGGTTCCTTTAAAAGGAAAAAGAAGGTTTTGCTAGGCCCAAATGGCATCGCTTATGCCGATCGTGTATGAAAAGTTGAGTTTGTTCTGTTTCATTTGTGGTAAGCTTGGGCATGGGGAGAGCTTTTGTCCCATACGCACTATGTTAGAACCGGGCAATATAATCTTTGGTTGGGATATTTCACCGAGGCGGATGGACTGACACTGAATCGGATGTCCAAAGAAATGGCTAAGGGAAGTCGACGGTCGTTGTGCAGAGATTCGATTTTGGCAAGTCTCAATCAAGGAGTTAATTTAGGAGGTAAAGAGGATTTGACGGGGAATAAGGAGGATAATTTTGGTGGAGCTGATCTTATTCCTAAACAATCTCATTTAAAGCTAATCCAAATGAGAACTCTTAAGAAAAGAAATATCTGGCACAGCAAAGGACCAGGAGACCCTTATGGGGCCGAAGATGTGATTAGGCCCATAGCGATGGACATGGGAGATGAGAATGATCCAATCCAATTCTCTGAGGGGAAAAAACGTCAACGTATTGTAGTCAACAGTGATACTCTCCTTCACTTTAACTCAGATAGAAACAATGGCGAGATAGCGGCTGGCTCTGCTAGGCAGAGCAGCCGATTGCAATAAAAATTATTAGTTGGAACGTCCGTGGGTTGGGGAGGTCACGGACGGTCAAAAGGCTCAAAAACAAATTGAGAGCCATTAATCCCTAAATTTTGTTTCTTATTGAAACAAAATTAAATGCAAAGGAAATGGAGATTGTTAGAAGGAAGCTTGGTTTTTCTTGTGGGGTTGATGTTGAGGCTGATGGTTCTAAATGTGGTTTATTCTTGTGTTGGAATAATAATTCTTTGATTTCACTCAGAAGTTATTCGCCTTTCCATATAGATGTCGACGTTGATGATAAAGATAGTGGGGTGAAGTGGAGGCTCACGGGTTTTTACTGTAATCCTGTTGAAAGCTTAAGATCGAATTCTTGGGACCTTCTTAAGCACCTACACAATGTTGGCCCTTGGCTTGTGATGGGAGATTTTAATGAAATCACTAGCTCTTTTGAGAAAAATGGAGGTCGTCTACGCTCTAAAGCTAAAATGGCTAAATTCAGAGAAGTCTTAGAGGACTGTGGTTTGATCGATTTAGGCTTTAGTGGAAGATGGTACACATGGGAGAGGGGAAGATTTCAAGCAACGAACATTCGTGAAAGATTAGATAGGGGGTTGCCAATGATGATTGGATGGAGTTGTTTCATTCTTATTCGGTTCAACATTTGACTCATTCATTTTCGGACCATTGCCCGATCTTTTTTGATACGTTAGGGAAGCTTTGTGAGAAGTAAAATTTTCGAGAACGGCGCTTTATGTTGAAGTGGAGTCTTACATGATCATGTGCGCAACGGAAAGAGCGAACAAAGATGGAGAAACGTTTGTCATACCTCTATAACCAGGTTCCAACTGATAAAAATCTGGAAGAAATTTTAGAGGTGCAGCTAGGACTTAATCTAGAGGCCGATAAGGATGAAGTTTTTTGGGAGCAGCGGGCAAAGATCAATTGGTTGAAGCATGGTGATAGGAACACTGGTTTTTTTCACCGTTCAGCGAGTTCTCGTCATAAGAGGAATAGAATTGCGGGGATTGAATCTGCAGAAGGACGATGGATTTCTCAACCAGATGCGATGCTGAATGAAGCAGTAAAGTTCTTTGGCGAACTCCATATGGCTTCAGACTTATCTGGTGAGCATCGATTAATTGACTTAGTTGAAGAAAGAGTTACCCCTGATATGAATGAGGAATTGTTAAAACCATTCTTGGAGGATGAAATTTGGCAAGCTGTTAAATCAATGGCACCCATGAAGGCCCCGGGTATTGATGGTTTCCCGGCTTTGTTCTTTCAAAAGTATTGGGATGTTGTTGGGAATGATATTACTTGCTATTGCTTGGCAGTTCTAAAAGGAGAAATTGAAATGGGGGAAATTAACAAAACCCACATAGTGCTAATTTCAAAGGTGGATCGACCCAAAAATCTTTTTCAGTTTCGATCGATAAGTCTATGTAATGTGATCTATAAAATAATTGCGAAAGTCATGGTGAATCGGATGAGTCATATTTTGGGCGATGTATTGATGTTGCAAGGGCTTTCATTCCTGGAGACAAATTTCGACAACACTTTAATTGCTTATGAGATCCTTCATTCCTTAAATCTAGAAAGATTGCAAACAAAGTCATTTTGCGCTTAAACTTGATATGAGTAAGGCATATGACCGTGTTGAATGGGATTTTTGGTGGGATGTTGTCTAAAATGGGGTTTTGTCAAGATTGGATTATTCTTGTTATGCGGTGCGTATGTTCGGTGTCTTATCGGTAGGCATAAATGAAAGTATTAGTGAGGTTTTCTTCCGTCACGAGGTTTGCGCCAAGGTGATCCTCTTAGTCCATTCCTCTTTTGATTTGTGCGAAGGACTTTCTACCTTGCTTAAGGAAGCTAAGAATAAGGGTTAATAATTGGCGCCCGATAGGTCGAGAACGGTTTTCGCTCAACCATCTCCTTTTTTCATTGATGATTGTATTCTATTTGGAGATGCATCATGTGAGGGGCTAATCTTGTTAGTAGCATTCTCAAGGAGTATTCAGAGGCTTTGGACAATCGGTGAATTATGATAAATCCCTAATTTATTTTGGCGCAAGTGTAGATCGAATGTGAGAGAACAAATTACAAACACTCTCGGAGTTCGTGTTTCATCAATCCAGAAATACTTGGGGTTACCGATGATGGTGGGTAGAAGAAAGCGATGGGCTTTCGCTAATTTTGTGGATAGGTTTCAAGCGCATTGAAAGTTAGAGTTTTCGTTTCTCTCAATGGGGGTAAGGAAGTTTTGTAAAGGCAATTTTACAAGCTATTCCCATCTATGTGATCACGAGTGTTTGAGCTTCAAATCTTTATGCAATGCACTTGAAAAGATAATGAATAAATATTGGTGGGTTAATGGCAAAACAGGTAAAGGTATTCACTGGTCTTCATGGAAGGACCTTTGCTACCCCAAAGTAGAAGGCGGATTGGGCTTTAGAGATTTATATTTTTTCAATAAGGCTTTGTTGGCTAAACAAGCCTGGAGATTGTTTGCTCAGCCTGACTGTTTGTTAGCTAAGGTACTCAAAGCTCGTTATTATCCCAAGACCAATTTTTTATCAGCCAAAGTAGGGTCTTACCTTCTTTTACTGGCGAAGCATATGTGGAGCACGAGAATTGATTGCAGAGGTCCATTTTGGCGAATTAGTAGCGGTAAATCGGTGAACATATGGAATGATCCACAGGTGCCCGGACCGAGTCGAAGTTGTTTATCGATCCGAATATAAACATTCATTGGCAAACAAGAATCAATTAATTGATGAGCAATCATTTACCCGAAGAAAGATATTATCCATAAACTTGTTGATTGTGATCGGTAAACGAATTCTAAATATTCCTTGGCTCGTTCGATGAAGAGGACTCTTGGTTTGGAGGCATGATAATACTGGGGTTTATCTTTGTTAAAAGCGGGTATAAAGTACTCTCTCGGGAGATCTCATTTTGCTAGCTACAACATGAACAATGATGGCATATTTACTAAATTTTACAAACTCCTTTGGGATCTCCAAGTCCTTCTAAAATCAAAATCCACCCATGAGATTAACTAGAAACTATGTGCCTCATTTCGCAATTTATATAGCGCAAATTAATTGCGGATGTTGTTTGCCCTCTGTGTTGATCACTCCGGAAGATTGAACATCTCCTCGGTATTGTGACGCACTTGAACCATATGGAACTCTTGGATCTCTATGTTGAACTGGATGGTGATCCTCGAAGACAATAAACTGGTTAGAATGTTTCTTATGGTTACTGACGAAACGAAAACTATTGACAATCTCTTTTCGGGCTATTTGGTATATCGCAACAAAATGGTTCATGAAGGGTATAAATTTTCTCTAGATGAACTTATTTGCTTTATACGGAGATATGTTAATGAATTAAATCAATTTGTACATCGATTTCTTATCCATCTCTAAGAAAATGACCTTCCGAATCCACCGCTACCGGTATTATCAAGTTAAATTTTGATGCCTCTTTTGTGAAAGCGACTAATTACGCTATTGTGAGTGTAGTTAGGCGTAATGATAGAGGTTTAGTAATGGGAGCTTATGCGTGCACAGATTAATGACGCGCAGACGCCTTTGTCGTGAATCTAGAGCTTGTGAGAAGCGATCCTCTTTGCGATTGACATGGGTTTCGGGAAGATAATGGTGGAAGGGATTCGCTATCAGTAATAAAGAAGACTCGATCCGAGTTAAAGGATAGATCGGTGATTCGCTCCAAAATTCAAATATCCGCATGTTGGCAAAGGGCTTTGAACAAATTTCTTTCAATTTTATCCCAAGAGAAGGGAACAGTGGCACATACCTTAGCGATGGAAGGTCATCGTTGGCCTCTACCATGTTCTTGGGTTGAGGAAGTTCTGAGCGTTAATCATATCGTGGAGGCGGATTGGTGATTGGCTACGGAGCATGGATAATCATCGAGCTTTCGTATCTTTGAAGATTGGAGAAGGTTCCATGAATCTCCAATGATTTGGTTCTTCAAAGACGTTTTCTTCTGTTGGATGAACATGGATATGTTGATGAGAAGGAAGATATCGGTGAATTTCGTTCACTTTTTTTTGGTTGGGAGATTTGGTTTTTGATTTGTTTTGTTGGTTTTAGTTGTCTCGTGTGCTTGGTCTCGGTTTAATTTGTGTGGTTTTGTCGTTTCCTTCTCTTTTGTGTCTGCTGTTATTTTTGCTATTTATTTTTCTTTTCTTGGTTTTTGTAACGACAGTTTCTCTCCCATTATCATTAATGAAGTTTGGCTTTTAATTCAAAAAAAAAAAAAAGTAGTAAGTTAAACAGAATTTGAAGGTTGTTTTATAATTAATATTTTAATATTCTGCTACTTTGTATTGACCACAAATTATATATCCTTTTTCAATCATAGTAAAATTGCACACTTGAATCAAAAAAAAAAAAAAATTAAAAATCTAATTTTCTCCTTCTAGTTGGTCTTAATTAATTTAAGCATTGACATAGAGGATGATAAGAAATAATACCTTTTTGTTGTTGTTAAAATATGTAGGTGCAAATTAATCATTAAGAAGAGGAAGTTAAAATTAGAGGCATGTCTGTCGGAAACTGGATGCTAAATTAAACATTGGCAAAGGGAAAGCAGGAATTGTAGAGAGAGTTGTGATCATCAAATTTTTAAATCGCAGCAGACATGCTATTCTGTCCTTACCAAAAAGCCTATTTATATATAAATGCAGAACAGTGCCTGATTACCCCCACATCCATCTACATGCACGCATTTAGGATATAAACAAAATATCTCCACTTTGGATTTGGTGGTCGAAACTTTTCATCTTTAGCATATTTACTAAATATTTGAGAGTACCCCCTTTTCATCTGTACCAAGATTTTGTCCAAAATTCTCCACCTCAATTCCAACAGACGCAGGAAATGGAAATGATAGGTTAGGATTGTAGAATCACTTGCATGCGACCACCGGTAACGTTGGAATCAAAATCGAGTCATGTATAATATTTTTTTTATTTTAAATTTAAACGTTAATCCGATTATTGAATAAATGTGATACCTGAGATTGAATATGGTAGGGAGGGTGACAAAGAATATGTACCAATTGCACAGTCTTTGCCCTAACCATCGAAATTGCTTTCAAAAAAATCTACCCTTTTTATCATTAATGTTTTTCTCTTTTTAGGTTAGCCAACCAAGCAGCGGAAAAAGAAAATTTTTCTTAAATAGTAGGGGGAAAGCAGTCATGCTACCATTGGCTATTTGTCACACTTGAAATAAAATCCCAGATTTAGGTCTGTTTCTCTCACCTCGTTGCAGTTATGTGTTTGTTTATTTATCTCCAAATAGTATAAATTATTTACATTTAAATAAATGTTATGAATAAATTAAATTTGATGTGTTAATTAAATTTAAGAAAGATGTTCCCCTTATTATATATTTCATTCGATACGTGTTATAAACTTTAAAAGATATTGATTTTTTAAATATTTAAATATAATATTTTAAAATCTGAGATAATTAAAGAATATATAAACACAAGTTTTTTAATATAAAGTAAATTTTAAAATAATAATATAACAATTGTTAATCGGAAGACGGAATCCAAATTCATAGTTGATCATTATGCCAACCCAACCCTAGACCAAAAGCCGCACTCCTGTAGTAACTTTTGACTCTTTTTTTTTTTTAATTAGAACCAACAATTTCCTTAAACATAAGCAAAATAATTAAATTAAAGCAGAAAGCAAGGCAACATGCTCTCACTACTTGAACCTTTCTTATTTATCATTTTACCAAATATTAAATAAAAGGGTTGACTTTTGTCCAAAAATGCTTAGATATAATATATTATAAGTGTTTCTAAGGTGTTTTTAAAATTAAAAAATCAAATTATTTTATTTTTCGACTTACAAATTATTAACAATATTAGTGTTTTTCATTCAATCTGAAATAAGTATTGTTTTTTTTTTTAAATCGTAAAAGTATTAGGTTTTAATAAAATTTACCCAAAATTGATCTACGTCTTAACCTTTTCTAAAGTTATTATATTAGATGAAGTATATTTTTAATGCAATAAAAATATAAAGTATTAATTAATATGAAAGTATTGTTGTATATAATAATTTAATTAAGTAGAACATTTTTTTTTGAAATAACTGCAACCAACAGAGACATTTATTAATTTAATAAAATCATTACTAGTTAAGGGATTATTATAATGATAAAACTTGTTTTAATCAGTAGCTTCATTTCATACTTGTTTTAATAATTAACATTTTTCTTCTTTAAAAATCAAAACTTTATTCAGACTTGCCTTTTTATGGTAAACTCGTTTTAAGATTTCAACAATGGACGTGAAATGCCAATCAAGTCTGGAGGTTCTGGGTTCCCAATTTTCAAATTTAACATGTATTATTTGTAAGTTCATCATGAATTGTTATTATTATTATTATTTTATAATTTTGTGCGCTTCTATATTAAGTAATTATTGAGAAAAATATTTATAATTTTTTATTTGAATATTTTAAATTGTAATATTAAATATTAACCGGATCAACTTTCATAATTATTTGGCTCACTGTTGATAAAATTATTTGTATTAAATATAAATTATAAAAGGAATAGTCCTTAATTAAATTGTAATTGAAAACTTATAGACAATAAAATGAAATTATTCTTTACTTAATACCACTCATCCCATCTAAAAAAGTAAAAGCAGCATAAGATGCTTTACTCTCTGCTTTATATCTTAGTTGCATACAACTCCTAAAGTACCTAAAACCTGCCGGTAAGTTGAGGATAAAATTTAGCAAGTAATGCAACGTTAAAAGAGCAGACATTAATATGGTGACCGTCGCGTCCAAAAAGGAAGAATGAGGAGAACTACGGTTCCTTTACGACATGACACCATGCAATAACACTTCCAAGTTCCAATATTTATATTATGGTCTCTCAATTGCAATGCATTCAGACGTCATACCACTTCCTTTTGGACAAGTTGTATTGTTATTCTAAGGAATTCTTAACTCAAATTTGGAAGCAGCATTGGGACTGATGTGATCTCCATCAATCTCAAGCTGAGTATTGGTACACCTATCTCACCACCTCATCTGAGTAGGCTATCCTTTTTGAAAAGATTCCTTATTTATGAGAACCAAGTGAAATGGGATGTATCGACAGACAATGGAATAGAAGATTGGAACATAACCTATAATACCAAGCATAGCTGCAGGTGATGATTTCTAAAGCGGAAAAAATGTCAACAAGAATGGAAGTAAACGAACTTGGTTTTCCTTGTTAAGAATAATTCTCACCTTCAGGGTTGTTGGTTGAAGAAACAAATATTGAATATAAAGGGTTTCAAAACTAATTAAATTGCTGCATTTCAGAGCCGTTTTGGGTTAAAATTGGAGCCCATCCAACTACACAAAATTTATCAATTCAACTTGATTCCCTTTATATTATGCCCCCAAATCTGGTTAAATGTCAAATTGGGTAAACTTGAAGTTCACCAATGTGGAATGAATGTCCACTACACCGTTTCTTCTTCCAACCCTAACATTTTGTTTTCTGTTCAACATTTGGTAAGATATATAACAGAAAGGTTAGATTCTGTAAATCATGTTTACTTGCTTATGGGTCGGAACCTTGTGTAAAAAATAGAGGGTTCGGATAAAAATATAAGAATCGAAAAGTGGACTTGGGAAAAACTTAAAGCTCGTTTTTTTTTTGGGTCAAGCGTTGGAGAGGTTTTTTGCTCAAGTCTGGCCCAAATATATTATATTACGAAAAATATTATATTAATTATATATATTTATATTTATATTAAATCACTAACCCATTAACAATTAAATCCATTACCAAACCTTGAAAAAAACTTACCAAACTAAAAAACTCAATCCAAAATAAAAATTTTAAAATTATATTTAATACAATAAAATATTTGTTATATTTATTTGTGTTTTTAATACAATAAAACATTTATTATATTTATGATAGTGTTTTTAATATAAATACTTTGTAATGTATTTTTAATGAGTTAGAAAACTTTTATTTTAGGGTTTGTTTTAGTGTATCATATTTTTTAAAGAATTTATTGTTAAGCAAAAATTAATCTAAAAAATTTAAATATAGACAAGTTGGGTCAAATTTGGGTTTACTTTTCTTGGGTTAAACTTGAGTAAAAAAGTAAACCCATTTTTGAGCCGGGCTTAAAAATTTGATCAAAATACCTTATATGGGCCCAACTTAAACCCCCTGACCCAATCCATGAGCAAGTTTCTCTACTATTATTTGATGAAAATTAATTATAGGTTAAAATATGTTGTTAGTCCTTACACTTTGACAAAATTTGAGGTTTAATCACTGAACTTACAAATTAAGTCTTCTACTTTTTTATTTAAAATTTCAATTTAATCATTAAAATTGTAAGTATTTTCTGTCAAAATTTATCAATTTAATTAGATTGTTTTCATATAATGAGTCATATAATTTATAGAAAATAAATATATTAAATCAATAAATTTTAACAGGAATTATCAACAATAATAATGATTATATTAAAATTTAAACTGAAAAGTATAGAGGAGAAACCTCAAATTCCATAGGAATAGCACATATTGACTGAATCATATATTGAAAGTAGAATAGGTTGGTGATGTAAACAGTACACGTGGAATTGATAAATTCCACTTATAATTTGATAAGATAAAATTTAAACCCTAAAATTCAAATGAAAAAGGAAATTGAAGCGATAAATGGTAAGAAATCTCACAAATACGGAATCCCCCCTCTAAAAAAATTTTATTAGATTCACGGCATAAGGTAGGGAACCTACTATGCTTCTTCTCTTATGATTCGGCGCATCAAACTCTTGAGTTGCAAGAAATCGAGTATCCTTTTTCAATTTGCTTCAAATATGGCGAAATTGGGATTCAACTGCAAAGATCACTAAGAAGAATCCAACAAATCTTTGTTGAGATTCACTACCTAATTGAATAACCCCATACTTGGGTTGGCGCTCCTTTTTTCAATGTATTCCACATTTAAATCATCTGTAGTCTATCTTTTCCACTCCATATTTTTAACGTTAATCTCTCAAATTGAAATTAAAAGATGTTGAAATTTTTTCAATGCCTTCAAATGTCAAATGAACCCAGATAAAAAGAAAGAACGGAGAAGATGAATTGAAATAGGAATTGAGAGTGACTTGACAAACATTATTCCTCTATAATTAAGTAAGAACTAAAAAGAGTCTAATATTCTTGAAAAAAGGAGACCCAACTTTTATGATCAGTACTCAAGAATTGATTTTTTTTCTTTTCTTTTATACAGTAATTAATTTCTGGGTACCTTTATTGATTGATTAAAAACAATATTGCAGTCCTTTCTTAAGTTGATGATATGTATTTTATTTTAAGGTTTAACAGAAGCTGTAGCTGTTAAGGATGAAAATTTGAATGTTTAGTGGAAGAACTTAAATCCAGACAACTAGAAATTGTTAATGCAGGAGATTTCCTTTTATAAAAGCTACCGATTCCAATAAACAAGTAAAAGATAGGAATGCAGTGACACATTATCCGCCATAAACAGGGTCAATTTCATTTTGAAAACAAGCCCACCCTTGACTAAAGAGTCTAATAGTAAAAAGAAAATGACTTAATTTCATGCAAGGACAAAAATGGTAGACACCGAAAGCGGCGGCAATATCAACGCGCTTCGTCAACAAGCACTAACCTCTTTTTAAGGAAGAGAATGGGTAGCCCACCAATCGGAGAAGAGTTGAATGAGTGGTGATATAGGGTAGAGTGTTTGACTACGGTCATTGTTTTAGCATTTTCAGAAAGGAAATATTTTATTGGCGATACTTTTACTATATATATTGTGTGGGTGAGTTGAATGAGAAAGTATTTCTTTAAATTTAAAACAAACACATAGTTATCCTTAATTATTTTAATAAATTTGAAAGCAATTCCACTACTTCAGCCTTTACTAGAATTTAGGTTAATTATTATTTTTTTCCATAGTGAAAGGGAAACAGTTTTAGTTGTGGGAGGTTCCTTGGGTGTGAAAGAAAAAATGGGTAGGAAACCTATAACTCGGAAGCGTCAAGGAAAGGGTACCACGGCCATGGTAAATAATCAAACTTCCTTTTACTTTGTTCCTTAAAAATAAAATAAAAAACCTTTTGACTTCCTTCACTTTTTCTTAAATAAAATATATATGGATTTGATTTGAATAGAGGAAAAGGTTGTTTAGGGTTAGGGTTTGTGTTTGATGACAAAAGAACAAAATGCCTGGTCTTCGTTTTATTATGGTGACAACGACTCCGGATGCTGTAGGGCCCTTTTTGTGGTGCAAGCTCTATGAGATTTTCCTGCCCAAAACATAAAATGTTATCTACTTTTCTTTCTTTTCTTAATCCATGGAGTAAGTTGCATGTTGAATTTTGTAAACAACAGTTGTATGTGATATGTGTTCAATTTTGTATATAATTTCTCCTAATATCTGAATTTTCCCTGTCCTTTACTTGCCACTATGTTCTGCAATGGAAACGAAATTTAACGTTTGGAGAAGAAATTCTTTTGCAAATGAAACCATACTACGATTCTATCTCATTTTAATTGTAAAGTTCTAATCTAAGCTTCAGCCTAAGGACCCTTCTGGAGGAGTGGAAAAGCAACCTGCTCCAACCCTTTGTCCCAAAATGCAAATTTGCAACCTAAGAAAAGAAATCCTCCGTTGGAGACTGTAGAATCACTGCCTAAAACGCAGACAAATTCTGCCGATTTGTCTTCACTTACAAAGGTCAAGAAACATGGTACTCTTTCTGCGGTTAGGAGATCCGAACGCCTTCAAGCCGCGATTTCTCCTTCTCAAGACAAGGAAATCGAACGTTTAATTGATGAGATAACTCTAAGTGAAGGTGAGAAAGATGAGGTGCCACTCGATCATGAGGATGGGGAACTACCAGAGCCAATCCAGACACAGATGACCGTGGAAGAAAAATTTGACTATCTTTTTCAACAAATTGAAGAACTACAAAAGACTCTAGAAACCTTAAAGTTCAAGGTATTCAAACTTCTTTTGCCTTTATGTCAATTTCATTATGCACATCATGATTTGGTTTTGTAAAGGTGAAATACTGTGAGTTCTAATAAATTGTTTTATTGACATTAATTACAACAGGCTGCAAGGGATTCTTCCCCAACTGGAAGCCCCAGGGCAGCAGATGTCCGATATAGAAACTTGTATTTTGAATCACAAAAGAAGGTTACTTTTTCCACTGCTATATTAGCTTTTATTTTAAAGGTTTAAGTTATGGTTTTTCCCCCTAAATTGTATTTTGCTTGAATGCAGATCGAAGCACTGATAAATGAAAACCACCAGCTTGCTCTCAAGTTGGAACGAGCTCTCGGTAAACTTGAAGCAGTATGTCTCTGTAACACTATCTTAGCTTAAATCTGCTGCCAAAGAGCACTATTATCATCACATTATACAGTATATTTTTAAGTTTTTGTTTGATAATTTATCATACCGGGGTTATGATGACTCTTAGCTCTTCTACTAGATACGTACATGATGTTGTTATTACCTGGATCTCTTGTGGACGATGAAGTGAGACCTTTTCTAATTCCTTTCTATGTGAAATTTTTGAAAATTTCATCTTTTCATGATGGAATAAATGAGTGCATTCAGTTTAGATGCTTTGGTTGCAATCGCATGGCTAGTTCTTATGCTGTTATTCCTTTAGGCATGTTATGAAATACATGATGCTTCTGGAGGGAAATTTAAAAATTGAGTCTTTTTATATGAAGTTATAAGATGTTGTGTTTGGGTGCAGTACGATAATGGGGCGTGTGCAGCTTCTGAAGGACTGAAGAAAATGAAGGAGATGATATTGGTGGCGAATTTGACAAGATCAGCTGAAACAGCAGTGAATTTTTCTACACAAACCTTTCCTTCAATGGATGGAGGTGCTGAGGCAATAGCTAGTCCTAAAAGAAAGAAACCTCGTACTGGGAAATAGGCTTTGTTTTTAGATAGCTCTTTATCTTAGTTGGTTTTGGTTTGGAATTGACAAGTCGATGGTGTTATCGTTTCATCCCAACTTCCGACATTTGTGTTTGGTAATGCTAATTTGCTTTCACCACTTATCTTTAACTTTTATTACAAAGGTGTTGGCGTTTTATCAGCAGCAAAAGTAGAAAACAGGACAAAGAACAAAGAACAAAGCAACAAGATGTATGAAACATTTTACTTGCTCACAAACGTGCAGCAATGAATGAAAATTGATTTTCATTACCATTATCATAGCAATACATGACTTTTATAGAGAATCTTTTCAACCAAACATAACTACTATCACTAATCAGCCTAGTAAGTTGTGAAACATTGTTTGTACACTGAAACAAGTCAACTAAACAAGTCATTCAGCTACTTAAACACATCAAGCTTCAATCAAACATTAACAAAGAACTTATTATTACAGCAAGTATACGAGCTGCAACATGCTGGGTTGGCCACTTTTCAACAAAAGTTGTAGTCTCTAGTTACACTGTTTTCCTCCTACATTTTAAAGTGTCGGAGAACTTTCTGCAAATAACTGTTATTAGTTGAGTGAAGTTACCACAATTTAGTTGCGACATGGCATTCCAATGACGTGGTAATAAGTCACATGATCTTCAGACTTATATATTTTCTTTATTCTTTATAGTTATAATTTGTATTATAAAACATGAAATGTTAATATCTTTGTCTGCCAGTATGTGTTTATGTTAGTAATTTCATTTTCTTGCGTTGGAATATACCTTTTAATTATCAATATCATTACCATCTCCATTTGTTTTCCTCTTCTTCTGCAATTATGGTTGTGTGTGCTTTCAGTTAAAGCCTCACCAACTACAAATTAAATATCAACCAGAAACATACAAATTACAATGTTTGCTATTTCATGTATAATTTGTGAAAGCATATAATTTTCATATGAAAACCAATGAAAAGTGATAGCAGAAAAGCCGATGACTGCTGTCTAGAAAGGACCGTGCTGGCTAAAAGTTCAAACTAATTTCAGCCCTTGATGTTGAAATGTGACTTTTGACTGTTGAGGAATTAGCCTTCCGAAACCTGAACAACGACGTATAGATTTAACACTGTTTTGTAGGTAAATTAGCTTCTAACATGCAAACGTGGAAATAGAAGAGTCTTTCCACGATTCCCAATATATAATCGTTTTTGATATTGTTGGTAAAGATTTGACTCTCACTCTATGTAAGTTATGTACTATTTATCTCTAGTTCTAGTTTGACTTAAGTCTAATCATGTGCAATCCTCTATAGATTTAATTAATCTGGATTCTTTGAATATATTTTGGTTATTAGTCTAATAGTGCTCCATAATGTTTGATTTTTATTGTAGTTTATTTAGTTATTTTCTAGTATACCCTTATGCCAAATTACTTCTCACACTCTAAGGATTGATGCCATTACAACTATTCAAGGGACCATCGAGAACAAACTCATTTAATAATTTCAACTTTCGAGACTTATCAACCTTCAAGCTATTCACATCCAACCTACATTCTATGTTGAGCCTAAGATTGGACCCTACGGGAAGGTAATTATGACACAATGGTCCACTTCAGTCCCTCATCTATATATAAATGCCTTTTCCTCCCAAAGGAAAGAGGTAAGCAAAAGCCAAGTACTAGAACTTTGCTTGAATGCCACTTCAACTTTCTCAAATCATTAATCCAATCGGTTCTTTATATCATTCATTGTATCATTCAAGATTCAATGTTATATAAACTTTAAAAAATTTTAATATAATTTAGTACATCTTTTGGTTCTTATATTGTAACTAAATTATCACTTTTGTATTTGTACTATTTTTTTATCAGTTTAGCTTTTATATTTTCATCTTGAATAGCCTGTTATCTCACTTCAATTTTTGTTAAACAATTTAAACCACCCAATGACACTCTCATATGTAAAATAAAAATAAAAAATATTTAAAATAAAACAAAAACAAAATATTAAAAATTAAAAAATAATAAAATTTAAAAAACCCCAAAATATTGAAACTTTGAAAATTATAAAACTAAAAATCATAGTTTTTTCAAAAATTTTAAAAAATATTTTAAAACTACAAGTATGCAAAATTAAAAAAATCATAAATTTTAAAAATGCTTGTTTGGAATTTAAGGTTTTAGAAAATTTTAAGAATTTAATGGTTTTATTTAATTTAGGATTCTTTTATATTTTAATGAAAATTTTAATATATTTAAAATAATTTTGAGAATTTTAGTAAAAAATAGCATAAAAATCTTAAAATTTATAATAAAATTTTAAATTTTTGTTTATAATATTCAAAATAGATTATAATTTTTTAACTGAATTTTAAGATTTTCTGGGCTTTTTAAAAAGATTATGATTGCTTTTGAAATTTTAATGTTTTTCTAGTCTTGTTATATTTTTAAAAGATTGAAGCAATTTTTCTTACTTTTTCTGGACACATGGTATCGTGCCATTGGTTGATTTAAAATTTTTTAACAAATATTTGGGTAGGATAACGGGGATTACAAAAATGAAAGTAGAAGACGAAACCGACAATGAAAATAAAGTACAAGACCAAACGGTATAATACTAAAGTGATAGTTTATCTATACTATACTGACCAAAAGAAGTATTAAGTCATTAAATATATATACACATGTATATTATATAAAAGAAGTAGGAGAGCAGAAACTTTGAGTTTTGGGATAGTTTTAGATTTTTAAAAATATATATTTTTTTATATTTAAAGTGGATCCTATTTTTAAATAAAAAATTAAAAGATGATTTTCTTGTCATTAATAATGATAAGAATATTAAAATTTGTAAAAAAATAAACAACTTTAAATATTTTGCATTAAATTATAATTATAATTTAAAACATGTTAAAAATAATATGACAATCATATATATATATATATATACAATAAAATAGAATTTTGGAATAATTTATAATAAATAAATAATTCTAAATCAATTCTAAAATATTTATGGACAAACAAATAATATCGTGAATTATAATAAATAGATGGCAGAGTATAGAAAGTAATAAATAAATTCATTTGTAGTATAAGTTGAACATTAAAATATACCTAATGGTTAACGTGCATGCTCACATGTTATTTTTATTTTTATTTTTGTAAAGCAGTATTGATTTCTGCCGCAAGATTAGCCACCGCCACTTTAAAAACTGACTTGTATAATTGATCATCTTCATTTACAGCTGGCAATGTGTGGGTTCCCTATCTACATTCCCAACTTCATTTTTAATTTAAGTAAGATTTACGTGGGATTCCAATTCCCAAGCTGCAGGATAGAATTAATCGATTCATCCTGCTTCACACTGGCCACTAACAACGCGTGAAACCCACTGTCCCTGGAAACCTTCAAGCAGTCACCCATCCCTACCTTCAAATAAACCCTACAATCACCTTATCTAAACTCTCTTTCCCTTTCTCTCGCTTTATGGTGCTTTTGACCCATCCATCTCCTCTGGTTTTGTACCTACAAGCCGATTCCATTCACACTACTGGGAACTGGCTTCTAAACCTTATGTAAGCTTTTTTTTTTTTCTTTTTATGACATGTTTCTTCTGTTTTGCTAAGTCAGATGATTTGCACCCAAAAGCTTTTTCTTCTGTGATTTTTGGTGTGGGTTGATGAATAGTGTGTTTTTACCTGATTTGGTTTTATGGGGTTTTGCTTAATTTCTCTTTTTATTGGGGGAGGGGTCTTCTTTGCGAGCTAAGCAAAGGGATTTCTTGGCATTTCTGTAGGTTGGCTGGTTAATTGATTTGTTTCTTTGGGATGGTTGCTGGGTGTTGAATTTTGAGATACAGAACTAATTCGATTGAAAAAGGTATGCAATACTTAATTATTAAATGTATTTCAATATATTTGGGATCTGATACTTAACTTCGTAGATAGAAAGAAAATCAATGTGGAGCTAAGCTATTGGTTTTCATTTTTAAACCCAACTTGGATACCTTTCTTTTTCTGGCTATGCAAATAGTTCTATAAAATGCTTCCTACTCCATATATGTAGGCTACTTGTAAGTCACACACAACTTTACTGTTCTTCCTCTTAAAAAAAATGGAGAGACAGAGGGCACTGAATGAAATCTCTAACTGTTTCCATAAATGATGATGATGCATTTATTACTCTTTTGAGTGTTGAGACTAATGAGCCGTTTCATGTTGATCTTTTTCATTTCAGATTAGTTATGGGAACTCTTGCAATTGACACCGAGGATTTGGATTCGGATATATACCTTGCTTTGGGGCTCAAAAGATTAGGTAAAGGAGCTATTGGTACTCCACGGATTTTAACACTTCTTTCTTCACTCCTTGAGAAATCTGTCCAAAAGATTGAGATGCAAATAGAGACAGCGAGCGCTAAAGACAACATTGCAATCTTCCATGGCTTAAGAGTTCCCACCATAAGCATTCGACAATATATTGATCGAATCTTCAAGTATGCTCGGTGCAGTCCTTCGTGCTTTCTTGTTGCATACATTTACTTGGATAGGTTCGGTCAACAAACTGATGTGAATTTGACTTCCCTTAATGTTCATCGGCTCCTTATTACCAGTGTTATGGTGGCAGCAAAATTTATTGATGACACGTAAGTGGTTAACCAATTTCACGGCTCATTGATAATGAACTCTCTCTCGTTGTTTTACAAGCTTGGGTTTATTGGGTGGAAAATGCAAGCCTTTCCTGTAGGTGGTTGGGGTTTATGCATTTGTACCGAGACAAATAACTCCTATAGGATTGTATATAGAGGTTTATCTTAGATAGCCTTTGCGCAACAATTTACTGATAAACATGTATAAGTTCAGTTAGAAGAAAAGTACATTCCATTTTGCAGCACTTCATTCCATTGTCTTTTGCAGGTATTTCAACAATGCATATTATGCCCGAGTGGGAGGAATAAGCACTGCTGAATTGAACAGGTTGGAGATGAAATTTTTGCTTAGCCTAGATTTTAGACTTCAAGTGAGCACCAATACGTTTCAAAGATACTGTTTACAGCTCCAAAAGGAAGGGAATCAAGTTGAACGGCCTATCCGAGCTTGTGGGAAAGAGAGTTGGCCCAGCAAAAGTGATACGCAGTGTGCTCCCACAAGTGCAAGATGAAGTCAAATTCGAGTCCTAGAGAATTTGGATTTATCAATTCTTGTGCCAATTGTAGTTTTACTGATGACTCTTCAAGGAACACCGAACTTTTTTTTTTTTTTTTTGCATAAATTTTTATGCCATCAGTTGGCATGATTGTTTCCATCTTTGAAGCTCTTGTTCATTTCTTCCCTGCACCTCGTGTTTTTACCTTTCTAACTTCCTTGTGCAGAAGGCATGTTGTATACTAAATGCTGACTTTGTGCTGCTCGTCAAATTTAGTGGTTGGAGTTTCCCCATTTTTCCAAGTTTTGGTCATAGCTTTCATCTTTTCCTACCATCTTCCTTCCTTTTAATGTTATATTGAGATAAAACTGAAACCATATGCATTTTTTATTGCATTACAGTTCAATTCTCATAGATGATAAGAACGAGCGACAAAGAATTCTTGTCAATGGAGGAATATACATGATGAAATTTGAAATGAATATAAAATACAGCGAGGTTATGATAGCAGAGGTTGGAAAATTTTAGAACCTAATCTTACACCACATTAATCTACAGATTCAGGGCCCCATTGCAAATTCAGGCCATTCAGTAAGCTCCCGACAACCCAGTAGCATCTATTTAATAGCTGTAAACTCTGTATGTCATCACATTTCTCCACCATCAATATGCAATAAGCTTCTGGTGTCTGTTTATGTCCACCGTTGTATCCTCGAGCTGAGAAAATTTAAGACTTGATAGCCACATGCATCCAACGGTATTATCTAGGTCTTTCCAGTGCAACCCAACCAAGCTTCCCTTTTCGAAAATCAGACAGGACACGAAAGGCTGCTTGGTGGACATCCCCATTGAACAATTGAAGGGCTAACTTCTCGATAAACCTGAAATGCAGAAGATAAACAACCAAATCAATTTGGGATTCAGGAAAAAGGAAATGTCCAGATGAGTTTTAACTCCATGAAAATCTTCCGAAACTACATCCTTTCTCAGTGTGCATAAGACTGGGTTTTTATTTGAATATCACGGCAATGATTGCCTAAATATTTTTGTTGATTTGTTCTTCCTGATTGGACTTCTAGAATATTTTACAGATCGTCAGCCTATCTTTCTGAAGTTAAATTATAAAGTGGCAGATCAAGACATACATTTTACCGCACTGACCATCCACATCGATCTTGTAGCGGTTTTCAAGAGCTTTCATCCCTGGCAAGCACAAAAATAAAAACTGTTAGCAGCAGCTACTTTCAGCCAAAAGTTTAAAGCTTTAACTCCAATCATAAATTGTTTTAGGAAAAAGAAAACCTCAAGGAAAAATGTAAAGAACAAGACTTGTGCGATTCAGAATTGCAAATCAACAAAAAATTTACTTCATTAAGCTCTTCAAATACCAAATCAGTATACCACATTGTTTGTAACGCATTATTTCTACAGCCTAGAAAAAGCAATAGTTTTGGACAAGGTTAATTCTATCAGTTGGAATAAATAATTTAATTCTGCCAACTCTTCCTTAGCTCATAATACAGGGTTTTAGGTCTTTAAAGAAAATAACTAGAGGACTTTTATTTATGGAAACCACTTGTTTTCCCAGCTTTTTCTCAAAATCTTCATTATATATGGCATAAGAAACACAACCATCAGCTTATTCACAAAATGCTTTGAGGGAGGGGGGAAAAATGCAAACGCATCCATTATATACCTCCTGAAAAAGAAACAAGTATCTTATCGGTCATGAAATGTCTATTAAATACCTTGTCCCGGTTTTGAATCTCAATTATCCTCTTACCTTTTTCAGTTCAGCTTCCTACATCTATTCATAGTCCCCCTGTACCTACGGTGATTACATCATCTTGATCAAACAAAAAAGGAAGCAAGATCACTTTTCTACAAGATTATTAGTTCTTTGTTTTCATCATCCATTTTAGTATAATCATACCACAGAAGCTATTGTTAGTGGTCTGTTACTAACATAGAAGATGCCAATATTAACCAGCCTCAGTTTATTGCTTTCCAATATGTCATGTGATGCAAATTGAAATTGTGAAGCACAATTCAATTTGACATGAAAGTCCAAGCTATGGAACTAAAGTGCTTTCTTGACAGAAAGGAAAAGGAAATGACACCAAATAATGTTATGCATGATGCAGAATTACATACCTACTGTTGGAAGTTTTGCTAACATCTGCACAAGAATGGCAGCAACATCAGCAACGTCATATGACCTCTCTCCAATGTCATCACAAATGGCAAGCTTTATTGCAGCTGCTTGATCACTAATTCGCATTGGCAGTATCCCAGGAGAATCCAGCAACTCAAGATCTTTCCCAAACCGAACCCATCTTTCAAAAGAAGTAAAAGGAATAAAAATATGAGTAATTTGAAAGATGCTGTTTCAAGTCAAACTTAAAAGAAATTTCAAAATGTTGTTCTGTAAAAACAAAAGGGAAAAGTTGTTCTATGCAGATGAAATGATATAACAGATCACTTTAATTCTGAAATTCTTATAGTACATTTAACGGAAAAAGAAATCATTATAGCATACAATAAACAAAATTTCTAACCACAGAAAAATTGTAAAAGAAACCCAGTAATTGTCAACGACAACAAAACTCAGGACTTTTTAGGATTTCACAGTGCAAGATTAGAACTTTCAAAACTCTTTCAATAATCTGCGTCTTTAAATCCTTACCTTTCCTCTTCCTCATTAATTTCACATCTATATCACAGTTAAGAAACAAAAACCAAAAGAATACTTACTTCAGTTCTCTTGTAACTCCAGGTCTGGGAGCAGCTGGGCACATTCTTCGTTTTAGCAAACGGTTGATCAAAGATGACTTCCCAACATTTGGGTACCCAACTATTCCAGCTCGAACCTGGAAAAAATTTTAAAAGCCACCAACATTTATATTAACATTTGATATGAAGCTTTAGAATATGGGTTCAATACTGATATATAGGTACATTACAGAGGTTATCTAAATAATTCTACCATTTCTACACACCTAACTCATGCAACTCCAGTAGGAGTTAACCAGCTTATTGAACAAAATTCATCAGAAGCAGTCTTTGGACATAAAACTTGTCAACAATCCAAACCAATGTTTGCATAATATAGTCCACGAAATAAACAGAAAAAAAATTCAAAAAATAAAGTGACCAAAGAAGCTAAGACACAACTCAAGAAAGAAGATACAAGCATGCAACTAATGCAGTGAAACCCACCGGACGAGGAAGGAGACCTTTGGCTCTACGTTTAACATTTACTCCTGCTGCTAAAGTCTTTGCCAATCGACTAAGCTTCATAGTCCCCTGAGTTTGCCAAATTCAGATAAGTAACTTACCCAAACAATTTTTAAAACCACAAAAGTAAAAGGGTCAAAATAGAAATATTTGATTCATATACCATTCCAAGTTGCCCATTTGAGAAGACAACCTTGGTTCCCTGCCTTGAGAAATGCATTGCCCAAGCATTCCTATCTGCAGTGGATATCATGTCTTCCCGGTTCAAAACCAAAATCCTCTTTCGATTACCAAGCCATAAATCCATCTGTGAGCATGGCAAACTCAGCACATACTAAGTTAACACAGGCAGGCAGGCAAAATCAAGAGTGGTCATTCAGCTAAACATGTAATAAACAAATGGTGGAAAAGGCTAACCTGAGGATGTGTAGTAGATAAAGGAATTCTAGCATCTCGTACTTCTATAACCACATCTATTAACTTGAGTTGCTCTTTTAATTCTTTTTCAGTTTTTGCAATATGCCCAGGATACCACTGTGTACCATTTGCCAAAAGATAAATTCAATATCATTTTTAAGGCTCATCAGAAATTTAACAAGAAAGTAAACAGCAACCCATACCTGGACTGGACGCAGTGCCCTGGTCCAGTAGCAAAGATCAGCATCCATTTCAGCCCAATCAATTTCATCTTCAACCGCCTCAGTCACACTCCCGTTTTCACGCCATGTTGGTGTTTTTCCACCCACAATCTGCAACGCCTTGTCGGCGAGTAAGTCCAGGAATAAATGAAGGGAGAATTACAGAAACAAAACAATGACACCATGGGTTATGTTATAAGCTTGCCTGAATGGTGGATGGAGGCGAGGAGAGAGAAGCTGTGGCTGAAAGAGCTCTCGTTTGAGGAAATTTGGGGTTTGGGTATGGAGAGGTTCGGCATTGAATTGAGTGAGTGGAGACGTGCTGACACGGCAGTAACCACCGTCCTGATAGCTGTAAAGTCATCTGCGTATCACAAAACAGCTTCTCTCTAATTGGAGATCCCTCTAGGGAAGTCGGAATTTCAGGTTAGTTACTTAGCTCAGGTAATCTTAATGAACAGAGCGATGAATTGCGGGAGAGTTAGAGTGAACTTTATTTTAGTATCTTTTATTTGAGATAAGATACTTTAAAACCATAGTACGTGTCCCAGTCCCATGGTGATGGTTACCTGTTTCGGGCTTTCAGCCAAAGCCCCATAACAAATCCATTCCAATGTCAGTCATTGTGAACACTTATACTAGTTGAAGCCTTTTAGGCCCCAAATTATTGGGTTACTCATCGTTAATCCGTTGTGACAAATTGGGGAAAAATTTTTGAGGAGCTAGAATTAGAATTGTTTATGGTGAGGTTATTTGTTCAAATTTGAAGGTTCGTTCAAAATTTGAGAAGATTTAAGTAAAAGTATTAGGTCTAAAAATGGGATTGAGCAAAAAAATTAAGCTCATTTAAAGTATGGATTGGACTCGAATTTGAACATTCAAGGCTCGAGCCTAAGCCAACCCGACCCATTTTAAGTTTATAATATCTATACAAAAAATTCCAATAAATAAAAAATGTATAAGATTATTAAATATTAAAATAATATAATATAAATATTTAAAAAAAATGGACAAGCCTAAAATGGGCTTGGGTTAGTCTTTTGCAAATATGAGTAGGTTTGACAAAATTTTAATATTATGCTTAGATCCAAACCAATCTATAAACACTTTAGCTAAAACATTCAACCAATGTAGTTACCTTTGGTTAGTAACATAAATGATTATATTAATATTATGCTTAGATCCAAACCAATCTATAAACACTTCTAGCTAAAACATTCAACCAATGTAGTTACACTGGTTAGTATGCACCGTTCAATAACAAACCAAAATGATTACTTTTTATTTTCACATCAGTGTAAATTTTAGTCTATACCAATCACACCAACTCGTTTTAACCTTTGGTTGCACCGATCAAGATAATGTGCACCGACCGAAGAGTGAATAATGTTAAAAACAGATAAAATTATTATTTTTAATCAACTTTAATATTTTTATTAATCAAATTTAGGATTTGAATTTTTAACCAAAGTAAAGAGCAACTTTAAAATTTAAAGTAGAAATTTATTGAATAACAAAAGAATAAGAATTTATATAACACATATACTCAAGAAAAAAGATTTCTGAATTCTGGCCAACACAATATTTTATGTATGTTTTATTTTATAAATTTAAAATGGAAAGATGTTATTGTAGACTCTCTTTTATATCTATATATAATGTTGTGGATAAATTTATTGTTTTTTATCAATTAATATTTTTATATTTAAAATTATTTAATCTAATTATATTTAATATTTTTTAAAAAATAGAAAAATCTATAATGATACATCAAAACAATCCAACAATGTTAAATGAAGAGGACAACATTTCGGAGTTTCACACAGATTCCTGCCTATGATTTGAATTTCTTTTCAAGAGCAGTAGGATTTGAAAAGTTAGGAGTTAGCACGCAACTTTCGCTTTTATTTATTTCTGGTTTAGGTAAACTACATCTACCGACTTTCAAGAGTTCTGTAACTTATTACATTTTATCTTCATTAAAATATACAATTAATTTGATACTTCAACTATATTTAAAAATTATTAAAAAATGTAAAATCGTTTACTAGTAGGAGTATGGTGTGTATAGATACTCACCTCAACTTGCAGCTTAGTACCTGAAAGAGTGAAATTTTGTCTAGGATAAGATACATAGGTGTTCCACTTGTGACTAGAAGGCTTACGCAAAATTACTCTGCTCCATTATTGCAAAATTCGACAAGTAGATTACAGCTTATACAATCAGTAATTTTAACATACAAAGTTACTAGTGTAGGCAATTTAATTAACCAAATATTGTCCCCGGTTCTTTTGGAAGGGGGAAAATGTCGCTGCAAAAGGAGGCAAGGTAAGTTGGAGCTCTATCTGCTCTCTAAACCTGAAAATGGACTTGGATTAAAAGATTTAGTAAGCTTGTATGATGCAGCATATAAGGGCCATCTTGGCTAAGGAAGGCTGCTTTTGGGTGGCACCGTGTCTTTTTGGCATATATGAAAAATAACAAAGTGGTAGTATTGATGAAGATTTTGAAGGTGAGGAATTTGCTTCAACTGTGATTATTTGTCCTGATGCTCCAAGGCAGTATGTTTCTAAGATTTGGAACATGGCTAGAAAGCAGAAAACGAATGTCAGATGGGATAAACTTATTTGTTTTGCCTTGCACATTTCCAAGCTTTCTGTTACTATTAGAAAAAAAGAAAAAACAAATTACACTTTCCCAAAAAATGACAATTATACTGTTTAACCAAGGGGCAAGGCACTTGCCATAGCCCCCAACTATGCCCCTTGATAGAATATAGTATGCCTACGGTTAGTTGGTTAGCCAATAGCAGTTAGTCCAGCTAAGAGTTGTTAGTCCAGCTAAGGGTTGTTAGTTCAGTTTGTATAAATAAAAAATGTACAAATGAATGAGATGGTTTTTGAGGATAGATTGAGAAAAAGAAATTAAAGAATATTTTTAGATCTAGTTTTCTCTGAAATATTCATTCTTACACACTCTCTAACATGGTATCAGTCGCCATTCGATTCTAGGATCTATGGCTCTCAACCACTCTTCCAACTCAGGCTCCATTGAAGGCGGTTCTGCTCTGTTCACTGGTGACAAAGTCGTTACGACCTTCCCTCGTCACGATGTGGTGAAGTTGGATGAAAGCACGTTCATCCTCTGGCAACAGCAGGTACATGTCATCCTTGGTGCATATGATTTATTAGGCTTTATTGATGGTACTCTTCCATCGCCGGCTCATTTTGTTCAATCGACGGATGGATCTGTGGTGTCAAATCCGATTGTTCTCGTGTTCTCTAGACAAGATCTTCTTCTTGTCTCGTGGTTACTTTCCATGATCAACACGTCGCACCTCTCGTCGTTCACTGATGCTCGCACTTCGTCGGATATCTGGTGCACGACAACAAGTCTCTTTGCTGCCGATACTAGTGCCAAACAATCAAAGATCAAGCATGAGCTTCACTCTTTAAAAAAAGGTACTATGTCTATGAAAAGTATATGTCGATAAAATTAAACAACTGTGTGATTTACTTGCGGCATCCGACGTTCATGTCTCTGAGGATGAGAAATCGAAGGTGTTGCTCGCGGGGTTACCATCGAGTTTGATGCTATTGTCTCGTTGGTGTCTTTCTCGTCGGAGCAGTTCTCTTTTCGAAGGATAGTGGTGATGCTAGTCGAGTGTGAGCAACGTCAGTTGTGAGAGGTTCAGGAGCTCACCTTGCACGCGAATCTTGTAGAGTCTTTGCAATCCGATCATCGTGAGGCCGTGCGCGGTGGTTGACCTCCGTCTGGTGGCCGTGGCCAAGGATTTCGACTGAAGATTCAGTGCCAAATCTGCAACCGTTTTGGTCACCTTGTTCAGAAGTGTTATTATCATTTTAACCGTGACTATGACGGCTCTCTTCCTCCACCGGCCGGTGATGGTTATCGTGTATCTCCGGCGTCGGCTTTGCCTACTGACGTGAACTATGGCTCGCCGTACGATCAACTTCACGAGCGAGAGGGTTGGCCTTCTCAACGGGTGAAATACTTTCATCCCAATAGTCAAAATTGGCAGTGTGCTGGTCAAAATAGAGATTATTATGGAACTCAAAATTGGCCTCCAGCTGTACCCCATTTTCGGCCTAGTGTTCACATGCATGAAAATGACAATTGTGGTGGGCCCCATGGTGCATGTAATTTTCAACTAAGCAGACCACCTATGGAGTTGCAGCATCCTTTGGTCCAAGACTACAATGGGCCGAATGCTGCAGTAAATTTAAATGGGCCGAATGCTAGGCGTCCTTTAATCCAAGACTATAATGGGCTGAATGCTACATTTCGACCACCTTTGGTAGAAGCTTATTATGGGCGTGATTCTAGCCCACTAGAGGATGCTCGGCCAGTTAATAATTGTGTTCAATTTGAACAACTATCGGATTCCCCTATTCCTTGGCGTACCAAGCCCCGGGCTCGTGTCTATTCGGTATCTGATCCTTATATAGGACTTCCTAGAGTGGGTGATTTAAACGCTTCTAGTTATTCTGCTTCGTCTGGCTCAAATGCTAATACTGCTCAAGTTGGCTCGAATGCTGATCCCACGGGGTCATACATACCTATGCCAGTCGGGACAGCTTCGTGGTATCCTGATTCGGGCGCAAGCAACCATGTTTGTCGTGATGCACCGGCTCTACAGGACACCACTCCTTATCTAGGTACGTCCTCTTTCTTAATGGGTGACGGGACACCCGCAACGATATCTTCTATTGGTAATGGTATTTTACCTACACATTCTAGATTGCTTCAGTTGACTGATGTTTTGTGTGTGCCAAAAATTCGAAAAAATCTACTGTCTGTATCTCAATTTGCTAACGATAATGGTGTGTTTTTTGAGTTTCACCCAACATACTGTGTCATTAAGGACATAATGACCCGGGAAACCCTGCTGATGGGCCACATACATGATGGACTGTACCAGTTCAATCTACTGACTTTGTCTGCCCAGTCTGTTGAAGCTTCGGTTAACACTTCACCTATACTACAAAATAATTCTGTTGATGGTAATAAATTGTCCTTGTGGCATAATCGCCTTGGTCATCTGTCTATTTCCATTGTTAAAAGTGTTTTAGCTATCTGTAATGTTGTAATTCCACAAAATGTGCCTTCTGATAGAATATGTATTGCTTGCCAAAAAGGAAAGGCACATAAACTGTCATTTCCTACATCTGCTACTAAATATACAAGTCCATTTGAGTTGGTGGTTTCTGATCTTTGGGGTCCAACTTCAGTAACGTGTGGGAATCACTGGTACTATATTTCGTTTGTGGATATGTGTACTCGGTTTACATGGGTTTATCTACTTCGACAAAAATCTCAAGCGATGCACTGTTTTCTTCAATTTCAACGACTTGTTAAAACTCAATTTGGGAAGAACATTAAACAGTTTCAGAGTGATTAAGGTGGTGAGTATAGAGCCTTCACGAAGGTCTTAGCCTCGTATGTTCATCGTCTAACGTGTCCACATACATGTGAGCAGAATGGTGTTGTGGAAAGAAAACACCGTCACATTGTCGATATGGGCCTTACACTGTTGGCGCAAACAAATCTACCCATGAACCTTTGGGGATATGCGTTCTGCTGTGCTGTGCACCTTATAAATCGCTTACCCACTCCAGTTCTGGACGGTCAGTCCTCGTTCCAGGCTCTTTATGAGAGTCTACCGTCATATGATCATTTAAGGGTTTTTGGCTGTTGTTGCTATCCTTATCTTCGTCCGTTTATGGCTCATAAACTGGAGTTTCGGTCTCAATCATTTACTTTTTTAGGCTATAGTGCCCAACATAAAGGCTACTTATGTCTTTTACCAACTGGCAAGGTTGTTGTCTCTCGTCATGTGGTGTTTGATGAAACCAAATTTCTATCACCTCAGTTCCCTTCGAAGGCGTGCTTGGACATAGGGAAGCAGTCTGTCTCCACGTTTGTTCCGGTTGTTCACCCTGGGTTGTCGGACAATATAAATGTTTTCTGGCTCATTCTTCTCAGATGGGCTCTCAACAAGTTGGTTGTTCATCTATACCTTCTTCTGTTTCTACTCATTTTGAAGAAGGGTCTACCCCGGATACTCTTTCACGTCCTGCTCAACCCGAGGTCGCGTCTGATCGGGCACCTTACGCTTCCTCATCTTCTAGTCATGATTTTGATCTTGAGTGTGAAAAGAATATTGCTTCCAGTGCTAGCACTCAGGCATCAGTTCTACCTATAGTTAATACTCACCCAATGGTGACTAGGTCAAAGGCTAGAGTTTTCAAACCCAAGGCTATGTCTGTTGAGGCCGCTGAACCTTCGACAATAGAAGAAGCCTTGACTTCGTCTGAATGGCGCGCTGCTACCTAGGCAGAATATGATGCGCTTATCTGAAATTTCACTTGGGAACTTGTTCCGCACCCCTAAAATGCAAGGTTATAGGGTGCAAGTGGTTGTTCAAGATCAAGAGAAATCCAGATGGCACTATTGCTCGCCGAAAAGCTCGTCTGGTAGTAAAAGGTTGCTCGCAAAATTTAGGTGTGATTTCAAAGAAACGTTTAGTCCGGTCGTCAAACCTACTATTGTGCGTGTTATTCTCTCTATTGCTATCTCAAGAGGGTGGCAGTTACGGTAAGTTAACGTCAACAATGCCTTCTTAAACGGTGATATTGACACGGAGATGTTTATGTATCAGCCTCCAAGGTATGAAAAGCGTGGCTCAGATGGACAACCCCTGGTGTGTAATTTGAAAAAGGCTTTGTACGGTCTCCGACAGGCGCCTCGTGCATGGTTTGATAAACTCAAACAGTTCTTCAGTTCGTTGGGGTTTGTTACTTCCAAGTCTGACTCCTCCTTGTTTATACGGATGATAGGAGATTTTACTATTTACGTTCTTGTGTATGTTGGTGATATTATAGTCACTGGTAATATGCCTACGTCTATAGAATGCTTTATTCAGTTGCTAAACAGCGAGTTTTCATTTAAGGATATGGGTGAACTACATTACTTCCTTGGGATTAAGGTTACTCGCACCGCTGGTTGTCTTCATCTTTGTCAGAGAAAATATATCCATAATATCCTTGCTCATTGCTCGATGCTTACCGCGAAAGGAGTTCATACTCCAATGGTTAGTTCCTTACTATGTCAAAGTCAGATGGCAAATCTTTAACTGATCCAACTGAGTATAGGAGTTTTGCAGGTGCTCTCCAGTATGTTGTTCTGACCAGACCAGATATTGTATATGCAGTGAATAGAATATGTCAATTCATGCATAATCCTACTAATGTTCATATGGTGGCACTGAAACGCATATTATGGTATTTGTTTGGAACCATAGACTTTGGGATACTTTTTCATCCGGCTTCTCGATTGTCTTTGGTTGGATATGCTGATGCCAATTGGGGGCTTGATTTTGACGATCGTCGATCCACATCAGGCTACTGTGTCTATTTTGGACAGACTCCTGTCTTGTGGGGTTTAAGAAGCAACAAGTCATTTCTCGTTCCACGGCTGAAGCAGAGTATCAGAGTCATGTTATGGTGACCAGTGAGATAACTTGGTTAGTTTCGTTACTTCAGGAGTTACAGGTTGTGTCTGATGATACTCCTATTGTATGGAGTGATAGTTCAAGTGCAGTGGCAGTTGTGACTAATCCTGTCTTGCACTCCAAGTTTAAACATGTCGAGCTCGACTTGTTTTTTGTTTGGGAAAAGGTTACCGATAGATCTCTTTTGGTAGGAGAAGTTCTTGCTTGTGATCAAGTGGCGGATACATTTACAAAGCCTTTGACAGCGACCTATTTTTCACGATTTCAGAGTCTTCTTTGTGTCTCACAGGTTGGGAAGATGGGTGCATGATAGAATATAGTATGCCTACAGTTAGTTGGTTAGCCAATAGCAGTTAGTCCAGCTAAGAGTTGTTAGTCCAGCTAAGGGTTGTTAGTTCAGTTTGTATAAATATAAAATGTACAAATGAATTAGACGATTTTTGAAGATAGATTGAGAAAAAGAAATTAAAGAATATTTTTAGATCTAGTTTTCTCTGAAATATTCATTCTTACCCACTCTCTAACACCCCTGACCAAGGTGCCTCCACATGGACAAGTTTCAATTTTCAACACTGTATAATGAAAAGAAAATTGAAGTAGGATATCAAATTTGAACATCCTAATGTTAATGGGATTTGACATCTATGAACTGGGCCTTCATTCAGACTTAATCAATAGAAAAAGGAAAACCCAATTTCAACTGAGGCAAGTGCGAAATATATTTTATATATTCCATAGCCAACAATTTTCCTAACGTTATAACAAACCATGAGAATCTTGCAAACAGCAACGCAAATAAAAAGAAAAGAATATAATACATGACGGATGGAGTACCACAAAGACCCTTCACCATGCAGAAAAGGAGGAGTAGTTCTCGACGGGTGTAAAAGGTGAGATGTTAGAAAAACATGGAAAAGAAACTTCCCATGGTATTTCTAAAGGAGATGGACCCCTTTTTAAGATTCTTCCATCACAGCTTTCCTGCCATGCATTTTTAACTGCTCTAGAATCTTGTCATTTTTATTTTTCGCTTTAGTATTATTTTTATGATCTAATGTCCCTAGCAATAAAAAATCAACCATACACAATAGTCCTCAATTCTCTTTCTTCACATACCAAAGCGACAAAAAACCATTGCCAGGTATTTGTCTCAAAAAACAATGAAAAAACAAAGGGATTTCAACGTCTGACCCTCCATTCCATAGCAGCCCCTTCTCCACAACCTTAACGAGCTCTACTTTTCTTTTACAAAATATACTATCTAGCTCACATGTCACATCTACTTGCCACGTGACCCGTACAGTCCAGTGTCACCAAGGACCTCATAAAAGAAAACCCTTGGAACTAGTAGTAACCTAGTAGCAATTTACTACACTACCATAGTATAAACAAATATTGTTTGAATTGTTTGTGTCGCAAACATCCAATTAGATCATCAGCTTAATTTTGAGGGGAATCTTGGGCTAGTTTTGGGTTAGTCAAAGTATAGCATGTTCACATGATTTTCTATTAACTCTTTGTTAAGTCTTAACAAAGGGTTCAGTAACTGATTGCGTTTTATGGTGAGGGAATGAAGCAATTTGGAAAATGGGGTCATATAGGTGCTATTGTTGAAAAATAACAGATGCGCAGGCGGGTCTATCATCCCTCCGCCCCTGCATGGATGCCAAGTGCTTCCATGTGGTATACTTAGAAGGCTTAAGCTAAGGATCCGATGCATGCTATTCAACGGAGATCAGTTTCATCCATGTGCTTAGCATGTGGAATTTTTCGCAGCTTACGATGAGAAATTTAAACTCTGGTTGAACCAAATAGGAAAAACAGAATACAATAGTGTAACCTCAAATGGAAAAAAGTTCACCATCATACACTTTCTTCTTATTAAGGTGCGTGAATGTAATAAAACAGAAAAGTTGCATGTAACATTATAGTTTCGTATATATTTTTTTATTGCTAGCATAATACTTTTGAAATTCAGTGATAAACAAAACTTTCTTGGTGGTGGTTGTTTTACATTTTGTTCTATATCTCAAGTTCTTGTGAAATCTCATGACTCCAACAAGTAGTGCATTTTAAATTCCCATTTAAGTAGCTTTTACAGAAATTAGGGGGTTTTCACCTGTGTTTTTTCCTCATGGACACAGAATTAGAAACAAACAAAAACCCAAACAATTGATTTCCCACACCCAAAAAGATTTCCAACATCTAAATGACATGTTGCCCCATCTATGTTTTTTATAATCTTCATTATTAAGAATCTGTTATACCAACTAACAATATGCTGTTAAGCAAGTTAGTATTTAGCTATCTTATATTCTATATATACTGTGTCTATTGTTCAAAGAAGTCAAGAAATTAATTCATAACAAATCAGATTATTTCTATTTTGTGTTAGTGTTTTGTTACCCATTCCTTTAATGGTATCATTTGCCTAGGAGGTCCTCGGAGATTTCCACCATGCCCTCCGATGGTTCTGCCCATGTCGAGCCTCACGGCTCTTCGTTCACTAGTAATCGTCTTGTTCATTCTTTTCCACGACATGATGTCGTCAAACTCGATGCCAACACCTTTGTTCAATGGCAGAAATAGATCTGCCTCATTATTGTCGGATACGATTTAACCAGATTTCTCGATAGATCGCTCCCTTCTCCAACGCGATTTGTTCTTGGGCCTGACGGAGAACTTGTATCCAGTCCTGATGCGTCTGCCTTTCTTCAACAGGATAACCTTCTCACTTCTTGGTTACAATCTACAATCGGCCCATCTTACCTTATTTTCTTCATCGATGTTCAAACGGCGTATGATGTGTGGTCTACGGCAAGCTCCTTGTTTGTGGCAGACACTGGTGCGAAACAATCTCGGCTACGTCATGAGCTTCACTCTCTTCGCAAAGGTAATCTCTCTGTCAATGAATTTGTTACGAAAATGAAGGGTCCCTGCACCCTATTGCATGCATCTGGATCTCCGTTTCTAAGGTTAAACAAACGGAGATCCTTCTTGCGTCTTTCGTCTAAATTTGAATTCGTTGTGTCAACGGTTAATTTGTCTTCGAATCTCTTGCCGCTACAACGTATAGTTGACGCTCTTCTTAAGTGTGAGTGACGGCATCAACGGAGGTTCATGATGATATTCTTGTAGCAAATCTTGTTGAAAACTCACAAGCATCGTCGGTGAGAGAGTCAACTCGTGGTGGCCACTTTTTTATACGTGGTCGTGGCAGAGGATTTCGACAATGTCTTCAGTGCCAGATCTGTGCCCGTTAAGGATATTGCCCAACGGTGCTATTACCGTTACCACATTGATGAAATTGCCCCGATAGTGGATCTACTTGGAGGCACCGTGGCTGGTGGCTCTCTTGCTCCAACCCTTATGTGCCGACTGCTCCAAGCTTTGAGAGAGCCGAATATCCTTCTAGGAGAATGAGGTTTTTTCCCCCCGTAAATTTCCAAAATTTCGATCAAAATATGGCTTCTAATGGTCAAAATATGACTTTTAATGGTCAAAATATGGCTTTTAATGGTCCACCTTGTAGTGACCGATAATGTTTACTAGCTGACTCCCACTATTTTGGTTATAATTGGGATTATAAGGGTCAAAATTACAATGCCAATTTTGACCATCAATTTGCTCCACATGGCAAACGTCAGCAAGACCAAGCTACTTTGGGCATTACACCTGGCCCACGTGATCACGGCTTTGGCGTTAATCATGGGCCTCACGCACATGTTTAATTTGGGGGCTCTTATGTTCGCACGATTAATGAGCCAAAGAGGGTGCACTTTCAAGAACTGAATGATATGTTTGGGCAAGGGTGTTCTACTCCTATTCAACCCATTAATAATTGTGTTCAAGTGGGTGCTCCATTGGGTCATGGTCAACTAGTTGACCCATTTCATGGTAGGGGTACGTCCACCTTGTATGCTCTGTGGAAAACCAAGCCACGTGCTCGTGTGTATTCTGGGTCAGACCCGTGCATTGGTCTTCCGAGGCTCGGTGATTTGCATGCGTCTGACTATTTAGACTCTTCTGGATCGCATATAAATACTACTCAGATCGGGTCTGCTGATGGAGGCAGAGATTTGTATATACCCATATCGGATGGATCTGCATCGTGGTACCCTAACTCGGGTGCAAGCAACCATGTCTGTCATGATACATCGGCTCTGAATGATGTTACACCGTATTTAGGTAAGTTCTCTCTTTTAATGGGTGATGATACTCCAGCAAAGATATCGTATATTGGTAATGGCATGTTTCATACACGTTCTAAATTACTTCAGTTGTCTGATGTTTTATGTGAGCCAAAAATACAAAAAAAACTTGTTATATGTGTCCCAATTCGCTACTGATAATAATGTGTATTTTAAGTTTCACCGACGTATTGTGTAATTAAGGACGGCATGACCCGAGAGACTCTACTGACGGGCCACATTCGTGACGGGTTGTATTGATTCTTTTTGCCAGCTACTTTCAACAGTGTGTTCGAGCCCCGGTTGCTGCATCTGTTACTTTTCAAATTAAGTCGAATAAAGGTGATGTCTTTTCTTTGTGGCACAAACGTCTTGGCCACCCGTCTGCTACTGTTGTTAAAACTGTTTTAGACAAATGTAATGTTGTTTCACAAGTAAACTGTCTTGAGAATACATGTACAGCATGTCAAAAAGGGAAGTCACATAAGTTACCATTTTCACTGTCTTCTACTGAATATAATAACCCGTTTGAATTGGTTGTGTCTGATCTTTGGGGACCTGCATCTGTTGCCTGTGAAAATAATTGGTACTATATAGAGTTTGTTGATGTATGTACTCGATTCACGTTGGTTTATCTATTTCGACAACAATCTAAAGCAGTAAAATATTTTCTTCAGTTTCAACAACTTATTAAAACTCAGTTTGGAAAGGAGATTAAACAATTCCAGAGTGATTGGGGTAGAGAATTTGGGCATTCACCTCTGTTCTAGCTTCTCAAGGTATCATTCATCGTCTGTCATGTCTGTATACTTCAGAACAGAATCGGTTGGCTGAGCGCAAACATCGTCATATTGTTGATATGGGCATTACTCTTCTGGCACAAGCTGGTCTTTCTATGGACTACTGGGGATATGCATTTTGTTGTACCGTTTATCTCATCAATCGACTTTTCACGTCTATTTTGAAAGGGCTAACCCCATACCGAGCTCTCTATGGCACTGAACCCACCTATGATCATTTTCGGGTTTTGGGGTGCTACTATTTTCCTTATTTGCGTCCCTTCCAGAAAAATAAGTTGAACTTTTGATGTAACATCCTTAAATAGGGGTTATTGTGTTTGAACTTCTTTGCATGTGTGTGGGTTGTTGTGTTGTTGATTGAGGTGTTCTAGAGGCTGGTTATAAGCCAAAGGTAGGCCTGAGCTGTAGGAAAATTTTTGTTTTTAAGTTCTATTTAAGGGGGGCTGAAGAAGCTAGAAGTTAAGTATATTTCATGGGGGAATTTCAACACAAGAATGGGCTTGGTAGAGTGGCAAGGAGGTGCCACTTAGGGCCTTGAGGGTGACGCCATATGCAGGGAAGGGAGAGCTTAGGTTCGAGCAGCAGAAACCCCATTTTCTACTTACTTTTTGACGCCAAGGAGGGAGGAGTTGTGCTCAGTACAAACTCTGTCAAATAAGCATGGATTGAGTCAAATTAATTTGAATTGGTGGCAAGGAGAGGATTTAGGAGTTTGACTAATTCAAACTCATTCGAACTAGTGGCCAGGAGAAGTTTGTAGCAGTTGCCGAAATTTGAACTCCTGTTTAAGAGGAGTGTTCGGTTTGGGAAGCTGAGTAAGGGGGTTGCCGAAATTTCATAGTTAGCTTAGGGGGGTCATTTTCGACTAGCAAGGCCTTGTTGAGAGGCAAAACTAAAACCCTTTTTGCACTTGTCGATTCCTCCTTAGTGCATTTGTTGAAGCAAACCCGAAGCCTTAAGTGGTACCTGTCGAATTCTCTTGAAAGTATTAAGTCGAATGTCCATCTAAACTTCTTTTGGTTTATTTCTTTCCTTCTTTTCAAAGGCTTGGCCGAATCTTCTTCTCCCCATATCTCTCTTTTTCTTTCTCCCATTTTTCTTTTGCTCAAAGTCGAAAGCATCCATCTTTTCCTTTTATCTTTTTCTTTTCTCAAACCTTTGTGCCGAAATCCTCACCATCATCCTTGCCGAATCCTCTCTTTTCATTTCATTCTTCTTTTTCTTTCCCTTTTTCCACTCTAGTCGAATCTCATTTGTTTGCCTTCTATCAACCATAGCCGAATCTCCCTTCTTGCTTTTTATTTTGTGTTGCCAGAATAACAATCAAGGCTAGCTCTTCTTCGATTTTTCTCCAATCGGATCTAAGAAGGGGGTAAGTAAGTTTGGCCGAAACTTTATTTTTCTTTCTCTTTTACTCTGTCGACATGGAAGATAAAAGCTAAATTTTGGCATTTATTGATAGTATTGCTAATCATGTATAGGAATCAATTTCTTTTAGGTTCTTCGAGATTTTGGAAGCAGTGGATCTGAGCCAGTTATTCTCTAACAATCGAATTTCGTAAGGCAGAAAGGTAAGGATTGTGTTAGTTATGCGTTATCACACCCTTCGAGATTTATTTGTATTACCGAATGGCCTTTGGTAATAACCTAAGTGTTGGCCGAATGTAGGACAAGAGGTTCTAGTGCAGTAGAGCGGGTCTTCGGGATTCAGTGCTTGCGTTAGTAATAGGTGTGTAGCTTACACACTTTATAACTTGGTAAATATATTAATAACCTAAATTTGTTAAAAGCTGAAAACTGTGTAGATGTTGACATGATACCTTTATGGGTATGAGCAAGGATTACGGGTAAGTCCGTTTTGATGAGATATTACTATATGATGATTGATACTATGATTTAGGATAGATTTGATATATGTTTAATTTTAAAGCATGTTGGCATGATTTACACATGTATTGCATTGTCATGGGCAACATGAGAGGAGGGGGAAGATTTGATATCCGTGTCTTTGGGACACTAGTGGTTTGGTACCACAGTTGATTTCGTGACTTTGATTTCGTGACTTTGGGTCACCAAAGGTTTGGCACCTCATTGCGACTGGGTCGGCCCCACACTTGGCTTAGCACCACAATGGGTTGGCCCCACATATAATATTACGGGATTGTCGCCAATGATTTGGTATTACAATATGGGTTGGCCCCATAGATGGATTATTCGTGACTTTGGGTCACCAGTGGTTGGGCACCACATTATTATTGGATATCGTGACTTTGGGTCACCAGTGGTTTGACACCACCAGTGGTTTGGTACCACACGGGGTAGAAACGGAGTTATGGATGGCTAGGTTTGGGTGCATGATATATTGCTTGGTTATGATTTGTGTAAGCTTGTTGCATTAGACGGGAGGGGGATTATGCACTGAGTCTTGATGACTCACCTTCTCCCTTATCTTTTCAGGTCATGCGTAGATTGTGGATGAGGAGCCGGGTGGACTCGAGGTGGCCATGCATTAAATACATTCGGTTATACATGGACTTTGACTTGGGTATTTATTTTTAAATTTCGATTTTATTTGGGTTTGTAATAAGGCCTTTAAATTATGTTTTTGGATTATTTTGCATGTTTTAGATTTGATTTCAAACTGTCAAAGTAAATTATTTGACTTGATTAAACAATTTGAACACAAGGTTTTCTAAACTATAATACGCAACGATTTTTGAAACTTTACCATCGGGTAATACAAATCGCTTGACAATAACGACAACTTAAATTATTTTCAAACTTAAGTTTTCCACACTTAATTCAAACGATTTCTAATTAAGCAATTTAAAGGAGGTACTCGGGATTTGATGGACATGCATGTCCTCCGTAGTAATGATTGTCAAGTGGGGGTAAAAAAAACTTTTGGAAGTTTTAAAGTTAAGGTAGTATTTTCAACTTCACATACACAAGTTTTCCAAAACGTTAAGCAACACTAGGGTTTTCACCGAAGATAAACCGGTGAGTCATTTTCTTCAAAATATTTTTTTACTCTGTAATACGTCGGACTCGATCGTGGTGTATTGACCGAGTTTGGGGTGTTATATTTGATCTCAACCGTCTATTTTTTTAAGGTTACAGTACTCAACACAAAGGGTATCGATGCCTTTTACCTGCTGGCAATGTTATTGTTTCTCGCCGTATAGTTTTTGATGAAAATAGCTTTCGGGACTCCAAACCTGCTGACCACGGCACTGTTGTTGATCACACCCAACCAGTTTTGACCTATGTTCCGCTTGTTCTAGTCTGTCCGGTGGCACCGTCTGTTGCTTCACCTTCTGTTTCTGTTTCACGATCTCAACACGCTGAATCCTCGTTCGGATTTTTGATATTTGAAGCTCGACCTGAAGTTGGATTTGATTGGGAGCCGACGACGAATGAGAATGGTAGCTCTGAATGTTATCCGACAAATAAAGTCTCTCCTAGTATTCTAGAACCAGTAATACCTGCGTCTAATGGTCATCCGATGGTCACTCGTTCAAAGGCCGGTATATTCAAACCCAAAGCTTTGACTGTTGAAGCTATGGAACCTTTCACAATTGAGGAGCCATTTTTTTCTTCCGAATGGCGTGATGCTGCTCAAGCTGAGTACGATGCTCTCATCCGAAATAATACGTGGGATCTTGTTCTGTTACCGATAAATCGTAAAATTATTGGATGTAAGTGGCTTTTCAAACTAAAGCAGAATTCGGGTGGTTTGATTGTTCGACGTAAGGCTCGTTTGGTCGCAAAGAGCTGCTCTCAGATTCTTGGGTGTGATTTCAAGGAGACTTTTAGTCCAGTAGTGAAACCTGCTACTATCCGGGTTATTCTGTCTGTTGCTGTTTTGAGAAGGTGGCAGCTTCACTAAGTTGATGTCAACAATGCTTTCTTAAATGGTGATTTGGACACTGAGATGTTTATGCAATAACCTCCGGGGTATGTTAAGTGTGATCCCGATGGTAAAATGCTTGTGTGTCGTCTAAAGAAAGCCCTGTATGGTCTTCGTCAGGCTCCACGAGCGTGGTTTAAGAAACTTAAGAAATTTCTCATTTCTATTAGGTTCGTTGGGTCCAAGTCTGATGCTTCATTTTATCCGAATCCAGTCGACTCGGTTCTTTATGTCCTTGTTTATGTTGATGATATTATCATTACTGGAAGCCTCACAACTACTATTGATTGGTGTTTTTGGGTGTTGAATGGCGAATTTTTGCTAAAGGATATGGGCGATCTTCACTATTTTCTTAGAATAGAAGTTACTCAAGTTTTCGGTTCTCTTCATCTCTCCCAGAAGAAATATGTTTGTGACATTCTTGCTCGGTGCTCATTAACTAATGCAAAAGGTGTTCCCACACCGATGATTAGCTCATATACTCTGTAAAAGACTGATGGTGAGTGTTTAAAGGACCCAACGGAGTACAAGAGCCTTACTGGGGCACTTCAGTATGTTGTTCTTACTCGGCCCGATATTGCGTATGCTGTAAATTGGGTTTGTCAATTCATGCACAATCCTACTACTGTTCATATGGTCGCCCTAAAACGCATTCTGCGCTATATGTGTGGTACTCTCGATTTTGGGATTATTTTTCGTCCGTCTGCTCGCCTTTCTTTGGTTGACTACGCCGATGCCAACTGGGGTTTAGATTTTGACGATAGGCGGTTAACCTCCGGCTATTGTGTTTACTTGGGTCATACTCCTATTTTTTGGTGTTCTAAAAAGCAACAAGTGGTTTTGCGTTCTACGACTGAAGTAGAGTAGAGGAGTCTTGCGGCTGTTACCAGTGAAGTCACTTGGTTGATGTCTTTATTTCAAGAGTTACGTATTCATTCTGCTGATAAACCTAGTGCATGGTGTGATAATTTTGGGGCTGTTGCGGTTGCAACTAATCCTGTTTTACACTCAAAGTTTAAGCATGTTGGGTTGGATTTGTTTTTTGTGCGTAAAAAGGTTGCGGATGGGTCCATTTTCGTGGGTGAAGTTTTCGCGTGTGATCAGGTGGTTGATATTTTCACCAAGCCGCTTTTAGTAACCTCTTTTGCTCGTTTTCGAAATTTTCTTCGGGTCTTACCCGTAGGGAAGATGGATGAATGTTAAGAATCTGTTATACCAACTAACAATATGCTGTTAAGCAAGTTAATAGTTAGCTATCTTGTATTCTATATATACTGTGTCTATTGTTCAAAGAAGTCAAAAAATCAATTCATAACAAATCAGATTATTTTCTATTGTGTGTTAGTGTTTTGTTACCCATTTCCTTTCATTCATCAGGAGACTGCTCATTTTCTCCACTTTTTAGACTTAGATTTTCTTCCCTTAATTCAATCAGTAAACTTCCAAAAATAAAAAGTTCCATTAATAGTTGATAACCTGAAGTGGGTTTAGGAAACAGATTCATAAAATTTATATGCTCTACTTGATTGATTCATCAAGAATGAGTTGGTAGGGTAGGGTTCGTATGGATCCGACGGCCAAGAGGAGTGGCATGTATATATAGCTTTGCTCTTTGAAAGGAGACATACATACACGTAATTTAGTTTAATTTTGTCGTTATTGTATAGAAGAAACTTAACCCTAGGAGACAAAATCTTATCATAATCTATACCAGTACATAAATATAACATGCCTGAGACTGAGGCTGAGATATGTGGAGGAGAGACATGGCGGAATGGGCAGTACTGTTGCCAATCCGTGCTTCCTAGTGTATGTTATATTAGTGTTTCCTTAGTTATCTACTAGTTATAAATATGGATATGTATACTAAATTTTATATAATGAGAAAAGTAGGGGAAAAAACGAAGAGTTATTATGATGCAGTACATGCATCACCTAGTCACTTGGATTTCGACTTTTTTGTTTGTATTTAATTGACAACACAGCAGTTCAGTGAGGGCGGTTGTATGGTAATCGTACGTACTTGTATGGGCATTATCTGTCCGGAGAAGGACTCTTAAAATATCTCTCTCATCTCAACATGAAAAATAACCACTGAGAGAGAGAGAGTGATTGGGTTTGGCTTTATAGCTAAGCTAGGTGGTCAGTGAGTCAGTACTCCAGTACTGATAACCCCCCCACACCTTCATTTCTTAACTTATATATACCTATTGGTATCAGATTTCATTTATAAGGGCAGGGCAGCTGTACGTACAATGCATACAATTTTCCTAAGGAGGTTGAATTTAGATATTGCTGCTTGGCTGGTTCCGGTATCATCAACTATGGCTGATCACGACTACACGACGCAATTATTTTATTTATATTGTAGTAATTAATTAAATTGTTTTTATATTTGGTTATTTTTTCTTTGAATCCTTCCATGACGGAACAAGAGTCATGAGATTGATTCTTATAATAATAAAGACTGACTGATCTAATCCGCCACTGTATGTTGATTTTTGCTCTGGTATGGGACATTAAAAACCAAGATTCAACTGGTTTAGAGACCTGGGAGCTACTAAGACAATTCAACCCTATAGGGACATTATGCACGAGTTACCCGATGGCACCAAGTGGAGCTTGACACGGTCCTATCCTGACTTGAGAGTGTACGGTATACATATTTTAAAAGCTTGTTCGTTGCACAATAATTGCCGAATTCCATAACTAAAGGTATATCACCTCATTAAGCGGTAACTAGCTTGAACTATTTCCCAAGCATTCGGTGCATACGCTTTGGCTTGAATATGAAAAGGAAGTTGGTGGCAATAATTATATTATTAAAGCTAGTCTAGACGAAGAAACAAGATACTAGAAAGGTTGGAGGAGCTAAGTAATGATTGGGAAATGGCCAAGGATTCTAAACATAGGGTCTTAATAAAAATTGGGCGTGGGGACTTTGATTGCCGCCTATGGAAAATTTGTATCACTTCAACCTTACACAATTCTCTTTCCCATTCACTAATCGAAGTAGAAACTCTTAGATGACGTGGTCCTCATCAAATGAATAGGATGAGTCAAACTCACCAACAGTGAATAATATAATATTAAATTTGGGCTTAGCTTGCATGAGAGGCTATACATCGACAATTAAACTCTAGATTCCCTTACCCTTTTTGCTTTTTTTTTTAATTCCATGATGTTGGAGAACTTAATCAAATTGGGGCCCGGGTGGAAGATAGATGGAGAACCAACATACCAAAATAGTTGTTAATTAAGCTTATTTTATCTTTATGCAGAAACAAAAGGGTCAAGGAATCTGCTTTACCAACAGAAGAAAACAAATTAACTTCCCCTTAAATTAATTAAGTGCAGATGGACTCGAGTAATAATAAAATGAAATGGTAAATAATGGTAACTTGGTAAGATCTTAAGTTCGAGCCTTACGAACGAAGAAAATAAAACAATATTAAAAGAAAGTATTTTTCATTTAAATATTTGATTAAACTTAATTTTGAATTTAGTCAAGAATGAAAAAGTAAAAAAAAAAAAGGGGGATGGTACGGTAGTTACTAGTTATTCTGAAGCTGTTTTCAACCATTTTGTTAGTTCGGAGCAAAGTTAAAAACTACGTGCTAAGTGCCAACTGTGGAGTTTCCTAAACTTAATTTTTTTACCATAGTGCTCTGTGCATGGCTTCTGCACATTTTTACTTTTTATTTGTAAACTTATAGTGGGTAATTAATAATTAATTAGAGGTGTTGGCACTTTTCTCGACGTATAAATTAACCTGATCAATAATGGAAAGAATCAGTAGACAGAAGAAAGATATGGAGGAAGGGTGGAGTAATGGTTTATATTTGCTATAAAATATATAAATAACTGATATTTTTGGAAAAATGAAACTCTGTTAAAATTGTAATGCACATTTATTTGGACTAAAACAGTGATTTTTTTTTTTCACAAAAGAAAAGTAGTTAGGAGAGTGGAGCCGGTATCCGGAAATAGACAGACAAGCCAGCATGGTTGTAAGATATTTATCTATACAAGAAATGTATATTTATGTTGTTTGATGAGTTTCGAGTACCTTAAAATTAAGATTTTATTTAAAAGATACATAATTCAAATTCAGGTGTTGTCCATTCCAAGGGGTCAAGATTTTGAGAGAATAAGAGTGTTCACGCAATTTACATACATTTGAAGTGTGGAAAATTGAAAAGAAAAGAAGAAACTAGTAACATGAACAAGTTTACTATTTAAATATAAGAAATTTGGAGAATAATGCTTACAAAACAGTCACTCACTCCTCTTGTATGGAGGAGATTATGAACTTTGAATTTCTTCTGCTAGACAAAGGAAACCAATGTTTTTGCGGAACCAGTTATTATCAGCTGAAAAGGCCTTGGCTAAGCATTTAAACTATATTTTTATCAATTATAGCATTCTTTTAAACTTGGGATTAATTTCTTAAAGAAAGAAAAATATCCCTTGCTAATTAATTTTAATCACAGTTAACAGTCGAAAGGTTTTGGTTGAGTTGAGACTTGAGAGAGGTCCCCCTCCCTAATTAACTATAGGCACATACAGATTAGAGGTCCCCCTCACCCATGAAAACCAAGCGTAAAAAGCCCCAGGAGCAGGGCTATGATAGGGGACAAGGGTTATTCAGGGTATATTTGAACAGTAAGATTAATAAACCAATGAAAATAAAGTAATCAAATCATTGAGATTTAACTGTGAGAGAGAGAGAGAGAAGTACATGTTGCAGTCCTCCCAACTTACCTACCAAAAGTGAAGCAAATGAAATCCAGAGGAACATGCTATGAATGAAATCATTGAGGGGAAAAGTTGGTTTCTTTTTCTACAACTTTTTTATAGTTGATATTGAGAAGTGGTTATTTATATGTATGTGGTTTGACAGTGTAGGATATCCATCCAAGTATTAAGAGGATTTGGTTCCCTTTCCATGTCTATTCTTCTGTTTGCATCCACAGCTACAACGTTTACAGAAGGGAAATTCAATTTAATGCACGACTAGTACTGTGCCCCCACCCCAGTCTACTGTTTGAATCCCCTCTTTCCTGGCTGCTTGTATCATACAAGCTGTCACTCATGGTAGTTGAGCTCTCTGCACCTTCTCTACTTACCTCAATGCTAAGACATTTCTTGATTGGTTGATCCACCTTTTACTACTGTATGTAGAACGCTGGGTGGTCCTTTGCCTCACAAACCAATGACCATGGCATGAATCCCCTGTTGCTTAGATCTCTCTTTTCATAATTCTCAGCTTTGCGGCCGAGAATTTTAGGTTTAATGCACACTTTCAGTTGAAAACATGACACTATTACTTGACAATCAATTAGTTGCGCCTGACATTCTTTTCTTTGTAAGGGAACAATTTAAAAAGAAATTCATAGATTTTAGCATAGCGTCCACAGGCTTATCTTACTACTAATTAATCTAACATTAACTAATTCACAACGGAGACATTATTATTCCACTACTTGCCACCCTTTTCTTTGAACTCCCAATGGGGGGACAGTTAAAATAAAACTTGAAGGGTCGGTTGGTGACAACTTACAAGGGGTTAAAACAGTAAAAAAAAAACTAGTTTAACGGCCGTTGGCAAGCGGACTAACGGCTGATTCCTTGCAGGGACTTGGAGGAAGGCTGGTTTTCCGGAGGCAACTAGGCGCTGCACAAAGCACTCAATTCTCTGTCCGTTAGTCTCCGTCAGTAACCGCTTCCCGCCAAAGGGTAACGACTCTACTCCTCTTTCCTCCAGTACCTCCTCCATTCTAGGCCCCACCATCCTTTCACTCCCCAGTCCGTTTGCCTGCACATCACAAGCCGTCCAATGTCGATCAGTACAAACTTATAATAACATCCAAAATATAAAATAAAAACGTTTGAATAGCTTCGGCTTTTGAGAAGAAAAAAAAAAAAAACTTTAATGCAGTCAAACTTATTTAACCCCGGATTGAAAACTTTCTTAAGAAGGAAAAGAAAAAAGAGAGCTTAATATGCATACCTGAATTCTAACGTAGTCCGCACGGTTCCAACAGAAAGCGTTCCCCAACATCTGGTCAACGGTCTCCGATACACCTTCAAGCACAATGTCAACGACTGAAGAAGTCGAGCATTCGCCATTATTACTAACCTTTGACTTTCCACACGATGATGGACCGTTGCCTAACGACAAAACCAGCAGATCCTCCACGCCATTAACGGATGGGAAATCTCTCTTGTTATGGAGCACGTGCGTGATTGCAGCGGCAGTAGGATTGTTCATGACCAAACCGCCGTCCACGGCGGAGCACGAGGTCTTTCCGTCGACGGATGTCAAGGGGAAAGGTTTGAAGAGGCTTGGAGTGGCTGACGTGGCGCGACACACTTTCCAAAGGTCGAAGTTGAAGCTTGATGATTCGTAAGCATCGGCCCGAGAGAAAACAAAGGGAGCGCAACTCTTGAGGTCAAAGCAAGGAATCAGGAGATGCTTACACATGTCCTTTAGTGTCAAAACCGTTCCGTCTTCTCTCTTAAACATTTCCTTCAGCACCTTATCCATGCTCTTACCGGAGAATCTTTTCCGACGGTGAAGAACTCTGGCGAGCCTATTCACTTTGAAGAGCTTGGAGTTATTCTGAGTGATGAACTTGACAGCTTCTCTAGCAGAGAAAATTGGATGCCCAGTTCCATCGTTGGCAGAGAGCATGGCAGCAATAAGAGCACCGACGCCAGTGCCGGCTATCATGTCAAAGAAATCGGCAATTTGAGCATGAGGATCACCCGTTTTGAGGCGGATCTGGTCTTCAAGGTGTAAAAGAGCGGCACCAGAGACAATGCCGGAGGTTCCACCACCGTCAATGCTGAGGATCCGGACCTTCTTGGTGGTGGATTCACAGTGCGATAGCCATTTCTGCTCCAGTTTCGTGAAGATCTCCAAAGTTACCTTACTCAGCTCCATTTTAGACACTTCCTGTCTTCGTAGGAAACGTCAACGAAGAAATAAGATTTTGGGAGGGGGGGCTCGCTGGCGTCTTGAAAGTCCGTGAAAAAAGCAAAAGAGAGTTTGGCTCTATTCACGCTATATTGCTGATAAGCATTAATGGCGGCGAGAAGCAAAACTGTAGTATTTGCAAAGCTGTTTCTTGCTATCACTCTGGCTTGGAATTAATATGTCTGTAGACTGAGGAATAAAAGTTGAGAGAGTGAGGTTTTCTGTGTGGGCTACGGGGAGAGAGAGATAGAGTAAAACTTAAAAAGGGGAATGAATGAATGAGCGCGCGAGTGAGGAGATGAATAGGAGGAGGATGGTTAAGAATTTTATTTGATAATTGCCGTAGTGTTTATATATACGCAGCGTTCTTTCTTCCTCACTTCTTTTGTTTTTTCCTTCCATTTTTTTTATTATTGTTTTACTGTAAAGTCTTATGTGTTTGGAGGTTGTACTGTTCTTGCACGTGTTCTTATTGGATTATGTGAAGCGCCAACTTCGGCTTCTTACTCGGCTCGGCTTTCGGTTTCCGTTCCTTAATATTTGTATTATACAGAGCCTACCTATGTATGCAGAACTTGCAGACTAATTTTGGAGAAGGAAAAAAAGTCAATAGTTACCAGGCAGCATTTCTGCTTCTAAAAAAATCAAAGATAACAGAATAGAATCCCACAAGTATAATTCGGTTTAATATTTATTTTTATGATAAAATAAATATATATATATATTTATTGCTTCCCCTTTGGCAATGGAGTCGAGGTTTGAGGGGCACTGGTTTTGTTTTTCATACTTCATTTTGATGTAAGTTAAATAGTAGATTGTATCGGAATGTATATTTAATTGAGCAGACAATGCATAGATTACTTTGAAATTTGAAAATTATAATTATTGAGGACATTAAAGGATAATGAATTTGGCCATCAGCATTGGGTCTACATTCAATTGTTGTTTGTTATGGGAAATGATTTTGATGGACACTTACAATTTCTCTGCCAACGCCCTTGAAAAAGGTACTTAAGTTTGGTAGAAATAGTACTAATCACTTTATTAACATTGGTCCCATTTTGCAATCATCTCTCTCATTCTCTACTTCTATGCTTACATTAAAAACCTGCATTCTTCAATATTCTTTTCTTTTCAATATTCTTATTTTATTGATTTGATTTTTATTTATTTTTTTCATATAATTCTCACTCATTCTATAAATTCTATTACGAGTTTATACTAATTATAGCAACAGCCACATCTTTAAAGCCGACAAAATCTTAACATACAAATAAAATGTGATATACGAATATTAGAAGGAAAAGGTACCCTATAAAATGCGTTCAAACTATTCTACGGATATTAGAGGTAAAAGCTTCATGGACGTTCTGCCCGTATGGCCGTATCGGTATTGCATTGTTTGGAGAATCCCCCGAAAGATAAAAAAGCAGCCGACTCAACGGCTAGGAAAGGAGAAACAGAGTAATGCTTTGAGCTGGGTTAGGCATGGACCATAAGAGGATGGGCTTGAACTAGCTCTTGGGCCTAAGGAAGACGGCGCTACACATAGGTCGACTTAATGGCCCTTCAAAAAGGTTGCCGTAGTGGTGAGTTTTTCTCTTTCTTTTTCTTTTTTAACGTAAAGTTCCTCTATTTTTAAATAACAGTAAATTGATAAATTCAAATTAATAGCATGCCGCGTGAGTGTTTTGGTCAATGGTGACACTTATTGTTTTAGGGAACAGGTCATTAATGATACTGATATGTACATAAATATTTTTTATATATATTATAGCCTATAGGTTATTAAAAATATATAAAATAATTAAAGGATTGAAATTAACAAAGAAAAAGAAGATAGATTTCGATTTATTTTGAGCTCGATTGATATTGATATTATTGTTAATGTAGGAAGATGTAGGTTCGAATGGAGATTTACAAACTACAATATTTATTTAAAGAAGGCTTGTTTACTTAATTAGGTACTAATTGAAGAAAACACAATTTAGTTCATCTTATGATTTATTTATTTTTTTGCAAATTCTTTGTACGTTCAATTTATAACTAAACTTTCAAGTTTGAATCATAGTTAATATACAAGCGTGAGGTTACACTTTTAAGAGGAAGGTATTAGTGGGAAGAGTGATCATAGTTGATGTACAATTGTGAAGTTACAATTTGGTAAATAAGTTAAATTTAAATTACATACAGAGTGAGTTACTCTCAATGTAAGACCCGTAAAAACTTTTGTGCCCATTTTTATTTTTAAATCAATCTTTGAATTTAGGCTATTTTACCAAAATAATCTAAAAAAATTAATATTTACAAAAAAAACTTAAGTTTAAAAATAATCACCAAAATTACCTGAAATGAACAGTAGGTAGGGGTTTTGACCTGTCAATGGCCGGCACCACCTGATATTTTAGACCCATGATTGCCTGATTATTGTGTCAGACTTTAAAAAATTATTTTTTTGGTTCTGGTCTATCAATGGCCGCCACCAGGATATTTTTTTTTAAAATCGTATCATACTAGTATACAAAAATTTTAAAATATATATTTTTTGGGTGCTGGCTTGTCAATGGCCGGTACCACTGTATTAGGAAAAAAAATTTTGGGTGCTGACCTGTCAATGCCCGGCACCATTGTACTAGAAAAAAAAATTTGAGTGCTGGCCTATCAATGGCCGGCACCATTGTACCAGAAAAAAAAATTTGGGTGCTGGCATGCACCAGTATACGAAAAAAAATTATTTTTTGTTCTGGCCTCTCAATGGCCGGCACTAGCAGTACCAAAAAAAAAATTTGGTGCTGGCCTTCTAATAGCCGACAGCAAACCTTATATATAATGGGTGATTTGGGTGTTGATAGTGTAAATGGAATGAAAAAAAAATTTTGAGAGAGCCATCAAAATGAGAGTGTTTTGTAGTATATCATCAAATGAGTTTTTTTGGAGTGGATTGTATATGGAGTATTTTGTAGTGTACAGTCGAAATTCGAGGTTGAATTATATACTGTCATATTTTAACGGATTTGAATTATATACTGCCATGTCCACCCTAAAGGTTATGCCATTAAGAGTTGGATGATTATTTGCGCCATAGATGGCTAATCGAGTTGTCCAACGTAGATGGACATTATCTATGGTGTAATAGTGTTTATTCCGCAACTAGGTTGTGGTTGGAATCGGTTGGTAGAGTCTCCATGCAAAGATATCTCATGGGACAATAGAAGAAGAAAAGGTCTGGAGCAGAAGACAATTAATTGTGAAGAAGGTCTGGAGCAGAAGACAATTAATTGTGAAGAAACTAGTATCGATGCAACGTAGACCTAATTCAAGCAGAAGACGATTAATTGTGAAGAAAGTAGTATTGAAAATAATTGTATTATTTCTTAAGAATGTTTGTATTTTTTTTATATCAGTAAATTTAATATAGTTGTTTAGGATTTAAGGTTTCATTTTATATTTCGTGTAATAATTTCTTAGAATGTTTATATTTTTTATACGTAAATTTAATTTAATCAGTAAATTAAATTCGCATGTATTAATTTTACCCATCTGCTTGTAGTTCATTGTGTGTTTAAATTTAATATAGTGCATATTATTTTTGTTTGAAATTTATACTTTTGTATTAATATTGTAGAATGATTGTATTTTATTGTGTATGTAAATTTAAATTGTCGTGTAGTATTACTTATTTGAATTATTATTTAAATATTACGGAGTCAATTATTCAAACAAATAACTATTTTAGAACAATAAAATTGATATTAAAAACAAAAAAATTTTAAAATAAAAAATATTTACAGAATAAATTTAAAATAAAGTAAAAAGTAACAGAAAAAAATTAAAATTGTCGCGATCCTGGGAGCGTTCCTGGCGCTGGCGTGTAACAGTCCAGATGCCTCCGTCGGCGATGCCGTGCACCTTGCTCAGGCGTTTGATAATTGCTCGGTCCGGCGTCCGGTGTCCTATCAGGTATACTTAGAAAGGTAAAATAATCATATGCACTATAATCGAGAGTTAAATGGTATTGCGTGACCGGAGGTGCCGAAGGAAAAATATCCTCAGTGGTGGGTGTACATGATTCGGGATGGAACTCCGGGTGGTATGAGGATGATCCGGATCATGTCGTGTGTTGAGGCTGGAGGTTGTCACCAAAAATATCTTCGAAGGATGGAGGAATTTTGTAACACCCCAAACCCGGCCCATTCGTTACGACCGAATTTGAAATGCCACTGCGAAAAACGTTTAAAAATATCCTGACTTGTGGTGGAACTTGAAAATTTTGTTCTTATTCAAAAACCATGTCCATTTAAAAATTTTAAATAATATAAGCTTGATAAAAATATCCAAATTAAAACTTTATTATATATATAGATTTAAGAAAATAAAACCATTTGCGAGAGATATCTCAATTGTCAATCCATAATAAAACATAATAATAAAGATACTTAATAAAAATACTTAAGTACTTTAATGGGCCTTATTACAATAAACACTTAATCAAAATACTGAAAATATAAATACTTAATTAATTAAATAAAATGTCTTCTGCATGGGCCACCTCGTATCCACTCCAAACCTGGTCCAAGCATCACCTGCGAGGTTGATAAAAATTTGGGTGAGTCACACGGACTCAGTGTGTAATTAATCCACTGAATTCCACCCACATGTTAACCACATATTAACCCATTTATCAGATAACAAGATAACATATTCATATAATAACACATTCTGGGCTTGGCCCATATTCTGATCACTTATCAGGTAACAGGGTAATTAATCACATAATTTTCACATATCGAGCTTAGCCCATTTCCACACTGATCCACATTCATATACCGGGCTTGGCCCATTTCCACATTAATCCACATATCAATTGGGCTTGGCCCACTTTCACATTAAAACCTCATTTCACATATCAAATAAAATCATGCAAAGTGCACCCAACCCAAACCTAGGGTCCATCCTCTACACACCCCCGTATCCAGCCTACCACACACCAGGGGATTAACAAATCACCCTCTCCTTTTCACTTCAAAAGGCAATCAATGCCGTCCATGTGCAATTAAGCACAATAATCCACAACGCGACCTCAGTCAGCGCCAATCCACGATGTAGCCGTAGCTAACACCAAAACCACGATGGAACACATAGTCACTCATCAACCATGATATGGCACTCAGTCGATATCAACCACGATGAGGCACATAGCCACTCATCAAGCCACGCGAACTAAATCGCAATTAATCCACAACGTGACCTCAGTCAATGTCAATCCACGATGTAGCTCAAGGCTAACATCAAACTACGTACTCGAAGTACACTCGTACCTTCTTTCATTTCATATCCCACCCATGCACATGCAACATGTAATAGTGACATAATAATAAATGCATGCACATGTCATTAAGGCAGACAATCATATTTCCATAGGCATAGTTACATTCACATCGGCACTTTCACATTCTTATCAACAGATAACACTAACCTGATTATCGATATACCCTTTTTTAGGGTAATCACCATATAACTGCCACTGCACTGGTTAGTACATAATCAATACATACAAATATAGCAAGAACCCGAAAAACGGTGGGTTAATCACACACCTGATTATTAGCGAAATCTCGAACTCCTAGAATCTAACACGATGAACGGGGTTTTTCCTCCTCTCTTAATGTCGATTTGGTCTCCTACCCAAATCCCGAAGGCTTTGATTATCTCTGCCGATTTACCCCTCACTGAAACCCGAGAACTAATATTAGTTCTTTGAGTAGTCGAAATCCCTTGATCTCTGAAAATCCCGAAACTTCTTCTTTAATGCTCCTTCTTTCGGCTACACATAAAAAAAGACACACTTAATGGCACTAAGACATTCGGCCATGCTCTAAAAATCAAGACCAACCATTGATTCGGCACACCCATGAAGAAAGAGTAAAACGATTACTAAGGAAGGATTACTTACCACTATCGTTGCTTGCGAAGACTAAAAGAGAATGGATCCCGGCTTTTAGAACTTGTGATAGAAGAAAAGAGAATCAAGGCACTTGAGATTCGGCTATGGCCTTTAATATAAATAAAATATAAATGGGAGTATGGTACTTACAAGGTTCGGCTAAGCTTTACCAATGGTGATAGAAAATTCGGCCACTAGAGAAAAGTTAGAGAACTAAGGTTTGAGAGAAAGAAAAAGAGAAGAGAAGAAAGTGGGAAGAAATTCGGCAGAGCAACTAAAAGGGAGAAAAAGATGAATGCTAAATTAAAAAGGAATTTCGGACTTGTTTTTCCTCTCCCAAACTCATTCAAAAATAATTGAATTAAGCCAATATTTATCTCTTAATCACCTATTCAAATAAATAAAATAAAATAGCAATTATCATTTATCTACCTACCTATAATAAATAAAATAACACAGCCATTATCTCCTATCTTACTAATTTAAACTAAATAAAACAACCCAACCTTTATCCTTCATACCAGCCGAAATCAAAATAAAGCAAGCTTAATCTTTACCAAATTAGAAGTCCAATTGCTGTCCAATTCTTCCCAATCTGACGCAAAAATAAAAGAAATTGCCAAAGTGCAATTTTGGCGACTTGAACACAGGACCCATCGCCCTTAACTACGTGTAACGCCTGTGCCACTTTGCCAAGGCGCCGTTTGTGATATAATTCACCCTGAACTTCTTTTAAGACCTCTTTATCTTGCTCCCCTTTAACGCCAAAAATAAAAACTCCCAAATGCGATTCCTACAGCTCGAACCCCTACAGTGGCACTCCCTTTTACACAACCACCCCTGCACCTTAAGTAGCGTCCCTTGCCACTTTACCACTCCGACTTTCATGTCCGTAAACCTTGCCATTTATTTTTAAGGCCTTCCCAGCCCAATTTCACTTGTTCACGCAAAAAGGAAAAATAAAACACTCCCATGCTATCACCCAGACTCGAACCTCCCTGCTCAAGGCGTCATTTTCAGGCCCTTAGGTGGCGTCCTTAAGCCACTTTACCAAGCCCCTTTTTATGACTCAAAACGCCCACAAATTATTCTTAAGGCCTCCTCAGCCTAATTTCCTCTTTTTACACTTAAATCCAAAAATTTTCCAAAGCTTCCCTTTTTATCCTGGAATTTTAAGAACCCCTAAAACACATCCAACCCACTCACTGAGCCTACTAACTCATACATTTATGCACCAAATGCATAGCCCCTAATCTAGGATGTTACAGTTCTACCCTCCTTAAAATAATTTCGTCCTCGAAATTACTTACTAACGAATAATCGCACATTTTAACTCACCAAGACTACGCTTATGTCACAGACTCGATCTTAAGAAAACTAACACATTCCTTAGATACTATCTCAAGATTCGTATTCAAAGTTCCATACTTCACTAGCATACAAACACGAACTATCTTACCTTCTAGCACGGCTTCTAAGTTCACATCCGAGTTCAAGCACTTCACTAGCACATAAGAATGAACTATCTCAAAGCAATAAGTAATATTTCAAAATCAAGGAACTTACCCGCTATCACTTCCTTGGTTGCCTCGCATCCAAACCTTCAGCACCTCTGCTTGGCGTTCCACGACCTTGGCCGAAACTATTTCCTCCATGGTTTGGACCACGAACCTTCGTTGCCTAAGGACAATTCTTAACCAAATGAGCCTTAGATCCACATCGGAAACATACCTTACTATTACCCCAACACTCTCCTGTGTGAATTCTCCCACACCGAGCACATAGACGACTCGATTCTCAAAAATCGCATGTGTACGCATGTAATTTTCGATCCTTGGTCTTTTCTGAACATCTCCAAACGATGCTGATGGTCCAAAACTTCTCTTATTCCCGTTCCTATTCTTTTCTTAGTTTTTTCTTACAGTCCTCTTAACTTCCTCAGTGATCCGAGCTTTCTCCACTAGAATGGCGAAGTCTCTTTCTCTGTGCGGAGCAATCAACTCTCGCAACTTATCTCATAGCCCATCTTCGAATCGGACACACCTTTCGAATCGTAGCCACGATCCCTTTGGCGTACTGACTTAACCGCACAAATTCAGCTTCATACTCTGCTACCGACTTGCTTCCTTGAACCAAGTTTAGAAATGCCTTCCTCTGCGAGTCTAAGTAGCTAGATCCAACGTACTTCCCTTCGAACTTAAGTTTAAAATATTCCCAATCCACTCGATTTGCCGGAACACCTTGCCTAACAGTGAGCCACCATCGATAAGCTTCATCTCGGAGCAATGAGACAGCACCTTTCAGCTTTTCCTCAGGAGTACAGTCCAAATCGTCCATGATTCTTTCAATCGCCTCCAACCAATACTCCGCTACATTCGAGCTACTCGACACTCCTCTAAAACTTTAGCTCTGTTCGACCTAAGTCTTTTCGACATCGATTTTCGAGCTCTATTTCCCACACTAGCTCTCGCCACACGTTCTAGTACTCGCAACATAGCGTGACATCTTGCATCATCCCCTATCGATCTTCTTGCTCAACACCAAAAGTGGTGGTAGTGGCGGTGGTACCCCATTCTCGGATCCTTGACCCGACCTAACGGGTTCCGACACTACCATTCTACTCTATCTGCGTCCACGCGACCACGTCCCCTAGAACTCATGTCTAACGTCGCGATTTATCTGATTAAAAATTTATGCATTAGTACTTTTGTTCCACTGGTTAACCACGAACAATTTTATGAAAAGAAGTTCTAGAAGTGGTTCTTTCGATCACACAAAGTTTCAGTTCAAGTTCACTACTCTAATTCAGAGAGTCACATCCATTCCTCAATGGAGGCACATTCATTCATCAACAAGAACACATCATTCAGTGGTATCTACCACACACATTCACTATTCGGACATTTCTGCCCATTTCTATCCCAGGGGTATTTTCGTCATTTGTCTTACAGGGGTATTTTGGTAATAAATCAGGATCAATTTAAAAATCTCTATAAACCAAAGGTATTTCCTAAACTCGGGGTAATCTTGAAAATTTATTTTCCAAATCAGAGGTATGGCCAAAATTTCAGGAATCGGAGTTATTTTGGTATTTTTTTGAAATTCAGAGGCATTTCGGTAGTTTTGAAATTCGAAGGTATTTCGGTAATTTTGAAATCCGGGGGTACTTTGGTAATTCTTCAAACAGGGTCATTTTGGTCATTTTGCAAAACAAGGGTAATTTGGTAATTTTACAAGTCAGGGGTATTTTAGTAAACTTCCAAATCTGGGTATCTTAACATTTTGCAAAAATAAAATTTTTTGATATTTTTGTAAAGTAAGAATATTTTAATAACAGTCGAGGGTATTTTTGAAAATCTTAAAAAGTAAGGGTATTTTAGTAATTTACAATACAGGGGTATTTTAGTAATTTTCCCAAATCAAAGTACCTTGAATTTTTCGTAAAATAGAGTTTTTGGACACTTTTGCAAAATAGAGAAATTTTATTAAAATCGAGGGTAATATGGTAATTTTAGAAACCAAGGGCATTTTCGTAATTCTTCCTCCAGGGATATTTTAGTATTTTGGCAATTCGAAAATTTTTTGTCGAGAATTTTTTTTTTTCAAAATAGATTTTGTTACAAATCGAAGGGGTAATTTAAGGATTAAAAACTAGGGTTTTTATAGAAAAAATTTACGGCTAGTCCCTTTTGGGTTTTAGTTACTGGGTTTAGCCTATGAATAAGTCCTCTTGGTTAGGGTGAACCATAGCTACGCACCAGGTAGGATTCGAGTAAAGAGGAGGTGAGTCGCTAGGACCTGCTAAGTACTAAGCTCTTCATGAATCCACTCCTGACATGCGCACAATTGTTGCCACACCTTAACTCCTCGTGACTTACTTCACTGTGTTTGTTTAATAGTCCTTAAGTCTTATGCATGTGTTTGTGTGCACTAGCCCTAGGGTTCAATAGCCTAATATTCTAATCTACGAGCCCAAATAAGCCCATAACAGTTCACATAAACAATCACTTCAATAATTAGAAGTACTTACCGGTGGACTTGGTAGGAGATCTGAGTGCCATGCCGAATAACTCGAAATAAAAGTCCATATTTTGAAAAGCCCATTTTTGAAAAATTTTGGACCCAAAACCCTCAAAGTCGAGTTTTGGACCGGGCTCTGATACCAAATTGTAACACCCCAAACCCGCCCATTCGTTTAATCGAATTTGAAATGCCACGCGGAAAACGTTTAAAAATATCCCGACTTGTGGTGGAACTTGAAAATTTTGTTCTTATTCAAAAACCATGTCCATTTAAAATTTTAAATAATATAAGCTTGATAAAATATCCAAATTAAAACTTTATTATATATATAGATTTAAGAAAATAAAACCATTTTAGAGATATCTCAATTGTCAATCCATAATAAAACATAATAATAAAGATACTTAATAAAAATACTTAAGTACTTTAATGGGCCTTATTACAATAAACACTTAATCAAAATCTGAAAATATAAATACTTAATTAATTAAATAAAATGTCTTCGCATGGGCCACCTCGTATCCACTCCAAACCTGGTCCAAGCATCACCTGCGAGGTTGATAAAAATTTGGGTGAGTCACACGGACTCAGTGTGTAATTAATCCACTGAATTCCACCCACATGTTAACCACATATTAACCCATTTATCAGATAACAAGATAACATATTCATATAATAACACATTCTGGGCTTGGCCCATATTACGATCACTTATCGTGTAACAGGTAATTAACCACATAATTTTCACATATCGGGCTTAGCCCATTTCCACACTGATCCACATTCATATATCGGGCTTGGCCCATTTCCACATTAATCCACATATCAATTGGGCTTGGCCCACTTTCACATTAAAACCTCATTTCACATATCAAATAAAATCATGCAAAGTGCACCCAACCCAAACCTAGGGTCCATCCTCTACACATCCCGTATCCAAATTTACTGGACACCGGGGATTAACAAATCACCTCTCCTTTTCACTCCAAAAGGCAATCAATGCCGCCCACGTGCAATTAAGCACAATAATCCACAACGCGACCTCGGTCAGCGCCAATCCACGATGTAGCCGTAGCTAACACCAAAACCACGATGGGACACATAGTCACTCATCAACCACGATATGGCACTCACCGATATCAACCACGATGAGGCACATAGCCACTCATCAAGCCACGTGAACTAAATCGCATTAATCCACAACGTGACCTCGATCAACGTCAATCCACGATGTAGCTCAAGGCTAACATCAAACCACGCATCAAGTACACCCGCACCTTCTTTCATTTCATATCCCACCCATGCACATGCAACATGTAATAGTGACATAATAATAAATGCATGCACATGTCATTAAAGGCATAATCATATTTCCATAGGCATAGTTACATTCACATCGGCACTTTCACATTCTTATCAACAGATAACACTAACTCGATTATCGATATACCCTTTTAGGGTAATCACCATATAACGCCATGCCTTTGGTTAGTACATAATCAACACATCTGAGATATAGCAAGAACCGAAAACGGTGGGTTAATCACACACCGATTATTAGCGAAATCGAACTCCTAGAATCTAACACGATGAACGGGGTTTTTCCTCCTCCCTTAATGCCAATTTGGTCTCCTACCCAAATCCCGAAGGCTTTGATTATCTCTGCCGATTTACCCTCACTGAAACCCGAGAACTAATACTAGTTCTTTGAGTAGTCGAAATCCCTTGATCTCTGAAAATCCAGAAACTTCTTCTTTAATGCTCCTTCTTTCGGCTACACACAAAAAAAGACACACTTAATGGCACTAAGACATTCGGCCATGCTCTAAAAATCAAGACCAACCATTGATTCGGCACACCCATGAAGAAAGAGTAAAACGATTACTAAGGAAGGATTACTTACCACTATCGTTGCTTGCGAAGACTAAAAGAGAAAGGATCCCGGCTTTTAGAACTTGCGATAGAAGAAAAGAGAATCAACACACTTGAGATTCGGCTATGGCCTTTAATATAAATAAAATATAAATGGGAGTATGGTACTTACAAGGTTCGGCTAAGCTTTACCAATGGTGATAGAAAATTCGGCCACTAGAGAAAAGTTAGAGAACTAAGGTTTGAGAGAAAGAAAAGGAGAAGAGAAGAAAGTGGGAAGAAATTCGGCAAAGCAACTAAAAGGGAGAAAAAGATGAATGCTAAATTAAAAAGGAATTTCGGACATGTTTTTCCTCTCCCAAACTCATTCAAAAATAATTGAATTAAGCCAATCTTTATCTCTTAATCACCTATTCAAATAAATAAAATAAAATAGCAATTATCATTTATCTACCTACCTACAATAAATAAAATAACACAGCCATTATCTCCTATCTTACTAATTTAAACTAAATAAAACAACCCAACCTTTATCCCTTCATCCCAGCCGAAAATCAAAATAAAGCAAGCTTAATCTTTACCAAATTAGAAGTCCAATTGCTGTCCAATTCTTCCCAATCTGACGTAAAAATAGAATAAATTGCCAAAGTGCAATTTTGGCAGCTTGAACCTGGGACCTGCTGGCCCTTAACTGCAGGTAACGCCCCAGGCCACTTTGCCAAGGCGCCATTTGTGATATAATTCACCCTGAACATCTTTTAAGACCTCTTTATCTTGCTCCCCTTTAACGCCAAAAATAAAAACTCCCAAATGTGATTCCTGCAGCTCGAACCCCTACCCCTTGGCACTCCCTTTTACTCAACCACCTCTGCACCTTAAGTAGCGTCCTTGCCACTTTACCACTCCGACTTTCATGTCCGTAAACCTTGCCATTTATTTTTAAGGCCTTCTCAGCCCAATTTCACTTGTTGACGCAAAAAGGAAAAATAAAACACTCCCATGCCATCACCCAGACTCGAACCTCCCTGCTCAAGGCGTCATTTCCAGGCCCTTAGATGGCGTCCTTAAGCCACTTTACCAAGCCCCTTTTTATGACCCAAAATGCCCACAAATTATTCTTAAGACCTCCTCAGCCTAATTTCCTCTTTTTACACTTAAATCCAAAAATTTTCCAAAGCTACCCTTTTTATCCTAAAATTTTAAGAACCCCTAAAACACATCCAACCCACTCACTGAGCCTACTAACTCATACATTTATGCACCAAATGCATAGCCCCTAATCTAGGATGTTACAAATTTCATGCAGTGGATTTGGATCCATGTTCTGTGATGATGAGTCGGATTCTTCATATTGGGCCTCGAGATCGGGGTTCGAGGCAATATCGGACTCGATGTTCCCGAATGGCGAAACTCGATTACTGCGTGGTTGTGCGTTCCTTGGTTGCCATCGAGAAGATTCAGGTTGCGCGTCTCTTTGGATCAGCATGTACTGACATTGAAATATAAAAGATTTCCCATGTGCCATATACCATGCTGTGTACTCGGGCGTAGGAGAGAACCCTCCCTCTAAGACATACAAGGGGGGACGCCTCGAATGTCGCTAATTCCACAGAAAGATATACGGTTCATGTTTTTGCTCCTAAATTAAAGCGTCCCGACCCAAACCCTTTTTATCCATTCCGTAGACTTCTTTGATGTCGACGGAAGGGTTTAGGATAGGTTGTGCGCAACCGAACTGCCTCAAAACCCGACCTCCATCATGCCACTCGACCATATGAAAATGAATTAACGGCACATTTTACACAAATAACTGTTGCTGCTCGATAACCCATAATGGTATGAGCGCCGCGATATTTTCCTCATTATATGGCATCCATATAAACTGCAAAATAAAGACAACACATTATTTTTCTTTTGCAATTATTGTATTTAAAAAAGAAATATTCGGAATTGTATTTTATGCCATCCCCAGAATGAGTCTCTATCATCATACGGTACATCGGTATGGTGAACGATCATCCGATTCCCGGTACAGTTGCCAATCTACAAAAAGAAAAATTATCAAATTATTTTTCCCATGCAAAAAATAAGTATATTATAGTATACAATAAAAAAAAGATGGAAAAATTGAACTATATATTTACCTATTAACGAGTGGCTAGACATACGGTTGGTGGCTCAGGGATGCAAGAAACGACATTCGGTATAATGCCCAAGACTGCAGTAGAAGGCAGCAACTACCCATTATTTTCGTAGACGGCTTTGTCGCTCGACAAAGCTCGCGGTATAAGCATGCCAACACTGCAGAGCCCCAATTAAATCTTCCGGCAAGCTCGAAATCCTCTAATAAGGGGAGATACATTATTGAGACTCTATTTTGATTGACGTCTGGCAAAAGTATCCCACCTATCAGTTGAAGAATGAAAGCTCTTGCAGCGTAGATAATGTCCATCTGCGTTGGACTGCTCGGAAGATGCTGGAAGTTTTCTTTTAACCAATTAAATTTAATATAGGTTAAGCGTCCTTCCTCGTTGTTCGGGGGCACTCTTCCAAGTAATCGCTGGCAAGTGGCCCATGGATCGGGCACTCTTCCAAGCCCGGTCACTGCTTCGTCGTCTATAGACAACCCGAGTTGTACTGCTACGTTTTGCAATGTAATATTTACCTCCCCACACGGGAGGTGGAACGTATGTGTCTCCGGTCGCCATCTTTCAACTAATGCCGATATTGAATCAGCCCGTAGCTCAGATATCTGAATGTTCGCGGCAACCCCAAAACCCGCGACATTCAAATACGGTATAACTCTTCGATCGGGAAAATAACTGGGATTATGCAACTGGGGTAGCACAATTCTGTATAAATCCTGCATTTATAGTAAATATATAATGTTATATTTCTCGTTTTAAAAATAATTTAAAAGAACATTTGAAATTAAATAATACATTTTATTTCTCGTTTACCTTATGCACATTGCTTGCAATGTGGTCGTTGTCATTTAAAAGAACATTCGGATTACGATCCATGGAGTGATCGACGACACTCGGCGGTGGTTGAGGGTGAAAAGCGGCGATCGTCGACTGTGGTTGAGGGTTAACAGCGGCAGCCGTCAGAGTTGCCTATGTAAAGTGGGGGACCATTTTGTCTATTTATAGTTGGAGATGCCTATTGAAAAAAAAATTGCCCATTTTGATGGGTCATTTCAAGTTTTTTTTTTATTTATTCAAAAGTTATTTTAATGTCAGTACCTTTTATTTAAGTTTCATTTAAATTTTCTTAATATCGAGTAATTTTTTTTCATTTATTTTTAAATGTTTTTATATTTTATTTTTAATTTAAATTTAAAATTTTGTAAAAAAATTAATTTTGTGGCTTTTTAGGCGACACCCCATTTAGATAAATTAAATTTGTTAAAATAAAGCTAATTTTAATTTTTGTATTTAATATTTTATTTAAATATTTTCATTTATTTATTATTTTGGTCAATTAAAATTTTAATTTTTTTAAAAAAATATTTAATTTCATTTTTTTGGTTTTTTTTAGGCCTGTCACCAAAATTATTAGGCCTGATAATAGTTATTTCAATTTTGAATGTGAACAAAATGCAAAAAAAAAAAAAAAGTGTAACACCAGCCATTGGAAGGCCAAATTGGCCAATGACACAGGCCTGACACAGGCCTGATGCAGATGGGTCATTTCAACCGTTTTTTTTTCATTTCATTTTTATTTACTTTTCATTTCATTTCATTTTTATTTAATTTTCATTTCATTTTTATTTTCATTTTATATTTATTCTATTTTAATTTCATTTCGTTCTAATTTCATTTTTAAAATATATATATTTTTCAATTTCAATTTATTTTTTCTCAATTCATATATATTATTTTTAACTAAAATTTAACATTTTTGCATTTCATGTAAATTTTATAGTTTCAATGAAAATTTTTTCTCATTCATTTTATATTTAAATTTTAAATTTTCAATGCAAATATTTTTCTTCTTATTTCATTTTAATTTAATTTACTTTCGACATTTTTCTCATTACATTTAAATTATCTAATTTTTTAAATATTTACAATATTTTTACAAGAACATGCACTGAATAATATATCACTCATCATCTTGGAGTCCAGCATTACGAGACGATTAACCGGAAACGTAGACACAATGTGGACATGTTGATCGGTTGTGTCCGAATGTTCGACACACAGTGCACAGTTTGGGTTCACCCGTCTCCCTAACATCCATGTCATTTCGAATTCTCGTCGATTGTGGTCGACCTTTAGGAAGTCTGCGGAGACTACGGTCAGGCACCATCTCGATAGCAGGCGGTGAAACTTCCCAGTTTGAGACATCGGGCATTACAGGAAATTTGTTCCCCCATATACGTAATGTGCGTTGTAACGTGTAGATATAGTCCATGAATTGTTCAACATTTAAGTTTGCTCTCGCACACGCTGCATGAACATGCGAACACGGATGTCGAAGAGTCTGAAATAACCCGTACTCGCATCGCCTGTTTCGCAGATCAACTGCGTACGATCTAGGAGGAAGACCCGAACGACGTCCGATGTACTCCTGAACTTGGAAAGTCTCCAAGTCACGCGAATACAATTCTGTGTTCATTGTTTGTGCTCTTCGACTATTTACCACAATGGGCTTTTGGACGGCCTCTACGTACACGTGCCCGGCCTCGATCTGTTTCGCTTGTCTCAACCCCATCTTAGGCATCAATGTTACCAACCTATAGAATGTTCCCGAGAAAATAGCAAAAATCGGGAGATGGCGTGTGCGCCTCAATACAGAGTTGACCGCCTCTACCAGGTTAGTCGTCATCTGCCCATATCGAAACCTCTCATCGTAACTTTAAGTCCATTGCCAATTCTCCATGCTGCCCAACCATGTCTGGAGATTTGTTGGTAAAGATGACATCTAATATTCAAGCCTTGCGAACCTCTACCTGAATCTTCTCGGTTCTAACTCATGGGCTGCATATTTAATTTGAAATCACCAATTTAAAAACAACAAAAAAATTACGAAGTAATTTTTGAACTAAATATAAACAAATTTTTTTTACCCATGTTCACGAGTTCCTTTTTCCAATCTTTAATCTTATAATCTCTATGAAAGTTTGCCGCGATGTGCCGAATATAATAAACAGCTCTCCATGGAACCCCCGATCGCCTTATCTCAGTAAGTAATCCTTTCGATCTATCTGATATAAGGCAAATGTTATCTTCTCTGACGACGTGCCTCTGGAGATTTGTGAGGAAAAATTCCCAAGACTCGAAGTACTCACGCTCTACGGTGGCGAAAGCGATCGGAAGTACATTTCGATTACCGTCTTGTGCAACAGAAATCAGGAGGATTTGCGTGTATTTGCCATACAACCATGTCCCGTCTACCTGCACCATCGACTTGCACTAAGGGAAGGCCCTAACACACGGCTCAAATGTCCAAAACAATCTGTGAAAAACTCGTTTCCCCAATTGTATCTCCCCATCAGGGCCTTTATACGACAGTGTTTGCAAATTAATCACTGTCCCAGGCACATACTCCTGCATCCCGGCTATTCACCCTTGAAGCTCGTTGTATGACGTATCTCAGTCACCATGCAACTCTCGCATCTTTATTTGCTTTGTCCACCATGCCTTTCGGTACGACACTTTGTACTTGAATCGAGCTTGTATATCCGCAATAAGGACCGACACTTGAATGGTGGGCGACTCTTTCACTAAAGGGATGATGCAGTTGCATATAGTTTTTGCATCTAACTTTTCATGGTCTTACGACATACGGTTGGACGTGTATGTGTGTGGTCCTTCTAGTTTCCTTATCATCCACATTTGTGTCCGCTGCATTATCGCGGCTCGAACACGCCAGTTACAACCACTCGATGCTTTCCAACATTGTCTCTTATGTGCAAAGACTGCGTCGACTTCATTACTTTATAATCCACACCTAACTTCAAGCTAAATTGTTTTATAGCAAGTAAACAGTCTTTTTTGTTATCAAATTGTTATCCTACAAACAAACCATCTTCGTCGAATTCATTGTCAACTAGGTGAGCCGGCACAATATTTGTATATTCTGGGAACTCGCGTGCAGGAGCCGCATCAGGATCCACGTCGGTCATGAATGACCCTGGATTATTTCTTATAACTATACCAGGGCCCGTGTTTCCGACCGAATAGGGGTTCGCATTTTCACCCTCCACTGGCCCTTCCTCGTCTATGTCTTTAGGGATGTCATCTAAATTGGGGTCACTAAAATCATTGTTGGCATCACGATGGGACTGATCATCATTATCGGACCCTTCATCACTATCTTCGATAGTGGCCAATACCTCTAGATGGATCTCTAGACGAGGAGACGAGTTTGGGATGTTATACGAACAACCACCGGTGTTTGGATTTTTGAGAGTTGGCGTTAACCGTCCAAAACTCGACTGATTTTCCCAAAAGTCATTAAGATCAAAATCAATTCCGAAGCGCTGGCTTCCTGGAATTACCACTTGAATGGGATCCGGTTTAGCTATCTCCGCGAACAACTCAACCGGGCTGAGATTTTCTATCTCAGTGGGGTAATAAATTACCATCATTGTCCCTAAATCATTATCATCTTTAAGCTCCATTTTTGAGAACTTTAGCGGATCAGTTGAAACTGGAAATTTGTAAAACAGTCTCAACATTTGCTTTCCGCAACGGGTTGCTACCTTTGAACTGATTTTTCATTTTAAATCCGACAACGAAATCTTTTTCGACTTTGAAATACACAGCCTTCTTCAGTTGTATTTATCATTTCTCCATCGAAATGAACATAAACAAACAACATTTGGGAACTCATTTTAAAAAATTTGCTTTCTTTTGAACAAAGAAAAAAAAATTTAAACCAAACAAATTGTAAGATAAAATACCTATATATATAAGATAAATTTGGAGCCGGCCATTAACAGGCTAGCACCTAAATTTTTTTCTGGTATAGTGGTGCCGGCCATTGACAAGCCAGCACCCAAAAAATTTTTTTTCTGGTCCATTGGTACCGTCCATTGACAGGCTAGCACCCAAAATTTTTTTTCGGTGCATTGGTGCTTAAGCAATTGATGAGCCAAAGACACCAAAAAAAATATTTTTTTTGGTACATTGGAGCCGCCCATTGACAAGCCAGCACCCCAAAATTTTTTTTTCTGGTATAGTGGTGCCGGCCATTGACAAGCCAGCACCCAATTTTTTTTAAACTTTTGTATACCAATATGATACGATTTAAAAAAAAATACTTTGGTGCCGGCTATTGATAGGCCAGAACCAAAAAAATTATTTTTTAAAGTCTGACACAATAATTAGGCAATCATGGGTCTAAAATACCAGGTGGTGCCGGCCATTGACAGGCCAAAACCCTATCTACTGTTTATTTCAGGTCATTTTGGTGATTGTTTTTAAACTTGAATTATTTTTATAAATGTTAAATTTTTTTAGATTATTTTAGTAAAATAGCCCTGAATTTAACATTAAACTTAAAATTTTTTAATTCAAATTCATCCCCAATATTTTCAGCACAATATCCAACCAATACCAAGTTTGTAAAAGCGACTTGTTTAGTCCCCTGTTGATAAAGTGATGGATGTATCTTACCTGGTCCCTTTGTTTAGAAAATTTTATGCTTCCTTTTGTAATAACGCAAAATGGAGAAAAGCAAATGATAAGGTGAAAAAGTAAAAGTTATATAATTTTTTTTGAATTAAACATTAACTTAATCTGGCAACCAAACAAGCCCAATACACTAATTCCATATGACCTAAATATGATGATGCCATCCCAATATAGCCCCAAACACAACCACAATTGTAAGGAGCGCCAGCCTAAAAGTAGAAGGCAAAATCGAAGACCCCACCAATCGTGACAAGACTCAATGCCAGGGAATTCTTGGGGGAGATGAGAGACAGGGCACTGCTGTGAGCTGGGCCAGGAGCACCCAACATTTCTGAAGGTGGGTTTGCAGGCGATGAACCTAAAGTGGATGGACTAGGACTTGCAATTGGGGCTTTGGACGATGATTTGACCAATACGTCAACTTTCTGGCCGGCTTGGCAGTGGCCTGGAACACCACAAAGGAAATAAAAGTGGCCAGGCCTTTTGAGGGTTACGGAGTCGTATCCAGAGGTGTAGAAAGCGATGGCAGATGTTCCGTTGCATGACTGGAAATCGTCGTGGGTCACTTGCATCACGTTGTGGAATTAAGGGTTGTACTGAAAAACTTCATTGTCAAAAGGGTAATCAGTTCTCAAATACATTAAACATTATTAGTTGTAGGAAAAGAACACGAGAAACCCCCCTGGCGGGATGGGGGAAGCAGAGGAGAAAAAGTACTTACGAAGAGAGTCGCCAACATGAAAATTCTTGGTGGAAGCCCACTTGAGGTAGTCAATATTCCCAAGACTAGTCCAGCCGATAGAATCGCCCACTTTGTGAACTGCACCAAGAGAGACTCCTACAAAAGCCAACATCAAAAGGAAAGCCAGAGTTCTCTTAGTACAAGCCATCCTCAATATAGAAGGAAATTAAGAGAAGAACAAGCAGGGAAACCCCAGAAGAGCTTGGCAATATAAAAGTAAGTAGTTAAATTTGTGAAAGAAAACCTCGGGGCGTGACCTCTTTATATAAGCAAGTTTTCTATCCTAGTCCTTACATGAAAAGATTTCCTAATCCCTATGACATTAAAGAAACAAAAAACAATTACTGGTTCTATTGCTACTTTTAATGAAGTGCAAAAGTTATGAACACTCTCCATGTTAAATCAAAGACGTACATGTATGTCTTTGACTGATCCTGAGCCCTAGGATTCCAACAGGAATATAAGTCTGGGGATTTGGGAAATGGTAAAACATTTGGCACTTTGAAATTTGAATGGCCTTTCAAGTGGGGGACCTTTAAGAATGATGAGGTTAGAATAAGTGAGTGTATTGCGGCATCAAGAGGTCAGTCCAGCACAATCAATAGTTTGGGGGTCCACTGCAATGTTTTAACAAACCACAAGGTGACATCTGGTTTCCGTGGCTGAATGATTAATTAGTAGCTCTCACTTTACTCCGATCCTGGTACTGTGCATTATACTCGATTTTCTTCATTGTGGACAAAATAAAAGCCATGGCATTATTTGATGCAGCGCAGATTTTCATGGCAATCGATCTTGTTTTTCAGTAGATATGGAGGAGGACAGTTGGAGTCAATGAGTTCCTAAAGAAGAAATTTGACTATGCTGAAACTATATTAATCAGTTTGTGACTTTCATATAGATAGCTAGACAGGCATTGTTGAGTTTACATGTTTTGGAGGTTAAAAGCTTAACAATGGATACAACTATTATTTCTAGCACAACCCAGAACCATCATTTCTGCTCCTATTTCAATAAATGAAACTGGTCAACTACTGCCTAAACCTCCTCCCAAAATAACTAGTATTGCATAAGAAAACCAAACTGGATATGGTTTCTGGAATTCAGACAGGATAAGTTTATAATCCAAGAAACTGATTGTCTTAATTTGACAATTGCAGATTATTTGCAATTCATTCATGATAAGCAAGGTTGATAATAGCAATTGGTCATCAAAATAGCCTTCAATCTTGTTCAAAAAAATTGTCCACCGGCATTACACCTCCTGAGTGGTATTTCATTTGAATCTGTTATCAAGCAAATTATGTGAATTTTCCCGATCTAACTCTTCACTTAACTTTACATCCAACATTTTCTTATCAAAAGAAAAAGATGTTCAAAAAGTGCTCTAAATTTCACCAAATAAATCAATAAAGCGTCTTTTATTAGAATCTTGAAACAAATATACTAAACCGAAAATGGTCATTATTATTTTAAAAAATTCATTATAAAGCCACCTGTTAATTTGAACACCCGAAAATTATGCTCCATGCATGGGTGGTAATTATGTTGCCTCTATTATTAACAACAAATTTAAAGGGCCAAAAGCATCATTAATCATTCCATGACCATAGCTCAAATTCAAAAAAAGGACAAGTCCTGAATTTTAAATCAGATGAAGGTCGTTTTTTCACCTTTTTTTTTTAATTAAATTGCTACTATAAATATTTTCAATAAGTTTCACATTAGCTTTTATAAATAGACATACACATGTGAATTTATCTATATTATATACTAGCTAATTGAGTTTTAATTCGATTAAAATCGACATTATTATTAATGTAATAAAATATGAATTTTAATACGTTGTGTCGAAACCATTTTCTTTATCAGAGATCGACTTTAAAAATATGGAAAATGGAAAATGGAGTCGCCACCGATCTTTTAAGACGTGACCGGATCACCTTGAGATGGATTATTTTAATAAAACATTTTGATTTATTAAAACAATAATTTTGGTTTACGAAATCCAGAAAACGGGTTCGGGAGTCGGTTACTCATGAGGAAGGGTTAGCACCCTCGATACGCCCAAAATTGGTACCTAATTGATTAATTAATGTCTTGATGTCGAAAATTTGAAAAGATTCTAGATTACAATCCATTTATTTAAGATATATTTGAACAACATCATATTGGATGCCGAAAGTTCTCACTCCGAATGAAATGCCGTACTCAATAAGTTAGGGCACAACATTTTACATTTTCAAAATTAGATTTATCCTTCGACATTCAATACTCATTCATTTAAAAATAAGAAGGATATTCAATTATTTGGGTCAAATGAAAAATCGCAACCCAGTAAGTTAGGGCACTATTTCTCCAAATTCCCGAATACAGAATATTGCCTTTGTTCTTTTAAAATTCTTATTTAGAGAATATAAAACATTACACTCAATAAGTTAGGGTGCAATGTCTCAACTTCCCAAGAATAAGTTTTTATTTATTTAAAATATCATGCATTTTGATTTAAGAGTGAAAGGATACTCGGTTATTAGGTTTTAAACGAGGAGAATCGGAACTCAGTAAGTTAGAGCACGATTTTCTCGTAACCACTAAACATGAACATTGCCTTATAATTTTAAAAGCGAAATGACATTAAAACACTACATCTTTCAGAAGATACAATGGAGCATAAAGCCAACATCAAATATTACAATGATGAATCGCAAATAATAAGCGGTCACAACTTAAGAGATATAATACATACAATAATAAAAAATAATCATAAAAAAAAGTATCGTCAATTGAAATAATGTATACGTAATAAAAATTTGATATAAAATAAATAATAATGATATATATAAAAATATTTGAAATAAGATCTTAAAATGAACACTTATATATATATATATAAATAAATTTTAAACACTTATATATATATATATATATATAAATTTTAAAAGAGAGTGCATACATAAAATAATTTGAAATATATAAAATAAAATGATTTTATATAAATTATATGTATATAAAAATATATAAAATTTAAGAAAATAAACCATATATAAAGAGAAACAAATAATATCTTGCATGATTTAAAATATATAATATATAATATTAATTTTAAAAGAAGAATAATAAAAAAATGAACAAATGATTAAATAAAATAATTGAAAGACCATATTGAAATCAGAAAAAAATTAAAGAGCTAAAAAATAATTTAGAGAAGAAATTGAAAAAGGATTAAAACACCATGCGCGTGAAGTAAAAGGGACTAAAAATGCTATTTACCCAAACTATTAAATGCTGCATTTGAAGGAGGATTAAATTGAAATGACGTAAAATTTAAAGGCACAATTAAAATAAAATAAAACTTAATTGAAAAATAAATAAATTACGGAAGGATTAAAAAGTAAATAGCCCATCAGAACTAAAGCACGCGGATCTTGGCCGCAATCGCGTCGGGTCACTGGGTATAGGCCAATACGGCACCGTTTTAGAGCCACTGAAATAGGCCCTAAACGGTGCCGTTTCATACATATTAATAAAACTAAAAAAATTAACCCTAATCACTAACCCTTTAGCCATTTTAAACAGAAAAAAAAATCTTAACACTCTTAACCCCCCTTTCAATCGGCCGACTCTAAAAACTAATGTCAGAAGACCATTCGACGACCATACACCATTGTAATCGGTGACGGCACCAAGTGAAGACCAAATCTGGCCCTATTTGGAGCCATACTTAAGAAGTTCCGCCATTTCAAACCCGAAATCCCCATCTAAACTTTGATTTTGACGAAGAAGATAGGGATCTGACGACGCCACTCTAATCGTAAGTCCCTTATCCCTTTTTTATTTATTGCATGCAAGAAGAACAGATCGGAAACCCACAGAATAAGATTTGGAAAACTAAAAGAAATTCAAATCGAAAAATCACCTCTTGATATTTTTTGTTTTTTCGTATTTCTGTATAAAAAACCCCCATTTTACAATTGATTTTTGGCTTTATTTATAGCCTGGTGGAATAATAAAAAGGATACAAAAAGAATCATTTTTACCTAGCTGTATATTACATTATTTGGCTATCGTTGTCGCTTTACATTCTTTGTTTGTTTCTTTGTGTGCAGTGTCTGACGCGGCCAAGATACGGAGGGTCGACGACATCGCTACTCTGTTGGAGGCGATCTGAATGGCGTGCTGGTGTAGGCTTGCGCGTGGGTGGAGCGCGTGGTACGAGCAGGGACACGAACGGCCGCGTGCGTGAAGGCACGCGTGAGGGCAGCTGAAGCGGCACGGGAACGTTCTGGAAGCCTTCCTAAGGCTTCTAAAGCTTCAAATGCATTGGGCCATTTGGGTCGATTTTTACAATTGGGTTGGGTTGGTTCAGTATTTGGGTTTTAATCTATTGGGTCTAAAGGACTGATGTAAATGGACATTTAAAGACTGTTAATTTTGGATTTTGGATTTTATTTATTTTGGGTTTTAATTTTTGTTCGGTTAATGGTTACTTTTATGGGTTAATGGGCCCGTGCAAAAATTGGGTCTTACAGCTGCCCCTCTTTGCTCATTGTCGTGTAATAAGAATAGAGCAAAAACTTCAAAAAGGGCTAATTTTTGTTCGGTCATGCCTCTTTCAGTGCTCTTCTCCTTCGAGTAGTTTTGTTCTATCCCGCCGCATCTTCAAGGGCTTGAGAACTGACGTTTCGATCAACTCAAGGAAATTAGACTTTCAATCTACTTCTGTAACTTCAGAATTGCCAGATCTGCTATCTTCAATCTGCCCGCAAACTCGGGATTGCAGACGCATGTCTTCGATCTCCTCCGCAAACTCGGGATTGCAGTTGCTATCTTCAATCTGCTCCTGTGAACTCAGGATTGCCAGATTTGCTGTCTTCAATCTGCTCCTGCAAACTCAGGATTGCCAGATTTGCCGTCTTCAATCTGCTCCTGCAAACTCAAGATTGCCAGATTTGATGTCTTTAATCTGCTCCTACAAACTCAGGATTGCCAGATTTGTTGTTTTTAATCTGCTCCTACAAACTCAGGATTGCCAGATTTGCTGTCATCAATCTGCTCCTGCAAACTCAGGATTGCCAGATCTGTTACCTTCGATCTGTTCCACTGTAAACTCAGGATTGCCAGATTTGCTATCTTTAATCTGCTCCTGCAAACTCAAATTGCCAGATTTGCTGTCTTTAATCTGCTCCTGCAAACTCAGGATTGCCAGATTTGTTGTCTTCAATCTGCTCCTACAAACTCAGGATTGCCAGATCTGTTATCTTCGATCTGCTCCACTGCAAACTCAGAGAGTCAAGATTTGCGAATTCACCGATGTTGCGACAACGTCCTCTAGGGGACCTGTCCTGTAAAATCAATTTTGTGTGTTTATGCTTATGCAAAATGGTTAGGATGCAATGATCAGAACGAATTTAATGCTCCTATCTAAATGTATTATGGACGACATTTGTATGAATGTAGAATGTCATGAGAATGGTCTTTTTACAAAGATTAGGATGCAACGGTCGAAATGAATCAAATGCCCCTAAATAGATGTGTCTTACGGATGACATTTGTATGAATACAGAATGTCATAAGAATGATTTCTTACAATGATTAGAATCAAATGCTTCTACATATGCTTTACGAGAATGCAGAATTTCATGAGAATAATCCCTGCTTAAGGTGTCATCGTTCGTTGTTCATCAGTGTAATATACTGCCCTCCTGTTCGGCTAGTATTCTTGATAGAAAACCCGAGAAAACAAATATCTTACTTAACAGACTTGCCCCACTGTAACTTCAGGGTTCCTCTCGTTGTGACTTAGGAGTATAGGATCTGAATCTCTTCCCATCTATCCCACTACGACCTTGAAATGTAAGATTTGCTTCTTCTTCAGTCCATCACATTTCTATTCAAAGGTATGAGATCTGTACTATCTTCTATCTATCCCACTATAACCCGAGGGTATAGGGCCTGTAACTTATTTTATCAACTGATCACTCATCGAGTGACCCAACCAGATGTGTATGTATAATGCTCGCGTGAATGCAGAATATCAATTTTTCTCCGGAGAATGATTCCCATTTTACACTTGGGTTAACATTGCCCATTTTTGTCGAGATTGTATCACTGATGTAACATCCTGCCTTCTTGTTCCACTGACATTTTTGACAGAACGTCTGAAGAAATGGTCACTGTTTAGAGTTTCCTCCTCAGATATTTCTAACCTTTAGGCCTGGTGAGTTCTAAATAAATGTCTTATTTCGGGTTCTTATATTATTTAGAAGCTTCCAGAGTAATATGTGAAACTTCTTTTATGAAAATATTATTAGCCCACTAATCATTATTTCAATGCGAAATTCTTGAAAAAGATCATAACTATGGATAAGAATGAAATTGATTGGGAGCATAGCTCGAAACAAGCAATTTAATCAAAGCTAGCAAATGCAATTAAGCAGGGAATTTATTAAAGGCGTATCTTGGAAAGAATAAGGTAATTAAAGATAGCAAATTCAAAATAGATAAGATGGAAAACTAGGTGCCCCAGATATCGCAGCCTGAGCTTCTCTGTTCAAACTTCATGAGGACCATTTTAAGCTCAATATGTGTTTAGGGGATCTGGAGTACTTTGTCGATGCCCCAAGACATAGCATACCTCTTCATTGTTAATTTAGGCATAGCAAGGCTGTTGTATACCCTAATTTTGGTCAAAATTTGAGCCGCCCCTTTTGGGTTTTCAACTCAAATCCCCTTTGGTCTCAAAGCGCCCTTTGCGGGTTTTCACCTTGGCCTCTCCTTTTTTTTCTTCTTTTTTTTTTTTGCTGAAATTTGTTTTTTTGAATGGATTGGGTAAGTCCTTGTCATATATATCAGACAATATTTATGCTTCCCTAGAACAGGCCTTCTTTACTGCCTAAGGTCCTTCTCAGTTTGGCATCCTCTTTCTTCTGAAGTCTCTTTTGCATGGGAAAGAATCTTCTTCAAAGTCCTATCATGAAATTTTCTAGGACGAATCGCTTTTGTTGTGAGCTCGCATCATCTGACCGTGATAGATAGCTTTTAACATTTTCTCTTCAAATTCAATTGATCATATTTAAATGCATTCTGCCTCATCTAACTTCAGTTCTGATAAGACTCAGAAAAATGAATTTTGACTTCAATGGGCAAAACCAACGAGGAATGTGTTGCCCCGGTGACAGTCCTGGCCAATGTTTGATAAGCATAGAGGGTAAATAGTGACTTCTGTATGCCAATCTTTACAAGTCTCGGTCTCTTTTATTTTTTTATTTTTTTATATTTTTTATTTTTTTTGCTGCCTTTACTGTGATGTGGCATCTGATCTTTGAACAGACCGCAAACTTTTGACATTGTGCTGTAAAATTTGATCTTTTCGACATTTTTTCAATATTCTTTCTTTCTTTTTTTCTTTTTATTCTGATGACTATCGACTTTATAATATTGGCATATGAAGTGACTTTTACCATCTTAGTAAAGTAACCGACATCCACGAAAATGAATCAATATTGGCCAGAAGCTTTTGATGAGACTGGCTTGATAACATCCATACCCCACATATAGGGAATCTTATTTCTGCATCGAGCTAGGCCTCGATCTTCATCTCCTTTTTTGGCTCGCAACGTAGGATCAGTTTTTCATCCACTATTAACAAATTTGAAGATATGTAACAATTTCTCTCATCTTCAAAGTCCTTAGATCCCCTAAACCCATATCTCATTCAAAAGGGAGTCAGTAATAACGTCGCTCCTGTCATTGATATCTGGGTACCTATTGTAGGTACGAAGGCAAGTTTTAAAGAATAAATGATTCTAAAGATGATTATTTGTATAGTATGGTTATGAATAAAAATGAAATAATATTCAAAAAACCAAAGAATGCATAGCATGAAATGTAAAGAATATAAGATATTTGCTTAAAAGATGTATCTCATTGAAATAAAAATTCTGGACGCAAGCCTATTTCACAAAAAGATTCTTGTTGCTTCTAAACTTAAAGCAGCAAGTGCGTTTTGTACATTACTCCGAGTAAGCTCTAAATACTACAGGAATTTTTTCGCAGTCTAATTATTAAGAACGCTCCCAAGTTCGTAAGGGCGGATATCCAACAAGGTCCGCTTTCAGTGATTTCTTCATGTATGGCATTGATGTGTACATTTTTCAGCATTTCTTCAATCGCATTTACTCCAACATCAGTTTGATTTGGTAGCGGATTATCGGCATTTACCATATCAGCCACTTTGACAACGCCCAGCTTAATGAGTCTTTCCACGACTTTCTTAAAAGTAAGGCAATTTTCTATTGAATGCCCCGAAACTCCCGCATGATAGTTACATTTGGCATTTTCATCATACCATTTGGGGTACGGGGGCTGCAATGGTGCCAAGTAGAAAGGGGAAACTATGTGCTCATCAAATAATTTATGATATAGCTCTTGGTATGTCATCGGAATAGGAGTGAACTGAAGCTTTTCTGTATTTGTCCTTTGCCTAGATTCATTCTTTGAAGGAGTCTGAAGGTTCGTAATTGTCATCCTTGGTGATCCCACAGTAACTTGCTTTGAATAACCCTTACTGTATGCTCTCACATTATTTACCTCGTCTTCTTTCTTTCTTAGGGCTGACCTTCTGGCACTTTCCCCTACATTTATTTTACCGTTTCTCATAGCGTTTTTGATTATTTCGCCGGTCATTACCATGTCCGAGAAACTTTTCGTGGCACTCCCCAACATATGGTTGATAAATGGGGCTTTCAAGGTGTTGATGAAGAGCATGGTGGTTTTTTTCTCCAGAAGAGGTGGCTGAACCTGTATGGCGACCTCTCTCCATCTTTGTGCATATTGCTGAAAACTCTCGCTTGGTTTCTTTTCCATATTTTGCAGGGTAATTCTGTCAGGGTTTATATCTGTTGCGTGACCATACTGCTTCATAAACGCCTGTGCTAAATCCCTCCAAGAACCAATTTTGGTACGGCTCAGCTGATTGTACCATTTAGATGCTGCTTCTGTCAGACTGTCTTGGAAGCAATAAATTAGCAGTGGGTCATTATTAACGTACCCAGTCATTCTCCGGCAAAACATAGTTATGTGAGCCTCTGGGCAAGTAGTCTCATAGTATTTTTCAAATTCTGACACCTTGAATTTGTAGGGAAGTATTAGATCTGGCACCAAACTTAAATCTTTAGCATCGATTCCATATTGCCTATCAGTGCTTTCCATGGCTCTAAATTTATCTTCCAACCATTTGCATCGTTCCTCTAACTGTTTTAGCAATTCAACCCTTGCCCTTTCTCTCTCTACTGCCTCATCAAAGTTGGGAATATCAGCATTAATTGGATGATCCTCTACATTAAAACTCGATCCAGCTTGGAAATTTGGCGGCATCAATACACCTTTTTGAAATTGTTGAGGTTTAATTATGACGGATGTTTTTCGTGGATGCACTTCAGGATGTGTGGGGTAAAACCCGGGGGATATAGTCACTCCTCGCTATCTTCAACAGTGTTAACCATAGGTGTTTTCCCTTTGTCTACTCCTTCTGCCAGTAGTTGAGTTAATTGAGTCATCATACTCTTTTGTGATTCCATCATTTTGTCCATCATATCCTGCTGGACCTTAGCAAGCTACTCCTGCATTTGTGCTTGCATCTGCTCTTGCATCTCATTCTGCATTTGTTCCAACTTCTCTAGTCTTTTATCCATTGCTTTGGTTTTTCTCCTTGTACCGTAAGGGTGCGTGCTTGGTTGATTTTTGTCGGCTTCCAGATTAAGGCTGAAATAACTTCAACCAATTAGGGTCCTCTCATGAAATCTAATGCATGTGATGTAATTCTATATGAATGCATGAAATGAATGTAAAGAGATGTCGATTCTAACTCAATTTATTTTAGGAAACTTTACTAGAGGACAAAGCTCTTTACATGAAACGGACTATAAATATACGAACATCCGTATTGTCTTCCATTTCATCAAGAAATTCATTCTCCATGCTGAGCTCCCTAATTTAGCAATCGAACCCAAATCGACATCTCTTTCTAATATGAAAATGCATGCTAAGTAACAAAGATAAAAAATCAGTACAATAGAAACGAAATTCAAATTATGTAAAAAATCATTCAAACTCCTATTGGGTGACTACTAGGGTTTATCACAACTTCATCTGGGGTAAGCTCTTAGGGTCTTTTACATGCGATTTGAGTTCTAAAGTTGAGGTACCCGAACCCACAGATTCCTCGATCCTCACCCATTATAGGCTCATACGGACCGAGTTCGGTTCAGGGGGACACATTTCCCTATGGCTGCACGGAGATAAAAATCTCACGAAGACATATGTACGGATGTATCCTGAAAGCGATTCACTATCCTGCACGGAGGTGAAAACCTTACGAAGGAGTAGCTTCTCACTCCCACTTAAAAGGGTGTGACCCGGCGGTCATGCAATATGATGCAAAAATATTTTACAAGATTTACAGTAATCACAACAATATGAATGCAATAATAGGATTGTAATTTTTCAAATTAAATTTTCGATTTTCGATGAAAGGACAAAAATTAATCAATTTTACGGCTTGACTCTCTTTTAGTGTCCCCAGTGGAGTAGCCAAGCTGTCGAAACCATTTTTTTTATAGAGGATCGACTTTAAAAATATGGAAAATGGAAAATGGAGTCGCCACCGATCTTTTAAGATGTGACCGGATCACCTTGAGATGGATTATTTTAATAAAACATTTTGATTTATTAAAACAATAATTTTGGTCTACGAAATCTAGAAAACGGGTTCGGGAGTCGGTTACGCACGAGGAAGGGTTAGCACCCTCGATACGCCCAAAATTGGTACCTAATTGATTAATTAATGTCTTGATGTCGAAATTTGAAAAGATTCTAGATTACAATCCATTTACTTAAGATATATTTGAACAACATCATATTGGATGCGAAAGTTCTCCTCAGAATGAAATGTCGTTTTCGAGAAGTTAGGGCACAACATTTTACATTCTCAAAATTAGATTTATCCTTCGACATTCAATACTCATTCATTTAAAAATAAGAAGGATATTCAATTATTTGGGTCAAATGAAAAATCGCAACCCAGTAAGTTAGGGCACTATTTCTCCAAATTCCCAAATACAGAATATTGCCTTTGTTCTTTTGAAATTCTTATTTGAAAAATAAAACATCACACTCGAGAAGTTAGGTGCAATGTCTCAACTTCCGAGAATAAGTTTTATTTATTTAAAATATCATCCATTTTGATTTAAGAGTGAAAGGATACTCGGTTATTAGGTTTTAAACGAGGAGAATCGGAACTCAGTATGTTAGAGCACGATTTTCTTGTAACCACTAAACACGAACATTGCCTTATAATTTTAAAACCGAAATGACATTAAAACACTACATCTTTCGTAAGACACAATGGAACGCAAAGCCAACATCAAATATTACAATGATGAATCACAAATAATAAACGGTCACAACTTAAGAGATATAATACATACAATAATAAAAAAATAATCATAAAAAAAAAAGTATGCGTCAATTGAAATAATGTATATGTAATAAAAATTTGATATAAAATAAATAATAATGATATATATAAAAGTATTTGAAATAAGATCTTAAAATGAACACTTATATATATATATATATATAAATTTTAAAAGAGAGTGCATACATAAAATAATATGAAATATATAGAATAAAATGATTTTATATAAATTATATGTATATAAAAATATATAAAATTTAAGAAAATAAACCATATATAAAGAGAAACAAATAATATCTTGCATGATTTAAAATATATAATATATATATTAATTTTTAAAAGAAGAATAATAAAAAAATGAACAAATGATTAAATAAAATAATTGAAAGACCATATTGAAATCAGAACAAAATTAGAGAGCTAAAAAATAATTTAGAGAAGAAATCGAAAAAGGATTAAAACGCCATGCGTGTGAAGTAAAAGGGACTAAAAATGCTATTTACCCAAACTATTAAATGCTGCATTTGAAGGAGGATTAAATTGAAATGACGTAAAATTTAAAGGCGCAATTAAAATAAAATAAAACTTAATTGAAAAACAAATAAATTGCGAAAGGATTAAAAAGTAAATAGCCCATCAGAACTAAAGCACGCGGATCTTGGCATAATCGGGTCGAATCCTTTGGGTATAGGTTAATCTGACCGTTTTAGAGCCACTGAAACAGGCCCTAAACGGTGTCATTTCATAAATATTAATAAAACTAAAAAAATTAACCCTAATCACTAACCCTTTAGCCATTTTAAACAGAAAAAAAAAATCTTAACACTCCTAACCCCCCTTTTAATCGGCTGACTCTAAAAACCAATGTCAGAAGACCATCCGACGACCATACACCACTGTAATCGGTGATGACGCCGAGTGAAGACCAAATCTGGCCCTATTTGGAGCCATACTTAAGGAGTTTCGCCATTTCAAACCCGAAATCCCCATCTAAACTTCGATTTTGACGAAGAAGATAAGGATCCGACGGCGCCACTCTAATCGTAAGTCCCTTATCCCTTTTTTATTTATTGCATGCAAGAAGAACAAATCTGAAACCCACAGAATAAGATTTGGAAAACTGAAAGAAATTCAAATCGAAAAAGTATTTGGGTTTTAATCTATTGGGTCAAAAAGGACTGATGTAAATGGACATTTAAAGACTGTTAATTTTGGATTTTGGATTTTATTTATTTTGGGTTTTAATTTTTGTTTGGTTAATGGTTACTTTAATGTGTTAATGGACCCGGGTAAAAATTAGGTCTTACACGTTGAATTTCGTTTTATCCTCCTACTTAAAAGGTTGGGAAAAGTTATAGGTATTTCTAAACTTTGTATAAAAAAACCTATACTATTCTCATTCTTTTTATAGAGTAATAAATATTATTATGATAATGTTTTTTTTTTTCTTTTTGTGAATTCAAAATAAATATAAAAGATTAATTACACATTGTAAGATTTGAACATAAGAAATTATGAATTTCAAAACGTAAATTTGTCGTACTAAATAAATGCTTTAATAATACTAGATATGGTACACCCATGATATGATATGGGTGAAGAAAATTTACCTAACAAATATATTTGTAAAATATTTATAAGGTTTTAGTTGAAATAGTAAAGTTGAGACATTGAAAAGCATAATGTCTTTAGTTCAGATCTCATTATATATATGTATTCTAAATATTATATAAAAATATGAGAAATTAGAAATACTTTTATAGCAATATTTAGGCTTAATGATATAAAAGGCTCTTGAAGAATTAAAAAATTAATTAAATCCCTTTCAATTTTTTTGCACTCAATTGAACCCATAAACTTTTAAAATTGACCAAATCAGCAATTTGACTATTAATTTCTAATGAAATTGCTGTTGTGACCGTTAATGGTTGCCACATCTGCACCAGTTGCTGGCTTGGCAATACCACGCCAGGAAAACAAAAGCATATGTTTTAAAATTTTAAGTTGAAAATTAATTTGGATAAATTTTTGTCCTGGTTTACTCATTTGTCCATATTAATTCTAAAATTATAAAAATATCATAAAGTTTATAAAATATAAAAATAAAAAGTATTAGAACTTATAAAAATCATTCAAAGTTATAGAAAACATAAAATTATAAAACCAAAAATAAAAATAAATTAAATCTAATGTCAACTAATCTATTACGAAAAGAAGCAATGTGATATTAGTATGAAAATTATGGTTCGATTGTAAATTTATTGATTTTTATTTTATTCAAATTCAAAGTAACTTTTATATTTCGATTATGGTTGAATTTGATATGAAAATAAATTATTTATAATGATTCTTTAATTTATACTTATTTTTATTTTTAATGATTATAAATTCAATTATCATTTTTAAAAATTAGACTAATTATTTTTATATTTTATGATTTTTTTATAATTTTAGAATGAATCTAAATAATTGAGTGTCTAAATTCAAATGAAATTAAATAATAATTTGTCATTGTTCATTTTAAACTTCAATTTTAAAATAATTTTAAACAATTTTATTTTTTATATTTGATGACATGATAGTGTCATATCAATAATTAATGTTGACATAGATTGTCATATCGCATTTTTTAGTTAATCTGATGACCGTTAATGATTAACATCAGTTAAATTATTAATTTAATTAATTGTGTATGTAACACTTTCTACCCGTATTCATTGTCAGAATAGGGTACAAGGCATTACCAGAGTTTACGATTTTTTTTTATATAGCCCCTTTATAAATATCTAACCTTCCTTGCAAATTTTAAACCGAGATCAATCCACATCAACTAATCTAATTCAACATATTTTCAAAATAGATTCATGCATATTTATAAGATAATATCAACACATACCAAGCCAATGTTTGCTAGCCATACCAATGGCTGACCTTACATTCATTTTATATTAACATTACTTTATTAGCTTATACATGCCATTGATTTCCAAAATAAAGTTTCTTTATATACCGAAATCTTGAGGCTGATAGTGTTATGTATCTCCTACCGAATCCGACCTCCGAACTCTTAACACTACAAAACAGGAAAAAGGAAACAGGGTAAGCATTTTGTGCTTAGTAAATCCATGTAACAAGAATTATACTTACCTAACATTTTCAATACAATGCAATAAACATTCATACATCCATTCAATGCATTATTACCCTAACATACACAAGCTCAACATTCAAGTTAGTTCAATAATTTCCATGTCTCAATAATATATACCACGATTGATGAGCTCATCAATACTATGATTTCCGTTTCTTTGTTATATTTCCATATTTATCCCATTGAATTACTCGGAATTTCGATGGATTTTCAGAGGTACACTTTAGTGTACAAATCCGAGTCCGTCAATTCATATTCATGTGCGCACATTTTCATTTCAGAGAGCACACTCCCGCGAACCTCACCCTTACAGCGGGATTACCAGTCCAGCTAAATCCCCTGTAATGTAAACTCATAGAGTATTGTCGGGATTACCAGTCCAAAGCTAAATCGCAACGACAATTACTCTAATGAGCTTGGATCTGAATTACCAGTCGAGCTAAATTCAGACCCTAATTGGATTACCCGTCCGGCTAAATCCATTTTCCACATATTCTTCGGAGGGCTATATCAGATAGCATCACCCGTCCGGGCTAGATCCTTTTTACCTTCAATTCCTTTTCAGAGATCCATCGAATTTTCCTTTCATTCAACTGGGAAGAATTTATCAAATATATCAATGTTTCATCAATCTTCATACAATGAACATTCAAATTATATTCACATCAATAACATACATTTCAAGCATTTAAGAAGATAATTCAAGTTACATGAACTTACCTCGATACTAGTTCGTATATAAAATCTACTAATCCGGGACTTTTTCCTTTCCTCGATCTAGCTTCGTATTTGAGTTTTCCGGATCTAAGTGAATAAATTCAATCATCAATTCAATACATTTCATGTTCACATGTACCATTTTCTATAATTCTATTATTATTTTTAGTTCATTCAAAACTGTCTACTTGAGTCATAGTCACTAAATTATTTTTATCTTGAACTACAGAACTTAAAATTTAGATCCGTTAATTTTCCCTAAAACTAGACTCACATATCTTCTTCCCATAAAATTTTCAGAATTTTTGGTTTAGCCAATAATTACAGTTTATTCTTTAAAGTCACCCCTGTTCTGCTGTTTGACAGTTCTAACCCTTCTTCACTAAAAATTAATTATCTCTTCATAAAGGATTCGGATGATGTTCCCGTTTATTTTATTGAAAATAGACTCATTAAGAATTCTAAACATATAAATTTAATCCCATAATTATTTTTATCCAATTTTTTATGATTTTCTAAAGTTAAAACAGGGGAACCCGAATTCATTCTGACCTTGTCTCACAAAATTTATTATATCTCATGATTTACATATCTATTGCTAACACCATTTCTTCTATGAGAAACTAGACTCAATAAGATTTAATTTCATATTTTTTTCATCTTCTAATTCAATTTCTACAATTTATGGTGATTTTTCAAAGTTAGTCTACTGTTGCTGTCCAAAACTGTTTTAGTTCAAACTGCTTATTACCAATTTCCCCCTAAGCTTTCAATAAATGATAATTTCATCCCTGCTCAATTAACTTCTCAATTGAGCTGATTTCTCTCAATTAAAACTTTATTCTATCACTTTAAACTACTTTATAACCTTTGGGAATCAGAATTTCAGTAATACACTTTAATTCCAAATATTTTCACAATTTAGATCCTAAAAATCAATTTCTATTGGAATTACCTAATAAAATCATCTCATAAACAATTTAAAGCTTAAATTTCATGCTAATTCATCATAAAATTACAGCACTCAACCATGGTAACTTTCAATTTCATCCATGAAATAAAAAACTAATGAATTTAATAGTAGGACCTAGTTGTAAAAGTCTTAAAAACACAAAAATTACAAGAAACAGGCAAGGATTAACTTACTTGAAATAAAAATATGAAAAACCAGCTTAAGGAAACCCTTCTATGGTGTTTTTGCTGATGAGAATGCAGAAAAATAAAGAAAAATCTAGATAATTCCACTTTAGTCCCAACTTTATTAAGTAAATTTTTTAATATTCCAATTTTGCCCTTAATTCTCCTTATTTTCTTGCTGATTTCATACCCTTTCCGTGGTCTATTTTCCTTTTAATCCCTCTTTCTTTTATCATTTAAACTATTTAATCATTTTCATAATTTTATATTTGTTACAATTTAGTCCTTTTCATTTAATTACATACTCAAGCGTTAAAATTTTCTAACGAAATTTTAATACCACATTACTAACATTTTATAAATACTTATAAAATATTTCCTACTCAATTTTATGAGATCAAGGTCTCGATACCTTGTTTTTACCCAATTCCTTCAATAATTCCTTTTTCTAACAACCACTAAATCGCTAAAATTTTTCTATCGATATTTTAATACGATTTTCCTATCATATAAATATTCATGCAAAAATATTAAAATAAATTTCTCTTTAAATCGGATTTATGGTTACTGAAACCATTGTTAGATAACCTTGAATTTAGGCCATTACAACTCTCCCCTTTTAAGGATTTTCGTCCTCGAAAATCTTACCGATAAAGAGGTTTGGATATTGTTTCCTCATTTCCTCCTCCGGTTCCCATGTCGCTTCCTCAATCCGTGCTTTTGCCACAATACTTTCACCAAATTTATTTTTTATTTCTAAGCTCATTTGTTTCCGTGCTAATATCTTGACCGGTTCTTCACCGTAAGTCATATCCATTTGAATCTCCACTTCCGTTGAGAGATAACATGTGAAGGATCTGACCGATATCGTCGTAGCATAGAGACATGAAAAACATTATGAATTCTATCGAGTTCGTGGTAACGCCTAATCGATAAGCGATAGGTCCAATTCTTTCTATAATTTCATATGGTCGATAAATCTTGGACTCAATTTACCCTTTCGACCGAATCGAGAACTTTCTTCCAAGGAGACACTTTCAGAATACCTTGTCACCGACCGAAATTCAATCTCTTTTCATTTAAGATCGGCATATGACTTTTGACGATCAGAGGCCGCTTTCAAGCTATTCCGAATCACTTTTACTTTTTCTTCTGTTTCCCGAATCAAATCAACCCCATGTATCTTCTTTTCACTGAGCTCTATCCAATATAACGGTGTTCTATATTTTCTACCATACAAAGCTTCATACGGAGCCATTGTAATACTGGACTGATAACTGTTATTGTAAGCAAATTCAATCAAAGGTAGATATCTCTCCCAATTACCTTCAAACTCTAGTATACAACATCGGAGCATATCTTCTAATACTTGAATTACACGCTCAGATTGGCCATCTGTCTGAGGATGAAATGCAGTGCTGAAATACAACTGAGTACCCAAAGCTTCTTGCAATTTGTCCCAGAAACGCGACGTAAATCAGGGATCTCTATCTGATATAATGGAGACAGGCACTCCATGTAGCCTGACAATCTCAGATATGTATAGTTCAGCCAGTTTATCTAAAGAATAATCCATACGTACCGGAATAAAGTGTGCTGACTTTGTCAATCGATCAACAATCACCCAAATGGCATCTTTTTTCCTCGGAGACAACGGTAACCCCGATACAAAATCCATAGTGATTCTTTTCCATTTCCATTCCGGTATAGTAATTGGCTGAAGTAACCCCGAAGGTACCTGATGTTCAGCTTTAACTTGCTGACATATTAAACATTTTGATACAAACTCAGAAATATCATGTTTCATACCTGGCCACCAGTACATCTTCTTCAAATCATTATACATTTTATTACTTCCCGGATGTACAGACATAATACCACTGTGAGCCTCGTGTAAAATCTTCTGTATGAGCTCTGAATTCTTGGGTACACATACCCTATCTCTGAATAATAAACAACCATCAACCCCAACTTGAAATTCAGAATCAGTACCTGACTCACATTGTGCCCGTTTAACCTGTAACTTCTCATCATTCTTCTGAGCTTCACATATTTGCTGTAGAAATGTTGGTTTAGCTCTCAATTCAGCTATGATTGAACCATCATCAACCAAAGACAATTGAGCATTTATAGATCATAAAGCAAGCAGAGATTTTGACTCAAAGCATCACCACAACATTAGCCTTACCGGATGGTAATCAATAATCAAATCATAGTCCTTTATCAATTCAAGCCACTGCTATTGTCTCAAATTCAAATCTTTCGTGTCATCAAATATTTCAAGCTTTTATGATCGGTATAAATATGACATTTCTCACCATATAGGTAATGCCGCCATATCTTGGTATAAATACAATAGCGACTAATTCAAGATCATGTACGGGTAATTTCTTTCATGTGGTTTAAGTTGTCTTGAAGCATAGGCTATTACTTTACCTTCTTGCATCAAGACACAACCTAAACCATTTAATGAGGCATCACTTGTAAATAACAAATTCCTTACCGGTTCAGTTGCACTAATCTTGGTGCTTTCGTTAGTAGATCTTTCAATCGGTTGAAACTCTCACGACATTCATCGATCCATTCAAACTTTACATCTTTCGCAATAATCAAGTCATCGAAGAAGCTATCATAGAAAATCCTGTACAAATCTTGGTAATAACCAGCTAAACCCAAGAAACTTCTAACTTCAGATACATTCTTCGTGGACTTCAATTGACAATAGCTGAGATTTTACTTGGATCTACCCTAATGCCTTCAGTGGATACAATATGTCTAAGAAAACCTACTTCTCGAAGCCAAAATTCACATTTACCGAATTTAGCATATAACTGCTGCTCTCGCAAAATTTGCAACACAATTCTCAAATGTTCTGCATGCTCTTCTTCATCTCGAGAATAGACCAAAATATCATCAATGAAAACTACCACGAACTTTGTCTAAATATGGTGCGAATATCCGATTCATCAAATCCAGTAAATCTGCGGTGCATTAGTCATTAAACGGCATAACCGAAACTCATAATGCCCGTACACGGTTACGAAAGTCGTCTTTGCACATCCGACTCCTTTACCCGAATCGATAGTAGCCCGATCGAGATCAATCTTTGAAAATATAGTAGCACCTTTTAGCTGATCAAATAAATCATCAATCCGGGGCAATGGGTACTTATTCTTTATAGTTACTTTATTAAGCTGCCGATAATCAATACACAATCTCAAAGACTCATCTTTCTTTTTCGCAAACAGAACCGGAGCACCCTAAGGTGAATGACTCGATCGGACAAAACCTCTATCAACAAGTTCTTGCAACTGTGTCTTTAATTCCTTTAATTCTGTAGGAGCCATCCGGTACGGAGCTATGGAAATCGGAGTAGTTCCCGGAATCAAATCTATAGAGAATTCCACTTCCCTTTCTGGTGGCAACCCTGGTAATTCCTCTGGAAACACATCAGAAAATTCGCATACTACTGGCATTGCCTGTATCTTTGACTCAGATACCTTGGTGTCGAGTACATAAGCAAGAAAAACATCATACCCCTTTTTAACATACCTCTGAGCAGTAATAACTGAAATCACATCAGATAATCCCTCTGTTTGATCAGATTTAACCCGGAGTAATTCGCCATTCGACACTTCAACACAATATATTTACATTTACGACTTACTCTTGCATCATCTTTGAGTTAACCAATCCATGCCCAATATCACATCAAACTCATCAAATGGCGGTAACATCAAATCACTAGAAACAATAACCTCTTACCATCGGTGGACAATTTTACAAATTTTATCCACCAAAGTAGATTGGCCAAAGGGTTCGAGACTTTAACCACAAATTCATGAGGTTCAACAGATAAATCTTTAATGCATGCAAGCTTTACACATATATATGAATGCGTAGAACCGGGATCAATTAATGCAGTAATATTAGTATCAAGTAAAGAAAATGTACCAGTAATAACATTGGGTGCTGAAGCATCTTCTCTGGTACGAATGACATATGTCCTAAGAGGCGCTCGTGTCTCAAGCCTACTTGCAGTATCTTTTGTAGCTCCTCGGCTACCACTGACATTACCAGATGGTCGAGATGGCCTACCCCTCAAAGATGGATTACTCGACTTGATATCATTCGACTTCTTTTCACCCCTTCGGACAATCTCGAGAAATGGTCAAAAGAACCACATCGGTAACAAGCCCCACTCTTAAATTGACATTCACCAAAATGAGCTTTATTACAATATTGGCATCTCGACTTAGGGATACCAACACTGCCAACACTGGTCACTGATGGAGTGGAAGGTCTTGGATTATTGCGTTGAGAACCTCGCTCTCTACTCGAATACCCAGTGGTTGAGGTAGAACGATCCTGGTACTTCTTCAATTTCTTTGGAGCAGAAAATTGAGATTTTCCCATTGGTCTTTTACTAAAAATTTGAGCTTCCCTCTCAGCCTGTTTCTTTTCTTTGCTCAATTCTTCTGCTTTATAAGCTCGCTCTGCCAATATAGCAAACTCTCAAATTTTAAGAATTTCGATAAGTAGCTTAATTTCTTCATTTAACCCTTCTTTGAATCGTTTGCACATTTCAACTTCCGACTGTACCCATTCTCGAGCATATTTACTCAACCGAACAAATTCTCTTTCATACTCAGATACTGATCTATTGCCCTGTTTCAACTCAAGAAATTCTTTTCTTTTCTGATCAAGGAATCTCTGACTGATCTATTTCTTTTTGAACTCGGTTTGGAAGAATTTCCATGTAATTTCTTCTTTCAGAACAACTGAAGCTTTAGTATTCCACCAATGATAAGCTGTGTCTTTTAGCAGTGAGACGGCACATTTTAAACATTCTTCTGATGTGCAAGATAATTCTTCCAAAACCCGAGTAGTATTCTCTAACCAAAATTTAGCCCGTTTGGGATCATCATCAACTGCTGCTCGAAATTCTTCGGCCCCATATTTTCGGATTTTATCAACTGGAGCTTTTCTTTTTCTGACAGATTCAGTACCTGTACCCTGTGGAATCTCAGGAACCGCTGGAGGAACAGGAGGGGGAGCTTGAGTTCTTTGCCTTTGTAGGGTTAGTTCTTATGTCTTGAGTAAACCATTCATTCATCATTTGAAAAAGGCTATTTTGCCTCCTCTCCTTGACCCTCTGTACCGGGCCTTCTACTACTAGTTTTTTCTCTTTGTACTGAAGCCGGAGCATGACTCCCAGCTTCTTCAGATTGAGCTCGGTCAGATGACATTACTATAAGGAAAACACAATTTAAATGGTCAGGAGATATCACACTATCAAAAATAATTTAAATGGCATGTATAGCTAATCTGTATTCGCTATGTCGGTCCTAGAACCGACTAAACCATAGCTCTGATACCAACAAATGTAACACCCCTTACCCGTATTCGTTGTCAGAATAGGGTACAAGGCATTACCAGAGTTTACGATTTTTTTTATATATAGCCCCTTTATAAATATCTAACCTTCCCTGCAAATTTTAAACCGAGACCAATCCACATCAACCAATCCAATTCAACATATTTTCAAAATAGATTCATGCATATTTATAAGATAATATCAACACATACCAAGCCAATGTTTGCTAGCCATACCAATGGCTGACCTTACATTCATTTTATATTAACATTACTTTATTAGCTTATACATGCCATTGATTTCCAAAATAAAGTTTCTTTATATACCGAAATCTTGAGGCTGATAGTGTGATGTATCTCCTACCGAATCCTACCTCCGAACTCTTAACACTACAAAACAGGAAAAAGGAAACAGGGTAAGCACTTTGTGCTTAGTAAATCCATGTAACAAGAATTATACTTACCTAACATTTTCAATACAATGCAATAAACATTCATATATCCATTCAATGCATTATTACCCTAACATACACAAGCTCAACATTCAAGTTAGTTCAATAATTTCCATGTATCAATAATATATACCATGATTGATGAGCTCATCAATACCATGATTTCCGTTTCTTTGTTATATTTCCATATTTATCCCATTGAATTACTCGGAATTTCGATGGATTTTCAGAGGAACATTTTAGTGTACAAATCCGAGTCCGTTAATTCATATTCATGTGCGCACATTTTCATTTCAGAGAGCACACTCCATAAACCTCATCCTTACAGTGGATTACCGGTCGAGCTAAATCAGAATGTAAACTCATAGAGTATTGTCGGGATTACCGGTCGAGCTAAATCCCGCAGCGACAATTACTCTAATGAGCTTGGATCTGAATTACCAGTCAAAGCTAAATTGAGACCCTAATTGATTACCCGTCCGGGCTAAATCCATTTTCCACATATTCTTCGGGAGGGCTATATCAGGATAGGATCACCCGTCCGGGCTAGATCCTTTTTACCGTCAATTCTTTTTCAGAGATCCATCGAATTTTCCTTTCATTCAACTGGAATTTCTTCCCCTTTTTATCAAATATATCAATGTTTCATCAATCTTCATACAATGAACATTCAAATTATATTCACATCAATGACATACATTTCAAGCATTTAAGAAGATAATTCAAGTTACATGAACTTACCTCGATACTAGTTCGTATATAAAATCTACTAATCCGGGACTTTTTCCTTTCCTCGATCTAGCTTCGTATTTGAGTTTTCCGGATCTAAATGAATAAATTCAATCATCAATTCAATACATTTCATGTTCACATGTACCATTTTCTATAATTCTATTATTATTTTTAGTTCATTCAAAACTGTCTACTTGAGTCATAGTCACTAAATTATTTTTATCTTGAGCTACAGAACTTAAAATTTAGATCCGTTAATTTTACCTAAAACTAGACTCACATATATTCTTCCCATAAAATTTTCAGAATTTTCAGTTTAGCCAATAAGTACAGTTTATTCTTTAAAGTCACCCCTGTTCTGCTGTTTGACAGTTCTGACCCTTCTTCACTAAAAATTAATTATCTCTTCATAAAGGATTTGGATGATGTTCCCGTTTATTTCTATTGAAAATAAACTCATTAAAATTCTAAACATATAAATTTAAGCCCCTAATTATTTTTATCCAATTTTTGATAATTTTCTAAAGTTAAAACAGGGGAACTCGAATTCATTCTGACCTTGTCTCACAAAATTTATTATATCTCATGATTTCATATCTATTGCTTACATCATTTCTTCTATGAGAAACTAGACTCAATAAGCTTTAATTTCATATTTTGTTCATCTTCTAATTCGATTTCTACAATTTATGGTGATTTTTCAAATTTAGTCTACTGCTGCTGTCCAAAACTGTTTTAGTGCAAACTGCTTATTATCAATTTCCCCCTAAGCTTTCAATAAATGATAATTTCATCCCTGCTCAATTAACTTCTCAATTGAGCTGATTTCTCTCAATTAAAACTTTATTCTATCACTTTAAACTACTTTATAACCTTTGGGAATCAGAATTTCAGTAATACACCTTAATTCCAAATATTTTCACAATTTAGATCCTAAAAATCAATTTCTATTGGAATTACCTAATAAAATCATCTCATAAACAATTTAAAGCTTAAATTTCATGCTAATTCATCATAAAATTACAGCACTCAACCATGGTAACTTTCAATTTCATCCATGAAATAAAAAACTAATGAATTTAATAGTAAGACCTAGTTGTAAAAGTCTTAAAAACACAAAAATTACAAGAAACAGGCAAGGATTAACTTACTTGTAGTAAAAATATGAAAAACCAGCTTAAGGAAACACTTCTATGGTGTTTTTGCTGATGAGAATACAGAAAAATAAAGAGAAATCTAGATAATTCCACTTTAGTCCCAGCTTTATTAAGTAAATTTTTCAATATTCCAATTTTGCCCTTAATTCTCCTTATTTTCTTGCTGATTTCATACCCTTGCCGTCCAGCCCAAATAGACCTTGGGTCTATTTTCCTTTTAAGCCCTCTTTTTTTTATCATTTAAACTATTTAATCATTTTTCATAATTTTGTATTTGTTACAATTTAGTCCTTTTCATTTAATTACATACTCAAACGCTAAAATTTTCTAACGAAATTTTAATACCACATTACTAACATTTTATAAATACTTATAAAAATATTTCCTACTCAATTTTATGAGATCAAGGTCTCGATACCTTGTTTTTACCCAATTCCTTCAATAATTCCTTTTTCTAACAACCACTAAATCGCTAAAATTTTTCTATCGATATTTTAATACGATTTTTCTATCATATAAATATTCATGCAAAATATTAAAATAAATTTCTCTTTAAATCGGATTTATGGTTACTGAAACTATTGTCCCGATAATCTTAAATTTAGGTCATTCTGATTGTAAGTTTAGAAATTCAATTGAATGTAAAAATTTAAAAATATTTTAATTAATTTTTTAAATTCTTCGAAAGCCTTTTAAACCATCAAGTCTAATATTTATTATTTCCTAAAAAAATGATTTTTTATAATTTTTCATCCAATTAATCGACAACATTAATTCAATTAAATATTTAAAAATAACATAGATCAATGTTATTAATTTTGCCACCGATGGACAAGTTATACTATAGGCGCTTCCTACCATGTAAACCACAGGCCCAACCAGGAAAAGGTAATTCACATCATCTTTATTTATGTATCATTTTTACTGATAAGTATTTTTATTTTTTACAATAACCGACGGTTAAATTTGATAATACAAAAAGTCAGTTTTAAAAGAAATTTTATGTTTTGGGCCGATTTCTCGAATATTTAGGGAAATAGGCCGATTTTGGGGAGAATGAAAAGTGTCTTATAGGACGTGCATCAAAATCATTTTTTTGTCGGAAAAATGGGCCGACTTTAAAAAGAAAAATGGAGTCGCCACCAATCTTTTTTGAAGTGTGATTGGGTCACCTTATAAAATATTTGGTCTACGAATTTTAAGAAAACAGGTCTGAGAATCGGTTACGCACAAGGAAGGATTAGCATCCGCGCAATGCCCGAAATTGGTACCTTATTAATTGATAAGTGTCCTAATATCGAAAATTAGAAGAGATTTTAAAATGCGAATCCATTAAAAATATTTGGATAATTCGAATTGGATATCAAAATTCTCTTGTTCCGAAAGAATGAAATATCACATCCAGCATGTTAGGATACGATGTTTCAAACCCTTGACACCAAGATCATTTCATGATTTCTAAAATTCACGCATTGCAATTTTAAAAAGGGTATTCTGTTATTTGGCCAAACGAAGAAAAAAAATGAAACCCAGCACGTTAGGGCACGATTCCTCGAATTTTCAAACATGAAATATTGCCTTATTTTTGAAATTAAAAAAATCCGGTCAAAATCTTAAAAGGATATTTAGTCATTTGGACAAACGGAAAATCGAAACCTAGCACGTTAGGGCACAATTTCTCTAACTTCCAAACACGAAACATTGCCTTGTTTAAAAATCCTTTTTATGAGTTTGGGTAAAAAAAGTGGAGGGAAAAAAAAAGTGGATGTAACCTTTAAAAGAGAAAATCGGTTAAAACGTAAAAATGGTTAATGGGCCCGAGAAAAATTTGGGCCCTACAGCTGCCCCTCTTTGCTCGTTGTCATGTAACGAGAATAGAGCAAAGACTTTAAAAGGGCCAATTTTGCCCGACCTTACCGAGTCTGGACTTCTTGATGCGTTTTCCTTCAAGTGGCATCGCTTTAACCCATTGCTTCCTTAGGGGCATAAAAATTGACGTTCTAATCCGATCCAATGCTGCTTTATGAAAATAAGATTCGTCAAAATTTGATATGCTCCACTACTTCTTAGGGAGATAAGATCTGCTATCTTTAGTCTACTCCACTCTTGCTCAGTGGAGATAAGACTATAATCTTCAGTCTGCTCTATTGCCGATACATAGAGATAAGACTTGTAATTTTTGATCTGCTCCACTCCTGCTCAGTGGAGATAAGATCTACAATCTTTAGTCTGCTCCATTGCCAATACATGGAGATAAGACTTACTGTCTTCGATCTGCTCCACTTCTGCTCAGGGGAGATAAGATCTGCTATCTTCAGTCTGCTCTATTGTCGATACATGGAGATAAGACTTGCTGTCTTCGATCTGCTCAACTCCTGCTCAGTGGAAATAAGATCTGCTATCTTTAGTCTTCTCCAATACTGATACATGGAGATAAAACTTGCTGTCTTCGATCTGCTCCACTCCTGCTCAGTGGAGATAAGATCTGCTATCATTCAGTCTGCTCTATTGTCGATACATAGAGATAAGACTTGATGTCTTCGATCTGCTCCACTCCTGCTTAGTGGAGATAAGATTTACTATCATTCAGTCTGCTCCATTACCGATACATGGAGATAAGACTTGATGTCTTCGATCTACTTTACTCCTACTATCATTCAGTCTGCTCCATTGTCGATACATGAAGATAAGACTTGATGTCTTCGATCTGCTCCACTCTTGCTCAGTAGAGATAAGATCTGCTATCTTCAGTCTGCTCTATTGTCGATACATGGAGATAAGACTTGTAATTTTCAGCCTGTTCAACTACTGCTTAGGAAGTAAGGCTGGTGGCTTGAATCTGCTCTATTGCTTATATGGATGTAAGATTCGCCGTCTTCGATCTGCCCCACTTCTATCTCGAAGAGATAAGATCTACAATTTTTTAGTCTACTCCCTTGCTACATCAGGAAGATAAGACTTGCATCTTTAGCCTGCTCCCTTGCTACCTTAGGAAGATAAGGCTAGTGGCTAAAATATGCTCCCTTGCTACATCAGGAAGATAAGATTCACCATCTTTGATCTGCCCCACTACTATCTCGAGGAGACAAGATCTATAATTTTTAGTTTGCTCCCTTGCTACATCAGGAAGATAAGACTATACTCTTCAGCCTGCTTCCTTACTACCTCAGAAAGATAAGACTAGTGGCTAAAATCTGCTTCCCTACTATCTCAGAAAGATAAGATTTGCCATCTTCGATCTACTCCACTACTGCTTAGGGAGAAAAGATCTGTGATTTCATCGATGGCGACACCGTTCTCTGGGGGACATGTCCTGTAGACTCGATTTCATATGCTTATGTTTATGCCAAATGATAAGGATGTTATGATTAGAATGAATAAAATGTTCCTAACTAAGTGTGTTATGAATGTTGAATGCAAAGTTTCATGAGAATGATCCTTAATATTTAATGCGTCATTACTCGTTGTTCATCTTTATCACTGACGTGTTACGCTGTCTTCTTGCTTGGGTAGTATTTTGACCGAAAACCCGAAGAAACAATCGTATTTTGCTCAACTGGTTTGCCCCACTGTAACTTCAGCGTCCCTTCCACTGTACCTTGGGGACATAAGATTTGTACCTTGGGGACATAAGATCTGTAACTTGTTCGATCAACTGATCACTCCCCGAGTGACCTAGCCAAATGTGTATGTATGATATTTTCATGGATGCAGAATATCATTTTTTTCTCGAGAATGATTCCCCTTTTTACACTCGGGTTAACATTGCCCTTTTTTTGTCAAGATTGTATCACTGACGCAATATCTTGTCATTTTGTTCAATCACCATTTTTGACAAAAATCTAGAGAGATAGTTTCAGTTTAGACTCTTTCTCCACCAATATTTCAATCCCTTAAACTTGGTGAGTCTTAAATAATAGTCCTGTTTCAAGTTCTTTTAGTATTTAGAAGGTTCCAAAGTAATATGCAAAACTCCTTTTATGAAAGTGTTATTAGTCTATTAATCGTTATTTCAATGCAAAATGCTTGAAAAAGATCATAACCATGGACAAGAAGGAAATTAATTAGGAGTATAGCTCGAAACAAATAAGTTAAGAAAAGATAACAAATGCAATCAAGAAGGAAATTTATTAGTAGTGTAAAATAAAATAGTTAAATATGGCAAATTCAGAATGGGTAAGATGGAAACTAGGTACCCCAGATATCGCAGCCTGAGCTTCTCTGTTCAAACTTCTTGAGGACCATTTTAAGCTCAATATGTGTTTAAGGGATTCGGAGTACTTTGTCGATGCCCCAAGACATAACATACTTCCTCATTGTTAATTCAAGTGTAGCAAGACTACTGTATGCCTCACTTTCGATCAAAATTTGAGTCGCCCTTTTCGGGTTTTTGACTCAAAGTCCCTTTGGTCTCAAGGCGCCCTTTGCGGGTTTTCACATTGGCCTCTTCATTTTTCATTTTTTAGAGAAGGTCTCAAAGTGCCCTTTGCGTGTTTTCGCCTTTTCCTCTCCTTTTTTTGACTGAACCTGAATTCATCGGATTGAGCATATCTTCGTCTATATCAATGCTTCTTCAAAACAGGCCTACTTTACTGTATAAGGTCTTTCCCAATTTGGCATCCGCTTTCCTCTGAAGTCCCTTTTGCTTGAGAAGGATCCTTTTGTCATCATGAGATTTTCTTGGGCGAACCTTTTTGCCATAAACTTGTATCATCCATTTTGGTGCATCCGACCATGATGAATACTTTTGATCAAGCTTACTGGAGGCGTTCTACTTCATCCATTTCTTAATTCAATCGAAGCTCGGAGAAAAGGGACCTCAATTTCCAAAAATTATTTCTCTTTCATAAACCAATGAGAAAGGTGTTACTCTGACGAAGGTCTTAGCCAACATTCGAGAAGCATAGAGGGTAAATGGTAACTTTTCTATGCCAATCTTTACAAGTCTCAATCATCTTTCAAAATCTTTTTGGATGGTTTATTCTTTTCTTTTCTTTTCTTTTTTTGAATTCGAACTTGAATTTGAGTTTGATGACTAGTAACTTGGCATATGAAGCGACCTTCACCCTCTTAGTGAAGTAATTGACAATCACGAAGATGAATTGGTGTCGACTAGATACTTTTGACGAGATCGTCCCCATAACATCTATGCCTTACATGTAGAAAAAATAGAGAAAGCGCATCAGTCTTGTCTTCCGTAATTTGGCATTTACGGCATAACTGATGTGATATCCCTTTCATGGTAGACCAGTAGTACCCAAACCTCATAATCGACCTGGCTATCGTAAAACAATTAGCATGTGTCTTTTCAAACACTATACAGCATCCTCGTGCCTAGGCACATCTTGATGCGATCATGCAAATACATCTTTGAATTCTTTGAATAACTCAATGACGTCTCGCTTTGTTTCTGTGTGAGCTAAGCTTCGATCTTCACTCCTTTCCTAGACTCGCAATGTCCACTGACCTTTTGTACGGTTGAGTCTATTTTCATCTTGTTCTACTATCTTTAACAAATCAAAAGATAAGTTACAATCTCTGTCATCTTCAAAATCCTTAGATCATTTTAGACTCATATCTCACTCAAAAGGGAGACAGTAACAGCGTTGCTCATGTCTTGATATCTGGGTACTTATTGTAGGTACGAAGGTAAATTCCAAAGAATAAATAATTCTAAGGATGATTATTTATATGGTATGATCATGAACGAAGAATGAAAGAATATTCCAAAGAACAAAAGAATGTATAGTATGACATGGAAAGAATGAAAAAAATATTTGTTCAAAAAAGATGCAGTTTATTGAAATAAAAATTCTGGACATAAGCCTATTTCAGCAAAGGACTCTTATTGCCTCTAGGCTTAAAGCAACAAGCGTGTTTTGAATATTACTTTAGATTAACTCTAAAAATACAGGGATCTCTTCCACAGTCCCATTATTCAAAACACCCCCGAGTACGTAAAGGCAGAAGCTTGGAAAAGTCTATTCCCCGATTCCTTATTCAAATACGGCATTGATGCTCAAAGTTTTCATTATATCTTCCGCCATTCGTTCTCTTGTCATCCATGGTTTAGGATGGATAATCCTCTCCATACGAATGCATTGGATATATGGGGAAAAGTCATTGACCCCCATTTGACCTCGGTGCCCTTCTCTACCGACTCTCCTCCTATGGTGCACACGTCCTCCTCTTTAGTGAACTCAAAGAACTCTAGCTCCTTATTGTTTATTAGACCCTATACTAGGGCCCTGAGTTCAGTGCACCTCTGAATCTCATGGTCCTCCTCCTCGTGGAACTTACAATAGTTCCTCGCTTCTCGGGATTTGCCCCCTACATTTTGAATGATTAAACCTCTTTCTACCATTCTTCTCCAAACCTCTCTTAACGGGGTTCTTACTTCTGCAACATCCAATTTGATTCTTTTTCCCGCATTCTCGATTATCGCATTCACCCCATTATCAGTATGATTAGGTAAAGGATTTCCTACACTACGCATCATCGAACTTCACAATGCCCATTTTGATGAGCCTTTCGACTAGCTTTTTGAAAGAGAAGCAATTCTCTGTCGAGTGCCCTATTATCTCCGCATGGTATTCACATTGAGTACTTGCGTCGTACCATTTGGGTTATGGGGGTTGCAACGATTTAAAGTAGGCAGAGGATACAACGTGCGTATCAAATAGACTTTTATATAACTCTCGATACGTCATTGGAATGGGAGTAAACTGGAGCTTCTCCGCGTTTTACTTTGTATTAGGCTCTTGTCTTGGTGAAGCTTGTTGGCCCGTGGCCACCGCTCTTAGTTGATTTACCGTGATTGGTTTTGCATAACCCCCGCTCACATTACCAACCTCGTTTTCTCTCTTCTTCGGGGCTGACCTCCTGGTACTTTCCCCAGCCTCTATTTTTTCGCACTTTATTGCATTCTCTATCATTTCCCCAGACATCACTATGTCCGCGAAACTCTTAGTTGCACTTCCCAGCATGTGATTAATAAAAGGTGCCTTCAAAGTATTAATGAAAAGTATGATGGTTTCTTTTTCCAACAGTAGGGGTTGGACTTGCGTAGCGACTTCCTTCCACCTCTGAGCATACTGCCTGAAACTTTCATTCGACTTTTTCTCTATGTTCTGTAATGTGATCCTGTCAGGCGCTATGTCCTTCACATGGCCATATTGTTTCATGAAGGGCTGTGCTAAGTCTTTCTATAATTTGACTTGGGTGCGACTCAGCTGATTGTACCCATTTGGCTGCAGCCCCAATCAAACTGTCCTAGAAATAATGAATTAACAACTGATCATTATTGACATGACCAGTCATCCTCCGATAAAAATCGTGATGTGGGCCTCAGGCAGCTGGTTCTATTGTATTTTTCAAATTCTGGCACTTTGAACTTCGGAGGGAGCACTAGATTCGGAACCAAACTTAACTCGTTAGCATCCACTTCGTAATCAGTGCTTTCCAATGCTTTGAACTTCTCCTCTAACCATTTCCATTGATCTTCAAACTGTTTTGGGAGCTCCGCCCCTGCTTTTTACCCTTCTACCGCATCATCGAAGTCAGGGACCATTGGTTTTGCCAAATTATCTCTGGGGTTAGAGCTCGATCCTGTCGAAAAGTTTACCGGTGTTGAGGTACCGGATTGATACTGGGGTTTGATATTGACGGACACTCTTGGTGGTTGTACTTGAGAATTTACTGGGGCAAAGCCTAGAGGATAAGCAGAATCTTCATTATCATCTCTGGCATCGACCATAAGGCTCTTTCCCTTATCAGGCCCTCTAATCAACAATTGTGTTAACTGGCTTATCATGCTTCTCTGGGATTCCAGTATTTGATCCCTCATATCTTGTTGGATCTTAGCCAACTGTTTTTGCATCCGAATTTGCAACTGGTCTTGCATCTCCTTCTGCATCTGTTCTAACCTTTCTAACCTTTGATCCATGGCTTTTATTTTTCTTCGAGTGTAGTAACGATGTTCCATGGTAACTATACGATCTCTAGTTAATAGAGTTATTTTTATGACATTTAATGCATATGATGTGATGTAATGCAAATGCATGATATGAATGCCAAAAAGGTGTCGATTCTGATTCAATTTCCTTTAGAAAACTTTACTAGAGGGCAAAATTCTTTACATGAAACGGATTACAAATATGCGGATAGCCGTATTATCTTCCATTTTATCAAGAAATTCGTTCTCCATACAAGCTTTCTAATTTAGTAACCAAACAGGAATCGACACCTTTTTAATATAAAATGACATGCAATCATAGCCAAAACACATCAAGTTAGTATCGAATAATAGAAATTAAAGCAAATAGAGAAAGTGTCAAACATCTATCTGGGTAACCGCTAAGGTTCAACATAACTCTATCTAGGGTGGGCTCTTAAGGATCACTATATGTGGCTTAGTTCTAAAAGGAGGGTACCTGAACCAGCAGATTCCTCAATCCTCACCCATTATAGGCTCATATGGATCGAGTTCAGTTCAAGGGAATACATTTCCCTATGGCTATGCGGAGGTGAAAACCTCACGAAAACATAGGTACGGATGTATCCCGGAAGCAGTCCACTAGCCCATACGGAGGTGAAAACCTCAAGAAGGCATAGTTTCTCACTCTCATTTAAAAGGTGTAATCACAACGGTCATGCAGCATGATGCAGGAATATCCTACGAGACTCAAACCCCCACAAACATATGACACGACTCAAACTCATGCGATGAAAGAATCAAAATCAAACTTTAATTTTCGCTAAAAGGACAAAACAATAATAAATTCTATGGCCTAGCTCTCTTGATGTCCCCAGTGGAGTCGCCAAGCTGTCAAAACCATTTTTTTGTTGGGAAAACGGGCCAACTTTAAAAAGAAAAATAGAGTCGCCACCAATCTTTTTTGAAGTGTGATTGGGTCACCTTATAAAATATTTGGTCTACGAATTTTAAGAAAACGGGTCCGGGAGTCGGTTATGCACGAGGAAGGATTAGCACCCTCGCAACGCCCGAAATTGGTACTTTATTGATTGATTAGTGTCCTAATATCGAAAATTGGAAGAGATTTTAAAATGCGAATCCATTAAAAATGTTTGGATAATTCGAATTAGATATCAAAATTCTCTTGTTCCGAAAGAATGAAATATCACATCCAGCACATTAGGATACGATGTTTCAAACCCTTGACACCAAGATAATTTCATGATTTCCAAAATTCATGCATTGCATTTTTAAAAAGGGTATTTTGTTATTGGGCCAAACGAAAAAAAACTGAAACTCAGCACGTTAGGGCACGATTCCTCGAATTTCCAAACATGAAATATTACCTTATTTTTGAAATTAAGAAAACCCTGTCAAAATCTTAAAAGGATATTTAGTCATTTGGACGAACGGAAAATCATAACCCAGCACGTTAGGGCACAATTTCTCGAACTTCCAAACACGAAACATTACCTTGTTTAAAAATCCTTTTTATGAGTTTGGGTAAAAAAAGTAGAGGGAAAAAAAAGTCGATGTAACCTTTAAAAGAGAAAATCGGTTAAAACGTAAAAATGGTTCTACTTAGCGACCAGTGATAATGTAAACATGATAATAATAAAGAATGATAATAATAAATATAATAGGAAAAAACATAAAAAATAGTATTAATAATAATAAAATGATAATAATAGTAATGATAAATAGTAATAATAAAAATAATGGAAAAATAGTTTAAAATAAAAAATTAACAATAAAAATAGTAATAATAGGTTTAAAATAAAAATAATATTAATAATAAAAATAGTAATAAGAGGTTTAAGATAAAAATAATAATAATAATAAAATAGTAATAATATTAAATTTAATAGTAATAATAATAAAAATAGTAGCAGTAAAAATAAAAAATAAAAAATAATATTGGCGTAATAGGAATACTAAAATAGCAATGTAAATAATAAAAATAATAAGAGTACTAATAATAATAATAAATATAATACTAATAATAAATATAATTATAGTAATAATAATATTTATATATATATATATATAAATAACGGTAATAAAAAATAATGAATATAATGATAATTTTGAAAATAAATAACAATAATGAAATAATGACATCAATAGCAAAATAAAAAATAAGAAAAAAAAAGGATTAAATTAAACTTAAAAATAACATTTAGGGTCGAATTTTAAAAGAAATAAATAAATTAGGGCCCCCTAGAAACGCGCATAACAGGGGGAAGACCAAAGGGAAATATTCCCGCCCTCCTAAATGGTGTCGTTTGAATGCGGACCAAATTGAAATAGAGGAAGAACTTTTGGGCAAAATTGGGAATAAAAAAAACTAATTGAAAAAACATAAAAAAGCAGAGGGACCAGGGCTATCCCATTTTTAAAAAACACGTGGATCTCTTCCTTGGTGCGGGTCGGGTCATGGGTCAGAGACCCAAAACGATGTCGTTTTGGCCTCTAAACCCAATGTTCAAAACGGCGCCGTTTGGTTTAGCTATAAAAGCTAAAATTTTTCCAAAAACTATCATTTTCTTCCTTCTCTAAAAAAAAAAAAAAAACTCTCTTTTCCCTCTCAACTCTCCCTCATCCAGCCAAGGTCTCTAACGCCGACCACCACGTCGGCCACCATCAGCTGCCGGAGTTCCAAAAGGTTAGTTTTTTCCTTTTTTAATAAAATGCTTTAATATATATATTGTAGTTTTTTTTTAAAAAGAACAAAATGAAAGAAATAACAGTATTTGAATTCGAATGAAAAGAAATAGAAAAAAAAAAAAAACCTCTACTGATTTCTATATCTGACTTTGTATCGATTCCTTTTAATATTGAGTGTGTTTGTAAAAAAAAAACCGTATATTCTCTCCTTTTTTAACTAAAAAACCATCCTATTTTACATTATATTTCTTTCGGCTTTATAGCCTATTTTACAACTGTTTGGTGCTTTTTTGCAGGTGCGTGATCGAGCACGTTTCTAACGTGGCGTGATGGAGTGGCGCACGTCGCGGGGTGTAACATCCGGCATGCGAGGGTGGGGCTCTGGCAATTATGGAGCATGTAGGGCTAGGGTTTCAGTCAAGAGTTTAGGTTGTGGGCTAGATTAGGTCTAGGCCTGGGTCATTTTGGGTTTGGTTTTAGTGTTTGGGTCGAAATTTTGGGCCATGGACTGTTTTTAATTAAATTTGGACTTTTATTTTGTTTATTTTAGGTTCAAAAATAGCTAATGGGCCCGAGCAAAATTTGGGCCCTACAACGTGCTTTCTAATTTTTTTGATATATTAGCCCATCTAGTCAGATAGTTAAATATTAGTGTATTTATTTTTAAATCTTGGGTTCGATTCCTCTCCTACTTACATTTATATCTTTATTTCATTTGTTTCAAGCTTTATTGTATTTTTATTTTATATTGTTTCAAGTTTTTTATTTTTAATTAATAAATATATTGATTTAAGCTTTTTATTTTTAATTCATATTTTTAATTAATAATTATTTTATTAAATAAAATGATTATTGTCAATTATATAATAAAAATATAAATTTGGTGAAATTGATAAAAATAAAAATACCAAAAATAAAAAATTACGGAATTGGGCCGTTTTCTAGAAAATTTACGGAAAATGGTCGTTTCCCTTCAAAACGTGTCCACGTCAGTGCGTTTTGAGGGGAAATGCCAGCAAAATGCCCCTTGGGACGCGCTTTTTTTGAAAATTTATTTTAATTTAAAACTAAATTATAAAAAATAAAAAAACTTTTATCTATTTAAAATATTAAAACTAAATTATATTAAAATAAAAATAAAAACAACTTCTTATTTTATTACATATATTAAAATTAAATTACAAAAAATAAAAATAAAGAAAACTTCTTATAGTTTTAATATATTAAAACTAATTTACAAAAAACAAAAATAAAGAAAACTTCTTATTTTATTACATATATTAAAATTAAATTACAATAAAATAAAAATAAAGAAAACTTCTTATTTATTTAATATATTAAAACTAAATTACAAAAAATAAAAATAAAAACTTCTTTGCTTGTAAATAATTATTATTTGCTTTTCCTTATAAATAATCATTCTTTACTTTTCCTTATCAAATTAAATTTAAAAAATTAAACGAATTCTATTTAATAAAAATATATTAAAATTAAATTACAAAAACATATAAGCAACTATTATTTTATTAAAAAATTATTATTTATTAAATATATTAAAACTAAATTACAAAAAATAAAAAGTAAAAATAACTTCTTATTTGTTAAATATATTAAATCTAAATTACAAAAAAAACCTTCTTATTTATTAAATATATTAAAACTAAATTACAAAAAAATTCTTATTTATTAAATATATTAAAACTTAATTACAAAAAACTTCTTATTTATTAAATATATTAAAATTAAATACCAAAAATAAAAAATTACGGAATTAGGTCGTTTTCTAGAAAATTTACGAAAAATGTCCGTTACCCTTATATTGTTTGTATGGTGATTTTAATAATATAAAATCAAATAATTATTTCAAATATCTTTTATATGTAAAATATTTCAAATATCATTATTTTTCATCTACATTGTGGATATAAAATTTCAAATATTTTATATATAAAATATTTCAATTAATTATTTCAAATATAATTATGTTTATACATGAAATATTTCAAATAATTATTTCAAATACATATACAAAAATATATAATACTAAATTTTACTACACTCATGATATGAATTGAAAAATAAATATTATATATATAAAAATTTTATTTACTAAAAATAATGATATTTGGCAATAATTATTTGATTTTATAAATAAAAGATTTATTAATTAAAAAATGAATTTAAAATAAAAATAATAAAATAATAAAATAAATTTAGAATAAAAAATTTGAAACAACGTTTTATTATTATCAAATTTAGCCCATTAAAGACCACAACAACAACAAAACTCTCTCACCTTCGAAAAACCAACCATCCTGACAAATATAATCATTAAAATAATTTCTAAACAACATAATATTTATCATTGAACTGAAAAAAAAAAAAATAGTGTTTGCTTTATCTAAAAGATCGATTTCTTTACTTTTCTACTTTATCTAAAGTTGGTTCTACTTTTCTACGATGCCAAACTTAAATTCTTTTTTTTAGTGAAAGAGCGTAGATTCAAATCATAAAATTTGAAACAAACATGAATTCTGCAAAACAAACAACCAAAGCAAAGGCATAAACTTCCTTCAAATGTTTCCATCACTTTTGACACATTTTAAAAATGATTTTCAATAAGATGAAGGAAACAAAAGCAAAACCCTACTAAAATTGGGGATGAACCAGTAGAATAGAGGATTTCGAGGATCTATTAAATATTGAGAATATCCCCGATGAACCATCGTTATGATGTCAATAACAACGACAAGAGTGAGACTTTTGGGGGAAATTCAAAATAAAACATAGAGAATTAAAAAAGAAAAAAGAGAGATGATGATGATTTTTTATTAGAATAAATCTTAAAATTATACATATATTTTAATTTAATGTATAATTCTATATATAAACTTTAATTTGGTGTAATTATACACGTTAGACTCTCATGATAGTTCAAATGTATATTTGAAACATTAATTTTAATTTAATCATGTATATTTAAAAAATAAATATATCAATTTATTTTTATATTACATAAATATGATTATTTATGTATGTAATAGATAAATATAAAATGATATTATATCAATAATTGAGTCAATAATTTATAAGAATTAGATCAAATCAAAATTTCATGTATAAAATTACACAAAATCAAAATTCATGTATACAATTACACATTAAACCATAGTTCATATATAGTTTTGGGATTTATCCCTCTTCTTTTGACTCTTGTACTAGGAGTTGGATTGCATTTTACTTCCTCGACTCAAAAAATGGGCAAATAACCCCTCTATGTTAGAAACAAATTTCAAGTTGATCATTTTATTAAAAATTCAATCTGTTTGTGTCGTTAAGTGATGATTTTGACTCATTTAAAAAGATTATGCAAGTGACCATAGATGACTAGGATTAGGTAAAACTATCATGGAGCCCCTTTGTACAAGTAGTTGGATGCACTTTGCTTTCCCTACCAAAGTGGTCAAGTATCTCATTGGTAGATGCACTGTTTTTTTTACTGAAAATAGTACGTACCGGTAGTGATCTATTTTAGCGTACTGTTTCAAATTTATCAATTTTAAAAATATTTAATATATCTATATAAATATATTAAAATATCAAATGAATAAAACTAAATAAATTTTAAATATAAAATATTCTTCAATCATATAAATTACTCGTTAACAAACTAGATAAATAAAATATGTTCAAACAAATTTAAAATTGATAATGAAAATCCATTATTCAATATGAAATTTTAAGGATTTAACCCATTTCCTTTTTATATTTTATAAATGAAGTCGAAGGGTGAACGGATATTTTCCTTTGGTAATCGAGTGAGTGGATTTTTCTTAATTATATTTTAATTTTATATTTTAAATGCGAAAGTATATCCCATTTTTTTCTTAAACATTACATTCCGATGTAGCGTTTTTTGATTAGTCACATTCTAACTAAGACTTTAGCATAATAGTAAACAATTATTTTTTTAATATTATTCATGCACCGAATGATGCACTATGTTTCAGTCAGTGTAACCGAAATTGATCGGAACGAGTAGCTGTGACCAGTATGGACCAGAATTTTCACTGGTGCAGAAAAAGGGTTTTGGGTGTTCCGGTTTAGCATTGGAAGGGTGCACATCTACCAATGCATCTGGAATCAATGTGGAACCAACTACCATGGTTAAAAATTTCATCTTCTTCTACTATTAAGTGATGATGTGGCTGATAGAGAAATTAGATAATGGCACATGGTGTGCCATATATAATTCATATTGATATAACATTTTATCGCATTAACAAATATTTAAAAGTTAAAAATCACAAAATAAAATAAAATATTTTAATAATTATTTATAAAATATCACGTTTAAGATGAATATGAACAATAAAAATTATAACAAATTATGGAATTATTTAAAATTATTTAAAATTATTAAAATAATTTTCATAATGAATCTGGACAAATGTGCAACCATTTGTCTAAATCTATTCTAGAGTGATTCCTTAAGTAATTATTAAATAGTTATAAAAAGTATACAAAATTATTATTAATTATAAAATAATTATTAATTTAAAAAATTAAAAAGTATTATGAAAGTTTACTTCTATATACATGTATATATATTTGAATTATAAAAATTATACAAAATATTAAGAATTATAAGAAAATAATAAAGTATGAGTCATCAACTTAATTAACTAAAATATTAACTCAATTAAAAGATATATGTTTGCAGGGGTGATGTCAAAATTTTGTTTAAGAGTGATGTCAAAAATTTTGTTTAAGGGGGCCTAGATAAGATTATAAATTTAAAGGGCCAAAACTAAAAATTTTATATTAAAAATGTTTAAATTAAATTATTAATTTTTCAAAAGGTCTAAAACTATAATTTTTCATTTAATCAAAGGTTAAAATGGATAAATTGAATATTTTAATTACGGGGAATGACTAAAAAGTAATTTTCTCATTAAGTCAAGGGGGTCAAGGCCCTTGCCAACCCCCTTCTACGCCCTTGCATGTGTGTGTACAAGGATGAATGCAAGAAAAATAGAAAATTGCAATTCTATCACCTTGTAAATGGTAAAATTATAAATTAATATATGGTAAAATTATGCTTTGGCCTAGAGGTGATCATGGGCCGGGTTGGGCCCACACAAAATTTTAGGCCCGTTTTTTAGGCCCGAGCCTGGCCTGGCCCAAAATATGGGCCTAAAAATTTATCCAAGCCCAGACCGAAAGAAAATTAATAAACCCGAGCCCGGCCCGGCTCGACCCATATTTATTTTTTTAGCTTTTTTTATTAAATAAAAAATTTTAAAACAAATATTAAAACAAAAAAATAAAAATATGCAAATTTAAAAAGTATATTTTATTAAAAATAAAATATATATTTAATATATAATTGGGCGGGCAGCCTAGGCCAAAAACTTTTACTCGAGGCCCGACCTATTTTCTAAACGGGCCTCATTTTTTGTCCAAACCCATATTTTGGGCCTATATTTTGAGCCGGGTAGCCCAACCCATGATCACTTCTACTTTGGCCCCCACAAAAAAGAAAAAAAAAAAATCCTATTTAGTCCCTTCAAAAATCATGAAAGCATAAATTAATACATGCTAAAATCTATATTTTGACCTCTTAAATTTATAATTCAATTTTGACCCCCTAAAATTTTTTTTAGATTTGCCTCCGTATGTTTATATATGTATATTTGAATTCTTTAAACATAAAATACGTGTAAATATAGTTTTATAGTTTTAATAATTAAAAAATAATTATGTATACTTTCTTATAATTCTTAATCATTTTTAAACAATTTTCTATAATTATTTAATAAGCTAATCAAGAATGAACTAGGACACTTGGTTGTCCAAGATCATTCAAGCCTAGACAATTATTTGTCTAGATCCATTCGGATGTTGATTTTAATAATTTTAAATTTTTTATTTTTTAACATTTTTAGTTTTTTTATAAATTTCTACAATTCTTGATATTTTAAATAATTGCTTATACTTTTATAATTATTTGAAAAATATCTTTATGATGAACCTAGATTCGAGCTTTAACAACCATTTATCAAAGTTCTTTTTAGACGCGGTTTTTAAAAAAATATTGATTTTTATTTTTTAATTTTCTTAAATATTGCCCCGTTAACATGAGGTACACATCACGCATCATGTGTCACTGTTTAGTTGCTTTGTCAATTATGTCATCATTTAAATGTGAGTTTTTAACAAAAGAGCCAATTTGCACAACATTTTTTAAGTAAATGTAACACCTCAAAATTCATTGCATTACAAAAGTAATGATCAATCGAGATTGTGTTCTCGATAAAGTGAAATAAGAAAAATTGATGAATAAGGACCAAATTGAACAAGCAGACAAAAAAAAAAGTATGAGTAAAATGCCAATTTTCTAAATTGAGTGATGATTGTAACACCACTAACCCGTATCCGACGCCGAAACAAGGTTACGGAGCATTACAGGACTTATAAATTAAACAATCATACATTTCATATTTATTTCTCATTCAAAATAAAAGCCATTCAAATTCATTCATATGGTCCCTCATACGAGCCTTCGAGGTTCAAAATAAACATTAAGAATGGTTCGGGACTAAACCGAGTACTCAAGAAATTTTTAGGAAAACATTGAAATTTTATTCAAAGTGCAGGGGACACACGCCCGTGTGGCCAGACCGCGTGTCTCATACGGCCAAGTGCCACGCTCGTGTCTCAGGCCGTGAGGGCATTCGAAATGGGGACACACGGTCGTGTTTAACCCCGTGTAACTCACTGACTTGGGTCACTGATAAACCGTAAAAGTAACATATTTTAAGCCCACATTTAGTATGCTTTTGGATGATTTAGCCCTTGATTTATGTAAAAAGGTGCTCTTAATCCTTTCTTTTCATGTTTTTACTCAAGAAAGCACCCGAGGACGAAAAGAACAAGAAACTTGCTTAAAACGGTCGATTTGGGCCAAAGAGGAAATCGACACGGCCTGGACTTCAAGCCACACGGCCGTGCCTCGACAATTAACTAAGACACGACCATGCCACAATTTACATGGCCGTGCCCCAATCGACAGAATCGAGACACGGCCTGAAAATGATTTACACGAGCGTGTACCATGGCCGTGCCCCTGCCGCGGGAGAGAGCAATTTTACTCGAATTTGGATACTTTGATGCAAAGAAACACATTCCAAAGCTTATTCAAACACTCAAGTAGAAAGTATACTTGAATTAAGACACTTAAAGGCCAAGTAAAGCATTCTAAAAGTCTATATAAACACCCTAAGTGTAACCTGAAATGGGCGATTAGCTAGGCCAAAGAGCCGAGCTAGAAGGCCAGAATTGTGGGAATTACTCGAAGATAGCCAGTTGATCCATCTCAAGGAGCCAGAATTATACTCAAGACGGTAAATTTCTCCTTCAATTCCTTCAGGGGGTTTTAGGGATTTCTTATGTTTTGTTTTATCTTTTCTCTCGAGATGTTTTCTTTATTCGTTATGAACTAAACCCTTCAGATACCTGAAGGGGATGAAACCTAGATGGATCTTATTATTGTTTTCTGAATGATATGATAAATACTTAGTTTGTTCTTAATTATGCATGCTTAATCCAAATTTGATGTGCAAATCTGATGTGCTTAGGTAGGGGAGGAATAGGCCCTGCTTAAGAGTAGATCTAGCATAATTAAGCAGAGTTGATCGCATGCCTAGAGATAGGGTGATGAGATTTTACCGGATTAGGGTGAAACCTAATATGGAAATCCATAGATCGATTTACTGCTATTCTAGGGGGTTGTTATAAGAGAACGAGAGTTCCACTAATTAACCTAGGGTTAGACATTATTCGCCTCGAGAGAGGGTTTAATATACGTTAGGGAGTCTTAAGGATCAAGCTAAGTGAATAAATCGTATGATTCAGTGTTAAATAATAAGTGAAGTCTAGGTGAATTCTTCCTGAGGGTATCGTTGTGATCAACTGAGTTTCCCTTCAAGTTATTTCCCAATCCATTCATTCTGTCTTTGCGTCTTTGGTTTAGTAGTCGTTAATTTAGATTAAAGCAAACTCCACTTATTTTAGGCTAAATAATAAAAAGAAAGTTAGTATTAGTACTTTTAGTTCCTTTGGGTTTGACAATCCGGTCTTGCCTAAGCTATACTACTGTTCGATAGGTACACTTGCCTTAAGTCATTGTCAGAGTTAGTTTTCAGGTTCTATCATTCTCTTTATAAATTTTAAAACTCGACAAAAACAACGATCAAGTTTTTGGAGCCGTTGCCGGGGAACTAAAATATTAAGAAAACTATATTTTTATTATTTTAGCCATTATTTTTATTTGGCAATTTATTTTATTTTATTTTATTGTTTTTGCTAATTTTATTTCTTCCTTTTTCCTAGCAGGTACCTCTAGTTTATGACTAGAAGGAACCCGACAGAACCTCTAGTATACAATAGTGATATTGTAGCTACCGCTCGTAGGAATCGCAGAGAAATCAGGCGAGCCCTAAATTACACAGAAGAAGAGCGAGAAGACAGACCCAATCCTACTGAAGGGATGGACGAGAATAATCCACCATGAGATGTGGAAGAAAACAATGCTCCACGTACTATGTATGATCATCCTAAACCTCATTTAACCAGAGCTGAATCTAGTATTGTTAGGCCTGCTATAGCTGCTAATAATTTTGAAGTAAAACTTAACACAATACAAATGATTTAACAATTTGTTCAATTTGATGGTTTGCAGGACGAAGACCCGAATACTAGCCAATTTTTTAGAGTTCTGTGATACTTTCAAAATAAATAGTGTTTCTGATGATGCCATTCTTCTTAAGTTATTTCCCTTTTCATTAAGAAATAAAGCCAAATAGTGGTTATACTCATTACCACGAGGGTCAATCACTACATGAGACTAAATGACCGAAAATTTTTTATTAAAATATTTCCCACCGGTCAAAACGGGCAAATTACAGAATGATATCTCTTCTTTTGTGCTGATAGATTTAGAGACATTATACGACGCATGGGAGAGATACCAAGATCTCTTGAGAAGGTGTCCACACCATGGTCTACCCTTGTGGCTATAAGTCCAAACTTTCTATAATGGTGTAAACCCCTCAACGAGGCAACTAATCGATTCAGCCGCTTGTGGAACCCTGAACAACAGAACTCCTGAAGCAGGCTACGAGTTCATCGAAGAGATGTCACTGAATAACTATTAGTGACAAGTTACAAGGATAAAATTGACAAAATCAGCCGGAGTTTACAACCTCGACGCAGTAACCATGCTATCAACACAGGTAGAGATGATGAATAAAAAGCTTGATGTTTGTGTTCTTCCCAGGTACATCCAGTCATGCAGTGCAACACAAGTAGAACTGTGGCAAATCCTGAGTACCCACCCTACCAATCGGACGCAGAGAGCGAACAGATGAACTATATAGGTAATAATTTCAGATCCAATAATAATCCTTATAGTAATACTTACAATCCAGGTTGGAGGAACCACCCAAATTTTTCATGGGGAGGCCAGGGAAATCAAGGAAATCAAAGACAATAACCTTCTCAAAATTTCCAAAATGAGCCATATCCGCAAGAGAAAAAGCCAAACCTCGAAGAGATGCTGACAAAATTCATGACAGACACAGAAAACAGTTTCTAAGATACTGAGAGAACACTTAAAGATCAACAAGCGTCAGTTGAAAAACTTACTGAATCATTCGAGGAGTTTACTAAGTCGATTGGACTACTTACTAAGATGATCTGTGAAATATGGGCAGAGATTTTTTTTTTAAAGAAACAGAACAGGTAAAAGCAGTTACACTAAGAAGTGGAAAGGAATTAGTCGAAACAAATTCCACACGAAGATAACAAAGCAAGAGATGAGGGAGTTGGAGATGTAAAATCAGTACGCAAAGAAAGTAAACCACCAATCCCATATCCAGTAAAGCTAAAGAAGGAACGACTAGATGCCTAATACGGTAAGTTTCTTGAACTTTTTAAACAAATACATATTAACTTACCTTTTGTTGAAGCTATTTCACAGATGCCAAAGTATGCAAAATTCTTAAAGGAACTCCTGACGAATAAAATGAGGCTTGAAGAAGTATCGACGGTGGAACTTAATGAAGAATGCTCAGCCATCCTCCAAAACAAGTTACCAACCAAATTAAAAGACCCAGGAAGTTTTACTATTCCTTGTTTAATTGGTAGCCTAAATATTAAGAAAGCATTAGCTGATCTAGGTGCCAGTATTAATCTAATGCCTTACAAATGTTTAAACAATTAGATCTTGGGGAACCAAAACCCACTAGGATGAGTATTCAGTTAGCCGATAGATTCATTAAAAATCTTAGAGGAGTTATCGAAGATGTCTTGGTAAAAATGGATAAATTTATTTTCCCTGTTGATTTTGTTGTGTTAGACATAGAAGAAGACATTAATGTTCCTTTAATTCTAGGGCGTCCTTTTTTAGCCACTGCTAGGGCCGTTATTGATGTAGGTGATGGTAAACTTGCATTAAGGATAGGCGATGAAGAAATTATTTTTCAAATTTATGATGCCATGCGATATTCTAAAGAGCAAGATGATTCCTGTTATTTTGTTGATACTACTGATCATATCATTCAAAATTCATTACAGGAAATCATACATGACGACACGATGGAACTGTGCCCGACTCAAGAAGAGGAGGAATAAGATGAAGGCGATAAGACGAATTTGAATACATCGTCATTCAGGCAAATGAAAGAAGAAAGCATTGAAAACAATGACGAAATAAAATAGAAACCCTCCATTGATGAGCCACCCAGTCTGAAATTAAAACAGTTACCAAAACACTTAGAATATGCATTCCTCGAGGACAATTCTATGCTACCGGTAATTATCTCTTCAGAACTAAAACCCAAGGAAAAAGAGGAGTTGATAAAGGTACTAAGAGAACATAAAAAGTCATAGCTTGGAAAATCTCTGACATCAAAGGTATAAGCCCCTCATTCTGCATCCACAAAATCTTAATGGAAGAAGAATACAAGCCATGTGTGCAAGCATAAAGACGACTAAACCTCAACATGAAAGAAGTGGTCAAAGCTGAGGTAATTAAACTTCTAGATGCAGGAATAATTTGTCCTATTTCTGACAGCACTTGGGCAAGTCCTGTGCAGGTAGTTCCAAAGAAAGGAGGTATGATAGTGGTGCCCAATGAAAAGAATAAATTAATCCCTACAAGAATAGTTACAGGATGGAGAGTCTGTATAGACTATAGAAAGCTCAATGATGCCACCAGAAAAGATCACTTCCCTCTACCCTTCATAGATCAAATGTTAGAAAGACTATCTTAGCATATGTACTACTGCTTCTTGGACGGACTCTCTGGCTACTTCCAAATCCCCATAGCTCCTGAAGATCAAGAGAAGACAACATTTACATGCCCATACGGTATGTTTTCTTATCATAGAATGCCCTTTGGATTATGTAATGCTCCTGCTACTTTTCAGCGCCGCATGCTGGCAATCTTTGACGAACTCGTGAAAGACATCATGGATGTATTTATGATGATTTCTTAGTATTCGGTAATTATTTCCATCTTTGCCTTAAAAATTTAAAACGAGTTCTAATGAGATGTGAGGAAACAAACCTTGTCTTGAATTGGGAAAAATGTCACTTATGGTTAGAGAAGGGATTGTATTAGGACATAAGATTTCTAGTAAAGGGATTGAGGTAGATGAAGCAAAGGTTGAAACCATAGAAAAATTACCTCCCCCTAGTTCAGTTAAGGCTATTAGAAGCTTTTTAGGACATGCAGGGTTCTATAGAAGATTTATGATTTTTCTAAAATAGCTAAGCCTTTGACAAAATTACTAGAAAAAGATGTTCCTTTCAATTTCAATCAGGAATGCTTAGATGCATTTAATATACTTAAGGATAAATTAATAAATGCACCGATTATAATTGCACCTGATTGGAACTTACCCTTTGAACTAATGTGCGATGCAAGTGATTTTATAGTAGGTGCGATTTTGGGACAACGAAGAGACAAGCATTTTCAGCCAATTTACTACGCTAGCAGAACATTAACACCCGCACAAGAAAACTACACCACCGCAGAGAAAGAATTGCTAGCTGTAGTTTTTGCTTTTGTCAAATTTAGGCAGTATCTAATATTGTCTAAAGTTGTCGTTTACACTGACCATTCAGCTCTTCGCTATCTCTTAAACAAACCTGATGCAAAACCTCGACTCATACGATGGATTTTACTCTTACAGGAATTTGACTTGGAAATACAAGATAAGAAGGGAGCTGAGAATCTTGTGGCAGATCATCTCTCCAGACTTGAGAATCCACATATCAGAGAGCTCGATAAAAATGAGATAAACGATTCATTTCCCGAAGAACAACTCCTTTCTATAACACATTTTGAGGTACCATGGTTTGCAAATATTGCGAATTATTTAGCAGCTAACATCTTACCAAAAAGACTAACACATCAGCAAAAGAAATGATTCTTTGCTGATGTGAAAAACTATTTTTGGAAAGATCCTTTTCTTTTCAGCATATGTGCAGATCAGGTAATTCAAAGATGCATTATAAAAGCAGAAGCAAGCAAAATCCTGGAACATTGCCATTCAGGACCCTCAGGAGGACACTACAGTGGCATTAAGACAGCACACAAAATACTCGAATCCAGTTTTTATTGACCCACTCTATTTAAAGATGCCAACAGGTATGTTACCTCGTGTGATAAATGCCAAAGAACAGGAAATATTTCTAAATGTGATGAAATGCCTCAAACATATATGTTATCATGTGAATTATTTGATGTATGGGGTATTGATTTTATGAGACCATTACCTAGTTCATTTGGAAATAAATACATCCTAGTGGCAGTTGATTACATATCAAAATGGGTAGAAGCGGAAGCCTTACCTACCAATGATGCTAGGGTAGTAGTTAAATTTATCAAGAAACTATTTTTTCGATTTGGGACACCTAGACCTATCATTAGTGATAGGGGTACTTATTTCTGTAATACTCACTTTGAAAAAGTTCTAAAGAAATATGGAGTATACCACAGTACAGCTACCCCATATCACCCTCAAATCAGTGGGTAAGTTAAAGTAACAAATCGAGAACTTAATCGCATCCTAGAAAAACTGGTTGAATCGAATAGAAAAGATTGGGCATTAAAAGTAGATGATGCCTTATGGGCCTATAGAACATCATTTAAAACCCCTCTAGGGACATCCTCATACAAACTTGTATACGAGAAAAGCTGTTATCTTCCATTTGAGTTAGAACACAAAGCTTTTTGGGCCATAAAGTTTTTAAATTTTGATCTTAGAACTGCAGGAAAGAAAAGAATGATGCAGATGAATGAGCTAGACGAATGGAGAGCCGAGGCCTATGAAGTCGAAACAATTCGAAGTAGGGGACTTGGTCCTACTGTACAACTCAAGGCTCAAATTATTTTCTGGGAAGCTGAAATCAAGATGGTCAAGCCCATTCATGATCAAAACAATTTTTCCATATGGCACAATCGAGGTAACTCACCCCACTAAGGGAACATTCAAGGTAAATGGTCACCGACTCAAAATTTATAATGGT